>CM054057.1:308788075-310223608 GCA_028641055.1 Alopecurus myosuroides | reverse complement strand
CTGTGGCCCCCCTCCGGGGCTCTTCGGGACTTCTGGATGCTTCCGGGACTTTTAGGACTTCTGGCTTTCGAATTTTCCAATTCCGAGAATATTTCCATAACAACTTTTCTGAAACTAAAAACAACAGAAAACAGGGAACTGGCTCTATGGCATCTTGTTAATAGGTTAGTCCCGGAAAACATAAGAAAACATAGGAAAACATACGGAAAACAAGTAGCAATTGGCATAATATCAACATGGAACATCAGAAATTATAGATACGTTTGAGACGTATCAGACAACAACAAACACAAACACAATAAAGCACAAGTAAAGGGGAAGGGAACGAGGTAACCGATATGAAACACGCGGAGACACGATGTAATCCCGAGTTGCTCCTTGTTAAGGGAGTACGTATCGTTGGAGGGGTGTGAGCTCGCCACGAAGTCCTACTCAACGCCACAAAGGCCTGTCCCTATTCTCCGATGAACCCCGCCACAAAGGTAGTCCACCTTCCACTATTGATCCCCTTTTGAGGAGGGAATCGAATCTTTTACAAACAAACTTGGGGCACACACCCACAACCAAATTGGGGGCTCCCAACACCAAGAATCACCAAGAGTAGCAAGAGGTCTAGGTTCCCCACAAATGGAAATCCTAGACTCGAATCCCTCAAGAATATGAGGGGGAAATGAAGAATGACTCGGTGAAGATGTAGATCGGGGCCTTCTCCTTCAATCCTCCAAAGATCAACAAGTTTGGTGGGAGGGATTGGGAGTAATTGAAGATTTGGTGAGCTCAATAAATGTTATTCAATGCTTGGGGACGAACTAGAGCTCAAAGGGGAAGAGGAGGGTATTTATACCCCCTCCTCAAATCTAGCCGTTTGAGTCAGAGAAATCGAGTACCGGAATATCCGGTCCAAGTTTGGACCGGAATATCCGGTTTGCATCTTTCTTCAGATCTGAATCGAACTCGTTGACTTCAACCGGAATATCCGACTGGCGCTGAATAATCCGGTAGCAATATGCCGGCTGGCTTCTGTCCCGTGCAGGAACCTGAACCGGATATTCCGGTTGACACGGAATAATCTGGTTCAAATAATCCGGTTGGGTTCTGTGAGTTCATCTCCAGTCCTTAGCAGATATTGAGCAAGACTTCTCCAATCGGAATATCCGGTTCATCTTGAATAATTCGGTTCAAATATTTTGGCTCATCTCTGTCCCAAGCTGGATAGAAACTATCCTAACCGGAATATCCGGTTTCCCGGAATAATCCGGTTAGAATAATCCGGCTCCTCACTGTCGCAAATTTCAATGGCCTATCTTCACCGATCTTTTTGGTGATCGATGTGGATGTTAAGTATAACACCTGCACACTAAACACCTCGATAAATAATGTACTTAGTATTGTTAACTAACACACAAAACACCGGGAAAACGAAATGCACTTTTAGCCCCGGCGTCCCAGCTCAGTGCACCTTAGACGGAAGGAGTCGAGGTTGGAGAGTTTTACACCAAATAAAACACCGGCAGCCCCCGTAGCGGCCGGCGGCACAAGATCTGGCGCGAGCAGTAGGAGCACGAGAAGGAGGGCTAGGGGCCCCTCCCACTTCCCATGGCGACGAGAACCACACCACCCTACACACCTCGCGAGGGACTCTCCAATGCGACGAGCTGCACCGGCCGCCGCGCTGACCTCGGCAGATTGGACCAACATCAGCAAGGGGAGAAGCGCCGAGCAGGCCTGGAGGGCCCATATTCGGGACGGGAGAGCCCAGATCGAGTCTGAGCCGCCACAACCTCCCCTTCCGCAACGGCGGATGATGGGCGACGTCCGAGCCTCCGCTGCGCCGCAGGTTCATCGCCGTCCTCACCTCAACACTGCCCGCCGCACACGTCGCCGACACCCACACCACTGACGCCGCCTGATTGCCGCCTCTCCTCCGCGCGAAGGGAGCCTGACGAAGCGCGTCCTCCTCGCCCGCCTCCTTTGACGGCCGGACGGGGCCGCCACCGCCGGCGGCAGCGGCCGGGGAGAGCCGTCACGGCGCCTGTTGCCTAGGGTTTGGGGGCGCCTCTAGAGCTGCTCGCGCGAGCAGCCCGAGAGGGAGTTTTTTTTTCCCTTATTTTACTATGTATGTGGTTAGATTCACTCATTTTAAAATATATGTGGCTAAAATTAAAATGATAAGTAGTGTGCCTTATAAAAGTGAACAAATGAGGGAGTAATAAATCAAACAACTTGCTTCTTCTACGCGAATAGAGAGGTTTTTGTCCAAACTTCCAAAGAGAGCTCGAGCTCTATGGAGTCATACTAAAAAAAGTCAAAATCTCAATTTCAAAGTTTCATTAAATTTTGAACGAAAATCCTACATGTCAATAATGTCAAACTCTGTAACATGAAATAATGTGTATTCTAGTCTACACAAAAAACTGCCAAAATTTGAAATTTTCAAAATGTGTGTCGTTCTCATGGCGTCCATATCTACACTTTTGTCATTTTTTAAATATAACTTATTTCATATTGTTTTTGGCACACTAGTAGAGTTCATCATTATCTACATCTAAGATTTTTTTTCTGATTTTCTTTAAACTTATATTTTAATAAAGGGCTCAGGGAGCCCGAGCTCACGCACTCGGCTCTTGTAAGAAAAATCTAACGAAGATTACAACGCAACTAGGTACGCAAGGGTAGTACTCATGGCATGGGTGATGGCCAACAATGTCTGACTAAAAATAGCACAGCTTACACCGGCCATGGCCGTACTGGTGCTAGACACGAACACGTTCACCCAAGCAATTTTCATGCGGTCTGAATCTGATGCTGAGTCGCCGATGGTCCCATACTTGGTGACTTGAAGATCACTCAACCTTTATATTCACAAAGAGCCACTGTACTGACCGGTAGAGAGATCAATCCAACTTACTACTCCATTGTACTACTACAGACTACAGTACTATCTAATGCCAGTAAGCTCACGATCGACGGTGGACTAATTACTCCACGCGAAAAGCAAGAGAGGAAGAGTTGGTGATTTGTCCTTGGGAAACTTTACGGTGGATGATCTGCTGCCTAACAGGAAACGGGTAATCCATTGAAAAACCTGATAAATTAATACTGTACTACGTAGTAGTACATTTGGTTGCAAGAAGGATTTGGATCTGTTGTTATGTAAGGTGTGGACAAATAAAAGGTTCCACTTAACACGGTCGTATTCAAAATTTGGTGAAGGGACGCAAATATAGTAAGTTGCACCGTTTAACTGCTTCATCGATGCAGAATTGATGAAAGAAAGAAAGTATCGAAACGAAGGGGAGACGATTTGAAGTCCTGAACCGAAGCTGAATTCTCTGATTTTGCATCAGATAGAAATAAGGAAAATACTCGGCATCTTGCAAACACAAAACAGTCAAAAACCAAACGCGGATAAGCCTTGGCAGTAGCCACCGCCGCTACAAGAATATGAAATGGACACGGCGTGTATCATCACAGCAAAAATCCGAAAAATTGCCTTTGAAGCTACGGTACTTTGAGAACCACACCGGTTGCAAAAGGCTAAGAAGAAAAATCCATCATGAGATTCCGCGCACTAGTTGAGTAAGTAGTTACGAAAACACAAGGGAGTTAAGCAAAGGAGACAAGACCACACGCATAATAAGCTCATAGAAAAAAGAGAGGCTTCACTTGCATTGCATGCAACCCCATGAGAAGAGGACACCTCACCTCCTTTCAGTCTGGGTCTCCCGTTCTCATCTTTCACTCATCATTTCTCAGTGGATTAATTGGAGGACCATCCAATGGAGACACTAGACCTTTTTGGAAAACGATAGGAGAGAATGTGGAAGGGGTTCCATTCATCTTTTGGAAGAGGATTAAGCACTTGAAAATTGAGGGCTCACCTGTTTGTTCACTCTTAATTTGTCTTTCTTTTAAAAGGGTGATGTGTATGGGTCTTCTGTTAACTATGTGTTGGCCACCGTGCAATCTACTCTCTCCATTTCATAATATAAGATGTTTTAGGAGTTAACTGTTAGATTTTTCTTTTTGGAAAAAGTGGTATTGGTAGTGCAGGAAAATTATTGAACTGCACGCAACAAAAAAAAATTGACTTGTGATTGTACTGCACAAAATGGATTTTTTTTTTCACAAAATGGAAACTGATGTAACCTTCAGGTTTTTGTTTTTTGTGTTTATTTGAGTGCCCTACACCAGGCGTTACTTTGTTTCAGTAGTCAATAAACAACTAATCTAACTCGGCCACACACATCCTTTATTTAAAATGTATTTTAAACATATTTTAAAAAGTAAAAAAAAAACGCGCATAGATCTTAACATCCTCTACATTTCATAAAGTTTTGTTTACAAATAGTCAATATCTTTTATGAATTGTTTTAAAAAGATACTCTCTCCAATCCATGAAAAGTGTCGCTCATTTTATACTAAGTTAGTACAAACTTTATACTAAGTGAACGACACTTTTTATGAACCGGAGGAAGTAAAATTTTGTGCTAAAATAAGACTTTTCTTGTCTTTTTATACATGTCACAAAAAATATCGATTATTCCCGTAAATTGACTGTGTGAACACAGAATGTGAAGATGTCCCTGAGAAATTTTGTTTCATAAATTTTCAACATTTCAAAAAATATTTTTTAAATACCGGTGCATATGCACACGGGAGCCAAAGTGGATTACACGGGAAGTTGCATATACTCTTTCCGTCTCAAAATAATTGAATTAGATTTGTCTAAGTATGAATGTACGTAGACGTGTTTTAGTTTATGCATACATCCATATTTAGAAAAAGTTGAGCGAATTATTTTGAGACGGAGGGAGTCTAAATATAAAATAAAACCATTTTAATATAAAACCCCTATTGAATTATAGTCAGAAAAACAATTCGCCTGGATTTGGTGCTCACCTTTCTCATACCCGAATGGTCTCCAAAGAAAAAAAAAACTTTAATGAACTAAAATACTGATTAAAAAAAATTAAAACAGCTCCATCTTCAGCCTATAGGGATACTGATAATTGAAAACTGCATCATGTCCATGTTTGGTTTTGGATTATTTTCTTCGTGTCCTTGCACATCTACCGTCTCTATATCGCCACCGACAGGTATGTTATGCGTGCCTTTTTTGGTTTGTGTGTAAGCTAGAGTAGCTTGTGTAGTACTCTTCTCGTCTTGTTGGCAATTATAGTAACGAAGAAGCATCTCCTTGATTAATTTTATGTACTCGAGGAAGGAGAAGAAAGTGTGCTTCCCTCTATAGTTAGCTAGGTTTCATTCACAAAAAAACAACAAATGCGTAACCTTTGAATTTTCCTGAACAGAGAGGTTGGTGAACACTCCTTCCACCATTGGATGTTCCTAGGAGCCCAGGAGGATTGCAAGTTGTTGCAGGAGCTTTCAACCAGAAATTAGTTGTTTCTTTCTTCAGGGAAAGCCAAGCAGGAGTTAGTTTTGTAGTTGGTGCACGTACACTTGATCTGAACGTACGGCGTGGAAAAGGAAAATCGCAAAGGCGTGTGTGCAAACTTTCTTTCTAGGAGTTTATCGATTCATTTCGTTAACATGAATGACAAAGGGCTAGATACTTGAGGTTGAGGGTCGAACCAAATAGTGCGTTCAACTCGGCCGGTCCTCTTTCTATCCGTTTTCCCCTCTCGGCTTTGCTGACATTCGACATCACTGTCAGTGAATAGAAATGGCGGTGATCCTCGGTCAGTAAATGAAAAGGTAGTCTGAAAAAGAAGTCTAGTACAAATCTGGTCTTTCAGCTTTTGCGGGATGGTGGCCTCATTCTCCATCTCATGGTACATGCATTTACTGGCCAAACAATCAATTAACCCATCTATGGTACTACTATGTCAGCAATAATGAACGGCAACAACAAACTCCCATCTTTCTGCAGTACAGTAGTAGTTGGTACCAATTCGTCCTGGAACTGATAAATCTAGGGGGGAAATGATCAAAAGGTAGCAGCAAAGAATCGTGCAGTGCCTTCTTCAAATGTATCAAGTTTGTGTTACGTAATTAATCCGCTGCTTATCGATCTGATTGTTGGGTAAACTTGGTGCAATATGAGGGAGTGGGTGTCTTGCATGAAAGCACAGAGACTGGCACTACTCACTAGCCATGACACTTGCTGTCTTGATTCGTCACACTTGCTGTCAGTGTGCATAAGAGTTTGACAGTTTCAATCCTTCAAACAAGTTTGAAATGGGAATATGCCTCCTCAAAGAAAAAATGTACTGATATATTACATGACTCCTCAAGCGATTTTGCGTTTTCTCCAACAAAGGATGGTTTCAGACTGGAGAAAACATTTTTGAAATACCATCATGCTATTACATGTCAACAAGAAAAGAAATGCTGGAGTTGCCACATAACATTCAGAACATATATAAGAGGCATATGCACTAGTCTGACAAGTCACAACCAAATGGGAGCTAAATGTGTCCACCCCCATTTCAGAAAATATGCGTATACGTTACGCCAGACACAGTGATTATCTTGAATATAATGCCGCAAGTAATCCCTCACCACCAGATTTGTGGTCAAGAAATAGTTATTAAAGGCACATGTTTCACCATATCCGTGAAACTAAAAGTGAACCGAAAAAGTATATCATGGTTTCGATCTTTCTTCCCTGTATATAACTTAACCCGGTGAATCGAAAATCTGAGATGGTCAGCTGATTGCTTTCTGGACTTCACTGCATCTGGTGCATACCTTGACGCTCTTCATTTCTCATCCTTAGCCAGCCGAAGCACCGATGCATTGGAGTCTTCTGGGATACATTAGTCATATAGGTAAAGGATTGATATTACGTATTCCTCTCGAAATTCACCCTTTTGAGCGCTTCAAGTAAACCAGCACCACTACGCCCGTCAGGGCAATAGCTCCAGCCATCAGCCCGTAATGAACAGGCGTCAACTGACTTTTGTGGGAAGGCACCAGCTCTGGCTCCGGCGATTGCTTTGTAACTTCAGAAGTGGAATCTGACTCGTCAATGTGCAACCTCAGGACCTGTAATTCCAAGTTTAGCTCCGGTGAGGCAAGGGAGACAAGAAAATGGCTAACCCACCTCACTCACACTGATAAAAGTGGAAAAAATATGGGCATTTGGACTGAAGGCCATAACAAAATAGCAGCATCTAAGGAGACAAAAAAAAAGTATATAACCAGAGAAAAGAAATACCTTTAATCCGGATGATTTGGCATGGTTCACTGCACCGGCAAGATCAGAATCTGTAGTAAGTAGCACCCTATCACCCTCATCGTCTTCATACTGCGTAGCACAACAGAATCACAATCTCATTGCTACTGCAGTTTTGGTATATTGCAATTCAGGTAGCGTAACTGTAAGTCAGTCAGTACCCTACAGTTACAGATATATTAAATCATGGGGTAGCACTCAGGATAGCTGGTGTTTTAAAACACAGATTCTTGGTGTTTGTCCACTGCAGGTATCATTTTTCTATATTACATAGGCTCTCTGGTCTTTTTGAAGGAGAGTGGACGAGATAGAAGGAAATGGGGTTCTGGGCAGGAACACGGAGGATAGCAGTAGTCAGCTGAGTCAGGCTCGTCCTGATAAATTTATCTCTTATTAACCACGCTTTGCCCAACTGGCTACCTTTATGCACATGGTTGTTGCCTGACCTGCCTTATGCACTGCCAATAGGTGCCAATCGCGCGCACTTGGCAAATCACAACACTGGTATGTGTGAATCCAGAAACATGATAAAAGACAAAATGAGGCCACATGTGATAGAAATGGATGCTGATTAGGCACTTGCATCTACATGGAGTTATATCACAAAATGCTCCATCGAAGCAATATACATAATTAGAAAGCTCGAATCTGAGGATAAGGCACCAGTTTGCCACCTAGTTCCTCCATTCCATATTCCAATGAGAAGTTTAGAAACACAGAAATATCAAATGAAGCTTACCAAAAGCTGAATTGGGTCCTTTTCACCACCAGTACCTAACCTTTGCGCTACAGAAGATATAAGCTCGTCTAAGCTCTCTGAACCTGCAGTGGTGGATCACAAAATGTTGTTAGTTGGTACACTGCAACCACAGTTAGCTACCATCCAACTATGAAAAGAGTACCCACCACATGTAAATCTATGCATACGTCTCTTTTGGTCTTCAAGCTTGAAGGCAAAAGAATTACCAGCAGCAGCAGGATAAATGCTACTCCTGCCATCTCCAGCCTCTGATGGAAGCACTACAGATAGTTCGCTGATCCATGAAATCATGGAGGTAAGCATCACAGTTGATGCAAAAGACAAAATCACAAGGAAGCATAAACTAACCTGTGGCTATCAAATTCCTCGTCTGGAGGCTCCAAAGCAAGAGCAGAGTCCCAGAACCTTTGCATTATTGTGTTTGCCACATCATTTGCAGCTCCAGGACCTCCTTCGACCTTCAGACAGAACATGTTAGATTGACCAAGATGCCAATAGATTCCTCAGAGAAGTGTACCCCAGTGCACGTACAAAAATGTGTGCAAGAACATGAGAGAGAGAGAGAGACAGAGACAGACCAGCGAAATGGCTGCATGGGTAAGTTGCAGAACATCCAAGCAAGCAACAACTTTCCCATCTTTTCATGGAAAATTAAAAATTATGTTAGACACATGAAATATAAGTACCAAACAAATAAGTCTTAGGCTGAGAAGAATAAGGTTTTACCTCCATCAACAACAGGAATATGCAAGAATTTGCCATCATGCATAATATGTAGTGCGTCAAGAATTGTCGTATCCAATGTAGCATAGTCTGGGTGTGCAGTCATTACCTTAAGCAAAATGGTAAATAGCACCTGTGAATCTAGAATATTTTGCATAAACCATGGCCATCTTTTAAAATAAGAAATTGATCTTGAGAAGAAACCTTTTCTACTAGAGTTAATTCAGGAGAAAGGTTTTGGGCCACAACACGCATAAGCACATCCTTTGAGCTGAATTACACAGTAACATATACATTAATACTTTGTAACAAACATAAATAAGAAAACAACAAACAAAAGTTTATGAAACAAATATGGGAATGCTTACGTAAAGATCCCTTGCAGCGAATTTCCGGTAGTTATAACCACCGAATTGACGCGTAGTTCACGCATTTTTTGGGCTGCTACGTAAACAGGATCTGAAGGTGAAACAATTGCTACTCTGCAAGTTAAATAAGCAGCAGCTCCCATCATCCAAATGAACTTTCTGTTAACAATTAACTAAGGAAAGAAATAAGAGAAAACATATCATTACTTTGTGCTTTCCGTGATAATGGTTGACAAAGAAGGTTTAAACATCCGTTCTCTTAGAGTTTCCATTAAAGTGTGAGGAGCTGTACCGACAAATAGTCAAAAAATTAGTTTGGTCAACTAGGCATGAGCACGACAAAAAATGCTACTCAGGTGCAACCTATTTAGAAAACAGCACATGTTTGTACAGTAAAAATTCCAAGAAATACTTGGTTACGAATTCCAAATTACTATGACATAAACAGTATCATTTCATTTTTCTTTCAAATAAATTGGATACCATTAACTATTCACAACCATAGGTCACATGGCTACAGTACACATGTTCTATTACTTCTTGCGTATCAATGTAAAACACGAACAAAGGACTGGGACAAACTAAAACACAAGACCTGAGAAATTGCCTCCTAATTGGCGCTCAACTCCTTCTACAGCAGCTGCAAGTGCACTTCCTTGTTCTGCTGCCTTATCCAGTCTTGATATTGCATCATAGAGGCATTTTGCAATGTCCAGCATAGCAATAACCTCGCCATCTTCAACCACTGGGAGGTGTCTAAATTTTCCTGAAACAAGTACAATATTAACTTCTATGAGAGGACACAAACATGTCTGGAAGTAAGCTTTATTTGAAGATTGAAGAATATGGATACAATCAGCATCAACATACATCACATCTCATCGCAAAGCTAAAAGAACCAAGATATGCAACCACATTTTAGAAAAAAAATATTAAACGTTCATCAGAAGAAGGAAAAACATAGCTAATTCTGTCAGTGGGCCACATTTTCGTTGGAAATTTCACATATTACAGATTTGCAAAGGTGACACCAAGTCACTACAACTTCATCTGTAGGCCCATTTCACATATAAACTGATTTGATTATCTGTTGTCTTTATGTCACAGGAGCAGCATAGATTATTAGCGGTTCTCGGCATAACTGAGATAGTGATACTCTCTGTAGCTGCAAATTATTGCGGTGATGCGAGTTAATACAAGTGCTCTGTTGGTTTATATAAAGTGCAAATGTGTGTATGTTAGATCCGGAAGCCAAACGAAATAGGCTCACCTCAGGCAAATACTACATGAAAAATAATTTCGCGGAAGTAAAATCAATGATGTTTAGTTATAGTTCGTCTACTTCTAAGTTCTATTACCTCTGTTCTAAAATATAAGACGTTTTGGTAGGCTAAAATAGTCTACCAAAACATCTTATATTTTTGGAACGGAGGAAGTAACTAATAATTCGCCATCTTTTTTGCCCTTATAGCAATGGAAACTGGTGCAATTCCTTTGCATGGTGACTCTTTCGATGTCCCATCAAGAGATTTTTTTTGTTCTTCTACTGATGTATTAAACTGATATTTTGTATTCCTCGGTTGTGTGCAAGTACCTGTATTGACTTGAAAGAATGGGCCCATGTTTTAAAGATCTTATTATCAGCTTTATACACTATTTCCATATCATTACTCTTGACTAAAGATAGAATACCCTACTAGAATGGAATATAGGCCGTCTGCATTTAACTGTATTTATTTCACAGTCACCTGGCCTATCTTGAAATTGACAAACAGAGTACTACGTCAATATCCACGCACAAAAATGTTGAGATTTGGTGATCAAAGGTCCTAAGACTCCTCCATGAAGAGTTCAATCTACTAGAGTCTACCCCCACTTACACAATAGCTTGGTCCAAATGTTTATATAGTACTGGAGTATATATATATATATATATATATATATATATATATATATATATATATATATATATATATATCTATATACCTACAAATTCCGCAGCAACGTGCAGGGTATCTTCTAGTTAAGAAAACATGATAGAATTAAAAACATAACTATTTGGAAAAACTGAAGTGCTAAAACTTAATAACTGCAAGAAAAGAGAAAAACTGGAGGAGTAAAATAATACAGTGTCGCTGACTCTTGGCTTACCCACTATAAAAGAGGGAATGCATTGAATTGCTGAAAGATCTTGTCATTGATTGAACATTTAAGGACTAAATTATGCAAATGGAAACAAGACATGTATCAATGAGAACTTACTGATCATGATAATGTACAAGTAGCTTCACCATAGACATCATGTATTACAAGTTATAGGATGTGAGTTCAACTGAATCATGTATTACAAGTTATAGGATGTGAGTTCAACTGACTCAACCAGAAATACATTGGCCACACAAGCACATTACTGGTATGGGAGACATTAATTTACTTAAGTGTAGCTCACCTTGGACCATTTTCTGCAGTGCCTCGATAGCAAGTGTGTCAGCTGTGACGTAATGAGGGCTTCGTGTCATGATCTTGGAGATGATTGTTTGCTTAACCCGCAGCCCCTCGGCAATAACCCTTGTGGTTATGTCCTGCATCATAAATCAGATGATAAGGAGGAAAAGAAAGATAATGTCATCCACCTCAGAAATACTAAACTGACCATGCCACTTAGCGTGTAGCAGTCACAGAGACTGCTGAATCCGTCCAGAAATATGGTTAAACACATTCATGCAATATTATTCAGAGCATAACACGAGCTTACACAACTTTACCCAAGTGTGCACTACCCCAGGTGTACCAAAGCATCCCCTTTTCTTGGAGCAAAGTAATACTGGTACCGAGTCCAAAATTTGAAGCATCATCAATTAAACAAGAAGGGGACAAACACATTGTGCATTCATGAAGTAAATGTGTCTTAGCTAATAAAGACAGAATTTCCAACCTAAACATTCGCTATTTTAGTCACTCGATGCAAAATTGCAGACACAAGCAATCTTTATGGGGCCTTGCAGAATGTAGAGTGCAGATCAAAACAGCCAATGTACACTGTTACTTAAGAATATCGTGCCATTCGAGTTCCAAACCACTAAACAACAACCGGTCGCAAGCATCAATAAAGATTCCGAAAGAGAAATATCACCTTGTCGGTGACAATGCCGGAGAGGAGGCCGTTGACGTCGGTGAGCAGCACGGCGTCGACCCGCCTCGCGCCATACGCCGGCACGCCTCCGAAACCGTCGTACCCTCCGGGATCGTCAGCGCCTTGGACAGCCGCAGATTCTTGACCGTCCTCTCCCCTCTGACGAAACCGACGCCCGACAAGAAAATCCAACATTTTGGTCAGAACCGAGGTGAGAAGGCAGCAGAAAAAATAGCTTTTCGGGCGCCTACGCGACGTGATTGGGAGAGGTGGGCTTGGAGGGGGCCTTCACGTTGCCGTTTCCATTTCCGTTTGAGGCAACGGCGGAGGGATCATCGGACTTGCGGGAGGAGGCCGCCGACGGCGGCCGGCTGCGGGTGCGGCGGTTCTGCGCCATAGCGGTGGCGCCGCCGGGGTTCATGACTGCGTCCGCCTAGGTGAGGATGAAAGTTGAAATTACGGGGTGGGGATTGCGGAGGGAGGTCGCCGAGGAGGAGGGTGGCGGCGGCGGTGAATATTGGGGGGGAGGGGAGTGGTCGCTGCTCCCGTTGGGCTTCTTCCTTGCTTGTTGGACCTTTTTCACTTTTCAGTCCCTTAAAAGCTGCATTATTGCGTTCATTATGTCATGACTCATAGTTCATCTTCAATTCTTCATACACCACGCACTAGTGGAAACAGGGGCATTAGTCCCGGTTCGTAGGCCCCATTTGTCCCGGTTGTGCAACCGGGACGGGGCATCCGGGACAAATACCCCTCCCCATTGGTCCCGGTTGTGCCAGGACCCGGGACAAATGGGGCTGACCACGTGGCCCGTGCGCTGGAACCTGGCCAGGGCTATTAGTCCCGGTTCTCAATACGACCCGGGATGCATGCCCCTTCTGCCGCGGCAGGGCTTTTGCCCTGTTCTCTGCCGCGGCAGAAATTTACAATTTCCGTTTTTTGGCCCCCCAGACCTCCTGGCGGCCCCTCCCCGGACCTCGAGAAGAGAGGAGCCTCGGTGGACCCTCCACGGAGCTCCCGGATCGCACGAGTGAATAAGTATATAAAGCAGAATAAGAAACACTTATATTACGGAAGCAAAGTATATCGAGCATATTACATGACCGGCGGAGTGTATTACAAAATCAAACTTAGTTCCAACCGGAGGCATGGTACTCTCCATCTACGTTTATGACCTCTGCATCTAAGAAGCCCGTAATTTCCTCCTGAATTGCTCGTATGCGGTCTCTTGGTAGAAGACCGTCCCGAACCCGTTCGATCTAATATAAAGAATAGTGGTCAAAATATATATATATATATATATATATATATATATATATATATATATATATATATGAAACTAAGTAACTAAAATAGATAGTAATAAGAAGAATTGACAACTAACGTACATGAAGTTGCTTTAAATTTCTGCCCTTGGGAGATGTCGTCTGACGAATGAACTCGCAAACGTAGTATCCACACAAGTTATTCCCGTCTCCTTGTTGCAAGCACTTTACGAGAAGATTGTTTCAATCAAAATAATAATCAACCAGGCATGATAATGGTATCGACACTAGAATCAAGGAGATGGGCGCGGATCTAGATAGTACTTACTTGCACAACATCAAATGTAAGTTTTTTTTCCCATTCACCGGGAGACTTCTTTAACCTCTTCCAAACCCTACCCGAGAAAGAAAAAGAATAAAAAGAGTTAGTAATTACTTGATATCCGAAAATGAAACAAAGTAGTCGATATATTGCCATATATAAATACTGAAATTAATAAAGATTAAAATTACCGCTGGATCATTTCCTGCATGTCAGCCCACATTGAGAGGGGTTTACGTTTTGGGTCCATTACAATTACTTTTCCTTTGTCAATTTGGAAGATTAGCAGAATATAGTGGAAGCTGCGCACGCAGAACTCATCAATTATACAGTGAACATCGAGTAAGGAAAACAGAATGTTTACAACAGAGTAACACACTTACTTGAAGTTGTAAGGAAATAGTATTTCCCGTCGGTGTTGGTTAAATATTATTGCGCTCAGAATATTATTTTCTGTATCCTTGGAAGATTGCCGAAGAGTCTTTTCATAAATAATATTTGGATCAATGAACCCAATATCATAGATTCCACCTCTTTTGCATTTGAGAATCTTCATTCTGCAATTATAATATATGAGTATATATATATATATATATATATATATATATATATATGAATATGCAATTGAATGAGGTGAGCTAGAGAAATAAGTGCTTACAGACAATAGGCACTAAGGATAGATTTGTCGAGGGCCTGCTGCTGGTATAACTGAAACAATTCCTCAAATTGAATCGTAACATATCCATTTCCATTTCCATAGTGCTCGTCCTTAACGTTGAGACATATCCAGTCCATAGATTCATCAACGGCTTCCATATACCAACTATGCACTCTTCGCATTTTCGTTGGTAGATCCTTTATCTCCTCGGGTTTGACAAGAGACTTCCCGTACTGGTATTTGTACGCACATTCAGCTGCGGGGAAGTAGTTCACTGTTTGCATATACTCAGCAATGGACAAACCCGCATCAGCTGCCTTGTCTGCGTACAGTGTTATAAACTCCGGATCAATATGCTCGTCAGCAATATTAGTGCTCGGCCCCACCTGGGTATTGGAAATCACTTTGAGCGGGGACGTGGATTGTTTTTTCTGCTCTCCGAGCTGAGCAACTGATTTTCCCTTTTTTCCGCTTGCGCTACTACTCTTCGTCGACCGCACCATTTCCTGGTGTGACTTCAGAATAGAGCGGTCATAGTCAGATGACAGACTCGGCTCGGGTTGATGAAGAGTCTTCACCATTTTCCAAGCTCGTTCTATCTCTTCTTCGGTCTCGGGGAAATTTGGCTTTTGCTTCTCCTTCCGCTTTGATTTCCACGCCTCGTATTGGTCCTTTGCGATTTTCTGGTTTTCCTCGGGAGTATAGTCATAAGGTAACTTGGGTACCTCTTTTGGTACCTTCGGGAGGGGTGACCGTTGACGTTTCGGTGATTTTTTACGTTTCGGCAGAAACTTAGTGGGCGGAGAAGGCTGACGCGGCGGCGTAGGCGACCGCGCTGGAGACGTGCATGCGTTGCGAAGACGACCGCGCTGGAGACTTTTGCGCTGGAGAAAGGCGAGGATTCGATGGCTTTGTCGTCTGATTTGTGAGCACAATGCATTCCTTTAGCCATAAAACGGTCAAGTTCTTGGCTTCTCCGAGTTCAGTCAACTCTTCGTCTTCACCTTCAGGAAAATCAAGCTTTACCCGCTCGAATCCGTTGACAACTTCATCGACCCCAACAACAGCGTAGCCCCGTGGAACCGGAAGACTATGGTGAGTTGGTTCGTTGCCAATTGGTAAGACATAGCCCGCCGCCGCCTTGATGGTTATATTGATGACCTTCACGTGGAGCTCACAGGATGTCATTTTCGTGATCTCATCCACCGGGTGAATCATCGGCGGTGCATCATCACCCGGTAGCTGCGTGGACGCAACGCTGCTTTTGCGATGAGAATGTGCGGCGTCGGGAGCCTCGACTTCAACTTCTACCATGTGTACTGATGCGCCGGTAGACACTATCTGCTGGCTAAGTGTGTTAATTTGGTCCTGCTGCTTCTTCGCTACATCCTGTGTCAGCTTTACCATTTCTTCAAGTTGACGCCTCCAGTTTGCCTGATTCTCTGCTTCAGCTGCCTCCTTGTCCTTTTTACGTTGACGGCTTCTATCTGGGTATAACTTTTTGGTGGAGTCGAACGCAACACTCCACGGAGGAGTGCCTTTTGTGCCTCGTGTACGCACTGCGTGTTCCTTATTCCCGAGGGCTCGTGTGAGCTCGTCGTTCTTTCTATCTGGCACGAACTTCCCATCTTTAACGTCCTTTATTGCGTCTCTCAGCTTCTCTATGGGTAGAGGACTCTCTTTATGCCTTAGGTTATATATTGCTTTTCCTTCGGCGTCCAACGTGCCCCATGCCCGTAGAACCATGCCCTTGTCCGCTCGACCCACAAGAACGGCTCGGGAGTGATCCCCTGCTGAAGCAGGTTGTTCTCCCATGTCTCCCACTTGGGACTGGAACCCTTGTAGCCACCTTGCCCCATAACATGGTGATATACCTTTTTGGCGGCGTTTTTCTCATTTGTTTTTGTCCTTTCCAGTTCATTCTCTGCCAGCTTGTACTTCACGAAGTCTGCCCATACGGGTTTTATTTTCTCATACCCTTGAGTGAAATCAGGAGTCTTGTTCTCTTAACATAATCAAGGTTCAATCTTTTCTTCCAGTTTTTGAATTGCTCGGCCATCTTTTTCAGGGTCCATGCTTTGACCTTTTCCCGTATCCTATGTTTCGTTTTAGTAATATCGGCCTCATTCACAGCCGCTTCATTCTCGTCCACCTCCGGCACGGGTAAGTTGAAATTAGCCAAAATCTTTGAGAAAAGATGATCTTTGGCTATTTTGCCGACATATGAAATTCCTTGTTTCCGCGGATCTTTTGGCTTATTCCACTCATTAACAGTTGTAACATCCCAAGTATGAAAACTCCCCTTAGAATGTGTGTTTCATGTTTATTAAAGTATTGCATCATGTCATCATATTGTTTCCATTTGTTTTCATTTTGTTTGCATTTGTTTCTTATTTGTTGCATCTGTTTTTCTCTGTTTTCACAATTCAAATTCAAACTTTATTTCAAACCTTTATTTCATACTTGTTCTGTTACAATCTTTCTCAAATTATAATGTCAAATTAAATCTTATTTTGTTTCCATTTTATTCCATAATGATCACTTATTAAAATAATGGTTTTGATCAATCAATTGATTCCAAATTGCATTCAAAAATTCAAATACAAATCTCAAACAGCACTCAATTGGAATTATGCAATTGCCCAAAACAATTAAACCCTTTGTTCTAAATTAACATAGGGGTTACCCTATTTAAAAGTTTGTTTTTATTAATGATCATTTAATAATAAAATTCATCCAAATTTGGTTTAAATTCAAACTGCAAGCAAATTTCAAACTTTTTGAAAACAGAACTTAGCATTTGTTTGCTAATGACCTAAAAAGGTTACCCTAATTTTTCCAAAATTTTTACTAATTTAAAACCTATCAAATTCTTCCAATTCCTTTTTTCAGAAAAAAAAACAGGAGAAAGAAAAATTTAAAAAGAAGTTTTGGCGCCAAAGGGGAGTGGGCTGCGCCCAGCCCACCTCTTTTTCTTCCGCGCGCAGCCCAGCCCATCACTTAATCAGCGTACCATTTCGTTTTTTTTTCTTTCTGTCCTTTCCCGTCGTCTTCCTTCGGTACGGCGCCCATTCGAGCGTGCCACGGCGGCAGCCGCGCCCACCGACGGCCATCCTCGACCCGTACCCCCTATAAGACCCGCTAGGGCAGCGCGCCGCAACCCTAAGCCCTAGTTTCCCCTCTCCCCTCGAGCTCCCGCCGCCGTCTACCCCTCTCGCGGCCACCTCCCATCTCTCTGACCCCTCGCCGGAGACAAGCCCCTCTGAATTTCCGATGACAGCCTCC
The DNA here is from genome assembly GCA_028641055.1 of Alopecurus myosuroides. Lineage (NCBI taxonomy): Eukaryota > Viridiplantae > Streptophyta > Magnoliopsida > Poales > Poaceae > Alopecurus > Alopecurus myosuroides. The sequence goes on along the minus strand of CM054057.1, from coordinate 310,205,890 downwards.
ACCTCGTTGCTCCACCTAGACACCTAGCCCCTGGAATCGACTCGCCACCATCCCCTCTCCCATTTGGACACCGCCGCAGAGCTCGCCAACGACTGGATCTGCGCCGCCGTCCACGACCCCTTCACTGTCGCCGTCGAGCTCGCGCCTCCGCAACGCCCACATGCGCGGTGAGCCGCCACCTTCTCCTCCTCCATCTCTGTACCCTCTGCTTGCGCAAGCACCCGTGCACGTCCACAGCACCCACCCGCAAGCAACGCTTCCATCCACCGCGGTGATCACCGCCGGCGAGCAACGATCTGTTGCTTCCAGTCTAGGTTCAGTTAGCAGCGCGCGGGAAAAATTCAGTTAACGCGCCTGCTGAAGCTCAACCTCTCTGCATCTCTGTTACTGACAACAAAACGAAAACACCGTACTGGTTCAGAGACTTAGCGAGCGCGCGCGAGGGCCTGGGTTCGATCCCTCGGCTCCGCGAATAAAACCACACTTTTTTTCGCACAGGCGCTGACAGGGAGGGCCCCCTGTCAGCCACACTGTGGCCACGCAAGCACCCCGTGGAGCCCTGGGCCCTCTGTCAGTGGCTGTGTACAGCCACTGCAGAGTAACAAAAGGTTTTCAACTTTTCTGTTTTAATTTTAAGCCCTTAAAAATTACAGAATGGTCCCTAGTTTTAAATTGCTTATAACTTTTATTTTATAACTCCAAATAATGAAAATAAAATATGTGTGTTGATCCAAATTTAATTCTCTATCCAATGATGCCACTTGTTTCCTCTTTTGAATTTTTCAAATGCACTTCAAATTTGAATTCAAATAATTCAATTACAATTTGCTAAATTTCATAACTATTTCATTCTTGATCCAAATAATGCAAATAAAATATGTTTTCCATGCTATTTCAAATAACCTTTTCAAATATAAATTTTGTTTCATGTTTTGAATAATTTAAATTGGCCAAATAATTTAAACCTTATTTAAACCATTTAAAATTGCTAAAATCATAACTTGCTCAATTTAAATTATTTTTGAACATGCAAAATATGTTTTCAAACCACCAAAGTATAAACTTTTCAAATGTGAGTTTGAATTTATGATTGGAATAAATAAAATTCAAATAATATTCAAACTTGTTTTAAATTCATTTAAAACTTGTTTAATATTGTCTAAGTCATAATAAATTCATCCTAATGCCTTTTTCAATATTTGAAACATGTAATCCACCCAAAAATTTTATGATCTTCTCAAATATGAATTTTGTTATTTATTTTGCACAAGTTAAGTGGCTGAAAACAACAAATACTTGTGTGTCACCTTTAAGGAACCAAAAATTCCTTAACTTAATAAATAAAATTCTAAATTGCTAAACCTCATTTCCAATTGGTTTTATTGTTGTTATTTTGTTGTTTTCCTCATCCATGCATCATACTAATCCACCTTCACCTGTTGATCAGTTGGAAAACAAATAATCTAACCAAAATCCATGGGCTTTTCATATGCAACTCAAAATTGCATATGTGTCCATTTAAATTGTGTTACCATATCAAATAGTTTATTTTGATGCATCCATTAACTTGACATGCATCATCCCATGATTGTGCACTATGCCATGATATTGATTGTTATCCTTCTGCATTGTTTGTTTGCTTCTTCTCGGATAGACGACGACGTTGAGACCGGCGATCTTTACGACACCCCTTCTAAGGATCTAGCCCAGTACCCGGCTACTGAGTTTGCAGGCAAGTTATCACTCACATGAACCATTGTGTTCCTTTCAACATGGGTTACCGATACTTTCCGTTGTCTATTTCTGCTAGCCATATGTATCGTTGCTTCTGTTACGAACCTATCACATGATACCCTGAACCCTGATATTGCCTCACCTCCAGTCCTATAACCCCGTTGCTTGGGCCCGTGTCTTACTAGCATGCTTAGGGTTGTTTTTGCTCGAGTCTGTTATCAGTTACTTTCTGTTATCATATTCTATTATATTCTGGGGCTCGATGTTAAACAACAACCTGTTAATTTGAGGTAATAATAATTTGCTGATAAGGCACCGGCAGGAGGCCCGGCGTGGTTTTTAGGCCTGCTAGTGTCGACCCTAATAGGAAAAGGGTCTTGTCTACTGATCCATGATGAGCGCACTATCCGCATGTGGGAAGCGTGTATGGGCGCCCCCTCAATTTGATTCGATTCGCATCTCGTCCAAATCACAACACTTAGTTCGGGCTTTCCATTTGATGCACGCATATGCAGGTACGAACCCGAGGCCAAGGTGGAACTTTTGTAGTCGGCATTTAGGGCGGCGTGGTCTTCCAGTGCTATGAGGGTCCCCTTTTCTTCGTGGGGCTCGATTAGCCACGCACGCACAGCACGTGGTGCTTTGGGCTTGATGCGAAGAAGAGTTGAGTTGTGTTGAGTGCCCCGCTTGGTGGGAAAGGCCTTCCCATCTGGCGGGTTATTCTTACGTGTACGGCCAAATTGGTGCACCCCTGCAGGGATAAATCTTCTCGAGAAGTCGTGTTTTCCGCGGTTATGGTTGACTTGGTGAAAGTACTGGCTAACAAGTACTCAGAACAACTTACACCTAACTAATGATAACTTGACTAGTAATAGGCTTATTGACACAACAATTGGATCCATCATTAATCCAACTGGGTGAGTTATCCTCGGATTGCTTCTTTGGATAAGGGGCGAGATCCAGGATGGGTTTGTTTGGTGGTTAGTTATAGTTGGTTACGATACGCTATCTTATCCCCTTTCTGATAGCCGGAAGTTGTAGTTTGTTCTGTAGTTGGTTAGTGCAGCCAGTTGCAGCATCTTTTATATCCCTTTCTTCCGTTGAACCCCAAGGCATCTGTGCTTGGTGTTGACGGGCTACACTTTGGTGAACTGTGAGTCTTGCTTGCCAGTACGTTTATGTACTGACCCCTTTGGGGTTGTGGTTTCCGCAGACTACGCTTACGAGGATCCCCGTGACGGCTACTACGTGGAGTTTGACGAGGCTGCTGACGAGTAGGTAGCGGACCCGGGCAGGATCCGAGGCATCGTGGATGGGCTCCGTTTTCTTTTCATTCCCGGCTTCTTAAGCCTATTTGGATTTGTCTGTACTCAGACCCTTTGAATGCTTCCGCTGAGATGTAATGATGTTATGTTGGGACATGTGTCCTCTGGATGATTGTATTTGCTATCTCTGCTCTAGTGAGAGCTATTTGCAACTTATTTCCCTCTTTTGTGTCTTAGAGATATGTTGTGTTATCATTCTGTTAAACGCCGTTGACGTACCATGTGTGTATGGTATGAAGTACGTCAATGGTAGTATCCTGATTTCTATGTGATAGTTTACATCGACGGTGAATGGTAGAGATTGGTTGTCACACATAAGTGTTGGCCTACTCGTAAGAGATGCGGGTGCCTGTAAGCCCCGTAATCCAATCAACTACTGTTCAGTTCGTACGGTGAGTATCCTCTAGAAGTCCGGGTGCGACAACAGTGATCGGGATGTGATCTCTAACTAGCACTCCGCATTGCTTCACAAATTTTTGGGCAATATCAGCGGGAAGCTCGGGTGCGCCGTCTGCTGCGATCGTGTCGATCCTGTATCTTTCAACTTCTTTGTTGCGCCTCGTTTAGTCTTTTTTCCGGTTGATATACTTGAACCGGATGGCTAAAAATATAAAGACTGTTAATACATGTATATAGACAACGGATGCTTCATTAATTAACATATCTATACGTCGCACCCGGACTTCTAGAGGATACTCACAGTCCACTAAACAGTAGAAAAATGGCTTACGGGGCATACCGGCACCCGCATCTCAATATGAGCAGGCCAACACGTAAACGTGTGACAACCATTCTCTACTATCCATCGTCTGCGTAAACCATCCCATAGAAATCCGACTACTTCCGTTGACGTACTTCATAACATTCACACATGGTACGTCAACGGCATTTGAACAAGTGATAACACAACATGTCTCTAAGACACAAAGAAATAGAAATAAGTTGCAAATAGCTCTCACTAGAGCAGAGATAGCAAATACAATCATCCAGAGGACACATGTCCCAACAATTCATCATTACATCACAGCGGAAGCATCCAAAGTGTCTGAGTACAGACAAGATCCAAATAGGCCGGAAACGAAAAGACGGAGCCCATCCACGATGTCTCGGATCCTGCCCGGGTCCGCTATCTACTCGTCAGCAGCCTCGTCATACTCCACGTAGTAGCCTCCATGGGGATCCTCGGAAACGTAGTCTGCGGAAACCACAGCCCCAAAGGGGTCAGTACAGACAAGTACTGGCAAGCAAGACTCACAAGATACCAAAGTGTACCCGTCAACACCAAGCACAGATGCTTTGGGTTCAACGGAAGAAAGGGTGTTACAAAAGATGCGACAACGGGCTGCACTAACCAACTACAGATACAAGCTACAACTTCCGGCTAACAGAAAAGAGATAAGATAGCGTATCGTAACCAACTACGACTAACCTCAAACAAACCCATCCTGGATCTCGCCCCTTATCCAAAGAAGCAATCCGAGGATAACCCACACAGTTGGATTAAGGTGACATCATTCTTATGGTGGAAGTAATCTCTGTTACTAGTCAAGTTATTATAGTTAGGTGTAAGTTGTCGGAGTACTTGTTAGCCAGTACTTTCACCAACTCATCCATAACCGCGGACAACACGGCTTCTCGAGAAGATTTAACCCTGCAGGGATGCACCAATTTGGCCGTACACGTAAGAATAACCCGCCAGATGGAATGGCCCTTCCACCAAGCGGGGCACTCAACACAACTCAACTCTTCTTCGCATCAAGCCCAAAGAACCCCGTGCAATTGAGCGCACGGCTAATCAAGCCCCACGAAGAAAAGGGGACCCTCATAGCACTCAAAGAACGTGTCTCCCTAAATGCCGACTACAAAAGTTTCCACCCTGGCCTCGGGTTCGTACCTGCATATGCGTGCGGCAAATGGAAAACCCGAACTAAATGAGGCGATTTGGACGAGATGCGAATCTAATCAAATTGAGGGGGGCGCCCATACACGCTTCCCACATGCGGATAGTGCGCTCATCATGGATCAGTAGACAAGACCCTTTTCCTAATTAGGGTCGACACTAGCAGGCCTCAAAACCACGCCGGGCCTCCTGCCGGTGCCTTATCATTAAATTAGCATTACCTCAAACATTAACAGGTTGTTGTTTAACATCGAGCCCCAGAACATAATAAAATAAGGTAACAGAAAGTAACGGACAACAGACTCGAGCATAAACAACCCTAAGCATGCTAGTAAGACACGGGCATCAAGCAACGGGGTTATAGGTGTGGAGGTGAGGCTATATCAGGGTTAAAGGATAACATGTGATAGGATCGGAACACAAGCAACGATTCAAAAGGCTAGCAGAATAGACAACGAAAAGTATCGGTATCCAATGTGGAAAGGAACACAATGTTTCATGTGAGTGAATACTTGCCTGCAAACTCAGTAGCCTGGTACTGGGCTAACTCCTCAGAAGTAGTGTCGTAACCCTCGTCTGTCTCAACGTCGTCGTCTATTCGAGCAGAAGCAAACAAACAACGCAGAGAGACAAACAATCAATAACATGGCATAATGCACAATCATGGGATGATGCATGACAATTTAATTGATGCATCAAAGATAAGATAGCTGACATGGTAACATAATTAAATGGACCCATATGCAATTTGGATTGCATATGGAAAGCCCATGAATTAAGGTTGGTTAAGATGATCTACGACTAAACAACATGTGAGAGTGGATTAGCATGATGCATGGATGAGGAAAACAGAAAGAAAACAACAATAGCTTCAATTTGAAATGAAGTTTACCAAGTTTGGAATTTTATTTATTAAGTTATGAAAATTTGCTTCTTAAAGGAGTTACACAAGCATTTGTTGTTTTCACCAATTTTAATTGTTCAAAATAGATAACAAAATTCATATTTGGAAAGTATACAAAATTTTAGGTGGAATGCATGTTTCAATTATTGAAAAAGGAATTAAGATGAATTAATTATGAATTAAACAAGTTTGAACAAGATTTAAATGAATTTAATTCAAGTATGAAATTAATTGAGTTTTTATTTGTTCAAAACATTAAATGAAATTCATATTTGAAAAGTTTATACTTTTCTGGTTTGAAAACATATTTTATATGTTCAAAAAGAATTTAATTTGACCAAGTTATGAATTTAGCAATTTTAAACGATTTAAACAAGGTTTAAATTATTTAACCAATTTTAATTATTCAAAACAGGAAACAAAGTTTATATTTGGAAAGGTGGTTCAATTTAGCATGGAAAACATATTTTATATGTGCCATTTGAATTAAGTTTGAATTAGTTATGAAATTAACCAAATTTGAAATGAGTTGTTTGAATTTGAATTTTGGAAACATTTGAAATGTTCAAAACAGAAAACAAATGATTTAAACAGGTAGAGAATTGAATTTGGTACAGAATACATATTTTATTTATTTTATTTGAAGTTGAAATTCAAAAGATATTTGTATTTTGAAATCAGGGACTATTCTGTAAATAACAGGGACTGAAATTTAAAAAGAAAAAGGGCCAGAACTATTTGCACCTCGCAGTGGCCCAGCCTAGGCCACTGACGAGGGGGCCCTGGGCCAAGGTGGCGCTGCGTGGCAGGACGGGTGCGCGCGCGTGGCTGCAGTGCCGCTGACAGGGAGGCCCCACCTGTCAGCCTGCGCGCGCGGTGTAAAAACTGGGTTTTTATTCCGCGAGGTGGGGATCGAACCCTGGCCTCGTGTGCGTGCGCGCGGTGCTGTTGCCACTGCGCTGCTGTCCGTTTGGTGTTAGAACAGAGGAAGGCGACGTTTTGTGGTTCAGCTTCGAGCTGTTACTGAAACTGAAAAAAAGGATTCAGTTACTGAAACATCTGATGGAGGCGGACGGCCGCCGGCGGCAGCTGCAGCGCTGCTGCTGCAGTGCGTGTGGTGCAGTGCTGCGAGGTGGTACGTGCGCATGATGCAAGGGAGCAGATAGGGGAGGACGAGGCGACCGTGCTGCTCACCGAGGGAAAAAAAGGAGGGAGCAGGACGGCTCGGCGCGGTGGTGGTGGCCGTCGACGGAGAGGACGGCGGCGACGAAGCCGCTGCTCCCGGATGCTGCTGTGGGGTCGAGGAGGAAGGTGGCGCCGAGAGGAACTCGTTCCCGTCGTGGAGAGCCCCCGATGCAGAACCCTGCGACCACTACGCCATCTTCAAGACTCGGCCATGGTGGTTAGTGGCAGTGTTCAGAAGAAATTTCAGAACAGAAACGGAAAAGGAAGGAGGGGATTGCGGGGAGGAAATGGAGGTGGCGGCGCAGATGGAGGAAGAGGGAGAGAGGAAGCTAGGGCACGGCCCTGCGGTGGCTAGATATAGGGGGGGAGGTGGCGCAGGTGGCGCTGCCGGTGGGGAGCCCCCCTCCTCTCTGTCTCTCCGTACGGAGGTAGGAGAAAGCGACAGGGGGGTACCAGGCCGTGGGCTGGGCCTGCTGCCTCTCCCCTCTGCGTTTTTTTTCTGTTTCTCTTTTTTTTTTGCAGAAAAAGAAAAAGAGAAGGAAAGATGGGTTTTTAGAATAGGAAAAATTTAGGGGAAATTTGCATAGGTTGTTTCTTTACCTAATAATAAAGGGAGGAAGGTTTCTTCCTCCCAATGTTCGTACGTGTTTTCGTCCGTACGCTAAGTACGTTTTCATCAGTCTAAAGTACGCTTGTGCTAAAACTTTATGCATAGCTGCGACGACCCTCTCCGATCCGTATCAGAGTCTAACTCCGGGTGGAAGAAGGCACGCCGCACGCAGACGTCCCATAAATAGGCATCCTGAGAAGCAGGCAACAGAACCGTAGAAGCACCTACGCCCCGGAGGAAGGGTCGACCTGATGTCGACAGGGAAGCAGCCCACGCCCAAGATCTCGCACGAAGAACAACAGCACCGAGGAAGACGGTCGGGGTCGCTGTAGCCCCTGCGTCCTGTCGCCGATTTGCGAGTTGGCCTGGAATCACCGTGAATCATCGTGATTCCCGTAGTTGGCCTGGAATCACCGTGAATCATCGTGATTCCCGTAGTTGGCCTGGAATCACCGTGAATCATCGTGATTTCCGTCACGGGAATCGCTTCCCACGCCGCTGCTCAAGTCAGCCACGAACCCCTGCGACTCATCTGTGGAGGTGCGGCTATACTATCCGAGCGCCGGCCTTTCCGCGGTATTCAGTTTCGTCCTGAAGAAACCTCTCCACGACAGCCTTGACATGTGCGGCATCTAGACCAAGTACGCTCTCCGGGCGGTCCTCTCCTTGAAGCACAAGGCCTGTTGACGGCCTCCGGATCAGTTCTGACCTCGCCCCGTTCTCTGCCATGCCGTTCCGAGATTGTGCTGATATATAGTCCTTGATCCCGGAGTGGCTGCGGTCATCAAGGCTGCCAGAGTGACTGCCAACTTGTCTGTGTGCCGTCGATCCTCACCGGCGTGGTCAGCCTCTTGTCTCGACTCTGGAAGCAGAATCGCTCCCCATTTTCCTGAACGGACCAAGTAGAAGCTCACCTCTCTATATCCATAACTCCTCGTCTGACATATTTCTAATGCTAGGAGCTGACCAATTAATTGAGTAGAAGTTGGAATATGAGAAATTCTTGGTATCCAGAACCCCCTGGCCCGCCGGCTCCACAATGCCTAGCAGCTTTGTGACAAGGATGACGACCCGCAGCTCCGTAACGAGGATGAGGACCCACTGCTCACTGGACCGTCCGAGGTCATCACAAGTTTAGAATGCAGATTGCAGAACAAGTTTTTGACTGAATATTGGACGACTGCAATCTCCACCAATGAACGGTGTTATTCAGCTTGACATCTCTAAATCAGGCTTGCTCACTTGGCATCAACGATGTCATGGCACGGTGGCACATGATTTAGCATCTTCCCATATGCATTTTGCCACAAGATTGTCTGAAAAATAGATTGCTTCTGTGTATATACTGCTACTGATCTTGCTGTGTGTGTGAGTTGTTGCTATTTGCTGTTCTGTGTGTACGCAGCTGGTGGCCTGCTGCTAAGCTGCAAGGGAAGGTTTTACTGCTTAAGCAAAGTACGAGCATTCTATGCCCCTCCTCTATCTATATGTCTTCAAATTCATTGGCATTGGAGCTCCTACAACCCGATCATGCCTCGGTCTCCTTTCATATGGACTCTGTAACGCGTGCGCCGGACCGGCGTCTGCAACGCTAGCTACATGTACGTATTCAACCTTATCCTCACTCTGAGTAACAGAAGCTAGCTCTGTTTCGGTTCTTGAAAGTTTCATGGCTCAGTTTAGAGGAGATCAAAGCTGACAAACCGAACGCATAAATTCAGATAACTTATAAGCAACTTCACGTGTTGTAAACTGAGAGATGTATAAAAAGATTAAATAATAGCTACTACGATTATAAGAATTCATAACGGCAACTTCCAGGCCGGAGAGGTATAGTTTATGAACTCCGGATGGTAGCTAAGCCAGAGAGATACTCCTTAGGCCGACCATTCCGAACCAAAGATCAGTAGAGTCAGAGTGTAAAGGGTAACAATTGCCAATATTTTTGTACGGCTACTTGATGAGTTTGTCACTTATGTTTATCCCGAATTCCTTCGCATTGGGGATCTTGATCATATTGATTTTAATGAACTGTCTCAAAATAGTCTCTTTTAAATGATTTTCGCAAGTTTTGTGGCACCACGTATATCACAAAAAGTTGTGCTAATGAATCAAAACAAGAATAATATAGCGGTTAGAAATGAAAATTGATTATTTTTCCAGATCCACAAACCGTCATTTTTCTATTAAAAATTGATTGTTTTCCCTACCCGTTGCAACGCACGGGCATATTTTGCTAGTTTATTGTAAAAGCAGCAAGTGCAAACTTTTGTTTTTTCAAAAATTTCAAATTGGTTGCTGTTTGTAATTTTAATTGAATTTGAGTGAATTTGATGGTAATTAAATTATTTATCTTAAGCAAGTTAATGGTTTGAACTTCCAAGTTATTGGAAACAAATTGATGTTTTTATTTGAAAATTTTTATTTGAAAATTGTAACAGAACAAGTATGAAACAAGAATTTGAAAATTGGGTTGAAATTCATATTGGAAAACAAGGGAAAACAAAGGAAAACAAAGGAAAACAATTGGAAAACAAATGCAAAACTTAAGATGCCATGATGCAAAACATAATTTAACAAAAAGCAAACATACTAAAGGTGTTTTTCATACTTGGGATGTTAGAAAACGCCCCCCCTTGAAGGAACCGCGCCCCGAGATTCCTACTGAGAAGAGAAAAGGTCCGGATACTTCTTGCGAAGATCCTCTTCGGTCTCCCACGTTGCCTCTTTATCGGAATGATGGGACCACTGCACTTTTAAGAACTTGGCGCTCTTGTTGCGGGTCTTACGCTCGGTCTCATCGAGAATACGAATAGGGTGCTCCTCATAAGAGAGGTCTTCTTGTAGTTCAATGGAATCATGATCAACCGCACGTTCTGGATCTTTGAAGCACCTCTTGAGCTGTGACACGTGAAACACATCGTGCACCTTGGATAGCTTTTCTGGAAGTTCAAGACGATAGGCATTTTCTGCACGCCTTGAGAGAATGTTGAAAGGACCAATATATCTTGGTGCAAGCTTTCCTTTGACACCAAAACGATGAGTGCCTCTGAGGGGAGTTACACGGAGATATGCTTTGTCACCAGGTGCATAGACCATATCCCTGTGCTTGCTGTCATAGTAGCTTTTCTGACGAGACTGAGCAATCTTGAGATTGTCACGAATGATGCGAACTTTCTCTTCGGCTTCCTTAACAATGTCAGGGCCTAAGAGTGAACGTTCACCAGCTCTAGACCAATTGATTGGACTCCTGCATCTGCGACCATAGAGAGCCTCAAATGGTGCCATGCCTAGGCTTGCCTGGAAGCTGTTGTTGTAGGAGAATTCAGCATATGGAAGACATTCCTCCCATTTCATGCCAAAAGAGAGACCACATGCTCTGAGCATATCCTCGAGAATCTGATTGACTCTTTCGACTTGCCCTTGAGACTGAGGGTGATAAGCTGTGCTGAACAGAAGTTTGGTGCCCAATGCTTCTTGAAATCTTTTCCAGAAATGAGAAGTGAAGATGCTTCCACGGTCTGAGCTTATTTCCAATGGAACACCATGAAGAGGAACAATCTTTGCTGTGTAGAGGTCTGCTAACTGGCTAGCTGAGATTGTCTCTTTGACAGGAAAGAAATGAGCTACTTTAGTGAGTCGATCAATGACAACGAAGATTGCATCGTTGCCCTTCTTGGACTTTGGAAAACCAGTGACGAAGTCCATTTCAATCATGTCCCACTTCCACTCAGGGATTTTCAGAGGTTGGAGAAGACCGGATGTTTTTTGATGGACTGCCTTAACACGTTGACAAACGTCGCATTCAGAAACGTATTGAGCAATTTCACGTTTCATGCCAGGCCACCAATACAGTGTCTTGAGATCCTGGTACATCTTTGTACTTCTAGGGTGTATGGAGAGAGGAGTTTCATGAGCCTCCTTGAGAATGACATCTTTGAGACTTTGAACTTGAGGAATTGCAATGCGTCCTTCGAAGAACACAGTTCCCTTGTCATCAATTGAGAAGGACTTAAATTTCTCCTTGCCTTCTTTGATGTGTTCTACCATCTTCTTGATTTCAGCATCACGAAGTTGTTCAGAACGAATCTTGTCCTCGAGAGTTGGACTGGCTGTCAAGTTTGCAAGATAGCCTTGAGGAACAAGACCAAGGTTGAGCTTCTCGAATTCTTCATGAACAGGAGGTTGGCTTTCCATGATCATGAGATTATTGCAATACGACTTGCGACTGAGAGCATCGGCCATAACATTAGCCTTGCCTGGAGTGTAAGAAATGGTAAGATCAAAGTCTTTAATCTTTTCAATCCATCTCCTTTGCCTGAGGTTTAGATCTGGTTGAGTGAAGATGTATTTCAGACTCTTATGATCGGAAAAGATTTCAGTGCGATTACCCAACAAGTATTGTCTCCATTTCTTGAGGGCAAACACAACTGCTGCAAGTTCAAGGTCATGAGTGGGATAATTGAGCTCATGTGCGTTCAACTGACGTGAAGCATAAGCCACAACTTGACGTTCTTGCATAAGAACTGCACCTAGACCTTGGAGAGAAGCGTCACAGAATATTTGGAAAGGTTTGGAAGGATCTGGGCCAACCAGAACTGGTCTAGAAGTGAGTTTAGTCTTCAGGAGATTGAAACTTTCATCACATTATGGATACCAAACGAACTTCTTGTCCTTCTTTTTGAGGTCAGTGAGAGGTTTGGCAATCTTGGAGAAGTTTTGGACGAAACGACGACAATAGCTAGCCAAGCCAAGAAAACTTCTTACTTGCTTCACCGTCTTTGGAGGTTTCCAATCAACAATTGCTTTAACCTTTTCTGGATCAATGGCTATGCCCTTGGCTGAGATGACATGACCAAGGTAAGCAACTTCTGAAATCCAAAACTCACATTTGGAGAACTTGGCATAGAGACGATGCTCGCGAAGCTTCATGAGAGTGAGACGAAGATGTTCTTCATGCTCTTCCTCGGATTTTGAGTAGACAAGAATGTCATCAAGATATACCACAACGAACTTGTCGAGATATTCATGGAAGACAGAATTCATGAGTCGAGAGAATGTCGCCGGTGCATTGGTGAGACCAAAGGACATGACGGTGTATTCATATAGACCATAGCGAGTGGTGAAAGCTGTTTTTGGAATATCCTCTTTTCTGATCTTTATTTGATGGTAACCCATTCTCAAGTCCGACTTAGAGAATATTGAGGCTCCAGCAAGTTGATCAAAAAGATCATCGATACGAGGAATTGGATACTTGTTTTTGATGGTTTTCTCGTTAAGAGGACGATAGTCAACAACGAGTCTCTTTGTGTGATCCTTCTTCGCAACGAACAGAGTTGGGCAACCCCAAGCCGAGGAACTAGGTTGAATGTAACCTTTTTCTATGTACATGTCAATTTGTTCCTTTAACAACTTCATCTCGGGAGTTCCTATCTTATAGGGATGCTTAGAGATTGGAGCAGTACCTGGATCAAGCTCGATCACGAACTCAACAGCTCTGTCCGGAGGCATCCCTGGCAACTCTTCTGGAAAGACGTCAGGGAATTCGCAAACCACCGGAACATTTTCAAGCGAAGGTAGAGGTTTTGCATCGAGGTTGCATAGCTGAAAGGAACTTGATTCATTTGGAGAATAGATTATCTGGCCAGAAGGGTGGGATAGAGTTATTGACTTTTGAGCACAGTCAATCCTTGCTTTATTAGCTTTCAGCCAATCCATACCAAGAATGACATCAATGTCAGAATTTCCCAGCAACATGAGAGAGGCAAGGAAAATGTGGCCTCCAATTAGGATTTGATTGTCCTTACTTATCTTGGAAGTCAACATTTGAGATCCCGGGGAGTGAACAGTGACTTGATTGCTTAGTGGAACCACAATTAGGTTGTTTGTTGCGGCAAAAGTCTTTGACACAAAAGAATGTGATGCTCCGGTATCAAACAACACTTTAGCTGGAATAGAGTTTACGGGAAATGTACCGAGAACGACGTCAGGAGCTTCCTCAGCTTTGTCGATCTTGACATGATTCACCCTTGCGGTCCTCCCGACAGGCCTGTTGTTGGAGTTGAAGGCCTTAGGCGGGGGAGCGCGCACCATTGCCTGGTTTGTGTTGGGACGAGGTGGTGGTGGAGGTAGCTGCCTCTGCGTGCACTTGTCAGCGTAGTGCCCCGTCTTCTTGCACTTGTAGCAAGTGACGACACGAGGAGGCCCTGGCCTTGGCTGCCCCATCGAAGCCCTTTGATCATGCATCTGAGCAGGGTTGGGTGGGCGGGGAGCGAAGCCTGGAGAAGGTTGGGCATATTGAGCCCGAGTGACAGCACCATTTGGCACCCAGATACGGCGCTTCTGCGGAGGGGTGGTCATGTTGGAGGAGGAACCACCCTCACGCGAGTGCTTGCGAGACTCCTCGAACGCCTTGCGCCCATTTTCTTCATTGAGCGCGGTGTTAACGAGATCCTCGAAGTTGTTGGCCTTGACGTTTGTGAGGGCATACTTGAGTTCCGGGTTAAAACCTCTGCGGAACCTTGCCATCTTCTTAGCTTCAGTGGACACCTCATCACCAGCGTAGCGAGCAAGGCGATTGAACTCACTCTGATAGCCGATGACGTCCAACTTGCCCTGCTTGAGTGAGCAAAACTCTTCATGCATCCTTTCCATGAGACCATCTGGAATGTGGTGCTTCAGGAAGGCTTCCTCGAAACAACCCCATGTGATTGGAAAGCCAGCTCTCATGGCCTGGTAGTTTTCCCACCAAGTAGCTGCCTGACCCTTCAGCAGATAGGAGGCATACTTGACCTTGTCTTCCTCAGCAACGTGAGCAATCTCCAGAGCCTTAGCTATCTCACGGATCCAGTCATCAACGTCCATAGGCTCGCGTGTGGCCACGAAAGCTCTCGGACCCAGACTGAGGAACTCCTTGATGCTGACCCGTGGAGCCGTCTGGTTGTTGTGCTGATTAGTCTGAAACTGGGCCATCTGTGCCATGACTTGGGTCATCTGAGTCAACAGCTCCGTGATTGGCGGTGGCTCAGGCGGGTTGTTCCTTGTTGGCGGCATCCTGAATGGAAATGCATTTTAGCACAACAATAGAAAAGGATAGACTTGGAAACCGAAAGAGAGATTATTCCGACGCATGAATAGATAACCAACAGGTACATCATCACATGTTCAAATACATCAGAATATCCAACACACCATAAATGGTTCGAATGCCAAAGGATAACTAAACATAGCTAAGAATGGATACATCGGTACTCCCATGCTCATCACGCAGGACGGCGACTAGGAGTACGGCGAGAGGTACGGTGAGGAGCACGCCCACGAAAGTATGTGGAACGACGATCCACGTAGATCTGACGTGGTCTGAGAGCGACTCTAGGTGTGGTGAAGTACATAGCGTCGACTCCCTGTGCTCCAAAGCGTGGAATCCCAGTGTAACCAGCACCAAGGTTGAGGAGTGGCCCTCTGATCGGCTCGTAACCTCCAGCATCTGACAGACGACGACCAACTGGCTGATCAAAATGTGCAAAGCGCTCGTCTCCAACAAAGTCTGTGGTGTAAGTCGCCAGACGAGTCAAAGCAAGGTAGAGCTGCTCTCTGACTGAAGCCAACTCCTGAGATAGTGTGCTGGCAACTGCGTCACTGTGTCTGACAAACTGAGCGGTGGTGTTCAGCCTGGAGTTATCATGCTCGTAGACATCCAAGTTGTCGTAGAGAGTGAAGTGAGCTCCCTCCGAAGTGATGTAACCACGGGGGATGTGGAGATAGATAGAATCGTCAAATCCCCAGTAGTCAGCACGAAGGACGGTGAGACTCACATAAGCTGCCTGCTGCACAGCCATATCCACTGTGGAACCTACTGCCTCGTAGCGGTGGGCTACGCTCATGCCATCATCTGACACAATGTAGACGATAGCCTGGTAGTAGGTCTGGTCAAACTCTCGCTGCTGCTCGTAGACCTGGTACTCTGGTGCCCAACGGAACCCCAGAAAAGTGACCATGTCTCTCAGCATCTCCGGATAACCGGCAGTGCTCTCGCAACGAGTCATACGAACCACCTGCGGGTAGAACCTGAGATCCATCTGCAGATGATCGGGGAAGTTTTGATTAGACGCCGGTAGAAGAACTGAAGTGGCAAGCAACAACAAGGTTTCAACGGACGAAAAGGATGTTGAGAAGAACAGGATATCGAAGCAACATTGGGAAACACGAGACCAAACACTCCCGAGGTACTACGGAAAACCCATCCGGGCTTCTAAAGGATAAATATCTACAGCTTAAGGAATAGAGGATCTGCTTCCGGGGCTTACACACCTCCGTTCTCAATCATGAGTAGGCAACATGATAAATCATGTCACAACCACCTCCATTCCTATGGTCTAGTAGATATAACTATCCTAGAGAAACCAGGATACGTGAAAACCTAACTTGAAAGTTTAGACGAGAAGAGAAAACAACGTTGCACATCCTTACCAGAAAAGGGAGGGTGGGTGGGGAAAGAAATAAAAGAACAGAATTCCTACTCTCACGTTTCATTTTTCCTATATAGCTACAAAATAGTTTCTAGACTCAACTGCGACCAGTAAAAGGGATCCAATAGGCAGACATGCTCTGATACCATTTGTCGCACCCGGACTTCTAGAGGATACTCACAGTCCACTAAACAGTAGAAAAATGGCTTACGGGGCATACCGGCACCCGCATCTCAATATGAGCAGGCCAACACGTAAACGTGTGACAACCATTCTCTACTATCCATCGTCTGCGTAAACCATCCCATAGAAATCCGACTACTTCCGTTGACGTACTTCATAACATTCACACATGGTACATCAACGGCATTTGAACAAGTGATAACACAACATATCTCTAAGACACAAAGAAATAGAAATAAGTTGCAAATAGCTCTCACTAGAGCAGAGATAGCAAATACAATCATCCAGAGGACACATGTCCCAGCAATTCATCATTACATCACAGCGGAAGCATCCAAAGTGTCTGAGTACAGACAAGATCCAAATAGGCCTAAGAGGCCGGAAACGAAAAGACGGAGCCCATCCACGATGTCTCGGATCCTGCCCGGGTCCGCTATCTACTCGTCAGCAGCCTCGTCATACTCCACGTAGTAGCCTCCATGGGGATCCTCGGAAACGTAGTCTGCGGAAACCACAGCCCCAAAGGGGTCAGTACAGACAAGTACTGGCAAGCAAGACTCACAAGATACCAAAGTGTACCCGTCAACACCAAGCACAGATGCTTTGGGTTCAACGGAAGAAAGGGTGTTACAAAAGATGCGGCAGCGGGCTGCACTAACCAACTACAGATACAGGCTACAACTTCCGGCTAACAAAAAAGAGATAAGATAGCGTATCGTACCCAACTACGACTAACCTCAAACAAACCCATCCTGGATCTCGCCCCTTATCCAAAGAAGCAATCCGAGGATAACCCACACAGTTGGATTAAGGTGACATCATTCTTATGGTGGAAGTAATCTCTGTTACTAGTCAAGTTATTATAGTTAGGTGTAAGTTGTCGGAGTACTTGTTATCCAATACTTTCACCAAGTCATCCATAACCGCGGACAACACGGCTTCTCGAGAAGATTTAACCCTGCAGGGATGCACCAATTTGGCCGTACACGTAAGAATAACCCACCAGATGGAATGGCCCTTCCACCAAGCGGGGCACTCAACACAACTCAACTCTTCTTCGCATCAAGCCCAAAGAACCCCGTGCAATTGAGCGCACGGCTAATCAAGCCCCACGAAGAAAAGGAGACCCTCATAGCACTCTAAGAACGTGTCTCCCTAAATGCCGACTACAAAAGTTTCCACCCTGGCCTCGGGTTCGTACCTGCATATGCGTGCGGCAAATGGAAAACCCGAACTAAATGAGGCGATTTGGACGAGATGCGAATCGAATAAAATTGAGGGGGGCGCCCATACACGCTTCCCACATGCGGATAGTGCGCTCATCATGGATCAGTAGACAAGACCCTTTTCCTAATTAGGGTCGACACTAGCAGGCCTGAAAACCACGCCGGGCCTCCTGCCGGTGCCTTATCATCAAATTAGCATTACCTCAGACATTAACAGGTTGTTGTTTAACATCGAGCCCCGGAACATAATAAAATATGGTACATAAAGTAACGGACAACAGACTCGAGCATAAACAACCCTAAGCATGCTAGTAAGACACGGGCATCAAGCAACGGGGTTATAGGTGTGGAGGTGAGGCTATATCAGGGTTAAAGGATAACATGTGATAGGATCGGAACACAAGCAACGATTCAAAAGGCTAGCAGAATAGACAACGGAAAGTATCGGTATCCAATGTGGAAAGGAACACAATGGTTTATGTGAGTGAATACTTGCCTGCAAACTCAGTAGCATGGTACTGGGCTAACTCCTCAGAAGTAGTGTCGTAACCCTCGTCTGTCTCAACGTCGTCGTCTATTCGAGAAGAAGCAAACAAACAACGCAGAGAGACAAACAATCAATAACATGGCATAATGCACAATCATGGGATGATGCATGACAATTTAATTGATGCATCAAAGATAAGATAGCTGACATGGTAACATAATTAAATGGACCCATATGCAATTTGGATTGCATATGGAAAGCCCATGAATTAAGGTTGGTTTAGATGATCTACAACTAAACAACATGTGAAAGTGGATTAGCATGATGCATGGATGAGGAAAACAGAAAGAAAACAACAATAGCTTCAATTTGAAATGAAGTTTACCAAGTTTGGAATTTTATTTATTAAGTTATGAAAATTTGCTTCTTAAAGGAGTTACACATGCATTTGTTGTTTTCACCAATTTTAATTGTTCAAAATAGATAACAAAATTCATATTTGGAAAGTATACAAAATTTTAGGTGGAATGCATGTTTCAGTTATTGAAAAAGGAATTAAGATGAATTAATTATGAATTGAACAAGTTTGAACAAGATTTAAATGAATTTAATTCAAGTATGAAATTAATTGAGTTTTTATTTGTTCAAAACATTAAATGAAATTCATATTTGAAAAGTTTATACTTTTCTGGTTTGAAAACATATTTTATATGTTAAAAAAGAATTTAATTTGACCAAGTTATGAATTTAGCAATTTTAAATGATTTAAACAAGATTTAAATTATTTAACCAATTTTAATTGTTCAAAAAAGGAAACAAAGTTTATATTTGGAAAGGTGGTTCAAATTAGCATGGAAAACATATTTTATATGTGCCATTTGAATTAAGTTTGAATTAGTTATGAAATTAACCAAATTTGAAATAAGTTGTTTGAATTTGAATTTTGGAAACATTTGAAATGTTCAAAACAGAAAACAAATGATTTAAACAGGTAGAGAATTGAATTTGGTATAGAATACATATTTTATTTATTTTATTTGAAGTTGAAATTCAAAAGATATTTGTATTTTGAAATCAGGGACTATTCTGTAAATAACAGGGACTGAAATTTAAAAAGAAAAAGGGCCAGAACTATTTGCACCTCGTAGTGGCCCAGCCTAGGCCACTGACGAGGGGGCCCTGGGCCACGGTGGCGCTGCGTGGCAGGACGGGTGCGCGCGCGTGGCTGCAGTGCCGCTGACAGGGAGGCCCCACCTGTCAGCGTGCGCGCGCGGTGTAAAAACTGGGTTTTTATTCCGCGAGGTGGGGATCGAACCCTGGCCTCGTGTTCGTGCGCGCGGTGCTGTTACCACTGCGCTGCTGTCCGTTTGGTGTTAGAAGAGAGGAAGGCGACGTTTTGTGGTTCAGCTTCGAGCTGTTACTGAACCTGAAAAAAGGATTCAGTTACTGAAACATCTGACGGAGGCGGACGGCCGCCGGCGGCAGCTGCAGCGCTGCTGCTGCAGTGCGTGTGGTGCAGTGCGACGAGGTGGTACGTGCGCATGATGCAAGGGAGCAGATAGGGGAGGACGAGGCGACCGTGCTGCTCACCGAGGGAAAAAAAGGAGGGAGCAGGGCGGCTCGGTGCGGTGGTGGTGGCCGTCGACGGAGAGGACGGCGGCGACGAAGCCGCTGCTCCCGGATGCTGCTGTGGGGTCGAGGAGGAAGGTGGCGCCGAGAGGAACTCGTTCCCGTCGTGGAGAGCCCCCGATGCAGACCCCTGCGACCACTACGCCATCTTCAAGACTCGGCCATGGTGGTTAGTGGCAGTGTTCAGAAGAAATTTCAGAACAGAAACGGAAAAGGACGGAGGGGATTGCGGGGAGGAAATGGAGGTGGCGGCGCAGATGGAGGAAGAGGGAGAGAGGAAGCTAGGGCACGGCCCTGTGGTGGCTAGATATAGGGGGGGAGGTGGCGCAGGTGGCGCTGCCGGTGGGGAGCCCCCCTCCTCTCTGTCTCTCCGTACGGAGGTAGGAGAAAGCGACAAGGGGGTACCAGGCCGTGGGCTGGGCCTGGGGTAGGTGGCCTGGGCCTGCTGCCTCTCCCCTCTGTGTTTTTTTTTCTGTTTCTCTTTTTTTTTTTGCAGAAAAAGAAAAAGAGAAGGAAAGATGGGTTTTTAGAATAGGAAAAATTTAGGGGAAATTTGCATAGGTTGTTTATTGTAAAAGCACCAAGTGCAAACTTTTGTTTTTTCAAAAATTTCAAATTGGTTGCTGTTTGTAATTTTAATTGAATTTGAGTGAATTTGATGGTAATTAAATTATTTATCTTAATCAAGTTAATGGTTTGAACTTCCAAGTTATTGGAAACAAATTGATGTTTTTATTTGAAAAATTTTATTTGAAAATTGTAACAGAACAAGTATGAAACAAGAATTTGAAAATTGGGTTGAAATTCATATTGGAAAACAAGGGAAAACAAAGGAAAACAAAGGAAAACAATTGGAAAACAAATGCAAAACTTAAGATGCCATGATGCAAAACATAATTTAACAAAAAGCAAACATACTAAAGGTGTTTTTCATACTTGGGATGTTAGAAAACGCCCCCCCTTGAAGGAATCGCGCCCCGAGATTCCTACTGAGAAGAGAAAAGGTCCGGATACTTCTTGCGAAGATCCTCTTCGGTCTCCCATGTTGCCTCTTTATCGGAATGATGGGACCACTGCACTTTTAAGAACTTGGTGCTCTTGTTGCGAGTCTTACGCTCGGTCTCATCGAGAATACGAATAGGGTGCTCCTCATAAGAGAGGTCTTCTTGCAGTTCAATGGAATCATGATCAACCGCACGTTCTGGATCTTTGAAGCACCTCTTGAGCTGTGACACGTGAAACACATCGTGCACCTTGGATAGCTTTTCTGGAAGTTCAAGACGATAGGAATTTTCTGCACGCCTTGAGAGAATGTTGAAAGGACCAATATATCTTGGTGCAAGCTTTCCTTTGACACCAAAACGATGAGTGCCTCTGAGGGGAGTTACACGGAGATATGCTTTGTCACCAGGTGCATAGACCATATCCCTGTGCTTGCTGTCATAGTAGCTTTTCTGACGAGACTGAGCAATCTTGAGATTGTCACGAATGATGCGAACTTTCTCTTCGGCTTCCTTAACAATGTCAGGGCCTAAGAGTGAACGTTCACCAGCTCTAGACCAATTGATTGGACTCCTGCATCTGCGGCCATAGAGAGCCTCAAATGGTGCCATGCCTAGGCTTGCCTGGAAGCTGTTGTTGTAGGAGAATTCAGCATATGGAAGACATTCCTCCCATTTCATGCCAAAAGAGAGACCACATGCTCTGAGCATATCCTCGAGAATCTGATTGACTCTTTCGACTTGCCCTTGAGACTGAGGGTGATAAGCTGTGCTGAACAGAAGTTTGGTGCCCAATGCTTCTTGAAATCTTTTCCAGAAATGAGAAGTGAAGATGCTTCCACGGTCTGAGCTTATTTCCAATGGAACACCATGAAGAGGAACAATCTTTGCTGTGTAGAGGTCTGCTAACTGGCTAGCTGAGATTGTCTCTTTGACAGGAAAGAAATGAGCTACTTTAGTGAGTCGATCAATGACAACGAAGATTGCATCGTTGCCCTTCTTGGACTTTGGAAAACCAGTGACGAAGTCCATTTCAATCATGTCCCACTTCCACTCAGGGATTTTCAGAGGTTGGAGAAGACCGGATGTTTTTTGATGGACTGCCTTAACACGTTGACAAACGTCGCATTCAGAAACGTATTGAGCAATTTCACGTTTCATGCCAGGCCACCAATACAGTGTCTTGAGATCCTGGTACATCTTTGTACTTCTAGGGTGTATGGAGAGAGGAGTTTCATGAGCCTCCTTGAGAATGACATCTTTGAGACTTTGAACTTGAGGAATTGCAATGCGTCCTTCGAAGAACACAGTTCCCTTGTCATCAATTGAGAAGGACTTAAATTTCTCCTTGCCTTCTTTGATGTGTTCTACCATCTTCTTGATTTCAGCATCACGAAGTTGTTCAGAACGAATCTTGTCCTCGAGAGTTGGACTGGCTGTCAAGTTTGCAAGATAGCCTTGAGGAACAAGACCAAGGTTGAGCTTCTCGAATTCTTCATGAACAGGAGGTTGGCTTTCCATGATCATGAGATTATTGCAATACGACTTGCGACTGAGAGCATCGGCCATAACATTAGCCTTGCCTGGAGTGTAAGAAATGGTAAGATCAAAGTCTTTAATCTTTTCAATCCATCTCCTTTGCCTGAGGTTTAGATCTGGTTGAGTGAAGATGTATTTCAGACTCTTATGATCGGAAAAGATTTCAGTGCGATTACCCAACAAGTATTGTCTCCATTTCTTGAGGGCAAACACAACTGCTGCAAGTTCAAGGTCATGAGTGGGATAATTGAGCTCATGTGCGTTCAACTGACGTGAAGCATAAGCCACAACTTGACGTTCTTGCATAAGAACTGCACCTAGACCTTGGAGAGAAGCGTCACAGAATATTTGGAAAGGTTTGGAAGGATCTGGGCCAACCAGAACTGGTGTAGAAGTGAGTTTAGTCTTCAGGAGATTGAAACTTTCATCACATTGTGGATACCAAACGAACTTCTTGTCCTTCTTTTTGAGGTCAGTGAGAGGTTTGGCAATCTTGGAGAAGTTTTGGACGAAACGACGGCAATAGCTAGCCAAGCCAAGAAAACTTCTTACTTGCTTCACCGTCTTTGGAGGTTTCCAATCAACAATTTAACCTTTTCTGGATCAATGGCTATGCCCTTGGCTGAGATGACATGACCAAGGTAAGCAACTTCTGAAATCCAAAACTCACATTTGGAGAACTTGGCATAGAGACGATGCTCGCGAAGCTTCATGAGAGTGAGACGAAGATGTTCTTCATTCTCTTCCTCGGATTTTGAGTAGACAAGAATGTCATCAAGATATACCACAACGAACTTGTCGAGGTATTCATGGAAGACAGAATTCATGAGTCGAGAGAATGTCGCCGGTGCATTGGTGAGACCAAAGGACATGACGGTGTATTCATATAGACCATAGCGAGTGGTGAAAGCTGTTTTTGGAATATCCTCTTTTCTGATCTTTATTTGATGGTAACCCATTCTCAAGTCCGACTTAGAGAATATTGAGGCTCCAGCAAGTTGATCAAAAAGATCATCGATACGAGGAATTGGATACTTGTTTTTGATGGTTTTCTCGTTAAGAGGACGATAGTCAACAACGAGTCTCTTTGTGTGATCCTTCTTCGCAACGAACAGAGTTGGGCAACCCCAAGCCGAGGAACTAGGTTGAATGTAACCTTTTTTCCATGTACATGTCAATTTGTTCCTTTAACAACTTCAGCTCGGGAGTTCCTATCTTATAGGGATGCTTAGAGATTGGAGCAGTACCTGGCTCAAGCTCGATCACGAACTCAACAGCTCTGTCCGGAGGCATCCCTGGCAACTCTTCTGGAAAGACGTCAGGGAATTCGCAAACCACCGGAACATTTTCAAGCGAAGGTAGAGGTTTTGCATCGAGGTTGCATAGCTGAAAGGAACTTGATTCATTTGGAGAATAGATTATCTGGCCAGAAGGGTGGGACAGAGTTATTGACTTTTGAGCACAGTCAATCCTTGCTTTATTAGCTTTCAGCCAATCCATACCAAGAATGACATCAATGTCAGAATTTCCCAGCAACATGAGAGAGGCAAGGAAAATGTGGCCTCCAATTAGGATTTGATTGTCCTTACTTATCTTGGAAGTCAACATTTGAGATCCCGGGGAGTGAACAGTGACTTGATTGCTTAGTGGAACCACAATTAGGTTGTTTGTTGCGGCAAAAGTCTTTGACACAAAAGAATGTGATGCTCCGGTATCAAACAACACTTTAGCTGGAATAGAGTTTACGGGAAATATACCGAGAACGACGTCAGGAGCTTCCTCAGCTTTGTCGATCTTGACATGATTCACCCTTGCGGTCCTCCCGACAGGCCTGTTGTTGGAGTTGAAGGCCTTAGGCGGGGGAGCGCGCACCATTGCCTGGTTTGTGTTGGGACGAGGTGGTGGTGGAGGTAGCTGCCTCTGCGTGCACTTGTCAGCGTAGTGCCCCGTCTTCTTGCACTTGTAGCAAGTGACGACACGAGGAGGCCCTGGCCTTGGCTGCCCCATCGAACCCCTTTGATCATGCATCTGAGCAGGGTTGGGTGGGCGGGGAGCGAAGCCTGGAGAAGGTTGGGCATATGGAGCCCGAGTGACAGCACCATTTGGCACCCAGATGCGGCGCTTCTGCGGAGGGGTGGTCATGTTGGAGGAGGAACCACCCTCACGCGAGTGCTTGCGAGACTCCTCGAACGCCTTGCACCCATTTTCTTCATTGAGCGCGGTGTTAACGAGATCCTAGAAGTTGTTGGCCTTGACGTTTGTGAGGGCATACTTGAGTTCCGGGTTAAAACCTCTGCGGAACCTTGCCATCTTCTTAGCTTCAGTGGACACCTCATCACCAGCGTAGCGAGCAAGGCGATTGAACTCACTCTGATAGCCGATGACGTCCAACTTGCCCTGCTTGAGTGAGCAAAACTCTTCACGCATCCTTTCCATGAGACCATCTGGAATGTGGTGCTTCAGGAAGGCTTCCTTGAAACAACCCCATGTGATTGGAAAGCCAGCTCTCATGGCCTGGTAGTTTTCCCACCAAGTAGCTGCCTGACCCTTCAGCAGATAGGAGGCATACTTGACCTTGTCTTCCTCAGCAACGTGAGCAATCTCCAGAGCCTTAGCTATCTCACGGATCCAGTAATCAACGTCCATAGGCTCGCGTGTGGCCACGAAATCTCTCGGACCCAGACTGAGGAACTCCTTGATGCTGACCCGTGGAGCCGTCTGGTTGTTGTGCTGATTAGTCTGAAACTGGGCCATATGTGCCATGACTTGGGTCATCTGAGTCAACAGCTCCGTGATTGGCGGTGGCTCAGGCGGGTTGTTCCTTGTTGGTGGCATCCTGAATGGAAATGCATTTTAGCACAACAATAGAAAAGGATAGACTTGGAAACCGAAAGAGAGATTATTCCGACGCATGAATAGATAACCAACAGGTACATCATCACATGTTCAAATACATCAGAATATCCAACACACCATAAATGGTTCGAATGCCAAAGGATAACTAAACATAGCTAAGAATGGATACATCGGTACTCCCATGCTCATCACGCAGGACGGCGACTAGGAGTACGGCGAGAGGTACGGTGAGGAGCACGCCCATGAAAGTATGTGGAACGACGATCCACGTAGATCTGACGTGGTCTGAGAGCGACTCTAGGTGTGGTGAAGTACATAGCGTCGACTCCCTGTGCTCCAAAGCGTGGAATCCCAGTGTAACCAGCACCAAGGTTGAGGAGTGGCCCTCTGATCGGCTCGTAACCTCCAGCATCTGACAGACGACGACCAACTGGCTGATCAAAACGTGCAAAGCGCTCGTCTCCAACAAAGTCTGTGGTGTAAGTCGCCAGACGAGTCAAAGCAAGGTAGAGCTGCTCTCTGACTGAAGCCAACTCCTGAGATAGTGTGCTGGCAACTGCGTCACTGTGTCTGACAAACTAAGCGATGGTGTGCAGCCTGGAGTTATCATGCTCGTAGACATCCAAGTTGTCGTAGAGAGTGAAGTGAGCTCCCTCCGAAGTGATGTAACCATGGGGGATGTGGAGATATATAGAATCGTCAAATCCCCAGTAGTCAGCACGAAGGACGGTGAGACTCACATAAGCTGCCTGCTGCACAGCCATATCCACTGTGGAACCTACTGCCTCGTAGCGGTGGACTACGCTCATGCCATCATCTGACAGAATGTAGACGATAGCCTGGTAGTAGGTCTGGTCAAACTCTCGCTGCTGCTCGTAGACCTGGTACTCTGGTGCCCAACGGAACCCCAGAAAAGTGACCATGTCTCTCAGCATCTCCGGATAACCGGTAGTGCTCTCGCAACGAGTCATACGAACCACCTGCGGGTAAAACCTGAGATCCATCTGCAGATGATCGGGGAAGTTTTGATTAGACGCCGGTAGAAGAACTGAAGTGGCAAGCAACAACAAGGTTTCAACGGACGAAAAGGATGTTGAGAAGAACAGGATATCGAAGCAACATTGGGAAACACGAGACCAAACACTCCTGGGGTACTTCGGAAAACCCATCCGGGCTTCTAAAGGATAAATATCTACTGCTTAAGGAATAGAGGATCTGCTTCCGGGGCTTACACACCTCCGTTCTCAATCATGAGTAGGCAACATGATAAATCATGTCACAACCACCTCCATTCCTATGGTCTAGTAGATATAACTATCCTAGAGAAACCAGGATACGTGAAAACCTAACTTGAAAGTTTAGACGAGAAGAGAAAACAACGTTGCACTTCCTTACCAGAAAAGTGAGGGTGGGTGGGGAAAGAAATAAAAGAACAGAATTCCTACTCTCACGTTTCATTTTTCCTATATAGCTACAAAATAGTTTCTAGACTCAACTGCGACCAGTAAAAGGGATCCTATAGGCAGACAGGCTCTGATACCATTTGTCGCACCCGGACTTCTAGAGGATACTCACAGTCCACTAAACAGTAGAAAAATGGCTTACGGGGCATACCGGCACCCGCATCTCAATATGAGCAGGCCAACACGTAAACGTGTGACAACCATTCTCTACTATCCATCGTCTGCGTAAACCATCCCATAGAAATCCGACTACTTCCGTTGATGTACTTCATAATATTCACACATGGTACGTCAACGACATTTGAACAAGTGATAACACAACATATCTCTAAGATACAAAAAAATAGAAATAAGTTGCAAATAGCTCTCACTAGAGCAGAGATAGCAAATACAATCATCCAGAGGACACATGTCCCAACAATTCATCATTACATCACAGCGGAAGCATCCAAAGTGTCTGAGTACAGACAAGATCCAAATAGGCCTAAGAGGCCGGAAACGAAAAGACGGAGCCCATCCACGATGTCTCGGATCCTGCCCGGGTCCGCTATCTACTCGTCAGTAGCCTCGTCATACTCCACGTAGTAGCCTCTATGGGGATCCTCGGAAACGTAGTCTGCGGAAACCACAGCCCCAAAGGGGTCAGTACAGACAAGTACTGGCAAGCAAGACTCACAAGATACCAAAGTGTACCCGTCAACACCAAGCACAGATGCTTTGGGTTCAACGGAAGAAAGGGTGTTACAAAAGATGCGGCAGCGGGCTGCACTAACCAACTACAGATACATGCTACAACTTCCGGCTAACAAAAAAGAGATAAGATAGCGTATCGTAACCAACTACGACTAACCTCAAACAAACCCATCCTGGATCTCGCCCCTTATCCAAAGAAGCAATCCGAGGATAACCCACACAGTTGGATTAAGGTGACATCATTCTTATGGTGGAAGTAATCTCTGTTACTAGTCAAGTTATTATAGTTAGGTGTAAGTTGTCGGAGTACTTGTTAGCCAGTACTTTCACCAAGTCATCCATAACCGCGGACAACACGGCTTCTCGAGAAGATTTAACCCTACAGGGATGCACCAATTTGGCCGTACACGTAAGAATAACCCGCCAGATGGAATGGCCCTTCCACCAAGCGGGGCACTCAACACAACTCAACTCTTCTTCGCATCAAGCCCAAAGAACCCCGTGCAATTGAGCGCACGGCTAATCAAGCCCCACGAAGAAAAGGGGACCCTCATAGCACTCTAAGAACGTGTCTCCCTAAATGCCGACTACAAAAGTTTCCACCCTGGCCTCGGGTTCGTACCTGCATTGCGTGCGGCAAATGGAAAACCCGAACTAAATGAGGCGATTTGGACGAGATGCGAATCGAATCAAATTGAGGGGGCGCCCATACACGCTTCCCACATGCGGATAGTGCGCTCATCATGGATCAGTAGACAAGACCCTTTTCCTAATTAGGGTTGACACTAGCAGGCCTGAAAACCACGCCGGGCCTCCTGCCGGTGCCTTATCATCAAATTAGCATTACCTCAGACATTAACAGGTTGTTGTTTAACATCGAGCCCCAGAACATAATAAAATATGGTAACAGAAAGTAACGGACAACAGACTCGAGCATAAACAACCCTAAGCATGCTAGTAAGACACGGGCATCAAGCAACGGGGTTATAGGTGTGGAGGTGAGGCTATATCAGGGTTAAAGGATAACATGTGATAGGATCGGAACACAAGCAACGATTCAAAAGGCTAGAAGAATAGACAACAGAAAGTATCGGTATCCAATGTGGAAAGGAACACAATGGTTCATGTGAGTGAATACTTGCCTGCAAACTCAGTAGCCTGATACTGGGCTAACTCCTCAGAAGTAGTGTCGTAACCCTCGTCTGTCTCAACGTCGTCGTCTATTCGAGAAGAAGCAAACAAACAACGCAGAGAGACAAACAATCAATAACATGGCATAATGCACAATCATGGGATGATGCATGACAATTTAATTGATGCATCAAAGATAAGATAGCTGACATGGTAACATAATTAAATGGACCCATATGCAATTTGGATTGCAAATGGAAAGCCCATGAATTAAGGTTGGTTTAGATGATCTACAACTAAACAACATGTGAAAGTGGATTAGCATGATGCATGGATGAGGAAAACAGAAAGAAAACAACAATAGCTTCAATTTGAAATGAAGTTTACCAAGTTTGGAATTTTATTTATTAAGTTATGAAAATTTGCTTCTTAAAGGAGTTACACAAGCATTTGTTATTTTCACCAATTTTAATTGTTCAAAATAGATAACAAAATTCATATTTGGAAAGTATACAAAATTTTAGGTGGAATGCATGTTTCAATTATTGAAAAAGGAATTAAGATGAATTAATTATGAATTAAACAAGTTTGAACAAGATTTAAATGAATTTAATTCAAGTATGAAATTAATTGAGTTTTTATTTGTTCAAAACATTAAATGAAATTCATATTTAAAAAGTTTATACTTTTCTGGTTTGAAAACATATTTTATATGTTAAAAAAGAATTTAATTTGACCAAGTTATGAATTTAGCAATTTTAAATGATTTAAACAAGGTTTAAATTATTTAACCAATTTTAATTATTCAAAACAGGAAACAAAGTTTATATTTGGAAAGGTGGTTCAATTTAGCATGGAAAACATATTTTATATGTGCCATTTGAATTAAATTTGAATTAGTTATGAAATTAACCAAATTTGAAATAAGTTGTTTGAATTTGAATTTTGGAAACATTTGAAATGTTCAAAACAGAAAACAAATGATTTAAACAGGTAGAGAATTGAATTTGGTACAGAATACATATTTTATTTATTTTATTTGAAGTTGAAATTCAAAAGATATTTGTATTTTGAAATCAGGGACTATTCTGTAAATAACAGGGACTGAAATTTAAAAAGAAAAAGGGCCAGAACTATTTGCACCTCGCAGTGGCCCAGCCTAAGCCACTGACGAGGGGGCCCTGGGCCACGGTGGCGCTGCGTGGCAGGACGGGTGCGCGCGCGTGGCTGCAGTGCCACTGACAGGGAGGCCCCACCTGTCAGCGTGCGCGCGCGGTGTAAAAACTGGGTTTGTATTCCGCGAGGTGGGGATCGAACCCTGGCCTCGTGTGCGTGCGCGCGGTGCTGTTACCACTGCGCTGCTGTCCGTTTGGTGTTAGATGAGAGGAAGGCGACGTTTTGTGGTTCAGCTTCGAGCTGTTACTGAACCTGAAAAAGGATTCAGTTACTGAAACATCTGACGGAGGCGGACGGCCGCCGGCGGCAGCTGCAGCGTTGCTGCTGCAGTGCGTGTGGTGCAGTGCTGCGAGGTGGTACGTGCGCATGATGCAAGGGAGCAGAGAGGGGAGGACGAGGCGACCGTGCTGCTCACCGAGGAAAAAAAAGAGGGAGCAGGGCGGCTCGGCGCGGTGGTGGTGGCCGTCGACGGAGAGGACGGCGGCGAAGAAGCCGCTGCTCCCGGATGCTGCTGTGGGGTCGAGGAGGAAGGTGGCGCCAAGGGGAACTCGTTCCCGTCGTGGAGAGCCCCCGATGCAGACCCCTGCGACCACTACGCCATCTTCAAGACTCGGCCATGGTGGTTAGTGACAGTGTTCAGAAGAAATTTCAGAACAGAAACGGAAAAGGAAGGAGGGGATCGCGAGGAGGAAATGGAGGTGGCGGCGCAGATGGAGGAAGAGGGAGAGAGGAAGCTAGGGCACGGCCCTGCGGTGGCTAGATATAGGGGGGAGGTGGCACAGGTGGCGCTGCCGGTGGGGAGCCCCCCTCCTCTCTGTCTCTCCGTACGGAGGTAGGAGACAGCGACAGGGGGTACCAGGCCGTGGGCTGGGCCTGGGGTAGGTGGCCTGGGCCTGCTGCCTCTCCCCTCTGCGTTTTATTTATTTATTTATTTTGTTTCTGTTTCTCTTTTTTTTTGCAGAAAAAGAAAAAGAGAAGGAAAGATGGGTTTTTAGAATAGGAAAAATTTAGGGAAAATTTGCATAGGTTGTTTATTGTAAAAGCACCAAGTGCAAACTTTTGTTTTTTCAAAAATTTCAAATTGGTTGCTGTTTGTAATTTTAATTGAATTTGAGTGAATTTGATGGTAATTAAATTATTTATCTTAAGCAAGTTAATGGTTTGAACTTCCAAGTTATTGGAAACAAATTGATGTTTTTATTTGAAAAATTTTATTTGAAAATTGTAACAGAACAAGTATGAAACAAGAATTTGAAAATTGGGTTGAAATTCATATTAAAAAACAAGGGAAAACAAAGGAAAACAATTGGAAAACAAATGCAAAACTTAAGATGCCATGATGCAAAACATAATTTAACAAAAAACAAACATACTAAAGGTGTTTTTCATACTTGGGATGTTACACTATATATGCACCTCGGAGCCGGTATTTGTAATTTGTATGGTTCCACCGGAGCCGTCGGCTGCTCCCATATCGGAGTCGTCGGCTTCTCCCTTATCGGAGTCGTCTCCCTGGGTGAGCACCGGATCTCCCTCACCGGAGTCGTTCATCCACTCGCTCACATCGTTCTCTACGTCGGGCCCGCGGATTAAACCCTTGATCATATTTTCGGCATCTTCGTCTCTTGGCTCCATACTATACAAAAAGAGTAAGTATATATTTCAGATCAATTTCATTAAAATTGCTTATACATAATAATTAACTAATGATCAATTATTTTCATCAAAATTGCTTATAGATAATACACAAAAAGAGCAACATATTCATGAAATATTTAAACGTACGATAACATTTCTAGCATTCTTAAATTTATAACACTATCTTAATTAAATTTTCTAACATTCATAATTAATAATTCTAACATTCTTAAATTTCCTCTATCAATTCTAAACGTACAAATCTAAAATTTCTAATATTCATAACTAATAATTCTAACATTCTTAAATTTCCTATATCAATTCTAAACGTACAAATCTAAAATTTCTAAATCTAATCTAAAATTTCTAACATTCACAACTAATAATTTTAACATTCTTAAATTTTCTATATCAATTCTAAACGTACAAATCTAAAATTTCTAAGTCTAATCTAAAATTTCTAACATTCACAACTAATAATTCTAACATTTTTAAATTTCCTATATCAATTCTAAACAAATCTAAAGTTAATAAGTCTAATCTAAAATTTCTAACATTCATAAACTAATAATTCTAACATTTGTAACACTAATAAAAAAATAGTAATTAAGTAAAAAAAAAAGAAAAAAACAAAAAAGGCCCCGGGCTAGGGCGAGATGGAGGCAGGCCTTACCTCCTCTCGGGGCAGCGGCGGCGCGGGGCGGTGGAGGCCGGCGCGAGACGGGATCGAGGGCGGGGCGCGAGGCCGGCGCTCGACGGGAGCGAGGGCGGGTGCGCTCGACGGGGAGCGATCAGGCCTGAGGGCCGACGGAGTCGAGGGGCGGCGCCGCAGAGGAGGACGCCGACGGGGGCGAGGGGCGGCGCGGGGGCGACGGGATCGAGGGGCGGCGCCGCAGAGGAGGACGGGGGCGAGGGGCGGCGCGGGTGCGACGGGACCGAGGGGCGGCGCCGCAGAGGAGGACGCCGACGGGGGCGAGGGGCGGCGCGGGGGGACGGAAAAAATGGGCAGCCTGGCGGCGTCGATTTCGTCCCTGCGCGCAGTCTGGAACTGGGAGAGACGGTGACGTGTATATATCTATCTAGCATCCGTCCCGGTTGGTGGCAACAACCGGGACGAAAGCCCCTTCCGTCCCGGTTGGTGGCAACAACCGGGACGAAAGCCCCGGCTGGTCGCGCGCGCCGGGACCAGAAGTACTTTTGGGCCGGGCGCGCCAATTGTTCTAGCGCCAAAATTTGAATATCTTAAATATGCACGTGAATAACTTCTATATACTTTTAAATTTGAAAAAAATTACAACATGAAAATCGTTTGAATTTGCATAACTAATTCAAATCCGTTTTCTGTTTACCTAAATAATTATTCTAACTATTCAAACTATTAACTATTTCACTATTTGCACTTAATTTAAATATAAATATCTTAGATTGTTTTAAAATTACTAATAATTACATTAAACAGAAACAGACGCGCTAGCGCGCCGCAGTGTCGCCGGAATACAAATTCTTTTATTAAAAAGAGAAAACAAACGAACACCGAGGGGGATGCGGTAAACATTCTGTTCTGCCGTGCTCGGACGCCGCGGAAGCCGGTGGTGATGTTCCCGTGCACATTACTACCCGAGCTCAAAGTGAACACTGACCCAAACATGCATGGATGAATGTGTTAAAGGGGGATGAATGTGTTAAACACTGACCCAAATGCACGGCAGGACGTACGATGTCGAATCCGGATGTTTTGTATTTGCTCGATGAACTGAATATATGATGTATCAAACCTTAAAGGGAGTGTAGAACAAAACAAACGGTATCGCCATCATACAGCCCAACCGTGGCTACTGGGTGCATATATGCATACCAAATACACGGCTGGACGTATGATGGCGAATCCGGATGTTTTGTATTTGGGAGATGAACTGACCGGTGTATGAATCTGGGCTATATATAGGGTCCTCTGGCTCACAAAGTGTTGAGCTAGGGTTTTGATCCAACGGTTAAGAAACACCTCATCCAACGGCTCACAACAGCTCGAAAGAAACACACCGTAGCCCCGATCGAACGGCTCACAACAGCTCGAAAAAAACACACTCGGATCCAACGACTCACGAGCGCTTGAAAGAAACACACGATCCGTGTGATTCTATCTGATTGGTCCAAACGAAACCCTAATTCCCATTTAGTCCCGGTTGGTGTCCCCAACCGGGACTAAAGGGATGATCCGTTTCCCAATGAAACCCTAACCCATTTAGTCCCGGTTGGTGTCCCCAACCGGGACTAAAGGGATGTTTTCTTCTCGCTATATATATGTATGCATTGCCACACCATTGGCATAAACACATACAAACTCACCACTCTCTCATGGCTTCTACCGTACCCACTCTAACATTCATCCAGGCGGAGGCACTTTCCGCCTCGAACTACCCCTGCCCGTGCGGCTACAACGTTCCCGCCGGTTGGATGCTGAGCGCCGGAGGAGTGCCGGTCCCTCCTCTTCCTCAAGGTGTGGCGCGTCGGGCGGCCATCACGAACCACTACTACCACGAGCTCACGCCGGAGCAGCGGAGGAATCCCAGTTGGCATCCCGATAACCAGCATACTTGGGATGCCTTCTTCATCAATCGGCGTGAGAGGGCGCTCGCCAGGTATGAGGAGGACGGTCTGCCTCCTGGGAACTTTCACGAGGCCGGTCGTCGGCTATGGTGGTCCGACCGGACTCTACAGAGCGTCATGGACTACATCGGGGCCGGCGATATCCCCCGCCCGCGCTACCCTCAGGCCCAGTCCTGGAGTCGTGATCCTCCGAGGGAGTGCAGAGCACCGTCAGACGATAGTGACGACGACGACGGCGGCGACTACGACGAGTACGAGTACATGTACTATAGGCCTAGGCAGGAGTATGACTAGTAGATCGATGCACTCTTGCCATTATGTACTGCCTTGTTTATTTAGATCTATGCTCTCCGTTTAGATTTAGATCCAATCTTGCCATTATGCGTACTGTGCCTTGTTTATCTATCGAAATGCATGTCCCCCTCCTAATGTGAATGCATACTTTGCGGCGTCGATGCCTGACCTCATGTGGCCGCCGGCATGTGCGAGTCGCAGAGCGGCAATAGGAAGATGGACTGGCGCTTCGTTTCTGAAATGTGTGGGCGGTCGACCTTCAAAAAGAGGAGGGTAGAGAGTGGTTGGACATTAACGCAGACGCCTAATGTGAATGCTGTTTTTTGTTGGGAGTTGTGCAACGGAGACGAATATCGTGGCCGGACATTAAGCGCAGTTTCTTCTACCACCAGCAGAGGTCTTCTACTTAGGTTTAGCTTGTATTTCTGATTTTGGAGAGAAAATATCTTCAACCAATATTACAAATGCGTTTGGAAATTGGTTGAATGGGGTGGATAAAAAGACTATTTGTTGGTCTGTGGCTAGGTATTGGTCCCGGGTCGTGCCACAAACCGGGACCAATGCCCATGCGCGTGCCACGTGGCCTGTGGCTAGGTATTGGTCCCGGGTCGTGCCACAAACCGGGACCAATGCCTCCCCACGAACTGGGACAGATGCCCCCAGGTGGTTTCTGCTGCCTCGGGCAACCGAACCGGGACCAATGCATAGCATTTGTCCCAGGTTTTTGTGCAACCGGGACAGATGCCCCCTGACCCGCTGGACGAAAGGGGCTGTTTCCACTAGTGACGGTACTCCACTTCCACAGTTCCACTTTTGACATAGGGACACTCTATGGTCAACGAACAATGTTGTGCTTACAACTAAAACGAATAGTACATGTTGTGGTTAACTTATTTAATCTGTTGTAAAAATAATAACAAAAAATAGAGGCAAGTTGATTAAAAAATGATAAAATACAAAAGGTGACACACAAGTGAAATTATCATAAGTCAAACTTCGCATTCTAAGTTTAGTAAAAGTAAAACTTTGTAAAATTTGATTAAAAAATATCAACGTCTTTGATTACATTTAATATTAATAGAATCATTAAAAAATATTTTTCATATAATATATATTTGATATTTTATATATTGATATTTTTTGTACATATCTGGTTAAACTTTCAAGTAATTGACTTTGAAAAAAATCAAGAACGCTGCAAATAAAAATGGAGAGAGTAAATTCTCAGTTGAGATACAACTCTTTTCCATTAGCAATAAGTGGGAAATGAAAAAAAAAAGGTGTGAGTGTGTACACTACCATGCAGCCCGTTGTGCACCCCCGTCAAAACTTCCAATAGGGGATACAAAAATTTATATAACTAAGTTACAAAGTCATGATTTACTTATTATAGGCCAACACATTGTGTGAACATTCAAATGATTTAGACACACAAACCACCATCAAAACATACATCGGACAACTCTAGATATGTGGGGTTGTTGTAAGCAGATCACGAGTTCTCGCTATCAAAAAAAATTCAACATGCCATCTTTCTTGTATATATCCTGCATCTTCATTTTAGCACGTAGTTCAATGGATATGTGGCGCACCTTGGGTAGATCAATAGGGGCAATAACATAGATCTCGTTGACTTAAACGTAATTGCAGTAAAATAAGGCGTTGATTGCCACTAACACCTGAAGCATGAGTGGCGGAAGATGTCGAGTAATGCTAGACCTACAAAAATAATTTACTGAAAGATCTTACGGACTAGGAGGTTGTGTCAGGGAGATTATCAGGGGGTGGGCCCCCGGAGAAAATCAGGGTGGGTCGTGGGAGGGAGTGGACTAATTGGACGTAGACACGTAAGTCCGTATCTGGTAAAATAATTTGGTAAAATAGAGAAGTGTCGCGACACGTTAATGCTCTAGCGAGCAATGGAGACTTGTACACTAGTGATGCAGCGACATGGGTATCTGCGTAAGTCGATCCCTTCTTTTCGAAATTGGTCGCCCAGGTAACTATTTTTTTTCTTCTATAAAATGATGATCAAACCATTATCGATACCGAATAAATAGTTTAAGGGTTAGAGAGATCTTCTAATGAAAAAGCGACAAAACAACCTAAATTTATACTACACTTGAAGCCACAAAAAAGCAACAAATGTTTTATAACTAATGAAGCAACAAAATGTAAAAGTACCCCATATATTCGTTAATGCAATATTTTGATCGGAACCGGGCAAACAGTATTGGCGTGTCCTTCCCGGAGCAGCTAGCAGCAACAACAAAAAAAACGCTCACGGCACATGGACCTCGTCGTGATAGTGTGTGGAAACAGGGGAACAAAACAAAAAAATCCTGCGATGGTATCGACCTGTCCGTAAACCAGTTTAAGCCTGGTCACAGTGGGAAGTAACATGGAGTAGTAACATACACATTTTCCTAGACTAGGTTACTACCTCCACAATGGGTAGTAAGGCCTTAGGCCTTCCATAATGGGGGTATCTTAGCGCGGTATCATAGGCAATTTGCTTATATGGCACCCTATTGAATGATGAAAGAGATTGTAGTTGTATCTTATATAAGATACAACTCTTGCACGAGATCATAGGCAAAAAACATTGTTAGACCAATCACAAGCAAGTATTAGGATAAAATCATTAAATGTTACTTGACTTAGATACAACCTATAAGATACAATGCATTAGGGTAGTTGTTTCTTATATTTTTTTTCTACCTAGGATAGCGCGCTAAGCGACAATGCATTACGGAAGGCCTAATGGGAGTATCTTGGCACGATATCATAGGCAATTTGCTTATGTGGCACCCTATTAATTGAAGAAAGAGAGTGTAGTTGTATCTTATATAAGATACAACTCTTGCACGAGATCATAGGCAAAAAATGTTGCTAGTCCAATCACAAGCAAGTATTAGGCCAAAATCAATTAATGCAATTTAACTTAGATAGTACGATGTATAAGAAACAATGCATTAGGATGGTTGTTTCTTAGATTGTACTCCTACCTATGATAGCGCGCAAAGATACTATGCATTACGGAAGGCCTAACATAAAAGTGGTGTCATGCGAAGGTGCATTTATTAGCTTGTAGACTCATGTTGCATTGGAAGGTGTGATGTTACGGTAACTACTACTAGCTAAGTTACCACAATACTCTCTCTCCTTATTAATTACTGGCCACGTCAGCTTTTTATCATACGTGACATCTATGTTACTAGTGAAGTTACTCATACTAGGACTAGCCTAAGGCATCTCACAGTTTTTGAGCCCACAGTGCGCTCGGCCGTAGGCCCGAGTCACCCGTACGAGTGGGCCCCAGATTGTGGGAGCTTTGCGAGTCTTCCATGGATTGGCTAGGTATTTCTGGCTAGTTGTGCCGCACCAAAAAGATTCGGGGCTCAAATCTTCCGTCACTGCACATGCACAAATATATACAGGTCCCTCTCTCGTCTCGTGTTTTTTTACAGAAAACTACCTTCGGTGCTATTCATGGTCTTCATCGTGCACAATAGTCTGTTTTTAGCTATCGCACGCTTTCAAGGGGAACACGACACTTGTAGTGCTCCTTCGATTCGTAGCATACTAGTATTTTCACATTATGGTTTTTGAGGAATTGGATAGTTTTTTTTTGTCAACTCACGCACACACGCGTGTTTCTCCATGGATGCCTCGATCTCCTTTTCCTCCCAGACACCACACTAGACCACATGTGCATGTTGTGGAATGAAATCCATGCATCACAGTTCCTGATGCAGTCAACAACTACAGGTATGTTCTCCGTTCTCGTGACCCAGCGCGCCTCCGCGCCGGCGTCGCCGTCCCGCGCCTCTTCCTCCGTTATGGCTGCCGCCGCGCCGTCCCCCTGCCTCTTGTTGGCTCCACCGGCGCGGATCCCCCTGGGTTCCAGCCGCAGGTGTTATCCCCTGACCCAACAAGACCCTAGGCGAATCGGGATCTCGAGACTCCGTCGCTGCCCCCGCGTCCTCCGTCGGTGGGCCCTGCTGAGTGCATGCCGGAGACTCCCCCGGAGTTATTGCGTGCCGCGGGAAGGAAGCTGATGCCCGCCGCCCTGGCCACGCCGCGCGTTGACGACATTAATGCCGCCTCCCGCTTTAAATCTGTGGGTGGGTGGGATTCCTGGCACTCGATCCCGGCCACGACGCCTGGGACTTCAATGCCCATTCAAGATCGGTGGGAGATGGTGCTCCCATCCCCTGTGCCTAGCTCGGCTGCCTGCGTCGCGCCTGAGGCTCAGGGAGGCATTCATGGCCGATGGGAGAAGGTGGTGTCCCGTCGCCCGCGCCGGCCGGCTTTGCCTTCAAGGCCGACATTCACCTCGCGCCTACCTCCTCTGCTCCCTGACTGCATGGCCGACCGATGCTTCCGCTGCTTGTCAAAAGGGCACAAGGTATGGGAGTGCCACGGCCCGCTCAAGTGCAGGAGGTGCTTCCACAACGGCCTCACCGTGCGCACCTACCTCCGCCCTCAACAATCGCCATCTTGCTGCCTCGCCAGGTCCTCGCCAAGCAGCTCCTCGCCCGAGCTAGTCTGTCGTCGCCATTGCCATGCCTTGCCCCGGGGATGCGGAGCTGCGTCCAGAGGAGGACTTCGTCGTCATCGCCAACTCTCCCGCGATGCAGCAGGAGGCTATGGTCATCTCCTCTAACGCTGTGGTGGCCTAGGTGGACGGGATGCATCCCGACGTATCCACGACATCGGTTGCCGCTGCCGTCGTGGCTCGTTTCAGCGTGCTCCCGTCCGACATCGAGGTTGTCCGCCACTTCCCCGAGCAGTTCCTCGTTAAGTTCATCCACCCGCACCACTGTTCCGCGGTGGTGTCGCGGCAGAGCATCCCAGCCACCAACTTCAACATCCAAGTTCGGGTCTGGCGCCTTGAGGCCCACGCAGACCACATCGACATGAAGTTCCACGCCACCTCTGCTTGGAGAAGATGCTACTGTATGCCTGGAACGAGGACACCGTCGCCAAGGAGATCGGGCGTGACTGCTCGCTGGACTACATCGACGAGCGCTCCTGGCGCAAGGAGAACAACGAGTGGCTGGGAGTTTGGGCCTGGACTGACAAGCCGAGCTCCATCCGGAAGATCAAGTGGGTAACTCTGCCTGGCTGCAACGCTGTCACCGGCGAATCGCAGGCTCATGGTCGATGAGGCCTCCGCCACAGGGTCCTCGTGCACCTTGACATCGTGGAGGACCACTCCACGACGGACTCCAATGGCAACCCTCCTCCCCCGCGCACTTTCTCCTGGAATCTGGGTGAGGTGGATGGTTGCATCCCACCGGGGCGCCACGAGCAGCAGAGGCGCCAAGAGGAGCGGCGCGACCGCCGTGACGACGATGCGGACCGTGATCGTGATGATCGTCGAGGTCGAGACCATGGACGCTCCCGTGATGCTGGACGCGGCGACAAAACTTTTGGGACGCAGCTTCGAAGGAGTCTCTCCAGGGCGCCCCACGATGAAGACCGACGAGGCTCACGACGCGACAGTCGGGATGGCCGGCGTCACAACAATAGGATGGCCACCGTGTCCGCTCCTTCTTCGCGGGTGTTGAACACCTCTCTCCAGCAGCCTGGTTCGGGCTCCATCTCCCCTTTTGCCGCTGTAAACAGGGGCCGCAGACCAGCGCGCCAAGCCTCTCCTCACGTGGCTAGGTGTGCGTACAGGACGGCGGTGACGTTGCCGACGACGCCAACCTTTGTGCTGCCATCTTCGTCAAGCTCCCTAAAGGCTCTGAAAGTGCACTATGGTCAACTAGAGGGGGGTGAATAGGTTGACTACCAATTTTTCTTCTTTTCCTTTTAATTATGGCTAAGCAAGATAAAATGAGGTTCTCTAGATGTGCAACTAGGTGAGCAACCTAAGTGATACAAGATAAGATACGTAACGGAAGTAAAACAAAAGGCAACAAGATAAACCACAAGTGTAAACAAGGAGACAAGGATATGTTTCCCGTAGTTCCTTCTCAAGAGAAGTACGTCTACGTTGGAGAGGTGGGGAGTCACCTAGGCGCTCCTCAATAGCACGGTTGTGCACACCTTACTCTCCTTGAGCTTCTCTGGTGAGGGAGATTCTCGTTTCCACTATGAGGTCGACTTGAAGGCGTTGACCAAACCTTTACACAAGGTTGAGGACACTCCACAAGATGGATGGAGGCTCTCAACGGATCTGAAGCTTCTTGCAACAAGGTGGAAGCTACAAGCACAAGATCTACTAAGGTTTCTAGGCCTCAAGTAGGATTCTAGATCTACTAGGATGTGGTGGATAGATTTGAAATTCCTTTGGTGGAATCCGGATCTAGGTCTCCTTTAGCTCTCCACAAAGTTTCAGAGTGTTTGGGTGGTTGGAGAGGGAGATCTAGGAGGTTGAAGATTTCATTAATGGCTAGGAGAGAGAATGGGAAATGTTTAGGCATTTATGAGGTAGGAGAAGGCTTCAAATACCCCCTTCCCCCAAGTGGCCGTTGTGCAGTCCACGCAGCACCGGAGGCTCCGGTGGTCTTCTTATACGCGCACGCGCGCAACTCATTTTATTCAAACTGGATCCTACAGGGCGGGGGCTCCGGTGGCCATGGCGGAGGTTCCGCCCACCGGAGGTCCACCGAAAGCTCCGCTGCAACCTTCGCTCTTATGCATCTGAAGGGGGTTTCAGCGGAGGCCGCACCGGAGGCCAGCCCCACAGTGGGGCAGTGGAGCCAGCGGAGGCTCCGGTGGTTTCACCGGAGGCTCCGCCCACTGGAAGTACACCGGAGGCTCCGCTGGAGCCTCCGCTCTTATGCACCCGAAGGTGTTTTTAGCGGAGGTTCCACCAGACCTTTCACCGGAGGCCAGCGCCTGGATGAGCTGGGAAACGCATGGGGCGGAGGTTTCGGTGGTTTCACCGGAGTCTCCGCTGCTTGCAAAAATGCCCCCCCAGCTTTGTTTCTTCGAGCTCTTTCCATTCGAAACATTTTTGTAACCCATAAGTGGATCACCCAAGGTTTATCGAACTCAGGGAGGTATAGGTCAAAGATATCCTCTCAAGCTACCATGGAATTACGATACAATAAGTCTCTTGTGTCCCCAACACACCTAATACAATTGCCAGTTGTATTGGTGCACTAATTCGGCGAAGAGATAGTGAAATATAAGTAATATGGATGATTAGAAGTGATAATAGCAATCTGAAATAAAAATGGCAGCAAGCAAACATGTAGCAGAACTGGTTGTAAACGGTGTTTCAATGCTTAGAAACAAGGCTTAGGGATCATACTTTCACTAGTGGACACTCTCAACAATAATAACATAATTGAATACATAAATATCATCTCTTCACTATGCTACTCCGAACCACTCTCCGGTTGGATAACAAACACCAATCATTTTGTAAGGCTATGAAAGCACACCTTAAAGTCGCATTCTCCATCTAGGCAACCCCACACTGTCACCTTGAGTCCTAGATGGTTCCAGACAAATACCACAATTTCATAGGGTCATCCACCACAAAATATATAAATAATGATAAGTCACACACGGTGCACACACTATCACCTTTACACAGTGGGACAAAGGTGTCTCCGGAGATCTCATTAACAAAACCACTAGAGTAGCATAACAGATGGAAAGTAACATGTACTTATTCAACTAGATTACAAAGCTCATGATCACATAAAGATCACACCATGTGAGAGAGAGATGAAACACATAGCTACCGGTAGATCCCTCAGCCCCGCGAAAGAACTACTCCCTCCTTATCATGGGAGTCAGCAACAACGATGAAAATGGCGGTGGAGTCGATGGAGATGGCTCCGGGGGCAGTTCCCCGTACCAACAGGGCGCCGGAACAAAGATTTCTGTCCCCCAAAACTTGTCGGCAATGGCGGAGGAGCTACGAAACTT
The DNA here is from genome assembly GCA_028641055.1 of Alopecurus myosuroides. Lineage (NCBI taxonomy): Eukaryota > Viridiplantae > Streptophyta > Magnoliopsida > Poales > Poaceae > Alopecurus > Alopecurus myosuroides. The sequence goes on along the minus strand of CM054057.1, from coordinate 310,163,942 downwards.
TTCGTGGATGGAGGCTGGATGTTTTAGGGTTTTTGCATCAGGGGGAATAAATAGGCGAAAGGGCAATGTCGGTGGACGCCCGAGGGGACCACATCATATGGTGGCGTGACCATGGGGACCCGCGCCACCAGGTGGTGTGGCCACCTCCTTGCCCCCATCCGGGTCTCCTTTGGACTCCGTTGACGTGCCAGAAAAAATAGGACCCTGGGATTTTGTTTCGTCCAATTCCGAGAATATTTCTAGAACAACTTTTCTGAAATTAAAAAAAGCAGAAATCAGGAACTTGCGATGTGGCATCTTGTCAATAGGTTAGTCCAGAAAACATCCAAAAAACGAAAGAAAACATGTGAAAACATAAAGGTATTGGATAGAACAAGCATGGAGCATCAAAAATTATAGATACGTTCGAGCCGTATCAAGCATCCCCAAGCTTAACTCCTGCTCGTCCTCGAGCAGGTAAGTGATAACAAAATAATTTTTTAGGTGACATGCAGCCAACACAATCTTGATCAACGTTATGTACAAGAATTGTAAGCTGAGATCAAAGTACTCTAAACATAGGCATGACAGATATAATAAGAATGAAACTTAGCAACCATGTTGCAACATGAAAAGTAACACAAATAAAAGATCATGAATAATAATGCACTTGAAAGTTATACGTTTGTTTTGAGCATAAAGAAAACATAGAAGAGTGGTATTCCGCTTGTCCTTAAAATTGAAAGCAAAATATAAATGCAAGGACACCTTCAAAGTTTAAGTGGTGACTAGAAACAAATAATTTGAGGACAAGCAATAACATATCATGAATCAATCAATAATAATCTTTGGGACCGATGTACATTATACTCAGAATGACAAATATGCTCTCTTAATTGTGCATAAAGTTAGAAGATGAAGACTCAACATAAAAGTAAAAGAAAGGCCCCTCACAGAGGGAAGCAGGGATTAACTCATGTGCTAGAGCTTTTTATTTTCTTAAACAGAGGTATTGAAAACAATTTTTTAGAGAGTGTATGTTTATGTCAAGGAATGGTAAATAGACAATACAGTACGTCACAAGCCAACTAGACTTTACAAGAGCGGCTCCCATTGAAGGACGCTACTGTGGTTAGTAGATCATCTCTCTTCTCTTTTGTTTACACAATTATGCTTTAAGTGATAAATCAGGGGAAAGAGAGTGAAGAGAATTTATAGTAACCAAGTTTGGGGCTGGGCACCGCGTTGTCAGCTCTTCTATCTATTTGGATAAGCAGATGTGCCACTAGTCCACCTATGTAAAGTCCAATCAAGAAGTGATATAAAGTTTCTCTACTTACATCCTCATGAGCTAAAACAGGGGCACAAAACAGGTATAATTTCGAAGGTTTTAAAGGTAGCACATGAGAAATTTACTTTGGAGTGGCGGTTAAATACCACATATAGGTAGGTATGGTGGACACATTTTCCAAACTTTGGTTTTTGGGAGTTGGATGCACAAATAGATCTCATAATTAGTACAGATGAAGGCTAGCAAGAGATTGGGAGCGACAAATTAATAGAGGAATAATGTCCATAATCAAGCATAGCGACAGAAACCTTATTAATCAAAGCATAAATGGTATTAAAAGTCAAAAACTAAATGATCATAGAGGCTAGAGGTGAATGTTTTGTAGTGATAACATGGTGTAAGCATGCGCCAAGTCAACCAAATAAAGCATTGGAAGGAGAATACCACAATATTATTCTTCGATATGATTAAAAAAACACATGATTTCTTTCAATGACACATTAAGCACTCTCAACTATTTGAGACAAGCCATGCTTTTTTTTTGAATTTTGAGACAAGCCATGCTACATCAATAACTACTAAGCACATGATTAAAATAACATATAACATGACATGATAAATTCTAAGCCACAGCCTAACAAGCTTTCCATTGCACCACTATAAGTATGAAATATTTTACTCTTCTCCAACACCATTTAACTTGTTTGAAACAACTCTCATAGATAATAATCACCAAATGCCAGAGAGCTAATCATACATAACTGAAGAAAACCAACAAGCTCTGAACAAAATACGAATGGAAAACAAGGGCTAAACGCAGTACTAGCAAAAAGTGAACACTCACAGAACAGTAAGAGTGAAAACTAGAGTGTTCTAAGCAATGAAACCAGAGCGTGTATCTATCCAAAACAAATATGATAGGATCCAACCATATAATACAACAAATAAAACCAAACAAACTGAAAGCAAAAAATAACTGACGCTCCAAGAATAACACCCATCATATGAAGCAATAAAAATATAGTGTCTTGAAAGAGGACCTGATATTTTTGTTGATGAAGAATGGGATGCCTTGGGCATCCCCAAGCTTTGACGCTTGTTGATACGTCTCCAACGTATCTATAATTTCTGAGGTTCCATGTTGATATTATGCCAATTGCTACATGTTTTCCGTATGTTTTCCTACGTTTTCTTATATTTTCCGGGACTAACCTATTGACAAGATACCAAGTGCGAGTTCCCTGTTTTCTGCTGTTTTTGATTTCAGAAAAGTTGTTCTAGGAATATTCTTGGAATTGGACCCCACGAATACCGAAGTTCCTATTTTCCCCGGAGGCTTCCAGAAGTCCAAAAGGGAGTCAAAGATGGGCCCCGCAGGGCCCTCACCATCCCCAGGCGCGAGCCCACTCCTGGCCGCGCCTGGAGGTGGTGAGGAGCCCCCGGTGCCCCCTTGATGTCGCCATTTCGCCTATTTATACTCCCCCGAGGGAAAACCCTAGCAGAATGGGCGAAATTCCACGAAACCTTTCGTAGCCACCGTCATCGTCAACCCAAGTTTTGGGGGACACATCTCTGTTCTGGCACCCTGCCGGGACGGGGAAGTGCCCCCGGAAGCCATCTCCATCGACTCCACCGCCATCTCCATCATCGTTGCTGTCTCCTATGACAAGGAGGGAGTAGTTCTCCCTCAAGGCTGAGGGCTCTACGGTAGCTATGTGGTTCATCTCTCTCTCCCATGGTGTGATCTATATGTGATCGTGAGCTTTGTAATCTAGTTGAATAAGTATATGTTACTCTTCATCTTGTGCTACTCAAGTGTTTTATTAATATGAACTTTAGAGTCACCTTGTCCCGCGGTGTGAAGGTGACAGTGTGCACATCGTGTGTGTCTCCTCTATGAATTGTGGTGTTTGTCTAGTACCTTCTAGGGCGCTCAAGTTGACAGTGTGGGGCTAACTAGACATGAGAATGCTTACTTTAAGGAATTCCTTTTGCAACCCTACGCGATGATTAGTGTTCGTTATCCAACTGGAGAGGGTTAAGAGTAGTATAGTGAAGAGAAGATATTTAGTTATTCAATTATGTGATCATTGTTGAGAGTGTTCACTAGTGAAAGTAGGATCCCTAGGCCTTGTTTCCAAGCATTGAAACACCATTTTCCGTCTGTTCTGCTACATGTTTGCTTGCTGCCATATTTATTTTAGATTGCTATTATTACTTATAACCATCCACATTACTCGCATTTCACTATCTCTTCGCCGAACTATTGCACATATATACCAGACAAGTATATTGGGTGTGTTGGGGACACAAGAAACTTCTTGTATCTTAATTGAGGGTTGCTTGAGAGGGATATTTTTGACCTGTACCTCCCTGAGTTAGATAAACCTTGGGTGATCCACTTAAGGGAAACTTGCTGCTGTTCTACAAACCTCTGCACTTGGAGGCCCAACACTGTCTACAAGAATAGAAGCGTGCATAGACATCAAGCTCTTTTGTGGCGTCGTTGCCGAGGAGGTAAGGTAAAAGGTACTCACATCCTCGGGTGTGAGTGCTCAGAGTTATTTCCTTTAGATTCTGCAATTAAATCTTTTCATTTCTTATTTTCACTAGTTAGGCTTAATGGAAAACAACAAAAATATGAGAGAGCTTTATAATCTTTATCTTGATTTAGGACATGAAGTGTTTGAAGAGAAAATTAAAAAACCTATGGAGCTTTATTTGCATACTAGTAGCAATATTATTAGTATGAATTCTTTGAACACAATTATTGCTAATGCTATGGAAAATTATAAGCTTGGGGAAGCTAGTTTTGATGAATATGATATTTTTACTTCCCCCAAGTTTTGAGGAGGAAATTTTCTTTGATGATACCTTGCCTCCAATATATGATGATTATAATGATTGTGGTATTCTAGTTCCACCTGTTTACAATGATGAATATGATATTTTCAGTCCACCTACTATTGAGGAAAAAATTAATTATGATTACAATATGCCTCCTATATTTAATGATTATGGTGATGATAATAATAATGATAGCTATTTTGTTGAATTTTCTCCCACTACTATTAATAAGAATGATTATGCTTATGTGGAGAGTATTAATTCTTTTATGCATGTGGCTCATGATAAGAATGTTTTATGTGATAGTTATATTGTTAATTGTATTCATGATTCTACTGAAAGTTATTATGAGATAGGGAAACATTATTTTATGCATCTCAACAATATTAAGTTCCCCCTCTTTATGTTGAAAGTTTTGAAGTTGCACTTATTTTGTCTTCCTATGCTAGTCACTTTGTGCTTCGTTGACTTGTTTTTCTATAAGATTCTTTATCATAGGAAGTGGGTTAGACTTAAATGTGTTTTATATTTGCTTCTTGATGCTCTCTTATTGTTCTTCAACTCTTATTCTTATGTGAGCATATTTTTAAAAATCATTGTGCCTAGCTGAAAGGCATTAATAGAAAAGCGCTTCCGGGAGACAACCCGTTTTATTTCTCCGTTTCCAACCCGTTTTCCGTCGTTTATTTTTGTTTTCTTTGCACCTGGGTGTTTTCTATTTCCTTAGCAACCCCGCTGTATCTTTTCTTTTGTGTATTTGTTGAGCCAAGTAAAGCCTCTAGTGGAAAGTTGAGACTATATTTCGGATTTCTGCTCAGGAAACAGATTTCTTCTGTCCACTGTTAAAATCGTATAAAATCACATGAAATTCAAAATAACCTGAGTTTTTTGTGCTTAATCCTGAGCTATATGCACAACTTTTCTTAGTTGAACACTTTTTCATTTGAGAAATAGAAGATTTTTGAAAAAAATCATCTTTACATGCTGTCTTGTTTTGACAGATTTCTGCCAATAATTGCATTTGCATCTTAATCTCTTTCTTTTGGTGTTCTTTTGATAAAAAGAGTTTTAAAAGAAGTTGTTACAGTAGATAATGTGTTTATGAGTGTTAGTCTTGTGTTGAAACTGAACCATGTGAATTTATTATTTTGATTGCACTAACGTTGCTAATGAAGATTGTGAGAAGTTTGGTGTGAAGGAAGTTTTCAAGGGTCAAGGGAAGAGGATGATATGACGTGATCAAGAAGAGTGAAGAGCCTAAGATTGGGGATGCCCCGGAGGTACATCCCAGCAAATTCCAAGAAGACTCAAGCGTCTAAGCTTGGGGATGCCCAAGGCATCCCCTTCTTCATCGACAAATTATCAGGTCACTTCTAGTGAAACTATATTTTTATTCGGTCACATCTTATGTGCTTGACTTGGAGTGTATTTTATATTTTGATTTCAGTTTGTTTAGTTTTGTTTGCTGTAGTTTATGGTTGGATCTTATCATACTTGTGTGGGAGAGATACACGCTCCGTTTTCATTGCTTAGAACACTCTAGTTTTCATTCTTATTGTTTTGTGAGTGTTCACTTTTTGCTAGTACTGCGTTTAGCCTTTGTTTTGATGCACCTCTTATTCAGATCTGTTAGTTTTAGTAGTGTTATGTGAGTACTCTCATGTTTGCTTGCTGTATCATGTAGAGTATTTTGCTAAAACATATCTTGTATGGTGCTTGTTGGGAAAAGAAACTCCTGCTTGGAGTAGAATTTTTAATGGTGCAAGTAGAAGCTTGTATAGACTCTGGCTAGAACCTTTTCATATCATGCTAGTTGTTATTTTAGTTTTAAAGCCCTATGGTTATTGAGTAGCATGATTAGCCTCAAATAGCTGAGAGTGTTAAATGTGCCATTGAAAGAATCATGAGTTGTTCTTGTCATATTGAAGCATAAATTTGTGGTATTCTCTTTTGAATGTTTTATTTGATTGACTTGGCGCATGCTCACACCATGTTTATGACTATGAACCAGTCACTAATAGCCTCTATGATCATTTAGTTTTTTAACTTGTGGTACCACTTATGCTTTAATTAATGATGTTTATGTCGCTATGCATGATTATGGCTCTTATGCTCTCTTGATTTGTCGCTCCCAGTCTTTTGCTAGCCTCCACCTGTACTGAGTATGGAATTCTACTCGTGGATCCAACTCCCTAAAACCAAGTTTTCCCATTGTGTCCACCATACCTACCTACATGTGGTATTTAACTGCCACTCCAAGTAAATTGCTCATGTGTTACCTTTAAAACCTTCAAAATTACTCCTGCTTTGTGTTCCTGTTTTTGCTCATGAGGACGTAAATAGAGAAACTTTATCTCACTTGTTGATTGGATTTCACACCCTGGACTAGTGGCTTCATACGCTTATCCAATTGATGGAAGAGCTGGCAGCGGGGTGCCCAGCCCCAAATTAATACACACAAAATCTCTACACTATTTTCCCCCTGATTTATCAGTCAAAGCATAATTGTGTAAACAAACGAGAAAGAGGGATGACCTTCTACACCAGTTGCGTCCTTCATATGGGAGCCACTCTTGTGAAATCCAGTTGGCTTGTGACATACTGTATTTTCTATTTACCATTCGTTGACATTAGCATACATCTCCCAAAATATAGACATTCCTCCATGGTATGTGATTGTTGGCAGGCACCCGAGGATTCGGTTAGCCATGGTTTGTGTAAGATGGATGGGAGGAGTGTCAAACTTTTAATACCTCTGTTTAATAAAATAAAAGCTCTAGCACGTGAGTGATCCCTGCTTCCCTCTGCGAAGGGCCTTTCTTTTACTTTTATGTTGAGTCTCCATCTTCTAACTTTATGCACAGTTGAAAGAGCATTTTTTCCATTATGAGTTTTATGTGCATTTGTCCCAGAAACATTATTAATTGATTCATGATGTGTTATTGCTTGTTCTCTAATTATTTGTTCTAGTCTTCCTCATGAACTTTGAAGGTTTCCTGGCATTTATGTTTTGCCCCACTCTTAAGGACTAGCGAAATACCACTTTGCCATGCTTTCTCTATACTTGAAACAAACGTATATCTTTCTTTGCATTGTTATTCATGATCTTTGATTTGAGTTACTTCTCATGCTGCAAAGTGATTTCTATGCTTTATTATTAAAGTTCAATTTATCATGTTTGTGTTTAAGTTCTATGATCTCAGTTTACATATGCTTTTACATTACATTTTGATGATCAAGTTTATGTTAGTAGCATGTCACCTTAGAAATTATTTTGTTTTATCGTTTACCTACTCGAGGACGAGTAGGAACTAAGCTTGGGGATGCTTGATACGTCTCCAACGTATCTATAATTTCTGATGTTCCATGTTGATATTATGCCAATTGCTACATGTTTTCAGTATGTTTTCCTACATTTTCTTACGTTTTCCGGGAATAACCTATTGACAAGATGCCAAGTGCCAGTTCCCTGTTTTCTGCTGTTTTTTATTTCAGAAAAGTTGTTCTAGAAATATTCTCGGAATTGGACCCCACGAATCCCGAAGTTCCTATTTTCCTCGGAGGCTTCTAGAAGTACGAAAAGGAGTCAAAGACGGGCCCCGGAGGGCCCTCACCATGCCCAGGCGCGGGCCCACCCCTGGCCGTGACTGGAGGTGGTGAGGAGCCCCCGATGCCCCTGACGTCGCCCTTTCACCTATTTATACTCCCCCGAGGGAAAACCCTAGCAGAATGGGCGAAATTCCACGAAACCTTCCGCAGCCGCCGTCATCGTCAACCCAAGTTTCGGGGGACAAATCTCTAGCACCCTGCCGGGACGGGGAAGTGCCCCCGAAATCCATCTCCGTCGACTCCACCGCCATCTCCATCGCCATTGCTGTCTCCTATGATGAGGAGGGAGTAGTTCTCCCTCGAGGCTGAGGGCTCTACGGTAGCTATGGTTCATATCTCTCTCCCATGGTGTGATCTATATGTGATCGTGAGCTTTGTAATATAGTTGAATAAGTAGATGTTACTCTTCATCTTGTGCTACTCAAGTGTTTTATTAATATGAACTTTTGAGTCACCTTGTTCCGCGGTGTGAAGGTTACGTGCACATCGTGTGTGTCTCCTCTATGAATTGTGGTGTTTGTCAAGTACCTTCTAGGGCGCTCAAGTTGACGGTGTGGGGCTAACTAGACATGGGAATGCTTACTTTAAGGAATGCTTTTTGCAGCCCTACGCGATGATTAGTGTTTGTTATCCAACCAGAGAGGGTTAAGAGTAGCATAGTGAAGAGAAGATATTTAGTTATTCAATTATGTGATCATTGTTGAGAGTGTCCACTAGTGAAAGTAGGATCCCTAGGCCTTGTTTCCTAGCATTGAAACACCGTTTTCCGCCTGTTCTGCTACATGTTTGCTTGCTTCCATATTTATTTCATATTGCTATTATTACTTATAATAATCCATATTACTCGCATTTCACTATCTCTTCGCCGAACTAGTGCACCTATATACCTGACAAGTATATTGGGTGTGTTGGGGACACAACAGACTTCTTGTATCTCAACTGTAGGGTTGCTTGAGAGGGATATCTTTGACCTCTACCTCCCTGAGTTCGATAAACCTTGGTTGTTCCACTTAAGGGAAATTTGCTGTTGTTCTACAAACCTCTGCACTTGGAGACCCAACACTGTCTACAAGAATAGAAGCGTGCGTAGACATCACTTTTACTTCTTGGTTATTTCTTGGGGTGACATGGGCATCCCTAAGATTGAGCTTTTGTCCATCCTTCATCTCATCATATCATTCTTCTCTCCCTACACTTGAAAACTCACTCCATACAGAACTTCACACAATCTTCATTAGCAACGTTAGTGTAATCAAAATAATATATCCAATTTGGTTCAGTCTCACCATAAGTCTAGAACCTATTAAATAATTATATACTTTCACAACTTATTTTAAAGCTCTTCCTCTCAATAGAACACCAAAAGAAAAAGATTAAGAGGCAAATGCAAATATTGGCAGAAATCTGTCAAAACAGAACACCAGGTAAAGATCGATTTTTTCTAAAATCTTATGTTGCTAAAATCAAAAAGTGCAAAACTAATGAAATTTATATAATAACCTGGGGAATGTGCCAAAACAAATTCAGATCAATTCGACGTTCTGGCTGAGAGAATTAATTTTTTTGGTGACAACATAGAACCTGTTTCAGGACAACAACTTCCCCAAATCTTACTTCCTCCCTATTAGAGGCTACTCTTGGCACAAAAACGACATAAAAAAAGATAAGGAGAGGTTGGTACAGAGGTAACAACTTCCAAGACTCAAACAAAACTGAAAGTAAATTATAATGGGCTGTCTCCCAAAAGTGTTTTTCTTTAAAGCCTTTTAGCTAGGCGTGATAATTTGAGAAGATGCTCACATAAGAAATATGAATTGAAGCAAAAGAGAGCATCAAGAAGCAAACATAAAAAAAATTTAAGTCTAACCGACTTCATATGAAAAAGAATCTTGTAGAAAAGCAAGTCAATGAAGCACAAAGTGGCTAGCATAGGAAGACAAAATAAGTGCAACTTCAAAAATTTCAACATAAAGAGGGGAAATTTGATATTGTTGAGATGCATAAAACTATGTTTCCCTATCTCATAATAACTTTCAGTAGCATCAAGAATAAAATTAACAATATAACGATCACATAAAACATTCTTACCATGATCCACATGCATAAAAGAATTAATACTCTCCACATAAGCATAGTCATTCTCATTAATAGTAGTGGGAGCAAATTCAACAAAATAGCTATCATTATTATTCTCATCACCATAATCATCAAATATATGAGGCATATTGTAATCATAATTAATTTTCTCCATATACCCTGGTTTATTCTCAGAAACAATAGAAAAAACTTTGGAGGATTCCTCCTCTTCAGTAATAAGAGTAAAACACATATCAGTCCTGTCATATTTTGGTAAAGTCTCATCTTTTATGATTTTTTGTATGTAAGTATTTGTGTGGCAATTATCAACACAATAAAGATGACAACCATGCAGGACTCTATTCATATCAAAGCACTCATATCTACCAAAGAAGTTTTCTTGATAACTCTTCACACCCCAAAAATAATGTAAGTTCATCATACTTATTAGGAGTGATCATGTCATCACAATACAAACTTGCAGTACTCATTGGATTCGAAAGACTATTATTATAGCCCTAGCATTGAAAACTGAAATAACCCACTTCATAGCAAAGTTCACAAATAAAAGGATAGAGGGCACAAACTTTTTCACCAAGATCATTTATAGCCCCTATCCCACGTTCTAGTTTTTTCATTCTTGTGATGGATAAAATGTTCTTCTTCGATTTGATTCTTTTCACAAGGTCTAAGTGCTCCATAAAAATTAACATGCTTATAAGAAATAGTACTTTCATAAGTTTGAGCATGTTCATTGCAACCATAAATAACAATTTCATTTTTCATGCAAGTGTCTTTAAAAGGTTCATGATATATGTCCCAATTTTCTTTAGGAACATTAATATGAGAAGCAAAAGCTCTACAGTAATCAACAATAATTTGAGGATCCAGACCATATTTTGCACTAAGCTCTTGAAAATCAGCAGTTTCAGCGAAATACTTAATGCAACCATACTCATAATTTATACCTAATTCTTTACCTTAGACGTTATCCCAATCTTTATTATTGTTTTGAATTGTTTCAAGAAGATTCCACCTAGCTTCAACCTTCTTAATTGTGAAAGAACCCTCTGAACAGGTGATGACCCACAAGTATAGGGGGTGCTTCGTAGTACTTTTGGTAAATAAGAGTGTCGAACCCAACAAGGAGCAGAAGGTGTTGACAAGCAGGTTGGATAGAGGGTTCACTATAAACACTAGCAAACAGGTTTTTTGGTGGTTTTTGATATAGCAGATAAATAAAGTGCGAGTAAATAAAAGGCAGTAAATATAATTGCAGCGAGGGTCCCAATCCTTTTGAGGGCAAAGGACAAGCCGGTTGTTCTACTTATGATTACCAAACGTTCTCAAGGACACGTGGGAATTTCGTCAAGCGCTTTCATTTCATATAGTTGATTAATATTTACTATTTTGATAGGTGTTGTGTGGGTGAACCTATGCTAATGCACCACCCAACTAGGACTAATACATACTTGTGATTAAACCCCCTGCAAGCATCCGCAAATAAAAGAAAGTAATTAAGATAAATCTAACCACAGCCTTAAACTCTGGGATCCTACACTCCCTCATGCATCAGTTTCCTAATGGGGGTTTAGGTTTCTATCACTCTGGCAACCCCAAAATTAGTAGATAAATGCACAATGCATCCTCCTAGGCCCTAAAGGTGAAATCTCATGTAGTCGGTGTTCACATGACACCACTAGAAGAATAACACCACTACTTAAATATCAAACCACTAGATATTACTTCAACATAATTCCACTACTAACATCTTGACTTCTCCCATTTCCTCAAGAACTAAACAAAATACTCACAAGACATCATATGGATCATGATCAGAGGTGATATAATGATGAATAACAATCTGGTCATAAAGTGCAAACACCGATAAATCTCGTAAGCATCAACTACTAACAAGTAATCCACACCGGGAGAGAGATCTAGTGGAAAACAACAATATAGAACCCTAATTGTTATAGCGGGACAGAGATGGATGGTGAGGGTGATGATGATGACGATGCCGATCTTGATGATGCCCAGAGCGATGACGCTGATGATGGCGATGATTTCCCCTCTCCGGGGAGGAATTTCCCCGGTAGATTTCTCCCTGTCGGAGAGCTTTTCTCTCTCTATTGTTTTCCACCCCGAGGAGGCGGCGAAATATTTCCTCGATGGTTCTCTGAGGCTTAGGGTTCGTGGGGAGCCAAGTACTGTTGGGGGCTACCCCCGAGTAGGGGTAAGGCAGGTGAGAAACATAGTTCGAGATGCTGTTTACCAAGTTCAGTCGTACCGGGTTGGTACTGGCCGGGTAGGCAGCTACCCGAATGTCTGCTATCCGGCTGGCGCTATCCGACAGAAAGAACAAGAGGCAATAGGGAAGAATCAAGTGTCTGCCTGGAACAGCCGGGTAGCACTCGGGTGATCCAGATAGGCGAGAAGATGTCCTACTCGGGCAGAAAGTCAATGTAGTCGTTGAGGTGAATCCCGCGTATCCAGGGGCCATACAGGCGTGCGGTTCAACTTACTAGGTGTGTGGTTATCAGCAAAGAGACGTGGATACAGTACGATACGGGAGTTGTCAAGTCCTATCACTGACAAGGGGGACAGGACATGTCAGCGACCTACCCTAAGAGACTGACAAGGTGGACAAGGCATGTCAGCCGCCTACCGCGGATACTTTCGGCGATGTTGTCAGCGGGAAAACGGAGGCGTGCGCGGATGCGTGCATGGTGGTTCAGTGGAGTTGTCTACTCTGTACCTTTTATTCATAGAATAGTGGTTGGCCACTAGTATATAAGGTGGATTACCCCCTTCTGCGCGAGGGACGTTGCTCACTGGCTCATTTATTGCGAGGTTTGCTACTTACACTGAGAGTGCTAGAGAGAGATATAGGAACTTGTCTACCCGACAGAGGATAATAAAAAGACAAAGGCAGGAGTAGGGGTGTTACCTCCACACGAGGGCCCCGAACCTGGGTAGGTTGTTGTGTTTGCAGTGTTCTAGAGCGCGCCATCTAGGCGTGAGATCCCTCCCCGGATACCTACAACGTCCATCGGCCCCAAACTTAAGCCATCCCATGGCATCTGTCTTTTCCCATCCATGATAGTTGGAGCCTACCGTGGGGCCAGCAGTGGCGTTGGCTGGGGTTTCTATCCGGACGGGACATGTTTATCATTCGGGGGAGCGTGTGGTCAGTGGCCTTGTCCACCGATTCGGCTCCCTCGACTTCGTCTCCGACAATGCTGGTGACTTCGGCGGCAGGCCCGTGCCTGCAGGAGGCTCCGTCATCTCCTTCGGCGCGCACTTGTTGTACGTCGCCACCACCATCATCCGCGAGTATCCCGAGGTGGTGCTCGTTGCTGAGGACCCTCCTGCCGTTATCGCCATCCACGGGCAACCATCCGGCCGCTCTGCGGGCATCATGGAGGTGATGATGACTGGCCCGGCTATCGATGCCGGGAAAGGCACGCCCGCTATGCCTGAAGTCGACGACGAGCCGACTGCTCGCCAGATCCACAAGCCCTACGACCGGCCTGAGAACCAGTCGGGCTACAAGGACCCTACTAAATCAACTGCGATACCGGCGGCTCGTGCCGGTGTCGTCGAGCACCTTGGCATGCCTCTCGCCACAGACGCGGATCCGGCTGTGGTGAGGGCGCAGCTCGAGCAGCAGCGCCAGGCCTTGCTTCAGGAGGCCCAGGAGCTGGAAAAGGTTAGGCTTGAGCTCAACCTGGATCAGAATGAGTACAATAGAGCCCATGCTTTTACTCTTGTATCTGGAAATCCTAGCAAGATAGGTATCATTCGTCGCTACCTAGGTGCTGAGCTAGCTAGAGATGGTAGAGCTGCTAGCAAGTCTGGTAGTTTAACTTATGCTGGTAGGCCAAAGTATAGCTCTCCTGCCAAAACACTTAGAGCTACAGAGGCAGTTGCTGCCAAGTTGCCGAACTTGACCGGCGAGGCTCGCGCTAGGCAGCAGGAGCGGCTCAATGAACTGGTTCTGGAAGTTGGTAGGCAGAATGAGGCTTTTTTAAAAGCTAATCCAGGAGCTGGTGCGTCCCATGTTGTTCAGTCGCATGGGGCAAGATGCGGAAAGCAGGCCTCTTCACCGCTTCCCGGTAGTGAGAGGGCTCCGAGTGTTAACTCTGGGAAGAGAAAACAGATGCAGGTGTACGACCCCGCTGTCGCTGGAAAACAGCACGTTGTAGAGCGGTAGCCCGGTCAGAAACACAATGCTGCAGGAACTGCCTGCCAGGCCGCCCGAGTTCCCCAAGAGGGGGAAGGAGGAAACCGAGATGGCCGATCTCGGCATCATGTTGCTAACCCGGTTCAGCATGTTATTCAGCCACAGGCAGTTACTGCGGTGGTCAACCCAGTTGCTCAACCCGGTCCTGTGTAGCAAGTCCGCTACAACGACGGGTACTCGGCAATGGAGCAAGCCGGGTACGCCGACCCAAGAGACCTCGCTGCTCAGTTGGGAGCAAGGATGTTGGAGCCAAGTGATGCAAGGTACAAGCTGGACCGAATATATCGGTCCGAGGAGATAGAAGCAAGGGGCCCGCCCAGGCCAAGCTGTTTTGGTCCCAGGATCATGGGGGACCCGGCCGTGCCCAAGTTCCAGCTGGCTAGAGGGACCAAGACCTATGACGGAAGCACCAAGCCAGAGGACTGGCTGAATGATTATGTTACTGATGTGTATGTTGCAGGTGGCAACCGGAGATGGGTTGTGAGGTATGTGCCTCAGATGTTCGAGGGCCCTGCCCGGATCTGGCTCAACAACCTGCCGAAAAATAGTGTCAACTGTTGGCTTGACTTCTCGGAAGCCTTCATCGGCAACTTCACCAGCACTTACAAGAGGCCAAACCGGCCACAACAGCTCTTGGCGTGCAAGCAGAGAGAAGAGGAGACTGACCGTGAGTATCTTACTCGATGGAGCACTATGAGGAACACCTGTGAAGGTGTGAACGAGTCACAGGACATTGCCTGGTTCGATCAAGGCTGCCGACATGGCAGTGCTGTGGCAGAAACTGTAGAGGGAGATGCCTAGTACCCTCGCCGAGACAATCAAGATTGCAGATATGTATGCCCTCGGCGACCCTACTCAGCCTCTGCTTGATTCTTTCGAGCCGAAGAGGAAGCACCATGATGGAGCCCGACTCCATGACCGCCAAGACTTCCGCAACAAGAGAAGAGATGATCGTCCGGATATCCGCTATGGGTAAGACCATGTGGCTGCAGTTACTTAGGATCAAGGTGCTGCCGGGAGCAGCCAGAGGCAAAAAACTGCTGGAGCCCAGTATGGGCAAAACCAGACTGAGGGCCAAAACTTCAAGAAGCAGTACAATGCTCCTCAGCAGAACAATGCCCCCAGGAGTCCGGAGATCCTCCGAGATTTTTCTTTGAGAACATGAAGGATGGGCCATGCAGCTTTCACACTCGACATCCGAGTAGGCCAGCCAACCATACTACCCGGCAGTGCAGCTGGTGGGACCGGATCAAGAGCGAGGGATTTGGTCAACTGCCTCCTCCTCCTCCTCTTCCGCTCTCAGGCTCCAATGTGCAGCCTATTCGGGCAGCTGCTCTTAGGCCGGCCTAGAACCAGAGGAGGGAACATGTGAATCAAGTGGCGCAGGGAGCCAACAGCAACTACAACAACAACAACCGCAACAACAACTACTACACCCGCAACAACAATCGCAACAACAACAATTCCAACCATAACAACAACAACAACAATGGTGGTGTTGGGGACCAGAACCAGTACCAGGAGCATCATGAGAGCTACATGGTGTTCACCACTGAGCCGGATGACAAGCAGTTCCAGCGCAGGCGCGCGATGGAGGTGAACATTGTGATGTCGGCGGTGCCGCATTACATGGATTGGTGTGACCAGGACATAGTCTGGTCCAGAGATGATCATCCCAAGATAATGCCCAACCCGGGTACATATGCTCTAGTGGTGGACCCTACTTTCTTGGGGACCAAGAAGAATGTGAAGTTCAACAAGGTGCTGATCGACAACGGGAGCAGCATCAACATCATGTACCGGGATACCATGGAGAAGCTCGGCATC
Source organism: Alopecurus myosuroides (assembly GCA_028641055.1). Classification (NCBI taxonomy): domain Eukaryota; kingdom Viridiplantae; phylum Streptophyta; class Magnoliopsida; order Poales; family Poaceae; genus Alopecurus; species Alopecurus myosuroides. The sequence goes on along the minus strand of CM054057.1, from coordinate 310,148,067 downwards.
GCCGAGAACATGCTGCTACCTAGTCGGACTACTTTCCATGGCAGTGTGCCGGGAGTGTCTTGTGCTCCCATTGGCCGGATCTTGATGGATGAGCTTTTCAGCACAAGGGAGAACTGCCAGACCGAGTGCCTGCAGTTCGAGGTGGTTGATCTTCAGAGCCCCTATCATGCTCTGCTCGGCAGGCCTGCTCTGACCAAGTTCATGGCTTCAACTCATGCGGCCTATTTGAAGATGAACATTCCTGGCCCTAATGGCATCATCACCATCTAGGGTGATTACAAGCGCTCCCTGGAGTGTGCATCTGCTGGATCTCGGCTTGCCGAGTCCATGGTCATTGCTGCCGAGAAGAAGAAGATACATGAGGTGGTGGCCCTGATATAGGCAGCTCAACTCGGTATGCCTGGCATGCCGAGCTCTCAGCATGGAGCCACATTCCAAGCCACCCAAGAGACAAAGAAGGTGCAAATCGACCCGGAGTTCCCGGAGCACGTGTCCATCATTGGTGCCGGACTGGAGGAGAAATAGGAAAGCGAGCTCATCCACTTCCTCTGTGAGAATCGGGATGTCTTCGCATGGTCCAACCAGGACCTACCGGGTGTCCCGAGGGAGTTGGTTGAGCACTCTTTACATGTGTGGCCGGATGCCAAGCCAGTGAAGCAAGCTATGCGCCGTTTTGCGGGTGAGAGGAGGAAAGCCATTGGTGACGAGATCACAAGGCTACTAGCAAGTGGATTCATCATGGAGGTGCTGCATCCGGATTGGCTGGCCAATCCGGTCATGGTGGAGAAGAAGAAGGATGATCTCATGGTCGTTCTGGTGTGGCGCATGTGCGTGGACTACACCGACCTGAACAAGGCCTGCCCCAAGGACCTGTTCCCGCTACCACGGATAGATCAGGTGATTGATTCCACTGCCGGGTGCGAGCTTTTGTCTTTCATTGATGCCTACTCTGGTTTTCACCAGATTCATTTAAATCTGGCTGATCAAATAAAGACTGCTTTTATTACCCCGTACAGGGCTTATTGCTATCGTTTTATGTGTTTTGGCTTGAGGAATGCTGGGGCTAATTATCAGATATGCATGCAGAAATGCCTGCATGAGCAGATTGGCAAAAATGTGCAGGTGTATGCAGATGACATTGTCATCAAAACAAAAGAAAAACACACTCTGCTGAGCGATATTGAGGAAACATTTGCCAGCTTGCGCAAATACAGGATGAAGTTGAACCCAACCAAGTGTACATTTAGCGGCCCAGCTGGCAAGCTACTCGGCTTCTTGGTATCCAGTCGGGGCATTGAGGCCAATCCTTCAAAGATAAAAGCTATAGAGATCATGTCTTTGCCAAGGTCATTGAAGGATGTGAGAAGTTCACCGGGTGCCTGGCTTCCCCTAGCCGGTTCCTGGGCAGAATGGATGAGAAGGCCTTACCTCTTTATCAGCACATGAAGAAAAGTGACAAGCTTGTCTGGACCCCACAAGCTGATGTGGCATTCAAGGAGCTCAAGACCATGTTGGGCAATGCTCCTGTCCTGGCATCCCCACTGCCTAAGGAGCCAATGCTGCTCTATATTGCAGCCACCAACCGAGTTGTGAGCGTGGTGGTGGTGGTGGAACGAGAGGAAGAAGGCAAATCGGTGCAGAGACCGGTCTATTATCTGAGTGAAGTGCTGTCCAGCTCCAAGCAAAACTACCCGCACTATCAGAAGATGACCTATGGGGTTTACCTGGGTGCCAAGAAGCTCAAGCACTATTTCCAGGAGCATCCAATGACAGTGGTGAGCACTGCTCCCATCTCCGAGATCATGGGCAACAAGGATGCAAGTGGCCGGGTGGCCAAGTGGGCAATTGAGCTAGCTGCTTACACCCCGTTGTATGCAAGAAGAGAAGCCATCAAATCCCAGGCCCTGGCTGATTTCTTTGTTGACTGGGCCGAAATGCAGTATGAGCCTCCCTTGCCGGAAACAAACTTCTGGAGGATGCATTTCGATGGATCCAAGGTAAAAGTGGGACTCGGTGCTGGTGTTGTACTCACCTCACCCAAGCGGGACCAGCTCAAGTATGTGCTTCAGATTCACTTCCCGACATCAATAATGTTGCCGAGTATGAGGCCTTGGTCCATGGGCTGAAAGTGTCCAAGGAGATTGGAATCCGGCGGATTGTTTGCTATGGCGACTTAGACCTGGTGGTTCAACAAGTCTCAGGGACTTGGGACGTGTTGGATGCCAACATGGCATCTTATCGACTCCTCGTCCAGAATATGACCGGATTCTTCGATGGGTGTGAATTCCGTCACATCCACCATCTGAAAATGATGCAACAGATGCTCTGTCCAAATTGGGATCTTCTAGGCAGTTTATCCCACCTGGGATTGCTCTAGAACATTTGAGGAAGCCCTCTATCAAGCCATCCCCCAACTCAGATTCCATATTCATCCCGGCTCTACCAGACTCTGAAGCTGTTCCCATGGAGATTGACTAGGAGAGCTCAAAGGAGAACTCGGGGACTGCTCCATCCAACCCGGGGACTGTCGCATTCATCGGGGGGGGGGGGGGTCATTTCTCAGTACTCGAAGACTCAGGGGCTCGTCTCCAACTCGGAGCAAGTCATGTCAGATGATCCAATGGAAGTGGACGAACCCGTGTTTCCTATTCGGGAAACACCGAGTTGGGCTTTGCCCATATTATCCTTTCTGATGGATGGCACTTTGCCGAGTGACGAGGTCACAACCAGGCAGATACAGAGAAGATCCAAGGGCTACACCATCATCAACAAAGAGCTGCATATGAGAATTGTCACTGGTGTACTCCAGCGTTGTGTTGGGCCAGAAGAAGGAGAAGAGATTCTCAGAGAGATACACCAAGGAGAATGTGGGCACCATGCTTCATCTCGGGCCCTAGTCAAGAAAGCATTTCGGCATGGATTCTTTTGGCTCACTTCCTTGCAACAAGCAGAAGATCTGGTGAGGAAGTGCAATGGGTGTCAGAGGTATGCAAGCAAGATCCACATGCCAGCTTCCGAGTTGAAGACAATCCCCATCACTTGGCCATTTGCTGTTTGGTGCTTGGATATGGTGGGTCCTTTCAAGCCAGCTCGGGGCAATATGACTCACATCTTGGTCATGGTTGATAAGTTCACCAAATGGATTGAGGTGAAGCCAATCCGAAAGTGTGATGGAAATACAACAGTGAGCTTTTTGAAAGATATCATTCTGAGGTACGGCTACCCGCATGGCATCATCTCAGATAATGGGAAAAACTTTGATGAAGGAGCTTTTGCTCAGTTCTGTAAGGAGAAGCAGATCCGGCTAGACATTGCATCAGTTGCCCATCCGGCTTCCAATTGGCAAGTCGAAAGAGCAAATGACATAGTCCTTTCCGGGATAAAGCCGAGGCTAATTGATCCATTACAGCGAACCCCTGGTTGTTGGCTGGACGAGTTGTCGGCGGTGTTGTGGAGTCTAAGTACAACCCCTAACCGATCAACCGGATACACGCCATTCTTCCTGGTATATAGAGCTGAGGCCGTGTTGCCCACTGACCTTGAGCATGACTCCCCCAGAGTAACCCTCTATACTGAGGCAGAGACAAGAGAAGCCCGAGAAGATGATGTTGATCTGCTCGAAGAAGCAAGAGAATTAACTCTATCATGCTCAGCTGCATATCGACAGAATCTGAGACGCTATCATAGTCGGAAAGTAAACCCAAGGGTTTTCCGAGAAGGAGACTTGGTGCTGAGGCTTGTGCAACGCACAACCGGGATGCACAAGCTTTCCCCTCCATGGGAAGGTCCTTTCCTTGTGAGCAAGGCTCTGCACAATGATGCCTATTATCTCATCGACGCACAGGCACCGCAGAAGAACAGGGCGGATAAATCCGGAGAGGAATCCAAGCGTCCCTGGAATGTAGCTCTACTCCGCCGTTTTCATTCCTGAACAAACATTGTATGTATCTCCTCAACCGAGTTAAATTCCAGGTCGACACTCCAAATTTGAACTCGGGGACTGCCTGTGCCAAACTTGCTCTATGTTATTTATTGTCTTTACTTTTTGTACTCGGTTGGTTTACTCAAAATTTCACGCGCATGTCTACTAATGTGTTTAAACCTAAGGGCCAACTCTTCGACTTTGCTGCTGTCCGCAACACGGCTTCATGGAAAGCAAGAGAATAAGCCAAAGGTCAATGAACACACGAAAAAATGCTAAGGAAAAGAGGAGTGTATCAACCGAGTAGGGCGTTTTTTCCTTCTGTGTTTTCGGCTAAGTGTTGGGCAGTGTTAAGTTCAAATATCAAAGTGGTTAAGTATTAGAAACTCGGTTTCAGAAATCTTGTGACTCGACTACCAAAAAGCCACAAGTGGCAGGTAAGAGCAAAGACAAAAGAACTGGGTGGATAAGAAAAGCAACTCGGGGACTTGCATTTAACGCAATCCGACATTGAGCCAGTCTTCTTAATAATATAGAGTAGTATTTGAGATAATAAAACTGTTGGATACATCTGCACCCGGCATACCGGGGATCCGATAAAAAGTTTGGAGTTACAGCAAGAACATGAACTTAAGATATATTCGAGGGAGTGGAGTTGGCTTCCGTGCTGGATAGATCCGAAGACTCGAAGGTGAGCGCGGAGACGGGCTTGGGAGCGGCAGTTGAGGTCGGAGGAGCGGTTACGGAGGCGACGTCCTCGGCTTCCGCCCCTATTGCGCCCAATTCGGGAACAGGGATGGCAATCACCATCTCGGTGGTCACACCTCCGGAGGGGGCAGTGGGCGGCGGGTTTGTCCAGACCGCTTTGGAGCCTGCTCCTGGCTCAGTTGCTTCCTGATCACCCTCCATCTCGGCCTCCTCCCCAGCATCGTCCTGCTCGGCTCCTTCATCGCCAGCGTCATCCTGCTCCTCCTCTTCATTACCTGGGGTCCCATCATTGCCTTCATCACTGCCCTCATCTTCATCATCATCTTCCACGTCCGTGTCCGGCTCCGTGGGGCCGTCGGTGAACTCGGCGGTGTCAGCGTATGAGGCGATCCGGTAGGCGGTCTCCTTGCGGCGCTGGATGTACTCGTCTTGGAGGGTCCGCTTGGACTTGTTCCGAAGATCCTTGAGCTTCTCGAGATCCAGATTCTCGTACCAAGATAGCACGAAATGGAGGGCTTCATCTGCGCCAGCTCGGGCTGCTGAGGCGCACCATTTCTTCAGCTCTTACTTGACATAGTCCAGTTTGGAGGCCAGCTGGTTGATGGTAGTCGGGAGTTAAGTACCGGGCCATAAGATTTTGTGGAGGCGCATCCCAGTGGACACCGGAGTGGTTCCCAGGCCTTTGAGGAGATGATCTCGGGTCTTGATGTTCTTTTGATCATCGATGAAGTCCGAGTTGGTAACATCATAGCCGAGATCCTTCCGCTGCTTCCCGGCCTTGGCTACAGCTTCCTCAGCTGTGGTATTGATGTCCGGGAAGGTCCCTGAGAGAGGTGAAGCTGGGTAGAGTCAAGAAAAACAGAGAAGAAATCTTGCTCTGCGCAGATGCAACCATAACCTCGCAGTCCTGGTGCTTGTCAGCAAGAGCTCTATACTCACATGCAGAGAAGTGGAAAGTGAGCAGAGATGAAAAAAGGGGCGTAAGCGCAAAAACGCATAAACCAAAGTGCTGGTACTTACTCTCTAGAGAGGATATCTTGGTGGTAGCATCCATGGTGCCTTGCTCCAGGACAGGTGCAAGTTGGGAAGTAGGAACCGAGTTAGAAAACTGATGCAGATAAAGCACAAGCAGTAACTCGGTGAGAATAGAGGTTACCTCTTTCGCCCTTTTCCTCCTCAAGTGTCTGGTTCTTTGCCTTGACAGCCTGGTGAGACAAGAGAAGTTGGCGGAACAGTTTGGTGCGGGTTAGAGTGCATTCCTGAAGAAGAAAATGGAGAAGGTATGAGTGGGAAGATTCGGCCCGAGTAGGCTACAACTCGGTCGAGTCGTACCTACTCGGCCCAAATCTCGGGGACTGGATGGTAGATAAGAAAAGAGATAAAAGAAAAATTGAAAAGTTTGCAACTCGGAAATCTGGATAGTTAAGAAATATACTTACTCGGTTGGTGTTCTCGGCATCCTCAGCAGATTTGCACAGACAATACATCTTGTGTGCTAAAGTACTGCTGGACGCGGCTACGGCCATCGAGACGGGGCCAACATCTGCATGGTTCCAGGCCTGCCGATAGTTGTCCAGACTGCTAAGTCTCGTGCCGTCCTATTCCGGATGACCGAGCTTCTTGCTGTCCCAGTCGGATTCGATGTGGCCTATCCGGTCCAGGACAGTATCCATGTCCTCTCGGAGCTCATGGGCAAGCCCCGTTATTGGAACAACAGATTGGATGGTCAGAGTACCTTCCTTGCCTTTGGACCCGGTGGCGGCGAGCTTCTTCCTCTTCTTCAGCTCCTCGTACTATGTGGCTTCGCGCTGCTGCCGCTGCTTGTGCTCCTCCTGCAGTTCGACCCAGTGATCCGGGAAGCTCACTGGGGCAGCTCTCTCGCTGATGCCCGCTCCTGGAGCTTGTTGCTCCTTGGATCTGAACTGAATTTTATGCTGCACCAACTTGGTGCTCCGAGTAACAGGGCCGCTCCTGGCCTGCTCAGCTGCAGCCGCGTCCAAAGGTCTAGGCTGCTTGGGCTTATTGAGTGGCCAGTCTATTCTCTTGGCTGGGGGCTGCGGCTGCTGTGGCTGCCCGACCTCCTTAGCACCTAGCAGCGGGTACTCGGAAGATCGGCCGCTGCTGCGGTGGCTGCTGTCGTGGCTTCTCGGGCTGCTGCTGCCCAGCCTGCCGCTTCTCGGGCTGCTCCTACCCGGCTGGATCTGTAACTCGCTTAGGCTGTTCTTTGGGCGGCTGCTGCTGCAGAGTTGGCCTTGCTACTGGGGGTGTTGGCTGCTTCCCGGTGGCAGGGGTTGGAGGCTGCTGCTGCGTAGTTGGTCTCGCTGCTGGCGGTGTCGGCTGCTTCTCGGTGGCAGGTTGTGGAGTTTGCTGCTGCGGAGTTGGTTGAGGTCCTGGTGGTGTTGGTTTGTGCTCACTCGGCTTTGGTGCTGCCGGTGTTGACTGATGTGGCTCAGAAACAGGCTCTGGCGTGGACTACCGCGTCTCGGTGGGGGGTTCCATTACTGTTTGCTCAATGTTGGGTTCCGGCTGCTCCGGAACCCGATCATCCTCCATGTCGGTGCCAGTGTTGTCGGCACCAAGGTCTTGCTCGTTCTTAACGGGAGGAGGCGCCTTGGTCCTCTCCTCCGGCTGGTATTCTCCTTCGTCGGGATCAAAGTCCACGACGTTCTCGGGCACACTTGGCTTGGGTGGCGCATTGGTGGCGTCTGCATCCAGCGCGTCGCTGAGAAGAAAAGAAAGAAAGAATGAGAAGAGTGCAAATGCAAAGAACCAGAACAGAAAAAATAGAGTAGACAGAGAAAACATAGAGATGCAAACACAAAGCATAGAATAAAGTTTCTCGGTTGGACTTACCCATCCGCGACAGGATGCCTCTTGCACGTAGTGGTGCGTTTGGTGGTCTTCTTGGTCTTGTTGGCGGGGGGTTCAACGGCTCCGCTGCTCGACCTCTTCTTTGTTCCAGTGGGGGCGGCCATGGACATGGGCTACGCGTCTATTTGCTCTTCCTCCTCCAGCTCATTTTCTAGCAAGAAAGACAAATGCCAATACGAGTAAGAGAGGAAACCAGAGTAGATGGAAGGGCAGGCAGTAGTGGACTCGGTCACCTTCATCGTCCTCGGACCAGTCCCGAATGGAGACGGAGACCCGAGACTTACCGTCTTGGCTGGCGAGCGGGATACATAGCATATCCTAGACGTTAAACGCCTCTGCATCGTCTTCGGTCGTACCGGCTGCCAGTTATGTTCAGGGATGGCCTTGTCCTCTATTTTTTGTCGAGGAATGACCTAAGGATGCAGGTACAGAGCATAAGTAATAAACGATATTCGAGATTACCGAGTGGAGGTTCTACTCAGTCTAGCATGCAAACAAAAAGCATATGAAGCTAAGTCCTAAAGAGGGAAACAGTTTGAGGTTCTACTCAGTCTAGCATGCAAACACAAAGCATATGAAGCTAAGTCCTAAAGAGGGAAACAGTTTGAGGTTCTACTCGGTCTAGCATGCAATCACAAAGCATAATAAAGCTAAGTACTAACAGAGGATTCCTACTCATAGAATGCAAACACAAAGCATATCGGGCTAGGCCTAAGGGAGAGAATCCAAGATACCTCCTACTCGGTGGAATGTGAAGAAACAAGAAGAAAAATCAGCTAAGTACATAAAGAAGAATACTCACTTTGGGGGCTGGGTTATCTCGGCTGTACGGCGCGAAACCGTAGAACCACGTATCCGAGAGCGTGGCCCTGAGGATGGACTTGGCCCAGATTGCCACCTCCTCTTTGGTGAGCTCGAAGGTGGTCGTCCGGGTGCAGTCACGAGCTCCACCCATGTAGCACATATTGTGCGCTCGTTCTTAAAGAGGGAGAACCCGGCGCTCCACCCAGGTGGCGATCAGGTCGTCTTTTCGGACTCCCTGCGCAATCAACTCCTTCAACCGGTCGTCTGCTCGGTTCACATCTCCTACAGTCTTCTTGGGATGATAGCCCCAATTCCTCATCTCGGTGGGTGGCACATTACGGAACTCGGGCAGCTTGATGAGGTCAACTTGCTGCTCGCCTTCTGCTGGAGTGGGGTTCTTGACATATAAGAACCGTCTCTGCCACTTCCGGTAGGTATCCAGTCCCAGGACCCGCGGATGGCTACTCCCAGTCCGCTGAATGATCATGGCAGCCCCTGTTTGTGTCATCACCTTGGGCGCATTCCGGTTGGAGGTGTTGGGAAGGACTTGTTGGCGGAAGAAAAAGTACTTTTCCCAAATGTTTACCGTGGGGTAGACACCGAGAAAAGCCTCACAACAAGTGACATAGGTGGAAAGCATGGAAATGGCGTTCGCCGGGAGATGGTAAGGTTGGAGGCCGAAATGGCGGAAGAAGTCTTGCATGAATTTAGAAACGGGAAGGCCGAAGCCGCGTTTGAAATGGCTTAGGAAAACGATGTACTCACCGGGGCCAGGAGTTGGCTCCAGCTCGTTGCCGGGAGGCCTGCAAATGACGCTGGGAGGCACCCGACGGGTGTTGACCAGCCATTGGCAGTCGCTGGCCTTCACATCTGATCCCTCCCAGCAGGCGCGCTTCGATGGAGGTTCATCCTGGTGGAGATCTGCAGCGGGCTCGAGCTCCATCTGGATTTCTCCGGCGAGGAGGAGTTGGTGGCGGAGATGGAGACGAAAGCGCAAGGTCGAGGACGATGGCGGTGCGATTTCGAGGATGGCGGCGCCGCGCGGTGGAGACCGTGGCGCTCTCGGTCGCTCTCCAGCGAGTGGCGGCACGCGGAGATGGATCTCTCCTCTCCCTGCGCGTGGGACGGCGGCGAGCGGCGGAGTCTGGTGATTTGCGGTGGCGCTGCGAGTTCGCGGTGGATTTGGCGAAGGAAAGGAAGAGGTGCTGGGGGAAGGTGGCGAGGAAGCCCAGGCGAGGTGCGGCGCAGAGATATTTAAACCTCCCAGGGGAAGTTATGGCGAGTGATTGTTTGTGGAGAAGATCATGCGGGAGGGGGAGTTACTACGCCCGTTAGAAACGCATAAAGCGAGTAACTCACGTGTAACGGCCGCAGTTAATCCCACGTCGCGCATCGTGGGTACTCGAGTACCTCTGCGAAGAGACGCAACAGCCTGTGGGCCCAGCGTGCAGTGGCAGGCGCATGCCACGTAACCGCATTAGACCCGAAGTGTCGTTGGCAGCGGTTGCATGACACGTGTAAGCCTGGACACGAGAAGATAGGAATGCTTGGGTTCGAGGTGCGAGGTTTTTGGAAATTTGGCTAAGTGTTGAGATCTCGGTTGGATCCAGGTCATCTTGGTCTACCCGGCACAATGAAGAGAGTCCTACAGACTATGATGGAGAAGGTCCGAGTTCAGATTGTGAGCAACCGAGTCGAGGTGCAACTCGGCCGAGATTCATCACGGAGGTTATTTTGGTTTAAGCTGGCAGGGCCTAACGACCAAGTTCGCCGGACTCTACCAGCTTCGGGGACTAATGTCGGGGGGCTACCCCCGAGTAGGGGTAAGGCAAGTGAGAAACAAAGTTCGAGATGCTGTTTACCAAGTTCAGCCGTACCGTGTTGGTACTGGCCGGGTAGGCAGCTACCCGGATGTCTGCTATCCGGCTGGCGCTATCCGACAGAAAGAACAAGAGGCAAGAGGGAAGAATCAAGTGTCTGTCTGGAACAACCGGGTAGCGCTCAGGTGATCCGGATAGGCGAGAAGATGTCCTACTCGGGCACAAAGTCAATGGATCCGTTGAGGTGAATCCCGCGTATCCAGGGGCCGTACAGGCGTGCGGTTCAACTTACTAGGTGCGTGGTTATCAGCAAAGAGACGTGGATACAGTACGGTACAGGAGCTGTCAAGTCCTGTCACTGACAAGGGGGACAGGACATGTCAGCGACCTACCCTAAGAGACTGACAAGGTGGACAAGACATGTCAGCCGCCTACCGCGGAGACTTTCGGCGACGTTGTCAGCGGGAAAATGGAGGCGTGCGCGGATGCGTGCGCGGCGGTGCAGTGGAGTTGTCTACTCTATACCTTTTATTCATAGAATAGTGGTTGGCCACCAGTATATAAGGTGGCTTAACCCCTCCTGTGCGAGGGACGTTGCTCACTGGCTCATTTGTTGCGATGTTTTCTACTCACACTGAGAGGGCTAGAGAGAGAGATAGGAACTTGTCTACCCGGCAGAGGATAATAAAAAGAGAAATGTAGGACTAGGGGTGTTACCTCCACACGAGGGCCCCAAACCTGGGTAGATTGTTGTGTTTTGCAGTGTTCCAGAGCGCGCCATCTAGGCGTGCGATCCCTCCCCGGATACCTATAGCGTACATCGGCCCCAAACTTAAGCCATCCCATGGCATCTGTCTTTTCCCATCCACGACAAGTACGTGAAAGGAGGCGGCTAGAGGTGGGCCAGGGTGGCCACACCACCCCCAGGAGCGGCCAAGGGGGGGCGCGCCCAGTATACCTAGCCATAACTTGGGCCAGGCCGGGCTTCGGGCCAAGCCTAAAAAAGCCCACAACAGAAACCCAAGGCCCGAGCCGGACCGACCGTCGGGCCTAGTTTTCAGGCCCAAGCCCGGCCCATGGGTGAAAAAACGTCGGGCTTTCAGGCCTCGGGCCGGGCTTGTTTGTTCAAACGCCAAAAACCAAGGCCCGGCCCGGCCATGCATTCGGGCTCAAAACCGAGGCCCAGGCCCGGCCCACGAAAAAATCCGTCGGGCCTAGGCCCGGGAATTTCGGGCCAAGCCAGGCTTCCCATGGCCAGCTATAGCTCCCAAGCATGGTGTGGGCCCCTGGTGGCCCTCCTCCGGGTCTCCTCGTGGCTAGCTCCCTCTTCTGGACTTCTAAGGCTTCTCCGATGCCCTCGTTCTTCTTCTGATCTTCTGAAATAGGGTATCTGGATGGTGCTTTTTTCCATCAGATTTCTGGTCGCGGTGTTTATTCTCCAATAATTACAAAACATGCAAAATAAGATGAAATAACATAAGTAATGCATCATAATATGAAATATGTCGATGAATAACAGAAAATCTATACCTAATAATAAAGGCATTAAGGCTTCCCTGGTTTGGTTTGGTTTGGTAGGTCATTGAAACTACTCGCAAAGTTGACACAAATTACCCACCTTGCCACGGTTAAGTTTTCTCTATCTCTATACTCTCTATTCTATTCTTTCTAATCTTTACCTAATCTCTACTATATAATTTTCCTTCAGGTGGTGATGGTTGGTACGTCGAGATCGTTCGTTCAATTGGGGATATCGCCCACGTCAAACGCAGGCTGGCGTGGCGGACATTGGGTTGATCCCGACACATGCATGTATAATCCACGCGACCAATCAGGTCACCAACAAAAGAACTTTTTAAAGGTTTTGCCTCTTTTGCAACATCACTCCTTTTATCAGGTTACTACAGGAAACCTTTCTATTTGGAGTACCCCTTGGTGCGACGCTTGGGCTAGGGTTTATGACGACTTAATTATTCAAGATCCTCCGTTTGTATATCCTAGTCTGGTTAATCAGCTTTGGTTGCAGGGCTCCAAGGAATGGAATGATCAGCTTATTGACTCCCTTTTTTCTAATCCCACGGCTTCTATTATTAAAAACACTCCAGTGATTGATGTGCAGGATCAGGACATTCTGTGTTGGAAACCAGCCTCCAATGGGATCTGCTCCTCTAAGTCAGCTTACCATGTGGCTTATAATTTCTTGCATTGTGCAGGTACTTCTGTGGTGGAACGACCAGACAATACTACTACTAATTTGTTATGCAGAATCTGGAAGCAGAAGGACCTGTTGCCTAGAATCAAGACCTTTGCTTGGCGTTTGCTGCGGAGAGCCATTCCTTCGGGTAAAAGGGTGGCTCGAATTTCTAAACATGTTAATGGTGAGTGCTGCCGTTGTGGATCTATTGAGGATGATGTGCATATCTTTTTCTTGTGTCCTTTTGCTCGTGCGGCTTGGTTTCAGCATCCATGGTTCATTAGGGCTGATGTTGTTGCAGCCAACCAGCCTTCTTTGCCTCTTATGCTGGCATCTTTGCTGACCATGCCGCATCCTCATATGAATCTTTCAAATATGTTCACGTTTCTTTGGTGTCTTTGGAAGTCTCGAAACGATGAGCTTTTTTGCAGGAAGCTTGGTCAGCCGTACCAGATTAATTTTGCCTCGTCTGCGATCTTACAGGACTTTGCTTCTTATAATCAGTTGGATTCGCAGTTGGTTCCTGCTCCCAGACCTTTGCCGAAACCGCCTCCGGTGTTGTCAACCTCGTATGCTTGCTCTTATGTTTTGGTTGACGCAGCGTGGAAACCAAATCCTAACTCTCTGCCTTCCATAGCGGGGATTGGGGTCTTCTTAATTGCAAAGCTTGGGAGTATGGTTTCTGATGTTTTTGTGCAGGCCCGTGTCGCCCGAGTTGGTTCTCCTTTGCAGGCAGAAGCGGAGGGCCTCTTGCTAGCTGCAAGGATCATTAATCTTTTGACTATTTCTTCAGTGGTGATCTACTCGGATAATTTGGTCCTCGTCAATGCAGTTACTGCGGCTTCTTCTGCCTGTGCTGGTGTGCCCTGGAGCATTCGTTCTCAAGTTGCAGATATTCACAATCAGCTCCACGATGCTACTGCTGCTATCCATCATGTCTCCAGGGACCTAAACAACTTAGCCCATGATTGTGCTCAGCAGGCTTTTCGATCTTGTAGGTCGGAGCCCACCTGTTCTTGCAGGAACAGAGCTCATAGCAATACTGCTTGCCCGATTGTTCAGAAGGTGCTAAGCCTTCGAGATCTGGGATATGTTTTCAACGATGTAACTTGCTTATGAGTAATGCAATTGGCACCCTGGTGCCACCTTTATCTAAAACATGGGCCTGATGTCTATGCATGTAAAAAAAAACTAATGCGTACAAGACAGGACCCGATTCGGTCAGATAAATGCTAACATGTACATGGCTCCGCGTGAGAAGTCTTACTTATGATAGAGACGTACCTATTTTAGTGATCAACTAATTTATATCTTGTTTAACTTAATAAACATTTTCTAAGTTAACTTTTCTTAAATCAAACCTGCTTGCTAAGTCGACTTAGCTAAATCTGCATGTTCTCTTACACTACTCCTGCTCTGCTCTGTATATTTTTAACCATGGCTTTGAGGCGTCTAAATTTTAGATTTGAACTACCATGAAGTACAATTAAAAACAAAATAAGAATGTAACTGAAAATTAAGATACATTATTATCTGAATTTTCAAGCTCAGCATATCAACTACACGAGGAGGACCTTCGGGGAACTCTGGTCAGAGACCCCGGTGGTAACGCTACTTTTTCCACCTGCTCGTACTTGCCGTGACATGGGAACATGCCATGGACCATCGGCTGCAGCAGGCGGAAGAGTACCTCGACACGGAATTCGGCAGCTGGACAGGGGTGCACCGTCTTCATGCGTGGGCACGACAAGGGGCAACATCCGCAGCGGGCCGGCTTTGTGGTTCGGGATGATGGAAAGAAGCAGTGTGATGCGGACAACGCTGCATTGGACAATTAAGGCGGAGCAAAGAGTAAAGGCCAAAAAAAGAATGTTTGTGATGTTCTTCTCCTCGCGAAGCAAAAAAAAGCGCGCGTGTGGGATGGCGAGACGTAGTTGTACTGGGTTTCTTTTTTGGTGTTTGGTTGAGGGTAAATCTATTATTTGGACGATTGCAAATTTGTAGGGAGAAAATCTCCTCTCTTTTAATATTATTACAGCTAAATATTTTGCTGCAATTCTAACATTTTTATTATGCTTTCACAATTTTAATATGTTCATGATAAATATATACACCGTAGCAACGCACGGGTATTATGCTAGTTAAATATAAAATAGTGATGCAAAATGGACGTATCAACTCCCCCAAGCTTAGACCTTGCTTGTCCCCAAGCGAAACTGAACTCAGTAAACATGACCACAGGTTTATGGAGTGAGGTGTCGATAAATAAAATACGGACAAGAAGCACCACATCTATCAATACACAAGCCATTCTAGCCAGCAACTTCCTCTCATATAATTTAACTTGAAACAAGTAGAGGGAATCACAACAAAGGTGCAAAAGGAAATCATAATTGGTGAAGGCAAACTTCGTTCTTGGTCAGAGAACAATTAACAGACTGTACTTATGTTTTGATCAGAGTCTTTATATTAGAGCTTATATTGCAGAGTTTGTCATGCTCAATCATAACAGTCTCTTTGCAGTCATTGATAACTTTCAAAGTGGTATTCAATCAGATAAAAATATTTGTACTAGACAAGGAAGAATAAAGGACATGATTGAGTAAATAAACATATAGATGGATGGATCACAACAACTCAAATGCTTGCTTAAGACAGAAAGGAATAGGTTTACTGACTCAACATAAAGGTAAAATATAGGCCCTACGCAGAGGGAAGCAGGGATTAACTCATGTGCTAGAGCTTTTCATTTGATAAACATATAGACATCATAAAATATTTGACACTCCTCCCAACCTTTCTTACTCAAAACATGTCTAGCCGAATCCTCGGGCGCCTTCCAACAATCACATACCATGGAGGAGTGTCTAAATTTTTTAGGGTAGGTGTGTATGTCTATGTCAATGAATGGGCTGATGTCTACGCATGCTTCTATTCTTGTAGACAGTGTTGGGCCTCCAAGTGTAGAGGTTTGTAGAACAACGACAAGTTTCCCTTAAGTGGGTCACCCAAGGTTTATCGAACTCAGGGAGGTAGAGGTCAAATAGATCCGTCTCAAGCAACCCTGCAATCAAGATACAAGAAGTCTCTTGTGTCCCCAACACACCTAATATACTTGTCAGGTATATAGGTGCACTAGTTCGGCGAAGAGAGAGTAAAATACAAGTAATATGGATGATAATAAGTGATAACAGTAAATCTGAAATAAAAATGGCAGCAAGCAAACATGTAGTAGAACAGGCGGAAAATGGTGTTTCAATGTTTGGAAATAAGGCCTAGGGCTCCTACTTTCACTAGTGGACACTCTCAACAATGAAAACATAATTGAATGCATAAATATCATTTCTTCACTATGCTACTCCGAACCACTCTCCGGTCGAATAACAAACACCAATCATTGCGTAGGGCTGTAACAACACTCCTCAGAGTAAGCACTTTCCCAACCAAGTAACCCCATGCTATCACCATGGGACCCAGATGGTTCCACGCAAACACCACAATTTCATATGGTTATCCAACACAAAATATAAATATAATGCTAAACCACACGGCGCACACACTGTCACCTTTACACCGTGATCAAAGTGTTTACGGAGATCTCATAACAAAAACCACTTGAGTAGCATAATAGATGAAGAATAATATCTATGAATTCAACTAGATTACAAAGGTAACGATCACATCTAGATCACAGCATGGGAGAGAGACATGGAACACATAGCTACCGGTAGATCCCTCAGCCCCGGGGGAGAAACTACTCCCTCCTCATCATAGGAGACAACAACGGCGATGGAGATGGCGGTGGAGTCGATGGAGATGACTTCCGGGGGCACTTCCCCGTCCCGGCAGGGTGCCAGAACAGAGATCTGTCCCTCGAAACTTGTCGGCGGCGGCGGCAACGGAGCTACAGATGTACTTTTTGGAAAAGGTCGATTCTCCTAGGGTTTATGCATCGTGGAGTATATATACGCAAAAGGGCGATGCCGGGGGTGGCTAGAGGGCCCACAACCCTAGGTGGCGCGTCCAGGGGGACCCGCGCCACCTCATGGTGTGGCCACCGTGTAGCCCCCCCCCTCCGGGGTTCTTCGGGACTTCTGGAAGCTTCCGACACTTCTAAGACTTCTGGCTTTCGGATTTTCCAATTCCGAGAATATTTTTAGAACAAATTTTCTGAAAATAAAAACAGCAGAAAACAGGGAACCGGCTCTATGGCATCTTGTTAATAGGTTATTCCCGGAAAACATGTAAAAACGCTATAAATAAGGGAGAAAAAATGTAGCAATTGGCATAATATTATCATGGAGCATGAAGTTACAGATACGTTGGAGACGTATCAAGCATCCCCAAGCTTAGTTCCTACTCATCCTTGAGTAGGGAAACGATAAAACAATAATTTCTGAGGTGACATGCTACTAACATAATCTCGATCATAAAAATGTAAAGGCATATGCAACATGAGATCATAGAATTTCAAACACAAACATGATAAATAGAACTTTAATAATAAATCCAAGCAATCACTTTTCATCATGAAGAGTATCTCAAATAAAGGATCATGATAAATAATGCAAAGAAAGATAAACGTCTGTTTTAGGTATAGAGAAAGCATGGCAAAGTGATATTTGACTAGTCCTTAAGAGTGGGGCAAGACATAAATGCTAGGACACCTTCAAAATTCATGAGGAAGACTAGAGAAAATAATTTAAGAACAAATAATATCACATCCTGAAGCAATTATTGATGTTTATGGGACAATCCACGTACAACTAAGAGTGGCAAAAATGCTCTTTCAATTGTGCATAAAGTTAGAAGATGGAGACTCAACATAAAAGTAAAAGAAAGGCCCTTCGCGGAGGGAAGCAGGGATCACTCATGTGCTAGAGATTTTTATTTTATTAAACAGAGGTATTAAAAGTTTGACACTCCTCCCATCCATCTTTCACAAACCATGGCTAACCGAATCCTCGGGTGCCTGCCAACAATCACATACCATGGAGGAGTGTCTATATTTTGGGAGATGAATGCTAATGTCAACGAATGGTAAACAGAAAATACAGTACGTCACAAGCCAACTGGATCCACAAGAGCGGCTCCCATATGAAGGCCGCAACTGGTATAGAAGATCATCCCTCTTTCTCTTTTGTTTACACAATTATGTTTTGACTGATAAATCAGGGGCATAAATAATGAAGAGATTTTGTGTATATTAATTTAGGGCTGGGCACCCCGCTGCCAGCTCTTCTATCATTTGGATAAGTGGATGAAGCCACTAGTCCAGGGTGTGAAATCCAATCAACAAGTGAGATAAAGATTCTCTATTTACGTCCTCATGAGCAAAAACTGAACATAAAGCAGGAGTAATTTTGAAGGTTTTAAAGGTAACACATGAGAAATTTACTTGGAGTGGCAGCTAAATACCACATGTAGGTAGGTATGGTGGACACAATGGGAAAACTTGATTTTGGGGAGTTGGATGCACGAGTAGAATTCCATACTCAGTACAAGTGGAGGCTAGCAAAAGATTGGGAGCGACAAATCAAGAGAGCATAAGAGACATAATCATGCATAGCGACATAAACATCATTAATTAAAGCATACTAGTATATTTGCACGTGCAACGCACGACCCAACAAGAGCTATATATTAAAATCCAAACAAACATTTTAAGTTGTAAAATATTAAAATTTAAACTCCAACTAAAGCAACTAAAAATGTTTACCATGAAATGAATCAATGTGGTAAAGAAAAATAGAGGTCATGTTATGCATCATCATTTTGAAATTCGGCTATGGTATGTGCAATCAAAAATTTGAAATTATACGATATCCAAATACATAACTTCCTGAACACATCCTTATCTATGTAGCAAGAGTAAAATATTGCTATCCCACAGTAACAAAGAAATTCTACAGACCCTCCGTTCCAAACTAAGCTGAAGATTTCAACCATGCAGGCACAATTCAGGCATCTTATCGTAGATGATCTTTTTGTCCACATGTCCGTCAGGAAACTTCTGAATTTGCATCTAAAAGTCGGTGTGTGATTGTTGGCGCACATCAACGAAAGAGTAGGCCAGTGACATGTTTTTGCATCTGGTTGCAGCATAGCTACAAAACCGAGTACAGATAAGTACAAATAACAATTCATAGTGAGATCAGAAGAATGCAATTTAAAAATCATAGTAAAAATTCATAGTTTCATAACATGCAATATGAAACAATATAATAACCTACGGCTACCCCACTGGTCTACAACTAAAGGAGTAACTCTTCTGATAGTTTAAGTAACTGGAAAAAATAAAAATAAAAACTGTGATAATTTAATATGCTTGTTATTTAAGGTCTTGTTCTCTTGCGTTTGTTTGGATCGTTTCAGTCCGGCAAAGCTGATATGTCACACACAACATTTTGGTACCATGTGTTAACTTGCCTATCGAGGACAGTATGGTCAAGCACAATGTTTTCAATTGGTGCTTCCTGAACACTTATCCGAGAAATTAATTCTCCGAAGGAGCGTAAATAGTACGTGGAGTGAACTGTTCTTCATGACAAACCAGGACAAGAGTAGCAGAAATTAGATTTTCATGATAAACAAACCTAGCAAGGAGGGAATTTATGTTGGCATGCAGAACTGCCATCGAGCCCCTTAGTACCTGCAGTTGAAGATGGGCTCTCCCTGCAGTCGAAGATGGGCTCATGAATAAAATATTGTGGTAGGAGGTACCGAAAACATGATGGAATCACCGGATGGAAAAGATAAGCCGTACAATTGAAATGGCGGTTGGTAAAATAAATACCTTGCACAATCTTAGATAATATTCCCAAGAATATTCAAATGATAGTATCACCCACATCCCTACTACTTCAGCATCAAATTCAATTGCCGATCATCCCAGAGAACCAAACCGATTTCATCATAGCGGGCGGGAGGATGTCTCTATTAATAGAAAGCATATACGACGCCACAAATAGCCTTCCATATATTCTCCGATGAATCAAATTGTTGAAGTTTTAACCCCGGCTTGGCATTAATCTATTCATTTATTATGAATCAAACGAGTGGAACTAATTTTTACCATGCCCAATCTTGTGTGAAATACTGCTCTATATTCCAGGTCATTTGTTTCAAAACAATAAATTTAGAACAAATTATCAAATTGTGTGTCAACTACTGCTCCATCTGAAGCCATTAAAAATAGTAAATGTATATCAACCATATTAGCACGTGTGAATTGAATAGGAATTCAGACTCTCAAATCATAGTACAAATTCAGAAGTATGTATACTCAGTTGTGATTACGTGAGTTACCAAGGAGAATCAACGCCCGTCCTCCTCTTCCCCTCTCCTTCTCGTGCTTCTGCATCCAAGTAGTCAATCATGAAAACGTTGAGACACTGCATGTTTTCAAGAAAAAAAATGTCTGCACAAATAACATATGTCTAATAATAATAAAAACTCAATCAAGATGAATCCTAGCGTTATTATTATCAATCGATCAATGCAAATGATGAAATAATGTGTAAAGGGAGAGGTTTCAGCCGTCATGGATGGATAATGTAAGAACACTGTACAAAGCTTAGGGGACACTCTAGTAGTTAGTCAGGTCGGAAAAAAATTGTTATAGGCGAAACTAATCTGGTACATGTTTCCTATGCCCAGTCCCGCTTTGCCTTGCAGCAAGAAAGCCACGCCACCAATGAAATCAATCCAAAAAACAACTGACGCAAAAAATTGGACGGAGATGGATACAGATAGGAATAGGATACGCTCTGTCGGCTAAACATGTTAGTCTCTCTTGTAATCAATGGAGAATCATGTGCAAAAACTGGATGAAAATCCATCGAATTTATATCTCAGAACATGATAGCTGGTTTTCCGGTGCCATGCAGCCGACCGTCATTAACATGAAAATTAGACCTCATTCCTCGCAGCCGGCCGGTACTGGCCTGGACTTTATCCACTGCAAGAAGAACATGATAACTGGTTTTCTGGTGCCGTGCAACCGACCGTCATTAACATGAAAATTAGACCTCATTCCCGGCAGCCGGCCGGTACTGGCCACGACTTTATCCACTGCAATATTAAGGGAGGGCTGGTGATGAAGAACTAAACTGAAATGGCAGAGGCTGCGGATCAAAATGAAATGGGGATCGGAGGGGCGGATCAGCGGAACAAGTGGGAGACGATCCTCTACCTCGCGGATCTGGCAGGAGCATCCGGTAGCGGAGGTCTTCGTGACGACGGCCGGGGGCGAAGCAATCAATCGGCGGCGGCTCGCGGATACATCGGGTGGGATGCATAGCTCGGTCCACCACTTCCTTTTTTTTCACACCGCTCAGGCCTTGATAGGTGGCCAGCTCCCTGCATCTCTTCCTTGGTTCTTTCGTGCGGCTCTAGGCGTCCGGCGGGGCCGGCCACGAGAGGGGACTACGATTGGAAAGGAAGCCCATGCAAGGATGACAGGAGTGATTAGCGGCATTAACAACTCGTCAACGGCATTTATGTGGGATTAAATCTGCAAGACCGTCTGGCCCAATCCTTTCCATCCGAGCGGACTGCGCGTGCGGCGGAAACTTTCGTCCGCCAAGGCAGAGTATCGTCTACAGATGCTAACTGCTAAGTTGGGTTCAAAAAAAAGATGCTAACTGCTAAGTGCACACATGCCTCCTATTTTAGATTAATGCAAGCCGTTAGATCCGCTGAGGTGGAAAAATCGGGTGGTACATATTAGGCTGGGTACACAGAGTGGGGTGGCTTTTTAAGAAAGAAAATGTTTGCTCTTTTAATAGTAGTGTAGAAGTGGTATCACAAGTTCAAAAAATAAATGATCATAGAGGCTATTCATGACTGGTTTGTAGTCATAAACATGGTGTGAGCATGCGCCAAGTCAACCAAATAAAACATTCGAAAGATAATACCATAAATTTATGCTTCCTTATGACAAGAACAACTCATGAATCTTTCAATGACATATTAAACACTCTGAGCTATTTGAAGCTATTCACGCTACTCAACATCACAAGGCTTTAAAACTAAAATAACATCTAGCACGATATGAAAAGTTCTAGCCACAGTCTATACAAGGTTCTACCTGCACCATTAAAAATTCTACTTCAAGCAGCAGTTTCTTTTCCCAACAATCACCATACAAGATATGTTTAAAAAAAAAATACTCTACATGATACAACAAGAAAACACGAGAGTACCCACATAACACTACTAAAACTAACAGCTCTTAATAAGAGATGCATGAAAACAAAGGCTAAACGCAATATTAGCAAAAAGTGAACTGGCAGAACAATAAGAATGAAAACTAGAGTATTCTAAGCAATGAAAATGGAGCGTGTCTCTATCCCACACAAGTATGATAATAACCAACCATTTATTACAACAAAGAAAATGAAACAAACTGAAAGTAAAAGTAAAAGACGCTCCAAGTAAAACACATAAGCTGTGACCGAATAAAAATATAGTTTCACTAGTATTGACCTGATAATTTGTTGATGAAGAAGGGGATGCCCAATCTTAGAGGGATGAATCTTCTTGGATTTTGCTGGTGTAACATCCCAAGTATGAAAACTTACCATTTAGAATGTTTGATTTCTTGTTTAATTAAAGTATTGCATCATGTCATCATATTTATTCTTTGTTTGCATTTGTTTTACTTTGTTCTCCATTTGTTTGCTTCTGTTTTACTCTGTTTTCACATTTGAAATTCAAACTTTATTCAAACATTTAATTCATACTTGTTATGTTACAACCTCTTAAATAAAAAGTTCAAATAAAAAACAACCTTTTGTTTCCAATTATTCCATAATGATCAACTAATAAAATGGTGGTTTTTATTTCAATTAATTACTTCCAATGTTATTTCAAATTCAAATCAAATCCCAAACAGCACCCAATTTGAATTTATGAATATTACCAAAACAATTCAACTCAATTGTTCTAATTAGTAATAGGGTTCACCCTATTAAAATTGTTGTTTTCAATATTAATCAATTAATTATCAAATTCTTCAAATTTTAAACCAATTTGCAAACAGCAAATAAAAATTGAACATTTGAAAAACCAAAGTTGTCAAATGGTGGATGTTGACCTAATTAACTCACATGAATTTTTCCTAATTTTTTTCAACTCAAAAACCTATCTTTTTCTTCCATATCCTATTTCTGCAAAAAAAAATTAAACCAAACAAAATAGAAAAAAGGGAGAAAACTTACCTGAGGGGGGAGCCCGCGCGGCCCAGCCCAAGTAACTGGCCCGCGTACCCCTTCACCCCCCTCCCTTTCTTCCTCAGCAGTACGGCAGCACATCCAGGGGTGCCACGGCGGCACTGTGCCCCTCCGACGGCCGTGCGCGCCCGTAGCCCCCTATATCTACCCCCTTAGGTCCCCCGGAGACCTAGCCCTAGCCCCTACTCCTTTCCTCCCTCGTTCCGCCGCCGTCTGCCCTCTCTCCCCGACGCGATTCCACCTCTCTGTCACCTCACCGGAGTTTCCCCGCCTGACACCATGGACGCCGCCGCTGTTTCGGTACCCCGTATCCCTCGCTGACCGCGGGAACGAACTCAGCTCTCCTTCCTCGAGCTACTGGACACCGCAGCCACCGCTGAGAACCACCACACCGTCGCCGCCATCTTCCACGTCGCCGCCGTCGTGTCTGCACCGAGCCGCGGCCACGATTACATCGCCGGTGAGCAGTCGTTGGCCTCCACCTCCTCCCTCTCTGCTTGCGCAACACGAGCACGCACGCATCACGCACACGATCTGCACCCCAGCAGCAGCACGAGCACGACAGCAACGGCGATCGCCGCCGGTGTTTTCCTCTCTGACGAATTTCAGTTGCTTTCGTCATCAGTTAAAAGTTCAGATACATGAACTGAACCTTAACCTGTCATCGACGCGTATACTGACAACAAACGAAACACAGCGCACTGGTTACAGCGACAGCGCGCGCACCCCCGAGCCCAGGGTTCGATCCCTGGCTCTCGCACGGGAGAAAATCCCATCTTTTTTCCGTGCAGCGCTGACAGGGTGGCCCCCCCTGTCAGCCACACCGTTGCCACGCAAGCACACGTTGGCCCTAGGCCCACTGGCAGTGCCTAGGGTAGATCTCTGTGCGGTAACAAATGTTTCCAACCTTTTTCTGTTTTAAATCAAAGTCCTTTTAAATTGCAGATTGGTCCCTAAAACTAAAACCCTAATAACTTTTATTTTATAATTCCAAATAACAAAAATAAAATATGTGCACTGCTCCAAATTAAATTGTCTATCTATCTATAGCATTTGTTTTCTGTTTTGAAATTTCCAAATGCATTCCAAATTTGAATTCAAATAATTCATTTGTAAATTGCTAAAATCCATAACTAATTCATACTTAATCCAATTAATGCAAATAAAATATGTTTTCCATGCTATTTCAAACCACCTATTCAAATATAAATTTTGTTTCATGGTTTGAATAATTAAAATTGTTTAAATAATTTAAACCTTGTTTAAATCATTTAAATTTGATAAAATCATAACTTGCTCAAATTAAAATATTTTTGAACATGCAAAATATGTTTTCAAACTAGAAAAGTATAAACTTTTCAAATATGAACTTGAATTTATGTTTGGAACAAATAAAATTCAAATAATTTTCAAACTTGTTTTAAATTCATTTAAATTTTTTTTAATCTTGTTTAAGTCATAATAAATTCATCCTAACTCCTTTTTCAATATTTGAGAAACATGTAATCCAACTAAAATTTTGTATTCTTTTCAAATATGAATTTTGTTATTTATTTTGCACAATTTAAATTGGTGAAAACAACAACTATTTGTGTAATCCCTTTAAGGAACCAAAATTTCCTAACTTAATAAATAAATTTCTAAAGTGGTAAACCTTATTTCCAATTGGTTCTATTGTTGTTATTTCGTTGTTTTCCTCATCCATGCATCATACTAATCCACTTTCACCTGTTGGTTAATTGGAAAACAATTGTTTCAACCAAAATCCATGGGCTTTTCATATGCAACTCAAAATTGCATATGTGTCCATTTAAATTGTGTTACCATGTCAACTAATTTATTATGATGCATCTATTAACTTGACATGCATCATCCCATGATTGTGCACTATGCCATGATATTGATTGTTTATATTTCTGCATTGTTTGTTTGCTTCTTCTCGGATAGACGACGACGTTGAGACAGACGATACTTACGACACCCCTTCTGAGGATCTAGCTCAGTACCAGGCTGCTGAGTTTGCAGGCAAGTTATCACTCACATGAACCACTGTGTTGCTTTCAACATTGGTTACCGATACTTTCCGTTGTCTATTGATGCTAGCCATATGTATCGTTGCTTCTGTTACGAACCTATCACATGAATCCCTTAACCCTGATATTGCCTCACCTCCACTCCTACAACCCCATTGTTTGAGCCAGTGTCTTACTAGCATGCTTAGGTTGTTTTGCTCGAGTCTGTTACCCGTTACTTTCTGATTACTATATTCTATTATGTTCTGGGGGCTCGATGTTAATCTCAACCTGTTAATAATAATATGCTGATAAGGCACCGGCAGGAGGCCCTGCGTGGTTTTGAGGCCTGCTAGTGTCGACCCTAATAGGAAAAGGGTCTTGTCTACTGATCCATGATGAGCGCACTATCCGCATGTGGGAAGCGTGTATGGGCGCCGCCCTCAATTTGATTCGATTCGCATCTCGTCCAAATCGCCTCATTTAGTTCGTGTTTTCCATTTGCCGCGTGCATGTTTTTGCGAGCCCAGCGCAGGGTGGAACTTTTGTAGTCGGCATATAGGGGGACACGTTCTTAGAGTGCTTTGAGGGTCCCCTTTCTTCGGGGCTCGATTAGCCGTGCGCCCAAGGTGCTTTGGGCTTGATGCGAAGAAGAGTTGAGTTGTGTTGAGTGCCCCGCTTGGTGGGAGGCATCCCATCTGGCGGGTTATTCTTACGTGTACGGCCAAATTGGTGCACCCCTGCAGGGATAAATCTTCTCGAGAAGCCGTGTTTTCCGCGGTTATGGTTGACTTGGTGAAAGTACTGGCTAACAAGTACTCAGAACAACTTACACCTAACTATTGATAACTTGACTAGTAATAGACTTATTGACACAACAACTTGATCCATTATTAAGTTATCCAACTGTGTGAGTTATCCTCGGATTGCTTCTTTGGATAAGGGGCGAGATCCAGGATGGGTTTGTTTGATGTTATCTTTCAGTTGGTTACGATACGCTATCTTATCCTCGTTCTGTTAGCCGGAATTGGTAGAATCTCTGTAGTTGGTTAGCGCAGCCAGTTGCAGCATCTTTTATACCCCCTTTCTTCCGTTGAACCCAAGGCATCTGTGCTTGGTGTTGACGGGCTACACTTTGGTGAACTGTGAGTCTTGCTTGCCAGTACGTTTATGTACTGACCCCTTTGGGGCTGTGGTTTCCGCAGACTACGCTTACGAGGATCCCAGTGACGGCTACTACGTGGAGTTTGACGAGGCTGCTGACCCTTTGAGGATCCCAGTTCCCGGCTTCTTAAGCCTATTTGGATTTGTCTGTACTCAGACCCTTTGAGTGTTTTCCGCTGCTATGTAATGATGATATGTTGGGTCATGTGTCCTCTGGATGATTGTATTTGCTATCTCTGCTCTAGTGAGAGCTATTTGCAACTTATTTCAATCTTTTGTGTCTTAGAGATATGTTGTGCTATCATTCTGTTACAAGCCGTTGACGTACCATGTGTGTATGGTATGAAGTACGTCAATGGTAGTATCCTGATTTCTATGGGATAGTTTATGTCGACGCTGAACAGATAGGGGTTGGTTGTCACACATACGTGTGTTGGCCTACTCGTAAGAGGACGCGGGTGCCGGTAAGCCCCGTAATCCAATCTAATACTGTTCAACGGAACGGCGAGTATCCTTTAGAAGTCCGGGTGCGACAAATGGTATCAGAGCTTGTCTGCCTGTAGGATCCCTTTTACTGGTCGCAGTTGAGTCTAGAAACTATTTTGTAGCTATATAGGAAAAAATGAAACGTGAGAGTAGGAATTCTGCCATTTTTCTTCTTTCCCCACCCACCCACCCCTTTCCTGGTAAGGAAGTGCAACGTTGTTTTCTCTTCTCATCTAAACTTTCAAGTTAGGGTTTCACGTGTTTTGGGTTCTCCGTAGTACCTCAGGATTTTTGGTCTCGTGTTTCCCGATGTTGCTTCAATATCCTGTTCTTTTCAACATCCTTATCGTCCGTTGAAATCTTGTTGTTGCTTTCCACTTCAGTTCTCTACCGGCGTCTAATCAAAACTTCATCGATCATCTGCAGATGGATCTCAGGTTCTTCCCGCAGGTGGTTCGGATGACTCGTTGTGAGAGCACCGCCGGTTATCCGGAGATGCTGAGAGACATGGTCACTTATCTGGGGTTCCGTTGGGCACCAGAGTACCAGGTCTACGAGCAGCAGCGAGAGTTTGACCAGACCTACTACCAGGCTATCGTCTACATTCTGTCAGATGATGGCATGAGCGTTGTCCACCGCTACGAGGCAGTAGGTTCCACAGTGGATATGGCTGTGCAGCAGGCAGCTTATGTGAGTCTCACCGTCCTTCCTGCTGACTACTGGGGATTTGACGATTCTATCTATCGCCACATCCCCCGTGGTTACATCACTTCGGAGGGAGCTCACTTCACTCTCTACGACAACTTGGATGTCTACGAGCATGATAACACCAGGCTGCACACCACCGCTCAGTTCGTGAGGCACAGTGACGCAGTTGCCACCACACTTTCTCAGGAGTTGGCCTCAGTCAGGGAGCAACTCTACCTTGCTTTGACTCGTCTGGCGACGTACACCACAGACTTTGTTGGAAATGAGCGCTTTGCACGTTTCGATCAGCCAGTTGGTCGTCGTCTGCCAGATGCTGGAGGTTACGAGCCGATCAGAGGTCCACTCCTCAACCTCGGTGCTGGTTACACTGGGATTCCACGCTTTGGAGCACAGGGAGTCGACGCTATGTACTTCACCACACCTAGAGTCGCTCTCAGGCCACGTCAGATCTATGTGGATCCTCGTTCTACATACTTTCGTGGGCGTGCTCCTCACCGTACCTCTCGTCGTACTACTCACCGCCGTCCTGCGTGATGAGCATGGGAGTACCGATGTATCCATTCCTAGCTATGTTTAGTTATCCTTTGGCTTTCGAACCATTTGTGGTGTGTTGGATATTCTGATGTATTTGAACATGTGATGATGTACCTGTTGGTTATCTATTCATGCGTCGGAATAATCTCTCTTTTCGGTTACCAAGTCTATCCTTTTCTGTTGTTACGCTAAAATGCATGTCTATTCAGGATGCCGCCAACAAGGAACAACCCGCCTGAGCCACCGCCAATCATGGAGCTGTTGACTCAGATGACTCAGGTCGTGACGCAGATGGCCCAGTTCCAGGCAAATCAGCACAACAACCAGAATGATCCATGAGTCAGCATCAAGGAGTTCCTCAGTCTGGGTCCGAGAGCTTTCGTGGCAACACGCGAGCCTCTGGATGCTGATGACTGGATCCGTGAGATGGCCAGGGCTCTGGACATTGCTCACGTTGCCGAAGAAGACAAAGTCAAGTATGCCACCTACCTACTGAAGGGTCAGGCAGCTACCTGGTGGGAAAACTACCAGACCATGAGAGCTAGCTACCCAATCACCTGGGGTTGTTTCAAGGATGCCTTCCTGAAGCACCACATCCCAGATGGTCTCATGGAAAGGATGCGTGAGGAGTTTTGCTCTCTCAAGCAGGGCAAACTGGACGTCATTGGCTATCAGAATGAGTTCAATCGCCTCGCTCGATACGCTGGTGATGAGGTGTCCACTGAGGCTAAGAAGATGGCAAGGTTCCGCCGAGATTTTAACCCGGAACTCAAGTACGCACTCACCAACATCAAGTGCAAAGACTTCGAGGAGCTCGTGAACACCGCGCTCAATGAGGAAAATGGGCGCAAGGCGTTCGAGGAGTCTCGAAAGCACTCGCGTGAGGGTGGTTCCTCCTCCAACATGACCACCCCTCCGCAGAAGCGCCGCATCTGGGTGCCAAATGGTGCTGTCACTCGGGCTCCATATGCCCAAGCTTCTCCAGGCTTTGCTCCCCGCCCACCCAACCCATCTTAGATGCATGGTCAGAGGGTTCCAATGGGGCAGCCAAGGCCAGGTCCTCCTTGTGTCGTCACTTGCTTCAAGTGCAAGGAGACTGGACACTACGCTGATAAGTGTACTCAGAGGCAGCTACCTCCACCACCTCGCCCCAACACCAACCAGGCAATGGTGCATGCTCCCCCGGCTAAAGCCTTCAACTCCAACAACAGGCCTGTCGGGAGGACCGCGAGGGTGAATCATATCAAGGCCGACATAGCTGAGGAATCTGCTGACGTCGTTCTCGGTATATTACCCGTAAACTCTTTTCCAGCTAAAGTGTTGTTTGATACCGGAGCATCGCATTCTTTTGTGTCAAAGATCTTTGCAACAACGTACAACCTAGTTGTGGTTCCACTAAGCAATCAAATCACCGTTCACTCTCCGGGATCTCAAATGTTGACTTCCAAGATAAGTATGGACAATCAAATCCTAATTGGAGGTCGCATATTCCTTGCTTCACTCATGTTGCTGGGAAATTCTGACATTGATGTCATTCTTGGCATGGATTGGTTGAAGACCAACAAAGCTAAAATTGACTGTGCTCAAAAGTCAATAACTCTCTCCCACCCTTCTGGCCAGATAGTCTATTCTCCATATGGATCAAGTTCTATTCAGCTATGCACTCTCGATGCAAAACCTCTTCCTGCAATTGAGAATGTTCCGGTGGTTTGTGAATTCCCTGACGTCTTTCCAGAAGAGTTGCCAGGGATGCCTCCGGACAGGGCAGTTGAGTTCGTGATCGAGCTTGAACCAGGTACTGCTCCAATCTCTAAGCATCCATACAAGATAGCTCCTCCTGAACTGAAATTGTTAAAGGAGCAAATCGATATGTACATGGAGAAAGGTTACATTCAGCCTAGTTCTTCGGCTTGGGGTTGCCCAACTCTGTTCGTTGCCAAGAAGGATCAAACAAAGAGACTCGTGGTTGACTATCGTCCTCTCAACGAGAAAACCATCAAAAACAAGTATCCAATTCCTCGTATCGATGATCTTTTTGATCAACTTGCTGGAGCCTCAATATTCTCAAAGTTGGACTTGAGGATGGGTTACCATCAGATAAAGATCAGAAAGGAAGATATTCCAAAAACAGCCTTCACCACTCGGTACGGTCTATATGAATACACCGTCATGTCTTTTGGTCTAACCAATGCACCGGCGACATTCTCTAGACTCATGAATTCTGTCTTCCATGAATATCTCGACAAGTTCGTTGTGGTATATCTTGATGACATTCTGGTATACTCCAAATCTGAGGAAGAGCATGGAGAACATCTTCGTCTCACTCTCATGAAACTTCACGAGCATCGTCTATATGCCAAATTCTCAAAATGTGAGTTCTGGATTCCAGAAGTTGCTTACTTGGTCATATCATCTCTGCCAAAGGCATAGCCATTGACCCAGAAAAGGTTAAAGCAATTGTTGATTGGAAACCTCTTAAGACGGTGAAGCAAGTCAGAAGTTTCCTTGGCTTGGCTAGCTATTGCCATCGTTTCGTCCAAAACTTTTCCAAGATTGCCAAACCTCTCACTGATCTCACAAAGAAGGACAAGAAGTTCGTTTGGACTCCACAATGTGATGAAAGTTTCAATCTCCTGAAGACTAAACTCACTTCTACACCAGTTCTGGTTGGCCCAGATACTACCAAACCTTTCCAGATATTCTGTGATGCATCTCTCCAAGGTCTAGCTGCAGTTCTTATGCAAGAACGTCAAGTTGTGGCTAATGCTTCACGTCAGTTGAATTCACATGAGCAAAACTATCCCACACATGATCTTGAACTTGCAGCAGTTGTGTTTGCCCTCAAGAAATGGAGACAATACTTGTTGGGTAACCGCACTGAAATCTTTTCCGATCATAAGAGTCTGAAATACATCTTCACTCAACCAGATCTAAACCTCAGGCAAAGGAGATGGATTGAGAAGATTAAAGACTTCGATCTCACCATTTCTTACACTCCAGGCAAGGCTAATGTTATGGCCGATGCTCTCAGTCGCAAGTCCTATTGCAATAATCTCATGATCATGGAAAGCCAACCTCCACTTCATGAAGAATTCCAGAAGCTGAACCTTGGTCTTGTTCCTCAAGGATATCTTGCAAGCTTGACAGCTAGTCCAACTCTCGAGGACAAGATTCGTTCTGAACAACTTCGTGATGCTGAAATCAAGAAGATTGTAGAGCACATCAAAGAAGGCAATGATAAATTCAAGTCCTTCTCAATTGATGACAAGGGAACTGTGTTCTTCGAAGGACGCATTGCAGTTCCTCAGATTCAAAGTCTCAAAGATGTCATTCTCAAGGAGGCTCATGAAACTCCTCTCTCCATCCACCCTGGAAGTACAAAGATGTACCAGGATCTCAAGACGCTGTATTGGTGGCCTGGCATGAAACGTGAAATTGCTCAATACGTTTCTGAATGCGACGTTTGTCAACGTGTTAAGGCAGTCCATCAGAAAACAGCAGGTCTACTCCAACCTCTGAAAGTTCCTGAGTGGAAGTGGGGCATGATTGAAATGGACTTCGTCACTGGTTTTCCAAAGTCCAAGAAGGGCAACGATGCAATATTCGTTGTTATTGATCGTCTCACTAAGGTAGCTCACTTCTTTGCTGTCGAAGAAACAATCTCAGCTAGCCAGTTAGCAGAGCTCTACACAGCAAAGATTGTTCCCCTTCATGGTGTTCCATTGGAAATAAGCTCAGACCGTGGAAGCATATTCACTTCTCATTTCTGGAAGAGTTTCCAAGATGCACTGGGCACCAAACTTCAGTTCAGCACAGCTTATCACCCTCAGTCTCAGGGGCAAGTCGAAAGAGTCAATCAGATTCTCGAGGATATGCTCAGAGCATGTGGTCTCTCCTTTGGCATGAAATGGGAGGATTGCCTTCCATATGCTGAATTCTCCTACAACAACAGCTTCCAGGCAAGCCTAGGCATGGCACCATTTGAAGCTCTCTATGGCCGCAGATGCAGGAGTCCAATCAATTGGTCTGGAGCTGGTGAACGTTCACTCTTAGGCCCTGACATTGTTAAGGAAGCCGAAGAGAAAGTTCGTATCATTCGTGAAAATCTCAAGATTGCTCAGTCTCGTCAGAAAAGCTACTATGACAGCAAGCACAGGGACATGGTCTATGCACCTGGTGACAAGACATATCTCCGTGTAACTCCCCTCAGATACACTCATCGTTTTGGTGTGAAAGGAAAGCTTGCACCAAGATACATTGGTCCTTTCAACATCCTCTCAAGGCGTGCGGAAAATGCCTATCGTCTTGAACTTCCAGAAAAACTATCCAAGGTGCACGATGTGTTCCACGTGTCACAGCTCAAGAAGTGTTTCAAAGATCCAGATCGTGCAGTTGATCATGATTCCATTGAACTGCAAGATGATCTCTCTTATGAGGAGCACCCTATTCGAATTCTCGATGAGACCGAGCGTAAGACTCGCAACAAGAGCACCAAGTTCTTGAAAGTGCAGTGGTCGCATCATTCCGATAAAGAGGCAACGTGGGAGACCGAAGAGGATCTTCGAAAGAAGTATCCGGACCTTTTCGCTTCTCAGTAAGGAATCTCGGGGCGCGATTCCTTCAAGGGGGGGCGTTTTGTAACATCCCAAGTATGAAAACTTACCATTTAGAATGTTTGATTTCTTGTTTAATTAAAGTATTGCATCATGTCATCATATTTATTCTTTGTTTGCATTTGTTTTACTTTGTTCTCCATTTGTTTGCTTCTGTTTTACTCTGTTTTCACATTTGAAATTCAAACTTTATTCAAACATTTCATTCATACTTGTTATGTTACAACCTCTTAAATAAAAAGTTCAAATAAAAAACAACCTTTTGTTTCCAATTATTCCATAATGATCAACTAATAAAATGGTGGTTTTTATTTCAATTAATTACTTCCAATGTTATTTCAAATTCAAATCAAATCCCAAACACCACCCAATTTGAATTTATGAATATTACCAAAACAATTCAACTCAATTGTTCTAATTAGTAATAGGGTTCACCCTATTAAAATTGTTGTTTTCAATATTAATCAATTAATTATCAAATTCTTCAAATTTTAAACCAATTTGCAAACAGCAAATAAAAATTGAACATTTGAAAAACCAAAGTTGTCAAATGGTGGATGTTGACCTAATTAACTCACATGAATTTTTCCTAATTTTTTTCAACTCAAAAACCTATCTTTTTCTTCCATATCCTATTTCTGCAAAAAAAAAAATAAACCAAACAAAATAGAAAAAAAGGGAGAAAACTTACCTGAGGGGGGAGCCCGCGCGGCCCAGCCCAAGTAACTGGCCCGCGTACCCCTTCACCCCCTCCCTTTCTTCCTTAGCAGTACGGCAGCACATCCAGGGGTGCCACCGCGGCACTGTGCCCCTCCGACGGCCGTGCGCGCCCGTAGCCCCCTATATCCACCCCCTTAGGTCCCCCGGAGACCTAGCCCTAGCCCCTACTCCTTTCCTCCCTCGTTCCGCCGCTGTCTGCCCTCTCTCCCCGACGCGATTCCACCTCTCTGTCACCTCACCGGAGTTTCCCCGCCTGACACCATGGACGCCGCCGCCGTTTCGGTACCCCGTATCCCTCGCTGACCGCGGGAACGAACTCAGCTCTCCTTCCTCGAGCTACTGGACACCGCAGCCACCGCTGAGAACCACCACACCGTCGCCGCCATCTTCCACGTCGCCGCCGCCGTGTCTGCACCGAGCCGCGGCCACGATTACATCGCCGGTGAGCAGTCGTTGGCCTCCACCTCCTCCCTCTCTGCTTGCGCAACACGAGCACGCACGCATCACGCACACGATCTGCACCCCAGCAGCAGCATGAGCACGACAGCAACGGCGATCGCCGCCGGTGTTTTCCTCTACGACGAAGTTCAGTTGCTTTCGTCGTCAGTTAAAAGTTCAGATACGTGAACTGAACCTTAACCTGTCATCGACGCGTATACTGACAACAAACGAAACACAGCGCACTCGTTACAGCGACAGCGCGCGCACCCCCGAGCCCAGGGTTCGATCCCTGGCTCTCGCACGGGAGAAAATCCCATCTTTTTTCCGCGCAGCGCTGACAGGGTGGCCCCCCCTGTCAGCCACACCGTTTCCACGCAAGCACACGTTGGCCCTAGGCCCACTGGCAGTTCCTAGGGTAGATCTCTGTGCGGTAACAAATGTTTCCAACCTTTTTCTGTTTTAAATCAAAGTCCTTTTAAATTGCAGATTGGTCCCTAAAACTAAAACCCTAATAACTTTTATTTTATAATTCCAAATAACAAAAATAAAATATGTGCACTGCTCCAAATTAAATTGTCTATCTATCTATAGCATTTGTTTTCTGTTTTGAATTTTCCAAATGCATTCCAAATTTGAATTCAAATAATTCATTTGTAAATTGCTAAAATCCATAACTAATTCATACTTAATCCAATTAATGCAAATAAAATATGTTTTCCATGCTATTTCAAACCACCTATTCAAATATAAATTTTGTTTCATGGTTTGAATAATTAAAATTGTTTAAATAATTTAAACCTTGTTTAAATCATTTAAATTTGATAAAATCATAACTTGCTCAAATTAAAATATTTTTGAACATGCAAAATATGTTTTCAAACTAGAAAAGTATAAACTTTTCAAATATGAACTTGAATTTATGTTTGGAACAAATAAAATTCAAATAATTTTCAAACTTGTTTTAAATTCATTTAAAATTTGTTTAATCTTGTTTAAGTCATAATAAATTCATCCTAACTCCTTTTTCAATATTTGAGAAACATGTAATCCAACTAAAATTTTGTATTCTTTTCAAATATGAATTTTGTTATTTATTTTGCACAATTTAAATTGGTGAAAACAACAACTATTTGTGTAATCCCTTTAAGGAACCAAAATTCCCTAACTTAATAAATAAATTTCTAAAGTGGTAAACCTTATTTCCAATTGGTTCTATTGTTGTTATTTCGTTGTTTCCTCATCCATGCATCATACTAATCCACTTTCACCTGTTGGTTAATTGGAAAACAATTGTTTCAACCAAAATCCATGGGCTTTTCATATGCAACTCAAAATTGCATATGTGTCCATTTAAATTGTGTTACCATGTCAACTAATTTATTATGATGCATCTATTAACTTGACATGCATCATCCCATGATTGTGCACTATGCCATGATATTGATTGTTTATATTTCTGCATTGTTTGTTTTCTTCTTCTCGGATAGACGACGACGTTGAGACAGACGATACTTACGACACCCCTTCTGAGGATCTAGCTCAGTACCAGGCTGCTGAGTTTGCAGGCAAGTTATCACTCACATGAACCACTGTGTTGCTTTCAACATTGGTTACCGATACTTTCCGTTGTCTATTGATGCTAGCCATATGTATCGTTGCTTCTGTTACGAACCTATCACATGAATCCCTTAACCCTGATATTGCCTCAGCGGCACTCCTACAACCCCATTGTTTGAGCCAGTGTCTTACTAGCATGCTTAGGTTGTTTTGCTCGAGTCTGTTACCCGTTACTTTCTGATTACTATATTCTATTATGTTCTGGGGGCTCGATGTTAATCTCAACCTGTTAATAATAATATGCTGATAAGGCACCGGCAGGAGGCCCTGCGTGGTTTTGAGGCCTGCTAGTGTCGACCCTAATAGGAAAAGGGTCTTGTCTACTGATCCATGATGAGCGCACTATCCGCATGTGGGAAGCGTGTATGGGCGCCCCCTCAATTTGATTCGATTCGCATCTCGTCCAAATCGCCTCATTTAGTTCGTGTTTTCCATTTGCCGCATGCATGTTTTTGCGAGCCCAGCGCAGGGTGGAACTTTTGTAGTCGGCATATAGGGGGACACGTTCTTAGAGTGCTTTGAGGGTCCCCTTTCTTCGGGGCTCGATTAGCCGTGTGCCCAAGGTGCTTTGGGCTTGATGCGAAGAAGAGTTGAGTTGTGTTGAGTGCCCCGCTTGGTGGGAGGCATCCCATCTGGCGGGTTATTCTTACGTGTACGGCCAAATTGGCGCACCCCTGCAGGGATAAATCTTCTCGAGAAGCCGTGTTTTCCGCGGTTATGGTTGACTTGGTGAAAGTACTGGCTAACAAGTACTCAGAACAACTTACACCTAACTATTGATAACTTGACTAGTAATAGACTTACTGACACAACAACTTGATCCATTATTAAGTTATCCAACTGCGTGAGTTATCCTCGGATTGCTTCTTTGGATAAGGGGCGAGATCCAGGATGGGTTTGTTTGATGTTATCTTTCAGTTGGTTACGATACGCTATCTTATCCTCGTTCTGTTAGCCGGAATTGGTAGAATCTCTGTAGTTGGTTAGCGCAGCCAGTTGCAGCATCTTTTATATCCCCTTTCTTCCGTTGAACCCAAGGCATCTGTGCTTGGTGTTGACGGGCTACACTTTTGGTGAACTGTGAGTCTTGCTTGCCAGTACGTTTATGTACTGACCCCTTTGGGGCTGTGGTTTCCGCAGACTACGCTTACGAGGATCCCAGTGACGGCTACTACGTGGAGTTTGACGACGCTGCTGACGAGTAGGTAGCGGACCCGGGCAGGATCCGAGACATCGTGGATGGGCTCCGTCTTTCTTTCAGTTCCCGGCTTCTTAAGCCTATTTGGATTTGTCTGTACTCAGACACTTTGAGTGTTTTCCGCTGCTATGTAATGATGATATGTTGGGACATGTGTCCTCTGGATGATTGTATTTGCTATCTCTGCTCTAGTGAGAGCTATTTGCAACTTATTTCAATCTTTTGTGTCTTAGAGATATGTTGTGCTATCATTCTGTTACAAGCCGTTGACGTACCATGTGTGTATGGTATGAAGTACGTCAATGGTAGTATCCTGATTTCTATGGGATAGTTTACGTCGACGCTGAACAGATAGGGGTTGGTTGTCACACATACGTGTGTTGGCCTACTCGTAAGAGGACGCGGGTGCCGGTAAGCCCCGTAATCCAATCTACTACTGTTCAGCGGAACAACGAGTATCCTTTAGAAGTCCGGGTGCGACAGCTGGGATGAACCACGGGGGCATCCCCAAGCTTTGACCTTGCACTCTTCTTGATCACATCATATCATCCTCTTCTCTTGACCCTTGAAAACTTCCTTCACACCAAACTTTTCACAATCTTCATTAGCAACGTTAGTGCAAATCGAAATAATAAATTCACATGGTTCGGTTTCAACACAAGCCTAACACTCATAAACACATTAGATACTGTCATAACTTCTTTTAAAACTGTTTTTCTCAAAAGAACACCAAAAGAAAGAGATTAAGATGCAAATGCAATTATTGGCAGAAATCTACCAAAACAGGACAGCATGTAAAGATGATTTTTTTTGAAAATCTTCTATTGCTCAAATAAAAAAGTGGTAAACTAATAAAAGTTGCATATATAGCCCAGGATTAAGCACAAAAAAGATCAGGTCATTTTGAATTTTCTGTGATTTTATACGGAATAAACGGTGGACAGAAGAAATCTGTTTCCCGCGCAGAAATCCAAAATATAGCCTCAACTTTCCACTAGAGGCTTTACTTGGCTCAACAAGAACACAAAAGAAAAGATACAGATGGATTGCTAAGGAAATATACAACACCCAGGTGCAAATAACACAAAAGAAAACGAAGGAAAATGGGTTGAAAATAGAGAAATAAAACGGGTTGTCTCCCGGTAGCGCTTTTCTTTAACGCCTTTCAGCTAGGCACAATGATTTTTAAAAGATGCTCACATAAGAATAAGAGTTGAAGCACAATAAGAGAGCATCAAGAAGTAAATATAAAACACATTTAAGTCTAACACACTTCCTATGAAAAATAATCTTGTAGAAAAACAAGTCAATGAAGCACAAAGTGACTAGCATAGGAAGACAAAATAAGTGCAACATAAAAAATTTCAACATAAAGAGGGGAAAATTAATATTGTTGAGATGCATAAAACCATGTTTCCCTCTCTCATAATAACTTTCAGTAGCATCATGAATAAAATTAACAATATAGCTATCACATAAAACATTCTTACCAAGAGCCACATGCATAAAAGAATTAATACTCTCCACATAAGCATAGTCATTCTTATTAATAGTAGTGGGAGCAAATTCAAAAAAATAGCTATCATTATTATTCTCATCACCATAATCATTAAATATAGGAGGCATTTTGCAACCATAATTAATTTTCTCCTCAATAGTAGGTGGACTGAAAATATCAATATCATTATAATCAACATAAGGAACTCCAACATGATAGACAAGTTGTATGTTAGGGAGATTGTTTTGGGTAATCCCCCCATAACTATGACATGTTTCATAAGGATAATTGTAATCATAGCCTATGTTATAGCATCTTTTATAATAGTTATCAAAGACTTGAGGCATAGTATCATCATAGGCAATAGAATTGTTATCTTTCAAAGTGTATTCATTTGTAAACATATCATCATTTTTACTAGAAAGAGATGTATCAAGCATATCATCAATAGCAAAAGTATTTTCAAACACATCATCCATAAGCTTAGAGCTTTCTTTATTATCATTGTAAGGAACATGGATGGTACTAATAGTACAGCAATTATCATCATTTTCAGAATTGGTACCAAAGATATTTTCAATATCGAAAGTAATGTGTTTCTCCCAATCATGGTCACTTTCATAAATAACGGGCACAGGAAAATCATCGAGTTTAGAATCTTCAGCAAAAGATGTATTATGAGCAACATGCTTAGGGAGAGATACTGTTACCTCTCTCTTTTTACTCCTCTTCTTGTTCTTCTTCTTCTTCTTCTTCTTCTTCTTCTTCTTCTTCTTCTTCTTCTTCTTCTTCTTCTTCTTCTTCTTCTTCTTCTTACTCTCTATAGGAGGGAGAGGCTTGAAAGGAAGCTTCTCCACATACCCTGGTTTATTGTCAGAAACAATAGAACAAACCTTGGAGGATTGCTCCTCTTCATTAATAAGATGAAAACAAATATTAGCCCTGTCATATTTTGGTGAAGTTTCCTATTTTAGAATATTTTGTATGTAAGTATTTGCATGGAAATTTTCGACACAATAAAGATGGCATTCATGCAAGACACTATTCATATCAAAAGCACTCATATCAATCAAAGAAGTTTTTCTTAATAACTCTTCACACCCCAAAAATAATGTAAGTTCATCATGCTCATTGGGGATGATCATGTCATCACAATACAAACTTGCAGTACTCATAGGATTCGAAAGGCTACTATCATGGCTTGAGCATTGAAAATTAAAATGACCCACTTTACAACAAAGTTCACAAATATAAGGATAGAGGGCACAAACTTTTTCACCAAGATCATTTAGAGCCCTATCCCACTTTCTAGTTTTTTCATTGCTATGATGGATACAGTATTCTTCTTTGATTTGATTCTTTTCACAAGGTCTAAGTGCTCCACGGAAATTAACATGCTTATAAGAAATAGTACTTTCAGAAGTTTGAGCATGTTTATTGCAATCATCAATAACAATTTCATTTTTCATGCAAGTGTCTTTAAAAGGTTCATGATATATGTCTCCATTTTTAGGAATATTAATATAAGAAGCAAAGGATCTATACCAACCGACAACCATTTGAGGATCAAGACCATATTTAGCATTAAGCGCATGAAAATCAGCAGTTTCAGCAAAAGTCTTAATGCAATCATACTCATAGTTTATACCTGATTCTTTACCTTTATTATTATTCCAATCTTCATTATTGGTTTCAATTGTTTCAAGAAGATCCCATTTAGCTTCAACCTTCTTACTTGAGAAAGAACCCTCTGAACATGCATCTAGATAATCCATGTAATGTCCTGAAAGCCTTGCATAAAAATTAGTAACAATTATTTCCTTAGGAAGATCATGGTTAGGACATTTAAGTATTAATGTTTTAAGTCTTCCCCAACCTTGAGCAATGCTTTCTCCATCATGAGGCCAAAAATTATAAATGTAATTCCTATGTAAATACAGTTGATGAGAGGAATAAAATTTAGAGTAAAATAGAGATTGAAGCTCCGTCCACTCCAAATGATGAGGATCATCTATCACCTCATACCACTCCCTTGCTTTGTCCTTAAGAGATAAAGAGAATAACCTCCTCTTACCTTGGTACATTGAAATACCTGCACACTTGAACAACCCGCATAATTCATGTATAAAGAGTAAATGATCACGAGGATGGACAGTTCCATCTCCAAAATAACGGTTATCCAAGACAAGTTCAACAATTTTCTTGGGTATTTTAAAAGGAATGATTTCAGTAGGAGGATTTAAAATATCACAAGCATCATTAGGTTTATCACATATGGGAGATAAAGTACCATCAGAGCAAATTTTCTCCTCTAAAGCTGGGGAAATAAAAAGTTTATAGAAACTAGCTTCCCCAAGCTTAGAGTTTTCCATAGTACTAGAAATAATGGTATCCAAATAATTAATGCTAATAACATTGCTACTAGAATGCAAATAAATCTCTCTCATATTTTTGTTGTTTTCCATTAAGACTAACTAGTAAAAATAAAAACAAGCAATAAGTAAAAATAAGACTAACTAGTGAAAACAAGAAACAAAAAGATATAATTGCAGAATCTAAAGGAAATAACTTCAAGCACTCACACCCGAGGATGTGAGTACCTTTTACCTTACCTCCCCGGCAACGGCGCCATAAAATAGCTTGATGTCTACGCACGCTTCTATTCTTGTAGACAGTGTTGGGCCTCCAAGTGCAGAGGTTTGTAGAACATCAGCAAGTTTCCCTTAAGTGGATCGCCCAAGGTTTATCGAACTCAGGAAGGTAGAGGTCAAAGATATCCCTCTCAAGAAACCCTGCAATCAAGATACAAGAAGTCTCTTGTGTCCCCAACACACGCAATATACTTGTCAGGTATATATGTGCACTAGTTCGGCGAAGAGAGAGTAAAATGCAAGTAATATGGATGATAATAAGTGATACCAGCAAATCTGAAATAAAAATGGCAGCAAGCAAACATGTAGTAGAACAGGCGGAAAACGGTGTTTCAATGCTTGGAAATAAGGCCTAGGGCTCCTACTTTCACTAGTGGACACTCTCAACAATGAAAACATAATTGAATGCATAAATATCATTTCTTCACTATGCTACTCTGAACCACTCTCCGATCGAATAACAAACACCAATCATTGCGTAGGGCTGTAACAACACTCCTGAGAGTAAGCACTTTCCCAACCAAGTAACCCCCATGCTATCACCATGGGACCCAGATGGTTCCACGCAAACACCACAATTTCATAGGGTTATCCAACACAAAATATAAAATAATGCTAAACCACACGGCGCACACACTGTCACTTTTACACCGTGATCAAAGTGTTTACGGAGATCTCATAACAAAAACCACTTGAGTAGCATAATAGATGAAGAATAATATCGAATTCAACTAGATTACAAAGCTCACGATCACATATAGATCACACCATGGGAGAGAGACATGAAACACATAGCTACCGGTAGAGCCCTCAGCCCCGGGGGATAAACTACTCCCTCCTCATCATAGAAGACAACAACGGTGATGGAGATGGCGGTGGAGTCGATGGAGATGACTTCCGGGGGCACTTCCCCATCCCGGCAGGGTGCCAGAACAGAGATCTGTCCCTCGAAACTTGTCGGCGGCGGCAGCGGAGCTACGGATGTATTTTTTGGAAAAGGTCGATTCTCATAGGGTTTATGCATCGGGGAGTATATATAGGAAAAAGGGCGATGCCGGGGGGTGGCTAGAGGGCCCACAACCCTAGGTGGCGCGTCCAGGGGGACCCGCGCCACCTCATGGTGTGGCCATCGTGTAGCCCCCCTCCGGGGCTCTTCGGGACTTCTGGATGCTTCCGGCACTTCTAAGACTTCTGGCTTTCGGATTTTCCAATTCCGAGAATATTTCCAGAACAAATTTTCTGAAACTAAAAACAGCAGAAAACAGGGAACCGACTCTGTGGCATCTTGTTAATAGGTTAGTCCCGGAAAACATGTAAAAACTCTATAAATAAGAGAAAACATGTAGCAATTGGCATAATATTATCATGGAGCATCAGAAGTTATAGATACGTTAGAGACGTATCAATCATCCCCAAGCTTAGTTCCTACTCATCCTCAAGTAGGGAAACGATAAAACAATAATTTCTGAGGTGACATGCTACTAACATAATCTCGATCAAAAAAATGTAAAGGCATATGCAAGCTGAGATCATAGAATTTCAAACACAAACATGATAAATAGAACTTCAATAATAAAGCCAAGCAATCACTTTTCATCATGAAGAGTATCTCAAATAAAGGATCATGATAAATAATGCAAAGAAAGATAAACGTCTGTTTTAGGTATAGAGAAAGCATGGCAAAGTGATATTTGACTAGTCCTTACGAGTGGGGCAAAACATAAATGCCAGGACACCTTCAAAGTTCATGAGGAAGACTAGAGAAAATAATTTAAGAACAAATAATATCACATCATGAAGCAATTATTGATGTTTATGGGACAATCCACGTACAACTAAGAGTGGCAAAAATGCTCTTTCAATTGTGCATAAAGTTAGAAGATGGAGACTCAACATAAAAGTAAAAGAAAGGCCCTTCGCGGAGGGAAGCAGGGATCACTCATGTGCTAGAGCTTTTTATTTTATTAAACAAAGGTATTAAAAGTTTGACACTCCTCCCATCCATCTTTCACAAACCATGGCTAACCGAATCCTCGGGTGCCTGCGAACAATCACATACCATGGAGGAGTGTCTATATTTTGGGAGATGAATGCTAATGTCAACGTATGGTAAACAGAAAATACAGTACGTCACAAGGCAACTGGATCCACAAGAGCGGCTCCCATATGAAGGCCACAACTGGTATAGAAGATCATCCCTCTTTCTCTTTTGTTTACACAATTATGCTTTGACTGGTAAATCGGGGGCATAAATAATGAAGAGATTTTGTGTATATTAATTTGGGGCTGGGCACCCCGTTGCCAGCTCTTCTATCATTTGGATAAGTGGATGAAGCCACTAGTCCAGGGTGTGAAATCCAATCAACAAGTGAGATAAAGATTCTCTATTTACGTCCTCATGAGCAAAAACTGAACATAAAGCAGGAGTAATTTTGAAGGTTTTAAAGGTAACACATAAGAAATTTACTTGGAGTGGCAGTTAAATGCCACATGTAGGTAGGTATGGTGGACACAATGGGAAAACTTGGCTTTAGGGAGTTGGATGCACGAGTAGAATTCCATACTCAGTACAGGTGGAGGCTAGCAAAAGATTGGGAGCGACAAATCAAGAAAGCATAAGAGCCATAATCATGCATAGCGACATAAACATCATTAATTAAAGCATAAGTGGTATCACAAGTTCAAAAACTAAATGATCATAGAGGCTATTCGTGACTGGTTTGTAGTCATAAACATTGTGTGAGCATGCGCCAAGTCAACCAAATAAAACATTCGAAAGATAATACCATAAATTTATGCTTCCTTATGACAAGAACAACTCATGAATCTTTCAATGACACATTAAACACTCTCATCTATTTGAAGCTATTCATGCTACTTAACATCACAAGGCGTTAAAACTAAAATAACATCTAGCATGATATGAAAAGTTCTAGCCACAGTCTATACAAGCTTCTACTTGCACCATTAAAAATTGTACTTCAAGCAGCAGTTTCTTTTCCCAACAAGCACCATACAAGATATGTTTTTTTTTTAAATACTCTACATGATACAGCAAGAAAACATGGGAGTACCCACATAACACTACTAAAACTAACATCTCTTAATAAGAGATGCATGAAAACAAAGGCTAAACGCAATATTAGCAAAAAGTGAACACTGACAGAACAATAAGAATGAAAACTAGAGTGTTCTAAGCAATGAAAATGGAGCGTGTATCTATCTTACACAAGTATGATAAGAACCAACCATTTATTACAACAAAAAATGAAACAAACTGAAAGTAAAATTAAAAGATGCTCCAAGTAAAGCACATAAGCTGTGACCGAATAAAAATATAGTTTCACTAGAAGTGACCTGATAATTTGTTGATGAAGAAGGGGATGCCTTGGGCATCCCCAATCTTAGAGGGATGAATCTTCTTGGAATTTGCTGGGATGAACCACGGGGGCATCCCCAAGCTTTGACCTTGCACTCTTCTTGATCACATCATATCATCCTCTTCTCTTGACCCTTGAAAACTTCCTTCACACCAAACTTTTCACAATCTTCATTAGCAACGTTAGTGCAAATCAAAATAATAAATTCACATGGTTTGGTTTCAACACAAGCCTAACACTCATAAACACATTAGCTACTGTCATAACTTCTTTTAAAACTGTTTTTCTCAAAAGAACACAAAAAGAAAGAGATTAAGATGCAAATGCAATTATTGGCAAAAATCTGTCAAAACAGGACAACATGTAAAGATGATTTTTTTCGAAAATCTTTTGTTGCTCAAATCAAATAGTGGTCAACTAAAAATTTGCGTATATAGCCCAAGATTATGCACAAAAAAAGCTCAGGTCATTTTGAATTTTCTGTGATTTTATACGGAATAAACAATGGACAGAAGAAATCTGTTTCCCGCGCAGAAATCTGAAATATAGCCTCAACTTTCCACTAGAGGCTTTACTTGGCTAAAAAAAACACAAAAGAAAAGATACAGATTGATTGCTAAGGAAATAGACAATACCCAGGTGCAAATAACACAAAAGAAAACGAAGGAAAATGGGTTGAAAATAGAGAAATAAAACGGGTTGTCTCCCGGTAGCGCTTTTCTTTAATGCCTTTCAACTAGGCACAATGATTTTTAAAAGATGCTCACATAAGAATAAGAGTTGAAGCACAATAAGAGAGCATTAAGAAGTAAATATAAAACACATTTAAGTCTAACAGACTTCCTATGAAAAAGAATCTTGTAGAAAAACAAGTCAACGAAGCACAAAGTGACTAGCATATGAAGACAAAATAAGTGCAGCATCAAAAATTTCGACATAAAGAGGGGAAACTTAATATTGTTGAGATGCATAAAACCATGTTTCCCTCTCTCATAATAAATTTCAGTAGCATCATGAATAAAATTAACAATATAGCTATCACATAAAACATTCTTACTACGAGCCACATGCATAAAGGAATTAATACTCTCCACATAAGCATAGTCATTCTTATTAATAGTAGTGGGAGAAAATTCAACAAAATAGCTATCATTATTATTCTCATCACCATAATCATTAAATATAGGAGGCATTTTGCAATCATAATTAATTTTCTCCTCAATAGTAGGTGGACTGAAAATATC
The DNA here is from genome assembly GCA_028641055.1 of Alopecurus myosuroides. Classification (NCBI taxonomy): domain Eukaryota; kingdom Viridiplantae; phylum Streptophyta; class Magnoliopsida; order Poales; family Poaceae; genus Alopecurus; species Alopecurus myosuroides. The sequence continues at coordinate 310,103,247 of CM054057.1, read as the reverse complement.
ATAATCATTATAATCAACATAAGGAACTCCAACATGATAGACAAGTTGTATATTAGGGAGATTGTTTTGGGTAATCCCCCCATAACTATGACAGGTTTGATAAGGATAATTGTAATCATAGCCTATGTTATAGCATCTTTTATATTAGTTATCAAAGACTTGAGGCATAGTATCATCATAGGAAATAGAATAGTTATCTTTCAAAGTGTATTCATTTGTAAACATATCATCATTTTTACTAGAAAGAGATGTATCAAGCATATCATCAATAGCAAAAGGATTTTCAAACACATCATCCATAAGCTTAGAGCTTTCTTTATTATCATTATAAGGAACATGGATGGTACTAATTGTACAACAATTATCATCATTTTCAGAATTGGTACCAAAGAGATTTTCAATATAAAAAATAATGTGTTTCTCCCAATAATGGTCACTTTCATAAATAACGGGCATAAGAAAATCATCGAGTTCAGACTCATCAGCAAAAGATGTATTATGAGCAACATGCTTAGGGAGAGATACTGTTACCTCTCTCTTTTTACTCCTCTTCTTGTTCTTCTTCTTGTTCTTCTTCTTCTTACTCTCTATAGGAGGGAGAGGCTTGAAAGGAAGCTTCTCCACATACCCTGGTTTATTGTCACAAACAATAGAACAAACCTTGGAGGATTCCTCCTCTTCATTAATAAGATGAAAACAAATATTATCCCTGTCATATTTTGGTAAAGTTTCCTCTTTTAGAATATTTTATATGTAAGTATTTGCATGGAAATTTTCAACACAATAAAGATGGCATTCATGCAAGACACTATTCATATCAATCAAAGAAGTTTTTCTTAATAACTCTTCACACCCCCAAAAATAATGTAAGTTCATCATGCTCATTGGGGGTGATCATGTCATCACAATACAAACTTGCAGTACTCATAGGATTCGAAAGGCTACTATCATGGCTTGAGCATTGAAAATTAAAATGACCCACTTTACAACAAAGTTCACAAATATAAGGATAGAGGGCACCAACTATTTCACCAAGATCATTTAGAGCCCTATCCCACTTTCTAGTTTTTTCATTCCTATGATGGAGACACTATTCTTCTTCGATTTGATTCTTTTCACAAGGTCTAAGTGCTCCACGGAAATTAACATGCTTATAAGAAATAGTACTTTCAGAAGTTTGAGCATGTTTATTGCAATCATCAATAACAATTTCATTTTTCATGCAAGTGTCTTTAAAAGGTTCATGATATATGTCCCCATTTTTAGGAATATTAATATAAGAAGCAAAGGATCTATACCAACCGACAACCATTTGAGGATCAAGACCATATTTAGCATTAAGCGCATGAAAATCAGCAGTTTCAGCAAAAGTCTTAATGAAATCATACTATAGTTTATACCTGATTCTTTACCTTTATTGTTATTCCAATCTTCATTATTGGTTTCAATTGTTTCAAGAATATCCCATTTAGCTTCAACCTTCTTACTTGAGAAAGAACCCTCTGAACATGCATCTAGATAATCCATGTAATGTCCTGAAAGCCTTGCATAAAAATTATTAACAATTATTTCCTTAGGAAGATCATGGTTAGGACATTTAAGTATTAATGTTTTCAGTCTTCCCCAACCTTGAGCAATGCTTTCTCCATCATGTGGCAAAAAATTATAAATGTAATTCCTATGTAAATACAGTTGATGAGGGGAATAAAATTTAGAGTAAAATAGAGATTGAACCTCCGTCCACTCCAAATGATGAGGATCATCTATCACCTCATACCACTCCCTTTCTTTGTCCTTAAGAGATAAAGAGAATAACCTCCTCTTAACTTGGTCCATTGAAATACCTGCACACTTGAACAACCCGCATAATTCATGTATAAAGAATAAATGATCACGAGGATGGACAGTTCCATCTCCAAAATAACGGTTATCCAAGACAAGTTCAACAATTTTCTTGGGTATTTTAAAAGGAATGATTTCAGTAGGAGGATTTAAAATATCACAAGCATCATTAGGTTTATCACATATGGGAGATAAAGTACCATCAGAGCAATTTTTCTCCTCTAAATCTGGGGAAATAAAAAGTTTATAGAAACTAGCTTCCCCAAGCTTAGAGTTTTCCATAGTACTAGAAATAATGGTATCCAAATAATTAATGCTAATAACATTGCTACTAGAATGGAAATAAATCTCTCTCATATTTTTGTTGTTTTCCATTAAGACTAACTAGTAAAAATAAAAACAAGCAATAAGTAAAAATAAGACTAACTAGTGAAAAAAAGAAACAAAAAGATATAATTGCAGAATCTAAAGGAAATAACTTCAAGCACTCACACCCGAGGATGTGAGTACCTTTTACCTTACCTCCCCGGCAACGGCGCCAGAAAAGAGCTTGATGTCTACGCACGCTTCTATTCTTGTAGACAGTGTTGGGCCTTCAAGTGCAGAGGTTTGTAGAACATCAGCAAGTTTCCCTTAAGTGGATTGCCCAAGGTTTATCGAACTCAGGAAGGTAGAGGTCAAAGATATCCCTCTCAAGAAACCCTGCAATCAAGATACAAGAAGTCTCTTGTGTCCCTAACACACCCAATATACTTGTCAGGTATATAGGTGCACTAGTTCGGCGAAGAGAGAGTAAAATGCAAGTAATATGGATGATAATAAGTGATAACATCAATGTGACATAAAAATGGCAGCAAGCAAACATGTAGTAGAACAGGCGGAAAAAGATGTCTCAATGCTTGGAAATAAGGCCTAGGGCTCCTTCTTTCACTAGTGGACACTCTCAACAATGAAAACATAATTGAATGCATAAATATCATTTCTTCACTATGCTACTCCGAACCACTCTCCGGTCGAATAACAAACACCAATCATTGCGTAGGGCTGTAATAGCACTCCTCAGAGTAAGCACTTTCCCAACCAAGTAACCCCCATGCTATCACCATGGGACCCAGATGGTTCCACGCAAACACCACAATTTCATAGGGTTATCCAACACAAAATATAAATATAATGCTAAACCACACGACGCACACACTGTCACCTTTACACCGTGATCAAAGTGTTTACGGAGATCTCATAACAAAAACCACTTGAGTAGCATAATAGATGAAGAATAATATCTATGAATTCAACTAGATTACAAAGCTCACGATCACATATAGATCATACCATGGGATAGAGAGATGAAACACGTAGCTATCGGTAGAGTCCTCAGCCCCGGGGGAGAACTACTCCCTCCTCATCATAGGAGATAGCAACGGCAATGGAGATGGCAGTGGAGTCGATGTAGATGACTTCCGGGGGCACTTCCCTGTCCCGACAGGGTGCCAGAACAGAGATTTGTCCCCCGAAACTTGTCGGTGGCGGCGGCGGACACACATATGTATTTTTTTTTTGGAAAAGTTCGATTCTCCTAGGGTTTATGCATCGGGGAGTATATATAGGTGAAAGGGCGATGCCAGGGGGTGGCCAGTGGGGTCACACCCCTAGGTGGCGCGACTAGGGGGGACCCGCGCCACCCCATGGTGTGGCCACCGTGTGGCCCCTCTCCGGGGCTCTTCGGGACTTCTGGAAGCTTCCGGGACTTCTAAGACTTCTGGCTTTCGAATTTTCCAATTCCAAGAATATTTCCAGAACAACTTTTCTGAAACTAAAAACGGCAGAAAACAGGGAACTGGCTCTGTGGCATCTTGTTAATAGGTTAGTCCCGGAAAACGTGTAAAAACACTATAAATAAGGGAGAAAACATGTAGCTATTGGCATGATATTATCATGGAGCATCAGATATTATAGATACGTCGGAGACGTATCAACGGTAAAAACAAAATGCAGTACGTCACAAGCCAACTAGACTTTACCAGAGCGCCTCCCATTGAAGGACACAACTGGTATAGAAGGTCATCCCTCTTTCTCTTTTGTTTACACAATTATGCTTTGACTAACAAACCAGGGGCAAAAATAGTGAAGATAATTTGCACTGATTAAGTTTGGGGCTGGGCACCCCGCTGCCAGCTCTTCTATCATTTGGGTAAGCGGATGAAGCCACAAGTCCAGGTGTGTAAAGTCCAATCAACAAGTGAGATAAAGATTCTCTATTTTGTGTCCTCATGTGCTAAAACAGGGGCACAAAACATGTGCAATTTTGAAGGTTTAAAGGTAGCACACAAGCAATTTACTTGGAGTGGCGGTGAAATACCACATATAGGTAGGTATGGTGGACACAAATGGCAAAGTTTTTGGGCTCAAGGTTTGGGTGCACGATAAGCATTCCCTGTCAGTCCAGGTTTTTGGCTAGCAAGGCTGGGAAGCAAGCATAAGATTTGAGGGAAAACAAACAAATATACATATAATAGAACCAATCATGCAATCTTCCTTGGAATTACAAACAATCTTACTTGAGAATACTAATCTTATGAGCCAACAGGAAAGGAAGATCATCGAATAATATATCTACATGCAACTCCCTCTTTTGTACTTAAGCCTCAAAGTATTGTTGCTACTGACCAATGCTAAGTTTGCCAAAACCAACTAGATTAACTCAATCTCCAATATTGATACCAATACTAATAACAAGATCAACCATATAACAAAAATTGCAAACTAAAATAAAGTGTAGAAAGTAAATGACGAAACTTCTCATTAATAGTCCATAACGGCAACTCAAACCAAGGGATACATCGATAACCAACTAAAGGAGAGATACTTCCACACTGCAAACCATCCTATATGATAACTTCTCTACTCATGATATGACTCTACTAAAAGGTAAAAAGGTGAAAGATAAAGGTGTGATACCGCGTCACTCCCCCAATCTTGGAACAATCCAAGGGGATGCCAATACCAATGACGAATTATTATTTCGGTGGTGGTGGTGAATCCTTCTCAATAAGCTTATCAACTAACTCGTTCAAATCATCAATCACATAGATGATCCTGCGTATCAGCTCCGTATTGCTCTCAATACGGTTCTAGAACTTGTCCAACGGTGAAACCCAGCTCTTGGGATTATTCCCCCCCCACTATATCAGATCGGGGGCTTTCCTCACCTGCACAGTTAGAACGATCCATATCCCAGCGAGAAGGCAACTTTGCCTCAGGTACCCTCATAGATTGATACTCATGAATTAAGGTATGGAAAGGTTTTTTAATGCCTGGAAGTAGTGTCCTTGAACCTAAGAAGTGACGTGGGGCCTTCCCTCTAGTTCTCATCCTTGCGTTTGCTTGAAAGGTTTTGCAACCACTCCAATCCTTGCGATGGTGGCATGTGGGTATACGCGCGGGTCTTCTTCTACATCTCCTTTAGATCCACTCTCGATCTCCTGCTCCGACTTTCGGTCTTGGAGATTGATACGTCTCCAACGTATCTATAATTTCTGATGCTCCATGATCATATTATGTCAATTGCTACTTGTTTTCTCCCTTATTTATAGCATTTTTATATGTTTTCCGGGACTAACCTATTAACAAGATGCCAAGTGCTAGTTACCTGTTTTCTGCTGTTTTTGGTTTCAGAAAAGTTGTTCTAGAAACATTCTTGGAATTGGACCCCACAAAGCCCGAAGTTCCTATTTCCCCGGAAACATCCAGAACACCGAAGAGGAGTCGAAGACGGGCAACAGGGGGGCCACAACATAGGGTGGCGCGGGACCCCCTGGCCGCGCCACCTATGGGTGTGGGGCCCCTGGAGCTCCACCGCCTTTTCCCTTTCGCCTATTTAGTACCCCAAGATGGAAAACCCTAGGACCTGATCAAAAATCCTTGAAAAGTTCTGCAGCCGCCGTCACCGTCAACTCTAGATCAGGGGGTTCTGAAGCTGTTTCTGGCACCGTGCCGGAGAGGAGATCATCACGGGAGGCCTCTCCATCACCATGCTTGCCTCCGGAGTGATGCGTGAGTAGTTCACCCTTGGACTACGGGTTCGTAGCTGTAGCTATATGGTTATCTTCTCCTCATATGCCTCCATGTTTACATCCCGTGAGCTGCCTATCATGATCGAGATTGATCTTATGTAATTCTATATGCTGTGTTTGCTGGGATCCGATGAATATTGAACTTATGCCAAGTTGATTATAGTCTTTATTTGCATATGCTATTTGTTATCTTGCATGCTTTCCGTTGCTATTGGTTGCTCTGGCCAAGTAGTTGCTAGTGACTCCAAGTGGGAGTATTTATGCTCGATAGTGGGTTCATGCCTTCTCACCACCTTGCTCGAGTGACAGAAACGTGAAGGGGGATGTGCTCTTGCCATTAGGGAGAAAACAACGGTGAGAGTTCCCGCGTGCATAATCATTTCTTACATTACACACTTTGTTTAATGCAGTTATCTGTTGCTTCCAACTTAATACCTAAGGGGGTTCAGATGATAACCTGAGGGTGGATTATTAGTCATAGATGCAGATGGATGCCGGTCTATGTATATTGTTGTAATGCCCGCACTAAATATCATAGTAGTCTTCATGTCATATAAGTGCACTACGGTGCAACCTCTATTTGTCAATTGCCCAGCTGTATATTGTTCACCCAGCATGCTATCTTGTATGGAGAGACACCACTAGTGAACCTATGAACCCCGGTCCATTTTTCCACACTGTTAAACAAACCACAACTATTTCCTGCTTTCTTTACTTACTGCAAGCATACATCATTTTCCATACTATACGTCTAATCTTTGTTTTCAGCAAGACCGGTGAGTTTGACAACCTCACTGTACCGTTGGGACAAAGTATTTTGTTTGTGTTGTGTGCAGGTTCGACGCTGTTGCTGACACCGGTGAAGCGCCAGCACCACCGTCAGTGGCATCAACCTTCCTGAGATCATCTTCCTCCTACTGGATTGATAACCTTGGTTCTTAACTGAGGGAAATTCTTGCCGCCTTCTCATGACACCCTCCTCTTGGGGTTTCCAACAACTTCATCAACTCTGCAAGCATCAAGGAATTTCTGGCGCTGTTGCCGGGGAGGAAGAATTCTTCTGTCAAGGGGAGTCTCTCACTCTCAACCTCTTTATTTTGTTTATTGTCTTGTTTTAATTTTGTCTTGTTTTTCTTATCTATATTAAAAGCACAAAAAAATTAGTTCTCATTCTAGTTGTTATTTTTGTCTCTACATTGTTATTTCTCATCATTTTGTTCCCTAAGTTTACCTTAAAAGATTTTCCGGTAGGAAGTGGTTCTATACTTGCAAAGGACACTATCAAAGAATTCTTTGACCATGTTAGTAAGCATGATAACTTTGAGGAAACATCCATGGTAGAACTTGCTCCCAATTACAAGACTGCTGCAACTTCTTTAGTTCACATGCTAGAAGCTAGGTTTGTTAACCTTCATCCCATAATGCAACATATGTTCCTAAACTTGAATAACATTGAAGATGTTGAGAAAAGAAACTTCATCTTAGAAACTATGCTTAAAGAATTTGGAGATGTTGCTATAGAAGCTAGAAAAGTCTTTGATCGTTTTCATATGCTTGGCTCATGTTTAGAAATTGTTGGTTCTCTAGAAAAAACTGAATCTAATAATGAAAATAAGGATAAAATACCAATCCCCTTTAAATTAGTGGCATTGCACGAAGCCCAAGAAAAGAATTTTGATTGAATTGTTCCTGGGAATTTATTTGATGAAGATAGTAAGCCCAAAAGTACTAAGAGAGGAGCCTCTGAAACTAACTTAGATAAAATATAATGCATTATTAAAGAATTTACAAATCTTGATTTGAATGCCTCACTTGAAAATACTTGAGTTTCCCTTTTATGCCTAGCTGAAAGGCGTTAAAGAAAAGCGCTACCGGGAGACAACCCGTTTTATTTCGCTGTTTTAAACATGTTTTCTTTCGTTTTCTTTGGTGTGCTTTGCACCTGGGAGTTGTCTATTTCCTTAGAAACCCCTCTATATCTTTTCTTTTGAGTTTTTGTTGAGCCAAGTAAAGCCTCTAGTGGAAAGTTGAGACTATATTTCGGATTTCTGCGCAGGAAACAGATTTCTGCTGTCCACTGTTAATTCCGTAAAAAATCACAGAAAATTCAAAATGACCTGAGTTGTTGCTTAATCCTGAGTTATATACGCAACTTTTCTTAGTTTACCACTTTTTGATTTGAGAAACAGAAGATTTTTGAAAAAATCGATCTTTACCTGCTGTTCTGTTTTGACAGATTTCTGCCATTTATCGCATTTGCATCTTAATCTCTTTCTTTTGGTGTTCGTTTGAGAAAAAGAGTTTTAAAAGAAGTTGTGACAGTAGCTAATGTGTTTTTGAGTGTTAGAATTGTGTTGAAACTGAACCATGTGAATTTATTATTTCAATTGCACTAACATTGCAAATGAAGATTGTGAGAAGTTTGGTGTGAAGGAAGTTTTCAAGGGTCAAGAGAAGAGGATGATATGATGTGATCAAGAAGAGTGAAAATCCTAAGCTTGGGGATGCCCCAGTGGTACATCCCAGCAAATTCCAAGAAGAGTCAAGCGTCTAAGCTTGGGGATGCCCAAGGCATCCCCTTCTTCATCAACAAATTTTCTAACACTTCTAGTGAAACTATATTTTTATTCGGTTGCATCTTATGTGCTTTACTTGGAGCGTCTTTTTTTTCAGTTTGTTTTTGTTTTTTCTTTCAGCTTGTTTTTACTTTTTCAATAAGCTTGGTTGGATCCTAGAATTCTTTTATTGGAGAGTGACACGCTCCGCTTTTTCATGAGAATACTTTGTATTCTTAATCTCTGTCTAGCTGCTGCATTTATTTAGCTCCTGTTTTCCATGCATCTTTTATTAGAGTTGTTACTTTTAGTAGTGTTATGTGAGTAATCTCATGTTTTCTTGCTATATCATAAAGAGTATTTTTGTTAAAGCATGTTTTGTTTGGTGCTTGTTGGGAGAAAGAAAACTGCTGCTTGAAGTAGAATTTATAACAGTACTAGTAGAAGCTTGTATAGACTGTGGCTAGGACTTTTTCATGCCATGCTAAATGTTATTTTAGTTTTAAAGCCTTGTGGTTATTGAGTAGCATCATTAGCCTCAAATAGCTGTGAGTGTTTAATATGTCTTGAAAGATTCATGAGTTGTTCTTGTCATAGTAAAGCATCAATATATGGTATTTTCTTTCGAAAGTTTTATTTGGTTGACTTGGCGCATGCTCACACCATGTTTATCACTACAAACCAGTCACGAATAGCCTCCATGACCACTTAGTTTTTGAACTTGTGATACTGCTTATGCTTTAATTAATGATGCTTATGTCGCTATGCATGATTATGGCTCTTATGCTCTCTTGATTTGTCGCTCCCAGTCTTTTGCTAGCCTCCACCTGTACTGAGTATGAGCTCTACTCGTGCATCCAAAGTCCCTTAAACCAAAGTTTTTCCCATTGTGTCCACCATACCTACCTACATGTGGTATTTAACTGCCACTCCAAGTAAATTTCTCATGTGTTACCTTTAAAACCTTCAAAATTACTCCTCCTTTATGTTCCTGTTTGTGCTCATGAGGACGTAAATAGAGAATCTTTATCTCACTTGTTGATTGGATTTCACACCCTGGACTAGTGGCTTCATTCGCTTATCCAAATGATAGAAGAGCTGGCAGCAGGGTGCCCAGCCCCAAATTAATACAAACAAATTCTCTTCACTATTTTTGCCCCTGATTTATGAGTCAAAGCATAATTGTGTAAACAAAAGAGAAAGAGGGATGAACTTCTACACCAGTTGCGTCCTTCACCATGGGAGCCGCTCTGGTGAATCCAGTTGGCTTGTGATATACTGTATTTTCTTATTACCATTCGTTGACATTAGCATACATCTCCCAAAATATAGACACGCCTCCACGGTATGTGATTGTTGGCAGGCACCCAAGGATTCGGTTAGCCATGGTTTGTGAAATATGGATGGGAGGAGTGTCAAACTTTTAATACCTCATCAAACTTTTAATACCTCTGTTTAATAAAATAAAAGCTCTAGCACATGAGTGATCACTGCTTCCCTCCAGGGCCTTTCTTTTACTTTTATGTTGAGTCTCCATCTTCTAACTTTATGCACAGCTGAGAGAGCATTTTTGCCATTCTGAGTTCTATGTGCATTTGTCCCATGAACATCAATAATTACTTCATAATGTGATATTATTTGTTCTAGTCTTCCTCATGAACTTTGAAGGTGTCCTGGCATTTATGTTTTGCCCCACTCTTAAGGACTAGCGAAATATCACTTTGCCATGCTTTCTCTATACCTGGAACAAACAACTACCTTACTTTGCATTATTATTCAGGATCCTTTATTTGAGATACTCTTCGTGATGCAAAGTAATTTCTATGCTTTATTATTAAAGTTTTATTTATCATGTTTGTGCTTGAAGTTCTATGATCTCAGCGTGCATATGCTTTTACATTAGATTGATCAAGTTTATGTTAGTAGCATCTCACCTCAGAAATTATTGTTTTATCGATTAACTACTCGAGGACGAGTAGGAACTAAGCTTGGGGATGCTTGATACGTCTCCAACGTATCTATAATTTCGGATGCTCCATGATCATATTATGTCAATTGCTACTTGTTTTCTCCCTTATTTATAACATTTTTATACGTTTTCTGGGACTAACCTATTAACAAGATGCCAAGTACTAGTTCCCTGTTTTCTGCTGTTTTTGGTTTTAGAAAAGTTGTTCTGGAAACATTCTCCGAATTGGACCCCACAAAGACCGAAGTTCCTATTTTCCCCGGAAGCACCCATAACACCGAAGAGGAGTCGAAGACGGGCAACAGGGGGGCACACCATAGGGTGGCGCGGGTTCCTCCTGGCCACGCCACCTATGGGTGTGGGGCCCCTGGAGCTCCACCGCCTTTTCCCTTTCGCCTATTTAATCCCCCCCGGATGGAAAACCCTAGGACCTGATAAAAAATCCCCGAAAAGTTCCGCAGCCGCCGTCGCCGTCAACCCTAGACCAGGGGGTTCTGAAGCTGTTTCCGGCACCCTGCCGGAGAGTAGATCATCACCGGAGGCCTCTCCATCACCATGCCTGCCTCCAGAGTGATGCGTGAGTAGTTCACCCTTGGACTACAGGTTTGTAGCTGTAGCTAGATGGTTGTCTTCTCCTCATATGCCTCCATGTTTAGATCTCGTGAGCTGCCTATCATGATCGAGATTGATCTTATGTAATTCTATATGCTGTGTTTGCTGGGATCCGATGAATATTGAACTTATGCAAAGTTGATTATAGCCTTTATTTGCATATGCTATTTGTGATCTTGCATGCTTTCCGTTGCTAGTGGTTGATCTAGCCAAGTAGTTGCTAGTGACTCCAAGAGGGAGTATTTATGCTCGATAGTGGGTTCATGCCTCCTCACCACCTTGCTCGAGTGAAAGAAACGTGAAGGGAGGATGTGTTGTTGCCATTAGGGAGAAAACAACGGTGAGAGTGCCCGCGTGCATAATCATTGCTTACATTACACACTTTGTTTAATGCAGTTATCTGTTGCTTGCAAGTTTATACCTAAGGGGCTCAGATGATAAACTGAGGGTGGATTATTAGTCATAGATGCAGATGGATGTCGGTCTATGTATATTGTTGTAATGCCCGCACTAAATATCATAGTAGTCTTCATGTCATATATGTGCACTATGGTGCAACCTCTATTTGTCAATTGCCCAGCTGTAATTTGTTCACCCAGCATGCTATCTTTTATGGAGGGACACCACTAGTGAACCTATGAACCCCGATCCATTTTTCCACACTGTTAAATAAACCACAACTATTTCCTGCTTTCTTTTCTTACTACAAGCATACATCCTTTTCCACACTATACGTCTAATCTTTGTTTTCAGCAAGACCGGTGAGATTGACAACCTCACTGTACCGTTGGGACAAAGTATTTTGGTTGTGTTGTGTGCAGGTTCCACGTTGTTGCTGACACCGGAGAAGCGCCAACACCACCGTCAGTGGCATCAACCTTCCTGAGATCCTGTTCCTCCTACTGGATTGATAATCTTGGTTCTTAACTGAGGGAAATTCTTGCCGCTTGCTCATCACACCCTCCTCTTGGGGTTTCCTACAACTTCATCAACTCTGCAAGTATCAGAGATCATCTTCCATCGGTCCCTTTCCCTTGTTGTTGTTGCCAGAGACCATGGTGCTTCTAAAACTGAAAACAGGTCCTGGCAGAAACAGGTCGAAATAGAAGCACGACGAGAAAATGATATACAAACCTCGGGGGGTCCGGGGATTATATAGCAAAAATATATGTAACGAAAGGAAGGTGTAGTGCGAAAACGGGTCGGAGAGGGGCTCCGGGGCGCCCACACCATGGGCAGGCGCGGCCAGGGTGGGCACCGTCTCCTACCCTTCTCCGGCTCAATATTTTTCATAATTTCCATAAAATATAAAAATATAAGTTGGAAAGCGATACACGAACCTTTTCTTAACAGAACTGTTACCTATTCGAAAATGGACTCTGCATATTCTGGAATCTTCCCTCTAATAAACTTCTTCGGAGTCACCACTTGAATAATATGAACATCTTCATTATAAGAATCTCCGGTAATATAATGTTTGAGTCTTTGCCCATTCACCACTTGTGTAGTGTTATCTTTAAGGGAAGCAATTCTGATTGCATCCGAACGATACACTTCTTCAAAAACATAAGGTCCTTCCCATCTTGAGAGTAATTTTCCTGCAAAAAATCTGGGACGAGACCTATACAATAGAACTTTCTCACCAACATGAAACTCTCTTTTAAGAATTCTCCTATCATGCCATTGTTTAACTTTCTCTTTAAAGATCCTAGCATTTTATAAGCCTCACATCTCCAATCATCTAGAGAATTCAAATCTAGCATTCTTTTCTTACCAGCAAGTTTAAAATCTTTATTAAGCTCCTTCACTGCCCAATAAGATTTGTGTTCTAATTCTAAAGGCAAGTGACAAGGTTTTCCATAAAACATTTTATAAGGAGACATACCCATTATAAGAAGTTCTATAAGCCCATAAAGCATCATTCAGCTTATCAGACCAATTTTTCCTAGATTTATTAACAGTCTTTTGCAAGATAGATTTAATTTCTCTATTTGACAATTCTACTTGCCCACTTGTTTGAGGATGATAAGCTGAGGCAATTCTATGATTAACATCATATTTAGCAAGGTTTATTATAAAGCCGCCATGAATAAAGTGATAACCTCCATCAGACATAAGGTATCTAGGCACACCAATCCTAGGGGAAATAACATCTTTAAGCATTTTTAAAGAGGTCTCACCATCAGCACTTTTTGTAGGTATAGCTTCTACCCATTTAGTAACATAATCAACAACAACAAGAATATGAGTATAACCATTCGAAAGAGGAAACAAACCCATAAAGTCAAATCCCCAACAACCAAAAGGTTCAATAACAAGAGAATAACTCATAGACATTTCATTACGTCTAGAAATATTACCAACTCTTTGACATTCATCACAAGATAAAACAAATTTACTTGCATCTTTAAAGAGAGTAGGCCAATAGAAACCTGATTGTAGAACCTTCTGTGCGGATCTATCTCCAGCGTGATGGCCTCCATAAGCACTACCATGGCACTTTCTCAATATCTCACGTTGTTCATGATCTGGAACACATCTTCGCATATGATGACCCACAAGTATGGGGGGGTGTATCGTAGTACTTTTGATAAATAAGAGTGTCGAACCCAACGAGGAGCAGAAGGTGTTGACAAGCAGTTTCAACGAAGGAATAACTGTAAATACTGAAAGATAGATTTGTAGGGTTTTTTATTTTGCAGATAAATAAAGTGCGAGTAAATAAAATGCAATAATAATAATTGTAGCAAGTGGCCCAATACTTTCTTCATCAAAGGACAATCCAGTGGGTTTACTTATTATTAACAAACGTTCTCGAGGAGGTTTCTGTCAAGTGCTTTTGTTTCATGCCGCTGAATAATCTTTAGTGTTTTGATAAGTGTTGTGTGGGTGAACCTATGCTAATGTACCGTCCCATCCAAGGCTAATACATACTTGTGATTATACCCCTTGCAAGCATACGCAACTACAATAAAGTAATTAAGAAATAAATCTAACCACAACTTTAAACTCTAGGATCGTACGCTCCCTCGTGTAATTGTTTCCTAACGGGGGTTTAGGATTCTGTCACTCCGGCAACCCCACAATTAGTAGCCAAATACATGATGCATGCCCCTAGGCCCATAAATGGTGAAGTATCATGTAGTCGACGTTCACATGACACCACTAGAAGAATAAAACCACAACTTAAATATCAAACCATTAAATATTACTCAAAATTACTTCACTACTAACAACTTGACTTCTCCCATGTCCTCAAGAACAACACGAACTACTCACGAGACATCATATGGATCATAATCAGAGGTGATATAATGGATGATAACAATCTGGTCATAAAGTGCTAACACCAATAAATCTCACAAGCATCAACTACTAACAAGTAATCCACACCGGGAGAGAGATCTAATGTAAAACAACGATAGAGGCCCCTTATTGTTACAGCGGGATGGCGGTGGATGATGAGGGTGATGGTGGTGGTGGTGGTGATGATGATGATGACGATCTTGATGATGCCCGAAGTGATGACGGTGATGATGGCAATGATTTCCCCTCTCCGGAGAGGAATTTCCCCGACAGATTTCTCCCTGCTAGAGAGCTTTTGTCTCTCGGGTGTTTTCCTCCCCGAGGCGGCATCGAAATAATTCTTCGATGATGGTATGGGGCTTAGGGTTCCCTAGGGGCCAAGTACGCGAAAGCCCTCCACCAGAGGTGGGCCAGGGTGGCCACACCACCTGGTGGCGCGGCCAGGGGGCGCGCCACCCCATGGTGTGGGCCCCTGGTGGCCCCCCTCTGGCTCCCCTTCTGGCTGGACTCCTCCTCTGAACTTATAAGACACCCCCCGTGTCCCCCTTCTTCTTCTGATCTTCTGAAATATGGCATCTCGATGATGCTTTTTTCCATCAGATTTCTGGTCTCGGTGTTTATTCTCCAAAAATTATGAAACATGCAAAATAAGATAAATAACATAAGGGATGCATCATAACATGAAATATATCGATGAATAACAGAAAAATATTATATAAAATAGTGATGCAAAATGGACGTATCAACTCCCCCCAAGCTTAGACCTCACTTGTCCCCAAGCGAAACTGAACTCAGTAAACATGACCACGGGTTTATGGAGTGAAGAGTCGATAAATAAAATACGGACAAGAAGCATCACATTTATCTATACACCAATCATCATAGACAACAACTTCCTCTCATATAACTTAACTTGAAACGAGTAATGGGAGTCACAAACAAAGATGCAAAAGAGAGAATCAAAATTGGTGATGGCAAACTTCGTTCTTGGCCAGAGAATATTTAATGATATCATACTTATCTTAGGTGGAGTCTTTATAACAAGGCTTACATTGTAGAGCTTAACATGTTTAATTATACAATCCTTTTACAGTGATTCAAAGCTTTCAAAATAATATTCATTCAGATAATAAAGCATGTGCCAAACGAAGAAGGATAGAAAACATGATTGAATAGATCAACATATAGATGGTGAGATCACAACAACTCAAATGCTTGCTGGAGGCAGAAAGGAATGGGTTTACTGACTCAACATAAAAGTAAAGGATATGCCCTTCGTAGAGGGAAGCATGGATCACTCATGTGCTAGAGCTTTTATTTTGTAAAACAGAGGTATAAAATTGTTGACACTCCTCCCAACCTTTCTTACACAAACCATGGCTAACCAAATCCTCGGGTGCCTGCCAACAATCACAAACCATGGAGGAGTGTCTAAATTTTGAGAGAGGTGAATGTTTATGTCAACGAATGGCAAACAGAAAATACAGTACGTCACAAGCCAACTAGACTTCACAAGAGCGGCTCCCATTGAAGGACGCAACTGGTATATAAGGTCATCCTCTTTCTCTTTTGTTTACACAATTATGCTTTGACTGATAAATCAGGGGCAAAAATAGTGAAAAGAACTTTTATTATTATTTGGGGCTGGGAACCCTGCTGCCAGCTCTTCTAGCATTTGGATAAGCGTATGAAGCCACTAGTCCAGGAGTGTGAGTCCAATCAACAAGTGAGATAAAGATTCTCTATTTGCATCCTCATGAGCTAAAACAGGAACACAAAACATGGATAATTTTGAAGGTTTTAAAGGTAGCACATGAGCAATTTACTTGGAGTGGCGGTGAAATACCACATGTAGGAAGGTATGGTGGACACAAATGGCAAGGTTTTGGGGCTCAAGGTTTGGATGCACGAGAAGCATTCCCTCTCAGTACATGGTTTTTGACTAGCAAGGCTGGGTAGAAAGCATAAGAGTTGAGGGCAAACAAACAAATATACATATGATGAAACCAATCATGCAATCTTCATTGAAAACCCAAGCGATCTTAACTTGTGAATACTAATTTTATGAGTTAATAGGCAAATTCCTATTTCTTATACTAGCATCTCAAAATATTATTTCTACTGGCCCAAGCTAAGTTTGCCAATACCAACTAGATTAACTTTATGATCTCTAGAGTGACACCAAATACTAACAACAAGCTCAACCATATGACAGAAATTGGAAACTAAAATAAGGTATACAGAAAGTAAATGATGAAACTTCTCATTAATATTTCAAACCGGTAACTCACACCAACGGATACAACGATAAGCAACTAAGGAGAGATACTTCCATACTGCAAACCATCCTATATGATAACTTCTCTACTCATGATATGAATCTACTGAAAAAAGTAAAAAGATGAAAGATAGTGATGTGATACCGCGACACCCCCCCCCCAAGCTTGGAACAAGCCAAGGGGATGCCAATACCAATGACGAATCAATTCTTTGGTGGTGATGAAGGTGGAATATTTTGAGAGGAGTCACAAAGCCTTTGATGATACGACGAAGCTCAATGTTTTCCGCCTCCAGAACTGCTACCTCGGCCTTGAGAATACGATATTGTTTGCAGAAATGATCGGCGACCCGGTGTGCTTCAGCTATTATAGGAAATATGTTGGGGTCTTGATCCTGAGGCACGGTCCCCTACACATTATGAGAGTAGCGATGCTGAGGGTTAATGGATCCCACAAAGGTGGGGTTGCTTGTTGGCGCTGGTGCGGCCCTCCGGATCTCTTCCCTCAAGTTGTTAATCATGTCTTCCTTCCTTGCATCTATCTCTTCTTCCGTCGCCCATCCCGCGAAAGCACCCTCGTTGATGTCTTGCTGGATTTGTCGAAGACGACGTGCAACGTAATCCTCAATGCTAGAGCCGAAGGAGGACATCTTGACCTAGAAACTCCGGACTCCTGACAGGAAAACGACTCAAAAGGAAAACACGACGAGAAAACGATATACAGACCGCGGGGGGTCCGGCGGATTATATAGCAAAAATATGTGTAACAAAAGGAAAGTCCAGCTCGAAAACAAGTCGGAGAGGGGCTCCGTGGTGTCTACACCATGGGCTGGCGCGGACAAGGGTGGGCCCGCGCCACCCCATGGTGTGGAGCCTCCGGGCTCCATCTCCGCCTCGTTTCTGGCTCATAATTTTTGTATTTTCCAAAAACAGTAAAAAATAAAAGTTGGAAGATGTTTCGCGAACATTTTCTTACCAAAACTGATACCTATTCGAAAACTGACTCTGCAGTTTCTGAAATATGCTTCTTACTAAATTCCTCCGGGATCATGGCTCGAATACAATCAACATTTTGATTATAAGGATCTCCAGAAATATAATGCTTGGTTCTTTGGCCATTCACCACTTGTGAAGTGTTGTCTTCAAGGTAAACAATTTTAATTGCCCTCGAACGATATACCTCTTCAATAACAAAAGGCCCTTCCCATCTCGAGAGTAATTTTCCTGCAAAAAATCTGAGACGAGACCTATACAATAGCACTTTCTCACCAACATGAAACTCTCTTTTAATAATTCTCTTATCGTGCCACCTTTTAACTTTGTCTTTAAAAATCTTAGAATTTTCATATGCTTCACTCCTCCATTCATCTAAAGAACTTAAGTCAAGCAACCTTTTCACACCAGCAAGTTTAAAATCTCTATTTAGGTCTCTCACTGCCCAATAAGATTTGTGTTCTAATTCTAGGAGCAAGTGACAAGCTTTTCCATAAACCATTTTATAAGGAGACATGCCCTTGGGATTTTTATAAGCAGTTCTATAAGCCCACAGAGCATCATTTAATATCTTAGCCCAAATTTTTCTAGATTTGTTAACAGTCTTTTGCAAGATAGATTTGATTTCTCTATTTGATAATTCTACTTCCCCACTAGTTTGAGGATGATAGGGTGAGGCAATTCTATGATTAACATCATATTTAGCAAGAGTCTTTCTAAAACCACCATGAATAAAATGAGAACCCCCATTAGTCATAAGATATCTAGGCACACCAAACCTAGGGGAAATAATGTCTTTAAGCATTTTTAATGAGGTTTCACCATCAACACTTTTAGTAGGTATAGCTTCTACCCATTTAGTAACATAATCAACAACAACAAGAATATGAGTATAGCCTTGTGAAGGAGGGAAAGGACCCATAAAGTCAAAACTCCAACAATCAAACGGTTCAATAACAAGAGAATAATTCATAGGCATTTCATTACATCTAGAAATATTTCCAACCCTTTGACATTGATCAAAAGATAAAACAAACTTTCTAGCATCTTTAAAGAGAGTAGGCCAATAAAAACCCGATTGTAGAACCTTATGTGCAGTTCTATCTCCAGCGTGATGTCCTCCATAAGCACTACTATGACATTTTCTCAATATCTCTCGTTGTTCATTTTCAGGAACACATCTTCACATAATACCATCAACACCTTCTTTATATAAATGTGGGTCATCCCAAAAATAATGCCTCAAATCATAGAAGAATTTTCTTCTTTGCTGAGCTGTAAAGGTAGGAGGCAAATACTTGGAAATAATAAAGTTAGCATAATCCGCATACCATGGACTCTCTTGAGAGCTCACTTTTATTGCAGCCAACTGTTCATTAGGAAAACTATCATTAATAGGAATAGGATCATGGTAGACGCTAGGGTTCTACCAGTCCTCGAACGCATGTTGTAGGGGTGGAAGTGAGGGCGAAGGAGCTCGGGCTGCTGTCGCCGGCGGCGGGGCGCCGTCGCAGTGGCTAGGGAGGAGGGCGGTGGCTAGGGCAGAGGCGGCGGCTAGGGTTAAGGGCCGACTCCTCTGGGAGTCGGCAATAAGATATATCTTTATTTCTTAATTATCACGAAGGGGTACATGTGTTTATATATGAGGACAACTCCTCTAAACCCTAGATACTATTGGACTAAGCCCATAACTAGCCACTAGTGGGGCTCTTGCGTGCATATGTAATACCGACCATAACATCTCTCCCCGCCTTCTCAAACAGCTCGTGCTCGAGCTGAACTTCTGGAAACTGCTGGCGGAGATCATCAAGCTTCTCCCAAGTAGCCTCTTCCTCCGGCATGCCTGTCCAATGTACCAAGACATGCCACACTCCCCAGCGCTGCTACGACTGCATCACCCGCGCCACTGTCGCTGAAGCTGGCACGAGGCACCCATCAAAAGTAGGAGGAAGAGCCGGTGTCGCAGTAGGAGGGTCCCCACGGTAGGGCTCCAGGAGGCCGACATGGAAGACGTCATGGAGTCGAGAGCCCGCTGGCAGCTCGAGGCGGTAGGCTATCGTGCTGAGACGCTCCAGTATACGAAAGGGACCGGTGTAGCGAGGCCCCAACTTGCGCCTGTAGCGCGGATCAAAAGACTGGGTGGTCCTGTGAAGGAGGCACAGCCACACCCAGTCGCCCACCGCAAACTCTGCCTCGCGATGATGCGCATCATAGTACGTACGGGCCAGCTGCTATGCTTGGAGAAGACGCTGGCGTGCCTCAGCCAGTATCTCGTCGCGGGTGCGGAGCAAGTCGTCCGCCATGTCGGTCCGAGCCACCAGGATCATATGGGAGCATCACCGGAGGTGGGCGCCCGTAGACCACCTCGAAAGGCGTGGTGTGCAAGGCGGGGTGATAGGAGGTGTTGTAGTAGTACTCCGCCCATGCTAGCCAGTCCAC
The DNA here is from genome assembly GCA_028641055.1 of Alopecurus myosuroides. NCBI lineage: Eukaryota > Viridiplantae > Streptophyta > Magnoliopsida > Poales > Poaceae > Alopecurus > Alopecurus myosuroides. The sequence goes on along the minus strand of CM054057.1, from coordinate 310,083,180 downwards.
CCAAGCTCGTGGACGATCCCCAGTCATGCAGCGCAGGTACACGGCTATGATCTTGTTGAAGACCTCGGACTGGCCGTCCGTCTAGGGATTAAACGCCATGTTCATGCGAAGCTTCACGCCTGCCAATCCAAAGAGATCCCGCCAGACGTGACCCGTGAACACAGGGTCACGGTCGCTGACGACGGACGAAGGGAAGCCGTGGAGGCGGACGATGCCGTCGAAGAAGACACGCGCCACCTACGCAGCCGTGTTGGGATGACCGAGGGCGATGAAGTGTGCGTACTTGGAGAAGCGGTCAACCACGGTGAGGATGACGGACTTGCCCCCCACCTTCGGTAGCCCCTCGATGAAGTCCATGGAGATGTCCGACCAGACCTGAGAGGGCACGTCCAGCGGCTACAGGAGACCCGCAGGCCTGAGTGTCTCCGTCTTGTTCCGCTGGCATGTCACGCATGCCCGCATCCAGTCGCGCACCAGGGCGCCATCCGCAGGAATGTAAAAATCAGTGCGGAGACGGTGAAGGGTCTTCTGCACGCCCTCGTGTCCTGCAGAGTGAGCCAAGGTCAAGACCTGGTGGCGTAGGTCGCCCTGATAAGGCACGAAGATGCGGTGGCCATGGAGGAGCATCCCCTTGTCCACGCACCATGGGTCGGCGAGCTCACCATCGGCCAGGCGCTGTGCGTCCACAGTCGTCGAAGTAGCGCGGCGGATGTCGTCGAGGAAGGCGAAGGACGGGCCGGAGCGGATGCACAAGACCGCGCCGGCCGTGGCGATGTCGGTTACGACCTCAGTGTCGCGGCGAGACAGGGCGTCGGCGACCGTGTTGAGACGGAAGGGGCGGTCCTCCACAGTGAAGTCGAAGCCGAAGAGCTTGCTGATCCACTGATGCTGAGGCACGGTGGAGAGGCGCTGATCCAGCAAGAACTTCAGGCTGTAGTGGTCCATACGCGCACGAAACGTCCGGCCCCAAAGACAAGGCCGCCAGTGGCGCACTGCCTGGACCAACCCGATCAGCTCGTGCTCATAGGCCGCGAGTTTGTGATGACGCGCGGCGAAGGGGCGACTGAAGAAGGCCAGCGGTCCCTCGCCCTGGTGGAGGACGGCGCCGAAGCCGATGCCGGAAGCGTCGCAGTCCACCACGAACGACACGTCAAAGTCCGGCATCTGGAGGACGGGTCCTGTCGTGAGCGCCCGCTGGAGGGCGGCGAACGCCGCGACCGCCTCCTCATCCCAGGAGAAGGCGTCGCGACGAAGGAGGCGCGTCAGAGGTGCGCGATGAGGCCGAACTCCCGGATGTACTTCCGGTAGTAGCCCGCGAGGCCCAAGAAGCCGCGGAGAGCCCGCGTTGACTGCGAGGTCGGCCACTCGGCGACGGCGGCGACCTTGTCCGCGTCCATCGCGACACCGTCCGCCGAGATGACGTGGACCAAGTACGCACGGATGTCGTGCCGAACGAGCACTTCGAGCGCTTCAGGTGAAGACGATACGCTATCTCGTTGAAGATGATGGCCACGTGCTACAGGTGCTCCGCCCAGGATGAACTGTAGATAAGAATGTCATCAAAGAAAACAAGCACAAAGCAGCGTAAGTAGGGGCTAAGCACGTCGTTCATTAGGGCCTGAAACGTTGCCGACGCGTTGGAGAGGCCGAACGGCATCACCAAGAACTCGAAGTGGCCATGGTGAGTGTGGAAGGCATCTTCTCGATGTCGTCCGGGTGCATGCGCACCTTGTGATAGCCTGAGCGCAAGTCAAGCTTGGTGAAGAAGCACGCTCCATGTAGCTAGTCCAGGAGCTCATCCACGACGGGGATAGGGAACTTGTCCTTGGACGTCATGGCGTTGAGGGCGCGGTAGTCGATGCACAAACGCCACATACCATTGGCCTTGCATACCAGGAGCACCGGGGCGGAGAACGGCGACGTCGAAATCCGGATGATGCCATGCGCGAGCATGACGGCCACCTGGCGCTCGAGCTCGTCCTTCTGCAGCTGGGGGTATCGGTACGGGCGCACTGCCACAGGCGCCGTGTCCGGCAGCAGGTGAATGCGGTGGTCACAGGCCCGCGCGGGAGGGAGGCCCCGTGGCTCGTCGAAGAGGTCGTTGTGCTGCTGCAGGAGGTCGGCCAGGAGGGGGTGCGCCTCGTCGAGTGGGGAGGCCATCAGGTGGAGCTGAGGGGTCGCGCCGGTGCTGCCAATGCTCGTCCACTGAACGCGACGGCCGCCCTCGCGCCAGAAGATGAGGGACAGCATGTCGAGGTCCCAAAGGATGGGGCCTAGTGTGCGCAGAAAATCGACGCCGAGGATGAAGTCGTAGTAGCCCAGGTCGATGCCGACGCAGTCGATGGACAAAGGCTCGTCGCCGATGAACACGGGGACCTGTCGCGCCACGCCCTAGCACGTAAGACGGTCCCCTTTGGCGACGGTGACGTTGTACCGTTATGCGCCCGCCGGCTGGAGTGCGAGGCGGCGCATGACGATGTTGGACAAGAAGTTGTGCGTCGAGCCCGTGTCCACGAGTGCCGTAAGCTGCGCCCCATTGATCGTCACCGGAAGCAGCATCGTCTTTGCCGTCTTGATGCCCGCCATGGAATGAAGGGAGACGACGAAGGCGGACGCGTCGACCGGCCCGTAGGCCGTGACGCCAGCCGCGGTGATGGTGGCGGCCGCGAGTTTCGCAGTGAGGGCCTCCACCTCAGTGTCGTCAATGGTCTCCAAGTAGAAGATGCGAGCGCACGTGTGACCCGGCGCATACTGCTTGTCGCAGTTGAAGCACAGGCCCTTGTGACGCTGCTCGAGCTGCTCGGCCGACGTCAACCGCTTAAAGGGACGTGTCGGCGCGGGGGTGGCCGCGAATGTGGCCGGCAGGGCGAGTCGCGACTGTGGGGTCGGCACCGGGGCGGGGCGTGGCAGGGGCCGCGCGCCGCGGCTCGAGAACGCCTGCTGCATGGCGAGGGAGCGTTGCTCGTACGCGCGCGCGTAGTACATGGCCGTCTGCAGGTCCTGTGGTTCCCGCATCTCGATGTCGACGCAGATGTGGTCGGGGAGGCCGCCGATGAAGAGGTCGGCGCTCTGGCATGCCGAGACGCCTGTGGCGTGGCAAGACAGTGCCTGGAAGCGGTCGGCGAAGTCCTGCACCGTGGTAGTGAAGGCGGCCCAGCTCGGCGAGGCGGCTCCCGCGGAGGGTGGGGCCGAAACGCTGGAGGCACATGCCGCGGAAACACTCCCACGGAGGCATCCCGCCCTCGTCCTGCTCGAGGGCGTAGTACCGTGTCTGTGCGGCGCCACAGAGGTGGTAGGAGGCGATCCACGTGCGGTCGGACGCGAGCGTCCGCTGCCACCTGAAAAACTGGTCGCACTGGTTGAGCCAGTTCAGGGGGTCGATGGTGCCGTCGTAGGTGGCGAAATCCATCTTGGTGAAGCGAGGCGGCTGCTGCACATGCGGGGCGGCCGCGTAGGCGCCCTCCTGGCGATCTGGGGCGAGGGAAGAGCCCCCTGCGTATGGCGCAACGATCCCGCCTAATCCGCCGAAGGAGGGGGCGGGCTGCTGTAGCATCATGGGCTGGAGAGGCACCGTCGTGTAGACGGGCGTGTCGACCCACGACGGAAGAGGGGACGGCGATGACGGCCACTTGACCTGGCTGAGCGGGCGTCCGTGGGGGATGAGGGGGACCGGGGGCGGCAGTGTGTGCGACGCGGCCATCGACGGTGGGGGCGACAGATGTTGGGCCGCCGGCAGCTCTGCGAGCTGTTGATTGATGTTGCGGATGGCCTGCGCCACCTCGGTCATTGAGAGGGCAGGCGGCGCGTCTGACGCCTGCGGTTGTAACCCCTGCGGCATCTGCTGGGAGGTGACGGCGGAAGTCGCGGCGGTGGTGTGGGCGGCGTCGGAGGTGATGGGGAGGCCGTGGACGACATCGAACCAAAGCAATCTGATACCAAATTGTTAGACGCTAGGGTTCTACCAGTCCTCGAACATAGGTTGTAGAGGTGGAAGTAAGGGCGGAGGAGCTCGGGCTGATATCGCTGACGGCAGGGCACCGTCGCAGCGGCTAGGGAGGAGGGCGGCGGCTAGGGCAGAGGTGGCGGCTAGGGTTAAGGGCCGACTCCTCTGGGAGTCGGCAATAAGATATATCTTTGTTGCTTAATTATCACGAAGGGGTACATGTGTTTATATATGAGGACAGCTCCTCTAAACCCTAGATACTATTGGACTAAGCCCATAACTAGCCAGTAGTGGGCCTCTTGCGCGCATATGTAATACCGACCATAACAAATCATCAGAGATATTTTCTAATCTAGACAAATTATCAGCAACAGAATTTTCAGCACCCTTCCTATCCACAATATGTAAATCAAACTCGTGTAAGAGAAGCACCCATCTAATAAGCCTAGGCTTAGCATCTTGCTTTTCCATAAGATACTTAATAGCAGCATGATCAGTATGAATAGTAACTTTAGAATCAACAATATACTGCCTAGATTTGTCACAAGCAAAAACTACAACTAGGAACTCTTTCTCAGTGGTAGCATAATTCTTTTGAGCAGCATCAAGAGTTTTACTAGCATAATGAATAAAATTTAACTTCTTATCTACCCGCTGTCCAAGAACAGGACCAACAGCATAATCACTAGCATCACACATAATTTCAAATGGTAAATTCCAATCAGGGGGTTGAACAATAGGGGCATATATTAAAGCCTTCTTTAAAATTTCAAAAGCTTCTTTATAATCTTCATAAAAAACAAAGGGTACATCCTTTTTAAGAAGATTAGTAAGAGGCTTTGATATTTTAGAGAAATCTTTAATAAACCTTCTATAGAAACCAGCCTGACCAAGAATACTACGAATACCTTTGACATCCCTAGGACAGGGCATTTTCTCAATGGCTTCAACTTTAGCTCTATCAACTTCAATACCTCTTTCAGAAATTTTATGTCCAAGAACAATTCCTTCATTAACCATAAAGTGGCATTTCTCCCAATTAAGAACAAGATTAGTCTCCTCACATCTCTGCAAAACTTTATCAGGATTCTGCAAACAATTATCAAAAGAAGTTCCCTAGATCGAGAAATCTTCCATGAAGACTTCCACATTTTCTTCACAAAAACCATGAAAGATAGCAGACATGCATCTTTGAAAAGAAACAGGAGCATTACTGTAACAGCCCAAGTATGAAAACAACCCTATAGAATGTTTGATTTCCTGTTTAATTTAAGTATTGCATCATGTCATCATATTGTTGCATTTGTTTCTTTTGTTTTGCATCTGTTATTCTTTGTTTTCATAAGAAAAATCAAACAATTTCAACTGCTTTGTTTTCATACTTGTTCTGTTACAACTTTTGGAATAAAAATAACAAGTGAAAACAACCAAATTGTTCCATTTTATTTCCAAGTTGATCGCTCATTAATTTGTTGGTTTTAATCAATCAATTAATCCAATCAAATAATTCTAAAACATTTTCAAATTCAAACCAATTCTCAAAATCAGTACCTTTTGAAACCTTAAAGTTCACCACCCTATTTGTATTCTTTGAATCACTTTAAAACCCTAGGGGAAACCCTATTGAAATTGCTTTGTTTTTCTAATATTAATTAATATTGGAAATTTCCTTCAATTTGGTTTCAAATACAAACAACCTTTTTAAATTTCAAACTTTTGAAAATCCACCTTGGCAATTGGTTGCTATGGGTATAACCAACCTAACCTAATTTTTTCCAGAATTTTTACTGATTTAAAAACCCTCTTTTTCTTCCAAAAGCAAACCTACAAAAAAAAAACAGAAAAAGGAAAATAAATAAAAGAGAAAGCGCGCAGCAGCTAAGCCTAGACTCTGGCCCAGCCCATCTAAGTCCTATCCAGCGCGCAGCCAGCCCAATACCCCTTCCCTCGCTGTCACCTACCTCTCGCTGGCGTCAGCTCTGTACGAACGATGGCAGAACCACACGATCGTTCTCTTCCCCGCTCGATTCTTCGCCGTACAACCACCTAGCCCCCCTATATCTGCCATACCTCTGCCCTAGCCTCGCAGGAACCCTAGCTACCCCCTCTCCTCTAAACCTTGCGCCGCTCGCCTCCATCCCATCTTCCTTTCCCTCTGCTTGGCTGTTTTTCTGCACCTGCACAGAGCCGAAACACCACCTGTTCCCCGTCACCCCCCGCCACCACCGTCCACCTCGAGGAGGAGCCGCCGCCGGGAATGGAACCGGGGCGCTCCCCTGAGGCTCCTCGTGCCCTCGGTTCTCCCCGAGGTGCACCGGAGCGTCGCCGCCGTCGACGTTTCCGTCGCCGGTCTTCCCTGCATCGGCCACGCCTGCATCGCCTCCTTCCTGGCCGATCGCTGCAGGTGAGCTCGACCGCCTCTCTCCCTTCCCTCCTTCCACCCCTCACCGCACCCCACGGCCGCACCTCCCTGGCGAGCGCATCGCTGCCAGGAGACCATCGTTTCCATCGATCTCTGTCCGTGATGTTTCGGTCAGGTGCAGTTAGTTCAGATACCACCCCGCAATTCCACTTCAAAACGCGTGGGAGTCCTAGTCTAACACCAACCCGAGCCCAGCCCCACTGGTTTGGTTCCCCCAGCGCAAGCAGGAGGTGGGGGGATCGAATCCCACCTCCTGCAGTAAACCACCTCTTTTTATTTTACATGTTTTTGGTCACAAAACTTTCTGGTATTCACAGCTAGGCCCCTGGTACTTAAAATCTAGCCCCTGAAAAATATTTTCTAAGTCCCTAGTGCAGTAAAAATGGCAGATTGCACCTCAATTTGGTAAATTGCATAACTATTTCATTTTAACTCCAATTTTCACTTTTTAAATATGTTTTCTGTCCCAAATTGAATGTTCTATCGAAATATAATTTTTTTTTACTGTTTTGAATATTTTAAATTGGTGAAACATTTGAATTCTTGTTTAAATCACTTAAATTTGCAAAATTCATAACTTGTTCATAAAAATTCCAAATTCAACAAACCAAATATGTTTTCCATGCAAAATTAAACCACCTTTCCAAATATAAAATTTGTTTCATGTTTTGAATAATTAAACTTGGTTAAATAATTTAAATCTTATTTAATTCATTTAAAATTGCTAAATTCATAACTTGATCAAATCAAATTCTTTTGGGACATATAAAATATGTTTTCAAACCATCAAAGTATAAACTTTTCAAATATGAACTTGGTTTAATGTTTTGATCAAATAAAATTCAATTAACATCCACACTTGAATTAATTCCAATTTAATTCTTGTTTAACTTGTTTAATTCCTAAATAATTTATTTGAAATCCTTTTCAACAAGTGAAACATGTATTCCAACTAAAATCTTGTTTTCTTTTCAAATATAAACTCTGTTATCTGTTTTGAACAATTTAACATGATGAAAACAACAAATGCTTGTGTGACACCTTTAAGTAACCAAATTTTCCAAAACTTAACAAATGAATTTCCAAACTTATTAAACCTTATTTCCATTTGGTTCTATTGTTGTTATTCTTCTGTTTTCCTCATCCATGCATCATGCTAATCCACTTTCATATAATGACTAGTTGTAAAACAATTAATTCAACCATGATTCATGGGCTTTTCATATGCAACTCAGTTGCATGTGGGTCCATTTAATCATGTTGTTACCACATCAACTAGTTTATTTTGATGCATCAATTAAATGGTCATGCATCATCCCATGTTTGTGCACTATGCCATGATATTGATTGTTTATCTTTCTGCATTGTTTGTTTGCTTCTTCCCGGATATACGACGACGTTGAGACCGACGATACTTACGACACCCCTTCTAAGGATTTAGCTCAGTACCAGGCTACTGGGTTTGCAGGCAAGTTATCACTCACATGAACCACTGTGTTCCTTTCAACATTGATTACCGATACTTTCCGTTGTTCTTTTCTGCTAGCCTTAGTAGTAGTTGTTTCTGTTACGAACCCATCACATGAATCCCTTAACCTTGATATTGCCTCACCTCCACTCCTATCACCCCCTTGGTTGAGCCAGTGTCTTACTAGCATGCTTAGGTTGCTTTTGCTCGAGTCTGTTATCCGTTACTTTCTGTTACTATATCTATTATGTTCTGGGGGCTCGATGTTTAATCAATCAATCAATCATGCTCCTGTTATTGTTAAATAATAATTTGATGATAAGGCACCGGCAGGAGGCCCATGAGAGGTTTTGAAGCCTGCTAGTGTCGACCCTAATAGGAAAAGGGTCTTGTCTACTGATCCATGATGAGCGCACTAACCGCATGTGGGAAGCGAGTATGGGCGCCCCCCTCAACTTGACCTGATTCGCATCTCGTCCAAATCGCCTCATTTAGTTCGTGTTTTCCATTTGCCGCATGCATGTTTTTGCGAGCCCATGCCAGGGTGGAACTTTCGTAGTCGGCATATAGGGGGACACGTTCTTAGAGTGCTATGAGGGTCCATTTTCTTCTGGGCTCGATTAGCCGTGCGCCCAAGGTGCTTTGGGCTTGATGCGAAGAATGGTTGGTTGTGTAGAGTACCCCGCTTGGTGGAAGTGCATTTCCATCTGGCGGGTTATTCTTGCGTGTACGGCCAAATTGGTGCAACCCTGCAGGGATAATCTTCTCGAGAAGCCGTGTTTTCCGCGGTTATGGATTACTTGGTGAAAGTACTGGCTAACAAGTACTCAGGACAACTTAAACATAATGATCAAACATGTTACACCCCATGATTAATAACTTGACTAGTAATACTCTTATTGACACAATAATTTGAGCCATCATTATTTCAACTGTGTGAGTTATCCTCGGATTGCTTCTTTGGATAAGGGGCGAGATCCAGGATGGGTTTGTTTGAAGTTATCTTTCAGTTGGTTACAATCCTCGATCTTATCTCCTTTCTGTTAGCCGGAAGTGGTAGAATCTCTGTAGTTGGTTAGCGCAGCCAGTTGCAGCATCTTTTATATCCCCTCTCTTCCGTTGAACCCAAGGCATCTGTGCTTGGTGTTGACGGGTTACACTTTGGTGAACTGTGAGTCTTGCTTGCCAGTACGTTTATGTACTGACCCCTTTGGGGGCTGTGGTTTCCGCAGACCTACGTTTCCGAGGATCTACATGGTGGCAACTACGTGGAGTATGACGAGACTGCTGACGAGTAGATAGCGGACCCGGGCAGGATCCGAGACTTCGTGGATGGGCTCCGTCTGTTTGTTTCCGGCCTCTTAGGCCTATTTGGTTCTTGTCTGAACTCAGACATGTTGAATGCTTCCGCTGTATTGTAATGATGTATTGTTGGGGCATGTGCCCTCTGAATGATTGTATTTGCTATCTCTGCTCTAATGAGAGCTATTTGCAACTTATTTCAATCTTTTGTGTCGTAGAGATCTGTTGTGATATCAGTTGTTCAACGCCGTTGACGTACCATGTGTGTATGGTTTGAAGTACGTCGACGGAAGTGCCTTTGATCTCTAGTGGATAGTTTACATCGACGATGGAATAGCAGGGCTTGTGTTGTCGCGCATAAGCGCAGGCCTACCAGGAAGCTGGGACGTGGGAGCAGTTATGCCCCATAATCCAAGCATATGCTATCCAGTTCGTACGGTGAGTATCCCCTAGAAATCAGGGTGCGACAAATGGTATCAGAGCCTGTCTGCCTGTAGGATCCCTTTTTACTGGTCGCAGTTGAGTCTAGAAACTATTTTGTAGCTATATAGGAAAAATGAAACGTGCGAGTAGGAATTCTGTTCTTTTTCTTCTTTCCCCACCCACCCTCCCTTTTTCTGGTAAGGAAGTGCAACGTTGTTTTTCCCTTCTCATCAAAACTTTCAAGTTAGGATTTCACGAATTCTGGTTTCTTTAGGATGGTTATATCTACTAGACCATAGGAATGGAGGTGGTTGTGACATGATTTATCATGTTGCCTACTCATGATTGAGAACGGAGGCGTGTAAGCCCCGGAAGCAGATCCTCTATTCCTTAAGCAGTAGATATTGATCCTTTAGAAGCCCGGATGGGTTTTCCGTAGTACCTCAGGAGTTTTGTTCTCGTTTTCCCCGATGTTGATATCCTGTTCTTCTCAACATCCTTTTCGTCCGTTGAAATCTTGTTGTTGTTTTCCACTTCAATTCTTCTACCGGTGTCTAATCAAAGTTTTCCCCGTTCATCTGCTAAACTCTATTCCAGCTAAAGTATTGTTTGATACCGGAGCATCCCATTCCTTTATGTCAAGATCTTTTCCAAAACATACTACCCAATTCTGGTTCCACTAAGCAATCAAATCACCGTTCACTCTCCGGAATCTCAATCCAATTCTAATGGGAGGCCACATATTCCTCGTTACTCTCATGTTGATGATTCTGACATTGATGATTATTCTTGGTGTTGCATTAATGTCAATAACTCTGTTCCAACCTTATTACAGATAGTCTATTCTCCAAATGCATCAAACTCTATCCAGCTATACACCCTCCATACAAAACCTCTCCCTTTACTTGAAAATGTTAAGGTGGTTTGCAAATTCCCTGACGTCTATCCAATGTGCACGATGTGTTTCACGTGTCACAGCTCAGAGGATCTTCCCAAGAAGTATCCGGACCTTTTCTTTTCTCAGTAGGAATCTCGGGGCGCGATTCCTTCAAGGGGGGCGTTTTGTAACAGCCCAAGTATGAAAACTACCCTATAGAATGTTTGATTTCCTGTTTAATTTAAGTATTGCATCATGTCATCATATTGTTGCATTTGTTTCTTTTGTTTTGCATCTGTTATTCTTTGTTTTCATAAGAAAAATCAAACAATTTCAACTGCTTTGTTTTCATACTTGTTCTGTTACAACTTTTGGAATAAAAATAACAAGTGAAAACAACCAAATTGTTCCATTTTATTTCCAAGTTGATCGCTCATTAATTTGTTGGTTTTAATCAATCAATTAATCCAATCAAATAATTCTAAAACATTTTCAAATTCAAACCAATTCTCAAAATCAGTACCTTTTGAAACCTTAAAGTTCACCACCCTATTTGTATTCTTTGAATCACTTTAAAACCCTAGGGGAAACCCTATTGAAATTGCTTTGTTTTTCTAATATTAATTAATATTGGAAATTTCCTTCAATTTGGTTTCAAATACAAACAACCTTTTTAAATTTCAAACTTTTGAAAATCCACCTTGGCAATTGGTTGCTATGGGTATAACCAACCTAACCTAATTTTTTCCAGAATTTTTACTGATTTAAAAACCCTCTTTTTCTTCCAAAAGCAAACCTACAAAAAAAAACAGAAAAAGGAAAATAAATAAAAGAGAAAGCGCGCAGCAGCTAAGCCTAGACTCTGGCCCAGCCCATCTAAGTCCTATCCAGCGCGCAGCCAGCCCAATACCCCTTCCCTCGCTGTCACCTACCTCTCGCTGGCGTCAGCTCTGTACGAACGATGGCAGAACCACACGATCGTTCTCTTCCCCGCTCGATTCTTCGCCGTACAACCACCTAGCCCCCCTATATCTACCATACCTCTGCCCTAGCCTCGCAGGAACCCTAGCTACCCCCTCTCCTCTAAACCTTGCGCCGCTCGCCTCCATCCCATCTTCCTTTCCCTCTGCTTGGCTGTTTTTATGCACCTGCACAGAGCCGAAACACCACCTGTTCCCCGTCACCCCCCGCCACCACCGTCCACCTCGAGGAGGAGCCGCCGCCGGGAATGGAACCGGGGCGCTCCCCTGAGGCTCCTCGTGCCCTCGGTTCTCCCCGAGGTGCACCGGAGCGTCGCCGCCGTCGACGTTTCCGTCGCCGGTCTTCCCTGCATCGGCCACGCCTGCATCGCCTCCTTCCTGGCCGATCGCTGCAGGTGAGCTCGACCGCCTCTCTCCCTTCCCTCCTTCCACCCCTCACCGCACCCCACGGCCGCACCTCCCTGGCGAGCGCATCGCTGCCAGGAGACCATCGTTTCCATCGATCTCTGTCCGTGATGTTTCGGTCAGGTTCAGTTAGTTCAGATACCACCCCGCAATTCCACTTCAAAACGCGTGGGAGTCCTAGTCTAACACCAACCCGAGCCCAGCCCCACTGGTTTGGTTCCCCCAGCGCAAGCAGGAGGTGGGGGGATCGAATCCCACCTCCTGCAGTAAACCACCTCTTTTTATTTTACATGTTTTTGGTCACAAAACTTTCTGGTATTCACAGCTAGGCCCCTGGTACTTAAAATCTAGCCCCTGAAAAATATTTTCTAAGTCCCTAGTGCAGTAAAAATGGCAGATTGCACCTCAATTTGGTAAATTGCATAACTATTTCATTTTAACTCCAATTTTCACTTTTTAAATATGTTTTCTGTCCCAAATTGAATGTTCTATCCAAATATAATTTTTTTTACTGTTTTGAATATTTTAAATTGGTGAAACATTTGAATTCTTGTTTAAATCACTTAAATTTGCAAAATTCATAACTTGTTCATAAAAATTCCAAATTCAACAAACCAAATATGTTTTCCATGCAAAATTAAACCACCTTTCCAAATATAAAATTTGTTTCATGTTTTGAATAATTAAACTTGGTTAAATAATTTAAATCTTATTTAATTCATTTAAAATTGCTAAATTCATAACTTGATCAAATCAAATTCTTTTGGGACATATAAAATATGTTTTCAAACCATCAAAGTATAAACTTTTCAAATATGAACTTGGTTTAATGTTTTGATCAAATAAAATTCAATTAACATCCACACTTGAATTAATTCCAATTTAATTCTTGTTTAACTTGTTTAATTCCTAAATAATTTATTTGAAATCCTTTTCAACAAGTGAAACATGTATTCCAACTAAAATCTTGTTTTCTTTTCAAATATAAACTCTGTTATCTGTTTTGAACAATTTAACATGATGAAAACTACAAATGCTTGTGTGACACCTTTAAGTAACCAAATTTTCCAAAACTTAACAAATGAATTTCCAAACTTATTAAACCTTATTTCCATTTGGTTCTATTGTTGTTATTCTTCTGTTTTCCTCATCCATGCATCATGCTAATCCACTTTCATATAATGACTAGTTGTAAAACAATTAATTCAACCATGATTCATGGGCTTTTCATATGCAACTCAGTTGCATGTGGGTCCATTTAATCATGTTGTTACCACATCAACTAGTTTATTTTGATGCATCAATTAAATGGTCATGCATCATCCCATGTTTGTGCACTATGCCATGATATTGATTGTTTATCTTTCTGCATTGTTTGTTTGCTTCTTCCCGGATATACGACGACGTTGAGACCGACGATACTTACGACACCCCTTCTAAGGATTTAGCTCAGTACCAGGCTACTGGGTTTGCAGGCAAGTTATCACTCACATGAACCACTGTGTTCCTTTCAACATTGATTACCGATACTTTCCGTTGTTCTTTTCTGCTAGCCTTAGTAGTAGTTGTTTCTGTTACGAACCCATCACATGAATCCCTTAACCTTGATATTGCCTCACCTCCACTCCTATCACCCCCTTGGTTGAGCCAGTGTCTTACTAGCATGCTTAGGTTGCTTTTGCTCGAGTCTATTATCCGTTACTTTCTGTTACTATATCTATTATGTTCTGGGGGCTCGATGTTTAATCAATCAATCAATCATGCTCCTGTTATTGTTAAATAATAATTTGATGATAAGGCACCGGCAGGAGGCCCATGAGAGGTTTTGAAGCCTGCTAGTGTCGACCCTAATAGGAAAAGGGTCTTGTCTACTGATCCATGATGAGCGCACTAACCGCATGTGGGAAGCGAGTATGGGCGCCCCCCTCAACTTGACCTGATTCGCATCTCGTCCAAATCGCCTCATTTAGTTCGTGTTTTCCATTTGCCGCATGCATGTTTTTGCGAGCCCAGGCCAGGGTGGAACTTTCGTAGTCGGCATATAGGGGGACACGTTCTTAGAGTGCTATGAGGGTCCATTTTCTTCTGGGCTCGATTAGCCGTGCGCCCAAGGTGCTTTGGGCTTGATGCGAAGAATGGTTGGTTGTGTAGAGTACCCCGCTTGGTGGAAGTGCATTTCCATCTGGCGGGTTATTCTTGCGTGTACGGCCAAATTGGTGCAACCCTGCAGGGATAATCTTCTCGAGAAGCCGTGTTTTCCGCGGTTATGGATTACTTGGTGAAAGTACTGGCTAACAAGTACTCAGGACAACTTAAACATAATGATCAAACATGTTACACCCCATGATTAATAACTTGACTAGTAATACTCTTATTGACACAATAATTTGAGCCATCATTATTTCAACTGTGTGAGTTATCCTCGGATTGCTTCTTTGGATAAGGGGCGAGATCCAGGATGGGTTTGTTTGAAGTTATCTTTCAGTTGGTTACAATCCTCGATCTTATCTCCTTTCTGTTAGCCGGAAGTGGTAGAATCTCTGTAGTTGGTTAGCGCAGCCAGTTGCAGCATCTTTTATATCCCCTCTCTTCCGTTGAACCCAAGGCATCTGTGCTTGGTGTTGACGGGTTACACTTTGGTGAACTGTGAGTCTTGCTTGCCAGTACGTTTATGTACTGACCCCTTTGGGGGCTGTGGTTTCCGCAGACCTACGTTTCCGAGGATCTACATGGTGGCAACTACGTGGAGTATGACGAGACTGCTGACGAGTAGATAGCGGACCCGGGCAGGATCCGAGACTTCGTGGATGGGCTCCGTCTGTTTGTTTCCGGCCTCTTAGGCCTATTTGGTTCTTGTCTGAACTCAGACATGTTGAATGCTTCCGCTGTATTGTAATGATGTATTGTTGGGGCATGTGCCCTCTGAATGATTGTATTTGCTATCTCTGCTCTAATGAGAGCTATTTGCAACTTATTTCAATCTTTTGTGTCGTAGAGATCTGTTGTGATATCAGTTGTTCAACGCCGTTGACGTACCATGTGTGTATGGTTTGAAGTACGTCGACGGAAGTGCCTTTGATCTCTAGTGGATAGTTTACATCGACGATGGAATAGCAGGGCTTGTGTTGTCGCGCATAAGCGCAGGCCTACCAGGAAGCTGGGACGTGGGAGCAGTTATGCCCCATAATCCAAGCATCTGCTATCCAGTTCGTACGGTGAGTATCCCCTAGAAATCAGGGTGTGACAAATGGTATCAGAGCCTGTCTGCCTGTAGGATCCCTTTTTACTGGTCGCAGTTGAGTCTAGAAACTATTTTGTAGCTATATAGGAAAAATGAAACGTGAGAGTAGGAATTCTGTTCTTTTTCTTCTTTCCCCACCCACCCTCCCTTTTTCTGGTAAGGAAGTGCAACGTTGTTTTTCCCTTCTCATCAAAACTTTCAAGTTAGGATTTCACGAATTCTGGTTTCTTTAGGATGGTTATATCTACTAGACCATAGGAATGGAGGTGGTTGTGACATGATTTATCATGTTGCCTACTCATGATTGAGAACGGAGGCGTGTAAGCCCCGGAAGCAGATCCTCTATTCCTTAAGCAGTAGATATTGATCCTTTAGAAGCCCGGATGGGTTTTCCGTAGTACCTCAGGAGTTTTGTTCTCGTTTTCCCCGATGTTGATATCCTGTTCTTCTCAACATCCTGTTCGTCCGTTGAAATCTTGTTGTTGTTTTCCACTTCAATTCTTCTACCGGTGTCTAATCAAAGTTTTCCCCGTTCATCTGCTAAACTCTATTCCAGCTAAAGTATTGTTTGATACCGGAGCATCCCATTCCTTTATGTCAAGATCTTTTCCAAAACATACTACCCAATTCTGGTTCCACTAAGCAATCAAATCACCGTTCACTCTCCGGAATCTCAATCCAATTCTAATGGGAGGCCACATATTCCTCGTTACTCTCATGTTGATGATTCTGACATTGATGATTATTCTTGGTGTTGCATTAATGTCAATAACTCTGTTCCAACCTTATTACAGATAGTCTATTCTCCAAATGCATCAAACTCTATCCAGCTATACACCCTCCATACAAAACCTCTCCCTTTACTTGAAAATGTTAAGGTGGTTTGCAAATTCCCTGACGTCTATCCAATGTGCACGATGTGTTTCACGTGTCACAGCTCAGAGGATCTTCCCAAGAAGTATCCGGACCTTTTCTTTTCTCAGTAGGAATCTCGGGGCGCGATTCCTTCAAGGGGGGGCGTTTTGTAACAGCCCAAGTATGAAAACTACCCTATAGAATGTTTGATTTCCTGTTTAATTTAAGTATTGCATCATGTCATCATATTGTTGCATTTGTTTCTTTTGTTTTGCATCTGTTATTCTTTGTTTTCATAAGAAAAATCAAACAATTTCAACTGCTTTGTTTTCATACTTGTTCTGTTACAACTTTTGGAATAAAAATAACAAGTGAAAACAACCAAATTGTTCCATTTTATTTCCAAGTTGATCGCTCATTAATTTGTTGGTTTTAATCAATCAATTAATCCAATCAAATAATTCTAAAACATTTTCAAATTCAAACCAATTCTCAAAATCAGTACCTTTTGAAACCTTAAAGTTCACCACCCTATTTGTATTCTTTGAATCACTTTAAAACCCTAGGGGAAACCCTATTGAAATTGCTTTGTTTTTCTAATATTAATTAATATTGGAAATTTCCTTCAATTTGGTTTCAAATACAAACAACCTTTTTAAATTTCAAACTTTTGAAAATCCACCTTGGCAATTGGTTGCTATGGGTATAACCAACCTAACCTAATTTTTTCCAGAATTTTTACTGATTTAAAAACCCTCTTTTTCTTCCAAAAGCAAACCTACAAAAAAAAAACAGAAAAAGGAAAATAAATAAAAGAGAAAGCGCGCAGCAGCTAAGCCTAGACTCTGGCCCAGCCCATCTAAGTCCTATCCAGCGCGCAGCCAGCCCAATACCCCTTCCCTCGCTGTCACCTACCTCTCGCTGGCGTCAGCTCTGTACGAACGATGGCAGAACCACACGATCGTTCGCTTCCCCGCTCGATTCTTCGCCGTACAACCACCTAGCCCCCCTATATCTACCATACCTCTGCCCTAGCCTCGTAGGAACCCTAGCTACCCCCTCTCCTCTAAACCTTGCGCCGCTCGCCTCCATCCCATCTTCCTTTCCCTCTGCTTGGCTGTTTTTCTGCACCTGCACAGAGCCGAAACACCACCTGTTCCCCGTCACCCCCCGCCACCACCGTCCACCTCGAGGAGGAGCCGCCGCCGGGAATGGAACCGGGGCGCTCCCCTGAGGCTCCTCGTGCCCTCGGTTCTCCCCGAGGTGCACCGGAGCGTCGCCGCCGTCGACGTTTCCGTCGCCGGTCTTCCCTGCATCGGCCACGCCTGCATCGCCTCCTTCCTGGCCGATCGCTGCAGGTGAGCTCGACCGCCTCTCTCCCTTCCCTCCTTCCACCCCTCACCGCACCCCACGGCCGCACCTCCCTGGCGAGCGCATCGCTGCCAGGAGACCATCGTTTCCATCGATCTCTGTCCGTGATGTTTCGGTCAGGTTCAGTTAGTTCAGATACCACCCCGCAATTCCACTTCAAAACGCGTGGGAGTCCTAGTCTAACACCAACCCGAGCCCAGCCCCACTGGTTTGGTTCCCCCAGCGCAAGCAGGAGGTGGGGGGATCGAATCCCACCTCCTGCAGTAAACCACCTCTTTTTATTTTACATGTTTTTGGTCACAAAACTTTCTGGTATTCACAGCTAGGCCCCTGGTACTTAAAATCTAGCCCCTGAAAAATATTTTCTAAGTCCCTAGTGCAGTAAAAATGGCAGATTGCACCTCAATTTGGTAAATTGCATAACTATTTCATTTTAACTCCAATTTTCACTTTTTAAATATGTTTTCTGTCCCAAATTGAATGTTCTATCCAAATATAAATTTTTTTTACTGTTTTGAATATTTTAAATTGGTGAAACATTTGAATTCTTGTTTAAATCACTTAAATTTGCAAAATTCATAACTTGTTCATAAAAATTCCAAATTCAACAAACCAAATATGTTTTCCATGCAAAATTAAACCACCTTTCCAAATATAAAATTTGTTTCATGTTTTGAATAATTAAACTTGGTTAAATAATTTAAATCTTATTTAATTCATTTAAAATTGCTAAATTCATAACTTGATCAAATCAAATTCTTTTGGGACATATAAAATATGTTTTCAAACCATCAAAGTATAAACTTTTCAAATATGAACTTGGTTTAATGTTTTGATCAAATAAAATTCAATTAACATCCACACTTGAATTAATTCCAATTTAATTCTTGTTTAACTTGTTTAATTCCTAAATAATTTATTTGAAATCCTTTTCAACAAGTGAAACATGTATTCCAACTAAAATCTTGTTTTCTTTTCAAATATAAACTCTGTTATCTGTTTTGAACAATTTAACATGATGAAAACAACAAATGCTTGTGTGACACCTTTAAGTAACCAAATTTTCCAAAACTTAACAAATGAATTTCCAAACTTATTAAACCTTATTTCCATTTGGTTCTATTGTTGTTATTCTTCTGTTTTCCTCATCCATGCATCATGCTAATCCACTTTCATATAATGACTAGTTGTAAAACAATTAATTCAACCATGATTCATGGGCTTTTCATATGCAACTCAGTTGCATGTGGGTCCATTTAATCATGTTGTTACCACATCAACTAGTTTATTTTGATGCATCAATTAAATGGTCATGCATCATCCCATGTTTGTGCACTATGCCATGATATTGATTGTTTATCTTTCTGCATTGTTTGTTTGCTTCTTCCCGGATATACGACGACGTTGAGACCGACGATACTTACGACACCCCTTCTAAGGATTTAGCTCAGTACCAGGCTACTGGGTTTGCAGGCAAGTTATCACTCACATGAACCACTGTGTTCCTTTCAACATTGATTACCGATACTTTCCGTTGTTCTTTTCTGCTAGCCTTAGTAGTAGTTGTTTCTGTTACGAACCCATCACATGAATCCCTTAACCTTGATATTGCCTCACCTCCACTCCTATCACCCCCTTGGTTGAGCCAGTGTCTTACTAGCATGCTTAGGTTGCTTTTGCTCGAGTCTGTTATCCGTTACTTTCTGTTACTATATCTATTATGTTCTGGGGGCTCGATGTTTAATCAATCAATCAATCATGCTCCTGTTATTGTTAAATAATAATTTGATGATAAGGCACCGGCAGGAGGCCCATGAGAGGTTTTGAAGCCTGCTAGTGTCGACCCTAATAGGAAAAGGGTCTTGTCTACTGATCCATGATGAGCGCACTAACCGCATGTGGGAAGCGAGTATGGGCGCCCCCCCTCAACTTGACCTGATTCGCATCTCGTCCAAATCGCCTCATTTAGTTCGTGTTTTCCATTTGCCGCATGCATGTTTTTGCGAGCCCAGGCCAGGGTGGAACTTTCGTAGTCGGCATATAGGGGGACACGTTCTTAGAGTGCTATGAGGGTCCATTTTCTTCTGGGCTCGATTAGCCGTGCGCCCAAGGTGCTTTGGGCTTGATGCGAAGAATGGTTGGTTGTGTAGAGTACCCCGCTTGGTGGAAGTGCATTTCCATCTGGCGGGTTATTCTTGCGTGTACGGCCAAATTGGTGCAACCCTGCAGGGATAATCTTCTCGAGAAGCCGTGTTTTCCGCGGTTATGGATTACTTGGTGAAAGTACTGGCTAACAAGTACTTAGGACAACTTAAACATAATGATCAAACATGTTACACCCCATGATTAATAACTTGACTAGTAATACTCTTATTGACACAATAATTTGAACCATCATTATTTCAACTGTGTGAGTTATCCTCGGATTGCTTCTTTGGATAAGGGGCGAGATCGAGGATGGGTTTGTTTGAAGTTATCTTTCAGTTGGTTACAATCCTCGATCTTATCTCCTTTCTGTTAGCCGGAAGTGGTAGAATCTCTGTAGTTGGTTAGCGCAGCCAGTTGCAGCATCTTTTATATCCCCTCTCTTCCGTTGAACCCAAGGCATCTGTGCTTGGTGTTGACGGGTTACACTTTGGTGAACTGTGAGTCTTGCTTGCCAGTACGTTTATGTACTGACCCCTTTGGGGGCTGTGGTTTCCGCAGACCTACGTTTCCGAGGATCTACATGGTGGCAACTACGTGGAGTATGACGAGACTGCTGACGAATAGATAGCGGACCCGGGCAGGATCCGAGACTTCGTGGATGGGCTCCGTCTGTTTGTTTCCGGCCTCTTAGGCCTATTTGGTTCTTGTCTGAACTCAGACATGTTGAATGCTTCCGCTGTATTGTAATGATGTATTGTTGGGGCATGTGCCCTCTGAATGATTGTATTTGCTATCTCTGCTCTAATGAGAGCTATTTGCAACTTATTTCAATCTTTTGTGTCGTAGAGATCTGTTGTGATATCAGTTGTTCAACGCCGTTGACGTACCATGTGTGTATGGTTTGAAGTACGTCGACGGAAGTGCCTTTGATCTCTAGTGGATAGTTTACATCGACGATGGAATAGCAGGGCTTGTGTTGTCGCGCATAAGCGCAGGCCTACCAGGAAGCTGGGACGTGGGAGCAGTTATGCCCCATAATCCAAGCATCTGCTATCCAGTTCGTACGGTGAGTATCCCCTAGAAATCAGGGTGCGACAATTACATAAACCAAAAGGCATACGTCTATAAGCATAGGTTATAAAGGGACAAGTGAAAGTTGTTTTCTCTTGATCAGGCTTCCTAACAGCAATTTGAGAGAACCTAGAATAACCATCAATAAAGCAAAAGTGAGTTTTCTTAGACAACCTCTGTAACATTTGATCAATAAAAGGCAAAGGATAATGATCTTTCTTAGTAAACTTATTAACTTTCCTAAAATCAATACATATCCTATAACTAACCACTACTCTTTGAGGAATAAATTCATTATTTTCATTTGGCACAACAGTCATCCCTCCTTTCTTAGGGACGCAATGCACATGACTAACCCATATACTATCAGCAATAGGATAAATAATACCAACATCAAGGAGTTTTAATACCTCATTTCTTACCACATCCTTCATCTTAGGATTTAAACGGTGTTGATGTTCAACACCTGGCTTTGCATCAGGTTCAATATTAATAGCATGCTGACATATAGCAGGAGAAATCCCTTTTAAATCATCAAGAGTATAACCAATAGCACCTCTGTGTTTCCTTAATATTCCCAATAATCTCTCCTCTTCTTTACCAGAAAGTTTAGAAATAATAATAACAGGATATAATTTCTTATCATCAATATGAGCATATTTAAGATTGTCAGACAAAGGCTTTAAATCAAAAACAGGATCCTCCTTGGGTGGTAATGTGGTACCCAAGTCTTCCACCGGTAAATTATGTTTCAACATTGCCGGCTGATGTAGGAAAATCTCGTCAATTTTATTTCTTTCTTCCATAAAGAAATCACTTTCGTGGTCTTCCATGAATTGCTGCAAAGGATTGTTAGGATCAAGAGCAATAGAAGCCAATTGTTCAACTCTATAATTCTCATTAAGTAATTCAGCTTCATAAGGTGCTTTAGTAAATTTGGAGAAATTAAATTCAGAAGACTCTCCATCCAACTTTGTAAGGATTTTCTCCTTTTTTACAATCTATAACAACACCGCAAGTGTTTAAGAAAGGTCTACCAAATATAATAGGACAAGTATCACTAGCAGAAGTGCCTAGTACTAGAAAATCAGCAGGATATTTAGTTTTACCACGTAAGACCTCCACATCTCTAACAATACCAATTGGAGAAATAGTTTCCCTATTAGCAAGTTGAATAATCACATCAATGTATTCAAGTTCACAAGAACCAATTTCATGCATGATATCTTTATAAAGCTCATAAGGAATAGCACTAGAACTAGCACCAATATCACACACACCATAATCGAAATGATCACCTATCCTAACAGATAGCATAGGAACACTAGGTTTCCTAGATTTACTAGGATGAGAGACAATATTAGAAGCATCTTCAAAAAATATAATGAGTCCCTCTTCTACATTTTCAGAAACAAGGTCCTTTACTATTGCTACTGTAGGTTCTACAATTATTTGTTCCTCGGGTTCTACAGGTTTCCTTGCACTTTTATTAACCACACTAGCTAACATAGAATGTTCTTTTACCTTAGCAGGAAAAGGCATTTTCTCAATATAAGGTTCATGCACAATAGAATCAACGGTATGAACTTCCATCTCTCTAGCAGGAACACAATCAACAATATCTTTAAAAGGTGCATGATACTTATCCCATTCCTTTTTGGGAATATCAATATAAGAATCAAAGGCCTTATATAAGTTTGTAGCAACTTGAGAATCCAGACCATAAACAATACTAACATTATGAAAATCATCAGATGGCATAAAAGTTTTAATGCATTCATAATCATAATTTATACCTGACTTTCTACCTTTGTCATTCTCCCATCCTCCAGTGTTTTCTTGAATACGGTCAAGGAGATCCCATTTAGCTTCATCCTTCATACGTGTAAATGATCTAGAACAAGAAGCATCGAATAAATCCTTATCATGAAGAGAAAGCCTTGCATAGAAATTATTAATAACAATATTACTGGGGAGTTCATGAATGGGGCATTTGAGCATTAGTAACTTCAGTCTCTCCCATGCTTGGGAAATACTCTCTCCGTCATGAGGCCAAAAATTATATATATAATTCCGATCTCTATGAATTTCACTGGGAGGATAGAATTTAGAATAAAAGAGAGGCACTTACTCCCATCCAATAGTCTGGCTATTTTTCAGCAGTTTTAACCATTCAGCGGCTCGGCCTGTCAATGATATAGAGAATAATTTCCTCTTCACTTGGCCCATTGTAATACCTGCACACTTGAACAACTCGCATAATTCATGTAAAAAGAGAAAATGATCACCAGGATGGACAGTTCCATCACCTGAATAGCAGTTATTCATAACATGTTTTACAATATTTATAGGTATTTTATAAGGATTTAAATCATCAGGCGGTGGGTCACTTACTACCCTAGCACTGGCAGCAGTGCCCGCAAATAAGGACTCAAAAGGAGATCCAAACATAGTGTAATAAAGTAGTAGATAGTAATAAAAAAACACTTACAACAGAAGCTTCCTTTATCAATTCCACTTCCCAATAGCGCTTCACTCCCCGGCAACGGCGCCATAAAATAGTCTTGATGACCCACAAGTATGGGAGGGGGTGTATCGTAGTGCTTTAGATAAATAAGAGCGTCGAACCAAACGAGGAGCAGAACGTGTTGACAAGCAGTTTCGATGAAGGAATAACTGTAAATACTAAAAGATAGATTTGCAGGGGTTTTTGATATTGCAGATAAATAAAGTGCGAGTAAATGAAATGAAGTAATAATTATTACATCAAGTGGCCCAATTCTTTCTTCAGCAAAGGACAAGCCGGTGGGTTTACTTATGATTAACAAACGTTCTCGAGGACACACGGGAGGTTTCTATCAAGTGCTTTTGTTTCATGCCGCTGAATAATCTTTAATGTTTTGATAAGTGTTGTGTGGGTGAACCTATGCTAATGTACCGTCCCATCCAATACTAATACATACTTGTGATTATACCCTTGCAAGCATCCGCAACTACAAGAAAGTATTTAAGAAATAAATCTAACGACAACTTTAAACTCCGGGATCCTACACTCCCTCGTGTAATGGTTTCCTAACGGGCGTTTAGGTTCCTGTCACTCCGGCAACCCCACAATTAGAAGCTAAATACACGATGCATTCCCCTAGGCCCATAAAAGGTGGAGTATCATGTAGTCGACGTTCACATGACACCACTAGAAGAATAAAACCACAACTTAAATATCAAACCATTAAATATTACTCAACATTACTTCACTACTGACAACTTGACTTCTCCCATGTCCTCAAGAACAACACGAACTACTCACAAGACATCATATGGATCATAATCAGAGGTGATATAATGGATGATAACAATCTGGTCATAAAGTGCTAACACCGATAAATCTCACAAGCATCAACTACTAACAAGTAATCCACACCGGGAGAGAGATCTAATGTAAAACAACGATAGAGGCCCCTAATTGTTACAGCGGGATGACGATGGATGATGAGGGTAATGGTGCTGGTGTTTATGATGACGATCTTGATGATGCCCGGAGTGATGACGGTAACGATGGCGATGATTTCCCCTCTCCGGAGAGGAACTTCCCCGGCAGATTTCTCCCTGCCAGAGAGCTTTTCTCCCTCGGGTGTTTTCCGCCCAAGGCGGCGTCGGAATAATTCTTCAATGATGGTATGGGGCTTAGGGTTCCCTCGGGGTCAAGTACGCGAAAGACCTCCACCAAAGGTGGGCCAGGGTGGCCACACCACCGGGTGGCGCGACCAGGGGGCGCCACCCCATGGCGTGGGCCCCTGGTGGCCCCCCTATGGCTCCCCTTCTGGCTGGACTCCTCCTCAGAACTTCTAAGACACCCTCGGTGTCCCCCTTCTTCTTCTGATCTTCTGAAATATGGTATCTCGACGGTGCTTTTTCCATCAGATTTCTCGTCTCGGTGTTTATTCTCCAAAAATTATGAAACATGCAAAATAAGATAAAATAACATAAGGGATGCATCATAACATGAAATATATCGATGAATAGCAGAAAATTATGATATAAAATAGTGATGAAAAATGGACGTATCAGCATAACATCTACTCCTTCTTTATATAAGTGTGGGTCATCCCAAAAATAATGCCTCAAATCATAAAAGAATTTTCTTCTTTGTTGAGATGTAAATGTTGGAGGCAAATACTTGGAAACAATAAGTTAGCATAATCTGCATACCAAGGACTATATTGTGAGTTTACCTGTATTGCAACCAACTTCTCATTTGGAAAACTATCATTAATAGGAATACGGTCATAAGAAATGTTTTCCAATCTAGACAAGCTATCAGCAACAGGATTTTTAGCACCCTTCCTATCGACAATATGCAAATCAAACTCTTGTAAAAGCAGCACCCATCTAATAAGCCTAGGCTTAGAATCTTTGTTTTCCATAAGGTATCTAATAGCAACATGATTAGTGTGAATAGTATCATTTGAATCAACAATATAAGGTCTAAACTTATCACAAGCAAAAACTAAAGCTAAGAAATCTTTTTCAGTGGTTGCATAATTCTTTTGAGCAGCATCAAGAGTCTTACTAGCATAATTAATAACATTCAATTTTTATCTACCCGTTGTCCAAGAACAACACCTACAACAAAATCACTAGCATCACACATAATTTGAAAAGGTAAATTCTAGTCACGTGGTTGAACAATAGGAGCAGTAGTTAAAGCCTTCTTTAAAGTTTCAAAAGCTTCCTTACAATCATCATAAAAAATGGTACATCTTTTGAACAAGATTAGTAAGAGGCTTTGATATTTTAGAGAAATCTTTAATAAACCTCCTATAAAAAGCAGCATGACCAAGAACACTACGAATACCTTTAACATCCCTGGGACAGGGCATTTTCTCTATTGCTTCCACTTTAGCTCTGTCAACTTCAATGCCTCTTTGAGAAATTTTATGTCCAATACTTCATTCACCATAAAGTGGCATTTCTCCCAGTTAAGAACAATATTATTTTCCTCACATGTCTCCAAAACTTTATCAAGATTGTGCAAGGAATTATCAAAATAAGTTCCATAGATGGAGAAATCGTCCATGAATACTTCCACAATTTCTTCACAAAACCCATGAAAATAGCATACATGCATCTTTGAAACGTAGCAGGAGCATTGCACAAACCAAAAGGCATACGTCTATAAGCATAAGTACCATAAGGACAAGTA
The DNA here is from genome assembly GCA_028641055.1 of Alopecurus myosuroides. Taxonomy (NCBI): domain Eukaryota; kingdom Viridiplantae; phylum Streptophyta; class Magnoliopsida; order Poales; family Poaceae; genus Alopecurus; species Alopecurus myosuroides. Next base: position 310,057,471 of record CM054057.1, on the reverse strand, counting down.
AAGGTTGTTTTCTCTTGATCCTGTGCCCTAACAGCAATTTGAGAAAACCCAGAATAACCATCAAGAAAGCAAAAATGAGTTTTCTTAGACAAGCTCTCTAGCATTTGATCAATAAAAGGCAAAGGATAATGATGTTTATTAGTAACCTTGTTAACTTTCCTAAAATCAATGCACATTCTATAATGAACTACTACTCTTTGAGGAATAAGCTCATTATTTTCATTAGGCACAACAGTCATTGCTCCCTTCTTAGGGACACCGTGCACAAGGCTTACCCATCTACTATCAGCAATAGGAAAAATAATACCAGCATCAAGGAGTTTTAATACCTAATTTCTTACCACTTCCTTCATCTTAGGAATTAAAAGACGTTCATGTTCAACTACTGGCTTTGCATCAGGTTCAATATTAATACATGCTGACATATAGTAGGAGAAATCAATTTCAAATCATCAAGAGTATATCAGCTCCATGGTGTCTCTTCAATATTCCCAATAACCTTTCCTCTTCTTCACCTGAAAGTTTAGAACTAATAATAACATGATATGTTTTCTTACCATCAATATAAGCATATTTAAGATCATCAGGCAAAGGTTTTAAATAAAAATAGGATCCTTGATACGTCATAAACGTATCCTTAACTTCTGATGTTCCATGTTGCTTTCTTATTGTTGCCCACATGTTTTCTATACACTTTATGTCACTTTTATCGATTTTCCGGACTAACCTATTGCCAAGATGTCATAGAGCCAGTTCCCTGTTTTCTGCTATTTTTAGTTTCAGAAAAGTTGTTCTAGAAATATTCTCGGAATTGGAAAATTCGAAGCCCGAAAGTCTTAGAATTCTCGAAGGTTCCACGGAGTCCCGAAGAGACCGAGAGGGGGGCCCCAGGGGGCCCACACCATAGGGCGGCGCGCCCCCTTGGCCGCGTCGGGGGGTGGTGTGGGCCCCCCAGGGCTCCACCGCCTTTGCCCTTTTGCCTATATAATCCCCCCGAGACGTAAACCCTAAAGATATACCACTTTTACCCGAGAAACACCCGAGGCCGTCGTCACCGTCATCCCGAGATCGGGAGGGTTCTAGAGCTCTCCCCGGCACCCTGCCGGAGGGGGAAATCATCACCGGAAGGGTCTACACCACCATGCCATCATCCCGAGACTAAGGGTCCATATCAGTAGCTAGATGGATGTTTTGTCCACTTTGTACCTCATGTTTAGATCTTGTGAGCTGCCTAACATGATCAAGATCATCTTTATGTAATGCTACATGTTTTGTTTGCTGGGATATGATGAATGTTAAATGCTATGTCTTCTGATTATCAATCTATCATGTTATCTTCATGCTTATGTTATTTACGATCTTGCATGCTCTCCGTTGTTAGTAGATGTTCTGGCCAAGTAGATGCTAGTAACTCCAAGAGGGAGTATTTATGCTCGATAGTGGGTTCATGCCTCCTTTTCATCTGTGCTCGAGTGACAGAAACGTGACAGATGGAGGATGTGTTGTTTCTATTAGGGAGAAAACAACAATGCTTTGGCTAAGGATGATGTTATTGTTTACATTACACACTTTGCTTACTGCAATTATCTGTTGCTTGCAACTTAATACCCAACATTTGTTCGGATGATATTCGGAGGGTGGATTTTTAGTCATAGATGCAGTTGGATAACGGTCTATGTATCTTGTTGTAATGCCCACATGAATTACATAGTAATCTTCATGTCTTGCATATGCACTACAGTGCAGCCTTCATTTTTGTCAATTGCCCAACTGTAATTTGTTCACCACACATGTTATTATCTTTCTCGGAGAGACACCACTAGTGAACTGTGGACCCCGGAACTTTTTCCTCATACTGATAAAACACCTACTGCTCTCATACTGTTACTACAGTTTTTCCTACTGTTTTCCACACCATACGTTTAACCTCTTTGTGTTCAGCAAAACCGGTGAGATTGACAAACTAACTGCTTCGTTGGGACAGAGGATTTGATCTTGCTGTGTAGGTTCCACGTTGCTGCTGAACCGGTACTGCGCCCTACCACCTCAGCTACATCAACCTTCAGAGATTGCTTGTCCTCCTACTGGTCGATTCAACCTTGGTTTCTTTTCTGAGGGAAAACTTCCTGCTACACTCTTCACAACCTTTCTCTTGGGGTTTACCAACGAGGGTATTAAGGCCATCAACAAGTTTTCTGGCGTCGTTGCCGGGGAGGAAGAGAATTTCTGCAAGGGTGTCTCTCACTTCCAATATCTTTACTTTGTTTTGTTTTTGCTTAGTTTATTTCATTTTGTCTTGTTTGCTTCTCTTTATCAAAAACACAAAAAAGGTTCCTATTCTAGCTATAGTTTTATTCCTGTTTTTAGTTTTGTTAAAATGACTACTCCTGGGAACACTAAGTTGTGTGACTTTACTAGCACCAACAACAATGATTTCATTAGCACACCTATTGCTCCACCTGCTACTACTGCTGATTTTTATGAGATAAAACCTTCCCTGTTAATCCTTGTTATGAGAGAGCAATTTTCTGGTGTTAGTACTAATGATGTTGCTGCCCATATTAATAATTTTGTTGAACTATGTGAGATGCAAAAATATAAAGATGTAGATGGAGATATTATTAAACTGAAATTGTTTCCTTTCTCTTTGAGAGGAAGAGCTAAAGAATGGTTGCTATCTTTGCATAGAAATAGTATTGATTCTTGGACTAAGTGTAAAGATGCTTTCATTGGAAAATATTATCCTCCTGCTAAGATTATATCTTTAAGAAGTAGCATTATGAATTTTAAGCAAATTGATAATGAGCATGTTGCTAAAGCTTGGGAAAGAATGAAATCTTTGGTAAAGAATTGTCCCACTCATGGATTGACTACTTGGATGATCATCCAAACGTTTTATGCATGTCTGAATTTTCCTTCGAGAAACCTTATGGATTCAGCTGCTGGAGGAACCTTTATGTCCATGACCTTGCGGGTTAGAAACAAAGCTTCTTGATGATATGATGGTAAATTATTCTGAGTGGCACAGTGAGAGAGCTACAACTGGTAAGAAGGTAAATTCTGTTGAATAAACCTCCGCTTTGAATGATAGACTTGATGCTATCATGTCTATTCTTGTGAATGGTCATGCTCCTATTGACCCAAATAATGTTCCTTTAGCCTCTTTGGTTGCTCAAGAAGAGCATGTTTATGTGAACTTCCTTAAAAATATTAATTTCAACACCAATGCTTATAGGAATAATTTTGGTAGCAACAATTATAGGCCATGTCCTCCCAATAATAGCAATGCCTATGGTAATTCCTACAACAACAATAAAATTGTACCCTCTGATCTTGAGAACATGCTTAAGAATTTTATTAGTACACAAACTTCTTTTAATAAATCCGTTGAGGAAGTTTGGTAAAATTGATGGTCTTGCTTCTGAAGTTGACAGCCTTGCTCTTGATGTTGATTTTCTGAAACTAAAGGTTATGCCTCATGATGTTAAAGAAAGTAAAACTTTGAATTCTATCCAAACTCGAATTGATGATAATGTTAGAATGTTATCTGAATTGCATGCTAGATGGGAAATAGAAGATGAAATAGCTAGAAAGAATATTATAGCTAATGTTTGCACCATTACCACCACTAGTAAAACTGAAGCTTCTCATGCTAGAAAACCTTCTACTATCAATGGTAAATTAATTGGTGTTGAAAACACTCCCAGTTCTGCTAGTAAAAATGCAAAACTGCCTGAAACTGCTAAAAATGTTCCTGATAAAAGTGCTGAAATTTTTAGAAACATGGGAGGGAATGGTCCCATTACTTTTGATAAAAATGATCTTGACTTTGATGATTGCAACATAACTGAAGTGATTAAGTTCTTACAAAAAGCTTGCTAGTTGTCCTAATGCTAGTGCTATGAATATGGCTTTCACAAAACATATTACAAATGCTCTCATGCAAATTAGAGAGGATGAATTAAGATGTGAAGCCTATATCCCTAGGATGAATCACATAGTAATCTTTATGTCTTGCATATGCACTACGGTGCATCCTTCATTCCTGTCAATTGACCAGCTGTAATTTTTTCACCACACATGTTATTATCTTTCTCGGAGAGACACCACTAGTGAACTGTGGACCCCGGTCCTTTTTCCTCATACTAATAAAACACCTACTGCTTTCATACTGCTCATATACTGTTACTACTGTTTTTCCTACTGTTTTCCACACCATACGTTTAACCTCTTTGTGTTCAGCAAAACCGGTGAGATTGACAACCTCGCTGCTTCGTTGGGACAGAGTGATTTGATTGTGTTGTGTAGGTTCCACATTGCGGCTGAACATGTAGTGCACCCTGCCACCTCAGCTGCATCAACCTTCAGAGCTTGCTTGTCCTCCTACTGGTCGATTCAACCTCGGTTTCTTTTCTTAGGGAAAACTTGCTGCTACACTCTTAACAACCTTTCTCTTGGGGTTTCCCAACGAAGGCTTTAAGGCCATCAATCCTCCTTGGGTGGTAAGGTGGTACCCAAGTCTTCCACAAGTAAATTATGTTTCAGTATCCCCGGTTGACGAAGAAGAATATCGTCAATCTCATTTCTCTCTTCCATAAAGACCCCACTTTCATGGTCCTCCATTTATTGTTGCAAAGCATTGTTAGGAGCAAGAGCAATAGAGGCAAGCTGTTCAACTCTAAAATTTTCATTAGGAAATTCAGATTCATAAGGAGCTCTAGCAAATTTGGAGAAATTAAACTCATAATATTTTCCATCAAATTTAGTCCATATCTTCTCCTTCTTACAATCTATAACATCACCACAAGTGTTCAAAAAGGTTCTACCAAAAATGATACGACAAGTTTTACTAGCAGCTGTAACTAGTACTAGAAAAACGACAGGATATTTAGTTTTTCCACATAAAACTTCCACATCTCTAGCAATACCAATCGGAAAGATAGTTTCTCTATTAGCAAGCTGAATAACCACGTCAATATCTTCAAGTTCACAAGAACCAATTTAATGCATGATTTCTTTATAAATCTCATAAGGAATAACACTAGAACTTGCACCAATATCACACAAACCATAATAACAATGATCACCAATCCTAACAGAAAGCACAAGAACACTAGTTTTCTTAGGTCTATTAGGATGTGAGACAATATTAGAACCATCCTATCAGAAGAAAATATGTTCATCCTCTACATTTCCACAGACAGGGTCTTTAACTATAGCTACTGTAGGTTCAACAGTTATTTGTTCGTCAGGTTCAATAGATGTCTTTACACTTTTGTTAACCACACTAGCTACAATAGAATGTTCCTTTACCTTAGCAGGGAAAGGCATTTTCTCAATATAAGGCTCAGGCACAGCAGGATTAACAACACACACTTCTATATTTCTAGCAGGAACAATATCTTTACAAGGTGCATGATACTTGTTCAACTCCTTTTTTGGGAATATCAAGATAGGAGGCAAAGGATTTAAGACAATTTGCAAAGATTTGAGAATCATTACCACACACAACACTAAAATTATAGAAATCATTAGTTCCCATAAAAGTTTTAATGCATTCATAATCATAATTTATACCTGACTTTCTACCTTTGTCATGCTCCCATCCTTCAGTGTTTTCTTGAATACGGTCAAGAAGATCCCATTTAGCTTCTTCCTTCATATGTGTGAATGATCCAGAACAAGAAGCATCCAATAAATCCTTATCATGAAGAGAAAGACTTGCATAAAAATTATTGATAACAATATTACTCTGGAGCTCATGAACGGGACATTTAAGCATTAATAACTTCATTCTTCCCCAAGCTTGGGCAATAATCTCTCCATCTTGAGGCCAGAAATTATATATTTGATTCCCGTTTTTATGAATCTCACTGGTAGGATAAAATTTAGAATAAAAGAGAGGTACAATTTCCTCCCGTCCACTAGATTCACCATTCTTCAACATTTTAAACCATTCAACAGCTCTGCCTTTCAGCGATAAAGAGAACAACTTCCTTTTAACTTGATTCGTTGTATTACCTGCACACCTGAATAACTCGCATAATTCATGTATAAAGAGCAAATGATCACCGAGATGAACAGTTCCATCTCCAAAATAACAGTTATCCAGAACACGTCCAACAATTTTCATAGGTATTTTAAAAGGATCCAATTTAGCAGATAACGGGTCATCTACTACCCTAGCAGTAACGGTAGTAGTACCCCTAAACAGAGAACAAAAAGGATTCTCCATAATGAAATAAAGCAACTGACAGAAATAAAAACAACACTCACAGTAAAAGTTTCTCTTACCAATTCCACTTACCACTAGCGCTTCACTCCCTGGCAACGGCGCCAGAAAAATAGTATTGATGACCCACAAGTATAGGGGGTGTATCGTAGTACTTTCGATAAATAAGAGTGTCGAACCCAGCGAGGAGCAGAAGGTGTTGACAAGTAGGTTGGACATAGGGTTGACTGTAAACACTAGTGATTACCCACAAGTATAGGGGGTGTATCATAGTACTTTCGATAAATAAGAGTGTCGAACCCAACGAGGAGCAGAAGGTGTTGACAAGCAGGTTGGATGGAAAAGTCAGTGTAAACACTAGCAAACGGGTTTTTGGAGGTTTTTTATATAGCGAATAAATAAAGTGCGAGTAAATAAAAGACATTAAATAATAATGCAGCAAGTGGCTCAATCCTTTTGAGAGCAAAGGACAAGCCGGTTGTTCTACTTATGATTACCAAACGTTCTCGAGGACACATGGGAATTTCGTCAAGTGCTTTCTCTTCATTACAGTTGATTAATATTTATTGGTTCGTGAAGTGTTGTGTGGGTGAACCTATGCTAATGCACCGCCCAACTAGGACTAATACATACTTTTGATTATACCCCTCGCAAGTATCTGCAAATACAAGAAAGTAATTAAGATTAATCTAACCACAACCTTAAAACTCCGGGATCCTACACTTGCTCGTGCATTGGTTTCCTAACGGGGGTTTAGGTTTCTGTCACTCCGGCAACCCCACAATTAGTAGCCAAATACACAATGCATCCTCCTAGGCCCATAAAGTTGAAGTATCATGTAGTCGACATTCACATGACACCACTAGAAGAATAGCACCACAACTTAAATACTGAACCACGAAATATTACTTCAACATAACTTCACTACTAACATCATGAATTCTCCCATGTCCTCAAGAACTAAACGAACTACTCACGAGACATCATATGGATCGTAATCAGAGGTGATAGAATGGATAATAACGATTTGGTCATAAAGTGCAAACACCGATAAGTCACACAAGCATCAACTACTAATAAGTAATCCACACCGGGAGAGAGATCTAATGAAGAACAACGATAAAGACCCCTAATTGTTAGAGCGGTATGAAGGTGGACGGTGGCGGTGATGGTGCTGGTGATGAGGATTATGATGATCTCAATGAAGCCGGAGTGATGACGGTGACGATGGCGATGATTTCCCCTCTCCGGGGAGGAATTGCCCCGGCAGATTTCTCCCTGTCGGAGATCTTTCCTCTCTCTGGTGTTTTCCGCCCCCGAGGCGATGGAGGAATAATTCTTCGAGGATGTGTTGGGTCTTAGTGTTCCCTGGGGGTCAAGTACGCGGAAGGGGGCGCCCGGGAGTGGGCCGAAGGGCCAGACCACCCCCAGGCGTGGCCAGGTGGCCCCCCTCCGGGTGCTCTTCTGGCTCACTTCCTCCTCGGAACTTCTAAGACTCCTCCGTTACTCCCCCTCTTCTTCTGATATTCTGAAATAGGGTATCTTGACGGTGCTTTTTTCCATCAGATTTCTTGTTACGGTGTTTATTCTCCAAAAATTATGATAGTTGAAAAATAAGATAAAATAACATAAGTGATGCATCATAAAATGAAATATATCGGTGAATAACATAAAATAACAATATAAAATAGTGACGCAAAATGGACGTATCAAGTCCCCCCAAGCTTAGACCTCGCTTGTCCCCAAGCAAAACTTAACTCAGTAAACATGACCATAGGTTTATGGAGTGAGGTGTCAATAAATAAAATAAGGACAAAAGGCATCACATCTAACAAAGAACAAGTGATTTTAGATAACAACTTCCTCTCATATAATCAAACTTGAAACAAGTAGAGGAAATCACAATAGAGGTGCAAAAGTAAACCAAAATTGGTAAAGGAAACTTCATTTTTTGGTCAGGAACAGTTAACACTGTACTTATCTTTCGATAATAGTCTTTATACTAGAGCTTATATTGCAGAGTTTATCATGCTCAATTATAACGGTACTTTTGCAGACATTAGTAACTTTCAGAGTGGTATTCAAACAAATAAAAGCATTTGTACAAACAAGGAAGAATAGAGAACATGATTGAGTAAATCAACATATAGATGGCTGGATCACAACAACTCAAATGCTTGCTTAAGACAGAAACGAGTAGGTATACTGACTCAACATAAAGGTAAAAGATAGGCCCTTCTCAGAGGGAAGCATGGATCACTCATGTGCTAGAGCTTTTATTTTGTAAAGCAGAGGTATAAAATGGTTGACACTCCTCCCAACCTTTCTTACACAAACCATGGCTAAACGAATCCTCGGGTGCCTGCCAACAATCACAAACCATGGAGGAGTGCCTAATTTTGAGAGAGGTGTCTGTTTATGTCAACAACTGGAAAACAGAAAATACAGTACGTCACAAGCCAACTAGACTTCACAAGAGCGGATCCCATTGATGGACGCAACTGTTATAGAGGGTCATCCCTCTTTCTCTTTTGTTTACAAAATTATGCTTTGACTTATAAATCAGGGGCAAAAATAGTGAAGAGAATTTTTATTATTATTTGGGGCTGGGAACCCCGCTGCCAGCTCTTCTAGAATTTGGATAAGCGGATGAAGCCACTAGTCTAGGGTGTGAAATCCAATCAACAAGTGAGATAAAGATTCTCTATTTGCGTCCTCATGAGCTAAAACAGGGGCACAAAACATGTGTAATTTTGAAGGTTTAAAGGTAACACACAAGCAATTTACTTGGAGTGGCGGTGAAGTACCACATAGAGGTAGGTATGGTGGACACAAATGGCATGGTTTTGGGCTCAAGGTTTGGATGCACGAGAAGCATTCCCTCTCAGTACTGGTTTTTGGCAAGCAAGGTTGGGTAGCAAGCATAAGAATTGAGGTGAAACAAACAAACACATATATGATAAAGCCAATCATGCAATCTTCCTTGAAGGTACAAACAAACTTATTTCAGAGTATTAAGATTATGAGCTAACAAGAAAGAAAGATCATGGAATAATATATCTACATGCAACTCCCTCTTTTCTACTTAAGTCTCAATGTATTGTTGCTACTCACCAATGCTAACTTTGCCAAAACCAACTAGATTAACCTGAAGCTCCAACATTGATACCAATACTAATAACAAGATCAATCATATAACAAAAATTGCAAACTAAAATAAAGTAGAGCAAGTAGATGATGAAGCTTATCATTAATATTTCATTACGACAACTCAAACCAAGGGATACAATGATAAGCGACTAAATAGTGATACTTCCATACTGCAAACCATCCTATATGATATTTTCTCTTCTCATGATAAGAGTCTAATAAAAGTTTAAAAGGGTGAAAGATAAAGGTGTGGTACCGCGACACTTCCCCAATCTTGGAATAAACCAAGGGGATGCCAATACCAATGACGAATCAATTCTTCGGTGGTGGTGATGAGTCCTTCTGATGAGCTTATCAATTGATTTCTTCAGATCTTCAATTGTGAACATAAGCATACGCATCATCTCCGTATTGTGCTCAATACGGTTTGCATGCTTGTCAGACACTGAATTCCAGCCATCAAGATTTTCCCCCACACTTCCTTAGGTTGAGAGCTTCCTTCATTTGCACGGTTAGAACGATCCATATCCCAGCAAGAAGGCAACTTTGTCTCGGGTACCCTCCTAGATTGATACTCATGAATTAAAGTAACGAAAGGTTTCTTTATGCCTGAAAGTGCTGCCCTTGAAGCTAAGCAGTGACGTGAAGCCTTCCCTCTGGTTTTCATCCTCGCTGTTTGCTTGGAAGGTTTTGCAACCACTCCAATGCTTGCGATGGTAGTGCGTGGATGCACTCGTGGGTTTTCTTCTACATCTCCTTCAGCTCCACTCTCAGTCTCCTCCTCCGGCTTCTGATCTTGGAGATCATTTTCCTTCGGTCCCTTCACCTTGTTGTTGTTGGCGGAGACCATGATGCTTCTAAAACTGAAAACAGATCCTGGCAGAAACAGCTCGAAACAGAAACACGACGAGAAAACGACATACGGACCTCGCGGGGGGGGGGGGTCTCCGGGGGGTTAAACATCAGAAACATACATAACGAAAGGAAAGTCCAGGTCGAAAACGAGTCAGAGAGGGGATCCGGGGCGCCCACACCATAGCCAGGCGAGGCCAACGGTGGGCCCGCGCCCAGGCATGGTATGGTTCCCTCGGGCACCGTCTCCAACTCCTCTTCGGCTCGGTATTTTTCATATTTTCCAAAAACCAATAATTTATAACTTAAAAGGTATTCCACAAACTTTTTCTTAACAGAACTGTTACCTATTCGAAAACAGACTCTGCAGATTCTGGAATCTTCTCTCTAATGAACTTCAACATCAACATCTTCATCATAAGAATCCCCAGAAATATAATGTTTGAGTATTTTCTCATTTACCACTTGTGTAGTGTTATCTTTAAGGGAAGAAATTTTGATTGCACCCGAACGATACACTTATTCAATAACATAAGGTCCTCTCCATCTCGAGAGTAATTTTCCTGCAAAAAATCTGAGACGAGACCGATACAATAGAACTTTCTCACCAACATGAAACTCTCTATTAAGGATTCTTTTATCGTGACATTGTTTAATTTTATCTTTAAAGAGTTTAGCATTTTCATAAGCTTCACATCTACATTCATCTAGATGATTTAAATCAAGCATTATTTTCTTACTAGCAAGTTTAAAATCTTTATTAAGTTTTCTAAAGGCAAGTGACAAGATTTTCCATAAACCATTTTACAAGGAGACATACCCATAGGATTTTTATAAGCAGTTCTATAAGCCAATAAAGAATCATTCAACTGATCACACCAGTTCTTCCTAGGTTTATTAAAAGTCTTTTGCAAGATAGATTTAATTTCTCTATTTGATAATTCTACTTGCCCACTGGTTTGAGGATGATAAGCTGAGGCAATTCTATGATTAACATCATATTTAGCAATGGTTTTTATAAACCCACCATGAATAAAGAGAGAACCTCCATCAGTCATAAGATATCTAGGCACACAAAACCTAGGGAAAATAACATCTTTAAGCATTTTTAAAGACGTCTCACCATCAACACTTTTTTGTAGGTATAGCTTCTATGTCACGACCCCGGACCCAGAGATATACATACTGTTATGTGCTCCTAGCCATGGACTCACAAGGGCTTCAGGGTTACCAGCCCCGGCCGCAACAAACAACGGCAGGCAGACTGGATTCATCGGCACGTAGTCCGGATCCCCTGTCTACTACTCCTTGTATCCATGCTAGTCATAACCAACTATGCATATCAAAGCGTCCACGAATCGAATGAAACTGGAGGAAACGGGACCAAGGCTATACAGAGATGCTATGTGTCCAGAAAGTGCAACTACAATCGAGGGTTACTGGGGTTACCTCGCCCCAGGCCGATCAAATCGACAGGCGGGCTCGGACATGGATCATCGGCTCCACAACCCCTCGACTGCGACAACTATGCAGGCATAGCCAAAACTGTATAACAATGAGCTCGAAACCAACAACCAATCAAAGCAGTACTCTAAACATGAAACTTGTATTAACAGATGATACTAGAGTATAGCTTACAAGCAGAGGTCACACGACCCAACATTACATCAGACAACGGAAGGCAAATTATGTTGCTAAACAACAAGAACCAAAAAGGCCTAAGAGGCCGCAACATAAGGCGACGTCCCAGCCCATAGATTCCAGGCTGCTACCTGGGAACCCCGAACTACTCGTCGATGTCCACGTTGAATCACCACCGATGTGAGATCTTCTCCTGAACCAAAATTAAGCAAACCTGAGTACGGGAGGTACTCAACAAGACTTAATTAACCTATTATATATCTGCTACTTTCATAAAAGGGTTTTATGAAGGCTGATTTGCGTAAAGCAATCTTTGTTTTCCAAATAGAGGAGGAATAGCACGTCTCTTAGAATGTTTTCAAAACAGATGAGAAAGCTACTCAACTACTGAGATCATCATCTTCTTGTATTCCACCAAGTCTTTCTCATTCCCACACTATCTCATGCTACAAGGATCACCCCTCCCGGCATCTCCGGGGAGGCACCCTTCAGACATGGTTAACAAGTTTTAGTCATTCCGTTGAAGTTATCTATGATCACAGAATCCGTTGCCAAGTCGTCCGTAACCGTGGACACGGCTTCTCGAGGAGATTTATCCCTGTAGGGGGTACACTTTACCCACACGTACCATCCGACTCTTAACGCCACATGTACGCTCGTCCATGGAGCGCGGCAGAGGGTGGCTGGCCACGACCTTTACCTTGCTCGACCCTATCCATGAGTCAACCCAAACAGGGCCACCCCGTCAACAGGGAGTTGGCCACCTCCTGACGGCACCTGTTCTGTGAGTCGGGAACAAGATCCGTGTACGTCCATCACTTGTCCCGGTCACGCCCTAAGTTTTCTCCAAATCGTTTTCGGACTCACACGCAGATGGAAAGATCAAACTACGTGACTCATGGACGTGGCCAAACAAGTTAGTTAGTCGAGCGCGGTCTGTTAGGCCCCGCGTGTGGTTGCACGCTCAGTCTTGGCTTCGAAGGCGAGAACTCGCTCCTAGGGGCATGAACAGGACAAAACGCCACAACCCATTGTGGCCTCACATCCATGCCGTGATTAGTCAAGTTATCAAAGGTAATTCAAATCATAAACACCTGACATAGCAGATTCACGCATTGACCAGATTCATCAACTAGGCATGGCTAAGCAAGACTCACAAGGTTTAGCGGAGCGCGCACAAACAAACCTATAGCTGCTAGGTGCAGTGGATCAGGATATCTAGGTTATGCAGTATATAGGGGAACTCTATCTACTGACATCAAATAGTTTAGAACCGAATGCAAAGTACGAGATTCAAATCACTTTGAAACCATATATGAGCAGATAAGAGGTTATGCTTGCCTTGGTTATAAGAAAACCAGATAAAGTCTTCAGGAATAAGTGCTTGACTTGTCGGTTAAGATCAAGTATTCGTCATTGGATTGCTGGCCTTCTCTTCGGAGTCACGTTCTACCGAGAGAGAAATAACACCGAAAGAGAAATAACAATCAACACATGGCATCGATGCAATGCGCAATATGTATGCATGAGCAGATTAATGCACTGAAATAAGGCCCTAAGCATGATCGTTGGGTTGCTAGGGTTCATATGCCAGTTCTGCAGTTTTATTGAAATTATCCCGAAATAGACCCCGGAGGGGGTTTCAGACGATTATGAAGGTGAACACCAATTTAGTTGCCCAAATGGGTTTGAAAACATCATAAACAGGTTGCAATTGTCATTTTAAGCAAATTGGTATATAACTTTTAATTTTCTAATTTTCTTGAATAAAAACTTATTTTTCTATTTTTAAATGATTAAACAACATTAAAATAATACTCATTTTTCAACTTTGTCAAACATGTGTGAAAGTGACATCTTTGGAAAGAGTACATTTTTCTGATCAATTTGGTACCTCATTTTTATTTTTCTGAACTATAAAACAAAAGTTATTAATTAAACAAAATAATACATTTTCTGGAATTAATGGAAATACTAAATACAGGGAGTTATGACGTCATTATGACGCAGTGATGACATCATCATCCTCTGTTCTTCACGGGGAGATCAAAATTCGAAAGAAATCGCGCGCAATTGACGGAACCAACTAGTGGACGAGCTGGACCTGGCCGAGGCGAATCGATGGGTGCCAACCGGTGACCAAATGGTCACCGGGATGGCCGGCGGCGACCGTCGGCATGGCGGCGGGCGGCGGAGCTCGTCGGGGAGAGGAACCAGGGGCGGATGGGGATGGCGGAGAGCACCTAGATGGTCAGAAGCTCACCGTGAATTCGGAGATGAGGTCGAGGGAGTAAACGGGCGTCTCGGTTGGCCGGAATCCATGGAATTCGCGGCGGCCGGAGCTCGGGGAGGATGATGAAATTCGGGCAACTCGTGGCACGGCGGCTTCTCTGTGTACTCGAGGTGGATTCTAGGGCGACGAAGATTCTCCTCACAAGCTCAAAGGGGCACGGGGACTGCCGGAGAGACGGCAAACGGCGACGGCCGAGGCGAGCTAGGGTTTCGGTACCTTTCGGCGTGCTCAGTACAGAGAGGAAAAGGGCGAGCGAGGAGGAGAAGGGAGAGGAAACACGGCCCTTGGCGGCCTTATCTCCGCGAGCAAGGCACAGAGGAGGTGGCAGCTCGATGCGTAGGCGGCCTCCACGCAGCTAGTCCTTCTGTCAAGAGGTTGAAGAAAACCATCTTTTGAAAACCCCCTCAAGCTTCAGAGAAATAGCAGATAGGTCCTTTTCTCTTTGAAAACAGAACAAAAACAGAAGTTTTGGGGACCTTTTTGCAAACAGAAAAATTGGCAAAAATAGTTTTTGGAAAGCTTATGAAATTTCCAACCTCACCATGTATTGCTTTGGTGAAATTGAAATACTTTTCAGAACAAAATTTTGGAACCCCTTTTAAGTACTATTTGCTGGAATTTTCTCAAACCATTTGAATTCAAGTTTTAAATTGGTTCAAACATGATTTGAATTTTTGTTTGATGCATGAATGATATGAACTCAACACCACAACACTTTGGTAGCAAAAATTGGGATGTTACATTCTACCCACTTAGTAACATATCAACAACAACAAGAATATGAGTGTAACCATTCGAAGGAGGAAAAGGACCCATAAAGTCAAATCCCCAACAATCAAAAGGTTCAATAACAAGAGAATAACTCATATGCATTTCATTACGTCTAGAAATATTACCAACTCTTTGACATTCATCACAAGATAAAATAAACTTACGTGCATCTTTAAAGAGAGTAGGCCAATAGAAACCTGATTGTAGAACCTTTTGTGTGGTTCTATCTCCAGCGTGATGTCCTCCATAAGCACTACCATGACACATTTTCAATATTTCACGTTGTTGATGATCTAGAACACATCTTCTCATACTACCATCTACTCCCTATTTATATAAGTGTGGGTCATCCCAAAAATAATGCCTCAAATCGTAGAAGAATTTCCTTCTTTGCTGAGCTGTAAATGTTGGAGGCAAATACTTCGAAACAATAAAGTTAGCATAGTCAGCATACCATGGACTATCCTAGGATTTACTTTTATTGCAGCCAACTGTTCATTTGGAAAACTATCATTAAAAGGAATAGGATCAAAAGTATTGTTTTCCAACCTAGACAAGTTGTGAGCAATAGGATTTTCAGCACCCTTCCTATCCACAATATCAAATCAAACTCTTGTAAAAGCAACACCCATCTAATAAGCCTAGGCTTATCATTTTTCTTTTCCATAAGGTATCTAATAGATGCATGATAAGTATGAATAGTAATATTTGAATCAACAATATAAGGTCTAAACTTATCACATGCAAAAACTACAACTAAGAACTCTTTTTCAGTGGTAGCATAATTCTTTGGAGCACAATCAAGAGTTTTACTAGCATAATGAATAACATTCAATTTCTTATCTACTCGCTGATGACCCATAGGTACAGGGGGTGTATCGTAGTACTTTCGGTAAATAAGAGTGTCGAACCCAACGAGGAGCAGAAGGTGTTGACAAGCAGGTTGGATAGAGGATTCACTGTAAACACTAGCAAACGGGTTTTTGGAGGTTTTTGATATAGCAGATAAAGAAAGTGCGAGTAAATAAAGTGCAGTAAATAATATTGCAACAAATGGCCCAATCCTTTTGAGAGCAAAGTACAAGCCGGTTGTGTTACTTATGACTACTAAACGTTCTCGGGGACACATGGGAATTTCGTCAAGTGCTTTCGCTTCGTTACGATTGATTAATATCCATTGGTTTGTGAAGTGTTGTGTGGGTGAACCTATGCTAATGCACCGCCCAACTAGGACTAATACATACTTGTGATTATACCCCTCATAAGCATCCGCAAATACAAGAAAAAGTAATTAAGATAAATCTAACCACATCCTTAAAACTCTGGGATTCTACGCTCCCTCGTGCATTGGTTTTCTAACGGGGATTTAGGTTTATGTAACTCCGGTAATCCCACAATTAGTGGCCAAATATACAATGCATCCTCCTAGGCCCATAAAGGTGAAGTATCATGTATTCGGCGTTCACATGACACCACTAGAAGAATAGCACCACAACTTAAATACCTACCCACGAGATATTACTTCAACATAACTTCACTACTAACATCAGGACTTCTCCCATGTCCACAAGAACTAAACGAACTACTCACAAGACATAATATGGACCATAATCAGAGGTGATATAATGGATAATAACAATCTGGTCATAAGTACTAATACCGATAAATCTCACAAGCATCAACTACTAACAAGTAATCCACACCGGGAGATAGATCTAATGTAAAACAACGATAGAGCCCCCTAATTGTTATAGAGGGATGACGGTGGATGATGAGGGTGATGGTGCTGGTGGTGACGATGATGACGATGACGATCTTGATGATGCCCGGAGCAATGACGGTGACGATGGCGATGATTTCCCCTCTTCGGAGAGGAATTTCCGCGGCAGATTTCTCCCCGCCAGAGAGCTTTTCTCTCTCGGGTGTTTTCCACCCCGAGGTGGCAGCGGAATAATTCTTCGATGGTGGTCTGGGGCATAAGCTTCTCTGGGGTTCAAGTACGCAAAAAATATCGACCAGAGGTGGGCCAAGGTGGTCACACCACATGGCGACGCGGCCAAGGGGGGAACCCCATGGTGTGGGCCCCTGGTGGCCCCCCTCTGTCCGTCCTCATGGCTGACTCCCTCATCTGGACTTCTAAAATATCTCCGGTGTCCTCCCTCTTCTTCTGATATTCTTAAATAGGGTATCCTGACGGTGCTTTTTCCATCAGATTTCTGGTCCCGGTGTTTATTCTCCAAAAATTATGAAACATGCAAAATAAGATAAAACAACATAAGTGATGCATCATAACATGAAATATATCGATGAATAGCAGAAAATAACAATATAAAACGGTGATGCAAAATGGACGTATCAACTCCCCCGAAGCTTAGGCCCCGCTTGTCCCCAAGCAAAAATGAACTCAGTAAACATGACCACAGGTTTATGGAGTGAGGTGTCGATAAATAAAATATGGACAAGTGGCATCACATCTATAAAGAACAATTCAATTTAGACAACAACATCCTCTCATATAATCAAACTTGAAACAAGTAGAGGAACAACAAAGGTGCAAAAAGTAAATCAAAGTTGGTAAAGGCAAACTTCGTTCTTGGTCAGAGAACAATTAACAGTGTACTTATCTTTCGATCAGAGTCTTTATACTAGAGCTATATTACAGAGTTTATCATGCGCAATTATAACATTCTCTTTGCAGACATTGGTAACTTTAAAAGTGGTATTCAAACAGATAAAAGCATTTGCAGAAACAAGTAAGAATAAAGAACATGATTGAGTAAATCAACGTGTAGCTAGATGAATCACAAAAACTCAAAGGCTTGCTTAAGACAGGAAGAAGTAGGTTAACTGACTCAACATAAATGTAAAAGATAGGCCCTTCGCAGAGGGAAGCATTAATCACTCATGTGCTAGAGCTTTTAGTTTGTAAAACAGAGGTATAAAATGGTTGACACTCCTCCCAACCTTTCTTACACAAACCATGGCCAACCGAATCCTCGGGTGCATGCCAACAATCACAAACCATGGAGGAGTGTCTAGATTTTGAGAGGCGTATGTTTATGTGAACGAATGGCAAACAGAAAATACAGTACATCACAAGCCAACTAGACTTCACAAGAGCGGCTCCCATAGAAGGACGCAACTGGTATATAAGACCATCCCTCTTTCTCTTTTGTTTACACGATTATGCTTTGACTGATAAACAGGGGCAAAAATAGTGAAGATAATTTGTATCATTATTTGGGGCTGGGAACCCCACTGCCATCTCTTCTAGCATTTGGATAAGTGGATGAAGCCACTAGTCCAGGGTGTGAAATCCAATCAACAAGTGAGATAAAGATTCTCTATTTGCACCCTCATGAGCTAAAACAGGTTCACAAAATAGGTGTAATTTTGAAGGTTTAAAGGTAGCACACAAGAAATTTACTTGGAGTGGCGGTGAAATACCACATATAGGTAGGTAAGGCAGACCCGAATGGCAAGGGTTTGGGCTCAAGGTTTGGATGCACGAGAAGCATTCCCTCTCAGTACAGGTTTTTGGCTAGCAAGGTTGGGTAGCAAGCATAAGAATCAAAGTAAAACAAACAAAAACATGTATGATAAAGCCAATCATGCAATCTTCCTTGAAGGTGCAAACAAACTTATTTCAGAATACTAAGCTTAGCTAACAAGAAAGAAAGATCATGGAATAATATATCTGCATGCAACTCCCTCTTTTCTACTTAAGTCTCAACGAATTGTTGCTACTGACCAATGCTAAGTTTGCCAAAACCAACTAGATTATCTTGAAGCTTCAAAATTGATACCAATACTAATAACAAGATTAACGATATAACAAAAATTGCAAACTAAAATAAAGTACAACAAGTAGATGATGAAACTTCTCATTAATATTTCATTACGGCAACTCAAACCAAGGGATACAACGATAACCAACTAAGGAGTGACACTTCCATACTATAAACCATCCTATATGATATTTTCTCTACTTACGATATGACTCTAATAAAAGGTAAAAAGGGTGAAACATAAAGGTGATACCGCGACACTCCCCCAAGCTTGGAGCAAGCCAAGGGGATGTCAATACCAATGACGAATCAATTCTTCGGTGGTGGTGGTGAATCCTTCTCAATGAGCTTATAAATTGATTTCTTCAGATCTTCAATTCCGAATATAAGAATACGCATCAACTCCATATTGTGATCAATACGGTTTGCATGCTTGTCAGACGGTGAATTCCAGCCATCAAGAATTTTCCCTCACACTTCCTTAGGTTGAGAGCTTTCTCTATCTGCATGGTTAGAACGATCCATATCCCAGCAAAAGGCAACCTTGACTCTGGTACCCTCATATATTGATATTCATGAATTAAAGTATGGAAAGGTCTCTTAATACTTGAAAGTGGAATATCTGGGGATAAAAAGAGAAGTCATGCCTTCCATCCAGTGTTCGTCCTCGCTGTTTGCTTGGAAGGTTTTGCAACCACTCCAATTCTTGCGATGGTGGCGCATGGACGCACTCGTGGGTTTTCTTCGACATCTCCTACGGCTCCACTCTCGATCTCCTCCTCCGGCTTCCGGTCTTGGAGATCATCTTCCTTAGTTCCCTTCCCCTTGTTGTTGGTGGCGAAGACCATGATGCTTCTAAAAACTGAAAACAGATCCTCACAGAAAAAACTCGAAACAGAAACACGACGAAAAATGATATACGGACCTTGATGGTGCAGATCTTGCACTCGTTGGCTTACCCCAAGAGGAGGGTGTGATGAGCACAACGGTAGGAAGTTTTCCCCATAGTTAAGAACCAGCATTATCAATCCAGTAGGAGAAAGAGAATCTTCGGAAGGTTGATGCCACTGACGGTGGTGCTGGCGCTTCACCGGTGTCAGCAACAACATGGAACCTGCACACAACACAACCAAAATACTTTGCCCCAACGGTACAGTCAGGTTGTCAATCTCACCGGTCTTGCTAAAAACAAAGATTAGACGTATAGTGTGGAAAAATAGTGTATGCTTGCAGAAAGTAAAGAAAGCAGGAAATTGTTGTGGGTGGTTTAACAGTGTGGAAAAATGGATCGGGGTTCGTAGATTCACTAGTGGTGTCTCTCCATAAAAGATAGCATCCTGGGAGAACAAATTACAGCTGGGCAATTGACAAATAAAGGTTGCACCGTGGTGCACAATATGACATGAAGATTACTATGTTATTTAGTGCGGGCATTACAACAAGATACATAGACCGACATCCATCTTCATCTATGACTAATAATTCACCCTCAGGTTATCATCCGAACCCCCTCAGGTATTAAGTTGGAAGCAACAGATAATTGTGTTAAACAAAGTGTGTAAGGTAAGCAATGATTATGCATGTGGGCACTCTCACCACTATTTTATCCCTAATGGCAACAGCACATCCTCCCCCTTCACGTTTCTGTCACTCGAGAAAGGCAACAAGGAGGCATGAACCCACTATCGAGCATAAATACTCCCTCTTGGATTCACTAGGAATTACTTGGCCAGAATAACCGCTAGCAACGGAGAGCATGCAAGATCAAAAATAACACATGAAAATAAAGACTATAATCAACTTGGCATAAGGTCAATATTCGTCGGATCCCAGCAAACACAACACAGAGAATTACATAAGATCAATCTCGATCATGATAGGCAGCTCACGAGATCTAAACATGGAGGCATATGAGGATAAGACAACCATCTAGCTACAGCTACGAACCTGTAGTCCAAGGATGAACTACTCACACATCACTCCGGAGGTAGGCATGCTGATGAAGAAGCCTCCGGTGATGATCTCCTCTCCGGCAGGGTGCCGAAAACAGCTTCAGAACCCCTGATCTGGGGTTGACGGTGACGGCGGCTGCGGAACTTTTTCGGAAATTTTGATCAGGTGTTTAGGGTTTTCCATCCGGGGGGCTTAAATAGGCGAAATGGCGAAGGCGATGGAGGCCGGAGGGGCCCACACCCATAGCTAGCGCGGCCAGGGGGCGCGCCACCCTATGGTGTGGCCCCCTGCTGCCCCTCTCCGGCTCCTCTTCGGTCTTCTGGATGCTTCTGGGGAAAATAGGACTTCCGGGTTTCAAATTTTCCAATTCCGAGAATATTTCCAGAACAACTTTTCTGAAACTAAAAAACTGCAGAAAACAGGGAACTAGCTCTGTGGCATCTTGTTAATAGGTTAGTCTGGAAAACGTATAAAAATGCTATAAATAAGGGAGAAAACATGTAGCAGTTGGCAAAATATGATCATGGAGCATAAGAAATTAGGGATACGTTTATGACGTATCAAGCATCCCCAAGCTTAGTTCCTACTTGTCCTCGAGTAGGTAAACGATAAAACAATAATTTCTGAAGTGACATGCTACCAACACAAACTTGATCAATCTAATGTAAAAGCATATGCACGATGAGATCATAAGACTTTAAACACATACATGATAAATAAAATTTTAATAATAAAGCATAACAATTACTTTGCATCACGAAGAGTAACTGAAATAAAGGATCATGAATAATAATGCAAAGAAAGGTAAACGTTTGTTTCAGGTATAGAGAAAGCATGGAAAAGTGATATTTTGATAGTCCTTAAGAGTGGGGCAAAACATAAATGCCAGGACACTTTCAAAGTTCATGAGGAAGACTAGAACAAATAATTTAAGAACAAATAATATCACATCATGAAGTAATTATTGATGCATATGGGACAAATGGACATAGAAATCAGAATGACAAAAATGCTCTCTCAACTGTGCATAAAGTTAGAAGATGGAGACTCAACATAAAATTAAAAGAAAGGCCCTTCCCAGAGGGAAGAAGGGATCACTCATGTGCTAGAGCTTTTATTTTATTAAACAGAGGTATTAAAAGTTTGACATTTGTGGAGGAATGTCTATATTTTGGGAGATGTATGCTAATGTCAACAAATGGTAAACAAAAAATACAGTACGTCACAAGTCAACTGGATTCACAAGTGCGGCTCCCATGGTGAAGGACGCAACTGGTGTAGAAGGTCCTCCCTCTTTCTCTTTTGTTTACACAATTATGCTTTGACTGATAAATCGGGGGCAAAAATAGTGAAGAGAATTTGTATGCATTAATTTGGGGCTGGGCACCCCGCTGCCAGCTCTTCTATAATTTGGATAAGCGAATGAAGCCACTAGTCCAGGGTGTGAAATCCAATCAACAAGTGAGATAAAGATTCTTTATTTACGTCCTCATGAGCAAAAACAGGAACATAAAGCAAGAGTAATTTTGAAGGTTTTAAAGGTAACACATAAGCAATTTACTTTGGAATGGCAGTTAAATACCACATGTAGGTAGGTATGGTGGACACAATGGGAAAAACTTTGTCTTAAGGGAGTTTGGATGCGCGAGTAGAGCTCATACTCAGTACAGGTGGAGGGTAGCAAAAGACTGGGAGCGACAAATCAAGAGAGCTTAAGAGCCATATTCATGCATAGAGACATAAACATCATTAATTAAAACATATGCGTTATCACAAGTTCAAAACCTAAGTGGTCATGGAGTCTATTCATGACTGGTTTGTAGTCATAAACATGGTGTGAGCATGCACCAAGTCAACCAAATAAAACATTCGAAAGAGAATACCATATATTGATGCTTTACTATGACAAGAACGACTCATGAATCTTTCAATACATATTAAACACTCTCAGCTATTTGAGGCTAATCATGCTACTCAATAACCACAAGGCTTTAAAACTAAAATAAAATTTAGCATGGCATGAAAAAGTCCTAGCCACAGTCTATACAAGCTTCTACTAGTACTGTTAAAAATTCTACTTCAAGCAACAGTTTTCTTTTGTTTCTCCCAACAAGCACCATACAAAACATGTTTTAACAAAAATAATCTTTATGATCCAGAAATCAAACATGAGAGTACTCAAATAATAATACTAAAACTAACAGCTCTAAAAAGATATGCATGCAAAACAGGACCTGAATAAATGCAACAGTCAAACAGAGACTAAGAATACAACGTATTCTCAAGAAAAAGCGGAGTGTGTCACTCTCCAATAAAAGAATGCTGGGGTCCAACCAAGATTATTACGAAGGTAAAAACAAACTGAAAGCAAAATAAAAATCAAACTGAAAACAAAAATAAAAGACGCTCCAAGTAAAACACATAAGATGCGACCGAATAAAAATATAGTTCCACTAGAAGTGACCTGATAATTTGTTGATGAAGAAGGGGATGCCTTGCGCATCCCCAAGCTTAGACGCTTGAGTCTTCTTGGAATTTTCTTGGATGTACCACCGGGGCATCCCCAAGCTTAGGATTTTCACTCTTCTTGATCACTTCATATCATCCTCTTCTCTTGACCCTTGAAAACTCCCTTCACAGCAAAATTCGCACAATCTTCATTAGCAACGTCAGTGCACTTGAAATAAATCCACATGGTTCAGTTTAAACACAAGTATAACACTAAAAAACACATTAGATACTTTCACAACTTCTTTCAAAACTCTTTTTCTCAAAATAACACCAAAAGAAAGAGATTAAGATGCAAATGCGATAAATGGCAGAAATCTGTCAAAAACAGAACAACATGTAAAGATCGATTTTTTCAAAAATCTTCTGTTGCTCAAATCGAAAAGTGGTTTTATAAGAAAAGTTGCGTATATAACTCATGATTAAGCAAAAATAATCTCAGGTCATTTTGAATTTTCTGTGATTTTTAACGGAATTTACAGTGGACAGTAGAAATCTGTTTCCTGCGCAGAAATCCGAAATATAGGCTCAACTTTCCACTAGTGGCTTTACTTGGCTCAACAAAAACTCAAAATAAAAG
Organism: Alopecurus myosuroides; assembly: GCA_028641055.1. Classification (NCBI taxonomy): domain Eukaryota; kingdom Viridiplantae; phylum Streptophyta; class Magnoliopsida; order Poales; family Poaceae; genus Alopecurus; species Alopecurus myosuroides. Next base: position 310,033,703 of record CM054057.1, on the reverse strand, counting down.
ATACAGAGGGGTTTCTAAGGAAATAGACAACACCCAGGTGCAAGAAAACCAAAGAAAACAAAGGGAAACTGAAAGAAAACAGAGAAATAAAACGGGTTGTCTCCCATTAGCGCTTTTCTTTAACGCCTTTCAGCTAGGCATAGAAAAAGCAACTCAAGTATTTTCAAGTAAAGAAGCATCATTTATACCTTCCTCTAAACCATTATTTGCATCAATAGGCACTTTAGATGTTTTTGAAGATTCAACATGAAGGTCATTCTTAGTCTCATTAATTGTTTTAGCAATTTTCAGCATATATTGAGATTTGGGTTTAACCATCTTAGGAGCATACATAAATCTTTGCTCCTTTCCCACAAAGGCTTTCTCCTTTTTGAATTTAAGAGATGAAAAGGTTGAGCTTAAAGCTCCCATGGCATCCTCTAGTTTACCAATCCTAAAATTTTGATTATCATGAGTGTTGCTAGCTTCTAGAGCAGTGATTCTTTTATCAATAGTAACTAGTAATTCATTAACTTTGATAGCATTATCAAGGAAGACTGATAAGTTTATTTACAAAAAGTTTAGTTTATCAATAACATCCTCCAAAGTGATCTCAGTCTTAACAGTTGTAATAGGAGGTGCTCCTACTAAACTTTCAATCAAATTGCAAGCTTTCAAAGCAGGAGTTCCTAGAAAATTTCCACCCGTAAGAGTATCTAACACATGCCTATACCAGCCAGATATACCAACATAAAAATTTCTCAGGAATATCAAGGTAGAATATTTTTGTGTGCACCTCTTATGAACATCATTTATTCTATACCAAGCATATTTTAAACTTTCTCCCCCTTGTTGCCTAAAAGAACCAACCTCTACTTCAGGAATACTAATTTTATCAGAATAAAAGCAAGCACATAAATAACAGCTATGAAGTAAACCAATTTTTTTGTGTTTTCAATATAGAGAAATAAACTATTTTTTTTTTGTGTTTTTGATATATAGAAATAAAAAGAAGACAAAAAAACAAAATAAAGAGATTGAGAGTGAGAGACTCCCCTTGCCAGAAGACTTCCTTCTCCCCGGCAACGGTGGCAGAAAAAGTCCTTGATGGTGCAGATCTTGCACTCGTTGGGATACCCCAAGAGGAGGGTGTGATGAGCACAACGGTAGGAATTTTCCCCCTTAGTTAAGAACCAGGGTTATCAATCCAGTAGGAGAAAGAGAATCTTCGGAAGGCTGATGCCACTGACGGTGGTGCTGGCGCTTCACTGGTGTCAGCAACAACGTGGAACCTGCACACAACACAACCAAAATACTTTGCCCCAACGGTACAGTGAGGTTGTCAATCTCACCGTTCTTGCTGAAAACAAAGATCAGACTTATAGTGTGGAAAAACAGTGTATGCTTTCAGAAAGTAAAGAAAGCAGGATATTGTTGTGGGTTGTTTAACAGTGTGGAAAAATGGACCGGGTTTCGTAGTTTCACTAGTGGTGTCTCTCCATAAAAGATAGCATGTTGGGTGAACAAATTACAGCTGGGTAATTGACAAATAAAGGTTGCACCGTGGTGCACAATATGACATGAAGATTACTATGCTATTTAGTGCGGGCATTACAACAAGATACATAGACCGACATCCATCTGTATCTATGACTAATAATCCACCCTCAGGTTATCATCTGGACCCCCTCGGGTATTAAGTTGCAAGCAACAGATAATTGCATTAAACAAAGTGTGTAATGTAAGCAATGATTATGCACGCGGGCACTCTCACCGTTGTTTTCTCCCTAATGGCAACAACACATCCTCCCCCTTCACGTTTCTGTCACTCGAGCAAGGCAACAAGGAGGCATGAACCCACTATCGAGCATAAATACTCCCTCTTGGAGTCACTAGGAATCACTTGGACAGAATAACCACTAGCAACGGAGAGCGTGCAAGATCACAAATAACACATGCAAATAAAGACTATAATCAACTTGGCATAAGGTCAATATTCATCGGATCCCAGCAAACACAACACAAAGAATTACATAAGATCTATCTCGATCATGATAGGCAGCTCACGAGATTTAAACATGGAGGCATATGAGGAGAAGACAACCATCTAGCTACAGGTACGAACACGTAGTCGTAGGATGAACTACTCACGCATCACTCCAGAGGCAGGCATGGTGATGAAGAAGCCTCCGGTGATGATCTCCTCTCCGGCAGGGTGCCGGAAACAGCTTAAGAACCCCCCTGATCTGGGGTTGACGGTGACGGCGGCTGCGGAACTTTTTCGGGGATTTTGATTAGGTGTTTAGGGTTTTCCATCCGGGGGGCTTAAATAGGCAAAATGGTGAAGGCGGTGGAGGCCGGGGGGCGCCACACCCATAGCTGGCACGGCCAGGGGGGCGTGCCACCCTATGGTGTGGCCCCCCTGCTGCCCCTCTCCGGTTCCTCTTCGGTCTTCTGGATGCTTCCGGGGAAAATAGGACTTTCGGGCTTCGAATTTTCCAATTCCGAGAATATTTTCAGGACAACTTTTCTGAAACTAAAAAACAACAAAACCAGGGAACTGGCTCTGTGCCATCTTGTTAATAGGTTAGTCCGGAAAACATATAAAAATGCTGTAAATAAGGGATAAAACATGTAGCAATTGGCAAAATATGATCATGGAGCATCAGAAATTAGGGATACGTTTCTGACGTATCAGACCTCGGGGGATCCGGGGAATTATATAGCAAAAATATGCGTAACGAAAGGAAAGTCCAGGTTGAAAACGAGTCGGAGAGGGGCTCCGGGGCGTCCACACCATAGCTTGGCGTGACCAAGGTTGGGCCCGCGCCCCGACATGGTGTGGTACCTCTGGGAACCTTCTCCAACTCCTCTTCGGCTCGGTATTTTAATATTTTCCAAAAACCAATAATTTATAATTGAAAAGGTATTCTGTGAATTTTTTTAATAGAACGGATACCTATTCCAAAACAGACTCTGTAGATTCTGGAATCTTCCCTCTAATTAACTTCTCCGGAGTCATTACTTGAATAACATCAACATCTTCATCAGAGGAATCCCCGGAAATATAATGTTTGAGTCTTTTCTCATTTACCACTTGTGTAGTGTTATCTTTGAGGGAAGTAATTTTGATTGCACCCGAACGATACACTTCTTCAATAATATAAGGTCCTTCCCATCAGGAGAGTAATATTCCTGCAAAAAATCTGAGACAAATCAAGCACATGAAACTCTCTATATAATAGAACTTTCTCACCCACATGAAACTCTCTTCTAAGGATTCTTTTATCATTCAATTGTTTAACTTTCTCTTTGAAGAGCTTGGAATTTTCATAAGCTTCACATCTCCATTCATCTAGATGATTCAAATCAAGCATTCTTATCTTACCAACAAGTTTAAAATCTTTATTTAATTCTTTCACTGCCCAATAAGCTTTGTGTTCTAATTCTAAAGGAAAGTGACAAGCTTTTCCATAAAACATTTTATAGGGATACGTACACATAGGATTTTTATAAGCAGGTCTATAAGACCATAAAGCATCATTCAACTTATCTAACCAATTCTTCCTAGATTTATTAACAGTCTTTTGCAAGATAGATTTAATTTCTCTATTTTATCATTCTACTTGCCCACTGGTTTGAGGATGATAAGCTAAGGCAATTCAATGATTAGCATCATATTTAGCAAGGGTATTTATAAAACCACCATGAATAAAATGAGAACCTCCATCAGTCATAAGATATCTAGGCACACCAAACCTAGGGAAAATAGCATCTTTAAGCATTTTTAAAGAGGTCTTGATACATCATAAATGTATCCTTAATTTCTAATGGTCCATTTTTTTTTCATGTTGTTTCCCACATGTTTTCTATACACTTTATATCATTTTTATTGATTTCCCGGGACTAACCTATTGACAATATGCCACAAAGCCAGTTCCTTCTTTCTGCTGTTTTTAGTTTCAAAAAAGTTGTTCTCGAAATATTCTCGAAATTGGAAAATTCAGAAGCCAGAAGTCTTAGAAGTCCCGGAGGGTCCACGGAGTCCCGAAGAGACCCGGAGGGGTGCCCGGGAGCCACCACACCATAGGGGGGCGCAGTTCCCCCTCTGACCGCACCACCAGGTGGTGTGGGCCCCCTGGCCATCCCCGGCATCGCCCTTTCGCCTATATATGCCCCCCCGATGCATAAACCCTAGATGAATCAGCCTTTTTCCACGAAAAACATCCATAGCTCCGCCGCCGCCGCCGACGACAAGTTTCGCGGGGACATAAATCTCGGTTCCGGCACCCTCCCGGGACGGGGAAGTGCCCCCGGAGCCATCTTCATTGCCGTTGATGTCTCCTGTGATGAGGAGGGAGTAGTTCTCCCCCGGGGCTGAGGGCTCTACCAGTAGCTATGTGTTTCATCTCTCTCTCGCATGGTGTGATCTTTATGTGATCGTGAGCTTTGTAATCTAGCTGAATTAGTAGATGTTACTCTACATCTGTTATGCTACTGAAGTGGTTTTGTTATGAGATCTCCATAAACACTTTGATCATGGTGTAATGGTGACACTGTGTGCACCGTGTGGTTTACAATGGTATTTATATCTTGTGTTGGATGACCCTATGAAATTGTGGTGTTTGTCTAGTACCTTCTAGGGCGCTCATAGTGACAGCGTGGGGTTAACTAGACATGGGAATGCGACTTTGAGGAGTGCTTTTTGCAGCCCTACACAGTGCATTGGTGTTTGTTATTCGACCGGAGAGTGGTTCGGAGTATCATAGTGAAGAGAGATATTTATGCATTCAATTATGTTGTCATTGTTAAGAGTGTGCACTAGTGAAAGTAGGATCCCTAGGCCTTGTTTCTAAGCATTGAAACACTGTTTACAATCAGTTCTGCTACATGTTTGCTTGCTGCCATTTTTTCAGATTGCAATTACTACTTATAATCATCCATATTACTTGTATTTCACTCTCTCTTCGTCGAACTAGTGCACCTATACAACTGACAATAGTATTATCTAGCTATAGTATAGATAGAGTGAGGATATAGTCTCATACCTTTTTTATTGTCAGTTGAGTGTTAAAGTTAGCGCTCCTGAGGATCCTTTCGTTCGTCAGTAGAGATGTTCCCACTGGTGCCTCTTCTTCCAATGGTACTATAATTCCTATTCCTATCCCTTTATTCCCTTTTTTGGAAATTCATACGCTCCATGGACAGAGCAAAAAGTGGAGTGTTGGTCAAAGCAAGCCGCCCTATTCTATTACTAGAGAAAATTGGGAGAAGCTCATCCGCTAGAAATGCTTTATTTCGTTTCGTTCCCGTTCTTCATTTCCTTATTATCGAATCCATGGGGGACTTGTCATATTTAGAATCTTTCTGCGGTCTGCTCTGTTTACAATTCTTGCGTACTCTCTTCTCTTTACCACGCGATAGGTCAGCGAAGCGTGAGCGGGCGCTCCGAAGTAAAGGCCAAACACTTCGGCCTAAGGGGAATGAGCAACAAAATGACAAGATGAGGTGCCCCGGGCACCCCCATATAGAAAGAAGGGTCGAAGGTTTTGGGCCTGTAGCTTTCCCCGCCCCCCTCGTCGAGTGGTGCTTGTTTGGGGGGTGTGCCACCTGAAATCGGGCTTGAAGCTCTCGCCTTACCAACGAGCCGACTGCTGATGGCTGTTGGTCACGACTACTACAAAAAAGTGAAGATGAATCTTTCTATTTCACATGGAGGAGTGTGCATCTTTATGTTGGGTGTTCTTCTGTCGTGCGACCCGATGGCTTATGCGACCTGTGGCCCATGCCTCCTATTCTATTTGTTCAGGGCGGGCGGCGTGAACTCTGATTCGATCCGGGTATTCAATCCCGCCGCTGAGATGCTCAGTTGACTCCTTAACCTTGATAGGAAGATGGCTTATTCCAAAATTTGTGCATAAGGGTAAGGAACTTTGGATGAATTAATGCGAATGGGTGTAAGCCTCGTTGCTCGGAAACACCCAGTGCTGACCACACTGAGAGACACGAAAGCGCAGGTAATGCCAGTTGGCGAAGTGGCGTTAAGCATCCCTAGCGGTACGCAAAGAGAGGTCGTGATGATATCATCTATGTCCGTACCGCTCCTCGTGGAGTAGATCCCGCATCCAACCAACCCTTTTTTGACCAGGGAACGGGATAATTCCCACTACCGCTGGCAGGCCAGCCGGGCTGTGAGCACGGTGGGAACGGGCTTCCCAAAAAGCGAGCCCCGGCCCGGGTCAGCATAGAATGGGGGGACGGCCCTAATGTTGTGTTGGCCGGGTTGCGGGCGGATAAAAGCGGACGTGGGGACTCGGGTCGGGGCACAACATAACTAAGAGAGCCATTCCATTTAGGGCGAGACAGAATGGGCGGGCACAAGCGGTCTGGTGTCCGAGCCGATTGGTCAGATGACGACTACTGCACATATTATATTAGCCGCCTATCCCGGAATGGACTGGGATGGAATAGAAAGAACGCGAAGCAAGGGATGAGCGCTTTGTTGCTAAAGCGGATACGTTTTCTTGCTGGGTCGGTTTGTTTTTGGGGGGCGGGGCAATAAGCTTGCTTCTTCACAAGCTTATCCCCGCCCCCTTTCCTGTCCGTCCCGACCGGCAGCAGTTGGGTCTCCCCATCTCTCCTCAACTTCCCCGGTCTTCGGCCCGAGCTGTATGAGGCAGAAACTCGTCCCACGTACGGTTCGGAGGCCGAGCCCCACCCCAGCAATAATGGTGCGGCTTAGGTCAACTAATACGAATAAGATACAGTTCACTCAACGATTGCCTTTGGGTCCCGAACTCCATATGGGGAAGGAACGTTGTTGTTTGCGAGGTCTCGATCATTTACATGGACCCACTTCTCATTCCATTTGTGGGAATTTGATGATTTATAAACCGTCCCCAACGAGCGAAAGGTTCATGTTTGAACATGATGAATCACTTCGTGCCGACCTGTTGCCCATAAACTTTCCAGCCTCATACGATAATGGAAAACTGGAAGATTTTCTGCATCGGTGGATGAAGAATCACGAACATAAGAATTTCTGGTTTAGCATGTTCCCAGAAAGAAGATACTTTTTTTCCATTCGAGAAACGAGGAGCATGACTGAAGTGGCTATACATACAAATCCATTTACGGATCTATATCTGTTCGTGCGAAAGGAAAGGCTGTCAAAGTCGTTGACCATTAATCCGGTTGAAGGACAAATGGACAGTGAATCAACAAAATCGAGTTGTTCTAAGGATTCGGCAGTCGAGACATCTATATCTATGGAATTTCAAAAGAGAGAAAAGGATCCGACCCGAGGACGAGCTCAAACCTTAGGGTTTGAAAAGAAGAAGTAAAGCTCTCGTTTACTTCAATCAAAAAAGGTAGGTCATAACACAGATTGAATTAGACCTTACTCAATCACTCATCGCTGGAAAAAGTAGAGCGATTTCCTCGCAAAAAAAGCACGAGCGAGATATTCTTCCTTAATAGGGATCTCAATTGCGGGAAGAAGTACAAAGGGCAAAGGAAGAAGTGGAAGGGTAAAACTCCTCTATCGGGGAAAGACAGGAAGGATAAAAGTGTAAAATCACTTGTTTGAAACATCTAAAAAATAGCCTTTGCTATTAGAAGTTGAATTTTCTGTGGTCAAAGGGAAGGAATCAGAAAAGAGGGAAGCGCTCTCAAGGTAGAATCAGTTCCAGGCAAGTATGTCCATTGAAAGGAAAGAGTCCCTAAACAGACAGGTTTTCAGCAAATAAGACGGGTCCTGGTCTTCGGCAACAAAAGAAGCCAAAGCGAGAGCTCGATCAAATAACCTTTATAGATCCTCATCATCCTCAGGTTCTGGATACACGGCGAGAAGGGCCTGTTCGAATGGAAGATTTTAGAAAGAGAGGGGAGAAAGAAATCAATCACATGCGTGAGCGGATCGAGCTATTATATAATAAGTAACGGCTGAAAAAGCTATTCATCCACTTGTCAAGGCGCGGAAAGCCATGTTCCTTCTCAGCTCACGCTTTCCTGATGGATTTGAAAGACCCTACACACCACCGTATCCTTGGCTTTCTTCCCACTTTAAAAGAACTGGCTATCATTCTTTCTATTCTATCTCCTCGCTTTAGGTCTTATGCTTCTTATTAAAGGGGTTATGCCACTCCGCGAGTCCATCAGTGTTGAAGGAATGGACAGAGACAGGCAAAGACAAAGTACTGATTTGACTACCGATAGAGAGCAGATCTAGAGACAAGATGCCTAGGACCTGGAGGAGATCCATAAGAACCAAGTCGTGGAGAAGATAGCATCAAACTGGAGATAATAAATCTAACTCTCTGTGCTTCAATCGAGAATGGATACAGGGTCGTCGAGCGAAACCTTTATTAGGGGGTAGACCTACCTTGTTTTGTTGACTTATTTCTTTCCAGCAAAGCGTGCCGGCCCTATCTCTAAAGCACCAAACTTCCACATTTTAGGAGATGCCCTATCTTCCCTTAAAGAGCCAACTTATTGAATAGAGCTGTCACTCCTTACCTTACCTAAGACCCCTTCGGGATATCTTTTTAAAACCTTTTCTCTGAAAAGAAAAGATGTTTGCGATCCCTTGCCCGCTCGATTAAAGAAAGTGGGATCTGGCCTTGCATTTTTTAGATAGGGCTCCCTCACGGCATTCTAGCTCTTGCATTTGAAAGTCGAATCAGGATTCGAAAAGTAGGTCTCATTCTCATTTTCAGATGTTATTCTCTTCTCGTACCTTCGTTAAAGTTAGCGCACCATTATAGATAGAGTGAGGATATAGTCTCGATGGTTCTGTTTCCAACTGACAATGTTCCTAGGCCTTATTTCCAAGCATTGAAACACCGTTTTCCGCCTATTCTTCTACATGTTTTCTTGCCTCCATTTTTATTTCAGATTGCTTTTATCACTTATTATCATCCATATTATTTGCATTTTACTCTTTCTTCGCCGAACTAGTGCACCTATATACCTGACAACTATATTGGGTGTGTTGGGGACACAAGAGACTTCTTGTATCGTGATTGCAGGGTTGCTTGAGAGGGATACCTTTGACCTCTTCCTCCATGAGTCGATAAACCTTGGGTAATCCACTTAAGGGAAACTTGCTGCTGTTCTACAAGCCTTTGCACTTGGAGGCCCAACACTATCTACAAGAATAGAAGCGTGCGTAGACATCAGGTCTCACCATCAACACTTTTTATAGGTATAACTTCTACCCAATTAGTAACATAATCAACAACAACAAGAATGTGAGTGTAACCATTCGAAGGAGGAAAAGGACCCATAAGGTCAAATCCCCAACAATCAAAAGGTTCAATAAAAAGAGAATAACTCATATGCATTTCATTACATCTAGAAATATTTCCTACTCTTTGACATTCATCACAAGATAAAATAAATTTACGTGCATCTTTAAAGAGAGTAGGCCAGTAGAAACCTGATTGTAGAACCTTCTGTGCGGTTCTATCTCCAGCGTGATGTCCTCCATAAGCACTACCATGGCACTTCTTCCATATTTCACGTTGTTCATGATCTAGAACACATCTTCTCATAATACCATCTACTCCTTCTTTATATAAATGTGGGTCATCCCAAAAATAATGCCTCAAATCATAGAAGAATTTTCTTCTTTGTTGAGCTGTAAATGTTGGAGGCAAATACTTTGAAACAATAAAGTTAGCATAATCATCATACGATGGACTATCTTGGAGTTTTACCTTTATTGCAGCCAACTGTTCATTCGGAAAACTATCATTAACAGGAATAGGATCAAAAGTGATGTTTTCCAACCTAGACAAGTTATTAGCAACAGGATTTTCAGCACCCTTCCTATCCATAATATGCAAATCAAACTCTTGTAAAAGCAACAACCATCTAATAAGCCTAGGCTTAGCATCTTTCTTTTCCATAAGGTATGTAATAGCATCATGATTAGTATGAATAGTAACCTTTGATTCAACAATATAAGGCCTAAACTTATCACATGCAAAAACTACAGCTAAGAACTCTTTTTCAGTAGTAGCATAATTCTTCTGAGCAACATCAAGAGTCTTACTAGCATAATGAATAACATTCAATTTCTTATCTACGCGTTGTCCAAGAACAGCACCTACAGCATAATCACTGGCACCACACATAATTTCAAAAGGTAAATTCCAATCAGGTGGTTCAACAATAGGAGCAGTAGTTAAAGCCTTCTTTAAAGTTTCAAAAGCTTCCTCACAATCATCATAAAAAACAAATGGTACATCCTTTTGAAGAAGATTAGTAAGAGGCTTTGATATTTTAGAGAAATCTTTAATAAACCTCCTATAAAAACCAGCATGACCAAGAACACTACGAATACCTTTAACATCCCTATGACAGGGCATTTTCTCTACGGCTTCCACCTTAGCTCTGTCAACTTCAATATCTCTTTCAGAAATTTTATGTCCAAGAACAATTCCTTCATTTACCATAAAGTGGCATTTCTCCCAATTAAGAACAAGATTAGTTTCTTCACATCTCTGCAAAATTTTATCAAGGTTGTGCAAACAATTATCAAAATAAGTTGCATAGACGAAGAAATATTCCATGAATACTTCCATAATTTCTTCACAAAAACCATGAAAAATAGCAGACATGCATCTTTGAAAAGTAGCAGGAGCATTACAGAAACCAAAAGTCTTACCTCTATAAGCATAAGTACCATACGGACAAGTAAAGGTTTTTTTCTCTTGATCTTGCTTCTTAACAACAATTTGAGAAAACCCAGAATAACTATCAAGAAAGAAAAAATGAGTTTTATTAGACAACCTTTCTAACATTTGATCAATAAAGGGTAAAGGATAATGATCTTTCTTAGTAACTTTGTTAACCTTTCTGAAATCAATACACATTCTATAACCAACTACTACTCTTTGCGGAATGAGCTCATTGTTTTCATTAGGCACAACAGTCATTACTCCCTTCTTAGGGACACAATGCACAAGGCTCACCTATCTACTATCAGCAAAAGGAAAGATGATACCGGCATCAAGAAGTATTATTACCTCATTTCTTACCATTTCCTTCATCTTAGGAATTAATCGACGTTGATGTTCAACTACTGGCTTTGCATCAGGTTCAATATTAATAGCATGCTGACATATAGTAGGATAAGTTCCCTTCAAATCATCCAGAGTATATCCAATAGCTCCATGGTGTTTCTTCGGAATTCCTAATAATCTTTCCTCTTCTTCACCTGAAAGTTGTAGCACTAATAATAATGGGATATATTTTCTTATCATCAAGATAAGAAAATTTAAGATCATCAGGCAGAGGTTTTAAATCAAAAACAGGATCCTCCTTGGGTGGTAATGTGGTACCCAAGTCTTCCACAAGTAAATTATGTTTCAGCATCACCGTTTGACGAAGAAGAATATCACCAATCTCATTTCTCTCTTCCATAAAGACATCACTCTCGTGGTCCTCCATATATTGCTGCAAAGCATTGTTAGGAGCAAGAGCAATAGAAGCAAGTTGTTCAACTTTAAAATTCTCATCAGGCAATTTAGATTCATAAGGTGCTCTAATTTTTTTGGAGAAATTGAACTCATAAGATTTTCCATCAAATTTAGTCAAAATCTTCTCTCTTTTACAATCTATAATAGCACCACAAGTGTTCAAGAAAGGTCTACCAAAAATAATAGGACAAGTCTTACTAGGAGCCTTACCAAGTACTAGAAAACCAGTGGGGTACTTAGTCTTACCACATAAAACTTCCACATCTCTAACAATACCAATTGGAAAAACAGTTTCTCTATTAGCAAGCCGAATAACCACATCAATATCTTCAATCTCACAAGAACCAATTTCCTGCATAATTTCTCTATAAAGCTCATAAGGTATAGCACTAGAACTAGCACCAATGTCACACAAACCATAATAGCAATGATCACCCATCTTAACAGAAAGCACAGGAACACTAGTTTTCTTAGGTCTATGAGGACGAGAAACAATATTAGAAGCATCCTCAAATAAGATAATGTGTTCATCCTCGACATTTCCACAAGCAAGATCTTTTACTATTGCTACAGCAGGTTCACCAGTTATTTGTTCGCAAGGTTCAATAGATTTCTTATTACTATTATTAACCACACTAGCCACCATAGAGTGTTCTTTCACCTTAGCAGGTAAAGGCATTTTTTCAACATATGGCTCGGGAACATCAGGATTAATAGCATGCACTTTTATATTATTAGCAGGAACAATATCTTTATAAGGTGCATGGTACTTGTGATAATTCTTTTTAGGAATATCAAGATAGGAGGCAAAAGCTTTAAGACAGTTTACAAAGATTTGAGAATCAAGACCACAAACAGCACTAACATCATAGAAACCATTGGTTCCCATAAAAGATTTAATGCATTCATAATCATAATTTATACCTGACTTTCTACCTTTGTCATTCTCCCATCCTTCAGTGTTTTATTGAATACAGTCAAGAAGAACCCATTTAGCTTCTTCCTTCGTACGTGTGAATGATCCAGAACAAGAAGCATCCAATAAATCCTTATCATGAAGAGAAAGCCTTGCATAAAAATTATTGATAACAAAATTTCTCGGGAGTTCATGAACGGGATATTTAAGCATTAATAACTTCATTATACCCCATGCTTGGGCAATACTCTCTCCATCATGAGGCCAGAAATTATATATTTGATTACGGTCTTTATGAATCTCACTAGGAGGATAAATTTAGAATAAAAGAGAGGAACAATTTCCTCCCATCCAATAGATTCACCATTCTTCAGTAGTTTGAACCATTCAGCAGATCTTCCTTTCAGCGATAAAGAAAATAATTTCATTTTAACTTGATCCATTGTAATACCTGCACACCTGAATAACTCGCATAATTCATGTATAAAGAGCAAATGATCAGCGGGATGAACAGTTCCATCACCGTAATAGCAGTTATCCATAACAGGTCCAACAATTTTCATAGGTATTTTATAAGGATCTAATTCGGCAGATGACGGGTTACCAACTACCCTAGTAGGAACGGTAGAAGTACCCCCAAAAAGAGAACCAAAATTATTCTCCATAATGAAATAAAACAACATATATAAATAAAAATATCACTCACAGTAAAAGTTTCTCTTACCAATTCCACTTACCAATAGCGCTTAACTCCCCGGCAACGGCGCCAAAAAATAATCTTGATGACCCACAATTATAGGGGGTGTATCTTAGTACTTTCGATAAATAAGAGTGTCGAACCCAACGAGGAGCAGAAGGTATTGACAAGCAGGTTGGATAGAGGATTCACTGTAAACACTAGCAAACTGGTTTTTGGAGGTTTTTGATGTAGCAGATAAATAAAGTGCGAGTAAATAAAGTGCAGAAAATAATATTGCAGCGAGTGGCCCAATCCATTTGAGAGCAAAGGACAAGCCGGTTGTGTTACTTATGACTACCAAACGTTCTCGAGGACACATGGGAATTTCGTCAAGTGCTTTCGCTTCGTTACAGTTTTTTAATATCCATTGGTTCGTGAAGTATTGTGTGGGTGAACCTATGCTAATGCACCGCCCAACTAGGACTAATACATACTTGTGATTATACCCCTCGCAAGCATCCACAAATACAAGAAAGTAATTAAGATAAATCTAGCCACAACCTTAAAACTCCGGGATTCTATGCTCCCTCTTGCATTGGTTTCCTAACAGGGGTTTAGGTTTCTGTCACTCCCAGCAACCCCACAATTAGTAGCCAAATACACAATGCATCCTACTAGGCCTATAAAGGTGACGTATCATGTAGTCGATGTTCACAGGACACCACTAGAAGAATAGCACCACAACTTAAATACCGACCCACGAGATATTACTTCAACATAACTTCACAACTAACATCATGACTTCTCCCATGTCCTCGAGAACTAAACGAAATACTCACAAGACATCATATGGATCATAATCAGAGGTGATAAAATGGATAATAAAAATCTGCTCATAAAGTACTAATACCGATAAATGTCACAAACATCAACTACTAACAAGTAATCCACACCGGGAGAGAGATCTAATGTAAAACAACGATTGAGGCCCCAAATTTTTACAGCGGGATGACGGTGGATGATGAGGGTGATGGTGCTGGTGGTGATGATGATGACGATGACGATCTTGATGATGCCTGGAGCGATGACGGTGACGATGGCGATGATTTCCCCTCTCCGGAGAGGAATTTCCCCGGTAGACTTCTCCCTGCCAGAGAGCTTTTCTCTCTCGGGTGTTTTCCGCCCTGGGGTAGTGGCGGAATAATTCTTCGATGATGGTCTAGGGCTTAGGGTTCCCTGGGGGTGAAGTACGCGGAAAATATCGACCGGAGGTGGGCCAGGGTGGCCACGCCACGTGGCGGCGCGGCCACCCCATGGCGTGGGCCCTTGGTGGCCCCCCTCTGGCCCTCCTCGTGGGTGGATTCCTCATCTAGACTTCTAAGATATCTCCGGTGTCCCCCCCTCTTCTTCTGATCTTCTGAAATATGGTATCCTGACAGTGCTTTTTTCCATCAGATTTCTAGTCCCGGTGTTTATTCTCCAAAAATTATGAAACATGTAAAATAAGATAAAATAACATAAGTTATGCATCATAACATGAAATATATCGATGAATAACAGGAAATAATAATATAAAACGGTGATGCAAAATGGACGTATCACTCGCTGTCCAAGAACAACACCTACAAAAAAATCACTAGCATCACACATAATTTCAAAAGGTATATTCCAATCAGGTGGTTGAACAATAGGAGCAGTAGTTAAAGCCATCTTTAAAGTTTCAAAATCTTCCTTGCAATCATCATAAAAAAAATGTACATATTTTTGAAAAAGATTTGCAAGAGGTTTTGATATTTTAGAGAAATCTTTAATAAACCTTCTATAAAAACTAGCATGACCAAGAACACTATGAATACCTTTAACATCCCTAGGACAGGGCATTTTCTCTATTGCTTCCACTTTAGCTCTGTCAACTTCAATACCTATTTCAGAAATTTTATGTCCAAGAACAATTCCTTCATTAACAATAAAGTGGCATTTCTCCCAATTATGAACCAGATTAGTTTCCTCACATCTGTGTAAAACTTTATCATGGTTGTGCAAACAATTATCAAAAGAAGTTCCATAAACGGAGAAATCGTCCATGAATACTTCACAATCTCTTCACAAAAACCATGAAAAATAGTAGACATGCATCTTTGAAATGTAGCAAGAGCATGGCATAAACCAAAAGACATACGTCTATAAGCACAAGTACCATAAGGACAAGTAATGGTTGTTTTCTCTTGATATTTTTCCCTAACAGCAATTTGAGAAAGCCCGGAATAACCATCAAGAAAGCAAAAATGAGTTTTCTTAGACAACCTCTCTAGCATTTGATCAATAAAGGGTAAAGGATAATGATCTTTCTTAGTGAATTTATTAAACTTTCTAAAATCAATGCACATCCTATAACCAACCACTACTTTTTGTGGAATAAGCTCATTATTTTCATTAGGCACAACAGTCATCCCACCTTTCTTAGGGACACAATGCACAGGGCTTACCCATCTACTATCACAAATAGGAAAAATAAAACCAACATCAAGGAGTTATAATACCACATTTCTTACCACTTCCTACATCTTAGGAATTAAACGACGTTGATGTTCAACAACTAGCTTTGCGCCAGGTTCAATATTGATAGCATGCTGACATATAGTGGGAGAAATCCCCTTCAAATCATCAAGCGTATAACCAATAGCTCCACGGTGTTTCTTCAAAATTACCAATAATCTTTCCTCATCTTCACCTGAAAGTTTAGCACTAATATAATAACAATATATATTTTCTTATCATCAATATAAGCATATTTAAGATCATCAGGCAAAGGTTTTAACTCAAAGACAGGATCCTCCTTGGGTGGCAACGTGGTACCCAAGTCTTCCACAGGTAAATTATGTTTCAGTATCACCGGTTGACGAAGAAGAATATCGTCAATCTCATTTCTCTCTTCCATAAAGACCTCACTTTCATGGTCCTCCATATATTGCTGCAAATCATTGTTAGGAGCAAGGGAAATAGAAGCAAGTTGTTCAACTTTCAAATTCTCATCGGGCAATTTAGATTCATAAGGTTCTCTAGCAAATTTGGAGAAATTGAACTCATAAGATTTTCCATCAAATTTAGTCAATATCGTTTCATTCTTACAAACTATAATAGCACAACAAGTGTTCAAGAAAGATCTACCAAAAATAAGGACAGGTTTTACTAGCAGCCTTACCAAGTACTAAAAAATCAGTGGGATATTTAGTTTTACCACATAAAACTTCCACATCTCTAACAATACCAATCGGAAAGACAGTTTCTCTATTAGCAAGCTGAATAACCATATCAATATCCTCAAGCTCACAAGAACCAATTTCATGCATAATTTCTTTATAAAGATCATAAGGAATAGCACTAGAACTTGCACCAATGTCACACAAACCATAATATAAATGACACCAATCTTAACAGAAAGCACAGGAACACTAGTTTTCTTTGGTCTCTGAGGATGGGAAACAATATTAAAAGCATCCTCACAGAAGACAATGTGTTCATCCTCTTCATTTGCATAAACAAGATTTTTTACTATTCCTACAACAGGTTTAACAGTTATTTGTTCAGTAGGTTCAATAGATTTCTTTATGCTCTTATTGACCACACTAGCTACAATAGAGTGTTCTTTCACTTTAGCAGGGAAAGGCATTTTTTCAATATAAGGCTCAGGAACAACAGGATTAACAACATGCACTTCTATATTACTAGTAGGAACAATATCTTTATAAGGTGCATGATATTTGTGATAATCTTTTTTAGGAATATCAACATAGGAGGCAAAAGCTTTAAGACAGTTTGCAAAGATTTGAGAATCAAGACCACAATAAACACTAACATTATAGAAATCATCGGTTCCCATAAAAGATTAAATGCATTCATAATCATAATTTATACCTGACTTTCTACCTTTGTCATTCTCCCATCCTTCAGTGTTCTCTTGAATATGGTCAAGAAGATCCCATTTAGCTTCTTCCTTCATATGTGTGAATGATCCAGAACAAGAAGCATCCAATAAATTCTTGTCATGAAGAGAAAGCCTTGCATAAAAATTATTGATAACAATATTACGTGGGAGATCATAAACGGGACATTTGAGCATTAATAACTTCACTCTTCCCCAAGCTTGGGAAATACTCTCTCCATCACGAGGCCAGAAATTATATATTTGATTCCGGTCTTTATGAATCTCACTAGGAGGATAGAATTTAGAATAAAAGAGAGTGACAATTTCCTCCCAGCCAATAGATTCACCATTCTTCAGTAATTTGAACCATTCTGCGGCTCTTCCTTTCAGCGATAAATAAAATAATTTCCTTTTAACTTGATCCATTGTAATACATGCACACCTGAATAACTCGCATAATTCATGTATAAAGAGAAAATGATCACCGGGATGGACATTTCCATCTCCCTAATAGCAGTTATCCATAACACGTCCATCAATTTTCATAGGTATTTTATAAGGATCTAATTCAGCAGATAAAGGGTCACCTACTACCCTAGCAGTAATAGTAGTAGTGCCCCTAAAAATAGAATCAAAAGTATTCTCCATAATGAAATAAAACAGCAGACAGAAATAAAAACAACACGCACAGTAAAAGTTTCTCTTACCAATTCCACTTACTAATGGCACTTCACTCCCTGGCAAAGGCGCCAGAAAAAAGTCTTGATGCCCCACAAGTATAGGGGGTGTATCGTAGTACTTTCGATAAATAAGAGTGTCGAACCCAACGAGGAGCAGAAGGTGTTGACAAGCAGGTTGGATGGAGAATTCACTATAAACACTAGCAAACGGGTTTTCAGAGGTTTTTGATATAGCAGATAAATAAAGTGCGAGTAAATAAAAGACAGTAAATAATATTGCAGCAAGTGGACCAATCCTTTTGAGAGCATAAGACAAGCCGGTTTTTCTACTTATGATTACAAAACGTTTTCGAGGACACATGGGAATTTCGTCAAGTGCTTTCGCTTCATTACGGTTGATTAATATTTATTGGTTCGTGCAATGTTGTGTGGGTGAAACTACGCTAATGCACCGCCCAAATAGGACTAATACATTCTTGTGATTATACCCCTCGCAAGCATCCACAAATACAAGAAAGTAATTAAGATAAATCTAACCACAACCTTAAAACTCCGGGATCCTACACTCCCTCATGCATTGGTTTCCTAACGAGGGTTTAGGTTTCTGTCACTCCGGCAACCCCAGAATTAGTAGACAAATACACAATGCATCCTCCTAGGCCCATAAAGGTGAAGTATCATGTAGTCGACGTTCACATGACACCACTATAAGAATAGCACCACAACTTAAATACCGAACCACGAGATATTACTTCAACATAACTTTACTACTAACATCATGAATTCTCCCATGTCCTCAAGAACTAAACGAACTACTCACGAGACATCATATGGATCATAATCAAAGGTGATATAATGGATAATAACGATCTGGTCATAAAGTGTAAACACCGATAAATCTCACAAGCATCAACTACTAACAAGTAATCCACACCGGGAGAGAGATCTAATCAATAACAACGATAAAGACCCCTAATTGTTATAGCGGGATGAAGGTGGATGGTGGCGGTGATGGTGCTGGTGATGAGAATGATGATGATGATGATGATGATCTCGATGAAGCCCGGAGTGATGACGGTGACGATGGCAATGATTTTCCCTCTCCAGTGAGGAATTTCCCCGGCAGATTTCTCCCTGCCGGAGAGCTTTTCTCTCTCTAGTGTTTTCCGCCCCGCGGCGGCGGTGGAATAATTCTTCGACGATGTGTTGGGGCTTAGGGTTCCCTGGGGGTCAAGTACGCGGAAGGGGGCACCCGGGAGTGGGCCAGGGGGACAAACCACCCTAGGCGCGGCTAGAGGGGGGCACCTGGTGGTGTGGGCCCCTGTTGGCCCCCTCCGGGTGCACTTCTGGCTAACTTCCTCCTCGAACTTCTAAGACTCCTCCGGTATTCCCCCTCTTCTTCTGATCTTCTGAAATAGGGTATCTTGACGGTGCTTTTTCCATCATATTTCTAGTTCCGGTGTTTTTTCTCCAAAAATTATGAAACATGCAAAATAAGACAAAATAACATAAGTGATGCATCATAACATGAAATATATCGATGAATAACATAAAATAACAATGTAAAATAGTGATGCAAAATGGACGTATCAACTAGCAAACAGGTTTTTGGTGGTTTTTGATATGGAAGATAAATAAAGTGCGAGTAAATAAAAGACAGTAAATATAATTGCAGCGAGTGGCCCAATCCTTTTGAGAGCAAAGGACAAGCCGGTTGTTCTACTTATGATTACCCAACATTCTCGAGGACGCATGGTAATTTCGTCAAGCGCTTTCGTTTCATACAGTTGATTAATATTTATTGTTTTGATAGGTGTTTTGTGGGTGAACCTATGCTAATGCACCGTCCAACTAGGACTAATACATACTTGTGATTAAACCCCCTGCATGCATCCGCAAATACAAGAAAGTAGTTAGGATAAATCTAACCACAGCCTTAAACTCTGGGATCCTACACTCCCTAATGCATCGGTTTCCTAACGGGGGTTTAGGTTTCTGCACTCTAGCAACCCCACAATTAGTAGCCAAATACACAATGCATCCTCCTAGGACATCAAAGGTGAAGTGTCATGTAGTCGACGTTCACATGACACCACTAGAAGAATAACACCACAACTTAAATATCAAACCACTAGATAATACTTCAACATAATTCCACTACTAACATCTTGACTTCTCCCATGTCCTCAAGAACTAAACTAACTGATCACAAGACATCATATGGATCATGATCACATGTGGTATAATGATGAATAACAATCTGGTCGTAAAGTGCAAACACCGATAAATCTCTTAAGCATCAACTACTAACAAGTAATCCACACCGGGAGAGAGATCTAGTGGAAAACAACAATATAGAACCCTAATCATTATAGCGGGACGGAGATGGATGGTGAGGGTGATGGTACTAGTGATGATGATGATGACGATCTTTATGATGGACGGAGCGATGACGCTGACGATGGCGATGATTTCCCCTCTCCAGGGAGGAATTTCCCCGGCAGATTTCACCCCACGGGAGAGCTTTTCTCTCTCTGTTGTTTTCTGTCCCGAGGAGGCGATGGAATATTTCCTTGATGGTTCTCTGAGGCTTCGTGTACTGTATTTTATTTACTCGCACTTTATTTATCTCCTATATCAAAAACAACCAAAAACATGTTTGCTAGTGTTACAGTGAATCCTTTATCCAACCTGCTTGTCAACACATTCTGCTCCTCGTTGGGTTCGACACTCTTATTTATCGAAATTACTACGATACACCCCCTATACTTGTGGGTCATCAACCTTCCGGTGGTGAGGGCAACTTTCCCAATGCTCTATCTTGGACTCCCTCTTTCGGTTTGGAAACTACGATGTGCAGACTTTCAATGCCTCCTGGCAAGGTAGATACATCACAACGGCCGGTGATATCCCACAAGTATTGAGGATCGTGTGTAGCCTTTTGATAATTAAGACTGTCGAACCCAACGAGGAGCTAAAGGTAGGATCAATATTCTCTCAAGTTCTATCAACCACTGATACAAATCTACGCACACAAAATGTTTTGCAATATCGAGGAAATAAAACTAGAGTAACAATACGGGTAAACAAGATAGTTTTGCAGGATAATAAATACATTAAATTAAAGTTAGTTGTTGCAGCAATAAAGTACACTAAATTACTATAAACTAACAGTGTAATGAGTGTGGAAAATTGGTGGAAAGTGTGATGGATTTGCACAAGATTAACTAGTGAAGATACTTGGTTCATTGTCCTTGATGCAGTTTTCCACGTGGGTGAGGCTAAATATATGTGCACTCAACTACTCTTGATTACACATACTATATGATTGGAATGTTAATGAACATCCGTAAACACTAACAAATCATTAAAGTTTCCCCAACCATGGCCTTAAGTCAAGGTCATCTTACTCCCGTACATGCAACATCCAGGTTCGAGTTCTTAGGTTTCTATCACTCCGGCAGAACTACCCCCTTTCTCTTGCAAATACTAAAAACCCTATAATTGTGATAATAAACTTGCGATAGAATAGAATTAATGGAGGCATAAAAGTTATACTAGAACTCCGAGGCGAACATAAATCATCAAGGCTTTATTGACTTTTAATTTCAGTCATAAACATGTGTGAGCATGTGCCAAGTTGATTCAAGTAAATTATTCAGAGGAGGATACCACAATGCCATACCATCACATGAACATGAAAATGCATGTTAACATCAAAATAACATAATATACACTATTAGCTAGTTGAGACTAACCTTAAGAAAACATAAACTACTAAACAATATTATTCACACATCATTTTTAAGTTTCAAGAAATTATCCATTGACCAAGTAAACTTTGAACCACCTCTCCAAACAAAGGGATAAGTAAAATATGTGACGATCAACTTATTGATGTAACCAGTGTTTGATGCTAAGACAAATAAATAATAAGATACCGACGATCCAAGTTTGTTCAAGTTTCTATGTTCCTCAAAAAACAAAGTTTAAAGGTTTGCAAACCGAGGGGTTATTGGTGAAGAGGGATGCAGAGACATCCCGAAGCTTATGGTTTTGTCCATTCTACAATATTTCTCTGCTTGGTGTTCCTTCATTCTGTATGAAAAAACTTCAACACAAAAACTTTCCAATTCTTTTATGCGGTTAGACATTAGTGCAATAGATAATATTCCCAAAGTGCTGCTATTAAACCAAATCAAATTTTGTTTTTGAATTACAAAAAGGTTTCTTAAGTATCCAACCTATAAATGAAAGCCAAGACCCAAAAAGAATCAAATGAAAATGCAAAGAGGCCACTCTTACAACAAAAGTCATAATCTATCCAGAAATCATCAGCTGGAAAACGTATTTATTGGGTGCACTTAAACATGTCAGAAATGTTTTCGAATTTTTGTGCATGGAAGGGATTAGATGATACATAATCAGTTAAATTTTTGTGACTTTTCGAGTTTTTAGTAAAATATGAAAAATCGTACAGTGAGCAGCAAATGCTGAAAACATAAAAGGCCCTTAAATATGCATCAACGAAAACTAAATGCGTAAAACTTGGTACTTTATTTTTATGAAAAAACTAAAATACTAGAGGATAAAACAATAACAAACAAAAATTAAAGACGAACTGATGCTCCAAGAATAACACATAATGCATAAAGGAAAAGAAATATAATACCACAGGTAAAACTGTTGATCGTTGATGAAGAATGGGATGCTTGGACATCCTCAAGCTTAGACGCTTGTGAATTATTGAATATTTTAGTGGAGGATCAATAGAGACCTCCCCAAGCTTGAGCTTTTATCCCTTCTTGATCTCTCTTCATCATCTCACTCTTGAATACTTAAAAACTTCTTTCACGTAAAACTTCTCATAAACTTCATTAGAAGGGTTAGTACTCGAAAAATAAAATCTTCCTTCAGTTCCTAAGCACACATTATGAACTTATTTTTAAGCATTAGCTACTGCCACCTAGATCTAAGTGATGCTCCGAGATCAAAAGAAATCCACTTTGCCCGTAAAAAAAGCAATGCAAAACTAAGATATAATCTGTCAAAACAGAACATATGGTAAATATGATTTTTTAGGGATACTTCTGACCCTCAAATCAGAAAACTGAAAACTAATGAAAGTTGGAAAAAATCGTGATGCTTTCTGTCAAAAAAGTTCATCCACGGACGACGTTCTGTGATTTTTGTGAATTTCGAATAGTGAAGAACATAAATCTGTTTATGGACAACAACCAAACAAAATTGTCTTCCTCTCTTTAGATGCTATTCTTGGCACTTCTTTTTAGAAACTAGAATAACAAAGGTTAAACAAGAACTAAACTTCCTACTAACAACAAAGAAAACTAAAATAAATAAAATTAAATTACAATACATGTTAAGACAATATCTATCATGTGAAAAGGGTAATATAGATCGTGAACAAGACAAACTCATTTGCGTTAATGAATAGAAGGATGACTCGGGCATCCCCAAGGTTAGATGATTGTATCTTCTTGAATATGTTCTTGGGATGCATCTACACATCCCTAGGATTGAGATCTTGCGTCTTTTTGTTCATATCATATCACCACTTTGACTAGATATTATAAGCTACATCCACATAAAACTTCACAAAATTCATTAGTAGGGTTAGTACTCATTAAATAAAAGCCACTCCTGTTCACTTATTGGCAAGTTTCATGATATTTATTAAACATTAGCCACTGTATATACCGAGGTTTCTTATAAAATTTTCGTTGTCCGTCGAAAAACTAAGGAAACTAAGAACACTAAGTACAATATGGAATAAACAAAGAAATCTGCGAAAATTGAACAACCTGTAACGATGGCACTCAATGAGATAGTTACGTAGCACAAATAAAAAGCTTTAGTCTAATGAAAGTAAGCTAATAAGCTCAGGTTTATGCACAAAAATTTCAGAGACAAATACTATTCTGGGATTTATCACGATTTTTTTTACAGTGAAGCACAAAAATCCGCCAAAAACTGACCAGTTAGTGAAAATCGTTTTTTTTCAAAATAGCTACATATCTCAAATTAGAAAATTTAGAACTAATATAAGTTAGGTATTAGGCTCAGATTTATTCACAAAAAAATTCAGATCTAAATAATGTTATGGTGATTTTAAACAGGTTATACGGTGAAGCACAACAAGTAAACCAAACTTTTGCACTTTAAAGTAACTAGAGACTAATATTACCACTTTATTTTGTATGTACATAGGTATATACACAATATTTACAACACATAAAGGTTTTTAGCCGAGAAGCTTCCATGGAAAATTTGCTTTGGTTTCATAGGCATGAACACAAGTGTTCAAGGTCGACCCCCACTTAACTATTGCACCTTTTTCCAATCACTCTCTATTTGAAAAATGTTTTTAGATAACAAGTACATCTAATTTTATTTATAACTTGCATTACCTATCCAAACTTAGATAGAAAAAAACTTACAACTGAAAGTAAAAACTACTTAGAGACAAAGCAAACAAGTGCACACAAGAATATTCACCCACGCTATTGCTCCCAGGCAACGGCGCCAGAAAAGGTCTTGATATCCCACGAGTACAGAGGATCGTGTGTAGCCTTTTTGATAAGTAAGAGTGTCGAACCCAATGAGAAACTAAAGGTAGGATAAGTATTCTCTTAAGTCCTACCAACCACTGATACAACTCTACGCACACTAAACGTTTTGCAATATCTATGAAATAAAACTAGAGTAACAATACGGGTAAACAAGATAGTTTTGCTAGATAATAAATACATGAAAGTAAAGTTAGTTGCTGCAGAAATAAAGTACACTAAATGACTATAAACTAACAGTACAATGAGTGTGGAAAAGTGGTGGAAAGTGTGATGGAGTTGCACAAGATTAACTAGCGAAGATACTTGGTTCATTGTCTTCGATGCAGTTTTCCACGTGGGAGAGGCTAAATATATGTGCACTCAACTACTCTTGATTACACATACTATATGATTTGATTGTTAATGAACATACGTAAACACTAACAAATCATTAAGGTTTCCCCAACCATAGCCTTAAGTCGAGGTCCTCTTACTCCCATACATGCAACATCCCAGTTCGAGTTCTTAGATTTCTGTCACTCCGGCAGAACTACCCCCTTTCTCTTGCAAATACTACAAACCCTATGATGTTTGATCCATGTGCACACAAATATGATGGACACTAGAGGGCTGTACCATATCAACATGCAACTGTAATGAACCAAAGACATTCAACCATTCAATCTAGGAACAAAGAAACTACACAAATGTGACATAGATCATATGATTATAACTTATAGCATCAAACACCATGTTTACATAGAGCGGTACAGAGGTGTGTGGGAAGGGGGGATGAACCACTGTATACAAGGAGGAATTGGCGATGGAGATGGCGGTGAAGATGGTGAAGGGGACAGCGTGGAACGCATGGCGGTGCCGCCGCCAGCGGTGGCATAGGGACTCCTTCCCTGCACCGCCGACATCATGGGGGAGCACCGCCCCTTAGCCACCTTCCTTCATGGCTTCTTGGGAGCCCTCCCCCATGGAGATGGGATCCATGAGGGAGGCAAAAACGTGGTTTTGGTGACTGGAAATTCGTGGGTATATGAGTTCTTCATGAGCTAGGTTTCCTCCCTTTATATATCCCCTGGAATCCTGTCATCCCATCTAGGTCTGCAGTAAATTTGGCGCATCTCGGCTGTCTGGAGTCAGAATCAGGCGAATTTTAAGTCTAGAACGTTCCTCGCAAAATTCCCCACATTATTATCTTCGGGGAGATTTCCGTTTGACGTCGCCTTCGACCCGCAATGTGGCAATCCTTAAAAAGAGTTTTCAGACACATTTCAGGAAAGTCCCAATTCGACTCCAACAAGGTTTCCTCTTGTATTATTGATAATTCTTACACATAAAAGTGTAAAACAAGAACATTGTGCACTTTTGCAACTATTATTCCAAATAAATCATAAACTTAATATAAAAACAATTATCAAAAGCATAAAAATAGCATGAAACCATCAAAAAATATAGATACGTTTTGGACGTATCAACCGGCCGGGGATCGGTCACCAAATCGGATCTATCCTCTCAAGCAATCTACTACTTGACCCCCCTCATTGTGCCTCTGGGGCTCATCCATAACCTCAACAAGCTTGAGCATGCATTCCTTTGGAAGACTACCGATAAGGTCTTGGGCAGCCAATGCAAAGTTAATTGGGTCTTCGTTTGCCGCCCAACCAAATTTGGAAGCCTTGGCATCCTCCACATTGACAAATTTGCCTCGGACCTTCGCTTGCGATGGCCTTGGCTACATTGGAAGGATCCCAACAAGATTTAGGCCGGTTTGGGGAACCCTTGCACGACGAGTGACATGGACATTTTCTATGCTTCCGCTACCATCACCGTGGGCAACGGCAAGAAGACCCCTTTTTGGGAGGCTCCAAGGCTTAATGGTCTCAAGCCCATGCACATTGGCCCTCCCATTTTTTACCTCTATTGAAGAAATAAGTAGTGCCTCCACGATGCCTTGACCAATGACGCTTGGATTAGCAAGATCAAAATGACCGAGGGGTTCTCTATGGAGCATGCGTCCGAATTTTTGGAGCTTTGGTCCCAACTTCAACATGTCCAACTCGAGGACAACATGGAAAATACCATTGTTTCGGAACTCTCAGCTAGTGGCGAATACTCAGCCAAATCGGCCTACAAGGCACATTTATTTGGGGCCACCTGCACCAATATGAACAAAGTGGTTTGGAAGGTTTGCCCCCCCCCCCAAAGGTCAAGTTATTTGCTTGGCTTGCCCTCCAAAATAGGCTTTGACGAAATAGGTCATAGCCCCGTTATATTAATATAGCAACCACGCGATACAAACGGCCAAACCGATACAATGTGATGAGGGGAACCTCTTACAAAGCAGATCAAAGATGGGAAAAGAAAAACAGGGAGAACCAAACTTACCACCGAGGGCAATGGAACAAGACCGAGAAGGTGAGGCTCCACGACGACGCCCTCAGGAAGGTAACGACGTAGCACGCCGCCGCCATCGAGACCAGAATGGTCAAGGGTTTTCACCCGGAACCCTTACACGGAGAAGGTAGCCTCAATAACGCCCCCCAAGTGGGTAACGATACTCGCCGATATCGCCTCCATTGGCACCGCAGCGCAGAGCTTTCGCTCGAAAAAACCTCGCACGCCGTTCGCACAATCGGACCGCCCACTACCCTTGAGAATGGTCTCCAAACCAGGATCTAGGAGTTGCTGCCATCAATGCTAGGAACCCCCTCCACCCGCTTCTCGTCATCCACACGGCCAAAAAGCAAGGCCATCACCATCGCCACGATGCTCGCCATAGAGACGCCCGTGGAGTCCACCTTCCAGGGCCACCGCCCCGGTGTCCACGACCTCGAACTCCAGGAGTGACTACACCAGACGGACAGCAAATCGGGCGAGGTAGGACAACAAACAATCCAAACCCTCGTAGACAGCAGCAGGAGCCAGTCGGAGGAGATCAGCCGTCCTCCGCTGCCAAAGGCGGCCGCCGACCGGACGCCGTGGTAAGGCCCGTTAGGCCTAGATCAACTAGATCCTGCCAAATCCGGCTAGATTCGGCCCAGATTAGGCCCGACTAGCCTTGCCGCCCCACCGCCATCCACATGTAGGTCATGTGTTTCCCCTACCGCCACCATCCTCGCTGGAGACCACCATAGCCAACTTGGGACGAGTCCATCGGAGCACGCAGTGACAAGACCGGATGTCGCCAACCGCTTCTTCCCGGCGCAACTGACAAGCAACAGGCCTAGATCCGGCCCGCCTTGGGCCGCCGTCCATGGAGCCACTGCCCCCCATCCGCGACACAAGGAACCCACCAACGCCAACTCCGGACGATCCCCGCCACCGTGCCGCCCTTCACCGGCAGTCGAGGCCGTCACCGAGAAGCACCGCCGCCGGCCACCATCAACCCGCGAGGGACCCCGTGTGCGTGGGTAGAAAAGAGTCGCCGATGCCGGCACCGCGCGGGCTTCGCCCGACAGCTCCCGCCGGCGGCGGCGGAAGTGAGGAGAGCGGAGGAAAACGAGGGCGGAGGGGAGGAGGTTCGCTCGCCTGGTCGCCCGCGGGGACGACGCGGACGAGACCCCAGTTTTTTTTTCTCCAAAATAGGCTTTGGACAACATACTGCTTGGCTAGGAGAGGGTGTCCAAATTGTGACATTTGCCCTCTTTGCAAGAGGACTCCAAAGTCCGCCTCTCACCTCTTCGTCACTTTCCGCTTCACAACAAGGCTTTGGGGAATGATCAAAGATTGGTTGGGACTTCATGTCCTCGACACCTCCACATGGACGACTCTCTCCGTTAAAGATTGGTGGCTTCAAATGTCCGACGGGAGGGTCATACACCGCAAGGCTATGGGGTCACTCACTCTCCTTGTCGCTTGGGAGGTTTGGAGCGAAACAAACGCCCGTGTCTTCAAGAACAAGCACACCTCACCGCTATCCATCCTTGAGAAGATCAAGAGCGAGGCCAAACTTTGGGTTCTCGCGGAGGCAAAAAATTTGAGTGAAATCATACCGGGAGAGTAATCAGTTGTAATTTAATTTGTGGCCTTTGTTGCCAACTTTGTCAAAACCCTTCTCTCTTAATCATTAGGGCAAAATTTTTGCCCCCCCTTTCTAAAAAAAAATCCATGCATCACCATATATCAGGTGTCGGATATATACCTATTAGGGTTATATCCGGCATTGTCCTAAAGAGCCGGATTACCAGGGTGCCCTGATTGGTAATGGATCACAGTCCATTAGGCGGCCAAGTAAGCTGATGCGCAGAAGCCAGATTCTAGAAGAACCCGGTCCACGACCCAAGTGGTGCGGATTGGAGTAGAAGACGGATTCCTGCTTTCCAAGTTAGATACTTACCGTAGTCTTCTAGGTTTCCTTTCTATAAGCCCTAACCCGGCTATCTCTATAAAGACGGACGAGAGAGAAGAAAGCAACAGACAGTTAGCTAGAAGCCAACTCACCGAGAAGTTGATCCTCGCCGAGTTAGCGAAACCCTACTCACATTGTACTTTGTATACTTCAGGCTTCAGCCCCGATTTAGTGAGATTGCAGGAGTAGGAATGCCGCCTAGTTGCGACGTACCGAACCTGGGTAAATTTTGTGTTCCTGGTTGTCGTACTACCACGTCCCCCCATGTCTCTATTAGTAGTCTCATGGCACCCCCGTCTATGAACTCTACTATGATGTCTCGACAGTTGGCGCCCACCGTGGGGCTGGCGACGTCAGGCGTTATGTTTCGGTCGGGGATACTCGGCGGAATCGGCAGTACCATAACTGCCGGAAGCTTGGAATTCGACAACGACGTTGGGCGCTCCTCGACAATGGATTGTACATGCGGGCACGGAATCATCTGGTAAGTGCCTGCGTTTTACCGATTGGATCTGCAAACATCTTTATCGGATTAACTGCATAAGCAATGGGATTCTGTGGTCGAAGTAAATTTATCCCACCCGCCCTATACCCAGTTGAAGAAAACTATGATACCGGATTTTGCTCACATTGCCAAAACCCTGAATTTGCTGCCTCTTCGGAGATGCCTGCAATCAGATCTTACTTCATTGGCATGGTGCAATCCGAGGTCGCTGAAAACACGGAAGTAAGCAATCCCGTGGAAGAAGTAGAAACCAACAATCCCACATATCAAGTGGAAGATCCGACACCCCCCAGTCAAACGGTGAACTCGGAAGCTGACTCCGTACTAGCTGCCATAGAGGCAATATTGGAGTCGGAACCTGGATCTGAAGACAAAGATTCAGAAGATGAAGACGCTTTCGAAAGAAAGGTTAAATCTATGCAGGGGGCTTCCATGAAGTACTTATGTCAAAACCGACTGATAACTCGGATGCCGAAGACGATGAAGACCCCAAAACACCTCTACCAGATGAGGAAAGAGAGGATGGCGAAACCAGTCCCATCTATTCTGATGCCAAAGAATTGAAAGAAGTAGAACCTGGCAAAAAGCCTCCCTCTTCCAAGAAGAAAAAGAAGACTGCCAAGAAACTCCAGTACAAACTCCAGAAGAAAACGTTGGCAGATAATGTCAACCAAAACCTGGAAGCAGGAGGAGCAAGCGGAGTCACAGGTGTAAGAAGAAAAATAAAGAAATCCATGTTCCAGAATTATCGGAACACGACGAGATCGATTTGATCAAAACCCCGGTTGGACCATACGAGCCACTGGAAGTGCTGGAAGCCAGAAGGCAAGCCATTATGCGGCAGCAGCAGCAACTATTCCGATCGCAAGAAAATCTCCTCAAAGCACAAGCTACTATTAAAGCAAAACAGGAGGAAATCGAAGAATTGGAAAGACGGAAAATGTTCGGGATAAAACCCACAAGATTACCCGGAATCGCAAGGCCGGATGTACTTCCAGCAAAAGAGCGGTTGCAAAACCCTTCCTGGCAACAACAGGTGGACGGCGTAAATGCTAAGGGCGAACACATCTAAAAGACTGGAGCCGAAAACGCGGAAGCCGCATTCTCTATCCTTAATGATGATATGTATTCCAAAGACGAAAAGCTACAGGGAGTGTATGCTTTCCTGGGTAAAGCACTGCAACAGCAACAGCAAGGTCAGGCAAGATCAGGGAAGTTGAATGATGACTCGGCCTTATGCAAAACTTCCACTTGCGCCGCTGGAGCACCTGGACCTGGAGAACCTGGAGATTCAGGCGATTCTAAGGACAAAAAGGGAGATCCTAAGAAGGACAAGAAAATCCCGTACAATAGAGATGAAGCATCCAGAACGGGATCCCATATGCCGAAAGGCGGAAATATACCCCGTGATCATAAAGATCGGGAGGAACAAAACCGGAAAGACGGAAAAAATGATGCTGCCTCCGAGACGCCCAACTGAAAAAGCCGGAAGAAATGAAAATCCTCACAGGCGTGAGAGATCCCGTACTCCTCCTAGGAATAAAGAAAGGACAAGGAGTAGAACTAAGCCTCATTCCAAGGACACGATAGCGGACGAAATAGGGATAATCCCGGAAGAGCGCATTCGCGCAACAATGGGCTAGAAAGGAGCAGATCCCCTTCTGTCCATTCAGCTAGCAGATATTCCGCACACGTCAATAAGGTGGAAAGATATGATCTATACTTTGGACCTAAGTGTTTCACTGAAAGGATCCGGGGAATAAATCTACATTCTAGCTTTGCCAAAGTTGGTCCAACATATCAAAAACATACCGGCAGTACAAACCCGGATACCTGGCTCTCAGACTACTATACAACCGTCCAGATTAACAAAGGAACAGATCTAGAGGCGGTTAAATTCCTCCCTCTAATGTTGCTTGATGGAGCCAGATATTGGATCAACGGGCTTCCGTCAAGAACCGTGGATAGTTGGGATGATATGGCTAGAGTATTCACTCAGCATCTTCGG
Organism: Alopecurus myosuroides; assembly: GCA_028641055.1. Taxonomy (NCBI): domain Eukaryota; kingdom Viridiplantae; phylum Streptophyta; class Magnoliopsida; order Poales; family Poaceae; genus Alopecurus; species Alopecurus myosuroides. Next base: position 310,002,596 of record CM054057.1, on the reverse strand, counting down.
GGAACATACAAACGCCCCAAGAGCATCAACTAGCTAAATTGCTGCATCCAATTTGAAGACGAGTCGTATGTCGACTTTATATCAAGATGGACAACAATGAAAAACAGCTGCTCTGGAGTAAGTTATGTACAGGCAATGCATGCTTTTATCAATGGACTAAAACCGAGCCTCGTACCGTTCATGGTTGGTTCAAAAGAGCACAAAGATCTCGGATCTATGCCTACTACCGCCAATGAGCACACAACGGTCGAAGATGACATCAGAGCGAAAGGTGGAAATTTTGATGCTTTGGTTCAGGCCAAAAAGACGTCTCGTTCTGAAAAGAAGACTACTCCGGAAGCATAGCTGAAGCTCAAAAAAGTTAATCTAGCCTTTGGAAAGGATAATGGCAGCAAATGGAAAGGAAGAAGCACAGAACCTATCTCCTACTCAAAGGAAGAGTGGGAAAAGATTAAGTCAGAAAACTGTGTCCACCATTCGCAATTTGGGAAGCCTACCCATACAAATGCGCAGTGTCGCCTTAACAAGCATATGAAGGGCACTGCAGGATCCGGGAACAAAGGAAAAAACTCCAAAAGGAAATTCTCCAAGCAAAAGCCAAAAGCTGAAAAAGAAGACAGTGAATCGGACACTGATGAAAAAATCCAGGAACAGCAACGAAAAGGCGAACCAAAATTCCCGAGAGTTGATGGAGAATGCAATCTAACTTTCCTGGCAACTCCCTTAGCAAAATAGGCAAAGCGAACACTTCAAGAAATAAACGCGGTTGTCCCACCAACGCCCAAATTCTTGAAGTATTCCAATACGCCAATTACCTGGGATCAGTCAGTCCCGGAAATATCCCAGAACCCGGCATACAAGATCTAATTGTAAGCCCTATTGTTGAAAAAACTAGGCTAAACAGAGTGTTGATGGATGGAGGATCCAGTATCAATATTTTGTACCGGGATACACTGAAGCATCTGCGAATCTTCGAGACCCAGCTCAATCATATCAACATACGTTTCCACGGCATAGTTTCTGGCAGACAAGCACATTCCCTAGGGGAAATTTCCCTAGATGTAACCTTTGGAGAAAGAGAACACTTCCGACAGGAAAAAATCTCATTCGAGGTGGTGCCGTTTGAAAGTGTATACCATGCAATACTCGGATGTCTAGCATTCGCCAAATTCATGGCAAGATCATGTTATATATATAACAAGTTGAAGGTGCCAGGGCCAAAGGGAGGAGTAATCACCATATCGGGAGACTTCAAATTGGCAAACGAGCTGGAAAAAGGAAATGCCCTTTGCGCCGAAAAAGTGATAGCAAAAGAGGAATTGAAAGAGCTAGCAAAAGAAGTATCACCAACAGAAATGCCGGCAGGAAAAGAAAGCCGAAAGTCGGCAGACAGTTTCAAAGCTTCCGAGAATATAAGACAGGTTATCCTAGATCCCAAAGATCCGACAAAATTTGTTGTAGTGGGGACTTGGATGACAGACAAATAGGAAAGCGCGCTCATCAAGTTCCTCCTGGAGAACTGGGATATTTTTTCCTGGTGTCCTGCGGACATGCCAGGAGTACCCAGGGAACTTGCTCAGCATCAATTGAAGGTAATTCCAGGTTCAAAACCCGTCAAACAAGGTCTCTGTCGTTTTGATGGAAGAAGACGGAAGGCTATAGGCAAGGAAACTATCCGGCTTTTAGCAGCTGATTTTATCCGGGAAGTTATACATACTGATTGGTCTATGAACCCAGTATTAGTCGCGAAGAAAGACAGTACTGTTCTTAGGATGTTTATATATTACACCGGCTTGAACAAATTGTGTCCAAAAGATAGGTTTGCGTTACCGCAAATCGATCAAATAATAGATGCCACTGCTGGCTCTGAGCTTTTATGCTTTTTGGATGCTTATTTCGGGTACCATTAAATACGTATGAAGGAGGAAGATCGAATCAAAACTTCCTTCATAACCCCGTATGGAACATACTATTACATAACCATGCCTTTTGGCCTGAAGAACGCAGGTGCTATATACCAGCGTTGCATGCAGCATTGCTTGCATAGTCAAATCGGCAAAAATGTTCACGTTTACGTGGATGACATTGTCGTAGTATCCAAGGAAAAGGACACACTCCTTGAAGATCTACGAGAAACCTTCAAAAATTTGCGCAGTTACAAAATGAAGTTGAATCCATTAAAGTGCATATTCGGGGTTCCTTCTGGGAAGCTTCTGGGTTTTATCGTTTCTCACAGAGAAATAGAAGTAAACCCGGAAAAGATCAAGGCAATCTTGAATATCACAAAGCCTACATGTTTAAAAGATGTACAAAGATTGACGGGTTCTGCAGCCGTAGTCAGCAGGTTTATAAGCCGGCTAGGAGATAAAGCTCTGCCATTATACAAATTGTTGAAGGAATCCGACAAATTTGAATGGACAGAAGAGGCGGACAAAGCATTAACTCAGCTGAAAGAAACCTTGATGAAAGCACCGATTTTGGCATCCCCAAAAGACGAACAACCTATGTTACTGTATCTTACAACAACAAACAGGGTTATTAGCGTTGTGATAATTGTGGAAAGACGGAAAGAAGAACAAAGTATACCGGATCAGCATCCAGTATACTATGCTAGTGAAGTTTTCTTCGACTCAAAACAAAGGTACCCACATTATCAAAAGCTGGCATATGGCGTGTTTTTCGCATCTAGAAAACTCCGCCATTATTTCCAAGGACATTCCATAACAGTGGTAAGCAAAGCACCACTAGGGGATATCATTAACAATGCGGACGCAACAGGCCAAGTAGCCAAATGGGGCATTTAGCTAGCTGCGTTCGACATTAAGTACCAACCCCGGACGACAATTAAATCCTAGGTGTTGGCAAATTTTGTTGCTGATTGGACAGAAGCAATGGAGAACACACCAATGCCGGATTCGGAATACTGAGTCATGCATTTTGATGGATCCAAGATGAAGGAAGGCGCTGGAGTTGCTGTAGTGCTAAAATCCCCAAAAGGTGACATTATGGAGTATGTATTGCAGATACACTTCAACGACAGTAACAACGTGGCAGAATACGAAGCATTGCTTCATGGCTTGCATATTGCAAAAGAAATAGGTGTCAAACACATACTATTTTATGGTGACTCGGATTTGGTTACATCAGCTAAACCAAACATGGAACGCCAAAAGCCCCATCATGGCCGAATATCGGAGAACGGTGGACGAGTTTGCCATTTGCTTCCTTGGATTTGAAGTACTTCATATCAAAAGGGAAGAAAATTGGAACGCGGATGCATTAGCCCGGATGGGGTCGGAAAGAGTGAGAACCCTACCACCTGGTGTGTTTGTCCAACACTTGCACGAACCATCGATCAAAGGTGGATATGTTGATTATCCTCTCGCTTTCGAGTCAATTGAAGTTCAGCTTGTTAACCCGGATTGGACGATTCCATACTTAAACTTCTTAGTTGATCAGAAGTTCCCGGATGGATCAGATGAGGTCTTGCAAAGGCAGATACAACGCCGATGCAAAGGATACATGGTAATCAATGGTTGCCTGTATAAACGTAGCACTATCGGAATTTTTTAGCGATGTATTTCGCCAGAGGAAGGATGAGAAATCTTGCAATAAATCCACGCAGGAGATTGCGGACGTCATGCTCAATGAAAAAGCGTAGTCAAAAAAGCATTCCGTGCAGGGTTTTTCTAGCTCACAGCCAAGACAGATGCCGAACACATAGTAAACACATGTGTTGGATGCCAGTATTATGCCAAGCAGACGAATATGCCAGCTGAAGCACTCAAAAGTATCCATATAACATGGCCGTTCACGGTCTGGGGGCTAGATATGATGGGACCATTCAAAACTGCAAGAGGCGGACTTACACATCTACTCGTTGTAGTGGATAAGTATACCAAGTGGGTGGAGGCAAAACCATCAAGAAACTGGACGGTGTGACTGCCAGAAACTTCATCATTGACGTAGTCATGAGATACGGCGTTCCACACAGCATAATCACCAACAATGGGACAAATTTCTCTATTGGAGAGTTGGCAAAATATTGCCGACAAACGGGAATATGCCTAGATCTTGCATCTGTGGCACACCCACAATCCAATGGGCAGGTTGAATGAATGAATAGCTCAATCCTGCAGGGAATACGACCAAGACTCGAATATCCTATTCATAGTGCAGCTGGAGCATGGATGGAGGAATTACCTTCCGTGCTTTGGAGTATTGGAACGATGCCAAATAGATCAACAGGGCAAACCCCGTTTTTCCTTGTCTATGGCGCAGAAGCAATGCTCCCAACGGACAAGCTCCATGATAGCCCAAGAGTGCAGGCTTACGATGACTCGGATGCCGAAAACGCACGACAGGATGCCGTTGATCTTTTAGAAGAAGAACGAGACCTTGTGCTTCAAAGATCCGCCATTTATCAGCAAGGATTAGGATGCTACCATAATCGGAAAATCACGCATCGGTCTTTCAAAGAAGGTGACCTAGTGCAAAGATTGGTGCAAGAAAGGAAGCACAAGTTAGCCCCAGTTTGGGAGGGACCATTCGTCATTATCAAGGCTATGAAAAATGGATCTTATTATCTTGTAGATATTCGAGACACGGAAGATGCTCCCAAGCGTCTGAATCGCAAAAGAAAGAGGAAGATAGATGTCGAACTAGGAGAGACAAAAAGACCCTGGAGCATCCAGCAGTTACGTCCCTTCTACACTTAGTTCAATTTCTATGTAAACATCTTTAAGATCATGAAATAAAGTTGTCGGAATTCATGCATTCATGTTTTATCTGTTTTCATACAAAAGCATAAGTCCTTCTTATCTATTTCCCATTGATCTTTCAAAATACTCAATGTTAACCCGAATTGTGCCTGCGTGCTCGGAGTTATAAAACTGAATGCTTTTAATCCTAAGGAAGCTTAAGGAAACCTAGATTGTGCCTGCGTGCCTGAGTTTCATACAATTTTACAATTCCTTAATTATGTCTAAGTATTATCTGATTGTTTATGTGTTGGGTCACTGAAATTAGTAAGCAAAAATGCCTTAGTACAATCCATGTTTCCAAGTTTTGACTGATCTGTTATACCCAGTCACTTGGCGTCAAGATTAAGTACTATTGAGCCATTTCAAACACTAAGGACAGTTAAAGCATATAAGCCAGAGAACTTAGAAGGCAAAGGAATTAAAACCCGGAAAACTTGCAAAGATTTATAAATTAAACTGCAAAAGCGGAGTACTTGTTTATACAAATGATAGATAGCAATACAATGAATATTACATTGTGAGAATGGTAATGCTTCTATTTTTGCCTGCCTTCTACCTAGGACTTAAGCAGCTTCTTCGGGATCCGAGTCTTCGTCCTCGCTACTGGATTCCTCCGGAGTTGACGGAATTTCCTCCTCGGGGTAGAAGTGTTGGAACGCGTAGAGATAAAAAAAAAACTTTTCCCTACGCTGTACTTCCAAGATCTAGCCGAGGTAGAAGGCCACGAGTATTACCACTAGACGCGCGGTTGCGGATTATCGATGAAGCGCGTCGGGGCAGTGCAGTCCCACGATCCGATCCAATCCCGCGATCGTCGAAGTACTGAACGTACAACACCTCTGCCGGTATCCACACGTACGAGGAGGAGCTCCGACGGCGGACTGCTAGATCCGGTGCGACGACTGGACTAAGTGGAGCTAGGGTTCCCAACGCATGGGAGTGGACTAACGTGCCCGTTGGGCAACCTGCGCCCCTCTTTATATAGCGAATGGTAGTGGGCTTCACAACACTTGTGGCCCATTCCCTCTGTGAGTCCGACTCACAAGATCAGTCCAATTCCAGTTCGGGTCCAACCCGACCAATACCTGCTCCCGCTCTTAAGTGTGCGACCCTGCAGGCTCATGGCGACTTGGACACGATTGGAGTCCGACTCCCAATCGATCAATCGGTAGCGGATCCTAGCAGAACGTGCCGACTCCCAAGTCCCATTGAGTCATGACGACATACCTTTCAATGTGATATTCATCTTAGTCCCTTTTGCCTCACGATATACCTTGTCGAACTATAGGCGATTTATCATCATCCCTTAAATAGTTCGACTCTCTTCTCGATCCGTGATATGTGATTCATCTGACTAACTCTTAGTCAACAGACACAGTTAACACTTAACTGAGTCGCGCATGGCCATGCTTCCTGAATCATATCACTCGAGAGGGCCCATAGAATATCTCTCCATTCGGAGGGGCAAAATCCCATCTTGATTATCCACATTCGGAGATCTACACCAACCCTGAAGGAGAGAAGATGGTGGACGATTTTGGTTGGGGGCCAGAGTCGGATCTACTGGATACCGGATCAATCGTCACAATTGGCCGGGTCAACGTCTTCGTCGGCATGGTACGCACATACGGTTCTATTCCTGATGATGTTGAATATGATTCCGTGTCAGGAGGAGCGACCTGCATTCAGTCGGATGGGGAAGAGTCGTTCGGGACGATCGATCCGATAGAAGAGCCCACCACGAAGAGGGAACAGCCGGAGGAGCCGGCATGGACCCCGCATGGCCGGGTCATGAGGGAAGATGATATCGAGTCTATCCTGCACCTGCTGGAGGATCGGTACGAAGAGGATAGCTGTGATAAGGAAGAATATGAATCTGCACCAGACATCGCGCGCCAGGTCGCGGTCTACACGGCCCCTGCAACCAATCTTAATCAAGGGGACGTGACTACGGCCGCGGTCGGAGCGGCGCGAGCGCTGGCCCAGCAACAAAATCCGGTTGATGGAAACCCGGTCATAGCCCGGGTTGACGGAGAGTCGGCTTCAGTCACCAGCCATACCCCGGAAAGCGAATTGCAAAGAAACATGTTTGGGTTTATGACAAACAGAACGCCAGGAGCTGGGCCCTCAAATCCACGAAATCCGGCTCTGTTCAACAATAACCTGATCTTAGATCCTACGGTGCTAGCAACGGTGATAACCCCAGAAAACGCGGCGGCACGCGCAGCGGATCTGGATGTGGCCCGCCGTGCATTGGATCAGCAGAGGAGAGATATGGAAGCTGAAAGACAGGGGATAGCAGCGCGCCAGCGCGATCTGGAAGCATTGGAGAACCGGTTCCAAGTTCAGTCGACCAGGATGCACAATCAGAGATATCAATCGAGATTACCGGCGACGGGTGGAACTATAAACCCGGCCGCACTGTTTATTACACCTCAGGATCAACCAATCCCAGCTGTGAATCAGGAAATCGGACATCAGCCTGAAACCTTGGGAGGACAGCCGGCAGACGTACAAGCCGGGTTACCCACATTGCAAACAGGGATCGTAACTGGCAATACAACGCCACCACCACCACCGCCACGATTTCATACTCCACCTGGTCACTTCAATAACCCCATGGACAATGTATATGCAGCAACATTGGCATTGGATCGCATCCCCGTAAGAGAGTCACCCCATGCGGAGGAGACCCGGCGGGCGATAGATCTATTGCGCACAGCAGTGGCTCAGCAGGCCAATTACCCGGATAACAGGAGTGGAATGCACAGAACACCGTATGTTAGCCGGTATAACGGAAATATCGGCAATATTCAGACAAGCTCAGCGCGGCGGAGGGCAGAGCAGCAGCAAATGCCGCCTCCTCCCCGTAGACCAGCAACTCCTGCAGTATCAGCAGCGCAAGCCATTGTGGATAGTTCTCGAGCCAGGCGTGCAGCAGCCGGATCTGCAGTACGAGGGCCGGTAGCGGTTGCACCCCCCGCTGTACCTGCAGCAGGATCGCACGTTTCCCGGGTGAGGCCAGTACCGGCAAATTTAGTCGGGCCCAAGTGTTTGTCGGACGCCATCAGAGCTGAGCTTTACCCGGATAAGTTCAAGGAACCGGGTAAAGTGGTTAATTATGAGCCGACCATGGATCCAGAAACCTGGTTGAGCAGTTATGAGATGGCCATGTCGATTCCCAACGCGTATGAAAATCTTCAAGCCAAGTTTATGTACGTGATGATGTCAGAGGGAGCGGCAAAGTTATGGTTCAATAATATACCCGAAAAATCCGTCAATTCATGGAGCGAGCTGAAAACAGCCTTTATCAAGCACTTTCATGGAACATGCCGGAAACTGTTTACAATCGATGACTTAGAGCGATGTGTCCAGAAGAAGGGAGAATCGGCGCGCAGCTGGGTGCACCGGGTTATGGAAATACTCCACTCGTCCACGTATATTCAACCGAAGGATGCATTACAGGCTATGGCAAAAACATGCAAGTATATACCCTTAGTGCAAAAACCGACGCGCATGAAATCTAGTCGGAATGCTTAAGAGGATACAATGGGAGAGTTGATGGATGCGTGCAACAAGCACGCCGCCACAGATACCACAGAGGAGGATGTTGATGATAAGAAAGCAAAATCCAACACGAGTAACAATGGGAGACCCGGTAATGGAACCACGCCGGGTAACAATGGAGGGAATAACGGAAACAACCAGAACAAGCGCCCGTATGAGGGAAGCTCCGAGTTTGTCGCCAATACAGAAGCCGGGTTTTCAAGGCCCAGGGCAGAGGGAAATTTCAACAGAGGAAACTTTAATGGAGGAAATTACCAAGGAACACCTAGGCCGGCTAATCATATAGAGACTTTCAGGATGCCCTGTCCGCGTCATAGCAGGAACGGCAGGCCGGCTAATCATTCATTGGAACAGTGTGTAGATTTACAGAGATGGAAGAACGAAGAAATACAGAAGGCAATGCGAGGTGCAGGCCGGGGAGCAGGACTGGGTCCGGGTGGAAACCCGGGCAATGGCTCACCCCCGGCTGGCAATGCAGGAGGCAGTAATCCGGGAAACAACCAAGGAGGCGCTGGAGGTTTCCAAGCTAATCCCAAACAGTTGGGACAGTACCACGTTCAGACTACAGGAACTTCTAACAAAGACAGAGAGATACTTAAGAAAGCAGTAAACTCGGTTTCTTCAACCGTCCCGAGGTACTTGAGATGGTCGGATCAAGAGGTAACATGGAGCAGAAGGGATCACCCGGAAAGAATAGAGCATCCGGGTGTGTTAGCTTTAGTGGTCACACCACAGGTCAATGGTTACGAGTTGAAAAAGGTCCTGATGGATGGCGGGAGTAGCATCAATATCCTATATTGGGAAACTTTCTTGCGCATGGGTCTCAAGGAGTCCTAGTTACAGAAAAGTTCTACAGTTTTTCATGGGATTGTGCCGGGTCACTCGGCGTGCCCCGAAGGAAAGATCACATTGGAAGTTGCTTTTGGAGAATCAAAGGATAATTTCCGAGTAGAGTGGCTCACGTTTGAGCTGGTAAAGTTGCGCAGCCCCTACCACGCACTGTTTGGAAGGCCGGCTTACGCCAAGTTCATGGCCAGGCCGTGTTACGTATACCTATAGCTAAAGATCCCGGGTCCCAAGCAAACCATCACCATACATGGGAGCCGGGTTATAGCAGCCGAGTGTGACGAAGGAGATGCGGCAATGGCAGAACAGGCTTGCAGAAAGGAAGAGCTCAAGTATTACCGGTCTCAGGTAGACCCGGATGACAGAACGGTATTGAAGAGACCAAATACGGAGGATGAAAGAGCAAAATTCAAAGCAGCACAGGATACCAAGATGGTGGCTTTTGTCGAAGGTGATCCCTCCAAGAAATTTGCTATAGGGTCTAACCTAGACAGTAAGCAAGAAGAGGCGCTCATTAAGTTTATTCGTGGAAATCAAGATGTTTTCGCTTGGACACCTAGTGATATGCCGGGTATCCTGACCGAGTTAGCTGAGCACAGTTTGCATGTTGATCCTAAGTCCTGGCCTGTGAAGCAGGGCCTGAGAAAAATGAAGGAGGAAAGAAGGAAAGCTATAGGAGCAGAGATAGCCAGGCTACTTGCAGCCGGCTTTATCATAGAGGTTTTTCACCCGGATTGGTTGGCAAATCCGGTTCTAGTGATGAAAAAGAGTAATGAGTGGAGGATGTGCATTGATTACACGAGTCTCAACAAGCATTGCCCAAAGGATCCGTTTGCTCTTCCAAGGATAGATCAGATCATAGACGCAGTGGCCGGAAGTGACCTGTTATGTTTCCTGGATGCATATTCCGGGTATCATCAGATCAAGCTCAAGAAGGAAGATTTGGAGAAAACGTCGTTCATAACCCCCTTTGGAGCTTTCCGTTACAAAACCATGACTTTCGGATTGAAGAACGCTGGTGCAACATACCAGCTGTGCATTCAAAAGTGTTTTGAGGATCAGATCGGACGCAATGTTCACGCCTATGTTGATGATGTGGTGATCAAAACAAGGAAGACAGAAACATTCATTGATGACTTAAAGGAAACATTCAGGAACCTGAGAAGATATCAGATGAAGCTTAACCCCACAAAGTGTGTATTTGGAGTCCCAGCAGGAAAATTACTCGGATTCATTGTTTCCGAGAGAGGAATCGAAGCAAACCCGGACAAGATCAAAGCTATCCAGAGTCTGAAAAAGCCGGAAAACCTGAAGCACGTTCAAAAGCTTACAGGGTGCATAGCAGCATTAAGCCGGTTTATATCAAGGCTTGGAGAAAAGGCGATACCCTTATACCGGCTCTTGAGGAAAACCGACAAATTCGTTTGGGACCAAGAGGCGGATGAAGCATTCGAGGCACTAAAAAAGCAATTATCCGAAGCACCGGTTTTAGCAGCTCCGGGTCCTAAGGAGCCCATGTTACTATACATTGCGGCTGGGCCCCGGGCGGTTAGCGCAGTGGTTGTTGTCGAGCGAAAAGAGGATGGAAAGGATCACCCGGTACAGAGGCCGGTTTATTACGTAAGCGAGGTACTATCGGAAGCGAAGCAGCATTACCCACATTGGCAAAAGCTAGTTTTTGGGGTCTTTATGGCCAGCCGGAAATTGAAACCATATTTTCAGGAACACCCCATAACAGTGGTTAGCTCTATACCAATGTCGGATATTATCAGAAATTCAGATGCAACAGGTAGAATAGCCAAGTGGGCCATTGAGATGGGGGATTATCACATCAACTACGAGCCCAGGTCTGCAATCAAATCTCAATCTTTAGTTGATTTTATCAATGATTGGACTCACACAAGCATGCCCACAATGACACCAAGTTCTGAGTCTTGGGTGATGCACTTCGATGGTTCTAAGCAGTACGAGGGATCAGGAGCTGGGGTGGTACTTACATCACCCAAAGGAGACAAACTGAGCTACGTGTTGCAAATCCACTTCGATTGCTCCAACAACGTGGCCGAGTATGAGGCATTGCTACATGGGTTGAGAATAGCAAAGGAGATGAACATTAGGCGAATACGGTGCTATGGAGATTCGGATCTTGTGGTACAACAGGTCTCAGGAACTTGGGATAGAAAGGATGCAACAATGGCAGCATATCGCAGGGAGGTGGACAGGGTTGCCGGGTGTTTTTCTGGGTATGAGGTGGAGAATATTGACAGGCGAAAGAACGAGGCAACAGATGCACTCGCAAGACTCGGCTCGCGCAGAGAGCCGGTTCCACCTAATGTTTTCCTGGACGAGTTATGGCGGCCATCTGTTAAAACCGAGTCTGAGGAAGAGGTGGCTAACCAAGACCCAGATTTGGAACTCGTGGCCACGGTACGCGCTGTTCCCGAGTGGACAGAGCCGTTTCTAGCTTACTTATCACGAGGCGTGTTACCACCACAGGAAGTTTTAGCAAGGCAAATTCTGAGACGAGCAAAGGGCTATTCTATTATCAATGGAGAGCTGTATAAAAGGAGTGCAGCAGGAGTCTTTTTGCGCTGTGTAGGACGAGAAGAAGGCCTGCAGATCTTGAAGGAGATTGTGGGCATCATGCCTCCACAAGATCCCTTGTGGCCAAAGAATTTCGACACGGTTTCTTTTGGCTCACAGCCTTAGCAGACGCGGAGCGCTTGGTGGCAAGGTGCGATGGATGTCAAAGGTACACTCGCCAAATCCATGTGCTGGCTATGGAGTTGCAAACAATCCCATTAACCTGGTCGTTCGCTGTTTGGGGCATGGATATGGTGGGCCCCTTCCACATGTCACCCTGCAAAAAGACCCATCTTTTGGTAGCCATCGATAAGTTTACAAAGTGGGTTGAGGTTATGCCAGTTACCAATTGCGAAGCAATCACAGCAGTCAAGTTCCTGAAAAGGATCATCTACAGGTTTGGATACCCTCATAGCATAATAACAGATAATGGAACCAACATGTCCTTAGGTGAGATGGAGAAATTCTGCGGGAACAATGGTATCCGGCTTGACATAGCCTCGGTAGCCCATCCACAAGCTAATGGACAAGTGGAGAGGGCAAACCAGGAATTACTTCGTGGGTTAAAACCACGGCTGCGAGTCCCGTGCATAAGTGTTGCTGGAGCGTGGGTTGAAGAGCTACCATCAGTAGTTTGGGGAATTAACACTACACCTAACAGATCTACTCAGATGACCCCGTTTTTCATGGTTTATGGTGCAGAGGCGGTGTTACCGAGTGACATTATTCACGACTCGCCCCGAGTGTCGGCTTACGTTGAGGTGGAGAACGAGAAGACCCGGCAGGACGCCGTGGACATGCTAGAAGAACACAGAGAACAAGCCTTGGAGAGATCAACTATATATCAGCAGGATCTGAGGAGATATCATAGTCGGCGAGTCAAAACCGGGTCTTCAAGGAAGGGGACCTGGTCTTGCGCTTGGTACAATCAAAGGAAGGAAAACACAAGTTATCTCCACCATGGGAAGGACCGTTCATCATAAGCCGGAATTTGCACAATGGATCATATTACTTGATAGATGCAAGGGAAGAGTCGGATACTGTCAATGACACCGCTCACACCACTTCATCTATGCAAGAGAGGGAAAGACCATGGAACGTGGCTCAGCTACGTCCCTACTACACCTAGACTAGACCAGGCTTACAAGTGGAACTACACGATGTAACAGGCAGCAGGTTTCAGACGCACTCTTTTCCTATCCAGGGTACCTAAGGGGACTGGAGGGTTCTTAATGAGGCGGCTTGCTGACCTAACTTTTCTCATATCAATAAAGAGATGGTTAAACCATGATATTGTTTCTTTCTTATGTGTTTTCGTCAAGTTTTTTATATTCCTTTTTTTGCTTTCTGTTTTTTATGTTTTCAGGTAAGTATTAGTTATTTGGTTGTGGTATATTAGCTTTTCCAAAGGTCATATATATAGGTCTTGGGGGCTGATTGCTTGAATAGCACAGCTACAAACTCAAAGACCCGGCCACGATGCCATGAAGTTATAAGGACCGATTACTTGCAATAAGTACGGTTGCAATCTTATAACCGGACAATAGAGCCAATTTTTTCTTGATTTCTCTTGTTTAAGCTTGATGTGACTCGCAAAAATGTGGCATGCTTTGCTAGCGTGTAATTACAATCAGTCATGATGCCCAATGGGACTTGCCTGACCCTGTTTTTATACAGTTATAGCATCATTGAATATCCACGCGAAAGCCGGCTTACAGCAAAGAGGATCAAAAGGGTCATCCAAACCACAAGTTATGCAGAGTACAAGGTTAACAGCCGGAAACTCGCAACATATTAAGCATAACTTCAAACCTATGTGAGTAGCTCTAGGTTTTGGGCCTTAGCAGAAACAATTTGCTCTTTGGAAACCACCAAACCCTTAGACTCGGAATTCGGGTCTTGGGGACTCGGGATTTCGAAAACAGCAACAAATTGTCTAGCTATCAAGCTTAAAACCCAAAAATACGAGTCTTGGGGACTTAGGAAATAAAGTCCACTCGTCAAAAAATCCCTGAGACTCGGGAAAACTAGCGAAAATCGTAAAAACAGCAACAAAAGGATCAAGACCAGGAAATAGCAAATCCATACGAAAGGCCAGAAGGGCCACGAAAGCTATTAAGTTTTTAGCGTATTACAAACCGAGGAAGTGGTATCGAAAAGTGCATAGGCGCACCATTAAAAGGATAACTGTTTTAGGCATATTACAAAATGTCCATTGGCCGAATAAAGTGTTTGAGGCGGAAAAAGGGGAAACTTTACTCAGCATCCTTGGCCGAGTCATCGATGTTGTCCTTGGCAGCCGGGTCTTGGACTTGCTCTTCGGCGATCTTCCCAGCTCCTGTATCCGGATTAGCAGCAGAGTCGGCACGAGCTGGGGGACGGACAGCCGGAGTAGAGGAGGAAGGCGCAGTATCGGCCTCAGCTTTTCTCTTAGCAGCCTCCTCCTTTCTCTGGGCAGATTCCGCCTTCCACTTCTTCAGCATGTCAAAAGGCTTAGGCAGATCCGACTTAATGGGCTTGTCTTCGGCATCATAGGGGGGAACGATACTGCTTAAGTCCAGACTGTCGGCAATCAAGCTTGCCGAGTGACGCACCTCAGTGTTAATGGCCTTGAAGTTCTTGCTGGTAAACTTAGAGCCATCGTTGTTGAATTCGGGAAACCCGCCCACGAGCTTTGCCGGCTCAAGCCTGGGAAAATAGGCTTTGGCCAGAGCAAGCCCGCGGGTTACCCCAACCCGGCACGACGAACGCTTCCAGTGGTCAATCCACTCGGGGATGGTGGAACATGCGTCGAGCAACGTGTCCAAACCACAGTAACCCACAGCCGTCCACTTCACAGCCTCCAAGAACCACTTGGTGCCGGCAGAAAATTGCTGGATTACGGCCTTCAGTGTCTTTAATTTCTCAATATCATCTTCATCTGGGGCCGCTTCACTCGGGCCTGCAGTGTAACAGAAAAGGTTCAAGCAATAACATCCGGGTATCTTGAGCAATGGAAAATCCGGTTTATAACTAGCGAGTTATAAATCCTTACCAAGCAGAGCGCGATAAGTGTCGGCAATCTGAGCCGAGACCTTCTTCAGCGCATTTTCGTCATTGTGGTATTTCTTCTTGTACTTTTTCACATCCTTGTCGAGATTCTGCACTTCGACCTCTAGCCCTGCGTGCAGCTTTGTCTCGGCCTCAAGGAGCTGGTTGGTTTTGGCCAACACCTCCTCAGACCGGGTCAGTTGTGCCTGTGGAAAAAGAAAAGGGAAAGATTAGTCGGATATAAGAAAAAGCCGGCTATGAAATGAAGTACCGAGTAAACTTTGCCTAGTTAAACTCGGAACTTGGGGGCTAGGTGAGTATACACACAAAGTTGATCAGGATTACCTGGTGCTCTGCAGCCATGGCCTCAAGGATGTCTCTCTTGGTGGCCTTCAGAGCGAAGAGCTGATCTAGCATTTCTTCGTAGGAGAGATTGCCGAGCTTCAGCTTGGAAGAGCTGGGGTTCTGGTCACCCGGAGGCGAGGTCCTCTCCTTCTTGGGGGTGGACACCCGGGTCGCCTGGGTGTTGGGAGTGGGATCACTCCTCCTCGTGCCTAGGATCTCGACGTCATCATCTCCGGGTGTGTGTGAGGGAATCGGATACTCGGCCTCCTGCTCGGCCGGGTTCTTCAGCAGGTCTTCTTCTTGGTCTTCTTCTTCAATGCCGCCAGCCGCGGCCTTCACAGTGTCTTCCGGATCCCCCATCGCCGGGTCATCCACATCCATATCATCCGGGTCACTGCTCGTGACCTTGGCCCTGGAAAAAAGAAAAAGAAACAATCATTATATGGTAAACGAGAGGTATGGAAGAAGTTAGTGTATTGAGTAGCAAGAAAAATGACTTACCCGGTGTTCACGAAGAAATCCGCCGGGAGATCGTTGCTAGACCCGGAAGAAACTGATAAAGAGTGCGAAAGTGAGACCCGGATTTGTCCGGCCAGAGGATGATTGGGAGAGGGAAATCTCTGAGGAAGGCGAGAAAAGGATGAGTTTGGGGAATACCGGCTTTGCGAGCGGGGGACGAAGGGATGCCCGGGTTAAGAGGATCATCACCCGGGGAATTCCGCGTTACCCTACGTTTGACTGGGACGGGTTCCTTCAAGCATGATGAATCGACCAAATGTTGGTTAAGTTCGCACATGTTAGCGTACGAATAGGGTTTGGAGGTCATAGAGGAGTAAGGCACCTTGAATACCACCACCCGGGTCTTCCTCTTCGCCCCAACGTCTACGTCCGGCTCAGGCTCGCTTTCATCAGATTGGGTCTCCTCCTTATCCTCCAACCCTGGAGATCATAACATATTATTGGAAAAAGGGAAAAAGGTGGAAAAACAAGTTGACAGAAAGGGAAACGAGTGAGACTCGGATGTTACCCTCATCAGTATCAGCCGGCTCCTCGTCCTCTTCCGAGTTTTCGGAAGGAGGAGGGGTCTCAATCTTCCAGAAAGCGCTATCTTCCTGAGATAAAAAAAGTGATAAAGGTTAGTGGTTGTACGAGAAAAATGTTAGTAGGATAAAGAGTAGTGGCCGGATCTTACTGCTGGAGCCGGGTGATCCCGTGTGTAGGGGTCCAGGCCGGCTATATTCCGGATCACCTCCAGTTTCTCGGTCAAAGAGTTTTTATTATCTTGTCCGCGTCCGCGGCCGGGTAATTCCTCAACGAGTAACACAGGGAATCCGTGACGTGCCCAGAGTAGCTGCACATGAGTTTGGGTCGGACACTATTGGGCTGGATCCGGAAAGTTACCCAAGTTTTGACTAAATTGAGCCCAAGTAGGCCTTGGGCCGAGAATACAGCAAGCTTGGTGAGGAGGGGATGGATAGATTGCCTCTCCGACTCAGAAGCAAAGGAGCTGAGATTGTCGGAAAGGTTGAGGAGATCTTCGGAGAAACCCGACAATGTCTTTTCACCGGCCGAAGAGGTGTCTTGGCAATAAAAGTAAGTCTTTTGCCAGTGTTTGACGTGGGAGTTGAGGCTAAGAGTCGGCATTAGGGAGTTTTTCCGCCTTTGGATGAAGACCCCTCCACAAACTAGGAGGGCCCCATCACCGCTCTCTCGGCATGGCTTGCACTGGATTAACTCAAGGAAGAGTGCGAGATTCGGAGGAATGCATAAATACGACTCACACAAGACGATGAAATGAGTAATGTTCAGCATAGAATTAGGGCCAATATCAAACATTCGGAGTTTGTAGTGATCTAACAGCTCGCGAAAGAAAGGGTGACCCGGGGGGCAGAAACCCCGGATCACATGCTCAACGAAGATTACTACCTCATCGAGACCCGGGGAAGGCCGAGTCTTGATGGAGGGATGATAACCCGGTAGGCCAAACTCCAAGGAGTAACCCGGCCCAAAGAAAGGTGCGCAGGATCCGGCTAAGGATAGGGAAGCTTGTGGAGGCCCAAGTTTGTAGGCCCAGCAACCCGGATTGTGGATTATTGTAAAGGAAAGCTAGGGTTTGTGCGCCGTGTCCGGGTAGGATCCAGGGTGCGCCTTGGGGAATAAGCCAGGGGGTGCGGGTGCTTTATAAACCGACCCCCAGGTCTAATTTAGACAGAGATCTAAGAACCCTAGATATAGCGCTTGGTATCGAGCATCCAGTGTAACCCTAGAGTTGAGTTGTTATATCGAGATTGGAGACTCGGCGACTTTGATTGCCGGCTACCAGATTGAATCGCACCATGTTTTCCTCTGAGCTAAACCCTCTCCCGAACGCCTGTGTCGTCTTGCCCCAAGATCAGTTACCCCCGGTAACGTCTGCCGTGATTATCCCACGACAGTTGGCGCCCACCGTGGGGCCTGCGTCCAAAGGTGTTTACATCACGGGAGAAGCTCGGAAGAATATGGAGAATCTCGTCGTCGGCGAAATCTACATCGACCGCAGAGGAAAAAAGATGGTGGACGATTCCGGCTGGGGGCCAGAGTCGGATCACCTCGAATCCGGATCCGTCGTGACGATCGGCCGGATCAACATCTTCGTCGGTATGGTACGAACGACTAATTTAAAAGGACAATATCATGTGCATACTACAGGAACTTCTAGCAGGAACAAAGAGACGTCAAAGCAAGCGGCAAACTCGGTTTCATCGGCCGCGCCGGGATACCTTAGATGGGCAGAACAAGAGATAACGTGGAGTAGAAGAGATCATCCGGAAAAAGTAGAGCGTCCAGGAGTCTTGGCATTGGTGGTTGCTCCACAGGTTAATGGTTACGAACTGAAGAGGGTCCTGATGGACGGTGGAAGTAGCATCAACATCCTTTATTGGGAAACTTTCTTACGGATGAGTCTCAAAGAGTCCCAGTTGCAGAAAAGTTCGACAATCTTTCATGGGATCGTGCCGGGTCACTCGGCGAGCCCCGAGGGAAAGATCACCTTGGAGGTTGCTTTTGGAGAATCGACGGATAATTATCGAGTTGAGTGGCTCACGTTCGAGGTGGTCAAATTGCGCAGTCCTTATCACGCGCTGTTTGGAAGACCGGCTTACGCCAAATTCATGGCTAGGCCGTGCTACGTGTATTTGCAGCTAAAGATTCCGGGTCCTAAACGGACCATCACCATACATGGGAACCGGGATATAGCGGCCGAGTGTGACGAAGGAGATTCGGTTATGGCTGAGCAAGCATGCAGAAAGGAAGAACTCGAATATTACCGGTCGCAAGTGAACCCGGATGATAGAACAGCCTTGAACAAGCCGAATACCGAGGACGAGAGAGCAAAATTCAAAGCAGCACAAGACACCAAGAAGATAGATTTCGTTGAAGGCGATTCCACTAAGCAGTTTACCATAGGGTCTAACTTGGGAAAAGAGCAGGAGGAAGCACTTGTGGAGTTTATTCGTTCAAATGCAGATGTGTTCGCCTGGACACCCAGCGATATGCCGGGTATCCCTACGGAGTTGGCCGAGCACAGTTTGCATGTGGATCCCAAGTCCAGGCCCGTGAAGCAGGGCTTGAGGAAAATGAATGAGGAAAGAAGGAAGGCTATAGGCGAAGAGATCGCTCGGCTATTGGCAGCCGGCTTTATCATGGAAGTATTTCATCCGGATTGGCTGGCAAACCCGGTTCTAGTGATGAAAAAGACCGATGAGTGGAGGATGTGCATTGATTTTACGAGTCTCAACAAACACTGCCCAAAGGATCCGTTCGCACTACCCAGGATAGATCAGATTATAGATGCAGTAGCTGGAAGCGATTTATTATGCTTCCTGGACGCATATTCCGGGTATCATCAGATTAAGCTCAAGAGGGAGGATTGGGAGAAAACATCATTCATAACCCCTTTTGGGGCCTTCTGTTATAAAACCATGACGTTTGGATTGAAGAACGCTGGTGCAACTTACCAACGTGCTTCGAAGACCAAATCGGACGCAACGTCCATGCCTATGTGGATGATGTGGTCATCAAGACCAGGAAGGCGGAGACGTTTATCGATGATCTAAAGGAGACGTTCAAAAACTTGAGGAGGTACCAGATGAAGCTTAACCCGACAAAGTGCGTGTTCGGAGTTCCAGCCGGGAAATTACTCGGCTTTATAGTTTCCGAGAGAGGAATCGAGGCAAACCCGGATAAAATCAAGGCCATCCAAGGTCTGAAAAAACCAGAAAATTTGAAGCATGTTCAAAAGCTCACGGGCTGCGTAGCAGCCTTGAGCCGATTCATATCCAGACTCGAAGAAAAGGCAATACCCTTGTACCGGCTCTTGCGGAAATCAGACAAATTCGTGTGGGATCAAGAGGCGGATGAGGCATTCGAGGCACTAAAGAAGCAGTTATCTGAAGCACCAGTACTAGCGGCGCCGGGTCCTAAAGAGCCTATGTTGCTGTACGTGGCAGCTGGCCCCCGAGCCGTCAGCGCAGTAGTCGTTGTGGAGCGTAAAGAGGATGGGAAAGGTTACCCGGTTCAGAGGCCGGTTTATTATGTCAGCGAGGTATTATCAGAAGCAAAGCAGCGCTATCCACATTGGCAAAAGCTGGTGTTTGGGGTCTTTATGGCTAGCCGGAAACTGAAGCCGTACTTCCAAGAACACCCCATAACAGTGGTTAGTTCAATACCAATGTCGGATATCATCAGGAACTCAGACGCGACGGGAAGAATAGCCAAATGGGCGATAGAGATGGGGGATTATCACATCAACTACGAACCCAGGTCAGCAATCAAATCTCAAGCTTTAATTGATTTCGTTAACGACTGGACACATACAGGCATGACTACAACGGTTCCAAATTCCGAGTCATGGATCATGCACTTCGATGGATCTAAGCAATACGAGGGATCAGGAGCTGGGGTGGTGTTGACGTCACCCAAAGGAGAAAAACTAAGTTACGTACTACAAATCCACTTTGACTGTTCCAACAACGTGGCCGAGTATGAGGCCCTATTGCACGGCCTAAGGGCAGCTAAGGAGATGAACATCAAAAGGATACGGTGTTTCGGAGATTCGGATCTTGTGGTACAGCAGGTGTCAGGAACTTGGGATAGAAAGGACGCAACTATGGCGGCATACCGCAGGGAAGTTGATAGGGTTGCAGGATGTTTTTCCGGGTATGAGGTGGAGCATATAGACAGAAGAAAGAACGAGGCAGCCGACGCGCTCGCTAGACTCGGCTCGCGCAGAGAGCCGGTTCCACCTAACGTCTTCCTGGATGAATTATGGCAACCATCGGTTAAAACCGAGTCAGAGGAGGAATTGGCAAACCAAGACCCGGATTCAGGACTTGTGGCTACAGTACGTACTGTTCCCGAATGGACAGAACCGTTTTTGGCCTACCTGTCGCGGGGCGAGTTACCACAGCAGGAGGTGTTAGCAAGGCAAATTTTGAGGCGAGCCAAGGGATATTCTATCATCAATGGAGAGTTATACAAGAAAAGCGCAGCAGGAGTCTTTTTGCGCTGCGTAGCGCCAGAAGAAGGCCGACAGATTCTCAAGGAAATCCATGAAGGCGACTGTGGACATCATGCATCCACAAGGTCCCTTGTGGCTAAAGCTTATCGGCACGGATTTTTCTGGCTCACGGCTCTAGCGGATGCGGAACGATTGGTAGCAAGGTGTGACGGATGTCAAAGGTACGCTCGCCAAACCCATGTGCCGGCTATGGAGTTACGGACCATCCCGTTAACTTGGCCGTTCGCTGTCTGGGGTATGGACATGGTTGGCCCCTTTCATATGTCACCATGCAAGAAGACACATCTTTTGGTGGCCATTGATAAGTTTACCAAGTGGGTTGAGGTTATGCCAGTTACTAATTGCGAAGCAGCTACAACAGTCAAGTTCCTGAAAAGGATTATCTACCGGTTCGGGTATCCCCACAGCATAATTACCGACAATGGAACCAACATGTCCCTTGGTGAGATGGAGAAGTTCTGCGACAATAATGGAATCCGGCTTGATGTTGCATCGGTGGCTCACCCACAGGCCAATGGACAAGTGGAGAGAGCAAACCAAGAATTGCTTCGCGGGTTAAAACTACGATTGCGAGTTCCCTGTATCAGGGCTGCTGGTGCATGGGTCGAAGAACTCCCTTCTGTGGTTTGGGGTATCAACACTACACCTAACAGATCCACTCAGATGACGCCCTTCTTCATGGTCTATGGTGCGGAGGCAGTGTTACCGAGTGACATTATTCACGACTCACCGCGAGTATCAGCTTACGTCGAAGTGGAGAACGAAAAAACCCGGCAGGACGCCGTAGACATGTTAGAAGAGCAAAGAGAACAAGACCTGGAAAGATCAGCCATATATCAGCAAGATCTACGGAGGTATCATAGCCGGCGCGTGAAAACCCGGGTATTCCAGGAAGGAGACTTGGTTTTGCGCCTGGTACAGTCAAATGAAGGAAAGCACAAATTATCACCACCATGGGAAGGACCATTTATGATAAGCCGGAATCTGCATAATGGATCATATTACTTGATAGATGCAAGGGAAGAGTCGGCTACAGTTAACGACACCGCACATACCACTTCATCTATGCAAGAAAGAGATAGACCATGGAACGTGGCTCAGCTACGTCCATATTATACTTAAAAAAGATTATATTGGCAAGTGGAATTGCACGATGTAATAGGCAGCAGGTTTTCAGACGTACTCTTTTCCTATCCAGGGTACCTTTGGGGACTGGACGGGTTTTTAATGAGGCGGCTTGCTGACCTAGATTTTTCATATCAAGTAAAGAGATAGTTATCAAGAAAAGAGATGGTTATTATCAGGTTATGTACTCTCAGTATGATGCGTATATCTAGGTCTTGGGGGCTGGTCGCTTGAAAAGCACAGTTACAAACTCAAAGACCCGGCCATGATGCCTATGAGTTATAAGGGCCGATTACTTGCAAACGAGTACGGCTACAATCTTATAACCGGACAAAGAAGTCCAAATTTCTTGGCTATTCTTACTTAAGCTCGATGTGACTCGCATTAAAGTGGCATGATTTGTTCGCTTACGATCGCAGTCAGTCATGAAACCCGACGGGGCTTGGCTGGCTACGTTTTCGTATGGATGTAACAACATGGTATCCACGCGAAAGCCGGCTTACAGTACAAGATAGTCAAAAGGGTCATCTAAACCACAAGTTATGCAGAGTACAAGGCTGAACAGCTGGAAACTCAACGACTATTAAGCGTAACTTCAAAACCTATGTGAAATAACTCAGGGGTCTTTGTGAAATTAGCAGTAGGCAGTTCGTTCCCCTTTCAAGATCAAGTGTCCTAGACTCGGCGATCTGGGTCCGGGTGTCTTGAAACCTTGAAAAGAGAAAAAATGGCTTACTTGTATAATTCCAAAAACCCAAATGTCCGAGTCTTGGGGACTTGGGGACTTAGAAGCAAAATCCGCTTGTCAATACCCATGAGACCCAGAAATTGAGTTTTCACAAAAGGAACAATAAAGAAAGCCAGATATCGAGAACAGATGAATAATGGATAAACTTAAAAAGGCCGGAACAGGCATCGAGTATATCAAGATCTTAGCGTGCATTACAAAATCCTGGTGAAAAGATATCAAAGGTGCACAGGCGCACCACCCAAAATATAACTGTTTTAAAAAGTATGTTGACCGACCGGTGCATAAGAAGAGGCATGAGAAATCATATATCACTCGGCGTTCATCTTGGCCTTGCCCTTGCCATCATTGGCGGTAGCAGCAGCACCCGGATCAGCGGCACCAGCCCCTGCAGGAGGTGGAACGACTGGTGTTGAGGTAGCAGGGCCAGAGCCGGCTTCAGCTTGCTTCTTGGCAGCCTCCGCCCTTATCGCAGCAGCTTCCTCCTTCCACCGAGCCAGCATATCATACGGCTCAGGAAGATCTGACTTAATTGCTTCACCGGCAGCATCGTATGCTGGAACAAGTATGTTAACATCCAGTTCATCAGCAATTACGCTGGCCGGGTAACGGACCTCCTTCTGGATGGCCTGAAAATCCTTCACCGAGAACTTGGATCCGTCAAGCTTGAACTCTGGAAAGCCGCCCATAAGCTTCACTAGCTCGAGCTTGGGGAGATAAGCCTTGGCAAGTGCAAGCCCCCGGGTCACTCCAACCCGGCAAGACGAGCGCTTCCAGTGCCAAATCCACTCGGGAATAGTGGAGAAGGCATCCAGCATCCTCTTCAGATCAACATGTCCTCTACCCGGCCACCGCAATTCCTCAAGGATCCATTTGGTTCCGGCAAATAGCTGCCGGATAACGTTCTTCATGGTTTTCAGCTTGGCCATGTCATCCTCTTCCGGCATGGTTTCGTCCGGGCCTGAAGAAATGGAAACGTAAGTCGGGAAACTGCCGCTATCTATCAAAAAGATAAACCCGGAGGAGGAAACGTACCAAGTAAAGCACGATATGTGTCCGATATTTGGACGGAAAGGCTTGTCAGGTCATCTTCTGCTCGGTGAGCCCTTTTTCTATATTTCCTCATTATCAACCTATTTCTCCTGGCTTCGGCTTCGGCTGCTTTGCGTAAAGCTACCTCCTTTTTGATGAGCTTGGTGGCGTCGGCCAGTTTCTCCTCAGATTGAGTTACGAAAGCCTGCGTGCATGCAAACAAGGATCAGTTGGGCAGAGAAGCAAGTTATCAGTCGCTTGTATAATAAAGTCCCAAGTAAATTATGAATCAATTCACTCGGAACTTGGGGACTGGACAAAGGCATAAGCAACATTAGTCGGATTTACCTCGTGTTTGGCTATCAAAGCTCCCAAGATGTTTTCTTCATTAGCCCTTAAAGTGCGAAGGGTTTCCAGCATCTGGGCAAATGTCAGTTCCTCGGATCGAGTACCGGAAGAGCCGGCAGCTTGGTCGCTTGGTGGGGGGGCTCTCCCCGCCCTTGGAGTTGAGACCCGGACAGTTTGGGTGGCCGGGTTGGGAGAACTCATCCTTGTATCTAGAACTTCGATCTCCTCGTCTACTGGTTCCGATGAGGAAGGAGATCCGGCGGCTCGGGGAAGTGGATTGTTCAGAGGGCCTTGTCCCTGGTTATTCGCCGTATCACCGCCAGTTGCGGCGTCTGCATTGTCAGTCGGTTTCTCCGCCTGATGGTTATCTGCTTCTATGTTTTCCGGGTCACTGACGACGGCTTGAGCGCTAAAAGAAAGATGAGAAAAGGCGGTTATTAGTGATGACGGTGGCTTGAGTGAAAATTTGTTAGGTGTAAAAGGAAATCATGTAGCACAAACTTACCCGGCATTCACGGTGTAATCAGGCGGGAGCTCGCCGCTGGAAGCAGATGAGGTCGCCACGGGAACCACCAACGGGACCCGGAATTGCCCGACACGTGGATGGTTAGGAGAAGGGTGGCGTTGAGGAGAGTCGGAAGGACGAGGCGGAGGAGCGCCGCCACGAGGGACTAAGGGGGTAGAGATACCCGGGTTAAGGGGATCTTCACCCGGGGAGCTCCGAGTTACTCTACGCTTGACTGGGAAAGAATCCTTCAAGCACGATGAATTTGATAATTTATGGTTAAGTCGTCGCATGGCGTCAAAGGAGTAGGGTTCAGGGATAATGAGGAAAAAGGAACCTTGGACACTGCTCCCCTGGCCTTCCTCTTGGCTCCGACTGTTGCCTCTTGGTCAGACTCGGTTGCCTCCGGATCATCCTCGTTGGTCTCACCTTCGTCCTCCAGTCCTGTGGACCGGGTGTGTGTTCGTTGGAAAAAAGGTAAACGGGAGGAAAATAATACAAGTAAAGATATACAAATTCTATGCAAATACCTTCACTCTCATCAGCCGGCTCGTCCTCTTCTTCCGGGTCTCTGGAAGGGGGGAAGGGTTCAACTCTCCAGAAAGGGTCATCAGCCTAAGACAAAAGAATGAGATCAAGGGTTAGAAGTTGTACCAAGTCAAAATGTGGAAATAAGTTATGAATGTCGGGTATTACCGCTGGAGCCGGGTTTTCCCGAGTAAACGGGGGTAACCCGGTGATGCCCTTTATCACCTCCAGTTTCTCTGTTAAGAAGCCCTTGATGGTCTTGTTAGTATCGCCGGTCGCAAAGTTCTTGGTGGAGTAGCGGAGTGCATCTGTGGTGTGCCCCGAATACTCGCACATCAGTTTGGTGCGGATGGAGTTGGGTTGGATCCGGAAATCAACCCATGTTTTTACTAAATTTAGCCCGAGGAGGCCTTGGGCTGAAAGGATGGCTATCTTGGCTAACGAGGGAAGGATTGCCTCTCTATCCGAGTCTGGTGCAAAGGCGTTGAAAGACTCGAAAGGCTCCAGGAGATTTTCCGAGTAACCCGGCAGTTTCTTTTCGCCGTCGGGGGAGGTATCGTGGCAATAAAAGAAAGACAGCTGCCAGTGTTTGACGTGGGAGTTCAAATTGAGGGTTGGCATCGGTGAGTTCTTGCGGCGTTGGATGGATACCCCGCCGCAAGTAAGAAGTGCTCCGTCGCTGCTTTCGCGGCACGGCTTACACTGGAATAGTTCGATGAAGAGAGTCAAACTTGGCGGCATGCACAAGTACGACTCAGATAGAACGATGAAGTGGGTAATATTCAACATAGAGTTAGGCCCTATGTCGAATACCCGGAGGCCATAATGGCTTAAGACCTCCCGGAAGAAAGGGTGACCCGGAGGACGGAATCCCCGGGTCACATGCTCTATGAAGCAGATTACCTCGTTATCAGCAGGTGTGGGCCGGGTCTCGTTGCCCGGAGCCCTCCAGTGAATGTCCTTTTGAGAAGGGAGAATTCCTAATTCGGCTAGCTCGTCCAATTTGGCCTTCGTAGCTGTGGAACGCCCCCAGTTAGCGGATATGGTTTGGGTAGCTTTCGCCTGAGCCGGCTGTTTTCCTTGTCGTTTGGGAGCCATGGGGTCAACCTGCAAAGCACAAGAAAAGGAGGCATATGAAATAAGATCCGGGAGTGTTGGATTATCCGAGTATAAGGTATCAAGAAAGTATGAAGCTGAAAATTATCCGGGTATCACGCTATGAGGTGGGGATTACAAGGTATCCGGGTTTTAAGTACAATCATGGAAATTATTGGTCACTTACGTATGGAAAGGCATTTGGGGAAGACGGATGGTTTCCCATGCGTCTACTGCAAGCAAAATAGCTGGAAAAGGAAGATTTTCCGGGTGTTAACGCAATGAGCGGAAAATCAAGGGGGAATGGATCTAGGTGGGAAAGTTTGCGAGCGGTTTTGCGGGAGATTTGGTGATTAGCAATGGTAAGAGGATGAATTGTAACTATTCTGCAGGTGGTTAGAGGAGTTGGCGAGCATCAAATCGGTCTAATTTGATGAAATCGGGAAAGTGATTCGCGGGTTGACCTAGATCCGATCTTGGATGAGTTGAAAAATTATGGTGC
Source organism: Alopecurus myosuroides (assembly GCA_028641055.1). Lineage (NCBI taxonomy): Eukaryota > Viridiplantae > Streptophyta > Magnoliopsida > Poales > Poaceae > Alopecurus > Alopecurus myosuroides. Next base: position 309,976,022 of record CM054057.1, on the reverse strand, counting down.
TAAATCAAACGAATGTGAGAGGCTTACTGGAAAGATTGGAGTCCGGCGCGACCGCGGCGAGCGGTGTGGATCGAATGCCCCTTCGCGATTCCTGCCGAGAGGAGCAAAGGCGCGACGGTGGCACTTGGCGGCGGTGCGAGATGGCTCGAGGGCGCGGCCGGCGGTGATCTTGCTTCGACGACAAGCACGAACTTCTTGCGGTGGTGCCGCGAGGGTGTAAGGAGCAAAGGGGGAAAGGGGCAGCTGAGGCGCAGTGATGAGCTTAGGGTTACCCACTATGTGCTATTTATAAAGCCAGGGTGAGTCTACCTCAACGGCCCGAGGCCGGAAATCGTGGGGTGACGGTTATCCCCGTGGATTTTGCGAGATATGCGTCAAATATTGAGCAAGGCATTGGGATGAAGGAAAGAAGGGGATCAACCCCGTGATATCGGGATCGATTATCAAGTATGAGATCTTGACATTTTTCTCAAGATTTGGACCTGGAAAATTAAACCAAAGAGTTTGGGGAAAGGCCGGGTTACTATATGGCCACCATGGAGTTAGGCCTAACCACTTATCAAAGCATCTTAACCCGGCCTCCACGTGCCTATGTGTTTGATATCTTTGCAGGGAATAGCGAGCGCTTCAAGGAGGATCCATGAAGCCCAGGCTATTCTGGGGACTACTGATGGAGGGATGATAACCCGGTAGGCCAAACTCCAAGGAGTAACCCGGCCCAAAGAACGGTGCGCAGGATCCGGCTAAGGATAGGGAAGCTTGTGGAGGCCCAAGTTTGTAGGCCCAGCAACCCGGATTGTGGATTATTGTAAAGGAAAGCTAGGGTTTGTGCGCCGTGTCCGGGTAGGATCCAGGGTGCGCCTTGGGGAATAAGCCAGGGGGTGAGGGTGCTTTATAAACCGACCCCCAGGTCTAATTTAGACAGAGATCTAAGAACCCTAGATATAGCGCTTGGTATCGAGCATCCAGTGTAACCCTAGAGTTGAGTTGTTATATCGAGATTGGAGACTCGGCGACTTTGATTGCCGGCTACCAGATTGAATTGCACCATGTTTTCCTCTGAGCTAAACCCTCTCCCGAACGCCTGTGTCGTCTTGCCCCAAGATCAGTTACCCCCGGTAACGTCTGCCGTGATTATCCCACGACAAGTCTCTTCTCCAGGCACTCTCCAATGGATTTCTTCCTGGGCGGGTAAGACACCAGATTTGGCAAGTTCATCCAGCTTGGCCTTGGTCACTGTCGACCTCGCCCAGTTGGCGGAGATTGATTGACTCGGCTTCGCCTTGCCAGCCGGCTGTTTGCCCTTCAGTTTCGCACTAGCCTTATGCGCCATGAGCTCGATCTAAAAAGAGGACAAAGTGCAGGGTGTAAACAACTAGAGACCCGGAAAATGACTGTTATCCGACTCAGGGAATAATGCTGACAGGAAATTTTGGCTGATTGGTTCTAGGCGGAAAAATTTATGGAGAAAATCAAGACTACAAGTGATGGAGATGCGCTGTGAGGTGTGTTATTGAATCTAGATCGAGCATTGGATATGGAAGTGCAAAGCATGGAGTGAATAATTAAGGGGGAATAAAAAGGATATCTAGGAGCGGAGCTAGATCCGATCTACTTGCAAGAAAATCAAAGTTCAAATCAAAGGTGAAATTCATGGGGTTAAGGTGGCTCACCGGCGGGATCTAGGAGGAGAACGCGGCGGCGGCGGATGGCTTGACGGCGGCGGGCCTAGGTTCTCCGGTGGGTTGCTTGGAGGCGCGGCGGCGTCGCGAGCGCGGGCGCGGCGAACGGGCCACGGCTCGATTCCGGCGGCAAGCTCGCGGACGGATGGCGGCGGCTCGTCTCCGGTTAACGTGCTCGCGGGCGGCGCGGCAGTACGGGCTCGAGCTTGGAGGCGAGGGCGCCGAGAGAGAAGAGGAAATGGAGAAATGGTGACGAATGGCGAAGTAGATCTGAACGGTGTCGTTTGGGTGCCTATTTATAGGAGCTGAGCGGGAAAAAGCCCTAGGGCTGGGCGGCAAAGGCCAAAAATTTCGGAGAAAAGATACTTAGCCGGATTTTTTGGGATAAGCATTGAAGGCGCCTGTTACGAGATATCCGGAAGAGATTGGAACAGATTCCCACCGCGATATTCGGACTAACTAGTGAACGTTGCGAGCCGGGTTTTATGTGTTTTCTCGGAGTGTTGACCCGGGAAAACAACGCTAGACTCGGGGAAACCCGGGTTACTATATGGACCACCTACAGAGTTAGGCCTAGCTGTTATCAAAGCATTCTAACCCGGTATTTTATGGACTTGTATGTTTCTTATTTTGCAGGGAATAGCGTGCGCTTCTTGGTTGATCCCGCGGAGCCCAAGCTATTCTGGGGACTACTGATGGAGGGATGATAACCCGGTAGGCCAACACCAAGGTGTAACCGGGCCCAAAGGGAACCGCACAAGACCCGACTCAAGGAAGAGGAGTTTCTAGAAGGCCCAAGAAGTAGTGTAGGCCCCGTAACCCGGCCCTTTGGGTTACTATTAGGAAACTTAGGGTTTGTATGCGGTTATTGGGTAGGATTCCGAGTGTGCCTTGGATAGGAAGCCAGGGAGCCGGGTAAGATATAAACCGGCTCCTAGGGTCAGAAAAAGGGAACTTGACCAGATATTCGAGTATCCTTGTATTACGAAAGCTGATATTGTAACCCTAGATCGGAGACTCGGCGACTTGATTGCCAGAGCTGCCAGATCAATTGATAGCATGATTTCCCCTGAGCTAAACCCTCTCCCAAACGCCAGAGTCGAATTACTCCAAGATAAGTTACCCCTGGTAACGTCTGCCGTGATTATCCCATGACACGCAGCTTGTTTCTCATTCGACCCGAACTCTGCCTTTATAACTGCCTTGTCACAGAGCAGCGTTTAACAGAACCTAAGTCGGTGATCCACAACTCAGATTGTGCGACAACCTCAGGTCTAAGGATTACATTTATTGAGACATGCAAATGACGACTTGCTCGTTGCATCTCAATGTGGGTCAGTCCGACTTGCTAAACTCTTTAGCCAAGTCCGTGATCGTTGGCATGGCATCACCATGCCCATGACAAGTGGAACCATGTCATCAGCCAACACTCACATTAGTCTAGGGTGTGTGTCCAGCACAACCTTAATGACCAAGGACAATCTAGTATGAACAACATGAATATATAGTTCCACAATCGAATCACATATTCAATGACATATATCAGATGTTCAAAACAAGGACAACTTAATAACTTTATGAATACATTGGAAATTACATCATCCATGATTGCCTCTAGGGCATATTCCCAACAAGAAGGTGGAGATGTTCACCGTGTTGGCAATCTTGGTGGCATGGCCTTTGATAGCATCAAAGATGCTGGCCCGCTGAGCGTCTGTGTATCCTTGAGGGATACCTGGCGCCACGCATCAAGACTTGGCGGTGGTATAATGCATACGCATGAGCCCAAGGGCCATGCGCGCACCACCGCGAGCCGCGGAGCGAAACCACGATTCCTTGCGGTTAGCCACCTCCACGATCGCCTCCGGAAGCTTACTGACTTTCGAGAACTCTTCCGTTTTGTCGGGAATGTACTTATTGATAAGTAACATCCCCGCAGATTTAAGCGCGGTGAAGACCTTCTCGAAAGCCCAGATTCTTTCGATCCGGGTAAGTTGGGGGCTACCTTCTATTTCAATCAACAAAAGAAAGTTAGGGAAAGCAGAAGAAGGGAAAAAGAAAAATCCGATAAAAGTTAAAAAAACTTACCAAGAATCTGATCCATCTCCGTGCCTTCCTCTAAGCGCTGGTTCAGGGCATTCTCTAGGTCCCTGATGGTGACTTTATCCTTCTCGTCCTGGTTGGAGGCCTTGGACTCGGCAATGCCGACAGCCAGTTGGCTGGCCTCCAGGTCCTTTTGGAGCTTCACATTGATCTTGTGAAGTTCCATGTTTTCCTTACGGAGGTTCTCAGCATTGCCAGCATCTTCAGCAATGTGTTTGGCTTTCGCCAAAGAAGCTGAAAAGGAAGTAAAATGAAGAGTTAAAACTCGAAAAAATACTTAGAGAAAAAATCTAAACACCAGCATAGATAAAAAAATTACCTGCTGAATCATCCAGCTTTTGCTGAACGGAGGCCAGGTCCGAGTCTTTATCTTCAAGAATACTAAGAAGGGTTTTCACCTCCTTGTTCTTGATGGTAAGCTTGCTGAAAATTTCCATGTTAATGTTTTCAGCACTTTGCTGAAACACAGAAAAGAAGCAAAGCGCTTAAGTCAAAAATCAAGCAAGGAAATGATGAAAGCATTAAGTCAAAAAAGTATACTTTTAGAAAAATGCTTGGGGGTTAGAGATATTACCTGGCTCATCCGTTGAAGACTCGACAAATTCTCGTTGAATTCCTTTGCATACTCGGCAAAGAGAATTCCAACGTGGCAAAGGCCATCTTGGATAATCTGCCGAGGCGAAAACACGAAGTTATTCCTAACAATAAGTCCGCCTTGCGGCCAAGGACGAATTAAAGGAGCTAGAGAAAAGAACTTTGTCGCCCATGGATGGATATATCCATGTTCGTCAAAATGTTCCTTTTGTTTTACCTTGAACTGCGGGTCATAGTTGGGGATTGACTCCTCATGAGGAACTCTGGAGGGACCCCCAACTTCCGGCTCCACCGCCCTTTCCCTCGCGTCCGTTTCCGGTGCAATGAGCTGGCTGGTCTGCAGGGTTTCCTCCTCCATGGCAGCCAAGTTTTCCTCCGCGGCTGCGACAGGAGTGTCCGGAGTAGCAGCAGGAGAAGGCTGTGTCCCTCTCCGGGCAACAGATTTCAATTTCTTCCGGCCTTTTGGCTTGAATGTTGTTGGAGCCAAGCTAGAAAGAGAAAATCCGAGAAGTTAGAATTCTGAGAAAGAAAAGAAATTCCTGCGACAAAAAGCAGAGAAAAGAGAAACCCGGATGATTTACCTGGAACTAGCGACGAGAATTCCGTCAAGTTCAACCACTTCTTGAGCAGTGGATGGCTTCTTGTGTTTCCGTCCGCCTGCAAAGTTCGCATGCAATACGTCCAACTCGGCATCAGTCACAAGATCCTCCTCACGAAGATCGACAATCTGTCAAAAAAGACAAAGTCTGAGTTAAAACGAATATCCGAGAAAGAAAAAACGCAGAACCAAAGCCAAAAATGGAGAACCATACCTTTGGAGCCGGGTTTGTCGCCGTGTACATCGGCCGGCTTTCCTCATATTGGTCACGAGTTGCGACAACCTGGTTAACGCGTTTCCTCAAATCTTTTTCCGTCAAAGATTTGTCCGTTACCCGCATTGCGTCTTCGGGTCCGGTGTACTCGCACATGAGTCGGGGACCATGGTGGGCCAGAGGATGAATCCGCCTTTCTAGCCAGCATAGGACTGTGTCCATGCCAGTAAGTGGAGGGGACGCGGAAACTATCTTGGCGATGCAACGTTTGATCCTTAGCAGATCCGACGGCAGGGTTTGAACTGTGTCCACTGCCCAATTGTCTTGGAGAGTGGCAGCAGAGTTGACAAAAGGTGGAATTCCCGTTTCCTTTCCAGGAAACAGGACATCTTCGTGATAGAAGAAGGAACCCGTCCAAAATTTGACGGATTCCGAGGTTTTTATTTTCGGAAACCAATCCACGAAGGGTGAAGGAGATGGTCCCGCAGGTGGGGAGAGCACCCTCAGAGGGTTTGCGCTTCACCCTGAAGCAATACTGCCAGAAATCTAACCTAGGTTCTATTCCTAGATAACCTTCAAAGAGGGCCTGGAACCCGGCTAGATATAGTACGGAGTTGGGAGGAAGGTTATGAGGTTGGATGTTGTAATGGTTCAGGACTTGGAGGAAGAAGGCAGAAGGTGGAAATCCCATACCTCTACTAATGTGAGAGGTGAGGAGAACCCTTTCTCCGGCTTTCGGCGATGGCTCGGAGTCGTCCTCCTAGTATCGCCATTTGCCCTTCTGGATGAGCCCTTCCTTCTCCATTGTTGGAAGAAGGGATGGAACCACGTTGAAGTGGCTCCAATTCCCGGAGTTTTCCTCCGTGTCTTCTTCCGCTCCGGCGGCGCCCGTGGCGGCGAGCTCTTCGCCACTATGAGCGAGTTTTTCTTCCGTTGGCTTGGTGGCGAGAGGCGGAGTTGGTGCGGCAGATGACGATGGCGCGTTCTCGGCCGCGGGAGGAAGATCCCCGCGGGCCAAGTTGCCGGTGTTTCCTTCCGGCGCGCTCGCGGTGGCGCGGCCGGGAGAGTACAGCTGTGGGTCTATGTCATTGATGATACTGTCGATGTCGAGGGCAAAGGATCTCTCCTCTGTAGCGTGGGGTGATTCTCCGGTGGTCATGTTTGGGCAGCGCGACGAGGATCCGGATCCTCCGATGGCGTTTTTCCGGGGAAGGTGCGGTCGCACGAACTCTGCTCACTCTCACAAACTTGAGCTCTATGGCAATGGTGCAGGGGGCTTGAGGGAGATGAGAGAGCGGAAGGTTAAACCGAAGGGCCCAAGGTGGCTATTTATAGCTGGAAACGCGTTGAGATGCGCCACAACGGCTATTTTGACCGTTGGATCTTTGACGCGTGTCACGCCCGGAAAATCCGGGAAATGAGGGGGCAGGGTGATCATGGCTATCTCCTCGTCTCCCGCGAGAATCTGTCAGAGATACGTTGTAGGGTTTCACATTGAACCCAAACGTCCGTGATGTCAGCACGATTTCATCGCTGACGTCATGAAGTTCCTTCTCCACGAAGGCTCGTGGAAGAAAAAGGGCGGATTTTGACAAAATCCGAGTTTCGCGTTAAGAACGATTTGGGAAAAAGAAGAATCAAGACGAAGCGCCAACATTTCTCGGAAAGGAGTGTTAATTGACGAGAGGTGGCGGAATGAAGTCTCAATCCTTCTTGGGGGCTACTGTCGGATATGTACCAATTAGGGGTATATCCGGCATTGTCCTAAAGAGCCGGATTACCAGGGTGGCCTGATTGGTAATGGATCATAGTCCATTAGGCGACCCAGTAAGCTGACGCGCAGAAGCCGGATTCTAGAAGAACCCGGACCACAGCACAAGTGGTGCGGCTTGGAGTAGAATGCGGATTCCTGCTTTCCAAGTTAGATACTTACCGTAGTCTTCTAGGTTTCATTTCTGTAAGCCCTAACCCGGCTATCTACATAAAGCCGGACGGGAGAGAAGAAAGCAACAGACAATTAGCTAGAAGCCAACTCAACGAGAAATTGATCCTCGCCGAGTTAGCGAAACCCTACTCACATTGTACTTTGTATACTTCAGGCTTCAGCCCTGATTTGGTGAGATTGCAGGAGTAGGAACGCCGCCTAGTTGCGACGTACCGAACCTGGGTAAATTTGGTGTTCCTGGTTGCCGTACTACCACGTCCCCCCATGTCTCTATCAGTAGTCTCATGGCATCCATGTCTATGAACTCTACTACGATGTCTCGACATTAGGAGTCCAAGAGAAGATGGAGCCACCACCAACCGAAGAGAGTTCAGATGACGGGAAGTGAGCATAGCTCAACTGGTTGGGGGAGTGGATGTATGAACCCAACACCCAAGTTCAAGTCCCTATGGGCGTGAATTTAGGTTCCTATTTATACTTGAGGACCATGCCTTCCTGGTACTCATGCAATTTATCCTGAGGATCAAGCTTGGTTTGTTACCAAGATAAAAATCCTGGTACTCATGCATATATGGCTGCGTGCATCCCTAGTTGATGCAGAGGCCGGGGAAGTGAAATTCTTCCCCTATAGAAAGAGGGACCTGAGAGAAGCTGTGGACTTGAATTGCTAGCTATTGGTTGCTGCGCTTTCCAGGAACCTTGCCTTGCAAGCATGCACCGAGAGTACTCCAAGCCGATCGTGAGCCGGCGGCGGCCTAGCCGATGCCTAGGCGGTTTACGCTAGCCCCCGGCGATCTCTCCCCGGATGGATCTCGGTTTGCTGCACTCTCGGATGAGGGGACGGGGGATGGTTGCTCGGAGGGTTCCATGGTGGTGGTGGATACGGCATCTAGGGCTACGGAGGAGGTGCTCTCCGATGAGTGGCTAGTCTCGAGGGCGGATGTACAGCGGAAGGCGATGCCAAAGATGAGATCGCCTCCGTTTTTTGGGCCAAGATCGGCTTTCCGAGTCGGGAGGACCGGTTCTGGGAGAGCTCGCCCTCGGTGCGGTGTGCGGAGGAGGCGCCTCTTCCTTGAGCTTGTCTGCAGAAACGACGCTGTTGGGGTAAGGCAGACATGCGGAGGATCATGCGTCGTTGTCATCTTCGGGCGGAGCGTCACCGATGGGCCACCTTCTACGGCGACCGACAATATGTTTGGGTTGGAGGGATCCTGTGCCCAGGCCGAGGGTTACCCCAACCCAATGCCTTGGGGATTCTTTCCCGCCAGAGTTCGTGAAGAAGGTCGGTGGCAACATCGACCTCGCTCTACATGACGGCGGCGGCGATCCGGAGAAGGTGGATCAAGGCGGTATTCTCACGGTTCAAACTGGTGGGGCCTCCTCGCATTGTGCAGGGCCCAAGATCAAGCCCTGGGCCTACCCGGCGGAAGCTTTCGAGGCCCTCTGGATGCGATCGAAGACTAGACCGCAGTAGCGATCGGGTGTTCAGCGATCTAGGTCTTCAACTCTGTCTCGTGAGACGTCCTCTCCTTTGCCATCTATGTCGACTCCTCCTCTCCCTAGTGGTGGCAGGTCGTATGCCGTGGCCCTCATCTCTTCAGAGTCGTGCATGGAGGTTCCACATCGAGGTGCACCCGCAGGGCTGCGGCAGCCGGCCCCTTTGCGTGGAGGCCAAGGGCGGGGTGCGGGGCGTGGCGGCGCGCCCAACGCAGTGAGGCCACCGGCGGGGCCTCAAAATTTTGCTCCAGGGACGGGGCCTTTCGCGCCGGGAAACATGGTGGCGCAGTCACGTCCTCAGCTGGCGGCTGGACATGGCTCGATGCAGAGCAATGCACCGGCAGTGGTGCAGCAGGGCGTGGTAGGGGTCGCTGCGGTGTCATCGGCCAGAGAGGCGCACTTGGTGGCGGGAGTGGACGGTCAATCGGTCGTTGTGCCAGTGGTGACGAGCGCGGCTGTGGGGGCTGGACCGACCGGTACTTTCGCGGTTGGTTCGGCGGCCGCTACTGGGAATAAGAAGCAGAAGAGCAAGAACAAGAAGGTGCCGACGGTGGCTGCGGTCGTCGCGGCTGATAGTCTGAGTACAGGAGGAGCTGCGGCATTGCCGGCGCCTACGGTAGAGCAGTTGGTGCATACTACCACTGTTTCCGGGGGAGCTAATGTTGTCGTGGCTACGCCCGTCAAGAAGACGAGGTGCTGGAAGTGTGACATGGACACACATGCCACCAGGGACTGCCCAGTGGAGCACTACTGCTATGTCTATAATAATAACAAGCATCCGCTGAAGAAGTGTCCCACACTTAAGCTTCCAAAGCCATCGGTGTTCATTGCAGGAATTGGTGGAAAACACACAATGTTCTCCTAGTTTCCTGATAACTTTTTTAAAGAGCTAGGGGAGGCGTTTGGTGGGCCTATTGTTTTAGTAACGGTGCAAGGAACCGCTGCTACGGCAAAACAGGTTGAGACGACGGTTGCCCACATGAGTTCTGTTCCGAGGTGGAAATGGGAGGCGTTGCCCTGTGGTGATAATTGTTTCAAGGTGGCGTTCCCGTCTGCGGCTGAGATGGATAGGTTTGATGGTATGGATTTTGGTGTGCCATCACAGTCTACGAGGTTTCTTTTCAGTAAGTGGAAACCGGAAGAGATTGAACCAAAATCCGAGCTATATCAAACTTGAGTCCATGTGGAGGGAGTGCCACATTCTTTGAGGCATTTCCTTGGTTTGTGGGCGGTCGGAACGCTAATTGGTCTTACCTTAGATGTGGATTTGCTGGCTCTCCGTCGTAGAGGCATTATTCGGTGTCGGATGGCCCTGTCTGATGATGATGTGTTTCACAAGGTGGATGAGACGGGACCTTATGTTAACACGGATGGGGTACTGAGGCTGAAGGGCTATCCTTTCACCTTTTGGCCAGAGCCTGTGGACTTCGAGCCCGAACCTGATTTTGTGCCATTCATTTGGGACCATACAGTGCATACAGAGTCTACGGCTAGAGGAGCGGGTGGAGAGGAAGTTGCTGGGATGTGTGCTGGTTTTGAGGGGACCGAGGATGGAACCACGAGTATGGCCATTGATCCATCCCCGGATAACGGTGGTGGGAACGTCCGTGCTCAGGCTCTGGAGATGCTCAATAACTATGCATTTACGCCGATTAATATGTCTCCTATAACTCCTCGTGGTAAGGTAATTGTTAGCCAGCTGGTCCCTAATGATGTTGTTGTGGAGTTGTTCTCAGCGGGGCGAATGGCGTCTTTGTCGACTTCGTCTAGCAGCACGCAGGCGGGGGTCGATGGTTCTACAACATCATCGCCCATGGTTGCTGATGTTCGACGTGGGCCGAGTGGTGGCATGAAGACGGTGGCTTCTATGGTTGGGCCGGGCGCCACCCAGCTGCCAGACACCCGCGTGCCAGCCTCCTTGTCAGTGGACACCGCGGCTGTTGGGCCGAGAGGGGCGCAGCCATACGCTGCCTATGCGCCCGCTGGGAGCGAGGCGTCGCCTGGAGAAACTGGGTTGGGCGTTCCCAGCTTTCGGACGCCCACGCGCTAGCCTTCGTGGCGGTGGACTCATCGGCTGATGGGCTGGGCGTGCCGCGGCTGTCTGTTACTGCTGCGTCTGCTGGGAGAGACGCGTCGCCTGGTGCGCCTGGGCCCGGCGAGGTGGAGCTGACGGTTGCCAGGCGGTCGGTGGCTATGCTGCGCCACTATTGACAGCGCTCTGTGTCGCCGGGGTCTGGAGCAGGCCGGGTGACGCCGGTGAGTGAGCCAGCAGCGGGCGACGGAGCTAGTCGGCCTTCAGTCGGTGACGGGGCGGCTACGCCTGTGGCACCCTCTCTACCCGAGGGTGATGCCGAGGTTGACACTGTGGGCAGGGAGGCATCTTCGCCGACATTGCTTCCCTCCGCCGTGTTGTTGGCGACTGCGATGGCTAAGCCGGAGATGTCGGCGCCGAGGCGCAGCGCGCGTCACCCGTCGCGGAGGACGGCTCTTCTGCGACGAATGAAGACGTGTTGGCCAAGGCCATGCGCAGGAAGGCTGCGATGTTTTCATCTTCGCCTATCGGTACGCTTCCCAAACATAAATCTTCTCTTGCTTTTTCAAATACTCCCTCCGTCTTTGTATACAAGGCCACTACCAAATATACAGTTTTGCTTCTTTATAAGGCCACGAACACTAACCGAGACAAAATTAATGATGTTTTTCCCATGCAAATGACGACATTAATTACCCAACACAATCACGAAGCATGCATGCATACATGCAAACTATAGAGAAAAAAGAGTTGCATGTACTTATTTATCAACCCGGTAAACGAGGCTAAATAAGTTGGCTTTGCCATGCATTAATTTATTATCTTGGTATCTGTAATGTGAGTTTGTGGCCTTGTATATAAAAACAAAGGGAGTACCAAGTTATCTTCTAGTTTAGGAAAAAATGGTGTTTCTTTAGGAAGAAATGAGTATGAGATCACGATGTCAGCTCACACGTTGAAACATATGGAGTTTGACCGTTTATCAGTTAAACCACGTGCTTCTTTGAGGGTGGACATACCCCACATAGATGATGATTCAGCGAATGCCTCTTCGGATGGACATCTTTTATCTCATTTGGTGGGCGAAGTGACAGAGGTGGGAATGGATGAGGACAATCTAGGATCTTTAAATGATCTGTATGCTTCCGGACGGAAATCCAAGATTAAGAGGAAGAGTGCTCTGCGGAGCGCCGTGAGATCGCCAAAAAACCCAATTGTTTCCCGATGAATGGCTTATTCACTAATAGCATAGGTCTTGGTGACTTGGCTAAACATTTGAATATTGCCCAATATGGCAGGGATCATAATTTGGAGTTTGTGGATATTTTCGAGTCAGGGAGGAGAGACTTTTCAGTGAGTGTTCTAAGCCGTCTTTCGGCGCGGGAGGGGGGGGGGAGGGGGCTAGAATTCACCTGGCATTCTATTCCTCCTCTCGGTAGATCGGGTGGCATATTACTTGGCGTAAAATCAGATTCCATTGATGTGTTAGCAAGTTCGGATGGTGATTTTCATATTAAATTACACCTCCGTAACCGAGCTGACAATTTTATCTAGAGTTTGGTTGCTGTAGGGCCTGCCCTTCAAAACACTGTTCAAGGACACCCCTGATATGCATACATTCACGATCCCAGGAAATTCAGTCGTGAACAACATATCAAGCTGGTACACAGATACAATATACATTACACGGTTACACAACACTTACAAGGACACATGGTCACATGACCAAGACTTCACGGTTGTCACGCAGGACAACACACAACACACACAGCGGAAGACTAAACACACACAAAACGCGGTAGAGCCCAAGTCACGCCTTAACCTACAGGCTGCTGACCCGGAGACGATCCTAGTTCGCAAAGCCATCAGCTCCGTACTCCTTTTCGTTGATCTTCTTCTGAGACTCCTTCTCCAAGTCTGGCAAGTAGATACCAGGGGCGAAACCATAATGAGTACATTTGAATGTACTCAGCAAGACATCCATCATGTAACTTACCAAAGGTGCAAGAATGCTTATATGGTGTAATAGGTAGGCTATAAATAGGGTTCACTATCAACGGTGTTCATATAGGATGACACCATAGTTGCAGTCAGGTTAATCTGTATCTTTGCTGAAGAAGATACTTCAGAAGAAAATTGTATAGCTTTGTTTCTCTTGTCGATACCGCTTGTACAAGAGGTTTTATAAAACTTATTTAGGAGAAAGTTTTCTCTTTGCAAAACTTCTTGGAATCAATTTCCAGATGTTTGCCTAGAGAAGAAAGATTTTTTTTTCTCTGCAAAACTTCTTGTAAAACAATTTCTCGCTTTCCGTCCTCGGTACCTCCATGGTACAAGGTTTTTCTTCCTTTCTTAACTTCCCGAGTTTGACACTCTCTTTAAAAACATCTTTTTGAAAACATTGACACAATGCTAGCTACATGGCCATTCAACTGTCCATATCCGAGGACGCGGCTTCTTCGAAAAAGTTGTACTCTGCAGAGGTTTACACATCCACCAGATAGAGTACACCTGCCGTGAACAACCACGGACTGTAACAACAGTATGTAGAACATCAGGTAACTGATCATAACTTTCCACTATGTTCAAGCTGGAATATGCCTATCTCTTCAGTTGGGTTTGTTCTCCCCGGCACCATGTCACACATCGCCATGACGGGAGACCCGACTGTCGCATCCGGAGGGAAACTTAATCCCACACTTTATATGTCTCAACATTGGGAGTTTTGATGACATTCGGTTCGAGGGTACGACGTCCCTTATAGCAATTGAGATAGAACACACACTAACAAGGACAAACTTCCAGTTAAGCCCCTTGCCCATGTTGGGGTAGGGTGGCAGTACTGTAAAGGTTGTCCGGCGAAGACTAGGTTATGTGTCATTTTTGAAAACACCATTTTCCCAAAAATGACCACTTCCACATTCCTCCGGAGAATAAGGATCCGCCTTTTCTCCAGGTTTTCCATAAAGCCTTTGTTTTGTAAACATAATTTTAGGGTGTCCACTTAGGGACTAATATTTGTGATGGTAATAAATACCATATGGTGGCTATGGGCTTGGTAACACCAAGTATCAACTAATGACATAGTATATATATATATATATATATAGTGGTAGTAGTATCCACTCAAAAATAGTTTTTTTGGAAATCAAAGTTTTTGTAAAACTTTTCAGAAGTAAAACATGCATGATAGATAATGATAAGTGTATTATAACAGCAAGCATCAGGATGGCTTGCCTCAATCTCTTAATGTCCCTGGCCTTGAAGTAGCTTGAACTTGACGCACAGCTCCACAACTGATTCCTCTTCTTCTTCGTTTTCTAGCGTCGTAAAAGAAATACAAGACACACACTCAGGTCTAAAAGACACACAACCAAGCTAAACAACACATACAGCAAGTAAAAGTATAACGGCGCCAACCCACTAATGTTACCGAGAAAACTGCCTCACATAGCTCTCAGGGTGTAAAACTATTGTCAGACAAACATATGGTTTAGAAAAACATATCCCACGTCTTACATACCACATATGGAGTGGTGTACCATCCTCATAACAAGATATATAAGAAGATAAAAATATAGCTTGTGGGTGCAAAGGGTTAGGTCAGGATACTACCCAAGGAAGTGGGTATTATCCACCACAAGCAAGTATCACTTAAATGTGTTTATGATTTTAGTTGGATGTTTTAGCCTCATAAGATACTCTTAAGCACAACAACAACACTAGCTCAACAAAGAACACAGGTATGACACCCATGCTAAGGTGCATACTCAGACAATTTGCAAACAGCAGGTAAACACACCACAGATGTATGAGCTATTTATTTACTACCTCAGTGTTTACTTGAAGTTTTGGGAATCCATCAATCATGAAAATTTAACCAACAACCAGTAGCTAATAAACAAAGAATCAAGTCATAAAAATAATCTAAAACATCATATTCACTCAAGATAATACTCCTATTAAACAGGCATAAAACAGGACTGCACTAATAGCATACTAGGATGGAAAATCTACACAAGCATGCTATAAGTAATAATTATTAATCTACAACCATAGCACATGAAACTAAATAATTCATGACATGATAACAGAAGTAATAACCTCCTAAACATGCTATAGTAAGCTCATACACTCATGAAATAAAGGTTGACAGAACCATAGCAAACATCACCATTTTCTAGTGGTGACACTAGTTCAACACTAGAGAAGCAAACAATGCTATCGTGATTACTTAAACCTAATCAAGAAAGTCATGAATACAAATGTACCTAATAACAGTACACAAATCATGCTCATGCTAGGAAGCAAGAACATCAAAATAATTCCATGAAACAACTATTAAGCATGCACAAATTAATTCTAGCAATTTCTGTTGTCTCAAACAATTACTAGCAAGCAAAACATGGTATAACCTACACAACCAGTAGCTATGCACTTGATGAAAAGTTCTATAACTCTTTTCAAAAATCCAAACACTCAATTTAAATCATTCACAAACAATCTATCAATAAAAAGGAGTTTAGTTTATTTGCAAACAATTAAATTTAGCACTCAAAAGTGAACCATTTCTTAACATGATACCCCTAAGGAATATTATGCTTAGAAAATGGATCACATCTAACATACTAGTATCTTCTGATAAGAAACAACTTATCACTTGCATAAATGAACTCAAACAATTATATTTTCCATGATGGGAAAATAGAAATCAATCATATAATTAAACATGTTCATTCCTCTCATGAGCATGGTTGGGAATTTTCATCCTCAACCAAGATGAAATGGGACAAGTGTGTTATGGGACCACTAATACCAAGGCAAACGGTACTAAGCCTCTGGTTAGTCATGACAAAAATTAGTGTAACAAAATAAAGTAACACAAAGCCATTTATTCTAGTGAGAGCAATACTAGTGCACAAGAATAACAAATCCTACACAGGCTTCACTATAAATAGGCATGCAAACTAACAGAGGTATTAGCTTCAAAATAACAGTACCAAAATGGTACTGGATCCATAGCAATCATAGCACAAAATTTAATAAAGCATTCACAAAAATATCTAGGCATCACAAAAATTCCAAATAATAAAACTAGAAAGTAACCAATGCTATTCCCTTTTTTATTTCAGTTTTCCAAACATGCACACACTTTCTAAGGTAGAGGTACTGTAAGGAAACAACTTAATAACAAGCACTAACAACTTTATACATGCTAGGGAACAAGATTGAATCATCCACACAAATCATTTCAAACAAGAACACAATTAAAAACAGAAACAGAAAAGTGCTGTTTCTAGATCTGTCCACCAAAAATTATCTAGAGCTTCAAAAATTAATCTAAGCTAGGATATGATAGACCTAGTCAATACCAAACTCATCCAATTGGATTTTCTCCAAAAAGCATTTTTAAACTCCTTAAACAAATCAGAGAAAAGCCTACTGGACTTTTAGTAAACTGGATGGCATTTTCAGTCTGTAACACACCTTTATGTGAGGTTAAGTGCATTGGATAGATATTTTCTATACCTATCCAGAACAGTTTAGTTTGTTCCATTTGGTCACATATTTTAAAAGTTATAGCTAAAACATTCCCACTGACAGTCTGGGGGAAAACATTCATTGTGCTAAAAATAATGGTCCAAAAGTAGATCTGCAAATTTTCCATGGTTTAGATTTCATTCCTTAAGGTTCGTGAATTTTTACATATTTTATTTCACACGTTTAGAATTTTTACCATGTCCAAAGTGATGGTACATGTTTCTGTAAAAAGTTAAAAGGAATAAAAGTTACTGCCACGCGGGCTGGTTCTGCGAGGCCGCGGCCCAACTAGGCGCGGGTGTGGCCCGCTGCGCTTGCGCGCGCTGGCAGGCGCAGGAAAACGTCCGTTTGAGCATGGCCGTCGATCACAGATCGGACGGCGCGTGCTCGTCTTCCTTCCCCGACTCTCTCTCTCAGAACCCGAACAGGAGGAAGAAAAACGGCGGCCGTAGCTCACCTTGGGAGGCTCGGGGAGGCTTGCTGGCGCTCGGCGGCGGTTGCAGGGTGGTCGGGGAGTGGAGGGGAGGCGACAGCGGCGCTCGGGGCGGCCTCACGGGGTGGAACGCGAACGGCGCCCTGCGCGGTGACCGCGGCGGTGAGGTGGACGGAGGCGGCACCTCCGGGGGTTAGCGGGCTCGGGGCCTTGTCTGGGAGGTTCAGGGGAGTGGGGGTAGTGGAACTAGGGTGGTGGGAGAGGCTGGAAGGCAGGGTATCGAGCAGGTTTTGGCCGAGGCCGTGGTGCTCTCGGGTGGCTGGATCTCGAGCAGCAGGGGCTCTAGGGGCAAGGGCTCGGGGTCCAATGATTTGGGGAGGCTAGGAGGGAGTGTGGGTGGTGTAAGGATGCAAGGGCACTGCCCTGGTACTTATAGATGAGGGAGGAAAACTTGAGGACAAAATGGGAAGCTCGGGTGGATGCCAATCATGGCATAAAGCAAACCCTAGGGTTTTAGGACATTTCCAAAACGTGCACTGGCTTGCCCTAGGTCAATCCACGAGTGGACAATGATTTTCCAGGCCAAGGAGAGAAAGTGGGCAAGTGGGCAAGGTCACTAATGTCAAGGGCTTGTTCTGCCATCTCTGTCCTAGTCACCATTCTCTCTCCTCACTTATCTTCCTCCACAAGGCTTCTAGAAGCTGGGTCAAAGGCTCTGGTTTGAGTAGATATCCTGATCAACATGCTAGGCTTGGCGACACTTCCAAAACACCAAGGGATCACAAAGAAAATCAAGGTGCAAAAGTGTATCTGCTACTGTTTTACTGCAAAAATTCAGAAAATTCAGACTAAGGACTTAGAAATTTTCTAAGTGTTGAAAACAGACAGAAGGTTGAGAAAGTTGGGTTTGTTTTCAGTGTCTAAATGATTCTCAAAATTTATTTTCAAGGTATGGATTTGTTAACCATGTTATATACTTTCATAAACAACTTTTGAAAACAAATTTGAAATAAGTTAAGGCCATGAAAACATTGGAGGAAAAGGTATACTTCCTGTTTTTATCTGTTTCTCAAAAATGTCATTCTCTGCCTTAATCTTATACCACAAACACATCAAGCAAAAGATAGTTTTTATTTCTTCACAAATAAAAGTGATCTTATAGATTTGTGGTATACATACCAAGGATTAATTACCAGTCAAGAAATCATAAAATAACATTTTATAGCTTGGTGAAAACAATGGTAGAAAACATGTATTTGGCTTTATTCTCAGACATTGTTTTCTATAGGAAGGTTAAAAGAAAACTTCCATAGATTATTTTGGAAACTTGTTTTCTTGGATCCAACAAATTCAAAAGTTTTTTTTTAAGTTGCAAACCACAAGGATCCAAGTCTTGGAATAAAAATCTCTCAAGTAACATCATGAAAAACATCAGGGGGAAATAAAATAGGAATATCTCTCAGAAACATAAGGTATTGGTTTTATATGGAAACAAGACTTGTGTTGCAAATATGTTTAACATTACAAACACTTGTTAGTCCAAACAATCATGTTGTTAAAAAAAATTGTTGGCCCTAATTTTTGTCTTCTTGAGCACAGTCCAAGAGTCCAAAAACTGGGGTGTGACAGACCTTCCCCCCTTAAAAGAATCTCGTCCCGAGATTCGCAGGCAAGCGAGAAGAGGGTATGGTCAAAACAACAATGTTATATGATTTGTTTACAAACATTTGTTGATGTTTTGTAACATTATTTACAGGGGCTTCCCCCTTTTAATTTACCTTACCAAAATTCACAGGTAAAATTGTTTTCGTTTCAGAGTTTTGGGTGTTACGTTCTAAACTTGAACTCATTGTTTCTTAAAACCATGTTATCAAGCTGGGGTTAGAAAGGCCAACTTGTTCCAGAAAAAGTCGCTTTTCTAAGGTACCCTAAAAAAAGAAATTTCACTTTTCTAAAATCGACAGGAAAGGTTCTGGCCACCCATAAGTGGTCACAGAAACCTAGTTTGGCAGGGTATAGGCTACAAACAGCTAGTAGGCTTCCCATGATTGGGAGGAAAAGCTCAGAAGCTAGATGCACCCTGGTTTTTCTCTAGTGTTTTGCTGACGCGTGGGACTGGGCTCACTTGGCAGTCGATGCCCTCCTTGTTTCTCCTTCTCCTTGTGGCCTTTTCTTCTCATCAGGTGCGCACACTTTCAGCAATCAGGGTGTCCCGCCCACTGTGAGTCCATGATGGGCTGACACCTCGCTGTAGGACTGCTACGAGTGTGACAGGTCGATGCTCTGGCCACTTGGTGAAGAGGTGCGTGGTGTTTTTGCGCCATTTATGAGCACCGCGGCTGGATTCCTTGGCTCTTCCCGCGTAGTGCTTGACGAAGGAGAGGACTCTGCTCTTGCTGCTATAAAAAAGGTGGCGGTGTTCCTCCAAATCTCACCTCACGATGAGCTTCATTTCCCAGTTGATCAATGACTTCTTTAAGGAGTACGTCTCTCTGCTCGAGCGAGCAAATTTCTTGGAGCACTTCCTCATCGTGCTATCCTTCAGCTGCTGCTTGGTGGGATCGGTCACAGTGATCCTGTTAGCCATGATCTTCGCATGCTGGGACATCCACGACTGATGGTATGGTATCCGGACCAAGACGAGTGGTGGCGCTGGTGGTTGCGCCAGTGGAGGCTCACGCTGGTGGCACTATTCCTGGAAGACTGGAGGGAATCCGTCGTCGACTGACTCGGGGTTCTGCCTCAGGTGAGAGTAGCTCACCTTCAGACTAGGCTCTTACTTGTGAGAGTCTGGTAAGGTTAGGGTATACACCAAAGTAGGTGTAGTGGTCTGTGCTGGAAAACAGACTTGTATCTTGTTTTCTTAGAATCTTTTCCTGTTGGTGTAATCTTAATTCCGGAGTAATGTATCTCTTTGGAGTTCCTAAAAGACTTGTAGTTCTATCAACTCTGTAAGATGGCAACAATTTTTTTGTGGCAAAAGCTTAATTTACTCTAGAGGGTGGTATACCAAAAATTAGATGGAGGTTTTGGTTAGTATCGTTTAGATTTTGTTTAGTCCGACGTGACACTTCTAGTGTTCCATTTACGTCGGGTTTCTCAGGGTATAACGACAAGAAAGAAAGGGGGTTCACAGGTTAGGTTCGAAAACGTACCATTGGCATGAGTTGCAGATGCTTCTGCAACCTCAGATTGGTCCTGAGGTCCACTCATCATATTCTTTCGTTTCTTATGCGATGGACCTTGGCGCTCTTGGGGTTCATCGGGATGAGCTAGGATATGGTGCTTCTTGGGACAATCACGAGCAAAGTGTCCTTCCTGTCCACAGGTAAAACAACCCGTGGTTCCAGGCTTGACCTTCACACGCCTTCTTGAAGATTGTGGCTTCGCAGGCAAAACGCTGCGAGGCACCCATGAACTAGTTTCTCCTGGTGTCACTGTCTTCCTTTTGCGGTTTTCTCCAGCAAGCAGTTGCTGGTATTCTCTCATAAGGAAAGTAGTATCCTCAGCGTTCGTGGTGACAAGCTGGGTCAACTGTTCCAGGGCAACACGGGTGGCAAAAAGTTCAGCACGAGCGGCTTCACTTCCTTCCCTCAGCAGAGCAAACAGTTGAGCAACTGTCGGCTCGGGTGATGGAGGTAGATTGCTGGCCATGCTGAAGACAAGGAACGGTGTAAGGTGGAAACAACTAAAGGTGGTTCTCTTTTGAAAACTGGTGACACATACCGGCTCATAACGGAGATGAGAACGATATGCACCACAACAACGAGCAAACGTCGAAGAAACAAACGCCAACTCAAACCAAGATTGACATATGCATGGAACAGAGTCTTAACAAGCACACCTTAACTTAAGGGTTCTCAAGGCTAAGCATAAGGCTTATAACACAACGAGCACACACAAAGCTCGAACAGAGTTCACACCATACAGACAAACAAGTGTCTCAGTGGGGATTACCAAACTCCTAACATCCTGCGGCAATCCTAAGTGCTCGAGGAAGCGCGTAGCTGTTCCTCCAGCTCTTCCACTCTAGCCTTGCTGGCTGCAAGCTGAAGCTGAAGGGCTCTCACTCGTGTGCGGTGCTGGGAGTTAGTGTACTTCATTGTCTTCTTCAGTACCTTGAGACGACGCTCGGTAATCGAAGATGCAGCAAGACTGGCTTCTAGTTGGTCTATCTCTCTTCCTCGGAGGTCATGATCTGCCCTTACTCTATCAAGGGAGAGTTGGGTGTTGTACAGCTGTCCCTCCAGGTGCTGGAAGTGACGAGCAAACACAAAGTCTCTAGTGACTTCTACTGGCCTGTCATCCTCGTCGCGCCTTCCAAAGTACCTATAAGGGGTTCCTGCAAACTTGTCACGAAAGAAGTTTGCGAGCTTGGCAATGACCAGCTGCATTACCCTAAGGATACCATCTTCCCAACTGCTCTCCACCACTTCCCAAATGATATCTGGGGTTGACGGTGCTAGCAAAGGTGCACGGATGGTGCAGACCACCAACCAGGACAATTCTCGTCCATCATGGTGAATCTGGGCTCCCTTCAACTCAGGTGTGGGACGACCGATAAGATGAGCCATCTTGATCAAATCCTCCTCAAAACGGTGGTAGCAAGGTGCATGCGATCCCAGCCGGAAGGACTTGGTGAAGATAACTTCCATCTACACAAGATTTTAAAGTGGGTTAAGTTAGGTAATAGTGTGCAAAATTTTAAAATGCTCCCTTTTTAACTTGAGTGTAAGTAGAGTTTTCTTGAAACCCAGAGGGGATGGAGTATAGAATCCTTTTGAAAAATAATCAGCTTAATGACCTGGTTTGGTTTACTTCCATTTTCAGGGTACTAGCTAACGTCCATGCTAACTAAGGTCTCCTAAGGTCAGGATAGCTCTGATACCAACTCTGTAGGGCCTGCCCTTCAAAACACTGTTCAAGGACACCCCTGATATGCATACATTCATGATCCCAGGAAATTCAGTCGTGAACAACATATCAAGCTGGTACACAGATACAATATCCATTACACGGTTACACAACACTTACAAGGACACATGGTCACATGACCAAGACTTCACGGTTGTCACGCAGGACAACACACAACACACACAGCGGAAGACTAAACACACACAAAACGCGGTAGAGCCCAAGTCACGCCTTAACCTACAGGCTGCTCACCCGGAGACGATCCTAGTTCGCAAAGCCATCAGCTCTGTACTCCTTTTCATTGATCTTCTTCTGAGACTCCTTCTCCAAGTCTGGCAAGTAGATACCAGGGGCGAAACCATAATGAGTACATTTGAATGTACTCAGCAAGACATCCATCATGTAACTTACCAAAGGTGCAAGAATGCTTATATGGTGTAATAGGTAGGCTATAAATAGGGTTCACTATCAACGGTGTTCATATAGGATGACACCATAGTTGCAGTCAGGTTAATCTGTATCTTTGCTGAAGAAGATACTTCAGAAGAAAATTGTATAGCTTTGTTTCTCTTGTCGATACCGCTTGTACAAGAGGTTTTATAAAACTTATTTAGGAGAAAGTTTTCTCTTTGCAAAACTTCTTGGAATCAATTTCCAGATGTTTGCCTAGAGAAGAAAGATTTTTTTTTTCTCTACAAAACTTCTTGTAAAACAACTTCTCGCTTTCCGTCCTCGGTACCTCCATGGTACAAGGTTTGTCTTCCTTTCCGAACTTCCCGAGTTCGACACTCTCTTTAAAAAAATCTTTTTGAAAACATTGACACAATGCTAGCTACATGGCCATTCAACTGTCCATATCCGAGGACGCGGCTTCTTCTAAAAAGTTGTACTCTGCAGAGGTTTACACATCCACCAGATAGAGTACACCTGCCGTGAACAACCACGGACTGTAACAACAGTATGTAGAACATCAGGTAACTGATCATAACTTTCCACTATGTTCAAGCTAGAATATGCCTATCTCTTCAGTTGGGTTTGTTCTCCCCGGCACCATGTCACACATCGCCATGACGGGAGACCCGACTGTCGCATCCGGAGGGAAACTTAATCCCACACTTTATATGTCTCAACATTGGGAGTTTTGATGACATTCGGTTCGAGGGTACGACGTGCCTTATAGCAATTGAGATAGAACACACACTAACAAGGACAAACTTCCAGTTAAGCCCCTTGCCCATGTTGTGGTAGGGTGGCAGTACGGTAAAGGTTGTCCGGCGAAGACTAGGTTATGTGTCATTTTTGAAAACACCATTTTCCCAAAAATGACCACTTCCACATTCCTCCGGAGAATAAGGATCCGCCTTTTCTCCAGGTTTTCCATAAAGCCTTTGTTTTGTAAACATAATTTTAGGGTGTCCACTTAGGGACTAATATTTGTGATGGTAATAAATACCATATGGTGTCTATGGGCTTGGTAACACCAAGTATCAACTAATGACATAGTATATATATATATATATATGTACTAGTATCCACTCAAAAATAGTTTTTTTGGAAATCAAAGTTTTTGTAAAACTTTTCAGAAGTAAAACATGCATGATAGATAATGATAAATGTATTATAACAGCAAGCATCAGGATGGCTTGCCTCAATCTCTTAATGTCCCTGGCCTTGAAGTAGCTTGAACTTGACGCACAGCTCCACAACTGCTTCCTCTTCTTCTTCGTTTTCTAGCGTCGTAAAAGAAATACAAGACACACACTCAGGTATAAAAGACACACAACCAAGCTAAACAACACATACAGCAAGAAAAAGTATAACGGCGCCAACCCACTAATGTTACCGAGAAAACTGCCTCACATAGCTCTCAGGGTGTAAAACTATTGTCAGACAAACATATGGTTTCGAAAACCACATCCCACGTCTTACATACCACATATGGAGTGGTGTACCATCCTCATACCAAGATATATAAGAAGCTAAAAATATAGCTTGTGGGTGCAAAGGGTTAGGTCAGGACAATACCCAAGGAAGTGGGTATTATCCACCACAAGCAAGTATCACTTAAATGTGTTTATGATTTTAGTTGGATGTTTTAGCCTCATAAGATACTCTTAAGCACAACAACAACAATAGCTCAACAAAGAACACAGGTATGACACCCATGCTAAGGTGCATACTCAGACAATTTGCAAACAGCAGGTAAACACACCACATATGTATGAGCTATTTATTTACTACCTCAGTGTTTACTTGAAGTTTTGGGAATCCATCAATCATGAAAATTTAACCAACAACCAGTAGCTAATAACCAAAGAATCAAGTCATAAAAATAATCTAAAACATCATATTCACTCAAGATAATACTCCTATTAAACAGGCATAAAACAGGACTGCACTAATAGCATACTAGGATGGAAAATCTACACAAGCATGCTATAAGTAACAATTATTAATCTACAACCATAACACATGAAACTAAATAATTCATGACATGATAACAGAAGTAATAACCTCCTAAACATGCTATAGTAAGCTCATACACTCATGAAATAAAGGTTGACAGAACCAT
The DNA here is from genome assembly GCA_028641055.1 of Alopecurus myosuroides. Lineage (NCBI taxonomy): Eukaryota > Viridiplantae > Streptophyta > Magnoliopsida > Poales > Poaceae > Alopecurus > Alopecurus myosuroides. The sequence goes on along the minus strand of CM054057.1, from coordinate 309,951,897 downwards.
AGCAAACATCACCATTTTCTAGTGGTGACACTAGTTCAACACTAGAGAAGCAAACAATGCTATCGTGATTACTTAAACCTAAACAAGAAAGTCATGAATACAAATGTACCTAATAACAGTACACAAATCATGCTCATGCTAGGAAGCAAGATGTAACACCTGGGGTGTTACCCTAGATAGAAAGTTGGTTGTTGCCTTGCATCACATGCATCATATGCACTGCATCATGTTTGCAAAACAAATCAAAGTTTCAAACCAGATTAAACTTTCCCACATGTTCAAACTTCCCAATTTCAAAGTTGCAAACTATACCACTCAAATTGTTTTTTCCAATAGTTTGGAGTTGTTTTAATCCAATTGCTTGTTAATAAAATCTTTCCTTTTATCAAACCTCCCAATGGCAATAAAATTTCAAATCTTTTTTCCTCCTTATTTGACATGATCAAATTGTGGTTTAAACCTTAAAGTTATTGCCAACTATTAAATTAAATAATGGTTGCAATTTATTGAACTTATTAATAGGATTTGTTTGTTTCCAAAATTCCCAAACCAAACTTTATTTAAAATTCCACTAACTACTTAAAAACCAAACTAATATCTCCATTTTTGAAATCATTAACTAACCCTTTGCTTTTGGCTATTGTTTTGCAACCTAATAAAATTAATTATCAATAGAAACCCCAAACCCTCTTGCTACCTCTCTCCTTTTATCTCTTACAAAAAAAAGGGGGGGAAAGGAAAAGAAAATAGCAAAGGAGAGAGGGCAGCCCCCCCCATCCTCTTTTTCCCCCAAAGCCCATTCCCTTTTTCTCTCTTTCTGGCCCACCAACTCCTTTCTGTCGTCTTCCTCCCCTCCTGTACGAACAGCAACAGAGCCATTCGATCAACCTCCTCCCCCTTCAGATCAATGCCGTACTAGGCTCTCACCACCATAAAACCACACCCTACCCTCTGCCCTACCCTAGCAACCCTAGTCACTTTCCCTAGCGCCGCCAAGCCCTCCTTCCTCCCCCGATCCCCCTCTATATCTGAAATTCTGAACCTGCATCCACACCTCCTTCCCTCCTCTGTATCTTCCATGGCCGAAGAAGAAGGCGCTCGTCGCCGGGGGGCTGAGCACTGCCACGGGCCGCTGACGGCGGGAATGGAACCGCGGTTATCTCCTCTACCGCCGCGCCCCTCCGCCGTTTGCTGGGAGACGTTGTGGTGGCCGCGCCGTCGCCGGCCACCGTCGCCTTCCTCTCCGTCGACAGCTCCTCATCGACAAGGATCGAGGTGAGCCTCTGCTACTTCCTTCCCCTCTCTCCTGTTACCCCTCCAACTGCACACGCCACGGCCCGCAGCACCCGCCGCCCTAGCCCGCCTCGCACCGCAGCAGATCGCGGCCACCACGGCGAGTCGCTGCCGCCGCTGCATGTCTTCTCTGCAAAGCGAACTGAACCTTCGTTCAGTTAAATTCAGTTAACACCCCGCGGAACACCTTATCCTACCTCGCTACGTTTCCCTGACAAGGATTTGCTCACAGCCCAACTGGCAACAGTCCCGTGCGCCCGAGCGAGAGCTCGCGGGATCGAGCCCCGCGGGGGGGGGGGGGGGGGGGCGATTTTTCGCCTCCCATTTTTCCTTCCACGCGCGCCCGTGGGCCCCGCGCGTCAGTGACCTGCAGGGCCACGTCAACCTCCAGCTGCGCCACCTAGGCGCCACTCTGGCCCCCTGGCCCACGGGCAGTGGCTAGGGGTAGACAGCATTGCGGTAACAATAAGTTCCAGCCCAATTTTTGTTAACTCCAGTCGCTTAAAAAAATGACAGATTGGTCCCCTGTTTTAATCTGTTAATAACTTTTAAAATATGACTCCAAATAAAAAACTCTAAATATGTTTATTGTTCAGAATTAAATTGTCTATCCAACTATGCCATTTGTTTTCTGTTTTGAATTTTCAAAATGCAATTCAAATTTGAATTCAAATAATTCAATTGTAATTTGCAACAATTCATAAATAATTCATACTATTTCCAAATAAGGCAAATAAAATATGTTTTCCATACCATTTTGAATAACCTTTTCAAATATAAATTTTGTTTCATGGTTTGAATAATTTAAATTGCCTAAATAATTTAATACTATTTAATTCATTTAAATTTGATAAAATCATAACTTGCTCAAAATAAAATTTTGAACATGCAAAATATGTTTTCAAACCATCAAAGTGTGAACTTTTCAAATGTGAGTTTGAATTTATGTTTTGAACAAATAAAACTTCAATTAAATTCAAACTTGTTTCAAATCCATTTAAAACTTGTTTAATATTGTTTAGTTCATAATTAAATTATCCTAATTCCAATTTCAATATTTGAAACATGTAATCCAACTAAAATTTGATGTTCTTTTCAAATATAAATTTTGTTAATTGTTTTGAACACCTTAACTTGATGAAAACAACAATTGCTTGTGTGACATGTTTAAGTAACCAAACTTTCCAATCTTAACCAATAATTTCCAAACTTGTTAAACCTTATTTCCAATTGATTCTATTGTTGTTATTTTGTTGTTTTCCTCATCCATGCATCATCCTAATCCACTTTCACCTATTGGTTAGTTGGAAAACAATTGTTTCAACCATAATTCATGGGCTTTTCATATGCAACTCAAATTGCATATGGGTCCATTTAAATCTGTTTATCTTGTCAACTAGTTTACCTTGATGCATATTTAAACTTGTCATGCATCCATATCTAGATCATGCTGGATCTTTTGCCGTAGTAGTAATTGTTGCATCCGGTGTTTGTTCGAGGTTCGTTGCTTCTTCCCGGATAGGACGTTGAGATGATGTGAGCCACGACAAGTTCTGCTACCTTGCGGGATCTCAGGCAAGTATACTCACTTGCTGCCAAATGGCTGCCTTTCATCACTTGTTACCGATACTTTCCGTTGTTCTTTTCTGCTAGCCTTAGTAGTAGTTGTTTCTGTTACGAACCTATCACATGAATCCTTTAACCCTGACATTGCCTCACCTCCACACCTATAACCATTTCTTGTGCCCGTGTCTTACTAGCATGCTTAGGGTTGCTTTTGCTCGAGTCTGTTGTCGGTTACTTCTTTTACTATTATTGTTCTGGGGGCTCGATGTTTAATCAATCAATCATGCTAATGTTATTGTTAAATAATAAATTTGATGATAAGGCACCGGCAGGAGGCCCTTTGTGGTTTTGAGGCCTGCTAGTGTCGACCCTAATAGGAAAAGGGTCTTGTCTACTGATCCATGATGAGCGCACTACCCGCATGTGGGAAGCGAGTATGGGCGCCCCCCTCAACTTGACTCGATTCGCATCTCATCCAAATCGCCTCATTTAGTTCGGGTTTTCCATTTGCTGCATGCATGATCTTGCGAGCCCTTGGTACCCGGGTGGAACTTTCGTAGTCGGCATATAGGGGGACACGTTCTTAGAGTGCTATGAGGGTCCATTTTCTTCTGGGCTCGATTAGCCATGCGCCCAAGGTTCTTTGGGCTTGATGCGAAGAAGAGTTGAGTTGTGTAGAGTACCCCGCTTGGTGGGAGGCATCCCATCTGGCGGGTTATTCTTGCGTGTACGGCCAAATTGGTGCAACCCTGCAGGGATAATCTTCTCGAGAAGCCGTGTTTTCCGCGGTTATGGATTACTTGGTGAAAGTACTGGCTAACAAGTACCCAGGACAACTTAAACCTAACGATTAACAATATTACACCCAATGATTAACAACTTGACTAGTAATAGGCTTATTGACACGATAATCTGAACCATCATTAATTCAACTGTGAGAGTTATCCTCGGATTGCTTCTTTGGATAAAGGGGCGAGATCCAGGATGGGTTTGTTTGAAGTTATCTTTCAGTTGGTTACAATACTCGATCTTATCTTCTTTCTGTTAGCCGGAAGTTGTAGTATCTCTCTGTAGTAGGTTAGTGCAGCTTGCTGTCGCTTATTTGCAATAACCCCTTCCTTTCCGTTGATCCTAAAGTATTTGTATCTTGTGATGACTGGCTACGCCGGTATCTTGTGAGTATGGTTTATCCACTTGCCAGTACTTAACCGTACTGACCCACGAATTCATTTTCGTGGCTGCATATTCAACATTGCAGTCAACAGGTTTGAAGTCTGACGATGTTAGCTTAGGAATCCCTCCGGCTTGGCCTGGGCAGGGATTGGACGCTCTCGGTTATCTTCAGGACTCTTAGTCCAATTTGTATCTTGTCCGTAGACGGACGATGTGTTGTTTCTTCCGCTGTTATTTGGATCTTTGTATTGTAACAGTTGTATCCCTGGCTTGTTTGAGTCATCTTGTATCTATCTGTTTCTGTTGTAATTGTGGAATATTCGTGAACTGTTGTGATGTTATCATAAGTGGCAACCTGTAATCGGTTATTATGCGGATTTGGCGGGAATGCTGAAATATGAATAGTGCCCGATCTCGGGGCGTCACACAAGAACATCAAAATAATTCCATGAAACAACTATTAAGCATGCACAAATTAATTCTAGCAATTTCTGTTGTCTCAAACAATTACTAGCAAGCAAAACATGGTATAACCTACACAACCAGTAGCTATGCACTTGATGAAAAGTTCTATAAATCTTTTCAAAAATCCAAACACTCAATTTAAATCATTCACAAACAATCTATCAATAAAAAGGAGTTTAGTTTATTTGCAAACAATTAAATTTAGCACTCAAAAGTGAACCATTTCTTAACATGATACCCCTAAGGAATATTATGCTTAGAAAATGGATCACATCTAACATACTAGTATCCTCTGATAAGAAACAACTTCTCACTTGCATAAATGAACTCAAACAATTATATTTTCCATGATGGGAAAATAGAAATCAATCATATAATTAAACATGTTCATTCCTCTCATGAGCATGGTTGGGAATTTTCATCCTCAACCAAGATGAAATGGGACCAGTGGGTTATGGACCCACTAATACCAAGGAAAACGGTACTAATCCTCTGGTTAGTCATGACAAAAATTAGTGTAACAAAATAAAGTAACACAAAGCCATTTATTCTAGTGAGAGCAATACTAGTGCACAAGAATAACAAATCCTACACAGGCTTCACTATAAAAAGGCATGCAAACTAACAGAGGTATTAGCTTCAAAATAACAGTACCAAAATGGTACTGGATCCATAGCAATCATAGCACAAAATTTAATAAAGCATTCACAAAAATATCTAGGCATCACAAAAATTCCAAATAATAAAACTAGAAAGTAACCAATGCTATTCCCTTTTTTATTTCAGTTTTCCAAACATGCACACACTTTCTAAGGTAGAGGTACTGTAAGGAAACAACTTAATAACAAGCACTAACAACTTTATACATGCTAGGGAACAAGATTGAATCATCCACACAAATCATTTCAAACAAGAACACAATTAAAAACAGAAACAGAAAAGTGCTGTTTCTAGATCTGTCCACCAAAAATTATCTAGAGCTTCAAAAATTAATCTAAGCTAGGATATGATAGATCTAGTCAATACCAAACTCATCCAATTGGATTTTCTCCAAAAAAGCATTTTTAAACTCCTTAAACAAATCAGAGAAAAGCCTACTGGACTTTTAGTAAACTGGATGGCATTTTCAGTATGTAACTCACCTTGATGTGAGGTTAGGTGCATTGGATAGATATTTTCCATACCTATCCAGAACAGTTTAGTTTGTTCCATTTGGTCACATATTTTAAAAGTTATAGCTAAAACATTCCCACTGACAGTCTGTGGAAAACATTCATTGTGCTAAAAATAATGGTCCAAAAGTAGATCTGAAAATTTTCCATGGTTTAGATTTCATTCCTTAAGGTTCATGAATTTTTACAGATTTTATTTCACACGTTTAGTATTTTTACCATGTCCAAAGTGATGGTACATGTTTCTGTAAAAAGTTAAAAGGAATAAAAGTTACTGCCACGCGGGCTGGTTCTGCGAGGCCGCGGCCCAACTAGGCGCGGGTCCAGCCCGCTGCGCTTGCGCGCGCTGGCAGGCGCGGGAAAATGTCCGTTGTAGCATGGCCGTCGATCGCAGATCGGACGGCGCGTGCTCGTCTTCCTCCCCCGACTCTCTATCTCAGAACCCGAACAGGAGGAAGAAAAACGGCGGCCGTAGCTCACCTTGGGAGGCTCGGGGAGGCTTGCTGGCGCTCGGCGGCGGTTGCAGGGTGGTCGGGGAGTGGAGGGGAGGCGACAGCGGCGCTCGGGGCGGCCTCACGGGGTGGAACGCGAACGGCGCCCTGCGCGGTGACCGCGGCGGTGAGGTGGACGGAGGCGGCACCTCCGGGGGTTAGCGGGCTCGGGGCCTTGTCTGGGAGGTTCAGGGGAGTGGGGGTAGTGGAACTAGGGTGGTGGGAGAGGCTGGAAGGCAGGGTATCGAGCAGGTTTTGGCCGAGGCCGTGGTGCTCTCGGGTGGCTGGATCTCGAGCAGCAGGGGCTCTAGGGGCAAGTGCTCGGGGTCCAATGATTTGGGGAGGCTAGGAGGGAGTGTGGGTGGTGTAAGGATGCAAGGGCACTGCCCTGGTACTTATAGATGAGGGAGGAAAACTTGAGGACAAAATGGGAAGCTCGGGTGGATGCCAATCATGGCATAAAGCAAACCCTAGGGTTTTTGGACATTTCCAAAACGTGCACTGGCTTGCCCTAGGTCAATCCACGAGTGGACAATGATTTTCCAGGCCAAGGAGAGAAAGTGGGCAAGTGGGCAAGGTCACTAATGTCAAGGGCTTGTTCTGCCATCTCTGTCCTAGTCACCATTCTCTCTCCTCACTTATCTTCCTCCACAAGGCTTCTAGAAGCTGGGTCAAAGGCTCTGGTTTGAGTAGATATCCTGATCAACATGCTAGGCTTGGAGACACTTCCAAAACACCAAGGGATCACAAAGAAAATCAAGGTGCAAAAGTGTATCTGCTACTGTTTTACTGCAAAAATTCAGAAAATTCAGACTAAGGACTTAGAAATTTTCTAAGTGTTGAAAACAGACAGAAGGTTGAGAAAGTTGGGTTTGTTTTCAGTGTCTAAATGATTCTCAAAATTTATTTTCAAGGTATGGATTTGTTAACCATGTTATATACTTTCATAAACAACTTTTGAAAACAAATTTGAAATAAGTTAAGGCCATGAAAACATTGGAGGAAAAGGTATACTTCCTGTTTTTATCTGTTTCTCAAAAATGTCATTCTCTGCCTTAATCTTATACCACAAACACATCAAGCAAAAGATAGTTTTTATTTCTTCACAAATAAAAGTGATCTTATAGCTTTGTGGTATACATACCAAGGATTAATTACCAGTCAAGAAATCATAAAATAACATTTTATAGCTTGGTGAAAACAATGGTAGAAAACATGTATTTGGCTTTATTCTCAGACATTGTTTTCTATAGGAAGGTTAAAAGAAAACTTCCATAGATTATTTTGGAAACTTGTTTTCTTGGATCCAACAAAGTCAAAAGTTTGTTTTTAAGTTGCAAACCACAAGGATCCAAGTCTTGGAATAAAAATCTCTCAAGTAACATCATGAAAAACATCAGGGGGAAATAAAATAGGAATATCTCTCAGAAACATAAGGTATTGGTTTTATATGGAAACAATACTTGTGTTGCAAATATGTTTAACATTACAAACACTTGTTAGTCCAAACAATCATGTTGTTAAAAAAAATTGTTGGCCCTAATTTTTGTCTTCTTGAGCACAGTCCAAGAGTCCAAAAACTGGGGTGTTATCAGACCATGCCCCTCTCCTTCTTTCTACTGGTTCAACAAAATCACTAACACAATCTCAGTTCAAGTTTGAACTTGGCTGGCTATTACGTGATGGTTTTGATGTGCTGGTGAAGAAAGTTTGGTGTAAACAAGTAGATGGTGACAACCCAATGAGAAGATGGAATAACAAAATGCACAATTTGCTTAAATATGTTCGTGGCTAGGCTAGGCACACTACTGGAATACTAAAAAAGGAGAAACAACGCCTATGTTCTATTATTGACGAGTTGGATCTAATCGCAGAGACTAGGTTGCTAACTGCGCAAGAGATTGAACTTAAAAGTCAATCCAATGCAAAGATGGCACAAATGTTGCGAGAAGAGGAACTCAAATGGTACCAAAGATCAAAGGCTCAATTCATCCTTCAAGGAGATTCGAATACCCGATACTTCCATAATTTCGCCAATGGGAGGCATAGGAAAAAAAGGATTCATTCTCTGCATCAGGATGAAGGCTTGATTGAGGGACATGAGCAGTTAAAGACCTACATCACAAAGTTTTATAAAGGTATATTTGGGGCTCTTGAAGTATGTAATGTTACTATGGACGAGTCCCATACAGATGATATACCCCAAGTCTCTAATGGGGAAAACACTTTTCTCAAAGCTCCCTTCACGGAAGAGGAGATCAAGAAATCGGTGTTTCAAATGGAGCACAATAAGGCACCAGGTCCTGATGGATGTCCAGCGGAGTTTTACCAGCATTTCTGGGAGATTATTAAAGATGATCTCCTAGAGATGTTTGGTTGTCTACATACTGGCCATCTAGAGCTGTACCGCCTTAATTTTGGGAAAATCGTTTGTTACCTAAGGTTTTGGAAGAAGAAAGGATACAACAGTATATACCAGTCTGCCTTCTAAATGTTAGTTTCAAAATCTTTACTAAATTCGCTACCATCAGGATAAATTCGGTAGCAGATCATGTGATAAAACCTACGCAAACAACTTTTTTGCAAGGTAGGAATATCCTAGACGGAGTCGTGGTTCTCCACAAAACCGTACATGAGATGCATACGAAGAAACTTAATGGAGTGATCTAAAAATACACTTTGAGAAGGCCTATGATAAGGTTAATTGAAAATTTCTCCAACAGACTCTGAGGATGAAAGGATTCTCAGAAGAGTTCTGTACCCTAGTTAGCCATTATGTGTCTGGTGGTAGTGTGGCTATCAAAGTTAATGATGATGTTGGCCGCTATTTCCAGACTAAAAAATGCTTGAGACAAGGTGATCCGCTATCGCCCATATTGTTTAATATTGTGGCCTACATGTTAGCGATCATGATTGAGAGAGCCAAAGAAAGCGGCCTAATTGAGGGAGTAATCCCACATCTTGTTGATGGGGGGTTGTCCATCCTTTAATATGCAGATGATACGATTCTATTTATGAAACATGATTTGGATAAAGCTGCGAATCTGAAATTAATTCTTTCAGCGTTCGAGCAGTTATCCGGATTAAAAATCAATTTTCATAAAAGTGAATTATTCTGCTTTGGCGAAGCACATGATGCGGTTGCTCAGTATGCCGATTTGTTCGGTTGTGAGCAATGTCAATTTCCTATTAAGTATCTGGGTATCCCAATACATTATAGGAGATTACCTAATGCAGAATAGTGCCAAGTCGAAGAGCGGCTGCAGAAAAGGCTAGCTAGCTGGAAAGGAAAATTGTTGTCCCTGGGTGGAAGACTGGTACTCATTAACTCAGTACTATCTAATATGGTACTGTATATGATATCTTTCTTCCAGCTACCCAAAGGATTCCTAAAGAGATTGGATTATTTCCACTCAAGATTGTTTTGGCAAGGGGATAGCGAGAAGAAGAAATATCGACTGGCCAGGTGGGACGTAGTTTGTCGACCAAAAGACCAGGGGGGCTGGGAATACATGATCTAGGTGTCAAAAACACATCCCTCCTAGGAAAATGGTTATTCAAACTACTGGCCGAAGAAGACGTCTGGCTATCGCTCCTTAAACGAAAATACATTGGTTCGAAAGCAGTCTCACAGGTTATGTGGAAACCAGGTGATTCACACTTTTGGGCCGGTCTAATGGCGACTAAAAATCAATTTTTTCGCTATGAAGTATTTAAGATTAAGGATGGATCACAGATAAGGTTTCTGGGAGGGTAAATGATTAGGAAATACCACACTCCGAGAACAATATCCGGCACTATACAATATTGCACGTCATAAGGATGATACGCTGGCTACGGTCATGCAAACATCACCTCCTAATGTGACGTTGAGACGAGATCTCATTGGTCCTCGACTGCTGTCTTGGAATGCACTGGTTCAGAGGTTGATGTTTGTCAATTTGATACCAGGAAACGATGAGTTCCGGTGGAAACTTACTAAGAACGGGATGTTCTCGGTGGATTCAATGTATAGGGTTATGATTCAATCAGATGTTCCAGTTGATATTTTTAAAAATGTACCGCTCATGAAGGTGCCGTATTCGCGTGGTATCTTCGTAGATGAGTCATATTAACTAAGGATAATCTTGTCAAACATAATTGGCATGAGAGTTCCAAATGTGTTTCTTGTTCTCATGAGAAGACAATTAAGCATTTATTCTTTGATTGCTTATTTGCGCGTTCTATTTGGTCAGCCATCCAAATGGTTTCGAATCTTTATCAACCCACATCCGTTGCGAATATTTTCGACAACTGATTAAATGGGGTGAATATTTTTAGGGTAGGAGCGTTGGCCGTTATATGGTCGATCTGACTTTATAGAAATGACAAGATTTTCTCTGATAATTTTTTTACTCGTTTGCAGATTCTATTTCGGTGCATAGGTATACTCCGCTTGTGGTTCATATTACAGTGGAAGGAGTTTCGAGACCTTTTTACGGAGCCTTGTGCACGGCTGAAGAGGGTGGCGAGGGATATTTTTATCCCACATGGATGACCGCTTGATCTACGGATAGCAGCTCCATAGAAATACAGTCTACATCTATATGCGTAGTTTTAGGCTTGTCGTGCTTTTTGTTTTATCAGTTTCTAGATTTCGGCTATGTGCATTCTACGGATGCAGAGGCCGGGTGTAATGATTAAACCTTTTAAATAATAAAACCCTTTATCTAAAAAAAAATGACCAGACAAAACTACGATGCTTCAAAATTACAAATGCACAGACACGGATAATGCTTAAACATTTTAAGTAATATAAAACCTTTTATAAAAAAAAAGATGACCAGACAAAACTACGATGCTTCAAAATTACAAATGCACAGACACGGAGGTGGATGGTAGCGACTTCTCAGGCGGCGTCGAGGTCAACCGGGTCAAGCAGTTGCTGCCCGTGGGCGGTCTGGCCAAGGAACCCGGCGTGCGACAGCAAGACCCAGAGGTGCGTCGTCAGCTCCGCCTTCCCCTGGAGGTGTATCCGATGCTTGGCGGCCGTGGTGGACGCCGACAGGTGCAGGAGGAAACCCGCCCAGAACCTGCCGAGGCGCTCCCAGAGCACCACACTGTCGGCGTAGTTCGACATGAGCTGCGTCGACAGCTTCGCGCCCATCTCGACGATCGACGGGTTCTTCGTCAGCGGCGTGTTGCCGGCTGCCATGAGCTTGTCGTGTATCTTCGCCAGCGTGCCGCACTCCGACAGGTATTCGCCGGCTTCTTGGCGCACCCTGACGAGCACATTGTTGGCGACAAGGCCAGTGTCCGGGACCAACCCCTCCGTGACCAGGTAGGCGCAGTAGTTGGACAGGCTCACCGCGGTGACGTAATTCGGCCCCAGGCCGGAGTCGTCGGCGAAAGCCGGCGTTTCCAGGCTGTACAGGTCACCTTGGGACCCGGCTTCCTGCAGCAGCTTGATCTGGCAGAGACTGGTCGCGACATGCCACACCAGAATCTTGTGGGTGTCGCCCTTGAGCAAGACGTGCATTTTCTCGATGGAGGATCGCAGTGAGTCGTCAGCGTCGGCGAAGACACTCTTGTAATGAGAAATCAATGTGGCGTTGCTGCTCCTTCTGTGGGCAGAAGCCGACGGTGAACCTCTTTCGGGCGGTGCTGTTTCCAGTAATTTATTCAGTGAACCGAGTATCGTCTTCTTAACCTCGCTCTGCAGCTTGACCGACCTGACAAGGAATTTTATGATCATATATTACTACATCTGTTCCAAAATGTAGGACTTTAACTAGCTTGCTAAAAAGTCCTACATTTTGGAACGGAGAGAGTAGTATCTTGTTGGCCAGGGAAAGTACAATTACTTGTCAATTTCTAGGCGAAATAAGAACCATTCTCTTAAAAAAAAAGAGTGATTGGTGAGGTCTATCCTCTATCACCAATGATTTTTTAACATTATTATGCTCAATATGCTACCCATTCTAATCGATATAGCAAAGGAAGATGGGATCATTAAGTGGCTTCGTATCCCACATGTAATTGACTCTGGTTTGTTTATTTTGCAATACATGGTTGGTGCCACCATTTTCAAACATGGTGATTTCTATTTTATTATTAATAAAAACCGGCCGTGTGATCGAGAATGGTAGCATCACTCGGTTTGTAACATATAAGTGATTACCCTAGACTTTACAATGTACTCCCCTGTCTTAAATTAATTGTCTCAAACTTTGATAAAAGTGGATGTATCTAGACATAATTTAGTGTTAGATACATCCACTTTTGTCAAACTTTGAGACATTTAATTTGAGACAGAGGGAGTATTTTAACGTTGAGTTTTGTCACACTCTTGTTGGTCATCACATGGAGAATTGACATGACATAGTTAGGAAGTGACAGATGTTACACTTTGAATGGAGGTTGATATATATATTTCTAGATGGGATCTGAATACTACAAAATGCATCAAAATCATCACTCTCTCTGTCCATAATAACCCTGCGTTCTAGGTGTAATCAAAACTTAAACTTTGTAATGTTTGACCAAATTTATATTTAAAAAAATCATTAATATCTACGATACCAAATGCATATAATATGGGAAAATATTTTATGATGATTCCAATAATAATACGTACCTTGAGCTAAATCGTCCGTTTTTGGCGGTACTAAAAGGAGCAACCATCATTAGCAGGTTGTACTGTTGGATGTTTTGGTCCCATCGGCCCCTTCGGATGACCCGGAACATGATCCTCGCCACTTTCTTGGTCATGAAGCGCTGCAGCATCGCGATCCAGCCTGGACGCTCTTGCAGGCGGATGTAGTGGCAGATGATCACGAGCTTGGTCCACTGCGAGAGTACGAAGACGCCAATCTCCCAGAGCTCTCTGGAGACCATGATGAAGATGATGGCGCGCGTGACCAACTTACCGTGAGTAATCCTGGCGGGGCGATCGCCGGCGGTGATCGCATCGATGGCTTTCGGCAGTTCACGGACGGCGTACGCCAGGTATGTGGCGGCCGAGGTCATGAGCAGCGACAGCATGAGCCTCTGCGTGGGGAAGCCAGAGGCGAAGACGACGGCGTGCTTGCTGTAGGAGAAGTCTTGGACGAAAGAAAGCTCCACCTCCGTGACACGGAACGCCCGCTCGTAGGCGTTCTTTTCGTCCAGGATCGCTTCGGAGACGAGCTTCCGCATGGCTGCGTTCTTGGCCTCCGGTATGGGGAAGTCGAAGAAGCGGCGGCGCAGCAGCTTGTAGAGGGCGAAGGAGAGGCACACGTCCTTGAACTTGTCGTCGGAGCCGTCCCCGAGAAGCTTGTCGCCGCTGTCACGGTGGCTCCATACCCTGTCCACGGTGATGAGCTCCTGCGGGTTCGTACTGACCAGCTCGGACTTGAAGCTGGGCGTTCCGACTTTCATCTGCTGCAGGTCTTCCCCGAGGACGAAGTACTTGTAGTCTACCATGGTGGCCGGGCAGGCCTTGGGGCCGGTGTGCTGCCTGGACGCCATGTAGTCGCCGACGAGCTTCATGTTCTCGGCGCAGGCCCCGGATGCACCGTCGGAGGAGACGTAGTACCAGATGATGCGCGAGGCGTGGACGGACCAGATGATCCAGAGGGGCGCCTTGAGGTAGGTGGAGGTGTTGGCCCGGAGCTGGTTGGCGGACCACAGGGACGTGAGGAGGTCGACGGTGGACATCTCCTGGGGCTTGTACGGCCGGCCGATGTTGACGCTGTCCTGCATCGTGACGATGAGCACGGCCCATACCTGGAAGAGGTCGTTGGTGGCGGAGCCTTCGGCGGAGGAAGACGGCTGCATCAGCCCCAGGCTGTACACCACGGAGTAGTGGCTGAATATCCGCAGCAGCTGGACGCCGGGGTTCACGTGCCGGGAGGAGAACATGCGGGGACCGATCGAGCCCACGGCGAACTTCACCAGGAGCAGCCATGTCGACGCCACCACCCAGAACTCCACGCTCGCTGCACGGGTCGACTCGTCGTGCCGGAACAGCCCTCGCACGGTCTCGGAGATGTCCACGAGGAACTCCATCTTGCTCGGCTGGCGCAGCTCTCTCTCTCTCCCCCTCGTTTATTAGCGGCAAGCTACTACTAGTACGAATGCGGCGCGTGTTTTACACACGAGGCGAATAGAACAGTTACGCCGAACAGGGAGTAAAGGAGTACTGCGTATGCACGTGTACTATATGTTCTCCGGGCAGCTTACCTTTCACTATTCTCTTAGAAAAAAAAGGGAGCTACTGGGCTAGTACAGCGGATTCGCCTGCTGACAGATGTCCACTTTTTACCAAAAACTCCGCTTTTGCTTCTATAGCAAAAAAAAAAGTCCCCTTTTGCTCTTATATAGCAAAAAAAAGTTTCGTCTCAAACAAAAAAAATAAAAAGACAGACCTCACCAGAGATCTCGTGGAAGACCCTGCAACAAAAAATAATGCTACAGTAGCAAAAGTTTATTTCACGAGAGACATCGCCCGGGAGAATTCTCGCCTGAGACATCGCTGAAAAATCTCGGAGCAAATATTTTGTACTGTTATAGCAAAGACTTAGAATAATTATAGCAAAAAATTTGTTGTATTGTAGCAAAAAGTTAACCTCGCCGGAAATATTGCCGGAGTTCTTGTAGCAAAAATTTTATACAAAAATAGCAAACAAAAATACAATATGTAGCAAAATTTCCTATCCGAGCACCGCCGCGCCCCACTTGAAGCAGCGCCATCGTCTTTCTTCGATAGCACCGACGACTAGCATGGGAGCACCGCACCAGACCGAGAGGCAGTCTCCAGGTCGGCGGGCGCCACGGCCTCGCTGTCCACCGGCGAACCAGCGGGGAGGTTCGTCGGTGGTGGGCAGGGGGCCTTCGGCGAGAGCTAGGCCAGCGAGCGGCGGGGAAGAGAGTAGGCGGCGTAGGTCAAGAGCAGTAGGGACGGTGGGCTCCCACCGAAGTCCAAGGTGGCGCGCTCGGGAGCTTGTCGGCCATGGCGGGACGGCGACCGAACTTGCCGACGGGAGGGCGCAGGTAACTGAAGGGGATGAGAAGAAGGACGCACAGCTGCATGCACGTCGAGGATGACGGCCATGGCGAGCGGCGACCGAACACGCCGATTGGACGACGCAACAGGTGAGCGGAGAGGAAGGAGAGGAGAAACGCGCAGCGGCGGGCTCGTTCAGGCCCAGCCATGGCGTTTTCCTGGGAGAATCGTGGGAAGAAGATACGGGAGGGGATAAGACTAGTGGTTGGGCCCCACCATCACTGTCTCCACATGTTCGCGAAAGGACACGAGCGAGTGACCGAGGCGGAGGATGCGAACGCTTCATCCCCTGAATGATCCATATCATTTCAAAAAAAAAACACTTCTCACGCAAAGATGATACTAACGACCTTCTGAGAGGGTTTGTGACCGCGGAGCCTATTTATCAACAATTTAACAGGCACACCCCCAAATTATGTCCGGTTTGGGGTGTTGGACACATATCCGGCACAATAAGTGTTGTATCCTAAGTGACATCCTTGAAACGGTCGCTCATATCCATTTTTGATTATTTTCATCAATACGCCATATTTATACTTATAAATCACATAAACTTATTGCATAATTTAATAATAATTTAAACATACATTTTTTTAGTTATTATTATCAAATTCAAATTTAAATTTGGCAAGTTTCACGAAACAACACGTGACAATCGAACTACCTTGTGTTCTCCGAGCGTTTACAAGTACGCGACGAGATTATTTTACACTTGATTATATGTTGTTTCATCACGAATTTTTAGATACATGGCAAGAAAATCAGTAAACCAGGCCGGTTGTCGGGGATATGTCTAATGGAGTATCTCCCGGCATCCGGTTAACGCCGGACTATTAGGATGCCCAAAGACGACGAGTTAGGAGGCCTCGCATGGTGGTCGAGTAGGCTGATGCGCAGGACAGAGGCATCTAGACGACGACCCGTGGCATTTCCGGCTTGGACTAGAATTCAGACGTCGCAACCATTGAGAATAGGTCATAGTTGTTTGTATAGATCGGATCCTTCCTGTAATCCCTGTTCCGGCACTCTACACGAAGCCGAACAGGATAAACCCTAGGGGACAAGTCTCTAGCCCTAGCTACATTGTGTAACTTGGCGAGAGCCACCATAGTAGACTTTGCAGGAAGTAGGGAGCCGCCATCGGTTAGTATGAACCTGGGTAAATCTTGTGCCTTCCACCATCGTCAACTTCCCCATACGCTAACCCCACGCTTCTACCTCTCGGATATGACACCCCTTGCCATGAACATGCTCCCGATAACTCGATAATTGGGCCCACGTGGGGCCAGCGGCGTCGAGGGTTACATTTCGAGCGAGACTCTTAGGCGGCGTCGGAGATACAATCGCCGTTTGCACCGCTATCTCCGATCTGTTGGATGTATGCCCAAAAGGAAATAATAGTTATACATCTATTTAATAATTATGATTCATATTACTATGCTATAACTGACGTGGTTCTTGAATATGAGATTCAGAAAAAAAAAACTCACACCCACACGTAGTAACATGAACACATAAATAAACCCTAGTTTGCATTTTACGACTAATTCATTGGATGCTTGACGACTATGTTTTCTTGGTCATGAACATTGTCATGATATCATGCACGGCAGCACCATTACGTTAACAACGGAGTTTACTAAGGGACACATGATGTGAGCGTTGGTGTTCGTGCAGGATTGGGCAACAATAGTGAAGTAGACACGATGTACCCAGGTTCGGGATCTCAACCTTGTGAGGTCTTTACTTCCGCAAGGATAAAATATATGGTGTTGTATATGGTGTTACAATGTGCTCCTGGAGCTGTTCTTACTAAGTGAATTCGCCACTTCTAAGTGAGGCCCGGTCGCCCGGACTGCCTTATATAGAGTTCGGCAGTCCAGCTGATAGATGGGTCGGCTGAGTCCCACCAAACGATCACCTACATGAGATCTCCTTCTAGGCACGTCAGCGCCGTATACGACGTGACAAGGAGGTCCACCACGGTTCATGATGTAGGCGGCCAAAGTTTATGTGTACGGTCGTTTGCTCCTTCTGATAAAGTTTAGTTGACATTGGGTGTGAGGTCTTATCGCTCTCAAGACTCTTTCTCTCTCTCTAGTGGAATTGGAGGGTCTAATTAGAGCCCCTCTAATTGAATTAGAGATTCTTCTATTTGGGGTTTTGATGTGTCCTCTCCCAACTAGATCTAGCTTCTAATTATTTTTTCTATCTCTCATGTGTCGAGAACTTCATCTTCATATACACATGCGACGTCTAGTCCTCGACGGCGAAACGCTATAGAATTGGCCCCGACGTATGTGTACATACTCTCAGAGGGGTAACACGCAAGACCCTCACTCTGCTGGATCAAGGTGCTGGATACGGGGAGTCGATAACATCCTCACCCACAGGCTTGTGCGTGAGAATCTTCTATAGGCCTTATAGACATCGTCACCGACATCTCTTCCGCTACTACGGTGTCTGGCACACTATCTCGGGAACCATATTTTGGAATTATTATTCACTTGTATCTGAATAGTTAGATCTTGGTTGTTGTGCAGCATGCATGGCGAATTTTTTAAATTCCCGTTGCGCAAACCAGCAGTGGTATCAGAGTGGTCTATGCGTAGATACAAGATCTGATCTAGAGCACCGGTGAGTGCGGGCATTGCATAAGTTTGTGCAAATACGTTGGAAAGTTCTCCAACGTTCAGATTATTTATGATTGCTTTCCAACAAGTTTTGTTGTTTTGTTTCCGACGGCATATTGAGATGTTCGGGTTGCCCCTGGCACATCTCGTCTAGTCCGAAGATGTGGTTTGGTAACTTTAGGTCTCTTTATAGTTGGTCTCGTAAATAATATTGTGGAAGGAACATGTGGATTGGATCCACACGGGGGTCATGGTTATGAATAACTTTAGATTGAGGTTCAATACATTTTCATAATGTCCGTGTTTTAATCACCCCGCAACGTAAATCTAGCGACGTGAAAAATCTGCCTTATGGAAGCATAAGTTTCTAAATGGCTCGTTTCGTAGATCCTACAACCACACTAAAAGATGCAAAACAAACGTTAGGGACATCTAACTCTTGAGCCATACCTAAAATTCAAAATTTTAAAAAAAAACTCTTGAGCCATACCTCCGAGACTGGCACGTCGTCGCTCTCTTTCGATTTGCATGTGTTGACTTTCTCTTCTTCCGTCACATGTGAGAGGGCGGTGTTAAGTGTATAAGTAGATTTTACTTGTCCTTTCCATTTGTTCGGAATTTTAGGTGTGTTGGCTAGTGCATGAAACTTGACAGGGCGATTTAGGGTTGTTGTTGCAGCACATATGGCCTATGTGGTGCCCTATTTTAGATCTGATGTTGGACATGGACGTTTTTTATGCCATAAAAATCATCTTTTTGGTGATGTAAAAATTGCATCGGCCCGTTTTTGGTGCCCCAAAATGCATCAGCTATTAGAGGTGATCTAAACAAGGACGGCCAAGTTGATAACGCATGTAGCGGCCAGCCGGCCGTCTCTCTACAGGAAAGATGCGAAGGGGTTTTGCCGATTTGGCTCTTTAGCTTAACAAACACGAATGGAGCGAGTACCTGTTATGACTGAAATTTACTACAATATAGCACCGTATACCATACAAAATATGTTCTTAGTTCTAAGTGGTATCATATGAAATATCATGCCATCTAACCCCTCCGGTTTAAATGACTTTAAAATGAATATATCAAGCACTAAAATACATCTAGATACATGTATTTCAAAGTCATCTAATATGGAGCGGAGGGAGTATTTATGAGCAAATAAATCATCCATGTTTTGTACTATGTAGTTGCTCATTTTGATCACCAGCTTGTGCGTACATGTAAGTAATAAATCTATAAATCCCACGAAAACAATATGACATAGCATGATTTTTGTTGTATGAGACAGCGACTTAAAGGCATAAACCGACGTAGTAATTATTCAAAAAGCCTATGCGGATGCCCAATAGATCGACTATACCAAGTGGCATCACACATATATTACTTTTATGCAATGCGTAGTGAAAATACCCATTGTACCTACTTAGTCTGCTCATAGTGGGGGTAACTAAGATAGTAGCATGCACGCCACGTAGGCAAAAAATTGACATGGCAACTAATAAATGAGTAAATAGAGAGTTGTGGTAACATGCTATATTACAAGACAATATGAGTCTATAGTATAATAAATACAGTTTTGCATGACACTACACATTTATTACTATCCACTATGAAGTAGTAACATATACTTGTGTTAAGTGTATGTTACTCTCCACTATGAGCAGCTTTAAGACACTAGTGTGACCAAGACCGGTTATAAACTCTTAGAACAATTGGGAGATAACTTGCACCTACAAATGAGAAATGACAATTGATATTGGTAGATGACTTTCCTTGCTTAGGCTGGTGCCAGTGCATCACGGGCTATATCCCCGCCACGTCAGCTTTTTTCCCTCACTATCATCCCACTCTCATCCCACTCTCACGGCACGGTGCCAGTGCACGGGCTATAGTCCCCACTATCACTCCTCTCTCCTCCACATCAGCATTTCTCTCTCCTCCACGTCAACATTTATTTTTAAGATTAAAACATTGCAAATAGTGCAAGGAAATTATTTTATTCAACTAAAATTGTACCGATTACATAATAATTAATAAAATTGCATAATAAATTGTAAAAATTACATAATAAATAAAAAATTCTAATCCTCCTCCTCCTCGTCGTCGTCATCTTCCAGCCCTAGCTCTTTTTTCACCATCTGGATGGCCTTCGGATGTTTGCGCTTTTCTGCTTCGTTCATGTCGGCGGTTGATCGATCTTGCATTTTGTTCCATTGCTTGAGTAGCTTAGCCTTCACTAAATCAGTCCACATGTTCTTCATCGCGAAGGATTTACTTGCTGCCTCACTGTTTGATGAGGATTCCTTCCCCTTCCTCTTTCCCTTCTCCTTACGTGCCGCGGCCTTGGCCCTATCGCGGCCCATTGGACGCTCCTCCTCCTCTGTCGCCTCGCTAGAGCTGTACTCACTAGAAACTCCCAGACGGGTTCTCTTGGAACTGCAATCGGCCCCACTACCAGGACCATGTTGTCCTTTCCACTTCGCTTCATTGCGAACAGCTTCCCACCCGTGGAAGCGTTTGAAAGGCTGAGTCACTCTAGTGTCATTTGCGTACCTCGCCATTGCCGCCTTCAAGACCATTGCATCGTCTGCTCCACTCTGACGTACCGCTGATTCTTGGATGTGGTATGCATTGAACAAGGACACCTCACGGTTGTAGACGTTCCAATGATCCTTCAGTTGCTTCCCGGTCCGATGGCGGGCAGGATCGGAGGTAGAGTTGAAGGTTGTAGCTATCTGACCCCAAAAACTTTCGCCGGTCTTGCAATTACCGGCGACAGAGTCCTTGGAGTGAAAAATCCAAGCATGAACCTACCACGAAATAGATATTGTTTTAGTGAAAAATCCAAGCAAGAACCAACTCCGAAATAAATATGTGACGGGTAAGTAAAGTACCAGTTTTTCCTCGTCCGCAGTTGTCCACTCGAGCCTCTTTGGACGCTTTGGTACGATTGTTTCCGCGGCAGCTTGGAGCACTGGCTTCAGGAGGTGGTGGGGGGTACGGACCATATCCCGCGTATGGATACGGAGGTGGAGTGTATGAACCGTACGAAGGTGGTGGGTACTGAGGTAGAATCCCACTCCCGCTACCTGTAGGTGGAGCATGTGGAGGTGGTGGGGGGTATGCATACGGAGGAGGAGGGTATGGACCATATGGCCCCGGAGGTGGAGCGTATGGACCATATGGCCCCGGAGGTGGTGTGCCGGATGAGTATAATACTCGGGGAAGCGGCGAAGAACCGACATTGGAGCGACGATGTGTCAGAGATATCTTCTATGTTAGGAGCTTGTGACCCGTCGGACTGCAAGAGATCCGTGTACGAGGTCATATCTGGAGTCCAACCCGACATGGCAGAGATGGTTTGAGAGAGGGAAGGAGAGAAAGAAGATGAAATGGGTGTGGAGTGAGTGAAGGGATATGGGGGTATTTATAGGGGGAGGAGATGAAAATTTGGGTTTTTTTTCCATTTTTTTGGGATTTTTCTAGCCAGCAACGGTAACCCCAATGGCTAGCTGACGTGGACCAATCAGCGGGCGCCACGTCAGCTAGCCGTTACGCGCCGGCCCCGCTCCCCCCTCTCTCCCCGGCCCGCCACCGCACCGCCCCCTCTCGCCCCGCCTCTCGCCCCCCTCCCGCCCCCCTCCACGCGCCAGTGCGGGCGGTAGCGGGCGCTACCGCCTGGCGACGGCGCCACCTCCCGCGCCTACCGTCCCGCCCCTCTCCCGCCTCACTCTCGCCCGCCGGCGGGCGATACCGCCCCCCTTCTAGCCCCCACTGGCACCCGCCTTATAGTCTACGTCCTTCTGTAGTACATCTGGTCATCTGGAGCATCTTCTTGATTTTATTATCATTGACTTGGAGCATTCTCAAGTCTTTAGCTCTATTTCACATATGCCCTTCTAAATTACATTTGGAGCATTTTTTTTTGAAACGAGGCAAAAGTTTTGCCTTTTATATTGATATAGGAGAAGCAAACATGATACGACCGAGGCCAAAGAA
The DNA here is from genome assembly GCA_028641055.1 of Alopecurus myosuroides. NCBI lineage: Eukaryota > Viridiplantae > Streptophyta > Magnoliopsida > Poales > Poaceae > Alopecurus > Alopecurus myosuroides. Next base: position 309,930,083 of record CM054057.1, on the reverse strand, counting down.
AAAGAGAATTGCTAGAAATCTAGCGCCCCGAAAGGAGGGCCAGATCACCCTACTCTGTCTAACCTATCTGCAAGAAAGATCGTCATTATGTAATCTTTAACCTTCTAAAACGACGGGTCGAAACGGCGAGCCGATGCGACAAGTCTCAGCCGGAGATGTCCAACGCCGCCGGAGGCGGGAAATCGCCCCCCCCCCCCCCCCCCGCTCCCCCCCCCAGGGCCAGCAAGAGCAATCAAAGCTTCATCCGATGCCGTCATGGTCGGCAAGTTCAGCCTGAAGAGGGTCGTCAGCGCGTCGATTGCCGACCCTGAGAGTGGCGTAGTCTTCAAGGAGCTCGCAAATTCTTTCCTAGCCTTCTCTAGGGGCATATCACCGACTTCTAGCCCCATCTTCTTGTGGAGTACTCGCACCGCTTTGTCGACCGCATGGAGTAGAGGCTTCGTCGCAAGCCTGCTGCTGCGACGAATAGGGGTAGGCGGTTCACGTGGAGCTCGTGGCATCGACGGAAGAGGCGTGGGCAGCACCAACACATCTTCGTTCTTATTAGCTTGAGTAGCGTGTGATCATAAACTTCCTTCAACCAAACCGAAGAACTGATGACTTTCATATTTCAAATGGCAACTGCATCACACATAGCAACACAAACCAAATAAAATGACTTCCTGTGTTCCTCCTACCTAGCGAGTGAGTCTTTATGTTTACCTGTTTAACTGAAAAGGCAACATGTTTCTCGAAAACCCAATGCTTGTACAATCATTGAGTTAGAAAATGAATGGTGAAAGAATCTTGTAGGGATATAAGTCTCCTCTTTCGACAATTGGGTGTAGGTATCATGCGGTCAACAAGTTGAGTCTAAAATCAGTGAAAAACATCGAGTGCATGTGGTTAGCCTAGCCACACTATCTCTTTTTTTTTATCGCAAACACCTTTCACCGTAAAAAGGGACGGTAGCAAGTTGATATAGCACGTGGCTGGTCGGCTCCCTCCGGGAAAGGTGGGAAGGTTTTGCCGATTCGGCTCTTTAGCTTAGGGCATCTCCAGTCGTTGCGCCCCCCCAGGGCCCAAAACGCCGCCGTTTTGGGGCCGCCGCGGCGCTAAACGGCGCTATTCTGGAACCTGGGGGGTAGGTTTCCCAGTCGCGTCCCGAGCCCAAGATTCGGCCCAAAACAAACGCAATTGCAAACTAGGCGATTTTTATTGAAATTTGCGAAGTGCGTACATATTCGGCGCGAATTTAAGCTAGAACGAAAAATTTAAACTAGAAACTTAAACTAAACTACTTTAGGCCGAGGCTGGCGGCGATAGCCTGGCTGTAATCGCCGCCGTCGTCGTCGTCGTCGTCGCCGGGGCGCTTGCTCGTCCCCTGTCCCTCGTCGCCGCCGCCGCAGTCCCACCTGCTCGCCTCGAGGGCTTGCTGGATCACGCCCTCGTCGTCGGAGTCCGGGTCAAGGATGATGTACTCGTTCTCCTTCTGCGGCGGCGGGGGAGGGACGCGGAGGCGGGCCGCGTTGGCGGCGGCCTCACGTTCGCGCGCCGCCTTGCGCTGCTCGGCTTCCGCCAGCAGGCGGCGCTGGAGCTCGAGCTCCGCCTCGGTGGTCTCCCGCAGGCTCCACCGAGTGGCGGTGTCGGCGTCGAGTGGCTGCAGCGTGTTCAGCGACAGCTGCTTCACGACCTTCTGGTCGGGCCACTCAGCCTCGTCGTCGTCGCCGCCGTCCTCCGTCTTCGGGCGAACCACGCGTTCGAAGCGTGGCTCGCCGATGCGGAGCGCGCCGTCGCTGCGCCTGCGGGCGGGCGCGCCGGCGTTCAGAAAAGGGGGGGAGGTGGACATGGACTGCTCGGCGGAGGAGCTGGACGTCGCGGACGAGGAAGAGGCGCCGGTCCGCCGTGCCACCCACGGCTGGGCCTGCAGCGGCGGCATCTCCAGGCGCGGCTGGTTGCCGGCGTGGATGTGCTCGAGGACCTCCTCCAAGGTCCTGTTGGGGGCGCTCCACCAGCGGCGCCGCCCGTTGGCGTTGAAGCGCCCGTCGACCGGCCCGTTGTCGTTCTCGGAGTCGAGCTCCCGATCGCGGCGCGTCGTGAGCTGCCCCCACCAGAACTCGTCCACGCCGGTCAGCGGGTAGTTCGCGGGGTGCTGCATGCCGTCGCGGGGTGCTGCATGCCGTCGCGCCATCCACGGACGGCTGGAGATGCCCTTAACAAACATGAATGGTGTGATTACTTGCCATGACTGAAATTCACAATATAGTACCGTATGATATACAAAATATGTTCTTAGTCCCAAGTGTCATCCTTAAAATAACATGCCATCCATTTATGACCAAATAAACCAGCCATGTTTTGTACTATCTACTATGTAGTTTCTCATTTTTAAACAATGGGTTTGTGTGTACATGCAAGTAATAAACCTATCGTGATTTGTTTTTGTATGACAGGCAACCTAATAAAGGCATAAACAACATATTAATTATTCAGTGAGCCTATGTAGAGGCCCGGCTGACTATAGCGGTGACATCACACTTGCTTTTATGCAAAACGTAATGAAAACACACAAGGTACTACTTCAACCACTAAGGTGATCAAGATGAATTATAAACTGTTGAGCAGTTGGGAGATAACTTGCAGCTCCAGATGACAATATTCATGACTGACTTGGCTTGGTTATAGCTAGTCTACGTCCTTTTGTAATACATTTGTAGCATCTCCTTGATTAATTTTATAATCTTTGGCCTGGAGCATTCTCAAGTCTTCAACTTTATTTTACATACATCCTTCTAAATTGGCCATCTTCTTTCCATATTATCCTTGAGTATCATGTGACCTTGTACTTCCTTCAGCCAAACCGATGACTTTGACTTCTAGTATAATCCGGTAGGAAACTGTGTCTGCACTTAACAAGACAAACTAAAAGATGCACACAGCCGAGCAGATGCTCCAATTATATGAGGAAATAATTACTACTATTAGCGTTTAAAAGTACGACTTAACCAATAACGTTAAGATGATTGAATACCATGGAAGACTCGCTGTAGTCTGTGTCCTTTTAAATTGCATTTGGTGCATCTTCTTTTCCGTGTGGCCATGAACTTCCTTGAACCGATGACTTTCATGTTTAAAATGGCAACTGCTTCCGCACATAGCGAGCGACACAAACCAAATAAAATGACTTACCGAGTTCCTCCTTTCCAGCGCAACTTTTCATATTTAGTTGTCAAACTTGGAAGGAAACGTGTTACTCAAAAACCCAGTGGTTGTACAATCATTGAGTCAGTCTTTCGACGGTTGGGTGTGGGTATTAGTTGTGCGATGAACAAGTTGGAGTCTAGAATTAGTTAAAAAAAACATCGAGTCACATGTCATTGTTTTTTTTTTCTCGCAGACATTCCTCACGTAAACAAAAACAAGGACGGTCAAGTTAGCGGCCGCCGGCTGTCCGTCTCCTTCCGGGCAAGGTACGAAGGCTAGCTAGCATATTACTACTCCAATCAGAACCTCCACTGTCGTTGTACACACACACACGAAAAAAAACATTTTAGCTGGAAGTACGCGCGTCTTTTGGCTGGACAGCCATGGGTGGCTTCTGAGTCCATATCAGTTATCAGGTACGAGCTCAGCCTAGCCGTCTCTCTTCCCCCCGCTTTGCTCCGTGGCCGACGCAGACGCATTCATCTGACGAAAGCCTCGTATCTTGTGCACCGCATGCAGGCGCACACTCCGGCTCATCCTGCAGTCAGCTGTGCTCTTCGATCGGCTAGGAGCTAGCTACAAGTAACCAATTGTGGAGGTAAAGGTCGGTACAGTTATTTGTTCCATCTCCTGTTTAATACGTATATGCAAGGCCTGCTAGCAATCGAGCTTGCGAGGTCTCTCCATGGAAAACATCGTCCATTCGTAGGGGCTTTGCATCCTCCGATGAGCTTCATTAGTGTCGAGACTATATAGGAAAAATGGGTGAGCTTCAGGCATCACCGAAATTAGAGGGGTGAGGTCTGGTGCACTCCCTCCAACTACGTCGGCTTTCGGATAGTCATCCTAGACAGAGTCAGCAGGGTTTCTTATCATCCTTGAGGTCTCATGTCTTGCTTCTGGCGAGCCAAGCTTTGGCTTCGGTCATAATTTGCTTTGGCAGAGCTTCCTTATAGCTTTACATGATGGTTGAATTCCCCATGGATGGCACCACGATTTCGTTGTGGAGTCGAACTAGAGAGTAAGGGGTACATAAGGTGAGAGTATTCACCATGCAGTGTTAGTAGGTTTGTGTATGGGGCCTTTTGGCGAGGTCATTGTACACAAATTTGGTGAGTCGACCTTTATTAAATAGCTGTGTTCGCCTCAAGGAGCAGGACCTACTTCTATGTTAGGAGAGGCCATGAAGGTGCCTTCGAGATTGACTCGATTGTGAAGGAAGACCACTTCAAGGATCCCTCTGTTATGAAGTGAGCTTCTGTATTGAGTCGGGGCCAACAGGCCAGAACATGTACATAAGGGAAATAAGCAAAGAAGCCCCCATAAGGGAAATAAGCAAAGAAGCCCCTATGCAATATGCTAACTACACACACAGCTAACACCCCTGTTCTAACACCCCCCCCCTCAAACTCAAGGGGGATCTTGGACACTGAGTTTGGACAGGAAAAAGCTGTGTTGTGACCGTGTCTGAGCTTTCGTCAGAAAATCAGCAACTTGAAGCTCCGAGGGAACATACTGAAGAACAACAGTCCTCTCTTGCACCTGAGAACGCATGTAGAAGGCATCAACACCAATGTGCTTGGTGAGCTCATGTTTTACCGGATCACGGGCAATGCTGAGTGCCCCCGTGCTGTCAGAGAGCAAAGGAGTTGGTGCAGCGGTGGAAAGACCAAAATCCTGAAGAAGCCACCGTAGCCATGTGATCTCAGCTGTCACCGACGCCATAGCTCGCAGCTCAGCCTCAGCACTGGAGCGAGATACAGCAGTCTGCTTCTTGGTCTTCCAGGCAATCAGAGAGGGGCCAAGAAAAACACAATAGGCAGAGAGAGAGCGGCGATCGGTGTGATCGCTAGCCCAGGTCGCATCACAGTAGGCCTGAAGCTGAAGAGGGCTGGAGCTAGGGAAGAATAGGCGCCGAGTCATAGTCCCACGAAGGTAACGAAGAACACGAAGAAGGTGACTGTAGTGAAGTTGAGTGGGAGCAGAGATAAACTGACTTAGAATGTGGACAGCATAAGAAATGTCAGGGCGAGTGATACCTAGATAGACAAGGCTCCCAACAAGATGACGGTAACGAGTGGGATCTGCAAGGGGTTCACCCTCATCAGGACGAAGATGAAGACCAAGTTCCATAGGAGTGTCAGCTGTGCACTTATCAGTGAGGCAAGCACGAGTGAGAAGATCTTGGATGTATTTTTCTTGAGAGAGAGAAATGCCCTCGGGGGAAGAAATGATCTCAAGTCCAAGAAAATAGCGAAGGGAACCCAAATCCGTCATCAAGAATTGCTCATGGAGACGTTTCTTCACAAAATCAATGAATTGGTGGTCATCCCCTGTGATAATCATGTCATCAACATAGAGGAGCAGAAGGGTGCGACCACGAGGAGAAGTGTGAATAAACAGAGCAGGATCATGAGCACTAGCAGAGAACCCCACCCCTGTGATGACTGAGGAGAAACGCTCAAACCAGGCACGGGGAGCTTGTTTCAGCCCATAAAGAGAACGCCGAAGGCGGCAGACAGTGCCATCAGATACAGGATAACCAGGAGGTGGCTGCATGTAAACAACTTCCCGAAGCTCACCATTCAGGAAGGCATTCTTGACATCCAATTGAGAAATGGACCACTGCCGGGCAGCAGCAACAGCCAAAAGAGCGCGAACAGTCGTCATGTGAGCAACAGGAGCAAAGGTCTCATCATAATCACGACCATACTCCTGCTGGAAGCCACGTGCAACAAGACGAGCTTTGAGGCGCTCAAGAGAACCGTCTGAACGGGTCTTAACCTTGTAGACCCACTTGCAAGTGATGGGTCTGACACCTACAGGGAGGGGTACAAGGTCCCAAGTGTGCGTCCGCTCAAGAGCAGCAAGCTCTTCTACCATGGCATGCTGCCATTCAGGCTGAGTAGACGCCTCACGGTACGTAGATGGCTCAATAATAGTGGTAGCAGCAGCAACGTGGAAGGCAGAAGGCTTGAGAGTGTTGCGGTCACGCAGATTATATCGAGAAGCAAGGGGAGTAGGTGCCCCGGAAGGAACCGGACCCAACAAGGAAGGAGTGGAAGTGGAAGGTGGCACATCAGGGGGAGAGGGGTGTCGAGAACGACGGGAGTAGGTAAAGGGGAATGGAGAGATAGTTAACGGCTCAACCAAGAAACCTCATCCTCTGTAGGCTGAATCTCAGGAGCAGGCACAGGTGAAGGGTGAGGAGTGGACCTAATAGGTGCGGGTGAAAGTGGAGAATCAGGTAGTGCCAAGAAAGAGAGAGGCTCAACTAACGACTCTGTGGTTGCAGTAGAGGAATGACAAGGGTAGAAAGAGCGAGATTCATCAAAAGTGACATCTTTGGAGATCCTCACACGCCGAGCAATAGGATCCCAGCAACGGTAACCCTTGTGCTCTAAACTGTAGCCGAGGAAAACACATTCAACGGATTGAGCAGTCAATTTGGTGCGTTCATGACGATGGAGAAGAACATAACAAGCACAACCAAAAAGACGCAGACCACTATAATCAGCTGGACCATCACCTAAATGATCAACTGGTATCCCCCTTGGAGAGCAACAGAAGGCTGAATGTTAATGAGATATACGGCAGTAGAGACAGCCTCAGCCCAGAATTGTGGGGGAACAGCAGAAGATAAAAGAAGAGCTCGAGCAGTCTCAAGGATGTGGCGATGTTTGCGTTCAGCCACCCCATTTTGAGCATGGGCACCAGGACATGAATACTGAGGAAGGGTGCCCTGTTCAGCAAGAAAACCACGAATGGCACGAGATAGATACTCGCCAGCCGAATCAGCACGAAAAACACGAATGGATGAATCATACTGAGTGCGAACCATGGTAGCAAAAGATTTGTAAATTTGAAGCACTTGACTGCGAGATGACATAAAGTAGATCCAAGTGTAGCGAGAAAAGTCATCAATGAAAATTATATAATATTTGTGACCCCCTTTCGAAACAAAGGGGGCAGGACCCCATACATCAGAGTGGACAAGTTCAAAAGGTCGTTGAGAAACTGAAATACTAGAGGGGTAGGGGAGTTGTATTTGCTTGCCAAGCTTACAACCTTTACAACTTAGTGAACTGTCACCTGAAACAGACCCTAGAACACCACTCCTAACCAAAGAAGACAAACGAGAGCCACAAATGTGACCCAATCGGTGATGCCACTGAGCGAAGGAAGTGGTGGAGGTGACAGCTGAAGCAAAAGGGTTGGTGATGTCCGACTGGCTAGAGGACGCAGCGGAAGGAAGGCGCAGCCAGTCGAGCTCCCAAAGGCGCTGAGAGTCATGGCGCCGAGGACCGATCCCAACCAGAGTCCCCGTACGACGATCCTGAACACAACAAGAGTCAGAATCCAAAATAACACGACACCCCAAGTCGGTGAGTTGACCAGCAGACATAAGTTGCATAGTCAGTTTTGGAACATGAGAAACGGCAGGGACATGAAAAGAAGATGTTGAAAGAGTCCCTCGTGCTGCAACAGGAAGAGAAGTGCCATCTGCAGTCTGAACCGTAAGTGGAGAGGGTACAGAGCTGACAGCACTAAGGTGATGAGTGTGTGGTGTCATGTGAAATGAGGCCCCAGAATCAAGAATCCAAGGCAAACTTGTACCTGAAGAAGATTGGGGCGGTGGACTAGACGTCTGACCAGCGGAACCAGCAGAACCTGAGGGTGCCGAAGCAGCAAGCCGGCGCAGCAAGGTGAGCATCTCCTGGTGAACCTTCTCAAGAGAGCCCTCACGAGAATCAGAGGATCCTCCCGGGTCCTTATGAGGACGGCCACCACGGCGATTCTGTTTCTTCCTCTTTATGCAATCCATGATCATGTGACGGTCCTGCTTGCAGTAGGTGCAGAAGGCTCTAGTGGAGGCCCCTGCAACCGGTGCTTGCGGCGGTGGCGATATGCGTGCAGCCAGGACTGCTGAAGAGGACGGTAACATGGCCGTGCTGCGTAGACGCAACTCCTCAGAGCGCACCTCGGCGAGAGCCTCCAGAGTAGAGAGCCGAGGATGGCGTGCCAAGAGCTGGGTACGACTCTGCTCGAACTCCTGTCGGAGGCGAGTGAGGAAGTCGTAGAGGCGGCGGACCTCCAGCTTAGCTTGTTGCCGCACACAACACTGACATGTACGACACACATCAGCTCCAAGAGAGTCCAATTGGCGCCACACCGCCGACAGCTCCTTGTAGAAGTCATCAACAGTGGCATCTCCCTGTTGTAGTTGTTGCTCTTGACGAATAACAGCGAGATACATGGCATCCCCACTAGGCTCGTACCGACGACGAAGGTGGTCCCACATCTGATGAGCAGTTGTAAGGGCCACCACATCCATGGTGAGATCAACATCCATGCTAGACACCAAGATAGAAGAGGCCCGAGCATCATCATCTGTCCATTGCTTGTACAAGTGGAGCTGATTTTGGTACCCTTCAGTGGCCTCCTCAAAGGCATCCAGCACCTCACGTTGCTTGGTATCATCGGCATCAGCAGGGAAAACCACCTCAGCAGGAGGAGTGGGCAGCGAAGGACATGCCAGATCACCTGTGAGGTACTCCCAGACCCGCTGGGCCCTCGTGTGAAGCTTCATGTGCTGCACCCAGTCCCTGTAGTTCTGTCCGTTGAAGATAACAGGACATCGGGGGACTGGTACAGCACCGATGGTGGTGGAAGGCGCCATTTCAGCAGAGGCTTGAAGAAAACGAGCAGCAGCAGCCAGACTGGGACAACTACGGCTGCCGGAAGGACAGCGGCGGCCTGAAAGGACGGGGGCGGCCGGAAAGGAAGGGGGCGGCCGGAAAGGACGGCAGCAGGCAGCGGCGGCCTGGAATGGAGGGGGCGGCGGCAGCCTGGAAGAAGCCTAAAGAAGGGGGGAGAAGCTCGATGGAGAGTGGGTGCAGCGGCGGCGACCGGCGACGGCGGCGGCGGCGGCGGCGGCAGGGAAACCTAGCCCGTGCTCTGATACCATGTTATGAAGTGAGCTTCTGTATTGAGTCGGGGCCAACAGGCCAGAACATGTACATAAGGGAAATAAGCAAAGAAGCCCCCATAAGGGAAATAAGCAAAGAAGCCCCTATGCAATATGCTAACTACACACACAGCTAACACCCCTGTTCTAACACCCTCCACGAGAGAAGCGCTCGACTAGTGGAAATAACCTCTAAGGCAGTACCACCTCAGCGCTTCCCTTATCCCTTCAACCCAATACTTACATGGTCCCTCGGGCTCCAACAACCGTGCCACAATTTTACAAGGTCCCTTGGAGGGGTATGCTTGCTCCTTGAGTTTGATTCAAGTGAGTGAATGGTTACATGATCATTAGGGGGTTATATACATAGTTTAGAGGTCCTTCGGAAATAACCAAGGCTACCTTAGGGGAGAGATAAAAAAATTCAGGACAAGAAAATAATTATCAGTCCATATGTCCATGGTGGACAAGATCGGAGAGCAGTTTTCCCCCAATTATGAGAATCTCCCCCGCTTATCATGACCGTTGATTTTGCATCCAACTAACGATATTATTCCTACTAATTGATGTGTTGATAAAACAAAAAAAAATATGTTAATGCGTGGTTTTATTTGTTTTATCAATACATGGACAGAAAATTGTTGTTAGTACATGAATCTTAAATATAAATTACATAACTCCATAAATTATTGATAATGCATTGATATTTGAAGATTTATCCATAATTTATGCACAAATAGTAAAGCATTTAGACGTCTCTGGTAAGCGGGGGAGATCCTCATAGATGTGGAGTTGCATTTTCCAGAAGATGGTGTGATGTATGGCACATGGTGGACTGGCCCAATATGAATCTAATAAAAAAAACGTGGCCAACGGGGGAATGATCCTCTGATAAGCGGGGGAGATCCTCATAGATGTGGAGTTGCATTTTCCAGAAGATGGTGTGATGTATGGCACATGGTGAACTGGCCCAATATGAATCGAATAAAAAAACGTGGCCAACGGGGGAATGATCACTCCCTTGGTTTTACGTTATTAGGTAGATGAGACTCCCGGTTTATTCGAGCGCATGCAGCCGAAGCTGGGACTCGAACCCGGGCGGCTTGGCGCGCACTCGCAGCCTCTAGCCACTGAGTTAGCACTCAGTTCTCAAATAATATGAATCTAATGAGACTAATTTATGCCACATAAAATGGATATAGATGGAATAAATGCTGATAAAATCAACCCTTATCTTCAAGAAACATAATAACTCCCTAGATTGAGGAATGTATGGTAAAATTTCAGTTATCAGCACGGTCTCCCTGATTGAACAATTTGTATGATAGTTTTTTCAGTACATATACATTTTGCACATCCAACAAAAAATGTTCTAGAATTGTAGGTGGTCAAAGTTATAAATGTCAAACAAAAGAGATGTCCGGAAAAAAACGCTATGTTTTTCAGTTTTTTGTGGACTTGAGTGAGTATTCAACAAATGAGATGCAACCTGTCAAAATTGAAAAGTATACTGTTTAGTGGATCAGTTTTGAGCAGTTATGTTTTTTTAGACTAAATGGGGAGGCCCCCCAATTTCATTGAAACCAGTACTATGTTGTTTTGACCTGACCATAACTTGAGCTGTCGACCTGGCACCTGTCTGTTCGCCGGCTGTTTAGTGGATCAGTATTACACAGTACTATGTTGTTTTGACCTGACCATAACTTGAGCTGTCGTTTGCGGGGCGTAAAAAGAACGGCTCATGTAGTAGTGGCTAACACTGAAAAAATACATTTCCTTTTTCCCTTTTTGTTCGAAACTGAAAGAAAAATTATCACGCAGGGAAAAGCTGAGCACGATCGAAAATGATGACCGTGGTGGAGGCCCGCCAAGTGATTTCATCCTTATTCATTATGCTGAAAGAGGACATCTATGTGCTGATGCGCATCGAGATCCTGGTGGCACTGGTTACGGCGATGTTCATGGTGATGTTCATCATGGACTTCTACCGGTGCCGCTCTCGCAGCTCCATCGTCATCACTGCACTGAAGATAGTCGACGGCCTGTCCGACCAGATAGTGGTATACCTCCTCGGGGTGATGCAATCCGCAGACTTCGAGAACGATCTCTTCCCTGTGTGGGCAATCGTGCTGGTGAGCCTCCGTGCCAGCCTTGGCTACCTCTCCGGTTATGGCATCCCAGACCGCGAGCGGCGGCTCCACGAGGTGGCAAATGTGACCAAATTCCTCGGGGTAGGATTATTGACAGGCACACGCGGCTTGGAGTTCACCAAACCGCTCTGGTCAATGTGGGCAATTCTGCTGCTGAGGTGTCTGTATCGCTTCTTCGCCGTCCACATGGCTATCGATTCCTTGTGGCACGGCCGGAGCTCAGAGTTCCTCCCCGAGTACATGGGAACCCTGCGGCACCCAGACTGCGAAGAGAACAGCAATGAGGACGGCAATGGAATAAGGAGCAACGATCCAGGCAAGGATCACAAGTACCTCATTTACGGAGAGTCCAGCCAGAAGATGGACGTCAAGAGGCCTGGGTATACTCTGCAACTTAATGTCACCGATGACAAGTCGCTCGTCACATTGGACAGGGTCCTGGAATGCCCCGGGAATCTGTTCAGCTCCGACTCTGATACCAGATACAAGGATATCAGTGTGGCCTTCACACTGTCCAGGCTGCTCCGCTGCAGGCTTGAAGACGTGACGCTGCACACAGAGAGCGTTATGAGGACACAGCACCTCATCACGTCGAAGACCAACGGTGTGCTGAGTATGAAGCCGGAGCAGGCATTCAGAATCATGGAGCTGGAGCTTGCGTTCGTCAGAGACTACTTCTACACCCTCTACCCGATGGTCTTCTGGCAAGGCCTGGCTTCTCTCTGCTTCAGCCTCCTCCTGTCCATGGCAACCTTCGGCGTCGCGCTTTGGCTGGCCATTGGCATCCGCAAGGTCTACCAACCGACTGAAAATACCCTTGTGCTCATGGCGGGCACATGCAATGTGGATGTTGTCATCACGTGGGTGTTCATCTTCTTCATGATGTTCAAGGAGGTCTGGGAGATGGTCACTTACCTGCTGTCAAATTGGACAAGGTTACTCCTCGTGTCCAATTACGTGAAGAAGCCCAAAGCTTTCATGGAGGATTTCATACGTTCCATTTTCAGGTCCAAAATTGCCGACCCATGGCACAGACGGATCGACCAGTATGATTTTTTGAACTCATACACATACAAGCCATCCTTTTGGAAGCTCGCAAATGTCCTTTCCATGGGTAAGATCCCCACAAAAATTGATGGAAAGAAACGTGGTGATGCTATCAATATCCTCCATGTGTGAAGCCAGCAATCATGTCCGCGCTCCTCCGCATAGATCTCAAGAGCCCTCAGCTGCCCATGCAAATTCCGTCTCTGACGCCAAGTTCAGTCGATCAGCTTCGGCTCGAAAGGTACAGCTGGGCCTGCTTTAAGCTGCACACATGCTCTCAGGTCATTTAGTGTGGCACATAGCGACCAGCCTCTGTGAGATCAAGTTAGCAAAGGACCATGGAACTGATTTAACCAAACCTGGGTTCCTGCGCTCTGCACTGTCGTCCCTGTTGAGCTGCTGCACTTCCCGGCCACACCTTGTCAACGATCTGTCTGGCACGCTGGAGCTGGAGAGTAATTACCACATCGCAAACAGCTTGTCACGGTACTGTGCTTACCTGCAGGTTTTTCAGCCTGGACTGTTGCCAGATAGTTTTGTGGTACCTGAGGTGATCTTCAACGAAACCGTGGTACATGCTCGCACAAAACTCATGGACTGTAGCCTGACAATGGATAGGTATAAAAAACTCATGGAGGTCAAGGAAGACAGTGTGGATGCGAGGCTGAGTATGAACATAATCCAGCAAGGTGCCATCCTAGGCAAGGACCTGATCGAGTCTGAGGGCGAAGAAAGCCGCTGGAAGATTCTAGCCGGGGTGTGGGCTGACTTGCTTGTGCACATCGCCCCAAGCTGGAATGCAGCAGAGCACAAGAATAGCCTTGAGGCAGGAGGTGAGCTTATAACTCTCATCTGGGCAATGCTTTGGCACTGCGGCATTGAGAAGAGCAGCCTGTGGGACAAGGATGAAGCTCCTGAAGGCAGTCCTCAAGCACCTCGGCAGAATAATATTGAAACTAGCCGTGTCCATCCCATGATGCAGGATCATCATAACGAGGAAGTAAGTGAGAGTTCTGAAGAGCGCCAGACAAGCAGCACAGGGAGGGACGGGAGCACACAAATGCTCAGATAGACACAGCGAATCAAAACCAAAGGACGAGTGAAGCAATGGACTGCATATCTCCAAGCCGCCTCACGGATTAGCACATGCCCCGCATATACGATATATATGGTTAGTGCATGCTACTTCTTGGCTCATGCACATGTATCTCTGTATGTACTCTACCATGTACATGCTGTATACAAACACTACGATTTTTCAGAATGTAAAATTCAGTACAAGGACTTGTAGAGCAAGGAGTACCTTGAAAAAGTTCACTACTTCGGTCCGAAGAAAAGGATTTGCGGACCCAATACTTTTGTTTGGGCCCTTGATTGGTTGTCATCTGTGTTAATGCTACTTTCTGTTGTCTTTGATTTAATTGTTATGTATATATATCACCATACAATTTGTTATTTTCTTGTACGTGACTTATGTTTCTTTAGTTTCTGTACTGCTTACTGCATCGGGTGTCAGCAGGTTAGCACTTCGCAGTCGATGCTCTTGTTCTTATTTTTCAAGGGCAAAGTTAAAGTGCTGGAGCAGCAGCAAAAGAACAATGCCTCTTGATGACACACTATGGGTAATGGAAAGAGAACCATGTCTACATTGTCTGAAGGTGGCAGTGGCACAGCCGTACAGACACTCTCCAAATTAGTACATGAGCGTTTGCTTGAGGTTGCCAAGAATTTCTTGGATTCAGAGTTCTACGAACCAAACTCTATGAAGAAGAATGCCCAAGCTGTAAAAATCCCTAGTTTTATGAGCGTTGCCTGGTTATATGATTCGCCCGTCAACTGTTCCCCCCTTATGCAAGATTGAAAAAGAGACGTTTGCCTTTGGTACATACAACTAGGTCGAGTAAGGCATTATTACGTACCTCCATGATCCATCATATCAAGGCATCAGCTAGCCTGACGACGAAGACACTGCCGCTTCGCTACCCGCCTACCCGGAAGACGCGGACGTCTCTCGATCTCGATCCAAGACCTCGAGGAACGCGGCCTTGGCAGCGGCGCGCCGGAGCATTCCCATCTGCACGTGCGCTAATCACCTCGCCAACGCCCATCTTCCCTGGCATCTCTGCCCGCGCCGCCCTCTGGGGCGTCGGGTTGGTCTACGGTACGGCCGAGCGGCCTCGCCTGGTCCACTCGATTATCTGTGGTAATTTTTGTTTTTTGTTTTTACTTCAACTGGGTAAGAGCAATTATAATATGGTGACATAAGCAGCCTATAAATATTTAATTAATATTACCTCCGTCTTACATTGCGGAACGGAGAGAGTATATCTATGCTTAGATGGAGTAAAGAGATAAGGAGAGAAGCAAAGCTGGGCTACAAGTTAGTAGTCAGCTGCAGCACGTGCTCTAGTCACTATGTGTGAATGTAAGGTGGATCATATGCTGATAAAATACTTCATGTATATAGCCAACTCTCGTACATGTTAACTATAAGATAGCTATATGTGACAGAGCAATGACATATAGCTAGCAACCGGCTGTATTATTAACCATGCTCAATAGAGCTTATCCAAAATTTGGATATACAAACTAGTTTTGCGATAGTGGAGAGAAAAGGTAGGAGTAAGCAAAAAAAAAAAAAAAAAAATCTATCGTAAGGCGTCGTGCATCAACCTAACTAGCGATTCGTCCACGCGCCGCCCACGACCGCATGTGGTGGTCCAACTTGACCGTCTAGCATCGAGAGCGAGCGATCCGTCCATGCTGCGTGCGCGTCCGTTACGCAAGCGGTGGGTCCCACTTGTCTGTCTCAGCGTCGAGAGAATTGCTCGCACAACGCACGCTTGCTTCCGCACGTCGCCGTCGTTGTGGGCCCGCATTTCCAGCGTCTCGGGGGATAATTTCGGGGTGAGCGATTTGAATTTGGGAAATCGTACCAAGGGTCATTTGTGCCCGAAACCTTTTCCCCTTGCCCTCGCTCTCCTCTCCGACGACGAGGTCGACGAGCTGCCGCTACTCGCATTGCCTCGGCTGTCCACCGCCGGTGGAGATCTCCACCCTCACTCACTTCGTCGTCGTGAGCCTGTGCGTCCCCTCCCCCTTTCTCTTTTCTCTGCTCTGCCTCGTGAGCTTCGATTAACCGCATCTGGATTCCGTGTTGCAGGTCGAGAGATCCCCGCCGCCGGTGAGCCCGCGCTTCCCCTCGCACTGGTGAGCCCGCTCCTCCTCCTCGCCATGGTGAGCCCACTCCTTCCTATTCCGTTTCGTGTTTTGGCCTCGTAGGCGACGAGATTTACCATGTCTACATCGTTCACCGCAGGTTCATCGTCGCCACCTGTGTAGAGAGCCTTTGTCGCATCGCTCGCCTAGTTCAGCCCGCAGATCCCCTTCGCCGTGGTGAGCCTGCAGATTCCCCTCGTGATTTGGTTTCTCATATGTCCTTGCATGTTGCCCTTTTAATTTGGTGACTTGTTTTCCGCAGGTCGGCCGTCCCCGTCGGTGTAGACAGCTGCTTCTCTAATCCTCTTGCCTCAGTGAGCCTACTCTCCCCTTCTCCCCTGTTGATTTTGCTCAAAGCGACCTCGATCTGGCTGTCCACGCCTATGTAGTTCTAACATGTCCTTGTTGTGTCATGTTGACATTCTTGTGATTTTTGTAAATTTCTCATGATTGTGTAGGTTTTTCTATGTCATATAGATGTTGGGGGTATTTTTTTTGTTGGATTAGTGTTAGCCACTATGTGTTCAATTCAGATGTACTCTAAAATGTGTTGTTTATCAATACAAAGTATATGCAAAATGTGTTCAATTTTAGATTTCCCATGTCATAAAATTTTGTGTTATTTGTTTTCCTGGTAATGAAAAGTAGTTGTTTATTAATGCAAGAACAAACAATAGCTATTTTTATAAGCCATGTGATAGATGATGTTTTGTGTGTATGTATTCAAATGATTTCGTATGGTTTTGTGTTTGTTTTCAACCCAACTAGCATTATCACTTTTTGTACACGGCTTTACAATTTTACATCCATATGTGTTTCCATTTTAATCTAGTTTTTTGTTTGTTATTTATTTTAACGAATGAAGTGTTGAGATGGTCGAGGAAGTGTGCCCTGACTAAGGCTTGTGTCAAAATGAAGGGTCTAAAGAAGAAGAGCAAGATAAGTTACCTTTTATTGCCTATTTTCTTCTTTGTTTTCTCGTGTGGAAAGTCTGTTGGATTAGCGTGGTATCTAAGAGAAATTTTGTGGTAACTATTAGTGATTAACCTAGGTATCTACAAGATTTTGGTTATATGCTTAATTTTTAATCTTGTAAACATCATGCTAATAATAGCATTAATTATGGTAGCTATCTTCGATTATCCTGGTATCTGAGAGCAAATTTTATGGTAACTATTAGTGATCAACCTGATATCTACAATCTTTTGGTTATATGCTCGATTTTTTTATGTTGTAAACATCACGCTAACTAAGAGCATTAGTTATGGTAGCTATCATCGATTAACCTAGGTATGTCCAAGCACGTTGTTATTTTTAACTAGATATCATGGTATCTAAGGTTAATAAATTTGTTAACTAATAGTGATTAAATTGATTTCTACAAGCATCTTGTCATATTTTTTATTTACCAGTTTATTTTCCAACAGCTACCAAATTGTTTGTTATTGATTACTATTTTTCGTACTATCTTCCATATGGCTTTTTTTTGCGGTCCAATGATGTAGACCGTAAAAGGGAATCTCCAGCCCCGGTCATCAAGCTTTGCAAAAAGGTGTGACAAACGATCAGCGTGATTTCAACATGGGCCAAGGCAGTTTCTTGAACATCAAGTGCGAAGATCTTCACAACCCTTTGGTTAACTGGTTTGCAAGATGCTACATCCTGTCGAGGCGAGCCTTTGTTATCCCCTGTCATGGAGTTATCCCTCTCACCGAAGAGTCTATCTAGCAAATGACTGGTCTGCCCTGTGACCTGCTGGAGGTCAACTACAAAGTGGATTTTGAGTTGGAAGAGGAGATTTCAAATTGTCTCTTCCATGGTTAAGGCAACAGACCTAGTGCATCATATGTTGCGAAAAGAATTTCCTAGCACGAGCATACAGATGACACTTTTAAGGAGTTATGGATGATTCACACTATGTCTACTGTAGTTTATTCAACTCTCGACAATAAGATCAGCAACAAATGTTACTCTATTCTGATATAACTTATTTTCTTGTTTTTGTAGTTTTTTGTTTCTCTTCTCTGTCACCGTAAAGTTGTTGACTTGTATGTGCAATGTTTTTTTCACAAATAATTAGCCTGACATTGGGAGAGCTCGTGAGATGAATATGTGCAAGTTTGTAGTTGATCAACTGCATAGGACCTTGTCAAGTACCAAGTTTGAAAATGTTGTCTATTGTATTGCATGGTGAGCCTTTTCTCACGCATTGAGCATTTTCGTTTCCTGATAATTCTAATAGTTGTGTATTCATAACCTGGTATATCGGGCATGATGATTATGGTAGCTTTCTAGTTAAAAATCGTCGTATCGACATTTTCTTATGTCCATTTTGTTTTATTATTTAAAAAAAATGTTGGTTTCGTACTAAAAACACGATAGTTGTGTGTTAAAATACTACAGTTTTGTACTTAGCTCGTCTTAGCCTTTTGTTTTTATGAAAATATTTTTATTCGTGACGCTTTTTTGTTCTATAAATCTTGGTAGGTGCTTTGTTTTTTAAATGTTTTGCTAACTCAATGTAGGCAAGATTTTGTATCTCCATATGTCTCTGTTAAATATTTTTGTTATTCATTCCATGTTTAGCTACGCTACATCACAGCTCTCAATACCGATGAATTGATTCCCGACCTAAACGATTCACCTTATGCATTTAATTCATGGACAACAATTGCAAGGTATTGCGTAGCCGCCTTGGACACGCAGGAGTATGATTCAACCAAGTTCGGAGTTACGCAGGTTGTTTTTTCATGTGTTTCTATATCTATTTTTTAACCCATTTTTTTCTCTGTTTTGTTCATTGTTTTATCTCATACTACAATTTTATTTTTTTGAACTCAGCTAACAGATGAATTCAAAGATGTTTTATCTCGGAGCATTAACCTTTTTGGTGGGTCTGGTGGCTTTGAGTCCTTGGATGCAGATCAATGTCCATCCCACAAGCACAATTTAGGTATGGTTTCGGCATTTTTGATCCGCTGATACGTCTCAAACGTATCTATAATTTCTGATGTTCCATGTTGTTTTCATGTCATATGATACATGTTTCCTATACACTTTATGTCATTTTTATGGATTTTCTCGACTAACCTATTGACAAGATGCCATAGAGTCAGTTCGTGTTTTCTGCTATTTTTGGTTCCAGAAAAGTTGTTCTGAAATATTCTCGGAATTGGACGAACCAAGATCCCAGAGTCTTAGAAATTTGTAACGTACACGGAGTCCGGAGGGGGACCCCTGGAGGCCCCACACCATAGGGTGGCGCGCCCCTTGGCCGCGCCAGCTGGTGGTGTGGGCCCCCTGACCACCCACCGACGTTGCCCTCTCGCATATTTAAGCTCCTCGACGGGTTAACCCTAAATACCCGAGCCTTTTTCACCAAAAAGTTCTATAGCCGCTGTCATCGTCAACCCTAGTTAGGGAGGGTTCTGAAGCTCTCCCTGGCACCCTGTCGGGAGGGGGAATCATCACCAGAGGTCTCTTCATCACCATGCCTGCCTCTGGAGTGATGCGTGAGTAGTTCTTCCCTGGACTACGGGTCCATAGAAGTAACTATATGATTGTTCTCTCCTTTTTATGCCTCATGTTTAGATCATGTGAGATGCCTAACATGATAAAGATCATCTTATTGTAATGCTATATGTTGTGTTTGCTGGGATCTGATGAATATTGAATTCTATGTCCAATGATTATCAATCTATCATGTTTATGTTATTTCTGATCTTGCATGCTCTCCGTTACTAGTAGATGCTCTGGCCAAGTTGATGTTTGTAACTCCAAGAGGGAGTATTTATGCTAGATAGTAGGTTCATGCCTCCCTTTCACTCACGCTCGAGTGACAGAAACGTAACGGGTGGGGGATGTGTTGTTGCCATTAGGGAGAAAACAACGATATTTACATTGTTTACATTACACACTTTACTTAAGGCAATAATTTGTTGCTTGCAACTTAATACTCGAGGTTTGATTGGATGACGCTCTGAGGGTGGATTACTAGTCATAGATGCATTTGGATAACGTTCTATGAATCTTGTTGTAATGCCCGCATGAATCACATAGTAATCATCATGTCATACATATGCACTACGGTGCATCCTTTATATATGTCAATTGCCTAGCTGTAATTTGTTTAGCCAGCATGTTATCTATCTTCTATGGAGAGACACCACTAGTGAATTGTGTACCCCGGTTCATTTCTTTACACTGATAATGCAACCACTGTTTTCCTACTGCAATTAATGTTTTCTTCACTGCCATCATTGTTCTCTTTTCATTACTGCAAACAAGTACTATTTTCCACACTATACATCTAATCCTTTGTTTTCAGCAAAACCAGTGAGATTGAGAACCTCACCGCTTCGTTGGGGAAAAGTAATTTGATTGTGTTGTGTAGATTCCACGTTGCCGCTAAACCTGATAGTGCGCCCTGCCAACATCAACTGACAACAACCTTCAGAAGTGATTTCTTTCTCCTACTGGTCGATTCAACCTTGGTTTCTTTCTGAGGGAAACTTGCTACTGTTCTCTTCATACCTTCCTCTTGGGATCTTTGTCGTGGGGTTGTCACGGCAAGTGTTCTCTTCTGAGAACTAGATTGTGAGGCCATTGCTACTAAGCGAAGTCTTGAAAGGGTTAAGGTGGAAAAGAGAGACGCGAGTTTACCCAGGTTCGGCCCCTCTATTGAGGGTACAACCTACTCGTGCCTTTTCACTATTAGGAAATCAAGGTCTCTGATTACAAGAGGCGATTCTGGCTTCCGATGTCTCGAGAGCTATTTTTATCTGCTAGAACTTGTCTCTCTACGTCCCAGGGTATCGCCTTATATAGTGGATGAGTTCCTCAGGTTACAAGGCGATCGGGGTTATACCCGTCGTCGGAGTCCCAGAGTAATCCGCCCTTCGTGGCGTTTTGTCCGGTTTATTCCATAAACCGGACTCTCCTGTCCGGCTTTGGGCCGCTAAGCCGATCCTGGGCCTCCACACCTATGACCCGGACTCGGGTCTGCTTCCATATCCGGGTTATGCTTGAATGCACCCGGGTCTTCATTTGCTTCACAAGCTATTTTGTAACCAGCTTCGCTGGTTATAAACCGGACCATGGCATATGAACCGGCAGGATCATATTCCGGTTTATGTGGCTGGAAGGTAAGGTACCCCCTTACCTATTCCCCCAACAGTCTCCCAACGAGTGCAAGCTCCTTGATACGTCGTAAACGTATCCTTAATTTCTGATGTTCCATGTTGTTTTCTTATTGTTTCCGACATGTTTGCTATACACTTCATATCATTTTTATCGATTTTCCGTACTAACCTATTGACAAGATGCCACAGAGCCAGATCCTTGTTTTCTGCTGTTTTTAGTTTCAGAAAAGTTGTTCTGGATATATTCTCGGAATTGGAAAATTTGAAGCCCGAAAGTCTTAGAAATCCCGGAGGTTCCACGGAGTCCCGAAGAGACCCGGATGGGGCCTCAGGGGGCCCACACCATAGGGTGCCCCCCCTTGGCCGCGCCAGGGGGTGGTGTGGGGCCCCCAGGCCTCCACCGCCTTTGCCCTTTTGCCTATATAATCCCCCCGAGACGTATACCCTAGGAGGATACCACTTTTACCCGAGAAACACCCGAGGCCGCCATCACCATCATCCCGAGATCGAGAGGGTTCTGGAGCTCTCCCCGGTGTAACATCCCAAGTATGAAAAACACCATTACAATGTTTGCTCCTTGTTAATTTATGTTTTGCATCATGTCATCATAAGCATTGCATTTGTTTTCATTTGTTTTTCCTTTTGAATTTCAAACCAAAAATTCAAATCCTTGTTTCATACTTGTTCTGTTACAATTTTTCAAATGAAACTCTCAAATCAAACCAATTATTTGTTTCCATTAAACTTGAAAGTTCAAACTATTAACTTGCTTCTTTTCAATAATTCAATTAATACCAAATTCACTCAAATTCATTTGAATTTACAAACAGCAACAAAACTTAAAATTTTGAAAAATAAAAAGTTGCACAACTGGGCTTTTGTAAATAATAACCTATAAAAATTATTCCCCAAAATTTTCCAACCCCAAAAACCATTCTTTTCTTCCCTTTTTCTTTTCTGCAAAAAAAAAACAGAGAGAATCAAAAAATAAAAACAGAAAAGAGTAAAGGGGGGCAGGCCAGCCCAAGTGGGCTGAGCCCACCTCAGCCCATGCGCCCCCACCTCCTGTCGTCTTCCTCCTCTGTACGGAGACAGAGGAGGGGAGGCTCCCCCACACAGCAGCTTTCCACCTAGCCCTCCTCCCTCCTATTTCTACCCCCCCCCGAGGTTCCAAACCCTAGCTCTCTCCCTTCCTCCTCCTCAAGCCGCCGCCATTCCCTTCTTCCTCCCTTCTCCTTTTCCTTCTGAAGTTTTTTTCCTGTACCTTCTGTAACTCCTCCATGGCCGAAACTTGAGGGCCTCCGCGCCGTTGCTGTGGTGGCCGTCGAGGATCCCTCACCCCGGGAACGGAACCGGGAGGGTTCCCTCTCCCCTTTTGCTGAAGGCGGCGTGGACCGGGAGGGTGCCAGGCGACCGCGTCGTCAAGCTTTTTCCGCCGCCCAGCTCCTTTCGCCGCCATCTCCTCCCTGTCGTTGCTTCCTCGACACCCGAGCCGCGGTGAGCACGCCCATCTCCCCCTCTCCCCACTCTCCTCCCCTCTGCCCCGCGGGCGAGCGCCAGCGCGGCGCGCCCACTCCCGCGCGGCAGCAGCCGCCGTCGATCGATCGTCGATCGCGTTCAGGTAACTGAACCTTTGGTTCAGTTTCGTCAGTCCTCCACCCGCACCTATTACCTCAAAACCCCACACCTCTGTATCCATCAACAACCCGAGCAACAGCCCACTGGTAGCATCCCCGTGCGCGCGCGCTGGAGGTCATGGGTTTGACTCCCTCCCCCGCGCGTTAATAACACACTTTTTCTATTTTATTTTCCAGATCCAGAACAACACCCATTTCGCACATAGGTCCTGGTGGTTCATAGATAGGTCCCTGTTAATTTTTTTCCAAGTCCCTGTAGTTATTTTTTTAGGTCCCTGGTTATTTCTATAAACCATAAAAATGCTTAAAACTTTGTAATTTAATAACTTTTGTTTGGAAACTCAAATTGCACAACTTTCAACATGAAAACCAATCCATTTTAAATGCTCTACCACATTATCAACTTTATTTCTGTTTTTGAATAATTGAAAATGCTGAAAACATTTATTACTTGTTAAATGCTTTAAATATTGCAAAATTCATAACTTGGTCATAAAAATTCCAAATTCAACAAATAAAATATGTTTTCCATACCAAATTAAATTCTCTACATGTTTAAACCATTTGTATACTGTTTTGAACATTTCAAATGGTTTCAAAAATTCAAATTCAAACAACTCTTTCAAATTTGGTCAAATTCATAACTAATCCAAATTTAATTCAAATGACACATGTAAAATATGTTTTCCATGCAAAATTGAATAAGCTTTCCAAATATAAACTTTTTTTCTATTTTGAATAATTTAAATTGCTGAAAACAACTGTTTCTTAATCAATGCATTTAAAATTGTCAAATTAATAACTTGTTCATTTTAATTCCTTTTTCAACAAATGAAACATTTATTCCACCTAAAATTTTGTGTTCTTTCCAAATATGAATTTTGTGATCTATTTTGAACATTTAAAATTGGTGAAAACCACAAATGCTTGTGTAACTCATTTAAGAAGCCAAATTTCATAACTTAATAGATAAAATTTCCAAACTGGGTAAACAACATCTCAAATTGAAGCTATTGTTGTTTTCTTATTGTTTTCATCCTCCATGCATCATTCTAATCAACTTTCACATGATGGTTAATTGTAGATCATTTAATTCAACCTTAATTCATGGGTTTTTCCATATGCAATCCAAATTGCATATGGGCCCATTTAATTATGTTACCATGTCAACTAGCTTATCTTTGATGCATCAATTAAATTGTCATGCATGATCCCCTGACTGTGCATTATGCCTTGTTATTGATTGTTTGTCTCTCTGCGTTGTTTGTTTGCTTCTTCCCGAATAGACGACGACGTCGAGACAGACGAGGTTTACGACACTACTTCAGAGGAGTTAGCCCAGTACCAGGCTACTGAGTTTGCAGGCAAGTATTCACTCCCCTGAACCATTGTGTCCTTTCCACACTGGATACCGATACTTTCCGTTGTCTAATCTGCTAGCCTTAAGATTCGTTGCTTGTGTTCCGATCCTATCACATGTTATCATGTAACCCTGATATAGCCTATCCTCCATACCTATAACCCCGTCGCTTGTTGCCCGTGTCTTACTAGCATGCTTAGGGTTGTTTATGCTCGAGTCTGATGTCCGTTATTTTCTTTTACCATATTTATTATGTTCTGGGGGCTCGATGTTTAAACAACAACCTGTTAATGTTTGAGGTAATGCTAATTTGATGATAAGGCACCGGCAGGAGGCCGGATATGGTTTTGAGGCCTGCTAGTGTCGAACTCAGGAAAAGTTCTTGTCCTCTGGATCCATGTTGAGCGCGCTAACCGCATGTGGGAAGCGTGTATGGGCGCCCCCCCGCAACTCGGATTCGATTCGCATCTCGTCCAAATCGCCACACTTAGTTCGGGCTTTCCATTTGATGCACGCATATGCAGGTACGAACCCTCGGCGCCAGGGTGGAACTTTTGTAGTCGGCATTTAGGGCGGCGTGGTCTTCCAGTGCTATGAGGGTCCCCCTTTTCTTCGTGGGGGCTCGATTAGCCGCGCACGCACAACACGTGGTTCTTTGGGCTTGATGCGAAGAAGAGTTGGGTTGTGTTGAGTGTTTCGCTTGGTGGGTTGGATCCCCGTCTGGCGGGATATTCTTACGTGTACGGCCAAATTGGTGCACCCCTGCAGGGTTAAATCTTCTCGAGAAGCCGTGTTGTCCGCGGTTATGGATGACTTGGTGATAGGGCTGGCTAACAAGGATTAGACAACTTAACACCTAAATTGATAATAATTTGACTAGTAATAGGCTTATTGACACAATAACTTGAACCTTCATTAATCCAACTGTGTGGGTATCCTCGGATTGCTTCTTTGGATAAGGGGCGAGATCCAGGATGGGTTTGTTTGAGGATAGTGGTAGTTGGTTCCGATACGCTATCTTATCCCCTTCTTTTAGCCGGATGTTGTAGCGTGTCTCTGTAGTTGCTTAGAGCAGCCCGCTGCCGCATCTTTATATCACCTATCTTCCGTTGAACCCAAAGCATCTGTACTTGGTGTTGCCGGGTACACTTTGGTATCTTGTGCGTCTTGCTTGCCAGTACTCGTCTGTACTGACCCCTTTGGGGCAGCGTGTTCTGCAGACTACGTCTCCGAGGATCCCCATGGTGGCTACTACGTGGAGTATGACGAGGCTGCTGACGAGTAGATAGCGGACCCGGGCAGGATCCGAGACATCGTGGATGGGCTCCGTCTTTTCGTTTCCGGCCTCTTAGGCCTATTTGGATCTTGTCTGTACTCAGACACTTTGGATGCTTCCGCTGTGATGTAATGATGACTTGTTGGGACATGTGTCCTCTGGATGATTGTATTTGCTATCTCTGCTCTAGTGAGAGCTATTTGCCACTTATTTCTATTTCTTTGTGTCTTAGAGATTTGTTGTGATATCACTTGTTCAAATGCCGTTGACGTACCATTTGTGTATGTTATGAAGTACGTCAATGGAAGTAGTCGGATCTCTAGGGGATGGTTTACGCAGACGATGAATAGTAGAAGGTTGTTGTCACACGTTTACGTGTTGGCCTACTCATATTGAGATGCGGGTGCCGGTAAGCCCCGTAAGCCAATTATCTACTGTTTAGCGGGCTGTGAGTATCCTCTAGAAGTTCGGGTGCGACAAATGGTATCAGAGCCTGTCTGCCTGTAGGATCCCTTTTACTGGTCGCAGTTGAGTCTAGAAACTATTTTGTAGCTATATAGGAAAAATGAAACGTGAGAGTAGGAATTCTGTTCTTTTATTTCTTTCCCCACCCACCCTCCCTTTTCTGGTAAGGAAGTGCAACGTTGTTTTCTCTTCTCATCTAAACTTTCAAGTTAGGGTTTCACGTATCCTGGTTTCTCTAGGATGGTTATATCTACTAGACCATAGGAATGGAGGTGGTTGTGACATGATTTATCATGTTGCCTACTCACGATTGAGAACGGAGGCACATAAGCCCCGGAAGCAGATCCTCTATTCCTTAAGCAGTAGATATTGATCCTTTAGAAGCCCGGATGGGTTTTCCGTAGTACCTCAGGAGTGTTTGGTCTCGTGTTTCCCAAATGTTGCTTCGATATCCTGTTCTTCTCAAGATCCTTTTCGTCCGTTGGAACCTTGTTGTTGCTTGCCACTTCAGTTCTTCTACCGGCGTCTAATCAAAGCTTCCCCGATCATCTGCAGATGGATCTCAGGTTCTACCCGCAGGTGGTTCGTATGACTCGTTGCGAGAGCACAGCCGGTTATCCGGAGATGCTGAGAGACATGGTCACTTTTCTGGGGTTCCGTTGGGCACCAGAGTACCAGGTCTACGAGCAGCAGCGAGAGTTTGACCAGACCTACTACCAGGCTATCGTCTACATTCTGTCAGATGATGGCATGAGCGTAGTCCACCCTACGAGGCAGTGGGTTCCACAGTGGATATGGCTGTGCAGCAAGCAGCTTATGTGAGTCTCACCGTCCTTCGTGCTGACTACTGGGGATTTGACGATTCTATCTATCGCCACATCCCCCGTGGTTACATCACTTCGGAGGGAGCTCACTTCACTCTCTACGACAACTTGGATGTTTACGAGCATGATAACTCCAGGCTGCACACCACCGCTCAGTTTGTGAGACACAGTGACGCAGTTGCCCGCACACTATCTCAGGAGTTGGCTTCAGTCAGAGAGCAGCTTTACCTTGCTTTGACTCGTCTGGCGACGTACACCACAGACTTTGTTGGAGACGAGCGCTTTGCACGTTTCGATCAGCCAGTTGGGCGTCGTCTGCCAGATGCTGGAGGTTACGAGCCGATCAGAGGTCCACTCCTTAACCTTGGTGCTGGTTACACTGGGATTCCCCGCTTTGGAGCACAGGGAGTCGACGCTATGTACTTCACCACGCCTGGAGTCGGTCTCAGACCACGTCAGATCTACGTGGATCGTCGTTCCACCTACTTTCGTGGGCGTGCTCCTCACCGTACCTCTCGCTGTACTCCTAGCCGCCGTCTTGCGTGATGAGCATGGGAGTACCGATGTATCCATTCTTAGCTATGTTTAGATATCCTTTGGCATTCGAACCATTTATGGTGTGTTGGATATTCTGATGTATTTGAACATGTGATGGTGTACCTGTTGGTTATCTATTCATGCGTCAGAATAATCTCTCTTTCGGTTGCCAAGTCTATCCTTTTCTATTGTTGTGCTAAAATGCATTTCCATTCAGGATGCCGCCAACAAGGAACAACACGCCTGAGCCACCGCCAATCGCGGAGCTGTTGACTCAGATGACCCAAGTCATGACGCAGATGGCCTAGTTCCAGGCTAATCAGCACATCAACCAGACAGCTCCACGAGTCAGCATCAAGGAGTTTCTCAGTCTGGGCCCAAGAGCTTTCGTGGCCACACGCGAACCTCTGGACGCTGATGACTGGATCCGTGAGATAGCAAAGGCTCTGGAGATTGCACACGTAGCTGAGGAAGACAAGGTGTCACATCCCAATTTTGGAATACCTGATAACACAGTTGTTTTGCTAATTGCTTGACAATTAAACTTTGGTTGTGTTTGTTTGAGTGCAACTAAACAAACTAATTATATAAACTTACATGGCTAAGAAATGGAAAGCAAACTTAAAAAGATAGCAAAGCAGTAAACTAAAAATATTCAACATATTGTTCCAATGACTTTGACAATATTTTCTAAAGTAAATATTTATCAAAGAGTTTTCCAAAACTATCTTATGAATCCCATACTTGTTGAATATTATTCCAAGTCCTAAATTAAGAAAGAGGAAACACTAAATAAATTTCCCTAAAAGATTATCAGGAAAAAGAGGCATTCTTAGATGCTTCACCAAAATCTTATCAAATGTTTTTCCAACCTTGCAAGCTTAAAAACAAAAGTATTGGAGAGCATTGACTTGCTATCTCTATTCACATAAATATTTTGGGCAAAGCATTGATAAAGAAAAGCCAAGTGCCTTATTAAATTGAATTTCCAATATTTCCAGAAACAGAAAACTCAAACAAGTTACTATTGGAAACTTTCTTCAAATAATCTGAAATTAATACCATTGCTTTCTTATAACAAATAAGGAACACACACAAGAGGAGACCAAAAATTGAATCCATTAAAGTCCTGAAAACATGATTTTTCTCCACAGCAACATTTGGAATTTTGAATAAGTTTGTTCTACAAACTTTTTCAAAATGCCATGAAATTAATACCACATGCTCTATATCATAAATACGGATGAAAACAAAAAGGGCACAAGTTTTTGAATTGTTTAAGTTGCCAAAAAACCCTGTTTTCTAGACAGCACCTTTTTGAAATTTGAAAAAGTTTGTTTTATGAAGTAACTCAAAATGACTTGAATTTTCTACCACATAAGGAACACACCAAATAACGAATGTGTGCCAAAAATTATCATTTTTGGAAGCCCCTAACTAGGTTAATAAATTCAATGTCCATTTATGTAAGAATTCAAATTTGAACAACTTTGAATTATCAAGTTTCTCCAATTGAGCCAATTGTCACATATGTTGTGCATCTCAACTAATAAGAATTTTGGGAAAATTTTTTGACTTTGTTTTCCTAGTGAAAACAGCCTTTTTCAGATAGGACAGGGACCTTGTTGTAAATTGCTAGGGACCAAAATGTAAGCTGAGTCACTCATCTTCTTCCTCTAGCTCTCTGTAGATACAGAGCACATAGACATTGCTTCGAGTGGAAGATATTTGAGGTGGATAAGAGGCCCCCCCCATGTGCTGTGTCTCCCACTTGCCCCCTCTCCCTTCCCCTCGAGCTAGCCCTCACTCTCCTCTCTCTCTGCTCAGAAAACCTCAAAACCGAACCCTAGCTATTTAGGTCGCCGTCGATTCGGCCCTTGCCGAGCTCGCCGCCAGTCGCCGTGGTTCCCCTCCTCTCCGCCTCGTCTTGCTGAGTACCTGTGCTGAAGGAATCGAGCCGGAAGGGCTCGAGGTGGCCGCGCCATCCATTTCCTTTCTGCGGATCCGGCGGACTCCGGCGATGAATAACCGCCGCCTCGGGTCCTCTCCGACCTCACCGAGCTCCCCATTGCGTCTAGGGTAAGCAGGCGCTTCCCGCCGACCATTTTACCCTCTCCCTCTCCCTCTAGAACGACACCGCGTCGTGGTCACTGTCCATCCGCCGCACGCCGCCGTCGCCGGCCACTTTCCGGCCGCTCCCGGGAAGCGAGGCTGCGCCCATTAGGTTCCCCTCGTCGAGACCATCGCGTAGATGTTTAGAAATCAAAAAATGATGAACGTTTGCGTCGGATTCGAGCTCGCCGGAGTCGTTCCCGCCGGCGAGTGAGTTCACCACGACGTCACGCTGGCGTCATGCTTGCGTTGACCCCGCGCAGCGCTGTCAAACCTGCAGGTGGAGCCCGCGCTGCCTGCGTGGCTGCCAGGCCCGCTGGTCAGCCACCGCGGCTGGGTCTGCCTGCGGTGAGATTTGGATCTGGCCGGCCCAACTTCAGATCTGGCCCATCTGTGTTTTCTTTTCCAATTAAATTTTCACAGAATGTTGCATAGTAGCTTTTGGCCCTAAAAGCTAACCAAAAAAATGAATTTGACCAAACTAAAATTCACAGAGGTACACCAACAAAATCTAAACCATCTCCACTTTGTAGATCTACATTTGGATGCATATTTTTGACATGAAAAATGTTTTGGTAACAGGTACCAGAAACACCAAAATGAGTACCATTTTAATTTCACAACTCAGAATGAGGTGTATTCAATTGAATTGGAAAGCCCTTGAAATTTCCTAACAGTAAAAATTAACCTTGCTTCCAAATTCCTAGAATTTTTGAAATGGCATGCAATTTGGTAAAACACCAGAGAGCACTTTGGTGATTTTTATAAAATTATTAAAAATGGTTTTTGATGCAAACTCAATTGGATGGTCTTGTATATGTTCAGGGCTATCGAAAACTAGCTGGGTTTATTTTTTTGAGCATCATAGAAAATTTGGTGGACAGATCTTTGTTTCACCTGTTTCTGCCATTTTGGCATTTTAAGTAATTAAATTGTGTGAATATAATTTTGTGTTGCAATATTGTTTTCTAGCATGTACAAGTTGTGTGAACTTGTTTTCTAAGTGTTAATTAGCTATTTTAGCATGTTATATTGTGTGGACTTGAGTTGAGAAGAAATAGGATTTATGTTAGTAGCATATGTTTTATCTCTAGTTAAATACTTGCATAGTATTTTTGAGTGATTAATTTATGTGCAAGAACTTGGATTGTTGATTGGATCCAGTACCATGTTGGTACTTATATTGTGTTGTTATCACCTCTGCTAGATTTCATTTGAGTTGGTAGAGAAGCATGAGTAGCCTTGTCATGACTATGCAATTGTTATGGAAAAATTCTCTCATGTGGAGAATTTTTGGCATAAGAATTTGTGGTTGTGAAGCCACATATTTTTGTGTTGTATTCATAGGACCAGTAGCATTTTAAGGATGTTTTTATGAGTACTTGAACCCTAAAGTTTTCACTTGTGTGGAAATAATAGCATGGGTAGCATTACCTTGCTTATTTTAGCATCCTATTATTTTCTACTAATATGGTTATTGCACTAGAAGCTAATTTAGTCTTTTGTTAATTTTTAGCAAGTGTGACCAGAGGCCTTGTGACCTATTAATTCTTTGTTATGCTAGTGGAACACCCACTGGTGTCATTGCATTTTTTGTGGAAACATTATTTCCCCCACACTAGATGTGTTTCTTTTATATAGCTCTCTAATTAATGAGTGCCTAGTATTTTTGCCTTGGGATTTTTAGTGCTAAATAAAAATGTGTATGCTTCTGTATGTAAGCGGTTGTAATCATGTGTGGCTTGCTAGGAAAAATCCATCTTTGGAGTCTTGATTGATTCCTCTAGTAATGCCCCTTTTATTACCACTAGTATGTAGGAATTGCCCTGCAAATTGATGCCTTGTTTTATCAAATGGGATATTTTTGTTATAGCAAGTATAGATATTTTTCACTCCTGTTTTTATGACATGGACCCTATGGTTGTATTTCAATTACTTGATTGAAATACATCCATTGATTCTTCATGTTTGAGTAGTACTAGTTTCCCTAGCATTTCTGTACTGAATTATTTTTCCTGCCAACTTGTGTTTGGTAGATATTTGTGTATCCTTGCATGAGGACATGTTTTCATTTCCCATTATGATAACATGGTTCCTTGTTTGCATTTTAGTACTTTACTTATTATGCATGCTTGCATAGCAAACCCTTAGTAGAAGCATGTCTATAGGATTCCTCCTTTTTAGTCATTATTTCTATTGTTCTCACTATGAGAAATTGTGTGTTTTGTGATGAGTATATTTCCTTGTTACACTTGTGTAGGCTCACTGATTTGTAAAAATAACTTTTGCAAATCATGTGTCTTATTTATTCTTGGTGTGAATTTAGACTTAGTAGGATAGCTACCTTTTTCTTTTTGTGGTTTGGTTGACAGACCCATTGCCATGCTTATTTTTGTGCATGTTTTGTATACTTTTAGTAGTCTCACCTATGTGAAACTAGGTGTATTTTGGGTTTATTAATATCTTGGTATGAGAGTGGCACACCCACTGAATCCATGATATTGAGGTTGTGAGATATGTTCCTCCAACCTTAAGTTGTCTGATTAAATGGCATTTCTGCCAAGTAGGTTTGTTTGATTGTTTGCCTAAATTAATAATTGTGTGATTGGTTATTATTAGATTTCCTTGCTGTATGTATTGTTATGTATGGTTGCTTGCCTTGATTGGTTCTGAATGTGTGTCCTTTATTCTTTTTACGACGTTAGAAAACGAAGAGGAAGGAAGTGTCGTGAAGCTCTGTTTCAAGTTCCAGTCACTCCAACAACCAGGGACACAAGGAGATACCAGGCAAGCCATCCTGATGCTTGCTGATACAATACTATCATTATCTATCATGCATGTTTTACCTCTGAAGTTTTACCAAAACTTGATTATCAAAACTATTTTTGATGTGGCTATTACTACTATACTATATTATAGGTTACTATCATGCCAGTAGTTAAACTTGGTAATACCAAGCCCATAAGCCACCATATGGTATTTATTACCATCAAATATACTAGTCCCTAAGTGGACACCCTAAAATTGTGATTGTACAAAATAAAGGCTTTACGGAAAAACCCGGAGAAAAGGCGGATCCTTGTTCTCCGGAGGAAAGTGGAAGTGGTCATTTTTGAGAAAGTGGTGTTTTCAAAAATGACACATAACCTAGTCTTCGCCGGACAACCTTTACCGTACTGCCACCCTACCCCAACATGGGCACGGGGCTTAACTGGAAGTTTGTCCTTGTTAGTGTGTGTTCTATCTCAAACGCTATAAGGGACGGAATCCCTTGAACCGATTGTTGTCAAGAGTTGAGACATAAAAAGTGTGGGATTGAGTTTCCCTCCGGTCGCATCAGTTGAGGCATCCTGGCTGGCAGGGATTAGCTCGGTGCCGGGGGTGACCGGTAAAACTCAACTGAGAGATAGACACATTCTAGCTTGAACACAGTGGATGGTTATGATCAGATACCTGATGTTTACATACTGTTGTTACAGGCCGTGGTTGTTCACGGTAGGTGTACTGGATCTGGTGGATGAGTACACCTCTGCAGAGTACAACTTTTTCGAAGAAGCCGCGTCCTCGGATATGGACAGTTGAATGGCCATGTAGCTAGCATTGTGTCAATGTTTTCAAAAGAGGAAGTTTTTGAAAAGGAGTTTTTGAAAGGAAGTGTTGAACTTGTGAAGTTCGGAAAGGAATGAAAACTTGTACCGTGGAGGTACCGTTGATGATGGAAAGTCAGAAGTTGTTATACAAAACAAAATGTTTTGCAAAGAAAACCCTTTCTACTCTAAGCAAGAATTCTGGAAACTGATTCCAAGAAGTTTTGCAAAGAGAAAATATTCTTTAACAAAGCTTTACAAAACCTCTTGTACATGTGATATCTACAAGAGAAATAAAACTATATTATTTTCTTCTGAAGTATCTTCTTCAACGAAGATACAGATTAACCTGACTGCAACTGTGGTGTCATCATATATGAACACCATTGATAGTGAACCCTATTTATAGCCTACCTATTCCACCATATAAGCATATTTGCATGTTGGTAAGTGACATGATGGATGTCTTGCTGAGTACATTCAAATGTACTCATAATGGTTTCGCCCCTGGTATCTACTTGCCAGACTTTGAGAAGGAGCCTCCGAAGGATATCTATGATGATAAGTACGGAGTTGACGGCTTTGCGAACTAGGATCGTCTCCGGGTCAGCAACCTGTAGGTTAAGGCGTGACTTGGGCTCATCTACGTTGTGTTTTAATTGTCTTCCGCTGTGTTTGTTAAGTTGCCTGCCCTATGTGGCAGTTGCGTTAAACCTGATCATGTGATCTTTTATGTAATACCTTTATGTATATGTGTAATGGATGATGTATTTCTGTGTGCCAACTTTGTATGTTGTTCACGACTGATCTTTCTGGGATCGTGAATGTATGCATACGGAGGGTTTCAGACTGCCGGTCTGGGGTCCTTAAAGAGTTGGTATCAGAGCCATCCTGACCTTAGGAGACCTTAGTTAGCATGGACGTCAGATAGGAAAGAAAAGTATTTTTGAGTAAAAACCTATTTACTATCTAAATTATTTTTATCTAAGGGAATTTTAGTATATTTTCCCTCCTTATTATCTTTTCAAAAGATTATGAATGCATATCAAGGGCGTCCTTGAACAGTGGTTCGAAGGGCGGGCCTTACAGAGTTGGTATCTCTCTCGGTTAAGAGTTTATTTCTTACTTGTTTGCAACTGCTCCGCTCTGTTTTTGAAACATCTCTCGTCTTTGAAGTTTTCTGTTCAGAAAATAGTTGGGGTTTCAAAAACAGATTGTTGCATGGTCTTACCTCTCTCAGTTAAATGTTTTATCAAAACTTTACTTCTATTATCTTGTTTCTATCCAAAAAATTGTATACTTGCCGATGTCCCGAGAGACCAAAATAATTGCCTAGCTCTACAGTGATGATGGTCAGAAGTAGATATAGTTCTTCAGCCACTTCTAGGATTTTTGGATCGGTCTAGTTTGGAGTAATTTAGAGATGACCCCATGAGTCGCCTCCCCCGACGTAGCTCCAATGGAGCCTTGCTTGCGTGTTATGGCTTGCTTATGTGTGTCCGTAGGACTTTGTGCTATTGTGTGGTGTAGAATTTGGTTCATCTAGGCTTCTATATGTTTGTGGGGTGCTCAAAATTTGCAGATTTGTGCTTGCCCCGCTCTTGTTTTTGAATCGCCTTTGGTTAGGTTTTTGCAAGCAAAAATGTTTATATAGTATTCAAAAACAAGAATTTGCTGCTTAGACTTATACTGGTTTTCGCTTCATAATGCGACCCGTCGTGAACCACCACCATTTCCCCCACAATCAAAGAAAGCACCGTTGGGTCTATATAGAGGACCATCAAGCCACACGAGCTGCTAGCGTTGCTACCAGTGATGCACTCCAACAGATAAAGCTCCAACAACGACAACCCTCAAAGAAGAAAAGGCGTGAAGAAAACCAACCAATACTGGCCAAAACCTCTGTGTTTTATCTGTTTGCAAAAGACTCGTTTTGCCCTGTTGGCTAAACGTTGCTTTTTTTTATGTTCCCTTTTAAAAGAACAAACTAAAGATATCCCCTTTTAAAAGTTATATACCTCCCTCCTCTGGAGAAAGGTGCAAAGGAAGTCTTCACATGCCATGATGCGCAACCCCCCTCAAAAGCCAATCCGAAGAGCACAATTCAATATTCGATGTATGACGCTAGTCGTATCTTGTCGAACAAACATTATTTAATAGAAAGCTAACAAGAGTAACATGCTTGGTCTAATCTTAGGTTGACACCTAACCAAATCATGCGAACTACTGACAACTCTTTCTAAACCAAAGAATTAAGTGACTTAGGACACCTTTTTAATCTAGTTGGTAAAAAGGAGAAGTCACGAGAAAATAAGATGATGACCTATTAGTTTACTAGTCATTAGGATATCGGGTGTATCTACTTTGGAAAACCAAATCTTAGTAGACGTTGTAAGTACTATGAAATCCGGGGTTTAGAAATTAAGTGAACGATGGAATGGTTGTGATAAATCTAGAAAACAACAGTTTTCCTGTTTTTGTTTCTTTGTGTGCTCTTGATTGAAATAAATTTGTATCTTATTCAATCTTGATTCCTAACTTATATGGAGTTGTTAGGACTCGTTATTATATTGTTTTCTTACAATAAATCTACCCTAGAAAGTGTGTGCATGATTGGAAACTCGAACAAAAATGAAATAGAATTTGTTACCTTCTAGTTTATTATTTGGAAGTATTGTGAGAGCTAGATCTGTGTATACTTTCTCAGTAGATTTTGTGCTATGTTTTCTTTGAGTCCAGTACCATTTAGGTACTGTTATTTTGAGGCTTGTACCTATGTTAGCTTGCATGTCTCTTAATAGTAAACCATGTGTAAGCATTGCTATCAGTATGCACTAGTATTGTTTCACTAGATTAAATAGCCTTATATTTTTATCTTGTATGCAAACTTTTTCATGAGTAACCAGAGGCTTAGTACCTATTTTTACTTGGTATTAGTAGGCCATATCCCACTGGTCCCATTGTATTTTGACTTGAGGATGAAAATCCCCAACCATACACATGTGTGAAAATAGCATGTTTCACTATGCGATTGATTTCTATTTTCCACCTTGGAAAATATAATTGTTTCTTTTCACCTATGCAAGTGAGAAGTTTATTTCTTATTAGTAAATACTAATATGTTTAGGTGTGATCCTTTTGTTATCATAATATTCCTTAAGGGTATCATGTTAAGAAATGTTTCACTATCGTGTGCTAAAATTAAAATTGTTCGCAAATAAAATAAATTCCTCTTGATTGGTAGATTGTTTGTGAATAATTTTAAATTGAGTGTATGGATTTTTGAAAAGGTTTAGATAACTTTTCATTAATTGCATAGATACTGGTTGTGTGAGTTATACCTTGCTTGTTTGCTAGTAAGTGGTTAACGAAAAACAGAAATTGCTAGAAAAAAAATTCTGCATGTTTAATGGTTGATTTATAGAATTACTTTGGTGTTTGTGCTTACTAACATGAGTAAGTTTTGTGTACTGTTATTAGGTACACTTATATTCATGACTTGCTTGTTTAAGTTTAAACATCATGATAGCATTGTTTGCTTCTCTAGTGCGAAACTAGTTTCACCACTAGAAAATGGTGATTTTTGCTCTAGTATTACCCTCTCTTTATTTTATGAGTATATGTGTTGATATAGCATGTTTAGGAAGTTATTGCTTCTGTTATCATGCCATGAATTATTTAGTTTCATATTCTATGGTTATAGGATATGATTATCTCTTATAGCATGCTGGTGTAGATTTTTCATACTAGTGTGTTATTTGTGCAGTCCTGAATTTTTATGCCTGTGTAATAGGTGTTTTATCTTGTGTAAAGATGGTGTTTTAGAGTATCTTTATGATTGTATTCATTGGTTTTTAGCTACTGGTTGTTTTCTAATTGTTCATGATTGATGGATTCCAAAACCTCTAGTAAACAATAACCTAGTGAATAAATAGTCTATTCATCTGTGGTGTTGTGTGCTTGCTTATTGGATTTTGTTTAAATGTTTTAACTTAGCATGAGTTTGTACTTGTGTTGTGATTGTGTTTAAGAGTATCTTATGAAACTAAAACATCCAACTAAAATCATGAACGTATTAAGTGATAGTTGCTTGTGGTGAGTAATAACCACTGCCTTGGGTATTGTTCTGTCTGTTTGTTTTACCTTAGCAACCTAACCTTTGCACCCACAAACTATATGTTTAGCTTATTATATACCTTGTTATGAGAGTGGTACACCACTCCATATGTGGTATGTAAGATGTGGGATATATCTAGGAACTCATGTAATAATTGACGGTACGTTTCCAGGTAGTTCTGCACTAACCTTAATTTTGTAGTGACGTTATCAAAAAATTTAAAAATTGGCGGTTGAGTAAATTGATAGCTAGAGAATTTCTTTGAAGAATTTGCTAATTTAGGGGAGTACCCCGCCTCCCAAGAAAAGTCAAAGGGGGGAAGCACCTACACTCCAACACTAACATTGTGTTTGTTGGCCCTCCCTTAGTCCTCGCTTGCGAATCTCGGGGACGAGATTCTTTTTAAGGGGGGAAGACCTGTCACATCCCAATTTTGGAATACCTGATAACACAGTTGTTTTGCTAATTGCTTGACAATTAAACTTTGGTTGTGTTTGTTTGATTGCAACTAAACAAACTAATTATATAAACTTACATGGCTAAGAAATGGAAAGCAAACTTAAAAAGATAGCAAAGCAGTAAACTAAAAATATTCAACATATTGTTCCAATGACTTTGACAATATTTTCTAAAGTAAATATTGATCAAAGAGTTTTCCAAAACTATCTTATGAATCCCATACTTGTTGAATATTATTCCAAGTCCTAAATTAAGAAAGAGGAAACACTAAATAAATTTCCCTAAAAGATTATCAGGAAAAAGAGGCATTCTTAGATGCTTCACCAAAATCTTATCAAATGTTTTTCCAACCTTGCAAGCTTAAAAACAAAAGTATTGGAGATCATTGACTTGCTATCTCTAGTCACATAAATATTTTGGCAAAGCATTGTTAAAGCAAAGCCAAGTGCCTTATTAAATTGAATTTCCAATATTTCCAGAAACAGAAAACTCAAACAAGTTACTATTGGAAACTTTCTTCAAATGATCTGAAATTCATACCAGTGCTTCCTTATATCAAATAAGGAACACACACAAGAGGAGACCAAAAATTGAATCCATTAAAGTCCTGAAAACATGGTTTTTCTCCACAGCAACATTTGGGATTTTGAACAAGTTTGTTCTACAAACTTTTTCAAAATGCCATGAATTAAATACCACATTCTCTATATCATAAATAAGGATGAAAACCAAAAGGGCACAAGTTTTTGAATAATTTAAGTTGCCAAAAACCCCTGTTTTCTAGACAGCACCTTTTAGAAATTTGAACAAGTTTGTTCTATGAAGTAACTCAAAATGACTTATTTTCTACCACATAAGGAACACATCAAATAACGAATGTGTGCAAAAAATTATCATTTTTGGAAGCTCCTAAGTAGGTTAATAAATTCAATGTCCATTTATGTAAGAATTCAAATTTGAACAACTTTGAATTATCAAGTTTCTCCAATTGAGCCAATTTTCACATATGTTGTGCATCTCAACTAATAAGAATTTTGGGAAAAAGGATTTAAAATTTTGACTTTGTTTTCCTAGTGAAAACAGCCTTTTTCAGATAGGACAGGGACCTTGTTGTAAATTGCTAGGGACCAAAATGTAAGCCGAGTCACTCATCTTCTTCCTCTAGCTCTCTGTAGATACAGAGCACCTAGACATTGCTTCGAGTGGAAGATATTTGAGGTGGATAAGAGGCCCCCCATGTGATGTGTCTCCCACTTGCCCCCTCTCCCTTCCCCTCGAGCTAGCCCTCACTCTCCTCTCTCTCTCTGCTCAGAAAACCTCAAAACCGAACCCTAGCTATTTAGGTCGCCGTCGATTCGGCCCTTGACGAGCACGCCGCAGGTCGCCGTTAGCATCATCGTCTCCGCCTAGTCGTGGTTGGGCTCGGTGCAAAAGGAATAGAGCCAAAGCGCCGCGAGGACCCCGCGCCATCCATGTTTCGTCTCCGAGCCCGGCGCACTCCGGCGATGAATCGCCGCCGCCTCGGGTCCTCTCCGACCTCACCGAGCTCCCCATTGCGTCTAGGGTAAGCAGGCGCTTCCCGCCGACCGTTTTCCCCTCTCCCTCTCCCTCTAGAACGACGCCGCGCCGTGGTCACTGTCCATCCGCCGCACGCCGCCGTCGCCGGCCACTTTCCGGCCGCTCCCGGGAAGCGAGGCTGCGCCCATTAGGTTCCCCTCGTCGAGACCATCGCGTAGATGTTTAGAAATCGAAAAATGATGAACGTTTGCATCGGATTCGAGCTCGCCGGAGTCGTTCCCGCCGGCGAGTGAGGTCACCACGACGTCACGCTGGCGTCATGCTTGCGTTGACCCCGCGCAGCGCTGTCAAACCTGCAGGTGGAGCCCGCGCTGCCTGCGTGGCTGCCTACGTGGCTGCCAGGCCCGCTGGTCAGCCACCGCGGCTGGGTCTGCCCGCGGTGAGATTTGGATCTGGCCGGCCCAACTTCAGATCTGGCCCATCTGTGTTTTCTTTTCCAATTAAATTTTCACAGAATGTTGCATGGTTACTTTAGGCCCTAAAAGGCAACCTAAAAGATGATTTTGACCAAACCAAAATTCACAGTTGTAGATCAACTAAATCTAAACCATCTCCAACTTGTAGATCTACATTTGGATGAATATGTTTGAAATGAAAAATGGTTTGGCAACAGGTACCAGAAACACAAAAATGAGCACCATTTTAATTTCACTACTCAAAATGAGGTGTATCCAATTGCATTGGAAAGCCCTTGAAATTTCCTAACAGGAGAAATTAACCTTGCTTACAAATTCCTTGTATTTTTGAAATGGCATGCAATTTGGTAAAACACCAGAGAGCACTTTGGTGATTTTTATAAAATTATTAAAAATTATTTTTGATGCAAACTCAATTGGATGGTCTTTTATATGTTTAGGGCTATCCAAACCTAGCTGGGTTTATTTTTTTGAGCATCATAGAAAATTTGGTGGACAGATCTTTGTTTCTCCTGTTTCTGCCATTTTGGCATTTTAAGTAATTAAATTGTGTGAATATAATTTTGTGTTGCAATATTTTTTTTCTAGCATGTACAAGTTGTGTGAACTTGTTTTCTAAGTGTTACTTAGCTATTTTAGCATGTTATATTGTGTGGACTTGAGTTGAGAAGAAATACGATTTATGTTAGTAGCATATGTTTTATCTCTAGTTAAATACTTGCATAGTATTTTTGAGTGATTAATTTATGTGCAAGAACTTGGATTGTTGATTGGATCCAGTACCATGTTGGTACTTATATTGTGTTGTTATCACCTCTGCTAGCTTGCATTTGAGTTGGTAGAGAAGCATGAGTAGCCTTGTCATGACTATGCAATTGTTAGGGAAAAATTCCCTCATGTGTGGAATTTTTGACATAAACATTTGTGGTTGTGTAGCCACACATTTTTGTGTTGTATTCATAGGACCAGTCGAATTTTTATGATGTTCTTATGAGTACTTGACTCCTAGAGTTTTCACTTGTGTGAAAACAATAGCATGAGTAGCATTACCTTGCTTAGTTTTTCATCCTAATATTTTCTACTAGTATTGTTATTGCACTAGATGCTAGTTTAGTCTTTTGTTAATTTTTAGCAAGTATGACCAGAGGCTTTGTGACCTCTTAATGCTTTGTTATGCTAGTGGAACACCCACTGGTGTCATTGCATTTTTGGTGGAAACATTATTTCCCCCACACTAGATGTGTTTCTTTTATATAGTTCTCTAACTATTGAGTGCCTAGTATTTTTGCTTGGGATTTTGAGTGCTAAATAAAAACGTGTATGCTTATGTTTGTAAGTGGTTGTAATCATGTGTGGCTTGCTAGGAAAAATCCATTCTTGGAGTGTTGTTTGATTCCTCTAGTAATGCCCCTTTTATTACCACTAGTATGTAGGAGTTGCCCTGCAAAATGATGCATTGTTTTGTTAAATGGATATTTTTGTTATAGCAAGTATAGACGTTTTTCACTCCTGTTTTTATTACATGGACCCTCTGGTTGTATTTCAATTACTTGATTGAAATGCATCCATTGATTCTTCATGTTTGAGTAGTACTAGTTTCCTTAGCATTTTTCTTGTATTGAATTGTTTTTCCTGCCAACTTGTGTTTGGTAGATATTTGTGTATCCTAGCATGAGGACATGTTTTCATTTCCCATAATGATAACATGGTTCCTTGTTTGATTTTAGTACTTTACTTATTATGCTTGCTTGCATAGCAAACTCTTAGTAGAAGCATGTCTATAGGATTCCTCCTTTTTAGTCATTGTTTCTATTGTTCTCACTATGAGAAATTGTGTGTTTTGTGATGAGTCTATTACCTTGTTACACTTGTGTAGGCTCACTGATTTGTAAAGGTAACTTTTGCAAATCATGTGTCTTATTTATTCTTGGTATGATTTTAGGCTTAGCAGATTAACTACCTTTTTCTTTTTGTGGTTTGGTTGATAGACCCATTGCCATGCTTATTATTTGTGCATGTTTTGTATACTTTTAGTAGTCTCACCCTTGTGAAACTAAGTTTATTTTGGGTTTATTAATATCTTGGTATGAGAGTGGCACACCCACTGAATCCATGATATTGAGGTTGTGAGATATGTTCCTCCAACCTTGAGCTGTCTTATTAAATGGCATTTCTGCCAAGTGTGTTTGTTTGATTTGTTTGCCTCAATTAATAATTGGGTGATTGGTTATTATTAGTTTCCTTGCTGTATGTATTGTTATGCATTGTTGCTTGCCTTGATTGGTTCTGAATGTGTGTCCTTTATTCTTTTTACGACGTTAGAAAACGAAGAGGAAGGAAGTGTCGTGAAGCTCTGTTTCAAGTTCCAGTCACTCCAAAACCAGGGACACAAGGAGTTACCAGGCAAGCCATCCTGATGCTTGCTGATACAATACTTATCATTATCTATCATGCATGTTTTACCTCTGAAGTTTTACCAAAACTTGATTATCAAAACTATTTTTGATGTGGCTATTACTACTATACTAGTATATAGGTTACTATTATGCCAGTAGTTAAACTTGGTAATACCAAGCCCATAAGCCACCATATGGTATTTATTACCATCAAATATACTAGTCCCTAAGTGGACACCCTAAAATTGTGATTCTACAAAACAAAGGCTTTACGAAAAAACCCGGAGAAAAGGCGGATCCTTGTTCTCCGGAGGAATGTGGAAGTGGTCATTTTTGGAAAAGTGTTTGTTTCAAAAATGACACATAACCTAGTCTTCGCCGGACAACCTTTACCGTACTGCCACCCTACCCCAACATGGGCACGGGGCTTAACTGGAAGTTTTTCCTTGTTAGTGTGTGTTCTATCTCAAACGCTATAAGGGACGGAATCCCTTGAACCGATTGTTGTCAAGAGTT
This sequence comes from Alopecurus myosuroides, assembly GCA_028641055.1. Classification (NCBI taxonomy): domain Eukaryota; kingdom Viridiplantae; phylum Streptophyta; class Magnoliopsida; order Poales; family Poaceae; genus Alopecurus; species Alopecurus myosuroides. Next base: position 309,888,095 of record CM054057.1, on the reverse strand, counting down.
GAGACATAAAAAGTGTGGGATTGAGTTTCCCTCCGGTCGCATCAGTTGAGGCATCCTGGCTGGCAGGGATTAGCTCGGTGCCGGGGGTGACCGGTAAAACTCAACTGAGAGATAGACACATTCTAGCTTGAACATAGTGGATGGTTATGATCAGATACCTGATGTTTACATACTGTTGTTACAGTCCGTGGTTGTTCACGGTAGGTGTACTGGATCTTGTGGATTGTGTACACCTCTGCAGAGTAAAACTATTCGGAATAGCCGCGTCCTCGGATATGGACGGTTGAATGGCCATGTAGCTAGCATTGTGTCAATGTTTTCAAAAGAGGAAGTTTTTGAAAAGGAATTTTGAAGGGAAGTGTTGAACTTGTGAAGTTCGGAAAGGAATGCAAACGTATACCGTGGAGGTATCGTCGATGATGAAAAGCCAGATGTCTTTATACAAAACAAAATGTTTTGCAAAGAAAACCTTTTCTACTCTAAGCAAGAATTCTGGAAACTGATTCCAAGAAGTTTTGCAAAGAGAAAATATTCTTTAACAAAGCTTTACAAAACCTCTTGTACATGTGATATCTACAAGAGAAATAAAACTATATTATTTTCTTCTGAAGTATCTTCTTCAACGAAGATACAGATTAACCTGACTGCAACTGTTGTGTCATCATATATGAACACCATTGATAGTGAACCCTATTTATAGCCTACCTATTCCACCATATAAGCATATTTGCATGTTGGTAAGTGACATGATGGATGTCTTGCTGAGTACATTCAAATGTACTCATTATGGTTTCGCCCCTGGTATCTACTTGCCAGACTTTGAGAAGGAACCTCCGAAGGAGATCTATGAAGAGAAGTATGGAGCTGACGGCTTTGCGAACTAGGATCGTCTCCGGGTCAGCAGCCTGTAGGTTAAGGCGTGACTTGGCCTCATCTACGTTGTGTTTTAATTGTCTTCCACTGTGTTTGATAAGTTGCCTGCCCTATGTGGCAGTTGTGTTAAACCTGATCATGTGATCTTTTATGTAATAACTTTATGTATACGTGTAATGGATGATGTATTTCTGTGTGCCAACTTTGTATGTTGTTCACGACTGATCTTTTTGGGATCGTGAATGTATGCATACGGAGGGTTTCAGACTGCCGGTCTGGGGTCCTTACACAAGGTCAAGTATGCCTCCTACCTGCTGAAGGGTCAGGCAGCTACTTGGTGGGAAAACTTCCAGGCCATGAGAACTGGGATGCCAGTCACGTGGGATTGTTTCAAGGAAACCTTCCTGAAGCACCACATTCCAGATGGTCTCATGGAAAGGATGCGTGAAGAGTTTTGCTCACTCAAGCAGGGCAAGTTGGATGTCATCGGGTATCAGAGTGAGTTCAATCGCCTCGCTCGATACGCTGGAGATGAGGTGTCCACTGAAGCTAAGAAGATGGCAAGGTTCCGCAGAGGCTTTAACCCGGAACTCAAGTATGCCCTCACCAATATCAAGGCCAACAGCTTCGAGGATCTCGTTAACACCGCGCTCAATGAAGAAAATGGGCGCAAGGCGTTCGAGGAGTCTCGCAAGCACTCGCGTGAGGGTGGTTCCTCCTCCAACATGACCACCCCTCCGCAGAAGCGCCGCATCTGGGTACCAAATGGTGCTGTCACTCGGGCTCCATACGCCGAAACTTCTCCAGGCTTCGCTCCCCGCCCACCCAACCCTGCTCAGATGCATGATCAAAGGGCTTCAATGGGCCAGCCAAGGCCAGGGCCTCCTCGTGTCGTCACTTGCTACAAGTGCAAGCAGACGGGGCACTACGCCGACAAGTGCACGCAGAGGCAGCTACCTCCACCACCACCTCGTCCTAACACAAACCAGGCAATGGTGCGCGCTCCCCCGCCTAAGGCCTTCAACTCCAACAACAGGCCTGTCGGGAGGACCGCAAGGGTGAATCATGTCAAGATCGACAAAGCTGAGGAAGCTCCTGACGTCGTTCTCGGTACATTTCCCGTAAACTCTATTCCAGCTAAAGTGATGTTTGATACCGGAGCATCACATTCTTTCGTGTCAAAGATCTTTGCGACAGCAATTAAACTCCCTTTTGTTGGTTTGGGTTCCCCGCTAGTGGTCAACTCCCCTGGAGCAACTATGCAAACTTCCAAGATCAGTCACAAAAATCAAATTCTAATTGGAGGCCACATATTCCTTGCTTCTCTCATACTGCTTGGCAATTCTGACATTGATGTCATTCTTGGTATGGATTGGCTGAAGGCCAATAAAGCAAGAATCGACTGTGCTCAAAAGTCAATAACTTTGTCCCACCCTTCTGGCCAGATAATCTATTCTCCACATGAATAAAGTACCATTCAGCTATGCACCCTCAATGCAAAACCTCTACCTTCACTTCAAAATGTTCCGGTGGTTTGCGACTTCCCTGACGTCTTTCCAGAAGAGTTGCCAGGAATGCCTCCAGACAGAGCTGTTGAGTTCGTGATCGAACTTGAACCAGGTACTGCTCCAATCTCTAAGCATCCTTACAAGATAGGAACTCCCGAGCTGAAGTTGTTGAAGGAACAAATTGATATGTACATGGAAAAAGGTTACATTCAACCTAGTTCCTCGGCTTGGGGTTGCCCAACTCTTTTCGTTGCGAAGAAGGATCACACAAAGAGACTCGTTGTCGACTATCGTCCTCTTAACGAGAAAACCATCAAAAACAAGTATCCAATTCCTCGCATCGATGATCTTTTCGATCAACTTGCTGGAGCCTCAATATTCTCTAAGTTGGACTTGAGAATGGGTTACCATCAAATAAAGATCATAAAAGAGGATATTCCAAAGACAACCTTCACCACTCGCTACGGTTTATATGAATTCACCGTCATGTCCTTTGGTCTCACCAATGCACCGGCGACCTTCTCTCGACTCATGAATTCTGTCTTCCATGAATACCTCGATAAGTTCGTTGTGTTATATCTTGATGACATTCTTGTCTACTCAAAATCCGAGGAAGAGCATGAAGAACATCTTCGTCTCACTCTCATGAAGCTCCGCGAGCATCGTCTCTATGCCAAGTTCTCCAAATGTGAGTTCTGGATTTCAGAAGTTGCTTACCTTGGTCATGTCATCTCTGCCAAGGGCATAGCCATTGATCCAGAAAAGGTTAAAGCAATTGTTGATTGGAAACCTCCAAAGACGGTGAAGCAAGTAAGAAGTTTTCTTGGCTTGGCTAGTTATTGCCGTCGTTTCGTCCAAAACTTCTCCAAGATTGCCAAACCTCTCACTGACCTCACAAAGAAGGACAAGAAGTTCGTTTGGTCTCCACAATGTGATGAAAGTTTCAATCTCATGAAGACTAAACTCACTTCTACACCAGTTCTGGTTGGCCCAGATCCTTCCAAACCTTTCCAAATATTCTGTGATGCCTCTCTCCAAGGTCTAGGTGCAGTTCTTATGCAAGAACGTCAAGTTGTGGCTTATGCTTCATGTTAGTTGAACACACATGAGCTCAATTATCCCACTCATGACCTTGAACTTGCAGCAGTTGTGTTTTCCCTCAAGAAATGGAGACAATACTTGTTGGGTAATCGCACTGAAATCTTTTCCGATCATAAGAGTCTAAAGTACATCTTCACTCAACCAGATCTAAACCTCAGACAAAGGAGATGGATTGAAAAGATCAAAGACTTTGATCTTACCATTTCTTACACTCCAGGCAAGGCTAATGTTATGGTCGATGCTCTCAGTCGCAAGTCGTATTGCAATAATCTCATGATCATGGAAAGCCAACCTCCTCTTCATGAAGAATTCCAGAAGCTGAACCTTGGACTTGTTCCTCAAGGCTATCTTGCGAACTTGACAGCCAGTCCAACTCTCGAGGACAAGATTCATTCTGAACAACTTCGTGATGCTGAAATCAAGAAGATTGTAGAACACATCAAGGCAGGCAATGAGAAATTTGAGTGCTTCTCAATTGATGACAAGGGAACTGTGTTCTTCGAAGGACGTATTGCAGTTCCTCAAATTCAAAGTCTCAAAGATGTCATTCTCAAGGAGGCTCATGAAACTCCTCTCTCCATACACCCTGGAAGTACAAAGATGTACCAGGATCTCAAGACACTGTATTGGTGGTCTAGCATGAAACGTGAAATTGCTAAATACGTTTCTGAATGCGACGTTTGTCAACGTGTCAAGGCAGTTCATCAGAAAACAACCGGTCTTCTCCAACCTCTGAAAATCCCTGAATGGAAGTGGGACATGATTGAAATGGACTTCGTCACTGGTTTTCCAAAGTCCAAGAGGGGCAAAGATGCAATGTTCGTTGTCATTGATCGACTCACTAAAGTCGCTCATTTCATTCCTGTCAAAGAGACAATCTCAGCTAGTCAGTTAGCAGAGCTCTACACAGCAAAGATTGTTCCTCTTCATGGTGTTCCATTGGAAATAAGCTCAGACCGTGGAAGCATTTTCACTTCTCATTTCTGGAAAAGCTTTCAAGAAGCATTGGGCACCAAGCTTCTGTTCAGCACAGCCTACCATCCTCAGTCTCAAGGGCAAGTCGAAAGAGTAAATCAGATTCTCGAGGATATGCTCAGAGCATGTGGTCTCTCTTTTGGCATGAAATGGGAGGAATGTCTTCCATACGCTGAATTCTCCTACAACAACAGCTTCCAGGCAAGCCTAGGCATGGCACCATTTGAGGCTCTCTATGGCCGCAGATGCAGGAGTCCAATCAATTGGTCTGGAACTGGTGAACGTTCACTCTTAGGCCCTGACATTGTTAAGGAGGCCGAAGAGAAAGTTCGCATCATTCGTGACAATCTGAGGATTGCTCAATCTAGTCAGAAAAGCTACTATGACAGCAAGCACAGGGACATGGCCTATGCACCTGGAGACAAAGCATATCTCCGTGTAACTCCCCTCAGAGGCACTCATCGTTTTGGTATCAAAGGAAAGCTTGCACCAAGATATATTGGTCCTTTCAACATTCTCTCAAGGCGTGCAGAAAATGCCTATCGTCTTGAACTTCCAGAAAAGCTATCCAAGGTGCACGATGTGTTTCACGTGTCACAGCTCAAGAGGTGCTTCAAAGATCCAGGTCGTGCAGTTGATCATGATTCAATTGATCTGCAAGAAGACCTCTCTTATGAGGAGCACCCTATTCGAATTCTCGATGAGACCGAGCGCAAAACTCGCAAAAAGAGCACCAAGTTCTTAAAAGTATAGTGGTCTCATCATTCCGATAAAGAGGCAACGTGGAAGACCGAAGAGGATCTTCGCAAGAAGTATCCGGACCTTTTCTCTTCTCAGTAGGAATCTCGGGGCGCGATTCCTTCAAGGGGGGAGTTTTGTAACATCCCAAGTATAAAAAACACCATTACAATGTTTGCTCCTTGTTAATTTATGTTTTGCATCATGTCCTCATAAGCATTGCATTTGTTTTCATTTGTTTTTCCTTTTGAATTTCAAACCAAAAATTCAAATCCTTGTTTCATACTTGTTCTGTTACAATTTTTCAAATGAAACTCTCAAATCAAACCAATTATTTATTTCCATTAAACTTGAAAGTTCAAACTATTAACTTGCTTCTTTTCAGTAATTCAATTAATACCAAATTCACTCAAATTCATTTGAATTTACAAACAGCAACAAAACTTAAAATTTTGAAAAATAAAAAGTTGCACAACTGGGCTTTTGTAAATAATAACCTATAAAAATTATTCCCCAAAATTTTCCAACCCCAAAAACCATTCTTTTCTTCCCTTTTTCTTTTCTGCAAAAAAAAAGAGAATCAAAAAATAAAAACAGAAAAGAGTAAAGGGGGGGCAGGCCAGCCCAAGTGGGCTGAGCCCACCTCAGCCCCAAAGCCCATGCGCCCCCCACCTCCTGTCGTCTTCCTCCTCTGTACGGAGACAGAGGAGGGGAGGCTCCCCCACACAGCAGCTTTCCACCTAGCCCTCCTCCCTCCTATTTCTACCCCCCCCCCCCCCCCCCCCGAGGCTCCAAACCCTAGCTCTCTCCCTTCCTCCTCCTCAAGCCGCCGCCATTCCCTTCTTCCTCCCTTCTCCTTTTCCTTCTGAAGTTTTTTTCCTGTACCTTCTGTAACTCCTCCATGGCCGAAACTTGAGGGCCTCCGCGCCGTTGCTGTGGTGGCCGTCGAGGCTCCCTCACCCCGGGAACGGAACCGGGAGGGTTCCCTCTCCCCTTTTGCTGAAGGCGACGTGGACCGGGAGGGTGCCAGGCGACCGCGCCGTCAAGCTTTTTCCGCCGCCCAGCTCCGTTCGCCGCCATCTCCTCCCTGTCGCTGCTTCCTCGACACCCGAGCCGCGGTGAGCACGCCCATCTCCCCCTCTCCCCACTCTCCTCCCCTCTGCCCCGCGGGCGAGCGCCAGCGCGGCGCGCCCACTCCCGCGCGGCAGCAGCCGCCGTCAATCGATCGTCGATCGCGTTCAGGTAACTGAACCTTTGGTTCAGTTTCGTCAGTCCTCCACCCGCACCTGTTACCTCAAAACCCCACGCCTCTGTATCCATCAACGACCCGAGCAGCAGCCCACTGGTAGCATCCCCGTGCGCGCGCGCTGGAGGTCATGGGTTCGACTCCCTCCCCCGCGCGTTAATAACACACTTTTTCTATTTTATTTTCCAGATCCAGAACAACACCCATTTCGCACATAGGTCCTGGTGGTTCACAGATAGGTCCCTGTTAATTTTTTTCCAAGTCCCTGTAGTTATTTTTCTAGGTCCCTGGTTATTTCTATAAACCATAAAAATGCTTAAAACTTTGTAATTTAATAACTTTTGTTTGGAAACTCAAATTGCACAACTTTCAACATGAAAACCACTTTAAATGCTCTACCACATTATCAACTTTATTTCTGTTTTTGAATAATTGAAAATGCTGAAAACATTTATTACTTGTTAAATGCTTTAAATATTGCAAATTCATAACTTGGTCATAAAAATTCCAAATTCAACAAATAAAATATGTTTTCCATACCAAATTAAATTCTCTACATGTTTATTCTATTTGTATACTGTTTTGAACATTTCAAATGGTTTCAAAAATTCAAATTCAAACAACTCTTTCAAATTTGGTCAAATTCATAACTAATCCAAATTTAATTCAAATGACACATGTAAAATATGTTTTCCATGCAAAATTGAATAAGCTTTCCAAATATAAACTTTGTTTTCTATTTTGAATAATTTAAATTGCTGAAAACAACTGTTTCTTAATTAATGCATTTAAAATTGTCAAATTAATAACTTGTTCATTTTAATTCCTTTTTCAACAAATGAAACATGTATTCCACCTAAAATTTTGTGTTCTTTCCAAATATGAATTTTGTGATCTATTTTGAACATTTAAAATTGGTGAAAACAACAAATGCTTGTGTAACTCATTTAAGAAGCCAAATTTCATAACTTAATAGATAAAATTTCCAAACTGGGTAAACAACATCTCAAATTGAAGCTATTGTTGTTTTCTTATTGTTTTCATCCTCCATGCATCATTCTAATCATCTTTCACATGATGGTTAATTGTAGATCTCAACCTTAATTCATGGGCTTTTCCATATGCAATCCAAATTGCATATGGGCCCATTTAATTATGTTACCATGTCAACTAGCTTATCTTTGATGCATCAATTAAATTGTCATGCATGATCCCCTGATTGTGAATTATGCCATGTTATTGATTGTTTGTCTCTCTGCGTTGTTTGTTTGCTTCTTCCCGAATAGACGATGACGTCGAGACAGACGAGGTTTACGACACTACTTCAGAGGGGTTAGCCCAGTACCAGGCTACTGAGTTTGCAGGCAAGTATTCACTCACGTGAACCATTGTGTCCTTTCCACACTGGATACCGATACTTTCCGTTGTCTAATCTGCTAGCCTTAAGATTCGTTGCTTGTGTTCCGATCCTATCACATGTTATCCTGTAACCCTGATATAGCCTATCCTCCATACCTATAACCCCGTCGCTTGTTTCCCGTGTGTTACTAGCATGCTTAGGGTTGTTTATGCTCGAGTATGATGTCCGTTATTTTCTTTTACCATATTTATTATGTTCTGGGGGCTCGATGTTTAAACAACAACATGTTAATGTTTGAGGTAATGCTAATTTGATGATAAGGCACCGGTAGGAGGCCGGGTATGGTTTTGAGGCCTGCTAGTGTCGAACTCAGGAAAAGTTCTTGTCCTCTGGATCCATGTAGAGCGCGCTAACCGCATGTGGGAAGCGTGTATGGGCGCCCCCCCGCAACTCGGATTCGATTCGCATCTCGTCCAAATCGCCACACTTAGTTCGGGCTTTCCATTTGATGCACGCATATGCAGGTACGAACCCTCGGCGCCAGGGTGGAACTTTTGTAGTCGGCATTTAGGGCGGCGTGGTCTTCCAGTGCTATGACGGTCCCCCTTTTCTTCGTGGGGGCTCGATTAGCCGCGCACGCACAGCACGTGGTTCTTTGGGCTTGATGCGAAGAAGAGTTGGGTTGTGTTGAGTGTTTCGCTTGGTGGGTTTGATCCCCGTCTGGCGGGATATTCTTACGTGTACGGCCAAATTGGTGCACCCCTGCAGGGTTACATCTTCTCGAGAAGCCGTGTTGTCCGCGGTTATGGATGACTTGGTGATAGGGCTGGCTAACAAGGATTAGACAACTTACACCTAAATTGATAATAATTTGACTAGTAATAGGCTTATTGACACAATAACTTGAACCTTCATTAATCCAACTGTGTGGGTATCCTCGGATTGCTTCTTTGGATAAGGGGCGAGATCCAGGATGGGTTTGTTTGAGGATAGTGGTAGTTGGTTCCGATACGCTATCTTATCCCCTTCTTTTAGCCGGATGTTGTAGCGTGTCTCTGTAGTTGCTTAGAGCAGCCCGCTGCCGCATCTTTATATCACCTATCTTCCGTTGAACCCAAAGCATCTGTACTTGGTGTTGCCGGGTACACTTTGGTATCTTGTGCGTTTTGCTTGCCAGTACTCGTCTGTACTGACCCCTTTGGGGCTGCGTGTTCTGCAGACTACGTCTCCGACGATCCCCATGGTGGCTACTACGTGGAGTATGACGAGGCTGCTGACGAGTAGATAGCGGACCCGGGCAGGATCCGAGACATCGTGGATGGGCTCCGTCTTTTCGTTTCCGGCCTCTTAGGCCTATTTGGATCTTGTCTGTACTCAGACACTTTGGATGCTTCCGCTGTGATGTAATGATGACTTGTTGGGACATGTGTCCTCTGGATGATTGTATTTGCTATCTCTGCTCTAGTGAGAGCTATTTGCCACTTATTTCTATTTCTTTGTGTCTTAGAGATTTGTTGTGATATCACTTGTACAAATGCCGTTGACGTACCATGTGTGTATGTTATGAAGTACGTCAATGGAAGTAGTCGGATCTCTAGGGGATGGTTTATGCAGACGATGAATAGTAGAAGTTGGTTGTCACACGTTTACGTGTTGGCCTACTCATATTGAGATGCGGGTGCCGGTAAGCCCCGTAAGCCAATTATCTACTGTTTAGCGGGCTGTGAGTATCCTCTAGAAGTCCGAGTGCGACACCCGGCACCCTGCTGGAGGGGGAAATCATCACCGGAGGGGTCTACACCACCATGCCCTCCTCCGAAGTGATGTGTGAGTAGTTCATCCCTGGATTACGGGTCCATAGAAGTAGCTAGATGGTTGTTCTCTCCACTTTGTACCTCATGTTTAGATCTTGTGAGCTCCCTAGCATGATCAAGATCATCTTTATGTAATGCTACATGTTGTGTTTGCTGGGATATGATGAATGTTGAATGTTATGTCTTCTGATTATCAATCTATCATGTTATCTTCATGCTTATCTTATTTATGATCTTGCATGCTCTCCGTTATTAGTAGATGCTCTATCCAAGTAGATGCTAGTAACTCCAAGAGGGAGTATTTATGCTCGATAGTGGGTTCATGCCTCCTTTTCATCTGTGCTCGAGTGACAGGAAACAAGAATGCTTTGTCTAAGGATGATGTTATTGTTTACATTACACACTTTGCTTACTGCAATTATCTGTTGCTTGCAACTTCATACCCAATGTTTGTTCGGATGATATTCGAAGGGTGGATTTTTAGTCATAGATGCAGTTGGATAACGGTCTATGTATTTTGTTGTAATGCCCGCATGAATTACATAGTAATATTTATGTCTTGCATATGCACTACGGTGCAAACTGCATTTATGTCAACTGCCCAGCTGTAATTTGTTCACCACACATGTTATTTATCTTTCTCGGAGAGACACCACTAGTGAATTGTGGATCCCGGTCCTTTTTCCTCATACTGATAAACACCTACTGCTTTCATTTTGCTCTCACATTGTTCCTACTATTTTCCACACAATACATTTAACCTCTTTGTGTTCAGCAAAACCGGTGAGATTGACAAACTCACTGCTTCATTGGGGCAAAGTGATTTGATTGTGTTGTGCAGGTTCCATGTTGCTTCTGAACCGGTAGTGCGTCCTGCCATCTTAGCTGCTTCACCTTCGGAAGTTACTCCTTCCTCCTACTGGTCGATTCAACCTTGGTTTCTTTTCTGAGGGAAAACTTGCTGCTACACTCTTCACAATCTTTCTCTTGGGGTTTACCAACAGGGGCGTCAAGGCCCCCATCAAGTTTCTTAGCATCGTTGTCGGGGAGGAAGAGAATTTCTGCAAGTGGAGTCTCTCACTTTCAATCTCTTTACTTTGTTTTAGTTTTTCTTAGTTTATTTTATTTTGTCTTGTTTGCTTCTCTTTATCAAACACACACAAAAATTAGTTCTTATTCTAGTTGTTATTTTTGCTCTATCATGCTTTCTATCAATGGTTGATGTCTTTGAAACTAGATCTTATAGGCAAAGTGAGTTCACAGATGAACAACAAAAATATTATAAGGAACACCTCTTGTCACAAAAAGTAATACATTTATGGGAGCAAATTAATAAATTGCATGACTATGCTAAAAACTTTTGCTCTACTTATAATGTTACTTATTGCTTTGATAAATCTTGTTGTTGTAGGAGGTATAAACACCTCCCTTTTTAATGTGAGTATAATGATGATGTTACCATATCTTCTTATGTTAAGGGAAATTATGAATTATATGATGTGGAAGAAATTGAAGAATTTATTGCTTGGAAGGGTGCATTCGAAATTGCCTATTTACTTGAAAGTATTGATGATGCACCTTATAAATATGAGATTTATGCTATACTTGAATATTGCTTTGATAATTACAAGGATTGTAATTACTACATAATGGAATATCTTAATAAATGCTCTCAACCTAAAGAAGAGAGTAATGCCTTGCGGGAGCCTATGGAAGAATAAATTGCTAAATCTGGAGGCTCATTGGATGAAAAAGAGGAGGAGAGTGATGATCAAGAGGAGGAAGAATGGAACCCATGTCTACCTCCCAATGATAGTAACTCCTTAACTCATACATTATTTTTTGAAATTGATACTTGCTATACTTGTGACCTTGATACTACTATGAATGAAACTTGTGAGAATAATATTGCTACTATTATGTATGACAATTCATGCTATTTGGATAAATCTTATGATAATGCTCTTGACGATGGTCCTATGTTACTTGATATTATAAATTATAATGCTACGTAAAATATGATTGCTATAATGTGTCCTATACCTCATCTTATTTTGCTATTGCTAAAAGTGGAAAAAAAAGAGGAGCTAATTTTTAATTTTGATCCCACTATTTTTGAGCTTGATATGAATTGTGTGCTTTTAGACCATGACAAACATGCTTTATGTGATAATTATGTTGTTGAGTTTGTTCATGATTCCACTGGAAATTATTATGAGAGAGGAAAATATGGTTGTAGGAATTTTCATGTTACTAAAATACCTCTGTTTTTGTTGAAAGTTTTGAAGTTGCTCTTGTTCTACCTTCCCATGATTTCTAGTTTGAGCTTCTTTAATTTATTTATTTACAAGATTCCTATGCATAGGAAGTGGGCTCGATTTAAATTTGCTTCATACTTGCTTCTCGATGCTCTCTTTTGCTTAATTCATAATTTTTATGTGAGCATCTACTTGATTCCACTTTTCTTGGCCAGCTAAAAGGCGTTAAAGAAAAGCACTTCTGGGGAGATAACTCATGGTTTTATTTTTGCTTTGTTTTTCTATGTTTTCTTTGAGTCAAGGGGTTGAATATTTCTGTATCAACTCCTTTGTATCTTTATTTTCATGTTTTAGTAGTGCCAAGTAAGGTTTCTGACGAGACTTGGAGTTGGTTTTCGGATTTCTGCACAGGAAACAGATTTCTGCTGTCCACCGTAAAAAATCATATAAATCCTGGAAGATCGGAATGATCTGAAATTTTTTGAGCTTATTCCTCAACTAATTCCGCAACTTTATCGTTCTTTAAGTTTTTCTATCTGAGCAACGTAAGTGCCTCAAAAAAATTCGTCTTTACAAACAGTTCTGGTTTTGACAGATTTTGCCATTTTTCTTGCATTTGCTCTTTTGCGATGTCAAGTGGATTTATTTCCTTCATGAAACATCAGTGGCTGTAGATAATGTTTAAAAGTATTAATAACTCTTGTGCCATACAGAACCTACGGATTTTTATTTGTTCCACTAACCCTCTAATGCGAATCATTGTTTGAGTGTGGTGTGAAGGAAGTTTTCAAGGGTCAAGAGAAGAGGTGATATATGTGATCAAGAAGAGTGCAAGGTCAAAGCTTGGGGATGCCCCCATGGTTCATCCAAGCATATTTTTAGAATAATCAAGCATCTAAGATTGGGTATTCCCAAGGCATCCCTTTCTTCATCAACTATCTATCAGGTCACTTCTCGTGAAACTATATTTTTATTCGGTCACATCATATGAAGTTTACTTGGAGCGTCTGCTTATTTTTCTTTGTTTTTATTTAGTTTTCCTTTGTTTTATTTTGTTTTCCTTGCTGAAATAATATAGTTGGATCCTATCATTCTTTGTTTGGGAGAGATACACGCTCCGCTTTTTCATTTGAATACTTGTTATGTTAGTATTCTTAGTTTTCTTCTAGCTGCTGCAAAAATTTCTGTTTAGCTCTCGTTTTCATTGCATCTCTTATTCAGAGTTGTTAGTTTTAGTAGTGTTATGTGATTCCTCTAATGTTTGTTTGCTGTAGCATTTAGAGAATTTTTGTTAAAGCATGATTTGTATGGTTCTTGTTGGGAAAAGAAACTGCTGCTTGAGGTAGAAGTTTTAACGGTGCATGTAGAAGCTTGTATAGACTGTGGCTAGAAATTTTTCGTATCATGATAGATGTTATTTTAGTTTTAAATCCTTGTGGTTATTGAGTAGCATGATTATCCTTAAATAGCTGAGTGTGTTTAATGTGCCATTGAAATAGTCATGCGTTGTTCTTGTCATATTAAAGCATAAATTTGTGGTGTTCTCCTTTGAATGTTTTATTTGGTTGACTTGGCGCATGCTCACACCATGTTTATGACTATGAACCAGTCACGAATAGCCTCCATGATCATTTATCTTTTGAACTTGTGGTACCACTTACGCTTTGATTAGTGATGTTTATGTCGCTATGCATGATTATGGCTCTTATGCTCTTTTGATTTGTCGCTCCCAGTCTTTTGCTAGCCTCCACCTGTACTGAGTATGAGCTCTACTCTTGCATCCAACTCCCTAAAACCAAAGTTTTGCCATTGTGTCCACCATACCTACCTATATGTGGTAATTAACCGCCACTCCAAATTAAATTGCTCATGTGTTACCTTTAAAACTTTCAAAATTACTCCTGTTTTGTGCTCCTGTTTTAGCTCATGAGGACGTAAAAGAGAATCTTTATCTTGTTGATTGGACTTTCACACCCTGGACTAGTGGCTTCATCCGCTTATCCAATGATAATAGAGCTCACAGCGGGGTGCCCAGCCCCAAATTAATAACACAAATTCTCTTCACTATTTTTGCCCCTGATTTACCAGTTAAAGCATAATTGTGTAAACAAAAGGGAAAGGGGGATGACCTTCTACCAAGATGCGTCCTTCTATGGGAGCCACTCTTGTGAAGTATAGTTGGCTTGTAAAGTACTATATTTTCTGTTTACCATTCGTTGACATAAGAATACACCTCTCTTAAAATATAGACACTCCTCCACGGTATGTGATTGTTGGCAGGCACCCGAGGAATCGGTTAGCCATGGTTTGTGAAAGATGGTTGGGAGGAGTGTCAAGTTTTTATACCTATGTTTAATAAAATAAAATATCTAGCACATGAGTGATCCATGCTTCCCTCTGCGAAGGGCCTTTCTTTTACTTTTATGTTGATTCTCCATCTTCTAAATTTATGCACAATTGAGAGAGAAATTTTGCCATTCTGAGTTTTATGTGCATTTGTCCCAAAAACATTATTAATTGATTCATGATGTGTTATTGCTTGCTCTCTAATTATTTGTTCTAGTCTTTCTCATGAACTTTGAAGGTGTCCTGGCATTTATGTTTTGCCCCACTCTTAAGGACTAGCGAAATATCCCTTTGACATGTTTTCTCTATACTTGAAACAAACTTATACCTTTATTTGCATTGTTATTCATGATCTTTTATTTGAGTTACTTCTCGTGATGCAAAGTGATTGCTATGCTTTATTATTGAAGTTTTATTTATCATGCTTGTGTTGAAGTTCTATGATCTCAGCTTACTTATGCTTTTACATTATTGATGATCAAGTTTATGTTGGTAGCATGTCACCTCAGAAATTATTTGTTTTGTTGTTTACCTACTCGAGGGAGAATAGGAACTAAGATTGGGGATGTTGATACATCATAAACGTATCCTTAATTTCTGATGTTCCCGATGGTTTTCTTATTGTTTCCCACATGTTTGCTATACACTTTATGTCATTTTTATCGATTTTCCGGACTAACCTATTGACAAGATGCCACAGAGCCAGTTCCCTGTTTTCTGATGTTTTTAATTTAAAAAAAGTTGTTATGGAAATATTCTAGGAATTGGAAAATTCGAAGCCCGGAAGTCTTAGAAATCCCGGAGGTTCCACGGAGTCCCGAAGAGACCCGCGGGGGGCCCTCAGGGGCCCATACCATAGGGTGGCGTGGCCCCCTCTTGGCCGCGCCAGGGGGTGGTGTGGGGCCCCTAGGCCTCCACTGCCTTTGCCCTTTCGCATATATAATCCCCTCGAGACGTAAACCCTATGAGGATACCACTTCTACCCGAGAAACACACGAGGCCGCCATCACCGTCATCCCGAGATCGGGAGGGTTATGGAGCTCTCCCCGGCACCCTGTCGGAGGGGGAAATCATCACCGGAGGGGTCTACACAACCATGCCCTCCTCCTAAGTGATGCGTGAGTAGTTCATCCCTGGACTATGGGTCCATATCAGTAGCTAGATGGTTGTTCTCTCCACTTTGTACCTCATGTTTAGATCTTGTGAGCTGCCTAACATGATCAAGATCATCTTTATGTGATGCTACATGTTGTGTTTGCTGAGATCTGATGAATGTTGAATGCTATGTCTTCTGATTATCAATCTATCATGTTATCTTCATGCTTATGTTATTTATGATCTTGCATGCTCTCCGTTATTAGTAGATGCTCTGGCCAAGTAGATGCTAGTAACTCCAAGAGGGGGTATTTATGCTCGATAGTTGGTTCATGCCTCCTTTTCATCTGTGCTCGAGTGACAGAACGTGGCGGATGGAGGATGTGTTGTTGCCATTAGGGAGAAAAAATAATGCTTTATCTAAGGATGATGTTATTGTTTACATTACACACTTCGCTTACTGCAATTATCTGTTGCTTGTAACTTAATACCCAACGTTTGTTTGGATGATATTCGAAGGGTGGATTTTTTGTCATAGATGCAGTTGGATAACGGTCTATGTATTTTGTTGTAATCCCTGCATGAATCACATAGTAATCTTTATGTCTTGAATATGCACTACGGTGCATCCTTCATTTCTATCAATTGCCCAGTTGTAATTTGTTCACCACATATGTTATTTATCTTTCTCGGAGAGACACCACTAGTGAACTGTGGACCTCGATCCTTTTTCCTCATACTGATAAACACCTACGCTTTCATACTGCTTTGATTCTGCTCTCATACTGTTCCTATTGTTTTCCACACCAAATGTTTAACATATTTGTGTTCAGCAAAACCGGTGAGATTGACAACCTCACTGCTTCGTTAGGGCAAAGTGATTTGATTGTGTTGTGCAGGTTCCACGTTGCTTCTGAACCAGTAGTGCGCCCTGCCATCTCAGCTGCTTCACCTTTTTAAGTTTCTCCTTACTCCTACTGGTCGATTCAGCCTTGGTTTCTTTTCTGAGGGAAAACTTGCTGATACACTCTTCACAACCTTTCTCTTGGGGTTTACCGACGAGGGCGTCATGGCTCCCATCACTCCTGCACCATCATCCCATGTTCCTCCTAACTTGTAGGTGGATAATTTTTTTCTAATTTTTCGAGGGAAGCCCTTTTTTGTGTCAACCTCATGCATACGTTGCTTCCTACATTAATGTGAACAAAAAAAATCATGCAATTACTATATTAAGTAACAACTATGAGTTTGTTTATTAGTAATCACCAGTTTTCTTTAAGCTTTTACCATATTTTTACCTCTCAAAATTATCTAGGTACTAAGTTTTTTTAATTATAATTACCATATTGCTTACAAAAAGTTACCATTTTTTCTTGTGACATAGCTATCAAGTTCTCCTAAAAAAAACCTTTAACCATATTGAAGGAAGTTTCCGCCATTATTCAACTAGAAGATATTTTTAACCACTTACCATATGTTTTATGCAACGTAGTTATCCCAATGCTTTGTATTTGAGCTTTATAATTAGACTTTTCCCTGTTTTATGTTTCAGTATCTTTTTGTTTCTGTAGTTTTCTGGGTACCTAACAGTGTTCCTTTTTTGTTTAACACTTTAACAGCAAAGGAATAGAGCGCACTCCCTCATGTTGTCTTTTGCTTCGACTGTAGGAGAATACTTTTTTTGTTCTATGCTGGAAGTACATTCTACATCATAGATTTTTGCACTATATATATAGAGATTTTTTTACACGTTAAATGCTTATATTTTTCTTCTGAGTGTATGTAGATGAATTCGAAGGAAATGAAAAAGGATCCAAATATAAAGATCTAGGAGTTTAAAATGTCTAATGAGCTGCAAGATTTTGTGCTAGGGAAAACTACTTAAGTTTCCGCAGAGGTCCAGCAGGAGTGGTATAGGTATGAGGAACATGCAAAGGTTTTTTCTGCAAGGCAACATGAGTTAATAGAAAAAGCAAAACCAGGGAGCACAAAAGGTGTTCATAGCGCAACACCCAAGATGCTACTTCACAAACCTAGGGTGACTAAGGGTTCACGCTTGAAGCAGTCTCCATACAGTGTAAAACTTGTTGTCAAGCAGGAACATGAAGATCTGTATAACTTGCTACTAAAACACAAGACCATTTGAGGGAAAGAAACAACAAAATTAAAGAGGTGATCAGATTTTGCTCATTTTATACTTTTGTTGTTGTTTTTATGAAATGTATTGCTTGTCTTTGTGCTCCGTCCTTCTTTTTAACATATTTTCTCTACTTTTTTTGTATACAGTTATCGGGTTATCTTGTACAAAAATAGTTGGGCATACACCCAAGATCTAGCTGATTCTATCTTCGTCAGGGTGAATTGTCAAACCATTGCATGGAAGTTGGCATTGAGTACCTGCAAAACACAAACACGATCAAGGGGAAGGTGATTATGTCACGTCATCTCACTAAGTACATGATGGAAGAGGATTGGTTTAAGCCGATGGTCGTTTCTACTTTCAAAAGGACTGAAGTGTATTCCCTCAACATTATGAATCAGGTAAGAACATTTATGTTCTCCCTCTTAGAGTTGTGAGTTTTTTCATTGCAATTATTTTGATAGTTATATTAATACAATCTGGTATCTGCTTCTTATAAACTTGATAGGTGCCTCAAAATCAATATGGTAGCTACACTGTATAAATTATGATAATTGTTCTTTGTTTTGTGTGATGTGTGTGAAACCAACATAATAGATAGAATATTTTTTTCTGTATGCATTATGGATTGATCTTTATTTTCCTATTTATCACCGTAGATCCATTTTCCAGTTTTACATGAAATTGCAAAAGGTCGGCCATTTGGGAACCACTGGTACTCCCTATGCTTGAATATTGAGGCTGGAAGATTTGAAGCTCTTGAATCACTCTGCGGCGAAGGCAATATAGGGCTCATTTCCCATGCAAGTGGGCTCATGAATATGATTAAGAAGTTATGGGAAACCTATTATCAAGATTCCTAACTTCAAATCCATAACTATGAGCTCAAGATAATAGATGTTCCAAAACAGCATGGAAAGTAAGTTTATTCTCTCTTTTAACAAAGGTCTATAATCTTTTTTTTCCAAATTTGGGTAAGTCTGTTCAAATATTCTCCATACCTAAAGCTAAAGATACTTGAATAACTGTGCAGTGAATTTCCTGATAGTTAAATCTGGTTTAATCTGGTAAATATGTCGCAATACTTTTTAAATAATACGTTTTTAATACGTATTTCGGAAAATAATACGCAGATCTAAAAAAAATCAAAAATAATACCCAATTGGGTACGGCCCACCCGACTAGAGGCTGTCGGCCACAGCCCTGCCGATTGCAGCTAATCGGGCACGCGACAGCCGATTACTGGCCAGAACACGTCATCGCGCGGCAGTCGGGCGACGCGGAGGGCCCCGCGCATGCAATCGGGCGCAGTCCACCCGATTACGACCTGAATAGGTCCACGCCGGTCGCGGCCTCCTCTTCTCTCTTTCTTTCTTCTTACTTCCTTCTGTTCTTCCCTTCCCTCTCTCTTCAAGCTCTAGCACGAATTAATCCGTCTATTTGAACCGATTTGCTGCCCATTTTCCACCATAAATCGGTTAGAGGGAAGGTAGGAAGACTAGGGCTGGCTTGATCACATGATGGGATAGCTTGTGAGGGTGGATTTCATGGTGGTTTGTGTGATGGTGGTGGCATGAGTTCATCCCATGGTGGTGGCGGTGGTGGCTATGGTGGTGGACTGCGTGCTCGTGCTGTCTCGGTGACTTGACGCGCCCGGTAGAAGCACGCTTTAAGGGTAAGAATGGACCGACATTTCTTAGTTTTTATTGTTGGTATACTATTTTATAGACGCGGGGATATGTAGTAATAATTCGCGGTAGTGATGTGCGAATAATAGTTCGTGACTGTGTGGATGTCTAGTTAATTAATAGATGCGTGAATAATATTTTTTAGACGCGCGGATATGTAGTAATAATTCGCGGTGGTGATGTGCGAATAATAGTTTGTGACTGTGTGGATATTTAGTTAATTAATAGATGCGTGAATAATATTTTTTAGACGCGCGAATATGTAGTAATAATTCGCGGTAGTGATGTGCGAATAATAGTTCGCGGCTGCGTGGATATTTAATTAATTAATTGATGCGTGAATAATATTTTTTAGACGCGCGGATATGTAGTAATACTATTGAGTAGAACTAATATTTGAATATGTCGTAATATGTAGTAATAATACAAATTGAATATCGTTAACGGTATTGAATGATTTTATTGGTCAGCAGAAATGTCCGATTTAGTGAGATTCACTTTTTGTTACGGCCCTGGTAATGTGGTGACAGTAGAGAGTGGAGTTGATCTTAGCCAGTTTGCGTACATGGATGTACCCCTACAAGCCCCTAAAACATGGTCTGTTAGGCAATTGAAAGATTGGCTGGCGCTAAGTTTTAGCCTTAATACCGAGACACACACAGTCTGTGTCGAGGCATTGTGGACCCGGTCAAAAATAAAGTTACATTGGTATTTGAGACCCATAGAGGGGGACAATCAGTGGTTGGGCTGGATAGAAGGATGCCAAAAAAGGGACGTTAATCATGTTTACCTATTGACTCCCGTGCTTAAGGAGGTTATCGGTCCTGAAGGCGAGGTAGCGCATGAGGCTGAGGAGAGCAGTGAAGGTTATGATCTGTCAAATGTTGGTGGAGATGGTTATGAAACAGGGCAGAATAGTCAGGCAGGAGGAGGAGAAGGTACCGGTGGTAATGAGAGTGGCGATGCAGATGCTGACGAGCTTTATGGTCACATGCAAAATCTGATGGTAGATGAGGACGCTGATGGTGATAGTGATCTTGGTGATGATTCAGATGGTTCTGATGAAGACGAGAACCCGGAGGAGGTGCCTATTCCCAATGCGTGGAATCAGGACTGCTCATCCTCACTGGTCGTGAATGACGGGCATGATTCTGCATTTCAGTATCACCAGAACAATATTTCAACGGGTGTAGTTTATCCCAATAAATAAGCTATGAAGGATGCAATCATTCAGTGGGCAATGTCTACGTAGAGATTTTTTAGAACCAAAGTGTCGAGTCAGAAATACTTGACAATGGAATGCAAGGAAATCGATTGTCCCGGGAGGGTGCATGGTTACCTCCCAAAGAATAATATTAATTGGGTGATAAGTGACTTAGTGCATCACACGTATGTTAATACAAGCATCCATCATGGTAACCTTTTGTCGAATCTGTTGCTCGGCAAATCCCTCAGGTGAACCTATAGGGTTTGGAATAGGAGAACCCATGAGCGCTGGTGGCGATCGTCGGCTAGACAGGGGGCACAATTTACCTAGGTTCAGGGCCCTCGTAGAGGTAAAACCCTTACTCATGCCTCTGTCGATCTGTATTAACGAGTAGATCGGTTACAATGGTGGTTGCTCAAGTCGAGAGTACGATCTCGATCTCAAGGCTTGGTGGTGCGGTAATTCTTGGTCCTCTTCCGGTGGTTCTCCTGGCCTTATATAGGTGGCCAGGTCTCGAACCCTACCCGGGGAGGACTCGAACTCTAACCCTATGTCGGTCACAAATTTCCTAACTTAGCCCGCAAGGTACTGCGGGTGGGCTTCACGTGGGCCTTCTGGAACACTCCAAGGGCTTCCCTTCTTGGGCCTTAACGTCGGGCCTAAGACGGGGTGTCCTTACCCGCAGGGTCTAAGATCCATTCCTTCGTCAGTAGCCCCCAGCGTTTGCTCGATTGGTATTTTTCCAGTCGAGTAGACGGTCAGATTGTTTATCTTTCCTTCGGATAACCAGTATGGTCGTTTTCCTGCTTTAGAGGGTGTGTACCCTATGTGATGAGCTTTTGTACTCGTGTATCAAGTAATGAAAATGCCTGTTTTTACGGCTGTTATCGCAGAAGGATACAGCGCAGTAGCTTGGCTCTCCCGAGAGATCGGGGCCAATTAATTGCGACTAGGGCAAAAACAGTTCTGGCCTACACAGATTTGAGACCTCCGACTCGAACCCGATGAGGTGATTGTTGCGACTGGGCCGTGGTGGTCTTACCGAGTCGAACTTAACCTATAAGGGTACCTGGCGCGTCCGCTAGGATTTTTCTTCGTGTTGTTGACACGGAATTATACCGGAGGACGCAGCTTGAGTGCAACTCCAGGCCCTCAAGAGAGATCTTTTGGGTCTTACCTTCATATTCGAAGGAATATGGCATCCAGATGTACCTAGTCAGCTGAACAATCCAGGTTTATGATGTTCAAACATCGTGTGGATGAGTGGCAGGATCCGCCTACTCGTGTAGTTTTGGGTTTGTAGTTCCTTCTTCATACGAAAGAGTTTTCGTGTTAGGAGTTTTCATGCCCATATGAAAGAGTTTTCATGTTTCGGGGTATTGTGCCCATACGAAAGAATTTTTCGTGTGTAGGGTATTTTTCCTGTGAAAGAGATATCACGTCATAATTTGTCCATACGAAGTTATTTTCGTGTTTGAATTTTCTATTCGGAGGAATTTGTCCATACGAAGTTATTTTCGTGTTTGGGCTTTCCATCCGAAAGATTCTTCAGCTTGATGATGCACGCTATGACGTCATGGCGCACTTTTATCCTCCCGATGGGACGTGACAGAGTGAGAGCAGAAGGGCTGGCCCACTTTGTCAGCTTTTTGACCGGAAACGAGACGTCGTTCCCGGTTTTTACGCGAACTGCGCAGTAAATGCACACGATCCTCCGTTAGGATCGTGGCACGAAACAGCATCCGCCGCCCTCTCGTTTCGCCTTCGCACGCGGCGGCCGTGATGGACGCCATGTGGCGTATCGAGTGGCCAGGATTGAGTGGTCCTGTGTATAAATACAGGCCTTGGTGGAACGGTGAAAACTTCCTGGCCTTTGTCTTCTTTGCTCATCTTCCTCCTCGCGCTCCATCTTCCCTCGCTCTCCAAGATCGTGCTAGCAGCAATGGCGGGCGGCAAGAAACGTGTTGTTGCCTCGTCGTCGAGGGCTTCATGGGATGCTCCTCCGCCACCCGCGTCGCGCTCAGGTGATTGGCGTTCGCCCAACACCACGGCCAAGAGTATCAAGGGAATGCAGCGAGATGGACTGCTGCCTCCGGAAGCGGAGAAACGGGTACGCCTCGGCAAGAAAGAGGAGGTACCTAATCCCCGCGCGAATGAAAGCGTGATCTTCGCGGATCACGTGTTGCGCGGTCTTTCTCTCCCTCTTCACCCTTTCCTCATGGCTCTGCTGTATGTCTACGGCATACAGCTCCATGATATGCCTCCAAACGCAATGCAGCACATCTCGTGCTTCATTGTTCTTTGCGAGTGCTTTCTGGGTATTCGCCCCCACTGGGGTCTCTGGAAGGCCCTCTTCAAGGTGTGTGTCTTCCGGGAGAGATCGCGAGTGGAGACGGAGCTTGGGGAACCGTTGCGCACCGGCGGCTTCGGGATCCAGGCGAAGTCAGAGAACGGCTACTTCACCATGCACTTCATCGACTCCGCCCAGGGATGGAGGAAGAAATGGTTTTATGTAACCGACAACAGCGCGGGTGGAGTTAACGAATTCCATCCGTTCGCTGTTTTGAAGAAACGGAAGTCTTGGGCGCACAAACTTTGGGCTGAAGAAAACCGAGTCGTCGCTCCCCTACTCGCCAAGGTGGCTGCTCTTCGTGATCAAGCCGCAGGAACTGTGCTGAACGGCCTGCACTTGGCGAGTGTCTTCCTCAAGCGCAGGGTTCAGCCCCTGCAAGATAGGCCATC
The DNA here is from genome assembly GCA_028641055.1 of Alopecurus myosuroides. Classification (NCBI taxonomy): domain Eukaryota; kingdom Viridiplantae; phylum Streptophyta; class Magnoliopsida; order Poales; family Poaceae; genus Alopecurus; species Alopecurus myosuroides. The sequence continues at coordinate 309,865,004 of CM054057.1, read as the reverse complement.
CGCGATGTGGGAGTACCAGGGCGCTGGGGATCCTAGTCGCGTGAGCCGTGAAGAACTCTCGAGTGCTGAATTCGAGAAGAAGATCGCGGCTATCACCAGTTTAAAGGAAGGCGATACCTTCCCCGACTGCACGGTAGCCGCTTTTGAGGCATCGAGGCCACCGCCAGCTGAAGTAAGTTTCGAATTTCCCTGCCTTCATTTCTTTTCCTTGATCTGAGATCTCGTCGACTGAAATTTTCTCTCGTTTTTCTTCTGTCTTTTTCAATAGAGCTTAGCCGTGACTACCTGCTACCCGCCAATATCCGGGGAGGATGCCTCAGACTTGCTGGCAAGTAACCTGGACGGCCCAGCCGACACCAGTGTTGCTGACGCCTCCTCGAGCTCCGAGAGTGATTCCTCGGATAGCGTGGAGGATTCGGGTGACGGTCTCCTCCAACGAAAACGCCGTCGAGTAGAGGGTGACAAGGCCACTTCCAAGGATAATTCCTTGGAGGAATCGCCCGGGAAGGGGCCCCTCATCGTAACTCCGCTGCACTCACTCGCCCCTTCTCCTTCATTCCCAGCAATCCAAACCGCCCGGGATGCGGATATACTGGACGAGGAAGATGATGAAGAGTAAGTTTCTCTTCTCGCTCTCAGTCGAACATTTCCTTTCGCATCTTGTTGACGCATTGTCTTCCTTGTAGACTGCAAGCTATCAGCCCTCGTAGGTACGCCTCTTCCCTTCCTCCCGAGAGGAGGAATAAAGTGGGAGTTGCGGGTGAGACTCCTACCGCCGACACCGTCCAAAATTCACCGAGTGTAGCCCCCAACGCGGTGACTACGGAATACAGAATTCCTAGTTTTACTGTTGGGGCTTTGGCTCCGAAGGAGGTGTCGGGCAGCTCGGCGGATCCCCTCTCCCTCGCTCAAGGCCAAGTAAACTCCGCTACCTGCTTTTTAATGCTTTATCGTCCTTGGATTTGTTATCGGGTGCATGTCAGTGCTCCCTTTGGGAGTAGCCCCCGAGGCTATACTCGAATGTTTACAACCGAGTATAGGCTCAAATTTCATTCTTCTGATTCTTCTATCTTCATGTTCCTTGCAGTCGCTTATCGACTCCCTTGCGGTGGTTGGTCGCCGTGTTGTTCTCGCTGAGTCGGAATGCGGGATCCTTCGATCGGACCGTGACCGACTCGCCTCGGAGAACGAGCTTCTTCGAAGTAAGTTTACCATCTTCTTTTGTCTTTATTTTTCCACCAATGCTTCGGCTCTAACAACTACTGCTATTTAGCTCAAATTGAGTTTATGAAGAACGAGAAGGCGAATGCCTCCACTCGGGCAACCGCTCAAGAGGCTGAGTTGGCGGCTGTTCGACGGGATCACGAGTCCTCCCGCATGTTGTCGGCTGATCTTGAAGGCAAGCTTGCGGCTGCCCAGGATGCTCTGAAGAAATTGGAGGAAGCTGGCACTAAGGCGGATACCGACCTTGTCGACTTCCTTCGTCCCCTTGCCGAGCGCTTTGCGGGTAGGTTACCTTTGTCCTATGATTTGTCTTCTGCCGCGGCGAGTCCTTTGGATCTTAACATTTTCCTTTGTAGGTCCTCTGGGTGTCCCACTGGAGCTTCCTGGGGTCCATCGGGTGGATGCCCTGACGGATTCTTGCGCCCAGCTCAGGAGGCACGCCGAAGGGGTCTGCACCTTGATTGGCGATGCCATTCGGGTGCTGACGCAACTGCACGGCCGCCTTCTCGTCAACGCCGTGTCTCCACCCGTGCTGGGCGATCTGCTGAAGATTTTCTCGGAGAGCAATCTCCTTGAAGCTTACGCGGTTGCTCAGTCAGAATCTGGGGCGAAGACCGCCATCCAGTTCGCGCTGGCGCACGGAGTCACTGGCTTGGAGGAGGCCTACTCGGAGCTTCCTGTCGATCCTGCTACGGGAAAAAAGGTAGGGCTTCGTCGTTTTGGCGAGCCAGCCGGAGTCGTTGCTCGGAAGTTATCCGAGTTGTTTGCCCGTGCTAAGGGAGGGACCACCGCTACGAGCGGTAGCACAACTGTAGCTCCTTAGTATATTTCTTTTGTACTTCGTTGTTTCGATTGTAAAGAACCTTGGGATGTGCTCCCGTATTTTCAATATTTTAATCGAGATGTTCTGCTGAAATGCTTCCCGCGATTGTGTGTTAATATATCTCGAATATGGCATCTTATTCCTTTAACTTCCTTGTATTTTTCAGGTATCCGGGGTGGCTGCGGAGCCTTCAGGTGGACTTGCTACTCCAGCAAATCCTCTTGTTGCCGTTGTTGGGACCTTTGCAGGTCTCCGTGATCGTGTAGCTGATGGTGAACGCAAGCTAAAAGCGTTGCGTGGGATAGCCGATGTGGCTAAGTCCAAACAAAAGCTGGCGACTGAACGCGAGCAGTTTGTGATGGATGAATTGGCGTCTGTTGCCAATGATTTGCTTTGTAAGTAGTTCAGCCTTCAAATCTTTCTTATCTTGTGCCCTTTTTTGATCATGTATCTTTGCTTTTCAGTTGTTCGGCCGGATGACAGGAATGAGAAACAGTGGGTGGAGAACCACATCTTTCAAGAAGCTGGCAGCTCGAGACCTCATGCGAATAATTTTTGGTCCGATCGTAGTCGAGGTTTTGTGCTTGCCACCTTGAAGTTCCGAGTCATCCAGGCGAAGATACTCGTGAGTTCCTTTCACGAGGTTTTGATTGCAATGAACGCCGCTTTCTATCCGCTGCAAAGGGGTCCTGAAGATTGGAGCCATCTTCTCAGGGTGTTTGGTCGAGAAGGAGAGATTCGCGAGTGTGTTCGCAATCAGATGACTTGCGGATCGGTGGTGGCTCTCTCTTTCGTCCGGTTGTGGCATCCTGAGGTGAATTTCAACTCCATAGCTAGACTTCCTGATGGTCCAGTCGTCGATATGTCTCCTCATTATACGGTTGTTCGACCTGCAGTAGAGGATATCATTTGATTGACCTCGGATGAGGTTGATCGGGTTTTGGCGGCTGAGAATACTCATCGCCATGTGTAAATGTAGGATGTATGTATCATGTTGTGATGTATAGTTTGTAAGAACTGTTGTAAGGTGTTTAACCTTGTGTATATAAATTTTCCTGTAATGCTGAGTTAGGCGTAGCCCCCGTATGTTTTGTGGGGTGTATACCTGTTACTTTTGAGCATGTAAGGATGAAGAATCTTCGAGTATCTATGGTTGGGAAACCATGTATTTTATTGCAATGACTGAGAAATCATGTGTTTTTCTTTCGAGCTACAAGATGGCTAGTATAGCCTTATTATTGCGAGTAAAATAAATCTAAGGATAGAATTTGCGGAGTTGTGCGACATTCCAAGGATTGGAATAGACGCCTCCAGTCGCCGGGTTCTTCAGTCGATAGGCGCCACCTGGGATAACCTCGTGTATGATGAAGGGTCCTTCCCATGGTGGCTCGAGCTTGTGTCCTTCCTTCTGCTTGAGCCGTAGCACCAGATCTCCTACTGCGAAGGCCCTGTGGCGTATGCGGAGACTGTGATACTTGCGCAGCGACTGCTGGTATACTGCTGATCTTGCGAGTGCAATATCACGTATTTCGTCGAATGCGTCCATGTCATCCGCGAGTGCCCTGTTGGAGGTTTCTTCGCTGTAAGCAACAACCCTTGGGGCGCTGAACCTAACATCCTCGGGAAGGACTGCTTCGGCCCTGTAGACCATGAAAAATGGTGTGTAGTTTGTGGATCGGTTTGGAGTTATGTGGAGGCTCCATAGCACGGAGGGTAGCTCTTCTTCCCAATGTCCTGCTGCTGGGTGTAGACGATCGAGTAGACGCTTCTTGATGCCAGCCGAAACTAATCCGTTGGATCTTGCGACTTGGCCGTTGGTTTGCGGATGGACAACTGAGGCAAATTTGAAGTTGATGCCCTTTTCTTCACAGAACTGTTGTGTTTCTTTTGCCGTGAAGTTAGTACCATTGTCTGTAATGATGTCGTGTGTTACTCCAAAGCTGCATACGATGGAGTCGAGGAATTTGATGGCACATTGGGCGCTAGCCGAGGTTACCGGCATGGCTTCAATCCATTTGGTAAATTTGTCAACTGCGACCAGCAAGTGTGTGTATCCACCTGGTGTGGACTTGCGTAGTGGTCCTACCATGTCTAGCCCCCATTGAGCAAAGGGCCAGGCAATGGGTATCATATGCAATTCCGTAGCGGGTGCGTGTGGTTTTGGTGCGAATCGCTGGCAAGCGTTGCACCTGTCGACCAGCTCTTTTGCGTCTCTGGTGGCTGTAAGCCAGTAGAATCCTGCTCGGAAGGCTTTCCCCATGATTGCTTTCCAGCTAGCATGATGTCCACAATCTCCTTGATGGATGTCTTGCAATAATTCTTTGCCGTCCTCAGGTGCTATGCATCGTTGCAATATGCCTGAGATGCTTTGCTTGTATAGATCTTCGTTGATCACCCGAAAGGATTTGCTTCACCTGACTATCTGTCGAGCCTCTCGTGGATCTGCTGGGAGATGTTTCGCGGACAAGTAGTCGAGGTATTTCTGCGTCCAGACTGGCTCGGCCAGAAAAACTTGTCGCGAAATATGATGAATGAACTCGATAATGGCAACTTGCGGGCTGACCTCTGTCTCCGATGCTGTGGGTACGTCTGCAGTTTTCTTGATTTTGACTGATCGTCTAGTCATCGGCTCAAAATATATCCCTGGCGGTATGGGTGTATTTGTGGAACCCATGTTTGCCAGCCTGTCTGCTTCTTCGTTGTTGGATCTTGCAATATGCTTCAGCTCGCATCCCTTGAAACTTCCTTCGAGTAGGTTGTACATGTCACGATAAGCGACCATGTTTTCAGCGATGGCATCGCATTTCTTCATTGTCTGTTGCACGATGAGGTTGGAGTCGCCGTAGATCATCAGTCAGGTGGATCCACACGCAACTGCCATCTTCATCCCATGCAACAAAGCTTCATATTCTGCGTCGTTGTTTGATGCTGGATCATCAGGTGGAAAATCCAATCGGAGGATGTACTGCAGTTTGTCCCCTCTAGGTGATATTAGGACGATTCCAGCTCCTGCTCCTTCGTTTCTCTTCGACCCATCGAAGTACATGATCCAATTACTCGTGTATTCTGGCGGGCCGGGCGTTTGTAGCTCTGTCCACTCGCTCAGGAACTCGAAGAGTACCTGGGATTTTACTGAATTGCGCCATGCATAGATGATGTCCCAAGCGCCCAGCTCGATGCTCCATTTTGCTATCCGTCCAGATGCCATTGGGTTGTTCATGATTGTACCGAGTGACGCATCGTTAACCACTGTTATGGTGTGTTCCTGGAAGTAGTGCTTGAGCTTTCGAGCCGTGAGAACAACTCCATAAGCGAGTTTCTGATAGTGAGGGTATCGTTGCTTGCATGGCGAGAGCACTTCACTGATGTAGTAGATTGGTCGTTGGACCCCATATGCCTTGCCATCCTCAGGTCGTTCGACTACAATTGCCGTGCTGATGACCTGATTTGTTGCGGCTAGGTATAGGTATAATGGATCCCTCTCTTGCGGTGTTGCAAGGATGCGCTTGCTTTGCAATGATCGCTTCAGGTCCGCGAATGCCTGCTTAGCTTCTGGTGTCCACTCGAACTTGTCTGTCTTCTTCAGCAGCTTGTAGAAGGGTAATGCTTGCTCGCCCAATCGCGCAATAAACCTGCTCAAGGCGGCTAGTCGTCCTGCGAGCTGCTGGACTCCGCGTAGATTGGTTGGCTCCTTCATTGTCAAGATTGCTTGTATTTTCTCTGTGTTGGCTTCGATGCCTCTGGCGGATACCAGGTACCCGAGAAGCTTTCCTGCTGGGACGCCGAAGACGCATTTTGTCGGATTGAGCTTGATCCTGTATGCGTTGAGAGCGTCGAATGTTTCTCTAATGTCCTCGAGGAGTGTATCCTCTACTCGAGTCTTGATGACGATGTCGTCAACGTACACTTGTACGTTCTTGCCAATGATCTTGGCGAGGCATTTTTGCATGCAGCGCTGATACGTCGCGCCTGCGTTCTTGAGCCCGAAAGGCATTGTCGTGTAGCAGTACACACCGTGTGACGTGATGAACGCTGTCTTTTCCTCGTCTTCCTGCTTCATCCGGATCTGATTATATCCCGAGTAGGCGTCCAGGAAGGTGAGGCGTTGACAGCCTGCAGTAGAATCCATGATCTGGTCAATTCGCGGGAGGGGAAAATTATCCTTGGGGCAGTGCTTATTTAATGACGTGTAGTCAATGCACACTCGAAGGATGTCAGCGTTCTTCTTTGGAACCAGCACCGGGTTTGCTAACCAGGTGGATATCTTGATCTCTCTGATGAATTTTGCTGCTAGCAATCTGTTTACTTCTTCTCCAAGCGCTTTCTGCTTGGATTCTGAAAATCGTCGAGTGGTCTGTTTGATCGGTTTTGCATCCTTGAAGACTTCGAGTGAGTGCTCGGCGAACTCCCTGGGTATTCCTGGCATATCTGAGGGCTGCCAAGCGAAAATTTCCCAGTACTCACGGAGGAGTTCGACGAGCGCGCTTTCCTATGCTGGCGAGAGGGTAGTTGAGACCATCGCTGTCTTCGCAGAATCCATCGGGTGTACCTGATGCTTTTGGGTGTCGCTGTTTGTGCTGAACTCCAATTCTGGCGCGTTTTTCTTTGTGAGGGGCATCACGGAGTGGTCCGTGGTCTTTGCCAGCTCCTGCAGTTCTTCTTGCGTCCCGAAAGATTTTGCGATCTCGTTGAACTCGATGTCGCATTTGTTGGACTTCTGGAAATCTCCGTCGATGGTGATTACACCATATTCTCCGGGTAACTTGAGCTTTAGGTACGCGTAATGCGGTACTGCCATGAATCTGGCGAACGCTGTTCGACCGAGAATGGTATGGTACTGCGAGAGCCAATCGACTACTTCAAAGTCGAGGAATTCTCTTCTGTAGTTGCGTCGATTGCCCAGCACAACCTCTAGGTTAATTGTTCCAAGTGGGCGGATCGCCTTTCCTGGAACTATCCCGTGGAAGGATGTTTCTGACTCTGCGAGTCCATCCAGGTTCCGGTTCATCCGGCGGAGTGTATCCGCGTAGATTATGTTGATGCCGCTGCCTCCGTCCATGAATACGCGAGCCAGTTCATAATTACCAATTTGTGCTTGGATTACCAAGGCAGCGTGTCCTGGTCGATAGACTCGCGGCGGGTGGTCTTCCATCGAGAAAGTGATCGATTGGTCCACCATCTTCAGGTACTCGGGCTTTGTTGGCGGAGTTTGCACAGCCAGGCACAGTTGCCGTGTGTTTGTCTTCTCAGCTCTGCGGGATGGGCAGACTTTTTGTATCATCCCCAACTGTCCAGCCGGGTTCGGGTACGCGTTAGCGCCTGCGTTTTGGTGCGGGTGGCGCGTTTAGTGCTGCTAGCGCCATGTTCGGATTTCCTGGTGGAGGTGGGGGTAATGGTGGCTGGAACCCTTGATGTTCTCCTCCTGGGAGTGGCAGGTAGTTTTGATTAGCCGCTGATCTGCTTTTCTTCGAGAAGGCCTCGTAGATTTCAATGAACTTTTGGCAATCCTTGAGGAGGTGCGTTGCCTTAGTTTTGCCCGTGCGCTTATCTGTAAATAGATGTAGCGAGCAGTTCGTGTTCAGATCCTCCTCGGGGCTTTTGTCTTCAGCTTTTGGTTTCCACTCGCGACTCCCGCGGCGCCCATTATCGCGGCTTCGCGTGAATTCTGCCGCTACCATCTCTTCCCGGTCGTCGTGATCGTAATATTTTCTCCTCTTCTTTCGACCATGGCGGTCTTCTTCAGGTGCGGGCGATGATGCTCTCTCGTTGCGCACCGCTTCCTCTCCGTTAGCCCATTTGTCGGCTATGATCATCAGTTCCCCAATAGTTTTGGGTGCTGCTCGGCCCAGCTCTTCTCTGAAAGCAGTTCGTCGGGCGCCTTTAGCGAAGGCTTCGACCGCTAGTTCTTCTGAGATATTTCCCGCGGTGTTCCTGAGTGTTGTCCACCGCTGAATATATTCGCGGGTGGATTCGCCGCTCTTCTGCCTGCAGGCCCGCAGTTCTTCAATTGTGGCTGGTCTCTTGTAAGTGGCCTGGAAGTTCTTGCAGAAATCATAGTGCAGGTCATTCCATGATGCGTAACAGGACTTTGGCCTTGCTTCCAGCCAGCTGCGTGCCGCGCCGACCAAGTGCAAGTTGAGGTACTGCATAGCCGTGTTTTTATTCCCACGTTGGCATTTTACTGCCGTGAGGTAGTCGTTTAGCCACGACGAAGGCTCGAGTGAACATCGTATTTTGTGACTTATGTGCTGAGCTTGAATCTCTTGGGTAGGGGTGCCTCGCGGATGCTGCGGGCGAAACACAGCGCGCCGCAGGTCTCGTCATCCGAAGAACTGGACGAAGAGCGCGCGCGGTTCCTTGTAGCTCTTGCCTTGTCCACCTTGTTTTGTGCGATATCTGACCGCGTGTTATATCCTGGCTGGTCGCGATCAGTTTCTTTCCTTGGCTCTTTGCTGCGATTCCACGAGCGGCTGCTATGACGTCGCGAGCTTTTATTTCTCGGGCTACCTTCACTGCTGCTTCGACTATCGCCGCGTCGCCGGGCTTCTTTTCCTCGACCGCGGCGAGGTGATTTGTCTCTTCTAGGCGAAGCGCTCCTATGCTTGCGCGATGCCTCTTTTCTTTCTCCTTCTCTTGCTGTTCAGCGGCTTTCCTGCGGTCGTAGGAGGCGAGCCTTGAGGCTGCCATACCCAATCCTTTCCAAACCTGTTTGTACTACTCTGCTCGCGGGTCGTCCTCCGCTGGCAGGTTCATCTGCATGTAGGTTGCTGCGGCCAGGACGGCGCCAACTGGAGTTTGCGGGTAGATGTTTCCTTCCTCGTCAACCCGCATGAGGGAAGGTGCGAGTGACTTGCTGATCCCTCCCAGGGACTCGGCGTCCATGGACGTTGTTCTTGACGCGTATCCCTTCCTTGTGGGTCGAGTTGCAACCGAAGGTGTTAGGGATAGCTCAGCCCGGCATTGACTTGATTCATCCGCCAATCTCTTCCGATGTGCCAGGTCTCTCCGAGCTTCCTTGATAGCCGTGGCTGCTCTCACTAGATGGTAGTGGTAGGCGACCATATCTTCGTGCGGCGCTCCTGCCACGGGCGGCTTGCTTGTTCGCAAAGCTTCTTTGGCTCGGTCCCAGGCGTCCCACGAGACGCCGATCTCAGCGCGCTCCGCAGCGCTTTGCTCTGTTTCTGGAGGTTGTTCCGATCCTGCCATGCAGACTTGGGCCAATCGTGGTCCGTGCGTCCTAGGCGTTGCCCGGAAAGTTTTCTGGATCTGCGAAGGTTCCTCTGTCGAGAGGGTATGGTAGTCGCTGGTGTTGAAGCGGATGGACTCGTCACTTTTTTCCAGATGGGGGCGCGAGTCGACAGCTTCTGATTCAGACCCTGATTCTTCAGGTAAGTGGAGGATCCCATCCTTGTTGGTGTAGAACTTCAAGCTTCCGAACGTCAAGGTGACGCTCTTCTCCAGATCGCCGAATACCGGGCGTGATTCCGGCGAGTGGGGGGTGACCACGACAGATCCGATCCGAATAGGATTGACTAGAGCCGAGGTCGAAGATTTCCAACGTGAGTTGGATGATGAAGCCGATGACGTCGGAGATCCAGCGCCCGCCTGTAACATCCCAAGTCTGAAAAATAGCCTTTAGAATGTTTGCTATCTGTTATTTTATGTTTTGCATCATGGCATCATGTTGATTGCATTTGTTTTGTTTGTTTTCCATTTGTTTTTCTCTGTTTTCATTTGTTTTCCAACTGTTTTCATTTGTTTTCCTTTGTTTTCTGTTTGAATTTCAACTCAAATTTCAAACCTTTTGTTTCATCCTTGTGATGTTACAATTTCCAAAATGTTACCTCAAATAAAAACAACAAATTGTTCTCATTTTATTTCCACATTGATCAACCAATATAATGGTGCTTCTATTTCAAATAAAAACCCACCAATTGTTTCCAGTTAATCCATAAGGAGCAAACCATTTAAAATTATGGACTTTAATAATTCACTTAATTCAATTGTTATTCAAATCCAATTGCAAATTGCAAAAACAGCAACCAATTGAAATTTATGAAAACTACAAACAATCCTAAGCAATTTGTTTCAATTAAAATTGAGGGTTCAAATTAATTGAAGTGGTTCTTTTCTTTAATTTTCACTTAATAATAAAAACTCATTCAAATTCAATCAAAATTCAAATAGCAACATAATTTAATTATTTGATTTTGTAAAACAAAACTTGCCATTGTTGTGGTTACATATTTGAGCCATACCAAAAATTTTCTAGAATTTTTCTAAGCCAAAACCCTAGTCTTTTCTTCCTAACTCCTTTCAGCAAAAAAAAAAAAAAGCAGAAGAAAAAAATAAAAACAAGTAAAGGAGAGAGGGGCAGGCCCAACCCTTTCCCTCTTTTCTTCCCCAGCCCAATTCCCCTAGAAGCCCAATACCCCTTCACCTCTGTTGTCTTCTTCCTCCCATCGACGTCAGCACTGGTACGATCGCAGCAGAGCCGACCGATCCCTTCCCCCTCCTCTAGGATTGCCGCCGTACAGCACCTCTTCCCTATATCTAGCCTACACCCTCTAGCCTAACCCTAGACCACAGCACCACCCTCCCTCGCCGCCGTCTCACCTCTCTCCCTCCCTTCTCTGAACCTGCAAACCCACGCCGAAAACCACCATCGGAGCCACTGCCTCCTCATCGCGGCCCCTACCTGTTCACCTCGAGGAGTGATGGGTGGCGGGAATGGAAGCGCGGTTGTCCACTGGTGCTCGCCGTCCCCTCGCCCGCTGCCGGGAGGCACCGCGGTGGCCGTGCCATCGCCGGAGAAGCCGCCGTTTTTCTGCCCCGACGACCTGAACGTCTACAGCGAGCCGCCGGTGAGCAGCCACCACATCCCGTCCTCTCTCTCACTGCTTCCCTCGAGCACACTCACGCACGAGCGTCGCGGACGCAGCACAACCACCGAGCGGACCGCGCCCAGGAGCAACGAACCAGCGGCCGCCGGCCATCGTGCCCTTCCCGTCGAAATTCAGAAAGCCAAGACTGAACCCAAAGTTCAGTTATCAGTTGGTTCAGTTAACGGTCTTTACTGAAGAATAGCCCCACGCCTGTTTCCATTCTACCACGAACACAAACGCAGCGCAGTTGGCAGCGCACTGCACGCCCAGCCCGGAGGGCGCGGGTTCGACCCCCCCCGGCGCAATTTTCTTTTCCTGCGCTAGTATCAGCGACCCCACCAGTCATTGGCGCCCGTGGCCACGTCAGCGCCCCGCTGGCCCCCTGGCCCACGGGCAGTGACCAGTGTGCAACCCAGTGCGGTAACAGAATAATTAAAAGCGAATCTGTTTTATTTCCTATTTTTCTTTAATTGGCAGAATAAACAATAAACTTTAAAAATCAATATCTCTTAAACTATAAACCCAATAAATACAAGTTATACATGTTTTCTGTTCAAAATCAAATGATCTTTCCAATTATTCCATTTGTGTTCTGTTTTGAAAATTCCAAATGTATTTAAAATTCAAATTTGAATAATTCAAATGCGATTTGTAATAATTCATAACTAATTCATACCAATTCCAAATAGGGCAAATAAAATATGTTTTCCATACCATTTCATCTCACCTTTGCAAATATAATTTTTGTTTTCTGTTTTGAATAATTAAAATTGCCTAAACAATTTAAATCTTGTTTAATTCAATAAAAAATTGGTTAATATTGTTTAATTCATAAGTAAATAATCCAAAGTCCAATTTCAAAATGTGAAACATGTAATCCAACTAAAATTTGATGTTCTTTTCAAATATAAAATTTGTAAATTGTTTTGCACACTCTAACTTGATGAAAACAATAATTGTTGTGTGACATGTCTAAGTAACCAAAACTTTCCAAAATTAACAAACAATTTCCAAACTTGTTTTATTCTTTTCCTTTGCCTCTATCATTGTTATTTGTTGTTATTTTGTTGTTTTCCTCATGCATGCATCATGCTAACTCACCTACACCTGATGCTTAGTGGTAGAACAACTAATTCAACCATAAGGCATGGGTTTGCCATATGCAATCTTTGCATATGGAATCCATTTAAACTTGTGTATCATATCCACTAGTTTACTTTGTTGCATCTATTAACATGACATGCATCATATTTGATTGTGCACTATGCCATGATAATGATTGCTTACCTTTCTGCATTGTTTGATTGCTTCTTCCCGGATAAACGACGACGTTGAGACCGACGATACTTTCGACATCCCTTCTAAGGAGTTAGCTCAGTACCAGGCTACTGGGTTTTGCAGGCAAGTTATCACTCACATGAACCACTGTGTTCCTTTCAACATTGGTTACCGATACTTTCCGTTGTTCTTTTCTGCTAAGCCTTAGTAGTAGTTGTTTCTGTTACGAACCCATCACATGAATCCCTTAACCTTGATATTGCCTCACCTCCATACCTAAAACCCCTTGCTTGTTGCCTTAGTCTTATCTAGCATGCTTAGGTTGCTTTTGCTCGAGTCTGTTATCCGTTACTTTCAGTTACTATATTGTTATTATGTTCTGGGGGCTCGATGTTTAATCAATCAATCATGCTAATGTTACTATTAATAATAAATTTGATGATAAGGCACCGGCAGGAGGCCCATGAGAGGTTTTGAGGCCTGCTAGTGTCGACCCTAATAGGAAAAGGGTCTTGTCTACTGATCCATGATGAGCGCACTACCCGCATTTGGGAAGCGAGTATGGGCGCCCCCCTCAACTTGACCTGATTCGCATCTCGTCCAAATCGCCTCATTTAGTTCGTGTTTTCCATTTGCCGCATGCATGTTTTTGCGAGCCCAGGCCAGGGTGGAACTTTCGTAGTCGGCATATAGGGGGACACGGTCTTAGAGTGCTATGAGGGTCCCTTTTCTTCGGGGCTTGATTAGCCGTGCGCCCAAGGTTCTTTGGGCTTGATGCGAAGAATGGTTGGTTGTGCTGAGTGCCCCGCTTGGTGGGAGGCATCCCATCTGGCGGGATATTCATGAGTGTACGGCCAAATTGGTGCAACCCTGCAGGGATAATCTTCTCGAGAAGCCGTGTTTTCCGCGGTTATGGATTACTTGGTGAAAGTACTGGCTAACAAGTACTCAGGACAACTTAAACATAATGATAAAAAATGTTACACCCCATGATTAATAACTTGACTAGTAATAGGCTTATTGACACAATAATTTGAACCATCATTATTACAACTGTGTGAGTTATCCTCGGATTGCTTCTTTGGATAAGGGGCGAGATCCAGGATGGGTTTGCTTGAAGTTACCTTTCAGTTGGTTACAATCCTCGATCTTATCTCCTTTCTGTTAGCCGGAAGTGGTAGAATCTCTGTAGTTGGTTAGTGCAGCCAGTTGCAGCATCTTTTATATCCCCTCTCTTCCGTTGAACCCAAGGCATCTGTGCTTGGTGTTGACGGGTTACACCTTGGTGAATTGTGAGTCTTGCTTGCCAGTACGTTTATGTACTGACCCCTTTGGGGCTGTGGTTTACGCAGACGACGTTTCCGAGGATCTACATGGTGGCTACTACGTGGATCATGACGAGACTGCTGACGAGTAGATAGCGGACCCGGGCAGGATCCGAGACTTCGTGGATGGGCTCCGTCTTTTCGTTTCCGGCCTCTTAGGCCTATTTGGTTCTTGTCTGTACTCAGACATGTTGAATGCTTCCGCTGTATTGTAATGATGTATTGTTGGGGCATGTGCCCTCTGAATGATTGTATTTGCTATCTCTGCTCTAATGAGAGCCATTTGCAACTTATTTCAATCTTTTGTGTCGTAGAGATCTGTTGTGATATCACCTGTTAAACGCCGTTGACGTACCATGTGTGTATGGTTTGAAGTACGTCGACGGAAGTGCCTTTGATCTCTAGTGGATAGTTTACATCGACGATGGAATAGCAGGGCTTGTGTTGTCGCGTATAAGCGCAGGCCTACCAGGAAGCTGGGACGTGGGAGCAGTTATGCCCCATAATCCAAGCATCTGCTATCCAGTTCGTACGGTGAGTATCCCCTAGAAATCAGGGTGCGACACCGCCGTTCCCACAGACGGTGCCAATTGTCGAATCTGTTGCTCGGAAAATCCCTGAGGTGAACCTATAGGGTTTCGAATAGGAGAACGCATGAGCGCTGGTGGCGGTCGTCGGCTAGACAGGGGGCACAATTTACCCAGGTTCAGGGCCCTCGTAGAGGTAAAACCCTTACTCCTGCCTCTGTCGATCTGTATTAACGAGTAGATCGGTTACAATGGTGGTTGCTCAAGTCAAGAGTACGATCTCAATCTCAAGGCTTGGTGGTGCGGTATTGATTGGTCCTCTTCCGGTGGTTCTCCTGGCCTTATATAGGTGGCTAGGTCTCGAACCCTACCCGGGGAGGACTCGAACTCTAACCCTATGTCGGTCACAAATTTCCTAACTTAGCCCGCAAGGTACTGCGGGTGGGCTTCACGTGGGCCTTCTGGAACACTCCAAGGGCTTCCCTTCTTGGGTCTTAACGTCGGGCATGAGACGGGGTGTCCTTACCCGTAGGGTCTAAGATCCATTCCTTCGTCACCTTTCATCCATGCTTATTGCTCGATTGTTTTACAGCGAGATAGTCGAGACCAAAGCAATGCAAGTGAGGGCAATCCAGCATAAAGTATTTCTGAAGTTCCATTATAATATTTCATATGGTAAGTCTTGGAGGGCTAAGCACAGGACACTTGAGAGCAGATTTGGTTCGTACTTTGATGCATATGACTGTATTCTTAGGCTCCTGTACACAATCCAGGACCGTAATCCAGGCACCTATATCGACATGCAAGACTTCGTCATGCCTGAGTTCCCAACTGTGAGGGTGTTGCATAGACCGTTTTTCCCTTTCGGTGTTTGCATCGAAGCTTTCCGCCACTGCCGGCCGGTTATCTGCGTCGATGGGACATTTCTGACAGGCAAGTACAGGGGGCAGATACTGACCGCCATCGGTACAGACGGCAACAATCAGGTCGTGCCGCTAGCATTTTCTTTCGTGGAGAGCGAGAATATTGACAGTTGGACTTGGTTCTTCAGGCAACTGAAAATAGCTGTTGTGAAGAACACGCCAAATGTGTGTATCCTTCATGATAGACATGCAGGTATACTCTGTGCGATAAAGACATTGACAAACCCAGTTCCTGATAAACCAGCTCCATGGCAGGACTTGCAGAGTCGTTGGTGCATGCGCCATCTTGGAGAAACAATGGTGTAGTAACTTATCTGTGGGTAATCATATCTATTTTTTTAACTGGTAACTGTGTTGAAATATCATGGTGGCTCAATATATAAAACTTGGTAACTGTTTATTTTGTCTCATAGTTACCATTTTGTGATGTAACTGTTAACTGTGTTGAAATAACATGGTTGCTAAAGCTGTAGAATTTGGTAATTTTACTTTTTTCATCTCATGGATATATCTGCTTAATAATGATAACTAAGTTTTTGTTGTTGTTGCTGTTTTTCTTGTCAGCCATGATTGTGGATTCCATGTGCTCTACAACATTGAAAATTGGGATGGAGTGAACATCCCTTTTCTTGGCAAGGACGATGTGCTAAAATTGAGGAAAATAATGCCAAACAACTGGGCAAATGCGAACTTCAACGCATCTATTGACTGGAGGTGGCACTCGGAGAATAACATGTGAGGAGACCCAACTCCGGCCACCTTCTATGCCGCTTGGAATAGGACCACTTGGGGTAGAGGAAGCGATGAGTGCTAGCGTCGCTCTATGGACGAGCCTCCACATATGAGTTAGAATTGGCCATCTTCTAGGCCAAAGTTCATGGCGGAAATCATCAGCCTCCATGAGATTTCCTCTAGGATGCAACTTCGAGAAACTGTCAGAGATAGATTCTCTAAGGTGTGGAGAGGCCCCTCGTCCAAGTATGGCAACAACGTACCTTGCCGTCGTATGGAGTCTCCACCCATTCCCCGGTAGCTTCTTAGTAGTAGCACACACAACATTAGCCCCCCACCACCTCCCGTCGTCACCATGGCGAAAAGGAGAAGGAAAAGTGAAAGGATAGTAAGGGAACCTAGAGGGGAGGTGAATAGGTGCTACGACCAATTTTAATTTTTCTTCAAGATTAGACTTTACAGAAAGGTAAATTCTCTAGATAATGTAACTACGGTGAATTTACCTATATGACAAGGACAAGCACAAACACAATACAAGCACAAGTAAAGGAGAAAGGTAACGAGGTAACCGATATGAAGCACACGGAGACACGATGTATTCCCAAATTCCTCCTTGTTACGGGAGTACGTATCGTTGGAGGGTGTGAGCTCGCCACGAAGGCCTACCCAACACCACAAAGGCCTCACCTTATTCTCTGATGAACCCCGCCACAAAGGCCTAGTCCAGCTTCCACTATTGATCCCCTTTGAGGCGGGAATCGAATCCTTTACAAACAAGATTGGGGCACACACCCACAACCAAATTGGGGGCTCCCAACAATCACCAATCACCAAAAAATGTAGAAATGGATTCTAGGTTCTCCACAAGAAAACCCTAGACTAGATCCCTCAAGTGAATGAGGGGGAAATGAAGAACGGCCTGGTGGAGATGTAGATCGGGGGCTTCTCCTTCAATCCTCTAAGAATCAACGAGTTTGGGTGGAGGGATTGAGAGGAATTGAAGTTTTGGTGAGCTCCAATAAATGCACTTGAAAGCTTGGACGAACTAGATCTAGGGGAAGAAGGAGATGGGCTATTTATAGCCACCCCGCCAAATCTGACCGTTTGGGAATTTAATGCTACACCCGGTACTACCGGACGCCTTCCAGTAGTACCGCTCGTGCAAATCTTCACCTTTGGTCAACGCAGCTTCGTAGACGCTGAACATAGTCGGTAGTACCGGGCATGCCCGGTACTACCGCGATGAACTACCGGACGCCCCCGGCAGTTCCGAATTAGACATAAGGTGGGCGATGAAGTCCAGTGCATAGATCTTGAACCTTACAAGAAAATCCGGTACTACCGCGCGGATGCGGTAGTACCGCGTTGAACTTCCGGACGCACACGGTAGTTTCGAACTAACCAGAACATGAGGCTTTCTGTCTAGTGCGCAGATTTCGAACCTCCCATTGAAATCTGGTAGTACCGCGTGGATGCGGTAGTACCGCGCTTGAACTACCGCACGCACCCGGTAGTTTCGGATTAGACCGAACGTGGAGCCAAAGTTCTAGTGCGCATCCTAGGATAACCCGGTAGTACTGGACAACGTCCGGTAGTACTGGCCCAGACAGAAAACCCACCTTTGATGTTAATTTGAACCATGAGCACAGAGGGAATAACCATGATATACAATATATGTTCAATTCCAAGAAAGCACTTAGCACACATTAGTGCTCTAATTGTGTTGTCAACAAACATCAAAACAAAAGTGGGGAAATGCTATTTCAACCTCCCCCTTTTTGGTGTTTGATGAACTCACAATTGTTGAGCAAGGATTTGATAGCATTGCACAAGTGAATGAATAAGTAGCTTGGCACAAGACTTGCAATAGATATAGTACTTAAATGAGATAACAAGTCTTACACCACACATAAATTAAAAAGTTCAACTCGAAATAAAATGTTCAACTAAACGGAGACACAAGCAAGAGAATAAAACAAAGATAGAAAGCTTGTGACTCAACTCATGCAAATCCCGGCTCAACCTAATATACTCATTCTCCCCCTTTGTCATAAATGCGAAAAGGGGAGAAGAGGCTAACGCCCCATGTCACTCATCGTCATCGGGAACGTGGTGGGTGGATGAGGAAGGAATGTCGGGGCTGCTACATGTGCTATGCTTGGAGATCCACTATGCCTTGGGAGTGATTTGTTCCTCAGAACCTGGGGACACTAGCAAGCCTTGTTGAACCATCATCTTCTTCTAACGAGCAGCAGCTTTCTTGTGGTAGACATGAGCATCATACAAACGCTCCTGGAGGTCAAGCTGGAGGCAAAAGGCTTTCTTAGCCTTGATCTGGAACTTCTTGAACCAAGAGGGGTCCTCCACAGAGTCAGAAACAACAGAAGGTACTCCAGCCCTCACACCAATGCGAAAGGAAGATGCCTTTTGGGCTGTAGCAGCGGCTAGCTCATATGGTGACACATGAGCCTTCACTCTAGGCTCCCTCACGACTTGCTTAAGCACCACACTGCCATCCTTCATAATGTCCTCCTTTGTGGCTTCCCACCACTTCCTCTTCATTAGCTTCATGTTATAGGGGCAAAAGATGGGAGCCCTCTTGTCAATCACTGTTAGCCAAAGCTCCTCATGGATCCATTCCATCACATCAAAGCGTTCACCAAACCCTTTCTTATCCTTAGAGCCCTTGAGGAGGTCAAACACATATCCATGAACCTCATCCCAATTTCCCACACGAGGAGCAAGTGTCTCCCTATAGATGCGATGAAGAATCTCAAAGGGACGAGTGAGATGAGCATATTTCCCCGGTGTACCTCCTTCCATGGTGATGTTGGCAATAGAATTCTTGTGGCTAGAGGTGTTGTTCTCATGGCACCTCCATCCACATGGATCATGTGCTCCCTTATCTTCATAACCCAAGAGAGCACCAAATTCCTTCAAAGTGGCCGAGAGCACCTTGTCCTTGGTCATTGATACGTCAATTTTGCATCACTATTTTATATCATAATTTTCTGTTATTCATCGATATATTTCATGTTATGATGCATATCTTATGTTACTTTATCTTATTTTGCATGTTTTATAATTTTTGGAGAATAAACAACAGAACCAGAAATCTGATGGAAAAAGCATCGTCGAGATACCATATTTCAGAAGATCAGAAGAAGCAGGGGGACATTCGGGGGTTCCTAAAAGTCCAGAGGAGGAACTCACCCAGAAGGAGAGCCGGAGGGGGGCCACCAGGGGCCCACACCTAGGGGTGGCGCGCCCCCTGGCCGCGCCACCTAGGGGTGTGGCCACCCTGGCCCACCTCCTGGGGTCATCTTTGGCCCCCTGACCCCTAGGGAACCCTAAGCCTCATTCCATCCTCGAAGAATTATTCCGCCGCCGCTGAGGGGCGGAAAACACCCGAGAGAGAAAATCTCTCTAGCAGGGAGAAATCTGCTGGGGAAATTCCTCTCCGGAGAGGGGAAATCACCGCCATCGTCACCATCATCGCTCCGGGCATCATAAAGATCGTCATAATCATCGTCATCACCACCAGAACCATCACCCTCATTATCCACCTTCATCCCGCTGTAGCAATTAGGGGCCTCTATCGTTGTTTTGCATTAGATCTCTCTCCCGGTGTGGATTACTTGTTAGTAGTTGATGCTTGTGAGATTTATCGGTGTTTGCACTTTATAACCAGATTGTTATCATCCATTATATCACCTCTGATTATGATCCATATGATATGTTGTGAGTAGTACGTGTTGTTCTTTAGGACATGCGAGAAGTCAAGTTGTTAGTAGTGAAGTAATGTTGAATAATATTTAATGTTTAATATTTAAGTTGTGGTGTTATTCTTCGAGTGGTGTCATGTGAATGTCGACTACATGATACTTCACCATTTATGGGCCTAGGGGAATGCATCGTGTATTTGGCTACTAATTTTGGGGTTGCCGGAGTGACAGAAACCTAAACCCCCGTTAGAAAACCATTACACGAGGGACCGTAGGATCCCGGAGTTTAAAGTTGTGGTTAGATTTATTTCTTAATTACTTTCTTGTAGTTGCGGATGCTTGCAAGGGGTATAATCACAAGTATGTATTAGTCTTGGATGGGACGGTACATTAGCATAGGTTCACCCACACAACACTGATCAAAACACCGAACATTTTTCAGCTGCATGGAACAAAAGCACTTGACAGAAACCTCCCGTGTGTCCTCGAGAACGTTTGTTAATCATAAGTAAACTCACCGGCTTGTCCTTTGCTGAAGAAAGGATTGGGACACTCGCTGCAATTATTATTACTGCATTTTATTTACTCGCAATTTATTTATCTGCCATATCAAAAACCCATACAAATCTGTTTTCCAGTATTTACAGTTATTCCTTCATCGAAACTGCTTGTCAACACCTTCTGCTCCTCGTTGGGTTCGACACTCTTATTTATTGAAAGTACTATGATACACCCCCTATACTTTTGGGTCATCAAGACTATTTTCTGGCGCCGTTGCCGGGGAGTGAAGCGCTATTGGGAAGTGGAATTGATAAAGGAAGCTTCTGTTGTAAGTGCTGTTTTTATTTCCGTCTACTGCTTTATTACACTATGTTTGGAACTCCTTTTGAGTCCCTGTTTGCGGGCACTGCTGCCACTACTAGGGTAGTAAGTGACCCACTGCATGATTATTTGGATCCCTATAAAATACCTATAAAGTTGTTAAACATGTTATGAATAACTGCTATTCAGGTGATGGAAATGTCCATCCTGGTGATCATTTGCTCTTTTAACATGAATTATGCGAGTTGTTCAAGTGTGCAGGTATTACAATGAGCCAAGTGAAGGGAAATTATTCTCTATATCATTGACAGGCCGAGCCTCTGAATGGTCCAAGCTGCTGAAAAATAGCCAAACTATTGAATGGGAGGAAATTGTACCTCTCTTTTATTCTAAATTCTATCCTCCAAGTGAAATCCATAGAGATCGGAATTATATATATAATTTTTGGCCTCATGACGGAGAGAGTATTTCCCAAGCATGGCGGATATTGAAGTTACTAATGCTCAAATGCCCCATTCATGAGCTCCCCAGTATTATCGTTATTAATAATTTCTATGCAAGGCTTCCTCTTCATGATAAGGATTTATTGGATGCTTCTTGTTCTGGATCATTTACATGTATGAAGGATGAGGCTAAATGGGATCTTCTTGACCGTATTCAAGAAAACACTAAAGCATGGGAGAATGACAAAGGTAGAAAGTCAGGTATAAATTATGATTATGAATGCATTAAAACTTTTATGTCATCCGATGATTTTCATAATGTTAGTACTGCTTATGGTCTTGATTCTCAAGTTGTTGCAAACTTATATAAGGATTTTGCTTCTTATTTTGATATTCCTAAAAAGGAATGGGACAAGTACCATGCACCTTATAAAGATACTGTTAATTGTGTTCCTGCTAGAGATATAGAAGTTCATAATGTTGATTCTATTGTGCCTGAACCTTATATTGAGAAAATGCCTTTCCCTGCTAAGGTAAAAGAACACTCTATGTTATCTAGTGTGGTTAATAAAAGTGCAAGGAAACTTGTAGAATCTAAGGAACAAATAACTGTAGAACCTACAGTAGCAATAGTAAAGGACCTTGTTTCTGAAAATGTAGAAGAGGGACACATTATATTTTGTGAAGATGCTTCTAATATTGTATCTCATCCTAGTAAATCTAGGAAACCTAGTGTTCTTGTGCTATCTGTTAGGATAGGTGATAATTGTTATTATGGTTTATGTGATATTGGTGCTAGTTCTAGTGCTATTCCTTATGAGCTTTATAAAGAAATCATGCATGAAATTGGTTCTTGTGAACTTGAAGGCATTGATGTGATTATTCAACTTGCTAATAGGGAAACTATTTCTCCAATTGGTATCGTTAGAGATGTGGAGGTCTTGTGTGGTAAAACTAAGTATCGTGTTGCTTTTCTAGTACTAGGCACTTCTACTAGTGATACTTGTCCTATTATATTTGGTAGACCTTTCTTAAACACTTGTCGTGCTGTTATTTATTGTAAAAAGGAGAAAATTCTTACAAAGTTTGATGGAGAGTCTTACGAATTTAATTTCTCCAAATTTGCTAAAGCACCTTATGAAGCTGAATTGCCTAATGGGAACTATAAAGTTGAACAGTTGGCTGCTATTTCTCTTTCTCCTAACAATCCTTTGCAACAATACATGGAAGACCACGAAAGTGATGTCTTTATGGAAGAAAGGAATGAAATTGATGAGATTTTCCTACATCAGCCTGCAATGCTGAAACATAATTTACCTGTGGAAGACTTGGGGTACAACATTACCACCCAAGGAAGATCCTGTTTTTGATTTAAAGCCTTTTCTAGGTAATCTTAAATATTCTCATATTGATGATAAGAAATTATATCATGTTATTATTAGTTCTCAACTTTCTGATAAAGAAGAGGAGAGATTATTAGGGATATTGAAGAAACATAGAGGTGCTATTGGTTATACTCTTGATGATTTGAAAGGGATTTCTCCTACTATTTGTTAGCATGCTATTAATATTGAGCCTGATGCAAAGCCAGTTGTTGAGCATCAACGCCGTTTAAATCCTAAAATGAAGGATGTGGTAAGAAATGAGGTATTGAAACTCCTTGATGCTGGTATTATTTATCCTATTGCTGATAGTAGATGGGTTAGTCATGTGCATTGTGTACCTAAGAAAGGAGGGATGACTGTTGTGCCAAATGAAAACACTGAACTTATTCCTCAGACAGTAGTAGTTCGTTATAGGATGTGCATTGATTTTAGGAAGGTTAACAAAGTCACTAAGAAATATCATTATCCTTTGCCTTTTATTGATCAAATGTTAGAAAGGTTGTCTAATAAAACTCATTTCTTCTTTCTTGATGGTTATTCTGGGTTTTCTCAAATTGCTGTTAAAAAGCTTGATCAAGAGAAACAACTTTCACTTGTCCTTATGGAACCTATGCTTATAGACGTATGCCTTTTGGTTTATGTAATGCTCCTGCTACTTTTTCAAAGATGCATGTCTGCTATCTTTCATGGTTTTTGTGAAGAAATTGTGGAAGTTTTCATGGATGATTTCTCCGCCTATGGAACTTCTTTTGATAATTGTTTGCGGAATCTTGATAAAGTTTTGCAGAGATGTGAGGAGACTAATCTTGTTCTTAACTGGGAGAAATGCCATTTTATGGTTAATGAAGGAATTGTTCTTGGACATAAAATATCTGAAAGAGGCATTGAAGTTGATAGAGCTAAAGTTGAAGCTATTGAGAAAATTCCCTGTCCCAGGGATGTTAAAGGTATTCGTAGTATTCTTGGTCATGCTGGTTTCTATAGAAGGTTTATTAAATATTTCTCTAAAATATCAAAACCTATTACTAATCCTCTTCAAAAAGATGTACCATTTGTTTTTGATGAAGATTGTAAAGAAGCTTTTGAAATTTTAAAGAAGGCTTTAATATCTGCCCCTATTGTTCAACCATCTGATTGGAATTTACCATTTGAAATTATGTGTGATGCTAGTGATTATGCTATAGGTGATGTTCTTGGACAACGGGTAGATAAGAAGTTAAATGTTATTCATTATGCTAGTAAAACTCTTGATGCTTCTCAAAAGAATTATGCTACCACCGAGAAAGAGTTCCTAGCTATAGTTTTTGCTTGTGATAAATTTAGGAAGTATATTGTTGATTCTAAAGTTACTATTCATACTGATCATGATTCTATTAAGTACCTTATAGAAAATAAAGATGCTAAGCCTAGGCTTATTAGATGTGTGCTTCTTTTACAAGAGTTTGATTTACATATTGTGGATACGAAGGGTGCTGAAAATCCTCTTGCTGATAATCTGTCTAGATTAGAAAATATCCCTGATGACCCTATTCCTGTTAATGATAGTTTTCCTAATGAACAGTTAGCTGCAATAAAAGTGAGCTCTCAAGAGAGTCCATGGTATGTTGATTATGTCAACTTTATTGTTTCGAAGTATTTGCCTCCTACCTTTACAGCTCAGCAAAGAAGAAAATTCTTCTATGATTTGAGGCATTATTTTTGGGATGACCCACACTTATATAAAGAAGGTGTTGATGGTATTATGAGAAGATGTGTTCCTGAAAATGAAAAACAAGAGATATTGAGAAAATGTCATAGTAGTGCCTATGGAGGACATCAGGCTGGAGATAGAACTGCACATAAAGTTCTACAATCGGGTTTTTATTGGCCTACTCTCTTTAAAGTTGCTAGAAAATTTGTTTTATCTTGTGATCAATGTCAAAGGGTTGGAAATATTTCTAGGCGTAATGAAATGCCTATGAATTATTCTCTTGTTGTTGAACCGTTTGATTGTTGGGTTTTGATTTTATGAGTCCTTTCCCTCCTTCAAAAGGCTATACTCATATTCTTGTTGCTGTTGATTATGTTACTAAATGGGTATAAGATGTACCTACTAAAAGTGCTGATGGTGAAACCTCAATAAAAATGCTTAAACACATAATTTTCCCTAGGTTTGGTGTGCCTAGATATCTTATGACTGGTGGGGGTTCTCATTTTATTCATGGCGGTTTTAGAAAAACTCTTGCTAAATATAATGTTAATCATAGAACTGCTTCACCCTACCATCCTCAAACTAGTGGGAAAGTAGAATTATCAAATAGAGAAATCAAATCTATGTTGCAAAAGACTGTTAACAAATCTACGAAAAATTGGGCTGAGAAATTAAATGATGCTCTGTGGGCTTACAGAACTGCTTACAAAAATCCCATGGGCATGTCCCCTTATAAAATGGTTTATGGAAAAGCTTGTCACTTGCCTCTAGAATTAGAACACAAAGCTTATTGGTCAGTGAAAGACCTAAATAGAGATTTTAAACTTGCTGGTGAGAAAAGGCTGCTTGACTTAAGTTCTCTACATGAATGGAGGAGTGAAGCATATGAAAATGCTAAGCTCTTTAAAAATAAAGTTAAAAGGTGGCATGATAAGAGAATTATTAAAAGAGAATTTCATTTAGGTGAGAAAGTGCTATTGTATAGGTCTCGTCTCAGATTTTTTGCAGGAAAATTACTCTCGAGATGGGAAGGACCTTTTGTTATCGAAGAGGTATATCTTTCGGGGGCAAATAAAATTGTTTCCCTTGAAGACAACTCCTCACAAGTGGTGAATGGCCAAATACTCAAGAATTATATTTCTGGAGATCCTTATAATAAAAATGTTGATTGCATTCAAGCCATGATCCCGAAGGAGTTTATTAAGAAGCATATTTCAGAAACTGCTGAGTCGGCTTTCAAATAGGTAACAGTTTTGGTAAGAAAATGTTTGCAAAACATCTTCCAACTTATATTTTTGCTGTTTTTAGAAAATATGAAAAATTATGAGCCGGAAACGAGAGGGAGACGGAGCCCGGAGGCTCCACACCATAGGGTGGCGCGGGCCCGCCTCTAGCCGCGCCAGCCCATGGTGTGGGCGCCCCGGAGCCCCTCTCTGGCTCGTTTTCGACATGGACTTTCCTTTCGATATGAAACTTTTTGCTATATAATCCCCCGAACCCGCCGAGGTCCGTTTATCGGTTTCTCGTCGTGTTTCTGTTTCGAGCTGTTTCTGACAGGATCTGATTTCAGTTTTAGAAGCATCATGGTCTCCGCCAACAACAACAGGGGGAAGGGACCCAAGGAAGATGATGTCCAAGACCTGAAGCCAGAGGAGGAGATCAAGAGCGGAGCTGAAGGAGATGTAGAAGAAAACCCACGAGTGCGTCCACGCGCCACCGTTGCAAGCATTGGGGTGGTGCCTAACCCCTTGAAGCTCAAGATAAACGCGTGGATGAGCACCGGAGGGAAGGTTCCATGTTACTCCCTGGCTTCAAAGACACCTGTTGCGGGAGTCAAGAACTACTTCCACACATTAATTCATGATTATCAGAGGAAAAAGGTGCCCAATAGGGATTTCCCTATATGTGGGATATGAATCGTTCTAACCGTGCAGATGAAGGAAGCTCTCAACCTAGGGAAGAGTGGGGGGAAATCTTGGTGGCTAGGATTCACCGTCTGACAGGCATGCAAACTGTATTGATCGCAATACGGAGGTGATGCGCATGCTTATGTTCGCGATAAAAGATCTGAAGAAATCTATTGATAAGCTCATCGAGAAGGATTCACCACCACCACCGATGAATTGATTCGTCATTGGTTTTGGCATCCCCTTAGCTTGTTCCCAGTTTGGGGGGATTGTCGCGGTATCACATCACTATCTTTCATCTTTTTACTTTTTCAGTAGTCATATCATGAGTAGAGAGGTTATCATATAGGATGGTTTGCAGCATGGAAGTGTCTCTCCCTAGTTGGTTATCGTTGTATCCGTTGGTGTGAGTTGCCGGTTTGAAATATTAATGAGAAGTTTCATCATTTACTTTCTATGCACATTATTTCAGTTTTCAACTTTTGTCATATGGTTGAGCTTGTTATTAGTACTTGGTATCACTCTAGAGATCATCAAGTTAATCTAGTTGGTTTTGGCAAACTTAGCTTGGGTCAGCAAAAATAATAATTTGAGTTGCTAGTTTAAGAAAGAGTAATTTGCCTATTAGCTCATAAACTTAGTATTCACAATTTAAGATCATTTGTGCTTTCTATGAAGATTGCATGATTGGTTTCATCATATGATATTTGTTTGTTTTCCTTCAACTCTTATGCTTGCTACCCAGCCTTGCTAGCCAAAAACCCTGTACTGAGAGGGATTGTTTCTCGTGCATCCAAACCTAAAACCCAAAACCTTGCCATTTGTGTCCACCATACCTACCTACATGTGGTATTTCACCGCCACTCCAAGTAAATTGCTCATGTGCTACCTTTAAAACTTTCAAATTACTCATGTTTTGTGTTCCTGTTTTAGCTCATGAGGACGCAAATAGAGAATCTTTATCTCACTTGTTGATTGGACTCACACACCTGGACTAGTTGCTTCATCCGCTTATCCAAATGCTAGAAGAGCTGGCAGCGGGGTGCCCAGCCCCAAATAATAATACAAATTCTTTTCACTCTTTTTGCCCCTGATTTATCAGTCAAAGCATAATTGTGTAAACAAAAGAGAAAGAGGGATGACCTTCTATACCAGTTGCGTCCTTCTATGATAGCTGCTCTTGTGAGTCTAGTTGGCTTGTGACGTACTGTATTTTCTGTTTTCCATTCGTTGACATAAATATACACCTCTCAAAATTTAGACACTCCTCCACTGTTTGTGATTGTTGGAAAGCACCCGAGGATTCGGTTAGCCATGGTTTGTGTAAGATGGATGGGAGGAGTGTCATGCATTTCATACCTCTGTTTATTAAAATAAAATCTCTAGCACATGAGTGGTCAATTCTTCCCTCTGCGAAGGGCATATCTTTTACTTTTATGTTGAGTCAGTAAACCCATTTCCTTCTGTCTCCAGCAAGCATTTGAGTTGTTGTGATCACATCATCTATATGTTGATTTATTCAATCATGTTTTCTATCCTTCTTTGTTTAGCACATGCTTTATTATCTGAATGAATATTACTTTGAAAGCTATGAATCACTATAAAAGAGTGTTATAATTAAACATGTTAAGCTCTACAATATAAACCTTGTTATAAAGACTTCACCTAAGATAAGTATATTTTCATTAAATGTTCTCTGACAAAGAACGAAGTTTGCCATTACCAATTTTGATTCTCTCTTTTGTATCTTTGTTTGTGACTCCCTTTACTTGTTTCAAGTTAAGTTATATGAGAGGAAGTTGATGTCTGTAATGATTGGTGCATAGGTAAATGTGATGCTTCTTGTCCGTATTTTATTTATCGACTCTTCACTCCATAAACTTGTGGTCATGTTTTCTGAGTTCAGTTTCGCTTGGGGAACGAGGTCTAAGCTTGGGGGGAGTTGATACGTCCATTTTGCATCACTATTGTATATCATAATTTTCTGTTATTCATCGATATATTTCATGTTATGATGCATCTCTTATGTTATTTTATCTTATTTTGCATGTTTTATAATTTTTTGAGAATAAACACCGGGATCAGAAATCTGATGGAAAAAGCACCGTCGAGATACCATATTTTAGAAGATCAGAAAGGGGGGCATCCAGGGGTTCCTAAAAGTCTAGAGGAGGAACTCAGCCAGAAGGAGAGCCGGAGGGGGGCCACCAGAGGTCCACGCCTAGGGGTGGCGCGCCCCCCTGGCCGCGCCATCTAGGGGTGCGGCCACCCTGGCCCACCTCCGGGGGTCATCTTTGGCCCCCCTGACCCCGAGGGAACCTTAAGCCTCATTCCATCCTCGAAGAATTATTCCGCCGCTGCTGCGGGGCGAAAAAACACCCGAGAGAGAAAAGCTCTCTGGCAGGGAGAAATCTGCCGGGGAAATTCCTCTCCGGAGAGGGGAAATCACCGCCATCGTCACAGTCATCGCTCCAGGCATCATCAAGATCGTCATCATCATTGTCATCACCACCAGCACCATCACCCTCATCATCCACCTTCATCCCGCTGTAAAAATTAGGGGCCTCTATCGTTGTTTTGCATTAGATCTCTCTCCCGGTGTGGATTACTTGTTAGTAGTTGATGCTTGTGAGATTTATCGGTGTTTTCACTTTATGACCAGATTGTTATCATCCATTATATCACCTCTAATTATGATCCATATGATGTGTTGTGAGTAGTTCGTGTTGTTCTTGAGGACATGGGAGATGTCAAGTTGTTAGTAGTGAAGTAATGTTGAATAATATTTAATGTTTGATATTTAAGTTGTGGTGTTATTCTTCTAGTGGTGTCATGTGAACGTCGACTACATGAAACTTCACCATTTATGGGACTAGGGGAATGCATCGTGTATTTGTCTACTAATTGTGGGGTTGCCAGAGACAGAAACCTAAACCCCCGTTAAGAAACCCTTACACGAGGGAGCGTACGATCCCGGAGTTTAAAGTTGTGGTTAGATTTATTTCTTAATTACTTTCTTGTAGTTGAGGATGTTTGCAAGGGGTATAATCACAAGTATGTATTAGTCTTGGATGGGACGGTACATTAGCATAGGTTCACCCACACAACACATATCAAAACACCAAACATTATTTAGCTGCATGGAACAAAAGCACTTGACGGAAACCTCCCGTGTGTTCTCGAGAATGTTTGCTAATCATAAGTAAACTCACCGGCTTGTCCTTTGCTGAAGAAAGGACTGGGCCACTCGCTGCAATTATTATTACTGCATTTTATTTACTCGCACTTTATTTATCTGCAATATCAAAAACCCCTACAAATCTGTTTTCCAGTATTTACAGTTATTCCTTCATCGAAACTGCTTGTCAACACCTTCTGCTCCTCGTTGGGTTCGACACTCTTATTTATCGAAAGTACTACGACACACCCCCTATACTTGTGGTTCATCAGTCATCCACCTCAAAGTCCTCCCCTCATTAGTCCCAAAATGCACAGTTGCATAGAATTGCATAATGTAGCACATAATATAAGAATGGTTGAACTTCATGAGAGTAATGAGTCCAAACTCCTCACACATTGCCAAGGACTCATCAAAATACCCTTTGAACTTGGGAAACCTCATATGGGAGATGTTGAGAGTGTGCTGAATGGTGACTGGGTAATCCTTCCTCACATAGATCTCATTGTAAACTCGCTCTTGGTCTTTAGTGAAGAAGTGGGGATTATCCATCAAATCCCTCTCATGCTCATTGGGATTCTCCTCTCTATATTCTTGATAGGCTTCGGGCTTTGACTTGTTGAATGGCTTACGAGCCTATTTCCTAGCCACGGTCTTGGGTTGAGAAGAGCTACCACCAACACGTCCACCCCGACCACCACCACGAGTCCTAGCGGTGGTAGGGGGCGGGCATGATCTCAGCCTCAGCCTCAAAATCTGCCATGATCTCATCACTATCATCCTCAGAAGCCATAGCCTTGTCACCCAGAGCCTTGCGCTTGTTCCTTGCATATCTGACCGGTTCCTTCCCCAAATTCCCCGAACCATGAGAACCTGTGAAAATAGAGGGATAGGGATGGGAAACAAGATGAGGGAACATACTCAAAGGATATTGTCGTGGGATAATCACGGCAGACGTTACCAGGGGTAACTTATCTTGGGGCAATTCGACTCTGGTGTTTGGGAGAGGGTTTAGCTCAGGGGAAATCATGCTATCAATCAATCTGGTAGCTCTGGCAATCAAGTCGCCGAGTCTCCAATCTAGGGTTACAACTATCAGCTCTCGTGTTACAAGGATACTCGAATATCTGATGAAGCTCTCTTTTTCTAACCCTAGGAGCCGGCTTATATCTTACCCGGCTCCCTGGCTTCCTATACAAGGCATACTCGGAATCCTACCCGGAAACCGCACATAACCCTAAGCTTCCTAACTGTAACCCCAAGGGTCGGGTTACAAGACCTACGCTCCTTCTTGGGCCTGCTAGAAGCTCCTCGTCCTTAAGCCGGGTCTTGTATGATTACCTTTGGGCCGGGTTTCACCTTGGTGTTACCATACCAGGTTATCATCCCTCCATCAGTAGTCCCCAGAATAGCTTGGGCTTCGTAGGATCAACCATGAAGCGCACGCTATTCCCTGCAAAACAATAAACATGCAAATTCATAAAATACCGGGTTAGAATGCTTTGATAATAGCTAGGCTTTGCTCTGTAGGCGGTCCATATAATAACCCGGCTTTTTCGATTCAAACATCATTTTCCCGGGTCAACACTCCAAGGAAAACGTGACAAGACCCGGATTCGCACCGTTGCCAATCAGTCAGAATATCATGCTCGCAATCCATTTCAATCCCTTCCGGATATTATGCAACGGGCGCTTTAATGCTTATCCCAAAATATCCGGGCCGAATAACCCCTTTTCCGAAAATTTGGCACTTACCGCCCAGGCCTAGGGCATTTCCCCCCACTCCTATAAATAGGTACCCTCGGGTCACCCTTTAGATCCACTAGCCATTCCTCTCCCTAACCTTTCGTCTCCATTCCATCTTGGCACCTGCGAGCTCGAGCTCGAGCCCGTCCTTAGCAGAGCCACGCCGCCGGCCACGGGAACATCGCTGGGACCGCGCCGCCGCTGTCAGGCCGCCACGCCCGTACCCACGATGCTGCCGTCGATCTCCGCCGCCGCGCCCTCGAGCAATCCGCCGGAGAGCCCAAGGATCCGCCACCGTCGAGCCATCCGCCGCCGCCGCGCTCCCATCTCGATTCAACCGGTAAGTCCCTTAATCCTTTAGATCCAGATTCTAATTTCTCGCAAATAGATTGGATCTAATCTCTCCTTCAAATTCTCCACCATTCCTCATTAGCTAGATATGCCCTAATCTTCCTTTTTCCATGGCTAGCACTTAATTAGATCCAAGCGTGCGCCCCTCAGCATATCTTCACCATTTGCAATCGTGAATTTTCCCTCTATATGTTTTTGACTAGATCCAATCTGCTAAATTTTTTGCAAGCACTTCTCGCTAAGTCGGATAACTGTAATCTCCGGGTCTCTCGTTATTCATACTCTGTATTTGTCTCTTTTTTAGATCTTTACCTATGGCTCCTAAGGCCAGTGCTAAGCTGAAGGGAAAACACCCGGCCAACAAGCAAAAGCCGAGTCAATCGATCTCCGCCAACTGGGCGAGGTCGACTGTGACAAAGGCTAAGCTTGACGAGCTTTCAGAGTCGGGTGTTTTGCCCACCAGGGAGGAGATCCACTAGAGGGTACCTGGAGAGGAGATTCGGCCTGCTCCGGGTCTTGACGAGGTGGTGGTTTTTGTCAAACACGTGATCCGGGGTTTCCGCCCCCCGGGTCACCCTTTCTTCCATGAGCTCCTGGACCACTACAAGCTCCGGGTATTCGACATTGGCCCCAACTCCATGCTTAATATCACTCGCTTCATAGTTTTATGTGAATCGTATTTATGTGTTCCTCCAAATCTAGCTCTGTTCCTTGAAATTTTCCAATGTAAGCCGTGCCGAGAGAGCGGCGATGGGGTCCTCCTAGTCTGTGGAGGAGTCTCCATCCAGAGGCGGAAAAATTCCCTCATGCCGACTCTGAGCCTCAGTTCGCACGTCAAACACTGGCAGAAAACTTATTTTTATTGCCAAGACACCTCTTTAGCCGGCAAAAAGCCACTGCCGGGTTTCACCGATGATCTCCTTAATCTTTCCGATAATCTCAGCTCTTTTGCTTCTGAGGCCGAGAGGCAGTCTATCCAGCCTCTCCTCAATAAACTTGTTGTACTCTCGGCCCAAGGTCTCCTAGGGCTCAATCTGATTAAAACCTGGGTGAGTTGCCGGATTCAGCCTAACAGCACCCGGATAAAACTTATGTGCCAGTACTCCGGACATATTACCGACTCTCTCCGATACTCGGAGAAAAATTACCCGGCTGGTGACATAAACAAGCTCATGAAGACCTTCTTAGCCGAGAAACTCGATGCTATCAAGAATATAGCCGGGCTTAACCCCTTCACGCGAGATAATCCGGCTCCTCCAGTAAGACCCGGATATTATCCCTTCATTCGAATAATATTCCTTATGTATATTTACTAACCCTTGTCATGATGTTTTCCTCTCAGGAAGATGACGCATTCTGGAAGATAGTTACTCCTCCCCCTTCTGAAAACTCGGAAGAAGACTAGGAGCCGGTTGATTCCGATGAAGGTAAAATCCGAATCTTTTTCATGTACTTTCTTTGTTAACTTACTTAGACCAACTTTTTCCCCCTTTCCAACAATGCATCTTGTTTGCCAGAACTAGAGGATAACGAGGACACACAGTCGGACGAAAGCGAGGCTGAGCTGGAGGTAGAGGTTGGAGCAAAGAGGAGGACCTGGGGAGTTGTCTTCAAGGTGCATTATTCCTCTATTGCCTCCAAACCATACTCGTACACTAACATGTGCGAACTTAACCAACACTTACTCGATTCATCAAACTTGAAGGAACCTTTCCCAGTCAAACGTAGGGTAACCCGGAACTCTCCGGGTGACGATCCTCTTCACCCGGGCATCCCTTCATCCCCCGTTCGCCGAGCCGATATTCCCCAAACTTATTCATCTTATATCCCTCGGAAATTTCCATCTCCAAACCATACGTTAGCCGGCCAACTTAGGGTCTCACTTTCCAACTCCTTATCAGCTTCTTCCGGGTCTAGCAACGATCTCCCGGCAGATTTCTTCGTGAACACCGGGTAACTTACCTTTCTTGCTATTTGATACACTAGTTTTTTCCATATCTTTCATTCACCCTATACTGACTATTTCTTTCTCTTTCTCAGGGCCAAGGTCACCATCAGTGAGCCTGAGCACATGGATGTGGATAACCCAGCTATGGAAGAGCCGGAGGTTGTTGTGCAGCCCGCGGCTGGCGGTGCAGAAGAAGAACAGGAAGGTTTGCTGAGGGACCCGGTGGGGCAGGAAGCCGAGTTTCCACTGCCGGGTGACGGGGACATCGAGTTCCTGGGATCACGGATGGGTGACCCCACTCCTAACTTCTAGGCAACTCGGGTCCACTCCCCTAAGCAAGAAAGGACCCCGCCTCCGAGTAATAACCCCAGCTCCTCCAGGCCAAGACTCGGCGATCTGAACTTTGAAGGAATGCTAGATGCGCTCTTCTCCCTGAAGACCAATGAAAGGGATATTCTGGAAGCCATGGCAGCTGAGCACCAGGTAACTTAATCCATGTTGCTTGTATATTCATCTAGTCCCCAAGTTCCGAGTGAACTATGCAAAGTTTGTTCGATACTTTCATAGCTACATAATTTACCATACCCAGTTATATCATGTATCAGACTGACTGTTCCTTTTCTTTTTTCACAGGCACACGTGGCCTGGTCTGAGGAGATGTTGGCGAAAACCAACAAGCTCCTTGAGGTCGAGACAAAGTTACGTGAAGAGCTAGAAGTTGAGGTGAAAAACCTTGACAAAGAAGTGAGAAAGTACAAGAAAAGGTCCCAAACTGCCGAGGGTACGCTGAAGAAAATTTCAGCCCAGATTGCCGATACTTACCGCACTCTACTTGGTAAAAATTAACTTACGGATTATAACCCGGATTTCTCATTCCGTAAGGTTCATAACCCGGATCTCAGTGCTTTAACTTTTCTGTTACTTTGCA
This sequence comes from Alopecurus myosuroides, assembly GCA_028641055.1. Taxonomy (NCBI): domain Eukaryota; kingdom Viridiplantae; phylum Streptophyta; class Magnoliopsida; order Poales; family Poaceae; genus Alopecurus; species Alopecurus myosuroides. The sequence continues at coordinate 309,831,164 of CM054057.1, read as the reverse complement.
GGTCCGGGTGAGGTAGCCCCAGATGAAGATGATGTTGAGAAGTTGAAGACGCTGAAGGCCGTAATCCGGCAATTCACTATCGGCACCAAGTGGATTTTGGAGGCTGTGAAGTGGCCGGGTGAGGGTTATTGTGGTTTGAACGATATGCTTGAAGCATGTTCTACCATTCCCGCCTGGATCGACCACTGGAAGCGTTCATCGTGCCGGATTGGGGCAACCCGCGGGCTCGCTCTGGCCAAGGCCTATTTTCCTAGGCTTGAGCCAGCAAAGCTCGTGGGCGGGTTTCCCGAGTTCAACAACGACGGCTCCAAGTTCACTGGTAAGGATTACAAGACCATTCACGCTCAGGTGCGTCACTCGGCAAGTTTGATAGCCGACAAACTGGATGTAAGCAAGATCACTCCGCCCTATGATGCTAATGACAAGCCGGTTCCATCGGACCTCCCTAAGCCCTTTGACATGCTGGAACGGTGGAAGGAAGAAGCTGCCAAGAAGAAAGCTGAGGCCGATACTGTGCCTTCCCCTCTACTCCGGTTGTCCCTCCTCCAGCCCGTGCTGATACTGCGGCTAACCCGAACGTGAGAGCGGAGAAGACCACCGATGAGCATTCCACAGACCCGGCTGCCAAGGATAACGTTGATGACTCGGCTATGAATGCCGAGTAAAGTTGCACTATTTATCGCCTCAAACACTTATTCGGCCAATAGGCATTATGTAATATGCCTGATACAATTATTCTTTTAATAGTGCGCCTGTGCACTTTTCGATACAATTTCCTCGGTTTGTAATACGTTTAAACCTTAATGGCTTTTGGTGGCCCTTCTGGCCCCTCGCTTTGATATGATATTTTGCAGTTTTGGACCTCTTTTGTTATTTTGCCGATCTTTTATCTTTTTCCTTCTGTGAGACTCGGTTTCCGGGTCTCGGGGTTTTTGACCAAGTGGACTTTTATTTCTTAAGTCCCCAAGACTCGGATTTTTGGGTTTTTAAGCTTAATAGCTAAACAATTTGTTGCTTTTCTCAAATTCCCAAGTCCCCAAGACCCGAATTTCCGAGTCTAGGGATTTGTAGTTTTCAACAAAACAAATTGTTTTTACTAAGGCCCAAAACATAGAGTTGCTCACGTAGGTTTGAAGTTATGCTTAACATGTTGTGAGTTTCCGGCTGTTAACCTTGTACTCTGCATAACTTGTGGTTTAGATGACCCTTTTGATCCTCTTTGTTGTAAGCCGGCTTTCGTGTGGATATTCAATGTTGCTATAACTTTATAAAAACAGGGTCAGGCAAGTCCCATTGGGCATCATGACTGATTGTGATTACACGTTAGCAAAGTATGCCACATTTTTGCGAGTCACATCAAGCTTAAACAAGAGAAATCAAGAAAAATTTGGCTCTATTGTCCGGTTATAAGATTGTAACCGTACTTATTGCAAGTAATCGGTCTGTATAACTTAATGGCATCATGGTCGGGTCTTTGAGTTTGTAACTGTGCTATTCAAGCAATCAGCCCCCAAGACCTATATATACGATTTTAGGAAAAATACAAAACTAAAGTACTATAAGCAAACACATAATACTTACCTGGTAAAGTAAAAAACAGAAGGTCAATAAAACAGAAAGACAAAAACTTAACAGAAATAAATAAGAAAGAAGCAATATCATAGTTTAACCATCTCTTTATTGATATGAGAAAAGTTAGGTCAGCAAGCCGCCTCATTAAAAACCCTCTAGTCCCCTTAGGTACCCTGGATAGGAAAAGAGTGCGTCTGAAACCTGCTGCATGTTACATCGTGTAATTCACTTGTAAACCTGGCCTATGCTAGGTGTAGTAGGGACGTAGCTGAGCCACGTTCCACGGTCTTTCCCTCTCTTGCATAGATGAAGTGGTGTGGGTGGTGTCATTGACAGTATCCGACTCTTTCCTTGCATCTACTAAGTAATATGATCCATTGTGCCGGTTCCGGCTTATGATGAATGGTCCTTCACATGGTGGAGATAACTTGTGCTTTCCTTCCTTTGATTGTACCAAGCACAATACCAGGTCCCCCTCCTGGAAGACCCGGGTTTTGACTCACCGACTATGGTATCTCCTCAAATCTTGCTGATATATGGCTGACCTCTCCAAGGCTTGCTCCATGTGTTCTTCTAGCATATCCACGGCATCCTGCCGGGTCTTCTCATTCTCCACCTCGACATAAGCCGACACTCGGGGCGAGTCATGAATAATGTCACTCGGCAACACTGCCTCTGCACCATAAACCATGAAAAACGGGGTCATCTGAGTAGATCTGTTAGGTGTAGTGTTAATTCCCCAAACTACTGATGGTAGCTCTTCAACCCATGCTCCAGCAGCTCTGACGCACGGGACTCGCAGCCGTGGTTTTAACCCACGAAGTAACTCCTGATTTGCCCTCTCCACCTGTCCATTAGCTTGTGGATGGGCTACCGAGGCTATGTCAAGCCGAATACCATTGTTCCCGCAAAATTTCTCCATCTCACCTAAGGACATGTTGGTTCCATTGTCTGTTATTATGCTGTGAGGGTATCCAAACCGGTAGATAATCCTTTTCAGGAACTTGACTGCTGTGATTGCTTTGCAATTGGTAACTGGCATAACTTCGACCCACTTAGTAAACTTATCAATAGCTACCAAAAGGTGAGTCTTTTTGCAAGGTGACATGTGGAAGGGGCCCACCATATCCATACCCCAAACAGCAAACGGCCAGGTCAGCGGGATTGTTTGCAGCTCCATAGCCGGCACATGGGTTTGGCGAGCGTACCTTTCACATCCATCACACCTTGCCACCAAGCGTTCCGCGTCTGCTAAGGCCGTGAGCCAGAAAAACCGTGTCGATATGCTTTGGCCACAAGGGATCTTGTGGAGGCATGATGCCCACAATCACCTTCATGGATCTCCTTCAAAATCTGTCGGCCCTCTTCTGGTGCTACACAGCGCAAAAAGACTCATGCTGCACTTCTTTTATACAACTCCCCGTTGATAATAGAATAGCCCTTTGCTCGTCTCAAAATTTTCCTTGCTAGAACTTCCTGCGGTGGTAACTCGCCCCGTGATAGGTAGGCCAAAAACGGTTCTGTCCACTCGGGAACAGCGCGTACTGTGGCCACGAGCTCCAAATCCGGGTCTTGGTTAGCCACCTCTTCCTCAGACTCGGTTTTAACAGATGGCCGCCATAACTCGTCCAGGAAAAAATTAGGTGGAACCGGCTCTCTGCGCGAGCCGAGTCTTGCGAGCGCATCTGCTGCCTCGTTCTTTCGCCTATCAATATGCTCCACCTCATACCCGGAAAAAGACCCGGCAAGCCTGTCCACCTCTCTACGATATGCTGCCATTGTTGCATCTTTTCTATCCCAAGTTCCTGAGACCTGCTATACCACAAGGTCCGAGTCTCCATAGCACCGTATTCGCCTAATGTTCATCTCCTTTGCTATTCTCAATCCATGTAATAATGCCTCATACTCGGCCACATTCTTGGAGCAATCAAAGTGAATCTGCAACACGTAGCTCAATTTGTCGCCTTTGGGTGATGTGAGTACCACCCCAGCTCCTGACCCCTCATACTGCTTAGAACCATCAAAGTGCATCACCCAAGACTCGGAACTTGGCATCATTGTGGGCACGCTTGTGTGAGTCCAATCATTGATAAAATCAGCTAAAGGTTGAGACTTGATTGCAGACCTGGGCTCGTAGTTGATGTGATAATCTCCCATCTCAATGGCCCACTTGGCTATTCTACCTATCGCGTCTGAATTCCTGATAATATCTGCCATTGGTATAGAGCTAAGCACGGTTATGGGGTGTTCCTGAAAATATGGTTTCAATTTCCGGCTGGCCATGAAGACCCCGAAAACTAGTTTTTGCCAATGTGGGTAATGCTGCTTCGCCTCCGATAGTACTTCACTCACATAATAAATCGGCCTTTGTACCGGGTGATCCTTTCCATCCTCCTTGCGCTCGACAACAACCACGGCGCTAACCGCCCGGGGCCCGGCCGCAACGTATAACAACATGGGCTCTTTAGGACCCGGTGCCGCCAGAATCGGTGCCTCAGATAATTGCTTTTTCAGAGCTTCGAACGCCTCGCCCGTCTCTTGGTCCCAAACAAATTTGTCGGTCTTCCTCAAGAGCCGGTATAAAGGTATTGCCTTCTCTCCAAGCCTGGATATAAACCGGCTTAATGCTGCTACACATCCTATAAATTTTTGAACATGCTTCAGGCCTTCCGGCTTTTTCAGATTCTGAATAGCTTTAATCTTATCCGGGTTTGCCTCAATTCCTCTCTCGGAAACAATGAAACCGAGTAACTTTGCTGCTGGAACTCCGAACACACACTTTGTGGGGTTAAGCTTCATCTGATATCTTCTCAAATTTCTGAACGTTTCCTTTAGGTCATCAATGAATGTTTCTGCCTTCCTGGTTTTAATCACCACGTCATCAACATAAGCATGGACGTTGCGTCCAATCTGATCCTCAAAACACTTCTGAATGCACCGTTGGTATGTTGCGTCAGCGTTCTTTAGCCCAAAAGTCATGGTTTTGTAACAGAAAGCTCCAAATGGGGTTATGAACGATGTTTTCTCCCAATCTTCCTTCTTGATCTTGATCTGGTGATACCCGGAATAGGCATCCAATAAACACAATAGGTCACTTCCCGCCACCGCGTCTATAATCTGATCTATCCTTGGAAGGGCAAACGGATCCTTTGGGCAATGTTTGTTGAGACTCGTGTAATCTATGCACATCCTCCACTCGTTGCTCTTTTTCATCACCAGAACCGGATTTGCCAGCCAATCCGGGTGAAAGACCTCCATGATAAAGCCGGCTGCAAGGAGCCGAGCTATCTCCGCTCCTATAGCCTTTCTTCTTTCCTCGATCATTTTTCTCAGGCCCTGCTTCACAGGCCGGGACTTGGTATCAACATGCAAACTGTGCTCAGCTAACTCGGTCGGGATACCCGGCATATCGCTAGGCATCCAAGTGAAAACATCTTGATTACCACGAATAAACTCAATAAGTGCTTCTTCCTGCTTACTGTCTAGGTTAGATCCTATAGCAAATTGCTTGGAGGGATCACCTTCGACGAAAGCCACCATCTTTGTGTCCTGTGCTGCTTTGAATTTTGCTCTCTCATCTTCCGTATTCGGTCTTTTCAATGTTGTTCTATCTTCCGGGTCTACCTGAGACCGGTAATACTTGATCTCTTCCTTCCTGCATGCCTGCGCTGCCATTGCCGTGTCTCCTTCGTCACACTCAGCTGCTATAACCCGGTTGCCGTGTATAGTAATAGTTCGCTTGCGACCCGGGATCTTTAGCTGTAGGTACACGTAACACGGCCTGGCCAAGAACTTGGCGTAAGCCGGCCTTCCGAACAACGCGTGATAAGGACTGCGCAATTTTACCACCTCGAACGTGAGCCACTCCACTCGGAAATTGTCCTTCGATTCTCCAAAAGCAACCTCTAGTGTGATCTTTCCTTCTGGGCATGCTGAATGACCCGGCACGATCCCATGAAAAACTGTAGAACTTTTCTGCAACTGAGACTCCTTGAGCCCCATGCGTAGGAAAGTTTCTCAATATAAGATATTGATGCTACTCCCACCATCCATCAGAACCTTTTTCAGCTCGTAACCAATGACCTGTGGTGCAACTACCAAAGCCAGCACACCCGGATGTTCTATTGTTTCCGGGTGATCCCTCCTGCTCCATGTGACCTCTTGGTCTGACCATCTCAAGTATCTCGGAACAGCTGAAGAAACCGAGTTTACTGCTCTTTTGAGTATCTTTCTATCTTTATTGGAAGTCCCCGTAGTATGGACGTGGTACTGCCCTAGCTGCTTTGGGTTGGCTTGGAAACCTCCAGCGCCTCCTTGATTGTTACCCGGATTACCACCTCCTGTGTTGCCAGCCGGGGGTGGGCCATTGCTCGGGTTTCCGCCCGGACCCGGTCCTGCTCCCCGGCCTGCGCCTCGCAGGGCCTTTTGTATTTCCTCGTTCTTCCATCTCTGTAAATCTACGCACTGCTCCAATGAATCATTAGCCGGCCTGCCGTTTCTGCTATGACGCGGACAGGGCATCCTGAAGGCCTCTATATGATTAGCCGGCCTCGGTGGTCCTTGGTAGTTTCCTCCATTGAAGTTTCCTCCGTTGAAATTTCCCTCAGCTCTGGGTCTCGCAAACCCGGCTTCTGTATTGGCGACAAACTCGGAGTTTCCTTCATATGGGCGCTTGTGCTGGTTGTTTCCGTTATTTCCTCCATTATTACCCGGTGCAGCTCCATTGCCGGGTCTTCCATTATTGTTTGCGTTGGCCTTTGCTTTTTTATCATCAACATCCTCCTCTGTGGTATCTGTGGCGGCGTTCTTATTGCATGTGTCCATCAACTCTCCCATTGTAACCTCTGAAGCGTGCCGGCTAGACTTCATGCGTGTCAGTATTTGCACTAGGGGTATGTACTTGCATGTTTTTGCCATAGCTTGTAATGCATCCTTTGGCTGGATATCAGTGGACGAGTGGAGAATTTCCATAACCCGGCGCACCCAACTGCGTGCCGACTCTCCCTTCTTCTGGACACATCGTTCTAAATCATCGATCGTAAATAACTTCCTGCACGTTCCATGAAAGTGCTTGATAAAGGCAGTTTTCAGCTCACCCCATGAATTGACGGATTTCTCGGGTAGGTTATTGAACCATAACTTTGCTGCTCCCTCTGACATCATTAGGTACATAAATTTGGCTTGAAGATTCTCTGATGCGTTGCGAATTGACATGGCCATCTCATAACTGCTCAACCAGGTTTCTGGATCCATGGTCGGCTCATAATTAACCACTTTACCCGGTTCCTTGAACTTATCCGGGTAAGGCTCAGCCCTCATGGTGTCCGACAGACACTTAGGCCCGGCGAGATTTGCCGGTACTGGCCTCACCCGGGAAACGTGCGATCCCGCGGCCGGTACGGCGGGGGGTGCAACCGCTACTGGCCCTCGTACCGCAGACCCGGCCGCTGCACGCCTGGCTCGAGAACTGTCCACAATAGCTTGTGCCGCTGATGCTGTTGGCGTTGCCGGCCTACGGGGAGGAGGCGGCACTTGCTGCTGCTCTGCCCTCCGCCGCACCGAACTCGACTGGATATGACCGGTATTTCCGTTCTGCCGGCTTACATATGGTGTTCCGTGCATTCCACTCCTGTTATCCGGGTAATTGGTCTGCTGAACTATCGTTGTGCGCAACAAATCTATTGCCCGCCGGGTCTCCGCTGCGTGGGGTGACTCTCCTACGGGGATGCGATCGAGTGCCAACGTTGCTGCATATACGTTATCCATGGGGTTATTGAAGTGACCTGGTGGAGTGTGAAATCGTGGTGGTGGTGGTGGTGCTGCATTGCTAGTGGCGATTCCTGTTTGCAACGTGGGTAACCCGGCTTGCACGTTTGCCAGCTGTCCTCCCAGGGTTGCAGCCTGATGTCCGGTTTCCTGATTCATAGCCGGAATTGGTTGATCCTGAGGGGTAATAAACAGTGCGGATGGTTGCCGGTTCCCACCTGTAGCCGGTAATCTCGTCTGGTGCCTCTGATTGTAAATCCTAGTCGACTGGACCTGCAGCCGGTTCTCCAACTCTTCCAGCTCGCGCTGGCGCGCGGCTATCCCTTGTTTCTCAGCTTCAACATCTCTCCTTTGCTGATCCAACGCACGGCGAGCTACATCCAGATCTCGGGCGCGCTCTGCCGCGTTTTCCGGGGTTATCACCGTTGCCAGCACCGTGGGATCTAAGATCAGGTTGTTGTTGAACAGAGCCGGGTTTCGCGGATTCGAAGGTCCCGCTCCTGGTGTTCTGTTCGCCATAAACCCAAACATGTTTCTCTTCCGCTCGCTCTCCCCGGTACGGCTGGTGACTGAAGCCGACTCTCCGTCAACCCGGGATATAACCGGGTTTCCATCAGCCGGAACTTGCTGCTGGGCCAGCACTCGTGCCGCTCCAGCCGCGGCCGTCGTCGCATCTCCCTGATTAAGATTGGTTGCAGGGGCTGTGTAGACCGCGACCTGGCGCGCAATGCCTGGCGAAGACTCGTATTCTTCCTCATCACAGCTATCCTCCTCGTATCGATCTTCCAGCAGGTGCAGGATAGACTCGGTATCATCTTCTCTCATGACCCGGCCACGCGGGGTCCATACCGGCTCCTCCGGCTGTTCCCTCTTCGTGGTGGGCTCTTCTACCGAATCTGCCGTCCCGACCGATTCTTCTCCGTCCGATTGAACGCAGGTCGCTTCTCCTGACACAGAATCATACTCAATATCATCAGGAATTGAACCGGACGTACGTACCATGCCGACGAAGACGTTGACCCGGCCGATCGTGACGATAGACCCGGCTTCTAACAGATCCGACTCTGGTCCCCAACCAAAGTCGTCTACCATCTTCTCTCCTTCGGGGTTGGTGTATATCTCGCCGACGACGAGGTTCTTCATGCTCTCCCGAGCTTCTCCCGTGATATAAACACCCTTGGATGTAGGCCCCACAGTGGGCGCCAACTGTCGTGGGATAATCACGGCAGACGTTACCAGGGGTAACTTACCTTGGGGCAATTCGACTCTGGTGTTTGGGAGAGGGTTTAGCTCAGGGGAAATCATGCTATCAATCGATCTGGTAGCTCTGGCAATCAAGTCGCCGAGTCTCCAATCTAGGGTTACAACTATCAGCTCTCGTGTTACAAGGATACTCGAATATCTGATGAAGCTCTCTTTTTCTAACCCTAGGAGCCGGCTTATATCTTACCCGGCTCCCTGGCTTCCTATACAAGGCATACTCGGAATCCTACCCGGAAACCGGACATAATCCTAAGCTTCCTAACTGTAACCCCAAGGGTCGGGTTACAAGGCCTACGTTCCTTCTTGGGCCTGCTAGAAGCTCCTCTTCCTTGAGCCGGGTTTTGTACGATTACCTTTGGGCCAGGTTTCACCTTGGTGTTAGCCTACCGGGTTATCATCCCTCCATCAGATATGGAAGCAAAACAAGTTGATTCAAGTTGCACTAAATTGATTAGTTCCAAACTTGTACATGCGGTAGTACCGGCCGCACGAGTTTTTCGGTTTCATCCTTTAGATCCGAGCACGAAATCAAGAACAATCAACAAAATGAAACTAGAAGCAACTAGCCAGTACAATTTCCAGCCTATGTGTCATCATCCATCCAATTTTAACCGAAGAAACGGAGCTACAAGCATCTGTCCTCAAGTTCTCATCTAGGGTTCAACAATGGAAACAATGGGAACCCAAAACAAGAGCAAAGAGAAGAAAAATACCCGAGGTCATGGAGGAGATCGATGCGGGAGCGATTCCCACGATGCAAATCCGGCTGGAAACGGTGGAATCCGGCGAGAGGGGGGCCAAGTCGGAAGAGGGAGAGGAGGGGAGCAGCAGGGTGGAGCAGTTCGTGCAGGTGGGGAATAACCCCCAGCCCACACAACTGTGAGATTTTAAGTCGAAAATGATGTTCCCGGTAGTACCGGACGAGCCCAGTAGTACCGCATGTTGCACATGTGGTAGTACTGCGCGAGCTCGGTAGTACTGGCTGTAGAGATTTTCATAGACATAATCTATTTCTATCTCCACAGACGGTAGTACCGGACGCGTCCGGTAGTACCGGGTGTGTAAGTTTGAGCAGAAAACTGCTTTTGACTATACACACGCGGTAGTACCGGCTCCGGTCTGTAGTACCGGGGCACCCTTCCTCTTCCTCAAGTGTCAATTTTGAGTATGTTCAAGAATAGAAGATGTTTTCTTGGATGAGACAGGCTTAGGATGGAGAACCAAACCGGTGATAGTACTTGTCCCCCTCACTTGCAAGATCTCACAAATAAAGGCCAAGTGAGAGAGATTTTCCTAGGAGAACACTTAGCTAGGAAAATGAGAGATGTGCAAAGAACTCAAAGAAAATCCCAACTAAGATCCAACTCTTCACAAAGAAGAGGTTGGTGGCCTAAGCCACCATGTAAGAGAATGTTGGTATGCCACCGCGAAGATATATCTTGGGTGCATTGCTAATTTTCGACATTGAAGCTCACAATTCAACATTAGAAAAACAGAGATAACATTGAATTTTTGCTTTGGGCATTATGGGGGAGGGAGAACCCAATGTGTTAGGATAACACTCCCCCTATGTCCATGCCTACACCTAAACCCAAACACGTATCAACTATAGGGGTGTGTGCAAGATCTTCAAGTCAAACTCGTAGAATCGATGATATTTAGCTCGTTCCTCGAGAACATGAATCTTGCATCATCGAGAGTCTTCGTGAAGATGTCCGCGAGATTATCCTTAGTTGGGACATATGCTAGCTCAATATAACCTCTTGCCACATGATCCCGGATGAAATGATGACGAATCTCAATATGCTTCGTCCTTGTGTGTTGCACGGGGTTGTAGGCGATCTTGATGTAACTTTCATTGTCACACATGAGAGGCACCTTCTCCAAGTGAACATCATACTCTTTGAGGTTTTGCCTCATCCATAGCAATTGGGTGCAAGCACTAGCGGCCACCACATACTCGGCTTCGGCGATGGAGAGAGATATACAATTTTGCTTCTTGGAAGACCAACTCACCAAGGACCTACCAAAAAATTGGCAAGCCCCGGAAGTAGACTTCCTATCATCTTGATCACCGGACCAATCCGAGTCTGTGTAGCCCTTGAGAGAAAATTGTGCCCCCTTTGGGTACCACAAACCAAACCTTGAGGTACCAACCAAATACCGAAAGATCCTATGGACCGCCATCAAGTGGCTTTCCTTAGGAGCCGCTTGATACCTTGCACACACACCAACACTCAAGACGATATCGGGCCTAGATGCACAAAGATAAAGCAAAGAACCAATCATAGAACGATACAACTTTTGGTCCACGTATTTACCATCCGGATTGCGCTTGAGGTGGCATTTGACTTGCATAGGAGAAGGCTTCTCTTTTGCACCTTGATAATTGAACCTCTTGAGCATGTCTTGGGTGTACTTGGCTTGAGAAATGAAAGTCCACGAGCCAATTGCTTGATCTCAAAGCCAAGAAAGAATTTAAGCTCTCCCATCATGGACATCTCAAACCCGTCAGTCATAAGGTTTGAGAACTCATTATTAAAAGCTTGGTTAGTTGAGCCAAAGATAATATCGTCCACATAGAGTTGGCATATGAAAATATCTCCCTTTACCCTCTTTGTGAAAAGGGTGGGGTCGATCTTCCCAACTTCAGAACCACGGTCTTCCAATAACTCTCTAAGGTGCTCATACCACGCACGTGGTGCTTGTTTAAGTCCATAGAGCGCCTTATCAAGCTTGTAGACATGGTTAGGAAAGTTGAGGTTCTCGAACCCCGGGGGTTGCTTAACATATACCTCCTCTTTGAGTGGACCATTCAAGAAAGCACTTTTGACATCCATTTGTTGCAACTTGAAATTATGCGAAGATGCATATGCAAGAAGGATACGGATGGACTCAAGGCGAACCATGGAGCATAGGTCTCATCAAAGTCAATGCCTTCCACTTGAGTGTAGCCTTGAGCCACCAATCTTGCCTTGTTTCTTATGACAATGCCATGCTCATCTTGCTTGTTCTTGAATATCCACTTAGTGCCAATAACATTGTGGCAATCTTTGGGCTTCTCAACTAGTCTCCAAACCTTGTTGCGCTCAAAGTTATTGAGCTCATCATGCATAGCTTCAACCCAATCGGAGTCCTCAAGAGCTTCAAACACTTTCTTTGGTTCCACCATAGATATGTGAGCTTGATGCTCACTAAAATGAGCCAATTGCCTTCTTGTGGATCTTCTAGCTTGAACATCTTCCAACACTTTGTTGTCTTGAGCATCAATATGCTTCAAAGCTCTTCTTATCATTCTAGCACGACGGGCTTCGATCTCCTCATTATTGCGAGGAGGAATCACTTGATCATCTTGATCATTTGGGTCCCCGTCTTGACCAACTTGGCCTTGATCATCATCATCATCATCAACATCTTCAACACGAGCTTCAACTTGTGGAGAGGAGGAAGAGGATGGTGGATCTTGGCCTTGACCTTGACTATCTTGAATGATAGGAGTGGTTGCATCTTGCGTAGTAACTTGGTCAATGAGAGGAGGGTCTTCAACATGTTCTTGGTTAGGTGCAACACTTGGCTCCTTGGCTTGTTCTTCTATTGTAGAGGAGGGCTCCACTTGAGTAGAGCATAGTCCTTCTCGAGTCGCCATAAGGTGTCCCTCAATGGGCGGAAAAATCCCACACCCATCCTTCCTATGGCTTCTTGAGGCATTTCAACATCTACATTAGAAACATGAAATTGCGCCACTTGGGAGCCATCATTTTCCTCGAAAACCACACTACAAGATTCTATGACAATCCGTGAGGCTTTGTCAAAGACTCTATAAGTGTGGGATTCGGCACCGTAACCAACAAATATACCCTCAATAGTTTTGGATTGAAATTTAGACAACTGAACACCCTTGATCAAATAGAAGCACTTACAACCGAATACACGGAAGTAGAGACGTTGGGTTTGTTGCCGGTGAGGATCTCATATGGAGTCTTGTCCAAGCCCTTGCGGATGTAGAGGCGGTTGGAGGAGTGGCATGCGGTGGAAATGGCCTCGGCCCATAGATATTGGGGAGAAGAATACTCCGCCAACATGGTCCTTGCCATATCCAATAGAGTTCTATTCTTCCGCTCGGCTACACCATTTTGTTGAGGGGTGTAGGTAGCGGAATATTGATGACGAATACCCTCATCACTAAGGAATTCATTCAAAGTGTAGTTCTTGAACTCGGAGCCATTGTCACTCCTAATGGCCATGATTTGGACACTGTGTTGACGTTGCACTTGGTTGGTGAAGTCGATGATAGTTTGTTGGGTCTCACTCTTGCACTTGAAGAAATAAACCCAAGTGTATCTTGAATAATCATCGACAATCACCAAGCAATACTTCTTGCCTCCAAGACTTGCCTCGGGCACGACACCAAAGAGATCAACATGGAGAAGCTCCAAGATCCTCTTTGATGAGATAATAGTCTTGGCCTTGTGGGCGGCATCATGCATCTTTCCTTCAACACACGACCTACAAACGCGATCTTTGGAAAAGGAAACATTTCTTTTAGTCCAAGGATAAGGCCACCTTTGTGAAGACTTTGCAAAGTTCTCATGTTGACATGGGATAAGCGGCGATGCCACAACCACCCCACGTCCTGCCTTTCCGAAAAGACACATTGATTGAGAGTTGGTAGACTTCAAGAAGTCCACCACGAACAACTCATTTTCAACATGTCCCACGTATGCGACGTCAAGAGTCTTGCTCCTCAAAAGGACCACAATATCAGGATCAAAGAAGACGAGAAACCCATCTTCCCTAAAGCACGAACTGAAAGTAAATTGTAACCAAGGGATTCAACAAGCATGACGTCCACGATAGTGATATCAGGAGCAATCACAACCTTGCCAAACCCCGATACCTTAGACTTGGACTTGTCTCCATAAGTGACGGTTGCATCAATATCATTTGGGAGCAACTCCGTCACAAGTTCTTTGCTTCCGGTCATATGACTAGTGCATCCACTATCAATTATCCATTTAGACCCACCGGAAGCATAGTCCTGCAAGAATCATTGACTAGAGTTAGTACCCGAGGAGGGTCCCTTCATGTTAGCAACAAGGGTCTTTGGGACCCAAATGGTATAGTCAATGTAACATTCAATAGGAACAACATATTTAGCTTGTACAACACCATAAAAATCAACATATAAGAAATGGTATGGATTGTTAGTTCCCGCGGACATGCTACGAGTAGTGTTGTCCCTCATGACACCACCACTCGAAGCAACATTGTTAGCTTGTGCGGGAGTGCTACGAGTAGTGTTGTCCCTAATGACAATAGCCACCCGATGCAACATGTTTGGCCTTCTTCTTGTTCTTCTTCTTTTTGTTCTTTTTCTCGGCAACATAGCCAAGACCTTGCTTGCCAACTTGTGGCCTAGAGCACTCACTTGTGGTCTATAAACAACCACTTGTGGACTTGAGGCCACAACCTTCTCAACTTGAGGGCTCTTGCCCTTGAGCCTTGCTAGCTCATCCTTCAACCTAGCATTTTCCTCAATAATATTTGCATGATCACAAGAAGAAGTAGAGGTGCTAGGGGTGTTGCATTGATTAAGTTGAGTTTGAAGTTGTTCATGTAACTCTTTGAGGATAGAGTGTTGACTCTCCAAGGCCTTGTGAGCCTTGGTGAGCTTTTCAAACTCCTCGGTTAGTTTATCATGACCAACCCCAAACTCAACCTTGTCCTTTTTAGCCTTTTTATATTTAGCAATTGCAAGATCACGGTCTTTAGTGATATTAGAGACAAGTTCATTATGTGAATCTTCAATAGAATCAAGTTCCTCTTCAAGAGAAACTCTACCATTATGCTCTTCCTCAAGAGTCATGGAGAGAGATGCTATTTCATCCGCATCCCTCCTTTCAATCTCACCTTTCTTCTCAAGAGCTTCATGGGCCTCTCCCAATTGGCTCATGAGGTGATCAAAGTACTTCTTGGTCTCACCTTTCATGTTAGACATAAAATGTTCCAAGGAGGCAATTTCATCTTCCATTCTAAGACTAGCATGGTTTATCAATACATTTGGGGTCTTAGAGTAGGGAGAAGGTGATACCTCCGAGGCCTTAGCCATGAAGCACTTGGCATTGACTTGAGGATGATTCTCATTGGGGGATTCAAAGAGTGATGAAGATGATGGAGTTGAGGCAATAGCAAGAGCGGCCACTTCACTTGTGGTTTCTTCTTCTTCATCACTTCCGGAATCATACTCCTCTTGAGTCACGAGCACAAACTTGGTGGGAGTCTTCTTGTTGAAGGGTTTCCTCTTGAAATGAGGCTTCTTGTACTCAACCTTGGACTTGTCCTTGCGAATGAGCTTGCCACCATGATGTTCTCTATTCTCAAAGGGGCACTCCGCAATGAAATGGTGCTTGTCAAGACAATTGAAGCACGACCTCACCCTTTGAGTCCCTTCATTGCCATAACGAGACTTGGTCTTCTCCTCAACATATGCCTTTGCCTTGGATGGATTCTTCCAAAACTTTGCACGGTAAGAGCAATGACATCTTTGAGCACGGGGTCATACTCTTGATCCTTCAACGGAGCCAAGTTCTCAAAGCAATCTTCTTCATACTCAACCTCCCTTGACACAACCTTGGCCTTCAAAGCAACCGATGCTCCTTTGTGCATTCCTAGAGCTCTAGCACGGTTGTCAAGAGCATTTTTGGTTTGCACTTGATAGGATCACACTTCTTGCATCACTTGGGTTGAGGTCAAGGATGCAAAGTCATGTCTTCCTTGAATGCTCTTCAAGTCTGTGGGCTCGAAAGGCATGAGAGCAATCATGTACTTCCTCTTGATCCAAGCATCATCAATATACTTGGCACCAACGTTGTTGAAAGCGGTGGCAAGAGTCTTGAGCCTTCGGTACATGTCAACATGGCTCTCACCATCATGCATATAGAACCCTTCGGCCTCATTGCTCAAGACATCATACCTATTCCTTTGCATACTCTCATTGCCCACAAACATGATGACAAGAGCGTCCCATGTTTCCTTGGCGGTGGAGTATTGTTGAAGATGAGGCATGTGGTTGGGACCCACGGCTTGTTGAAGAATAGACAAGGCAGTGTAGTTGAGTTGACAATCTACGGCTTCTCTTCTTGTCAAGTTCTTGGGGTCATGTGGCTTGTATCCATCTCGAGTGACCCTCCAAAGATCTATACAAGAAGAGTTCAAGTGAGTTTCCATGTAATATTGCCACTCACCAAAAGAATGTGCATCAATTTTAGGAGGATCTCCTCTAGGAATTATATGGGGATGTGGGACGGGGGGATCGGGAGAATAGCGTCCTTCGACGGCGTGGAATTCTCCTCTTCCTTCGTACCCTTATCGGTAGAGTTCTTAGCGGAAGCATCTTTAAGTGGTTCACCATCTTCCCCAATCTTGGCACCCTCCGGTGGTTCAACCGAAGGGGATGTAGTGGATGTTTCCGGTTCCTTGGCTTTCATGAATTGCAACATGAGGGTTCGCAATTCATCGATTTTGCTCTCCATGGATGAGGTCAATGAATTTTTCAACTCATTGAGATCATCCATCGAGACACTCGCCACGGAACCGACGACATCCGGAACATCCGGCATACTAAACTCTTAGGCGGTTAAGCCCGATAAAAGAGTCGAGGCTCTGATACCAATTGAACGGATAGTAAGGGCACCTAGAGGGGGGTGAATAGGTGCTACGACCAATTTTAATTTTTCTTCAAGATTAGGCTTGACACAAAGGTAAATTCTCTAGATAATGCAACTATGGTGAATTTACCTATATGACAAGAACAAGCACAAACACAATACAAGCACAAGTAAAGGAGAAGGGAACGAGGTAACCGATATGAAGCACACAGAGACACGATGTATTCCCGAGTTCCTCCTTGTTACGGGAGTACGTCTCGTTGGAGGGGTGTGAGCTCGCCACGAAGGCCTACTCAACGCCACAAAGGCCTCATCCTATTCTCCGATGAACCCCGCCACAAAGGCCTAGTTCACCTTCCACTATTGATCCCCTTTGAGGCGGGAATCGAATCCTTTACAAACACGCTTGGGGCACACACCCACAACCAAATTGGGGGCTCCCAACAATCACCAAGCACCAACAAATGTAGAAATGGAGTCTAGGTTATCCACAAGAAAACCCTAGACTAGATCCCTCAAGTGAATGAGGGGGAAATGAAGAACGACTTGGTGGAGATATAGATCGGGGGCTTCTCCTTCAATCCTCCAAGAATCAACGAGTTTGGGTGGAGGGATTGAGAGGAATCAAAGATTTGGTGAGCTCTAATAAATGCACTTGAAAGCTTGGAAGAACTAGATCTTGGGGAAGAAGGGGATGGGGTATTTATAGCCATCCCCCAAATCTGACCGTTTGGGCATTTAATGCTACACCCGGTACTGCCGGACGCCTTCTGGTAGTACCCCCCGTGCAAATCTTCACCTTTGGTCAGCGCAGCTTCGCACACGCTGAACACAGTCGGTACTACCGGGCAGGCCCGGTAGTACCGCGATGAACTACCGGACGCCCCCGGTAGTTCCGGATTAGACATAAGGTGGGCGATGAAGTCCAGTGCATAGATCTTGAACCTTCCGAGAAAATCCGTTACTACCACGCGGATGCGGTATGTGACGCCCCGAGATCGGGCACTATGCAGATTTCAGCATTTCCGCCAAAATCCACATAATAACCGATTCCAGGTTGCCACTTGTGATAACATTACAACAGTTCACGAATAATCCACAACAACAACAGAGGAGGTATATACAAGATGACTCCAACGAGTCAAAGATACAACTGATACAAAGATCCAAATAACAGCGGAAGAAACAACATAGCGTCCGACTACGGACAAGATACAAATTGGACTAAGAGTCCTGAAGATAACCGATGGTGTCCAATCGCTGCCCAGGCCAAGCCGGAGGGATTCCCAAGCTAACGTCGTCAGACTTCAAACCTGTTGACTGCAATGTGGAATATGCAGCCACGAAAGGGATTCGTGGGTCAGTACGATTAAGTACTGGCAAGTGGATAAACCATACTCACAAGATACCAGCGTAACCAATCATCACAAGATACAAATACTTTGGGTTCAACGGAGAGGAAAGGATTATTGCAAAGAAGCGGCAGCGGGCTGCACTAACTAACTACAGAGAATCGCTACAACATCCGGCTAAAGAAAGGGATAAGATAGCGTAACAGAACCAACTATAACTACTCACCAAACAATACCCATCCAATGTTACCCCCTACTAAGGAAGCAACCCAAGGAAACTCACGCTGTTGATTAGGGTGACATTCATTTTTATGGTGGAGGTAATCTATATTACTAGTCAAGTTATCATCGTTAAGTGTACGTTGTCTGAGTACTTGTTAGCCAGCACTTTCACCAAGTCATCCATAACCGCGGACAACACGGCTTCTCGAGAAGATTTAACCCTGCAGGGATGCACCAATTTAGCCGTACACGTAAGAATAGCCCGCCATACGGGGGATCAACCCACCAAGCGAGGTACTCAACACAACCCAACTCTTCTTCGCATCAAGCCCAAAGAACCCCGTGCAGTTGAGCGCACGGCTAATCAAGCCCCACGAAGAGAAGGGGACCCTCATAGCACTCTAAGAACGTGTCTCCCTAAATGCCGACTACAAAAGTTCCACCCTGGCGCCAAGGGTTCGCACCTGCATATGCATGCGGCAAATGAAAAACCCGAACTAAATGAGGCAATTTGGACGAGATGCGAATCGAATCAGAATTGCGGGGGGCGCCCATACTCGCTTCCCACATGCGGTTAGTGCGCTCATCATGGATCAATGGACAAGACCCTTTTCCTAATTAGGGTCGACACTAGCAGGCCTCAAAACCACGCCGTGCCTCCTGCCGGTGCCTTATCATCAAATTATTATTACCCAAAACATTAACATGTTGTTGATTGAATTGAAACCCAACTATCAAACTAAACAGGTGATAAGACAGACAACGAGACTTGAGCACAAACAACACTAAGCATGCAACTACGACACGAGGGCCAACGGGATAAACAAACAACATGTAATAGGAAGTGGAAGGAAGGCTATATCATGGCTGCAAGGTAACATGTGATAGGATCGAGACACAAGCATCGAATCATAAGGCTAGAATAAGAACAACGGAAAGCATCGGTAACAAGTGATGAAAGGCAGCCATAGGTAGCAAGTGAGTATACTTGCCTGGAATCCAGCAAGTAGAGGTACATCCGAAGAACTTGTCGTTGCTCACATCATCTCAACGTCCTATCCGCGAAGAAGCAACGAACTAGAGCAAACACCGGATGCAATAATTACTTCTACGGTAAAAGATCCAGCATGATCAAGATATGGATGCATGACAAGTTTAAGGATGCATCAAAGATAAACTAGTTGACATGATAAACATATTTAAATGGGCCCATATGCAATTTGGATTGCATCTGGAAAGCCCATGAATTAATGTTGAATTAAAGGATCTACAAATAACCATCATGTGAAAGTTGATTAGAATGATGCATGGATGAAGAAAACAATAAGAAAACAACAATAGCTTCAGTTTGATATGTTGTTTACCAAGTTTGGAATTTTATTTATTAAGTTATGAAATTTGGCTTCTTAAATGATTTACACAAGCATTTGTTGTTTTCACCCATTTTAATTGTTCGAAACAGATAACAAAATTCATTTTTGGAAAGAACACAAAATTTTAGATGGAAAACATATTTCATTTGTTGACTTTGGATTTTAGATGAGCAAGTTATTAAATTGACAATTTTAAATGCATTAATTAAGAAATAGTTGTTTTCAGCAATTTAATTTATTCAAAATAGAAAACAAAGTTTATATTTGCAAAGTTCATGAGAAATGGAATGGAAAACATATTTTATTTGTTGAAATTGGATTTTAATTGAGCAAGTTATGAATTTCACCATTTAAATGATTTAATTAGAGCATCAAGTAATTGTATTAATTTTATTTATCCAAAACAGAAAACAAATGTTATATTTGGAAAGAGTAGGAAATTTTGGATGGAAAACATATTTTATATGGGCCATTTGAATTAAATTTGAAATAGTTATGAATTTAATCAAATTCAAAAGAGTTATTTGAATTTGAATTTTTGAAACCATTTGGAAGGTTCAAAACAGAAAAAAAAAATTATTTGGGTAGAGCATTTAATTTTGATTGGTGTACATATTTTATTTGTGCAAAACTGATTCAAAATGGGGGAGATATGATTTTTACAAGTTTTAGGGTTAAAAGGCATTTTCTGGAAAAGAAAACAGGGGCTGGGACTGTTGCACCGGAGGGGAGAGAACCCACACTGGCTGACAGTGGGCCAGCCGCCCAGCTGGCGATGGTGTGGCGCGTGTGTGCGATGATGTGGCATGATGGTGTATGACAGGTGGGACCGGGGTGTTGCGGTGGAAAAATCAAAGAAAAGGGTGGCCTTTTATGCGGCAGAGGGGGATCGAACCTGGGTCTCCCAAGTGCGCGCAAGGAACAGAGCCACTGGGCTAGTGCTGTAGTTGTGATGGGAACATGGCGTGATTGAATAAGAGGCAACCCGCCCTGTAAACTGTCGAAACTGGAAAACGTTTTCAGTCTACGTGCGTGTGATGCAGTTCGACGACGGCAATCGGAAGGCGACGGTGTCTGGCGGCGCTCCGGGTGGTGCGGCCGTGCCTCGTGAGTGTGTGCCAGGGAGACAGAGGGGAAGAGGAGAAGAGGGGCTCACAGCGGGCTCGTGTCGAGGAAGCGCGGGGCGCTGTCGACGTGCAGCGGCGGCCGACGGCGGGAATCGGAGGCGTGCGCCCCCCCCTCAGGCCGCCTCCCGCCCCCAGAATCGGCGCAGAGGACGCCGGGACGGTGGTAGCTCCATTCCCGCCCCGGGGAGGGCTCGATGACGACGGACGACGCGGCGCCGCGGCGAGGTGCTGACGGGAAAACTCCGGAGGTGCAGGTTCAGAGAAAGATGGTTCAGAGACAGAAAAATTTCTAGGGAGAAGAAGAAATCGGGGAAGGAGAAGGGAGAGTGGCGGCGGACAGGGAGGAAGAGGAGGAGAGAGCTTAGGGTGAGCAGGGGGTGAGGTGAAGGTTTTTAAGGAGGGGGAGGAGCAGCTGCGGCCGTCAATCCCTCGCAGTGTCGACGTGTACCTCTTCGATGAGGTGCCGTACAGGAAGAAGAAGGGGGGATGTGGGCTGAGGTGGAGATGGGCTGGGGCAACAGGAGGTGTGGCTGGGCCTTTCGGCTGGGCTGCCAGGAGGTGGGAAAAATAAAAAGGGGGTGTTGTAGGTGGGCTAGAGGGCCTGCCTCTCCCCCTTTGGTTTTTGTTTTCTTTTATTTATTTATTTTTCTGTTTACACATCTTTTTGTAGAAAGAAAGAGAGAGAAAAAGAGAGAGGTTTTGGGGTGTTCATTTTATGAATTGAGTTTTTATTGATTTATAAAACAGCAATTGCAAAGCATGTTAACATTAGTTTCAAAAATTTGAAATGTCAATTTGATTTTTGTTTGCTATTTGAATTTCAAATAGTGTTTCATAAGGATTTGATTTTTGAAATAAACAATTCTTTTATTCAATAAGCTCAACCCATTATGGAACTCATTGAAGTTAATTGTTTGCAAGATTTTAATTTAATTTTTTTTTAAACCCACATTTGGAACATGCCAAGTATGACTGATTTGATTTGAATTTGTTATTTGAATTTACCATTAGGGTGTTAATAAAAGGGGTTTTATTATCAAGCAATTTAAAGAAATCAACTTCAAAACTATTGGAAACAATTTGAGTTGTTTAGTTTGCAACTTTTAATTGGAGATTCTGGACATGTTTGAAAGTTTAAATTGGTTTGAATTTTTGAGTTGTTTTGAAAACAAGGTGTAATGCATATGATGCATGTGATGCAAGCAAAAGAAAAACAACCAACTTTCTAACTTAGGGAAAACACCCCAGGTGTTACAGATGACACCACTAACAAGGGATTGCGCCCTCGCAATCCACCCCCTAACCCGGGAGGGTAAAGAGGTTCGACTATCGATTCTTCATGCTTCCAGTTGATCTCCTCGACACCACTAACAAGGGCCTCTCGAACCCACTAACAAGAGATTCTTGCTCGGGTTGATGACGATGTTCTTCCACCAGGAATCTTCCGATGATCGAACCTATTAGGTTAAAGGCTCAGAAAACGTCCACCCACGTAGGATCCTAAAACTTTGAAAGATAGACAAAAGGGGAGACTCCAAAACAAATAAGATGGGAGGGGAAATAGAATAGAGATAAGGAGAAAACAAGAATCCTATTGAGATGTTCCCAAAATAGTTTAGCAGAAATAGTTTTTGACACTCTAAGAACACGACTGTTAGCGAGGTTATCCTGCAGGCTTTGCGGACCCGTTGCTTCGATAACCATTCATATCGAAACAATATCGGGAATCGGAAACCATGCTCTGATACCATTTGTGACGCCCCGAGATCGGGCACTATGCAGATTTCAGCATTTCCGCCAAAATCCACATAATAACCGATTCCAGGTTGCCACTTGTGATAACATTACAACAGTTCACGAATAATCCATAACAACAACAGAGGAGGTATATACAAGATGACTCCAACGAGTCAAAGATACAACTGATACAATACAAAGATCCAAATAACAGCGGAAGAAACAACATAGCGTCCGACTACGGACAAGATACAAATTGGACTAAGAGTCCTGAAGATAACCGATGGCGTCCAATCCCTGCCCAGGCCAAGCCGGAGGGATTCCCAAGCTAACGTCGTCAGACTTCAAACCTGTTGACTGCAATGTGGAATATGCAGCCACGAAAGGGATTCGTGGGTCAGTACGATTAAGTACTGGCAAGTGGATAAACCATACTCACAAGATACCAGCGTAACCAATCATCACAAGATACAAATACTTTGGGTTCAACGGAGAGGAAAGGATTATTGCAAAGAAGCGGCAGCGGGCTGCACTAACTAACTACAGAGACTCGCTACAACATCCGGCTAAAGAAAGGGATAAGATAGCGTAACAGAACCAACTATAACTACTCACCAAACAATACCCATCCAATGTTACCCCCTACTAAGGAAGCAACCCAAGGAAACTCACACTGTTGATTAGGGTGATATTCATTTTTATGGTGGAGGTAATCTATATTACTAGTCAAGTTATCATCGTTAAGTGTACGTTGTCTGAGTACTTGTTAGCCAGCACTTTCACCAAGTCATCCATAACCGCGGACAACACGGCTTCTCGAGAAGATTTAACCCTGCAGGGATGCACCAATTTAGCCGTACACGTAAGAATAGCCCGCCAGACGGGGGATCAACCCACCAAGCGAGGTACTCAACACAACCCAACTCTTCTTCGCATCAAGCCCAAAGAACCCCGTGCAGTTGAGCGCACGGCTAATCAAGCCCCACGAAGAGAAGGGGACCCTCATAGCACTCTAAGAACGTGCCTCCCTAAATGCCGACTACAAAAGTTCCACCCTGGCGCCAAGGGTTCGCACCTGCATATGCATGCGGCAAATGGAAAACCCGAACTAAATGAGGCGATTTGGACGAGATGCGAATCCAATCAGAATTGCGGGGGGCTCCCATACTCGCTTCCCACATGCGGTTAGTGCGCTCATCATGGATTAATGGACAAGACCCTTTTCCTAATTAGGGTCGACACTAGCAGGCCTCAAAACCACGCCGGGCCTCCTGCCGGTGCCTTATCATCAAATTATTATTACCCAAAACATTAACATGTTGTTGATTGAAATGAAACCCAACTATCAAACTAAACAGGTGATAAGACAGACAACGAGACTTGAGCGCAAACAACACTAAGCATGCAACTACGACACGAGGGCCAATGGGATAAACAAACAACATGTAATAGGAAGTGGAAGGAAGGCTATATCATGGCTGCAAGGTAACATGTGATAGGATCGAGACACAAGCATCGAATCATAAGGCTAGCATAAGAACAACGGAAAGCATCGGTAACAAGTGATGAAAGGCAGCCATAGGTAGCAAGTGAGTATACTTGCCTGGAATCCAGCAAGTAGAGGTACATCCGAAGAACTTGTCGTTGCTCACATCATCTCAACGTCCGATCCGCGAAGAAGCAACGAACTAGAGCAAACACCGGATGCAATAATTACTTCTACGGTAAAAGATCCAGCATGATCAAGATATGGATGCATGACAAGTTTAAGGATGCATCAAAGATAAACTAGTTGACATGATAAACATATTTAAATGGGCCCATATGCAATTTGGATTGCATCTGGAAAGCCCATGAATTAATGTTGAATTAAATGATCTACAAATAACCATGATATGAAAGTTGATTAGAATGATGCATGGATGAAGAAAACAATAAGAAAACAACAATAGCTTCAGTTTGATATGTTGTTTGCCAAGTTTGGAATTTTATTTATTAAGTTATGAAATTTGGCTTCTTAAATGATTTACACAAGCATTTATTGTTTTCACCCATTTTAATTGTTCAAAACAGATAACAAAATTCATTTTTGGAAAGAACACAAAATTTTAGATGGAAAACATATTTCATTTGTTGACTTTGGATTTTAGATGAGCAAGTTATTAAATTGACAATTTTAAATGCATTAATTAAGAAATAGTTGTTTTCAGCAATTTAATTTATTCAAAATAGAAAACAAAGTTTATATTTGCAAAGTTCATGAGAAATGGAATGGAAAACATATTTTATTTGTTGAAATTGGATTTTAATTGAGCAAGTTATGAATTTCACCATTTAAATGATTTAATTAGAGCATCAAGTAATTGTATTAATTTTATTTATCCAAAACAGAAAACAAATGTTATATTTGGAAAGAGTAGGAAATTTTGGATGGAAAACATATTTTATATGGGCCATTTGAATTAAATTTGAAATAGTTATGAATTTAATCAAATTCAAAAGAGTTATTTGAATTTGAATTTTTGAAACCATTTGGAAGGTTCAAAACAGAAAACAAATTTTTTATTTGGGTAGAGCATTTAATTTTGATTGGTGTACATATTTTATTTGTGCAAAACTGATTCAAAATGGGGGAGATATGATTTTTACAAGTTTTAGGGTTAAAAGGCATTTTCTGGAAAAGAAAACAGGGGCTGGGACTGTTGCACCGGAGGGGAGAGAACCCACACTGGCTGACAGTGGGCCAGCCGCCCAGCTGGCGATGGTGTGGCGCGTGTGTGCGATGATGTGGCATGATGGTGTATGACAGGTGGGACCGGGGTGTTGCGGTGGAAAAATCAAAGAAAAGGGTGGCCTTTTATGCGGCAGAGGAGGATCGAACCTGGGTCTCCCCAGTGCGCGCAAGGAACAGAGCCACTGGGCTAGTGCTGTAGTTGTGATGGGAACAGGGCGTGATTGAATAAGAGGCAACCCGCCCTGTTAACTGTCGAAACTGGAAAACGTTTTCAGTCTGCGTGCGTGTGATGCAGTTCGACGACGGCGATCGGAAGGCGACGGTGTCTGGCGGCGCTCCGGGTGGTGCGGCTGTGCCTCGTGAGTGTGTGCCAGGGGGACAGAGGGGAAGAGGAGAAGAGGGGCTCACAGCGGGCTCGTGTCGAGGAAGCGCGGGGCGCTGTCGACGTGCAGCGGCGGCCGACGGCGGGAATCGGAGGCGTGCGCCCCCCCTCAGGCCGCCTCCCGCCCCCAGAATCGGCGCAGAGGACGCCGGGACGGTGGCAGCTCCATTCCCGCCCCGGGGAGGGCTCGATGACGACGGACGATGCGGCGCCGCGGCGAGGTGCTGACGGGAAAACTCCGGAGGTGCAGGTTCAGAGAAATATGGTTCAGAGACAGAAAAATTTCCAGGGAGAAGAAGAAATCGGGGAAGGAGAAGGGAGAGTGGCGGCGGACAGGGAGGAAGAGGAGGAGAGAGCTTAGGGTGAGCAGGGGGTGAGGTGAAGGTTTTTAAGGAGGGGGAGGAGCAGCTGCGGCCGTCAATCCCTCGCAGTTTCGACGTGTACCTCTTCGATGAGGTGCCGTACAGGAAGAAGAAGGGGGGATGTGGGCTGAGGTGGAGATGGGCTGGGGCAACAGGAGGTGTGGCTGGGCCTTTCGGCTGGGCTGCCAGGAGGTGGGAAAAATAAAAAGGGGGTGTTGTAGGTGGGCTAGAGGGCCTGCCTCTCCCCCTTTGGTTTTTGTTTTCTTTTATTTATTTATTTTTCTGTTTACACATCTTTTTGTAGAAAGAAAGAGAGAGAAAAAGAGAGAGGTTTTGGGGTGTTCATTTTATGAATTAAGTTTTTATTGATTTACAAAACAGCAATTGCAAAGCATGTTAACATTAGTTTCAAAAATTTGAAATGTCAATTTGATTTTTGTTTGCTATTTGAATTTCAAATAGTGTTTCATAAGGATTTGATTTTTGAAATAAACAATTATTTTATTCAATAAGCTCAACCCATTATGGAACTCATTGAAGTTAATTGTTTGCAAGATTTTAATTTAATTTTTTTTTAACCCACATTTGGAACATGCCAAGTATGACTGATTTGATTTGAATTTGTTATTTGAATTTACCATTAGGGTGTTAATAAAAGGGGTTTTACTATCAAGCAATTTTAAGAAATCAACTTCAAAACTATTGGAAACAATTTGAGTTGTTTAGTTTGCAACTTTTAATTGGAGATTCTGGACATGTTTGAAAGTTTAAATTGGTTTGAATTTTTGAGTTGTTTTGAAAACAAGGTGCAATGCATATGATGCATGTGATGCAAGCAAAAGAAAAACAACCAACTTTCTAACTTAGGGAAAACACCCCAGGTGTTACACGGTAGTACCGCGTTGAACTTCCGGACGCACCCGGTAGTTCCGAACTAACCAGAACGTGAGGCTTTCTGTCCAGTGCGCAGAAATCGAACCTCCCATGGAAATCCTGTAGTACCGCACGGATGCGGCAGTGCCGCGCTTGAACTACCGCACGCACCCGGTAGTTCCGGATTAGACAGAACGTGGAGCCAAAGTTCCAGTGCGCATCCTAGGATAACCCGGTAGTACCGGACAACGGCCGGTAGTACCGGCCCAGACAGAAAATCCACCTTTGAGGTTAGTTTGAACCATGAGCACATAGGGAATAACCATGATATACAATATATGTTCAATTCCCTGAAAGCACGTAGCACACATTAGTGCTCTAATTGTGTTGTCAACAAACATCAAAACAAAAGAGGAGAAATGCTCTTTCAAAAACGTACTTTGAACATGGCCAACACCGAGTCGCCACCATCACATGCCTTATTGACAGAGTAGCCCGAAGCACTCCTCTCTGTCGTTTCCGGCTCCACCCACAGGAGCGCCACAGTGAAGAACAGAACCACCAGCAGGCGCTGGATCTGGCCAGAGAGATCCCACACCATCCTCCCGGCATTGATGCCAACCTACGACATAAATATGACAAACAACAAAAAGACAAACCCTACAACTGCTATATAAAAGCAATCCGTCATCTTCTCCTAGCCACCACCAGTTGAGCACGTGGAGGGGAGAGCATCAGAGCGACCCGGGTCATCGTAGACGACTCTCAAAGATACTATGGATAAGAGAGAGAAGCTAAGGGATATGTGAGTCGAAGTGCAAATGCGGTTGCACATGGTCGGACGAAAAGATGGCCGTGAGCCTGTGAGAATACATTTGTAAAGTGTGGTTAGGTATGCTGAATTGCTGATGGCATGATATGAATAATGAATCCTCTAGTTTAGTGGTCCGGAAGACATCTAATCTCTGTGAGGACTATGATAATGAAGAGGAGGAGGGTCTGGGGGATTTTATGAATCCAGGTACTCAGGGTGTGGTAGGCAAACGACCCCGTAAATCTAAAAAGAGTGTGTCTTCAAACACAAATAAAAGAAGTGCTAGACTTAAATCATTAAATAAGAAGTCGAGATGAAAGGAATTTTTTGGAACAACGATGAGTTTGGGGATACGATAAAGCATATGTCGATTAACGAGGGAGTGCGAGATTGCAAGCTTAATTTCGCTGCAATTATGGAAACAGGGAAATCGAGCTTTGATAAAAATTTGTTTAACCATTTGGCCGGAGGATATGAATTTTGTTGGTATTATCTTCCCCCACATGGTAGGTGAGGTGGAATTCTGCTGGGCTTTAATTCCGCTGTGTGAACAGGGCGGACAGTTATAGCGGGTGATTTTTCTGTCAAATTTCCTTTACACACAAAGGATGATGATTTCCTTTGCGCGTTAGTTGTTGTCTATGGGGCTGCTCAAGATGACAAAAAACCAGAATTCCTGTCAGAGCTAGTAAGAGTTTGCAAAGGGGAGATGCTGCCTATGCTGGTAGGCGGTGACTTCAATATTATAAGGCGACAAGAGGAGAAAAGTAGCGATAACTTTAATCTCTTTTGGCCTTTTATTTTCAATGACATCATGGAAAAGACTTGATCTGAAAGAGGTAGAGATGTCTGGCAGACAATACACATGGACTAGCAGACGTGATGAGCCGGCTCATGAGAAGTTGGATAGGGTCCTAACTAGTGTGGAGTGGGAACAGAAGTTCCCTTTAGTTACGGTACAAGTGATGTTTCGTACGGGGTCGGATCATGTACATCTTCTTATTGATTCTGGGACTTCAGCTTATAATGGAAACAAACCGATATTTTTCTTTGAGCTGTCCTGGTTGCGTTAAGAAGGTTTTTATGAGATGGTTAAGGCTGTGTGATGCGCTATGTCTGTGGGGGGGTAAAACTCCAACTGAAAGGTGGCAACATAAGATTAGGCACCTTCGTAGCTTCTTGCGCGGATGGGCAAAAACCTGAGTGGTGAGTGTAAGTAGTTCAAGCAGAAGCTGCTTCTTCCTATCGATGAATTAGATTTAAAGGCAGAAACTACTCCCATTACGGAGGCCTAAAGAAAGGTGAAGAGGGAGGTAGTTGCCTATCTAACTAATCTTAGACGCGATGAGGAGTCCAAGTGGGCTCAGCGGGCTAAGGTGAGATATATTCGGGAATGAGGAAATAATACTAGGTATTTTTACCTCATTGCCAATGGTAAACGTCGCAAAAAACTGATCTTTCAACTAGAGCAGGACGAAGGAACGATTGTAGGACAAGAGAACCTTAAAGTTTTCATCTCCGAATATTACAAAAACCTATTTGGGGGCGCCGGTCCCCACTTTAGTTACTATGGATGAGTCTATGCAGGATGATCTTCCTCAAGTTTATGATAATGAGAATAATATTTTAACACTACCTTTTACTAGGGAGGAAGTGTTTGATGCTATTTCTCGGATGAAACTAAATAAGATTCCGTGGCCAAATGGGTTTCCCTCGGAATTTTATCATAAGTTTTGGGATGTCATTAAGGAGGACTTAATGACATTATTTGCGCAGTTGCATGTCGGGAATCTATAGTTGTTCAAGTTAAACTTTGGTGTGATTACCTTGCTTCATAAAAAAGAGGATGCATGTCGGATAGAGCAGTATAGACCCATATGTTTACTCAATGTTATTTAAAAAATCTTTACGAAGGAGGGGGGGGATAGAGTGACTTCTATTGCCCAGTGCGTTATTAGACCAACGTAATCTGCATTCCTCCCAGGGAGGAATATTCTGGAAGGTGTGTTCGTGCTTGATGAAACGATTCATGAGCTAAACCGTAAGAATATGGATGAGGTTTCGCTTAAAATTGATTTCAAGAAATCATATGGTAAAGTTAATCGGTCCTTTCTTCAGCAAACACTTCACATGAAAGGTTTCACGCCTCAGTTGTGTGAGTGGGTTGCGAGGTTTGTCCAGGGTGGAAGCGTAGGGATTGAGGTCAATGCTGATATTGGTCATTATTTCAGACCTTAAAAGTGCTAAGGCAAGGAAGGATGACCCGTTATCCCCAATTCTTTTCAACTTGGTGGCTAATATGTTTGCAGTTCTAATTGCAAGGGCTAAGGATGATGGACAGGTTGGATGCCTAGTTCCGCACCTAGTGGAGGGCAGGGTGTCTATATTACAATACGTTGATGATACCATTTTGTTTCTTGAGCATGATCTAGAGAAGGTCGTACACATGAAACTTTTGCTTGTTATTTTTGAACAGATATTTGGGCTTAAAATAAATTTTCATAAGAGTGAGATCTTTTGTTTTGGACATGCCGCAGATTTTCAGCAAGACTATATACATATCTTTGGATGCAAGATAGGAAGTCTTCCTTTTAAA
This sequence comes from Alopecurus myosuroides, assembly GCA_028641055.1. Classification (NCBI taxonomy): domain Eukaryota; kingdom Viridiplantae; phylum Streptophyta; class Magnoliopsida; order Poales; family Poaceae; genus Alopecurus; species Alopecurus myosuroides. The sequence continues at coordinate 309,801,324 of CM054057.1, read as the reverse complement.
TATTCGGGCATTCCAATCCACTACCGTAAGCTTTTAAATAAAGAATGGAAACCGAACGGGGATTGTTTTGAACATAAACTAAATTCATGGATAGGAAAGTTGCTCTCATATTGAGACCGACTTGTTCTTATTAATTCGGTTTTGACTAACTTACCGATGTTCTTTCTTTCATCTCTTGAAATACCTGTTGGGGTACGGAGAAGGTTAGACTTTTATAGATCTCGATTCTTTTGGCAAAACGATCAGTTTAAAAAGAAATATCGCCTAACCAAGTGAAATATTGTTTGTCCTAAAGATCAAGGCGGTCTTGAGATTGAGGTTCTTGATGTTAAGAATAGGTGTTTAATTAACAAATGACCGTTCAAACTCTTAACAAGAGAAGGTGTGTGACATGAGTTGCTACATAACAAATATATTCAAGGCAAACCTCTAGCGCAGATTGAGGCTAAGCCTACGAACTCCCTTTTTTGGAAGGGAGTTATGAATGCAAAGAGTGATTTCTTTCAGCATATTTCTTGTTCGATTGGCGATGAACAGAGTGTGCGGTTTTGGGAGCATACTTGGTTAGGGCAGACATCACTAGCAGCCCAATACCCTTCTCTCTATAATATTGTGAGGCATAAGAGTGTTTTAGTAGCTCAAGTGATTCCGCATGATCATCCGAATATTACTCTTAGGAGACCGCTCCTAGGAGATAAATGGAAGGCCTGGTTACACCTTGTGGAAAGATTGATGGCCATTACCCTATTAAATACCCCTGATTCGTTCAAGTGGAAACTAACACTATCAGATGTGTTTTCGGTAAAGTCTTTATACAAGGATCTAATGAATGGTAACACTAAATTTTTGCGTAAGTACCTATGAAAATTAAAGGTTCCACTCAAAATAAGTATTTTCATGTGGTTTCTCTATCGTAAAGAGCTGCTCACAAAAGACAATCTAAACAAACGATGGTGGACAGGCGGTACGAAATGTGTCTTTTATGGAGAGGAGGAGACGGTGGATCATTTGTTTGTTGCTTGTAGTTTTGCTCGAAAAATATAGAGATTGATTTATTTTACTTTTGGTACAACTCCACCTTTATCTATAACTAATTTATTTGGTAGCTGGTTAAATGTGGTGGATAAAGTTACGAAAGCAAGTATACTCATTGGTGTATGTGTTTTTTTAGGCAATTCAGAATGATATCATTTTTAACAATTTGAAAACTGGCCATTTTTCTGCGGGTGGTTCATTGTGCTACTTATTGAATTCACATGTGGTTTTTTCTTCCTCTCAGAAGTCTAACGAGAACGTTTGGATTCTATATGCAACAGATTGATGACGGTCGTGCGGATTATCTTCAACCCGGATGGGTGATTGCACACTAGAAAATTACAACATGGGTAGTTTTCTTATGATGGTGCTTTTTCCATGGATGATTTTTGTTGCCACCTTCGCTTTCGTTGATTCGCGGTAATTTCAAGCACCCTGGATTATGTGATTTTAATATGAAAAAAGCTTGGGATAACTCGGGGGATCGAGGCGCTCTCGTCCCCCGCACGCGCTGGCTGCCACGTGCCCCGAGCGTGAGAGTTATCCTCTCGTCTTTCTTCTTCACGAACGCATCGAACGCATCTTCATCTTCTCTCCCCCGCAACCGCTGCTCCGCCTCTCCCCACCCCCACACACCTAGCTCACCTCCGGCCGGCGCCATGGGCGCGCCCCCGGTCCGTGTTTGTTGCGGCGCTCGTCTCCTGCTTTGCCTCTCCACCCTACCTCGCCTACCGGCCACTTCCCGGCCGCCGCGGGAGCTCCGACTCGGAGGTGCTCGCCTCAACCTCGTCGCCCCGCTTCAACGATGGAGATGCCCGCGCTCCTACGGCGGCGGTAGGAGCGGATCTGGCGATGTGGCGGACTTCGGAGGCGATGGCGGCCGCGGAGGCATCATTCGCATGTTCCTTGCCGGGTGGACGGCCCGCGTCGCCGCGGATCCCCAGTTCCCGCTCAAGGTCCTCATGGAGGAGCTCGTCGGCGTCACCCGCTTGCGTGCTCGGCGACATGGCATCCCGCCCCAACTTCGGCCGCAACGAGCTCGACTTCGTCTTCGGAGATGGAGGCCACGGCTCCCCTCCGCGCCGCCGGAGATGGAGGCCACGGCTCCCTCACTCGTCCTCTCTACGGTTGCCCATGGACGACGGCCGGTGCGAGGTGCGGGCGCCGCCGCCGGTGATGGAGGCCAGCACGCCCCTATCTGCAACAGTCTGCTCCCCTACCACGACCCCCTGCTGCGGAGGTGCTACTGGTCGGTGTGGTCGTGCTACTGAAGGCCTGCAAAGTTTTGTGTTTTTTGGATGACTCTATGTGGTGCCAGAAAACGTGCTACATTAGTGTAATTTTGTTGCTATTTTTGTGTATTTTTTTGCTACAAGAACTCCGGCAATATCTCCGGCGAGGTCAATTGTTTGCTACAATACATAAAAAAATTGCTATTATAATTATAATTTTTTGCTATCTTAGCACGAACTTTTTGCTATAAGACCGGCGGCAGTGCTCAGCGCGCGAAAATTTTGCTACAGACTCTTTTTTTTTTTTGCTATTTTTTGTCAAATTTTTTGCTACGAGAACTCCGGCGATGTCAATTTTTTTGCTATAATAGAGTAATTATTTTGCTACATTTATTCTTTTTTTTGCTATAGTAGTACAATTTTTTCGCACAGGGAGAGTTCTCCGGCGATCGCCGGCGAGATGCTCCGGCGATGTCTCCGACGAAATTAATTTTGCTACAGTAGCACGATTTTTTTTTTTTTTTGCTACAGTAACTTCGGCGAGGTCTGACATTTTCTTTATTTTTTTCCTGAACCTTTTTTTGCTATATAGGAGCAAAAACAGGTTTTTTTTTGCTACACAGAGCATGTACAGATTTTTAGGCAAAAACTGTCACGTGTCAGCACGGGATGGGGACGCCAGCATTGCCCTTTTAATATTAAAACCGTGTGTGCATCTACTAAGAGCAAGTTCAATAGTATAGCCAACGGTTGGCTATAAGGATTTGCCATGTCATCTATAGCCAACCATATAGCAAACAAATACAATAGTTAGGTAGAATAATGTGTTGGTTTATTAACACATGGCCCACCATTCACTCTCACAACGTGTCTAGGAGCACGTGCTTTAGCTGGCTTTTGCATGAGAGCCCACTCCCCTTCTCTCTCCTCTTCTCTCTCCTCCATGTCATCACAGAAATAGTATTTTAATCCTTATAGCCCGCTGACATAAGCTTATTATACTTGCTCTAAGAGCATGGTTAATAATACAGCCGGCTGCTGGCTATATGCCATTGGCACGTCACATATAGTTAGTTTATAGTCAACTTGTACAATAGTTGGCTATATGCATGAAGTACTTTATCAACATATGGCCCACTTTACAATCTCACATAGTGCCTAGGAGCACGTGCTGCAGCTGGCTACTAACTAGTAGCCCGCTTTGCTTCTCTCTCCTCCACATAAGCAAAGATATATTATTTAAATGCTTATAGCCTGCTTACGTCACCTTATTGTACTTGCTCTAAATGTAGATGCTGGATTCCCCGTTTAAAAAAAAACATGACAAAGGGGATTTCAGCGGAGACTTTTTAGACTGGCATCTGCCGCCGACGAGCAGCAGGATGTTCTTTCTCAAGCAGCCGAGCAGCGACCATCTCACGCAAAGCCTGGACCCCCTGCTCCATTAAATTCCTTCTCTCTCTTGCCCCCCCTCGCGCGCACGCCAGGTGTCGGCCATGCCTCTTCCACATGGGCACCGCCCGCCGCCGCCGTGTCTCCACCTCCTGCTCTTCGCCGCCCTCTGTTTTACTGTCCTGAAAACCGCCGCCGCAGCGCCAAGAACAGGAAGCACAGGAGAAGGAGGCACCACGAGCATCAGCAGAGTCATGGTATGAAGATCCCACGCCTCCCCACTTATTATATTATTTCGATTTCGAATCAGCAACGTCTTGTGCTGAGACCAACGAAATGGTCTTGTAGTAGAATAAAGGGGAATCAGCTGGCCAGTGAGCTCTTAAACCTGGATTCATCTTTCCTAACCGACTGCGGTTACTGATTAGTGAGTTGCGTCAGGTTGATCTTGTCGTGTTCGTGTGATATCATTGATGCCGAAGCAGTGATTATCTCTGAACTTTCCTGTCTGAATTAGCTTGCTCGGCTTCGTGCAATGTCCTATTGCAATTAAGCCGTGGCAATGGCCATGCCTGCCTAGATTTATAGTGGTTCTGACATTTCACACCTGGTTCCTGCTTTATTACTACTTCAGTTTGCAAGCACTTCAGATTTTCTTTTTCTTTTTCTTTTATACAATCCGCGGTCTGTTGGACTGTGAAAATGTCAGCAGTATATATAGTTCGACATACATTTGGACTGATGGGCATCTCCATTGGATTAGTTGGATTGCTGTGCTCAAATTTCTGGCAACCTTTGTTTCTATGTTGAGAACAAGCTGGTTAGGGATCTTCAACCGAGCACACGTCGACATATATACCCATTGGCCAGAACTATTAGTTCATACCGTGATTGAATTTAACAGGACACATACTACTACTACTAACCCGGCGTTGCCCCCACAACAGACATCTTTTTCAGATTCGTGTTTTTTTGCGGATTATCTGGTGTCTGACCATAAGATCACAAATTAATTCATGCACAATTCCTCCTCGCAGCAGCACTTTCATGCTTTATTGTATTTTTGGAAACAGGCGCGGTCCGTTTGGCCACAAAAATGCGCCTGGTCACCGTTAGCAACGAGTGGGAAGAGTCACTCATATACTCTTGTATCTAAATACCACAAGATTTGGAAGGCAGGAAATTTTTATACTGTTCAATTTGGCTTTACTGTTCGCAAATTTGGATTATTGGGCTTATCAGATTATCTGTCCATTTTCAGGGCACGGAGGTAAAAGATGTTCCGAAACAAGAACCAGATGGCGGTGTGATTTCCTTGAAGGAGTCCATGAAGTACTTCGATGCTGATTTTTTCAATGATTCGAAAGTAATTTGAAACATTCCCTTATAGTTTTTGAGGCAAAGTACTGTGTTAATGTTTTTTTGAAGAAATAATGTGTTAGTGTTGCTGTTTTGACTACCTACACTTGCCCTTGGTTCTGCTAGCTACGTGAGATGGAAGACGGTGCTGAAGAATTTAATGTACCTGCATTTAGAGAAAACAGAAAGTTGGTGGCTTTGGAGAATGGTGGATTGCATAACCCTTCTGTTCTTGTCTTCAAATCATCATGGAGTGGCAAAAGCAAAGCCAAGGATTGTAAAAGATTCAACTATCCTCACACCTCTACGGTACATCGCCCTAGTAATGATGAAGATATTGCCTTTATGTCGGTCAGTTTTCTTAACCGTTTCATCATATATTGGTGCTAGTTTTCAAAAAAATCCTTTTGATTAGATAGTTTCCATGTCAGATAGTTGAACTTGGGGAGCTTATTAGGACAAAGAAAGTAACGTCACGTGAACTTACTGATGTATTCTTAAGGAGATTAAAAAGGTTAGTCCATTTTTGTCTTCCTCACATTTTTCACATAGACTTGTGTGATTATAACATTGAATTGAGAATTATTTTATTTTAATCTTGTGATTGTGTGATATTTTTTTAGGTATGGTACTGTTCTCGAATCCGTTATCACATACACTGAAGATTTGGCATACAAACAAGCAAAAGAAGCAGATGACTTGCTGGAGCAAGGAAAATACCTTGGTATGCTACAAATCTCCTTGCAATCTAGGTTGACTATTTGTTTTTTCTCATTCGTTCATTGCATTGAAAACAAATTTCGGTATGCGTAGCTCCCTGTCAAGATTGATACTCATTTGGCTGAGAAGGTGTAGAACAAAATGATGACCGGAAGTATTTCGTGCTAGTTGAACCTTTTACTAGTCTTTTTTCCATCTCCAATAGGAAAATTGTATTGGTTGTCCGAAATTAGGCTACTGTTTACTTGCAAACAGGACCATCCAGTTTCAGAGTTATGCTTACACATAAATATTGCACTGACAATTTTCCATACTAGGTCCTTTGCATGGTATTCCATATGGCCTGAAGGACATAATTGCAGTCCCACAATACAATACCACTTGGGGCTCAAAGACATTTAAGAATCAAGTTATTAATATGGAAGCTTTTGTATACAAAAGGTTTGTTCGTTTCTCCATAATATGCAGCATATTGTTTAAGCGATATTCTGAAATTAGTGCTGAAAATCTCCTCCATGTGTATCACCCTCCTACAGATTGAGGTCCACTGGGGCAGTCCTTGTTGCGAAGCTTGTCACAGGTTCACTTGCCTATGATGATATATGGTTTGGAGGGAGAACGCGAAATCCCTGGAACATTGAGGAATTTACAACTGGTTCGTCAGCAGGGCCAGCAGCTAGCACCTCTGCAGGTTAATTTGTGAATATATTTGCACCTATAAGCAGATGAAAAATATATATACTCAATACAAGTTCATTTCACTGTCCCAGGAATGGTTCCCTTTGCAATTGGTTCAGAAACTGCAGGGTCCATAACATACCCTGCCGCTAGATGTGGAGCAACTGCTTTGCGCCCAACATTTGGAACTGTTGCACGGACCGGCGTCATGAGCGTATCTGAGAGTCTGGTATTTCGTGCAAATTCTTTGTTCCCCCTTGTAGATTCGTGCCAATCTTGTGAATGATGAGCTTTTTATCCTATAATGGCAGGACAAACTTGGTCCTTTCTGCAGAAGCGCAGTAGACTGTGCTATCGTATTAGATGCAATCCGTGGTACGGATGCTGGTGACCCCTCATCCCGTGAGATCGCTTTAGAGGATCCATTTCATGTTGACATCACAAAACTCACTGTTGGATATCTTGACAGTGCTGAGATGGAGGTAACTGAAACCGTAAATATGCACGTGAGCCTGGTATATGCAGTCACTCAATCATCTGATCCTCAAATAATGTCGTTCTGAATTTTGTAATGCCAGGTTGTCAAAGTTCTTTCTGCCAAGGGTGCTAAGCTTGTGCCTTTCAAGTTGAACTACACCGTTGAATCGGTTCAGTCCATTCTAAACATCACGATGGATGTCGATATGCTTGCGCATTTTGACAACTGGCAACGCGAAGGAAAAGACGATGACTATGAAGCTCAAGACCAGTGGCCGGTGGAGCTTCGGCGTGCACGATTAGTTCCAGCAGTCGACTATATACAGGTGAGATATCATAATAAATTAAACATGAGGCTGTACTGGATCCGAACTTACCTCTTATTGATTTCTGATGAACAGGCACAGAGAGCACGAGGTAAGCTCATCAGGGAGGTCCAGGAGAGCTTCACGGTTGATGCATTCATAGGCAATGTGACCGACTGGGAGCTCGTTTGTGTGGGAAACCTTGTCGGGATGCCTGTCATGGTGGTTCCTACAGGCTTCAAGAGCATTGAACACCCACCAGAAGGCGGCACGAGAAGAAGAACTACAGTCACGACGGGCATATACGCTCCACCTGACCATGACCACATTGTAAGCTTTCTTGTCCCAGTACATCTTGTTTATGGCGCTCTAGAGCTCATACCAAGCTATGTCTTGACTTGAGGAGCAGCGATGATGAGTTTTTTTGTTTGCGTGCTTCGACCACAGGCTCTCGCTCTGGCGATGGCGTACCAGTCCGTCACCAATCACCACAAACAACGGCCGCCAATCGACGATCTAGGCCCAAATGACAACATACACTTAGACGTAGCCAACTGATCGAGGAAAGCCCCCAGTGACTAATCAGTGTGTTATTTCCCCTGCTCTTTTTTTGTAAGTTGCGACGTGACTGCTCCGTTTGGCTGTCTGCATTACACGAGAGAGCAGTTATGACTAATGAGTTATGACCCCTACGTTTGGTTGTCTGCATTTGAGCAATTTTGGCTCGGCAGGTGAACGATAGGATGTTTGGTTGAGGAAAGTGTTTTTTGGCTCTCGAGCACAGGTGCTCCTGTCATTTTAAAGAAATTTAAAATATATTTACGAGTTTCAAAAAATTCTTAAAAAAAATCCCAATGTAGTCAATGGTGTATATCCCACAAACGTGTAAACATTGAATTTTCAAATACAAAGTAGTATGGACTACACAAAAATATAAAAAAAATGATAAAGTTAGAGATTTGAAAAATAGACAAAAAGAGACATTGGCAAGATTGGAACGCAGGAATCGGACGCGAGACCTGCAGTAACTTCAGGAGAACAGATCTTGTCCAGCAGGATTCTTAGAAAAACACCGTGTTCCAAACGGGCCAATTGAGATTGTTCATACAGAGGCAAACAAATTGCAGCAGCGCTCTAGAAAAAATCATGCGAGTACAGCAGTAAAACCATTCCAAAAGTTCTTTACTTAGGGTGGTAATAAACACAGTATACTTTCTGTCCATCTCTCGACCAGAGCTGGTCTCGACCTGTAAACAACGACGACACACTGGCTACAGTGCCCTCAAGCTGCCCAAGGCGCTACTAGCACTCTCTCCATAGGTAGATAGTAAGATAGCTCGCCGACGGATCAGTAGCTGTAGTTCTTGACGAACATGTCCTCCTTGGCGGCGGCGGCCTCACCGTCGCTGGTGTACTTGCCGAGCTGCGCCAGGGAGTTGGCCTTGGCGCGCAGCAGAAGCGCCTCCTGCGCCGCCGCGACGTTCTCTGGCCGCCCGCCCCACGTCTTGAGGCAGGTGTTCTGGAGAGCCCGGGCGTAGGAGAAGGACACGTGCCACGGGTTCGGCGCCTGGTTCATCGCGTTCAGGTTCAGCGTCGCCTCCATCTCCGACTGGCCGCCAGACAAGAACTGCACCAGAACAAAAACATACATTCTTGAACAATGAGAAAAACCAAGATGCTTCATGATATTTAAGGTGAAGGTAGAAGCTAGGAGGGCGGAGGGCGCTCACCATGATGCCGGGGACGGAAGGGGGGATCCTTCTCTGGAGGAGCTTCAGGGTGTAGCTGGCTACTTCCTCAGGGGTGTTCCTGTCCTTGCACTCGGCACCGGGGGTCACCATGCTTGGCTTCAGGAGGATTCCCTCAAACATGACGTTGTTCTGGGCCATGTAGTAGAATGTCTCAGCCCACACCTTCTGCGCGACCTCGAAGGTCCTCTCGATGCCGTGCTCACCGTCGAGCATGATCTCAGGCTCCACAATCGGTACCAGCCCATTGTCCTAGAACATCGACATATAAGAGGTTTGCATGATCATTAGAATTTTATGCCTGCCTTGCCATTGTATTGTGCAAGTTTGGTTTGTTAGGAAATCGCAAGAATACCTGAGAGATGGCGGCGTAACGGGCAAGACCCCAGGCAGCTTCCTTGACAGCGAGCTCAGATGGGCCGTTAGGAATGCTGACAACAGTGCGCCTGCAAGACAACTTCATGTCAGGTACGGGAGCATGGAGCTAGGATCTAATGGAAGGTAAACTGTCCTTGTATGTGAAAATTTCTAACCACTTGGCGAAGCGGGCGCCTTGCTGGTAGTACGCTGCTTCACGGGAGGCAAGGCCATCGAGACCTTGGCACCATGACTCATCGTTGGAACCAACAAGTGGCACAAGACCCTGAGAGTGAGCACCAATATTAGAAGAATGCTGTGTTTTCTGACCTCGAAATAAACCTGGGTCGTCTGCTTTTGCTTGCAATTTAAAGCTAGTCATATGGAGAATCATGCAATGTAGTACAAGAGTACATGATTATTCTGATGAATTGGTAATTGTAGAAGTTTGTATCTTCTTTATGTTGTTCTGTTTCACAAGTATGACAATGATATATAGTTTTAGCTGTTATGCACCTATAAAGAAGTACAAGTTGTCTCAAGATCACTTTGGCATTTGACTAATATTCTGAATTTGGATGCAGCTACTGGTCGACAGTACTTCATAATTGAAGTCTCCAAACATAGAGTTGATTGTGGTAAGAGCCCTGATTAGGGGAAAGCACAAGATGTGTAATCTTGGAGTGAAATCTTCGGACACCTACCTTGTCAACCTTGATACCGGGAACAATTCCCTGCTCGACAAGGATGTCAACAATCTTCTTGCCATCAACAGTCGACTGGTAGAGGGTCTCCTCAAAGAGGATAGCACCAGAGATGTACTGTCCCAGGCCTGGTGGGGTGACAAGGAGGGTCCGGTAAGCCTGGCGGTTAGCCTCAGTGTTCTCAAGGCCAATCGAGGCGAGTCTCTTGCCACAGGTGGCGTTCGACTCATCCATGGCAAGGATACCCCTTCCTGGTGATGCGATAGTTTTCTGCAGCAGGGAAAATAAAGCTTGAGATCTTGTAAACCATAATCAAATGAATTTCATATAAAGTTTACTTTTGTAAGGTTTATGTATTATGCTAGTAAGGATTACAAGTTTAAAAGTGACTAGATATGGTTTTGTTATGCCTTATGAACCTTCAGATGAATCGCCGAGCTTAAACAGGACAAATGGATTCAAATAAAGATAATTGAAATGCTTTGAGTTGTAAACTTTCCATGTGCCATAAGGCATCCCGTTTTATCATTACAGCTAGCTCACAGTGATTAGAAAAGTCACTGTACTGATGCAATATAGATTTTTTTTTTTTTTTTGCGAATGGATGCAATATAGAATTGACATAAGTTAAAAATGTAGATTTGCACTAGTGGTTTGGTAGATCAAAACAACCAAATAATTTTCTGCTGACTGACGAAACATTAGCCTTACATTCACTGAATTCTGATAAACGAAATTATGGTAATTTCTCATCCTAATAAGGATCCATTTGAGTTATCTCTTAAGCAGCGATAGGTTTCGTATAACTATCTTGACAATACAAAGAGTTCTCCATTTCCAACTGATGTAAAGAATAAAGAAGATTATCACCAAAAGTTGCTGCCCATGAAACAAATGCACTTGTTTGCACGTAAGATGGTAGAATTATACAGTTGGGTGTCAAGGAAACATACCGCGGTTTTGATAAGCTCATCGGCGTAAGCGCTGGCACGGACAACCATGGAGACGGTCATCGGCTTGGGAGCAGCAGCCTGGCGTGTGGCGCCCCATTCGGACTTCTTGGGAAGGAAAGACGATTTGAGGAGAGTAGCAGACGCCATTGTTTCTGGAGGCAAGCAGATCAGGTGCTACCCTCTTCTTTGACGCACCTTGCAATTGCAGCCTTTCCTTAGGGGGGGTGAGAAGTGCAGCAAGTGCTGAGATTTAAGGGTGAGCACCTGGGCACTCAAGGGATATGCGTTGTGAGGTGGAGGTTGGCCTTCTGGATATGAATGGCTGTGATTTGGTTGCTCCAATCCTCTTGCCACCTCCTCGTTTTGTCCTGGCTCTGCCACATGCTTGTCCCTATGATTTCGTTCCCTTCTCTGTCTACCATGTAAAATCTGTAATACTAAAATTTTCTTCTTTGTGCTACACGGTCCATAAATATTGTCTGGATGTTCTTGACCTTAAACCTAAGGATGGTCTTGGCTGATGATCCATTCTGGGATTCTGTGGGTGCATTTCACCAAGGAGTATCGCCCATGAGCGTCTTTTGACGGTCGAGATGCCCTGATATATTGCATCCATGAATTTTTCCAGTAACCGTCGATTCAGGGAATAAGTCATTTTTTTCAGTCAGTTTTTCAGGGGCAGGGTGGCTTTTGTGTGGCGCACCATTCTTTGTTCTGGCTCTGAGACAAAAGTGCAGCTTCTCCTTGTGCCCCAATGCCTGGCTGCAGAATACACACCCACCATCACCTTAACAACCCCTTGCCAAGGATGCCATCAACATGATTCCAACCATGCACCAATCTTGCATACCATCCCTGGACCCCCATCGATCCTGTTATGATGCTTTCAATTAGGAATAAAATGATCTTTTCCCAGCCTTGCTAAAATATCTGAAATTAAATTTTCATAGTCAATCATTTCAGAATGGATTAGTAGGAAGTGTCACACTGTCTAGGAGAAAATACAGAAGCAAGGTTATAAATATGCATCTCTCCCAAAGTGATTATGTTGATAACATCAATAGCATAAGGCAGAAAAGAATTTGGTCACACCAAAAACATTAACATCAGAGAGCAAGTTAGTACATGGCACCTACTGCCCTCAATAAAAAGAAAAGACACGAAGTACCATAAAAGCTGATAGTTACAAATTGTTTACAAGTACATAAGGTTGGCCTACTTAGATCAGATGATCTCCAATAAGTCAGGAGAAATACATCCAATAGAGACTCCCCATGGTCTACGTGACATTTTCTGTGAAGTGTATTAGCATGCAAACACTCACTATCACAAGCTTGATGTGCATGATGTCTACATGCCAACACCAGGTCTTAACTCTGATCACATCGTCTAATGTGCTTGTCTAAAAGCTCATTGAGGCTTCTTCCATCAGTTCAGAGGGATGATAAGTTTTTGCAGAGAATTATTCCTTTGTTGCCAGCACTTCAATTCATCACATATGAAGCTAACTTGTAATGAATCAAATGAAGCACATTCTATCCTTCAGTTAAATCCATTCTATACTTCAGATGAACATATGCATTCTTTTATTTTTCTGCTAAATATCAATCAAATATACCAGGTGGAGCAAATTCTTGATTTTTCATAGTAGACTCTGATTCTGATTGGACGTATTATGCACATATTGGTGAGGACCAGGTTTGTAGGTCCAAGAGCATGCTGGTGATGAGCCCACACACCAAGTTCCCTTTCTTGCTCAAGGGATGTCTTCGCCTGTATTGCTGGTGAACTGATGATTTCTTTTAGTTCCTCTTGGTGTTCCCACAACATTCAAACGATACACCTGATGGTGAATTGGAGCTGAATTTAGTTCATTCCAGACACAGAAGGTTGCAACATTTAGCTCGAGCAAACTCTCTTCTTCAACTCTGCTGCTTCCGAAACCTTATTAGTAGGTTTCCCACAATTTTCTACAGCTGCTACAGGAGTGGTACCGGATAAAAATGCCACAAGCTTCTGCCTAAGCAATGGCGCTAGCTTCTCGCAGCACGTCAACAAATCCAAGGACGGGACTACTCCTTTCTTCACGAGCACCGTAAATGCGCACCTCACAGACTGTGCAATGGCCTCCTTCCTCCGCACCTCATAGTTCTCAATCAAAAGAAACAAGAACTCGAGTAGCATGTTTGTGATATCAACATATTGAGATACCGAGTTCACCATGAGAAGCATTGCGGGCTCAATGTTCATGACATTACCCTTACTCTCGTCAAAAAATAGCCAGTCATAGAACAGCGCCAACTTTGCATTCGCTACGATGTAGGCCTTGCCACAAGTCGTCAGCAACCAACCGATGACCGCCCAGCGGGCAATGACACCAGACTGTATAACCTCATTGTTGGGATGGTACCCGCAGCATATGAAGCGAACAATGTCTGGTATCCTCTCCTCCCCTCCAGGGACCATCAAATGCTTCCTGGCAAACCACAGCTGGTACCTCTTCTGACTTCCCCACTTCACATTCTTCATCAAGAAGAGTAGCTGCGTCTCCATCTCGGGCGAGATGGCCAAGGCACTGCACCAGCCGGGAGTGCCAACACTGCCCATGTCCTTGCAGCGGCCCATCATCAAGTCCTTCCACAGTCCCTGGAACTCCGGCACGAGCACCAGTTCATGGAGCGACCGCACAAGGTCTCTCCCCATGAGCGTGCACACCTGGAAGTGATCTCGCAGCACCGAGACGCAGAAGGACACCAGCTCCTTCCCGCACTCTTCAAGGTTCTTGGCGTTGTTGCACTCATCGCAGTTGCTGCACTCGGCGGTGCTCCTCGGGAACGGAGCGAGGCGGTTCCTGACGAGGAGACGGAGGAACGCGAAGACGGCGGAGGCCAGGAGCTGGGGCTCCTCGGAGGCGAGGAAGGAGGAGTACTCGCGGATGAGCTCGAGGAGGCGCGCGTCCCCTTGGAAGGGCACGCGGCGGAGGAGGGAGCGGAGCAGGGTCGCGAACCCCGGCGCGGCCGCGCGGGTGAGCTCTTTGGCGGCGAGGAGAAGGCGGGCGCGCGGGTGGGGCAGAAGGAGGGGGAACGGGAGCGAGAGGAGGGCGGAGGAGAAAGAGGGGTAGAATGCGGGGAAGCGGGCGCCGGCTGCGTGGAGGATAACGAGGAGGCGGCGCGGGAGAGGGGACGGGTGGATGAGGAAGGAGAAGGCTAGGGCGTGGGGAAGGTGCAGGGAGGAGAGGTCAGAGGTGGATGGGGAAGGGAGAAGGAGGTGCGCGGAGAGGAGAGGGTGCTCCGGGGAAGAGGGTGACGTGGGGGGTGGATTGTGCTCGCCGCCGGCGAGCAGCCGTGGCGGCGGCGGCGGCATCGTGGAGGAGGTTGTACCTTGTAACAGGTTACTAGCGGGGAAGTTTTGGATGATGCATAGATGGGCCCTCTCCAGCTCTCCACGTACTAATGGACCCAAACTTTTAACGGGCTGGGCTCCAAGGCGGCCACAAACAAGACGGTCCACCTCTGAAGGGAGACACGGATGCTTTCAAAAAAAAAAAAAGACACGGACGGTTAGGGTTATACGGCAAAATGGACTCTGGTAACCACGTGGTGAAAGTAATTCACAGACTGCACCTCGGGCGAAAAAATTTCGAAATCTAACCCTTTCATGTAGCGCCCGAACCAAAGGCGCCACACCCTTCTATGTAGCGCCCGAGCACTAGGCGCTACTTATCTGCATACGTGGCGCTGCGGGGCCAGCCGCCTGCCTGCGTGGCGCCTGGCAGGTGGGCCGGAGCCCGCATGTGTAGCGCCCGAGGCTTAGGCGCTACACATCGAATCACTAGAGCCGCGCGCGGCGCCCCTCTTCTCTGTTTCCTTCCAGTACCGAACGAACAACAGAAAGACAGCAGCGTTTCCTCCTCCCCCTCCGTAAATCTTCCTCAAATCCCTCCCCATCTGAAGGAGAAGTGGAGGGGTTTGCTTCTCAAGTGCTTTGCCCAGGTATTTCTCCTCCGATCCCCTCTTTTCATCCACAAATTTTCTCAGATTTAGCCTCCATATAGCAATTTCGGTGGAACCCTAGTTTCTAGTTGGATTTGATTTTGGTATGGAATAATGACTTGTTTGAATTATCTTTAGCATTAGGGTAGCTATAGTTTACATTGGTAACAATCTAGTAGGTTATTTTAGTTTAGAAACCAAATTTGTATGTTAGATTATTTGGTTGTTGCTATGAAAATGTGTGGAAATTTTTCGTGCAATTAAAGTGTGGGATACTCACAATGATTTGGAATATGTAGGATGGTATGGTTACTCGATGATTTCTATGATGTTAAACACCGGGCCTATATGATATCGGAGAAGAGGATGGTAAGATGATTATTTGTGGACTTTAATGTTTGTAATGTTGTTCTCTAGCAAATGTGTTGGATATGTTCTAACTATTTAACTTGTATGTTTACAGGAACTTAAACCTTTCAAGATTCGGTATCATGGGGTCTCCAGCGACAAAGAAATGCCGTATGATGAGCGGTACACTCCGTACATCGAGATGGCCGGGCTCCTCCCTTTCATCCAACTTGTTAGCCGGTCTACCCCAAACTTCAACGCGGCTGCACTTACCGCTCTCATCGACCGGTGGAGGCCGGAGACACACAGTTTCCACCTTCGTACCGGCGAGATGACAGTCACACTCCAGGATGTTTCCATGATCCTTGCTCTTCCTATTGAGGGGAAGCCTGTAGCTATGGACACCGATTCTGAAGGGTGGCGTCAGAAGATGTTTGATCTTATTGGTGATGTTCCACCGGTGCCTGAGAACCCGAGTAAAGGGAGAGTCTCAGCCGGCGCTCCTTACACATGGATAATAGAGAAGTTCAAAACTTGCCCTGAAGGAGCCGATGACGACTTGGTGAAGACGTACGCTCGCGTGTACATGTGGTATGTTATTAGTAGGTGTCTGTTTGCTGACGGCAATGGGAGGAACGCTCCATGGATATGGCTTAAAGCGTTGACCATATTTGATTATGGATGGAGCTGGGGGACTGCTGCACTTGCCTACTTGTATCGGCAGGTAATAAGTTGATAAATTATAATTTTTCTTGATATCCATGTTGAACATGTATTGACTTTGCTTGCCATTATGTGCAGCTGGATGATGCTTGTCGTAGAACCACGGCAAGTTGCGGAGTTGGTGGTTCTATGCTTCTACTCTCCGTGTGGAGCTGGGATCGTATACCAGTTGGACGTCCTAGAGAAATAAATTATGTTGATTGGGAAGCATATGGGAACAACCCTCTACGCCGCGCAACTTGGGCATACAAGTACGACATTGTATCGGAGGCTCACAGCGATACAGATAACATGTATAGGCAGTACATGAATGAGTTGGATGCGCTTACTCCCGAGCAAGTAAGTATTTATCCTAAAATGACTCGCTCACATTGTTTGTATCTTCCTTCTAATTGATGTCGACGTGCTATGCTACAGGTGGATTGGGAGCCTTATGGGAAGGGGAACAGATTTGGTGTCTTGCGTGCTTATGATTTGAACCCAAAGTGCATGGAGGAACAAACTTTATGGCTTATGCGGTGCCCGTTGATATGCAATTGGGCGACTGAGTTTCACTTTCCACACCGCGTTCTGAGGCAGTTTGGGTTGTTTCAGGCTCACCCACCAGAGTGGAAGGACACAGACAAGTTGCTTCATGAGTAAGATTAAATGACATATGTTTCGTTCGTAACTTGTTTTCTTTTCTATTTGTTGATATGACTCCCGTATTTTGAAATGCAGTTTGGACCGGAGGAAGCAGAGAAAGGTGACAAATTGGGAGAGACACCATAAGAAATATATAACCGAATTTGAGCTGTGTGTGGAGGAAGCTCTCATGAATGGATGGGGCCGCAGATATTTGAAGGAACATTGCCCCATTGCTTTCGACAACTACATTCGCTGGTTTCTTGAGAATACTCGCGTGGAGATATGCCCACCGGCTTTCGAGGAGGAGATATTGGAAGAGCCCATAGTGTTTGACGAACTTGCTCAAATCCAATACAACAAGATGGTTAGGGAGGGCCACCAAACAGATTTTTCTAATGTGCTCAACTTTGTGGTAATTTTAACTTACTCGTTTTCTTTCCACCTTTAGCAATGCTTGATTTCTAATGTGTTTTTTCTTTTTTCCTCTAGCGCACGGAGATAAAGAAACAAGCTAGTGAGAGCGAAGAATTGTTGGCGACCACGCCGGGTGGAGAAAAAGGCGAAAGTATATTTCGAGGCTTTGTTAAGGTAAAAACATACTTTATTACCACAAGATAGCCTAAATGCTTATTTTCCAATGCTTTATTTGACATCTCCCTCACAATCATGCAGCGCTCCGGCCAACGCTTACGCCGGCTTGCCAACCTTATTGGTTGCCGTGACCCCGAGTACAGCTCACCGTCGCAATCAAGGTCCAAATCTCCTTCTGACCCCGTGGATAGTACGGACCATGAGCTTGAGGATGACACAACCTCCGTTGAAGGGGTATGACCTTAACCGTAACAAAATACTCCTCTTTCCGATATTGTATGCATGTCTCTCTTTCGTAACCTTAACAATATACTCCTACTTGTTTCGAAGGCGAGAATTCCGGATAACATGACTTTGCGGCAGGCTAAGCAACGGTCTGCTTACATGCTAAGAAAGAAGACCGGAATTCACCGGTACACACCAGATGATTGGATCAAGAAAGGAAAGGAGCCACATGTTGAGGAGCCACGGAGGTCAGCTACGGTTAGGAGGATGAGGCTTATCGAGGATGACGATGATGACGATGAGGACGATGAGGAAGAAGAGCAGCCGGCACCGGTGAGGAGGGACAAGATTCCTACGAAGAGGGGTCGGGCACGAAAGTAGAAGACTTGCCCGGATATGTAATGAACTTGTAGTGACTTATTCGAAGTTCTACCTATGTTGTTATGTTGAAACTTATTTTAGTAGACTTATTCGAACCTCTCTTGTGATGTTTGAACCTCTATGGTTATGACAAAACTTATTATATGCTGAGTGGTTCATAATATTTATATATGTATCTGCTATGGAATACTTGCACACAAAAGTATCAACTTGTGTTGCAGGAAAAGAAATTTTGCAATGTGTAGCGCCTGAGGCCTGGGCGCTACACATTGACTTAGCAATTTTTGAGCTCGCCTGGTTGTGGCTGCTACCACCGCCATGGCCTCCATAGCCACCACGTCCTCTAAATGCACCTTGGCCTCTCCGAAGGCCAAGTTGTCTCCCTCTTTGTTGTCTAGGAGCTTGTTGGCTAGTAGAAGCTTGTTGGCTCACTCTTTGTTGTGTTGAAGCTTGTTGGCTATTAGAAGCTTGTTGGCTAGGACCACCCCCACAAGGTTGGCTAGGAGTACCATGTTGGCTATTTCTTGGTTGGCTAGGAGTACCATGTTGGCTGTTTCTTGGTTGGCTACCAACATGTTGGCTTGTGCTAGTTTCATTTCCTTTTGCTCTTTTTCCTTGCGTGCATTTTCTTGAGTTGTGCCCCACAACATTGCACTTCCCACAACGTGTTCTCTCACGAGGCTCTTGGAATTGGTCGTTGCGGCATTCTCTCCCACCACGGCCCCAACCGTCCATGTCACCCCTGAAACGCTTTGTCTTCCGTCTTCCCCGTTTGATCACCTTCCATATCGGATCGGGCCATAGTTGAATTCCATGATACTCAGGCCATTGTGATCGGTCAAGGTATGGATGAAATCTAGGAGCCCATGTTTTTTTGGTCGTCACAATAGAGAATTCGGAATTTCTAACTGTGAGTGGGTGATTAATATCCACATTTCGGGTACGAGCCACCGTTAGCAAGTGAGAGCAAGCGAGATGAAGCAACCGTGGCCTTTCGCATGTGCAGTCACAATTCTTGAGAGAGACCTTAAACGCCCGACCTCCATGTTGGACACCATCGGCCGTGGTTCCTCCAGGCTCGTTAACTTGGTAAATCAACTCTTCATTATCATAAATTGTTGCTATTTGAGAGTCTGCCTTCCTTGATTCAAATTGCATGAAACTATCAACCTTTGGAGGAAACTCATACTTGTATTTGTGCTTGTTGTCTCCCATAATCTGCTTATCTGTTTCCTCCGAGTATTTTAGAAAATACTCATTCAACTTGGTGAATGTATACTCAACTATTGCGGTTACGGGCAAAGCACGCACACCCTTCAGAACCTTGTTGAAGCATTCGGCCATGTTGCTTGTCATTTGACCATACCTACGGCCATCTTCATCAAAAGCTCTTGCCCACTTCTTCGTAAGGTGAATGTGCCTATTCAGCCACTCTTGACCACCGGCGTTGAGGGACCTATTAGCCAACAGTTTATTGTACAGATATGCAAACCGCTTTTCTGAGAAAGCCATACAACAATCCTGAAAATCATCGGTCAACTCCTTGCTACCACATGCCCTATAGAAGTTCGAACAGAAATGCCTCATGCACCATCTATGGTGCAAAGGAGCATGGCCGGGGATATCAATATCAACCGCATTTAGAATTCCTTGATGACGATCCGAGATGACACATATTTCCCTTTGAGGCAACAATACCTTGGTCCTCAAAAGATGAAAGAACCATGCCCAATTAACATTGTTCTCCGCATCCACCAAAGCAAAAGCCAATGGCACTAAACGGTTGTTGGCATCATTTCCTATTGCAACCAATAGAGTGCCCATGTATGGACCTGTCAAAAACGTACCATCAACGGAGATGACCGGTCTACAATGTTCAAAAGCACTCACACATTGCTCAAATGCCCAAAATGCACGGCCAAATACACGGACAGTCTTTCCGTTGAGGGTCCTTGTTTTCTCCCCAAAAGGCTCAACCACATGAACCATCCCGGGGTTACTGGCGGCCATGGCTCCCAACAACCTAGGGATTCGGTTGTATGCTTCCTCCCAGTCACCGTACAACATCTTGAATGCGGCTTGCTTCGCCTTCCATGCCTTTCCATACTTCACCTTGTAGTGAAAAAGGTTCTCCACAAGTTCCATGACACTCTTAATACTCATCGTTGGAAGTGATGAGATGGAGTTGGAAAGCCTATAAGCGATGAACTCGGAGGTCAGTTGTCGGTGGTCCTGATTCACTTTCTTTCCATCGGCACTCTTGCCATCGAGCTTCTTGCCTCGGCACATGTGAGTTGCCGCACAACTAGATATGTGCCATTCGGGCCCTTTTTTGAATGGTACTGCACGCACAATCCATGGACATCCATCCTCCAAGCAAGCAACCGTATAACGCTTCGTTCTGTCCGAACGGACAACTCTAAACGGACGATGGTACTTCACCGAGTACTCCTTGATCCATATCTGAAATTCCAACAACGTTGGAAACTTCAGACCGGGATATATCCCACTCTCCACATGATTCATATCCCGGTAAGAAGTTGGTCTAGCTCCGAGCTCTATACCCTTGCCGCCGTCCACCGTGGCTTCATCCGCAAGACTAACATCACGAAACAACGGAATCCGATGATCCCGTCCCAATACCTTCTTGAAAGCTTCCGCCTCCTTCGCCGTGAACCCCTCCTCATCAACTTCTTCATCCGGACCCTCGTCATCCGACCCCGATGCATAGCATCGAGAATATGGTATGTCATGATCCATAGTCTCTTGCACATAATATGCGTCCAAATCTCCAAGATTGTTGTCATTGAGTTCGACTCCATTCTCATTGTCCTCATACTCATCATCCTCATACTCACTATTTCTCTTCAATGCATCATCTTGGTTATTCCTAATGGGGCTCAAAGTTTTCCTCACTTCATGTTGGGTGGAAGGAGGTTCAAAGACTACATCTAGGTTCGTGAGTGTTGGACTCAAACCATGAAATGGGGAGGCACAATGGTTCAAGTCCAAGTTCATACGAGCATCAACCTTTTTAGTGGCAAATAACTCGAGAGACTTGTCTAGTGACTCGGCCACGGTCTCCTTGTATGCAACCCACCGTAGCTCGGAGTTGATACGCAAAAACTTCCAACGAAGGTGCAATCCATGACCCGCGTTATGTCTTCCCTCCAACTCTACTTCATGAGTTCGGTCCATCCAATTCAACTCAACTCTAACTTGTTCCAAAACCTCCGCATAGGTAGGACTACGCTCGAAGACCAACGATATCTCATCCGGATCCGGTTCCAAATCACCTTTCATGAATGCATCCTTGTCCACATGATGAACATGAACAATTCTCGACATTCCTAAAATAATGAAGACAATAATGTGGAAAATTATAACATTTCGTTTCTACTCATGCTAATATTATATTATATACATACTCCTAATCTTTGAGCTAACATACTACCCAAACAAAAGACCCCTAACACTAACAAGTATCTAACCCTAACCCTAGCAAATATCTAACCCTAACCCTAATCCTCACAAATATCTAGCCCTAACATATAAGAACCCTAACCCTAACATTTAGGGGACCATACAAGCCACCAACTAGGCAATTAAACTACAAACATCATGCATCATTGGGGTCAAATTGAATTTCTAGGGTTTCCAAGATTGAAACAAAAATCAACCAAAAAAAAGGTTTCTAATTGGTCAAAACAAGGGGAAATGGAGGACATTACCTCTAGGAACTTGTTGGGGGCAAGATTCAATGAAGAAACCTTCAAATCGGAGGATTTGAGGGAGGATTTGAGAGGAGAGGGAGGGGAGCCGCCGGGGGAGCCTTCTCTTCCTCCAAAAAAACGATAAGTGTTGCTTGGGTGTGGGGGAGAGGGGGTCGCGCGTGACTTAGTGCACTCGATGTGTAGCGCCTAACGTCGAGGCGCTACACATGCACGGCTTGGGCCCACCTGCCAGGCGCCACGCAGGCCGGCTGCTGGCCCCGCAGCGCCACGTATGCAGATGTGTGGCGCCTAGCCGTCAGGCGCTACGCAGAAGGGTGTGGCGCCTTGGCGTTGGGCGCTACAGATAAGGGTTAGATTTCGAAAAAATTTTGCCCGAGGTGCAGTCTGTGAATTACTTTCGCCACGTGGTCACCACAGTCCATTTTGCCGGGTTATACCCCCTATAAAAAAACAGAAAGGGAGAAGCGAAGGCAGAAGAAGGTCAAATAAAAAAAAAACGAAGCGAGAAGTAGCGACGGCGGCGGCCATGGCGGCGAGACAGCCGAGAAAGGTGACGGTGGATGAGATCATCCTGATGCAGTCGATGTTCGCGGCGAAGAACATCCGAGGGCAGCGCGACCGTCTCCTTGAGTTCCAGACCCAGCTCTAGCAGAGAGATTACCCTATCGAGGAGGTCGTCTCGGGCCTCGCCGCGGTGCTCTTCGACGGCCTCAAGGCCGCCACTCGCTACCTCGCCGTCTGCCTCGAAAAGGCGGGAGATAACGGGGCCCGTCTCGCGCCAAGCTCCTCCTTCTCTGACTTGCGGCAGCTGTCGGCCGCACTGGTTGCGGCGAAGCAGCTCCCCGCGCGGCCGACCACCCGGACCGAGGCCTACTCCCGCATCCAGGCCGCCTTGTACGCCGTGAAGCTTCTCCAGGATCACTTCCTCCCGCGCTGCATCGACCACTTCTTCACCGCTACCGCGCAGGCGGCCGGCAGCAGCAGCAGCATCATGGACCAGGCCCGCACCCACCTCGACCGCGCCTGCGTCGTCATGAACGTCGCCATCGACCACGTCGACCTCGCCGTCGCCGCCATCTCCCGCTTCGTCCACCCAAGGGAGGTTTCCAGCAACTCCCGCTTCGCCAACAAATACACCAGCTTTGGCTGGGACGAGTTTGATCTGATCATCAAGCGCATGTTTTTTTTTTTTTAAGAACACGCACGAGAACTGCGTGTCTTCTAAGAAAGAGAGTAACTGGATTACAGAAACAGGCGTTTACGGGTCGGTAGGAGAACCAACCCGCAGGCACCACCCACACGAGGAAGAGAAAAACAAACCTAGCTACCTAGCGGACTACTCACGCAAGCCAGGATCCACTCCACAGAGCCTGGCCTTCTTCCAGAGCTCGAATTCAGCTCTGATCTTCGAACAGACCCCCCACGGCAGGGTCGCCACCTTGTCGAACACCCTGCTATTCCGCTCAAGCCACAAGCTACGAGCGACGAGGACGATCAAGGAGTTAATCTCCTTCTTCTTCCGGCGCGGAACAGCAGCCGCTAACCGAGGCCACCACGTCTCCATGACCGACGCAGTAGAGGGTGTGAAACGATGCAGACGGTACGGGAGGAGTACGGCAAACCACACTTCGCGGGCGAAGGAGCACTGCAGCGTGAGGTGTTCGGCTGTCTCCAAGTGCTGGCAACAAAGGGGGCACTCCGCCGGGTGATCAAGGCCGCGGCGAGCCAAACGATCCGCAGTCCACAAGCGATCCCTGAGCAAGAACCAGACATGGAGTTTGTGCCGCAGAGGGGCGCCTGAAGACCAGAGCTCGGCCGCGCAAGGAAACCGCGTCCTCCCAAAGAAGAATGCCGCGTACGCTGACTTGGCGGAGTAGACGCCGTTCGCGGTGAGCCTCCATGCGAAAGTGTCCGCCTCACGAGAGAGGGTCACCCCTTGGATCAGCTCCCAAAGGTCCAAGTACTCCGCAATGGCTGGAATGGACAGAGTACCTCTGATGCCCACAACCCATCGGTTATTTGGCAGGGCGTCCGCAACGCAGAGGGCCTTGTCCGCATGGCTGACGAATTTCATGAGAGCTGGCGCGATCTGCTGCAGCGAGCGCCCTCCAAGCCAGCGATCCGCCCAAAAGCGCACCCGACGCCCGTCACCCAGGGCACAGTGCGTTCCAGTAGCGCAGATGGCCTCGGCCTCCGGCGATAACTGGAACTCTAGGTTGTGCCATGGCTTCGCGGTGTCCACGTGATGCAACCAGCGCCAGCGAGCTCGAAGGGCATGGTTAAGGAGGCGCAGGTTCTTCACCCCGAGCCCTCCCAACTCCTTCGGCAGGCAGACCGTGCTCCAGGCCACCCTGCATTGCCCTTTCTTGGCCACAGAAGCCGCAAACCAGAAAAATCCCCTGAGCAGCTTATCGATGCAGGAAAAGAACCAAGGCGGGAGGTCGAGGCTGAGCATATGATAAATCGGAGTTGCGGTGAGCGTGGTATCGAGCAGAATCAGTCGCCCACTCTGTTGCAGAAGGGAGGCCTTCCAGGTAGGAACATGCCCCGCGACGCAGTCCACAAGCGGCTGCAGATCGGATTTCGAGGGCCGGCCAATGGAGAGGGGCAACCCGAGGTAGCGGATGGGGAATTGCTTGATGGGGCACCCCAGGGCCAGCAGCAGCGGATCCAAGTCAATCCCCTCACATCTGATGGGCGAAACGGAACTCTTGGCCAGATTGCATCGCAGACCAGAGGCCACCCCAAAGATGTTCAAGAGGCCGACGGCCGCGCGAGCTTCCTCCACAGAAGGCTTGATGAACAAGATGACGTCGTCGGCAAACAGGGAAAAACGATGACGCACCCCAACATCAGACAGCGGGGCGAAGATTCCCCTCTCCTCAGCGAGCCTGAAGATTGCGTTTAGCACATCCAGGACGACGATGAAGAACATTGGCGAGCACGGGTCCCCCTGCCTGAGCCCACGGCCGTGCCAGAATTGGTCTCCTGCAAGCCCATTGACTAGCACACGCGTGGACGAGGACGAGAGCATCGTGGCCACCCGTGCGATCCACCGCGGGCCAAAGCCTCTGTACTGCAAAACCTCCACGAGGAAAGGCCACGCCACGGAGTCGAAAGCCTTGGCCACATCCAACTTGAGCATCAACGCAGGAGTGCGCCGCCGGTGAAGGGCTCGGATAGAGTGCTTGACCATGAAGAAATTGTCCTAAATTGTTCTTCCTTTGACAAACGCACTCTGCACGCAGTCTACCAAATCAGGCAGTGGCCTCGCCAAACGCGCCGCCATGGCTTTGGAGATCAACTTGGCGAAACTATGGACAAGGCTGATCGGCCTAAAGTCTCCGATGTCCACCGCCCCGTCCTTCTTGGGGAGAAGAGTGATGAGCGCATCATTAACCCTGTGAAACCCTCGCCCATCCGCCGAGTCGAAACGGCTAACCGCCTTCATGATCGCATCCTTGATCAGGTGCCAGCAAGCCTGGTAGAACCTGGCCGTAAAGCCGTCGGGGCCCGGCGCCTTGTCCGGCGGTAGCTCGCGGATCACCTCCCAAATCTCCGATTCAGAAAAGGGGAGTTCCAGGGCAGTAAGATCAACAACTGGGAGGCCCAGCGCCGGCAGAATGAGCGCGTGCTCACGAGCAACGGGGGCACCTAGCAGCTCCGAGAAGTGGTCAGATGCGATGGCGCACATCCCCTCCTGGTCGGAAGCCAAGCGAGAACCCCTCCGCAGGCGAAACACATGGTTCTTGCGTCTTCTCGTGCTGGATTTGAGCTGATCAAGGCGGTCAAGCGATGAACTTTACCTCTGCTTTCCAAACCTTTCAGTTCATTTTTGATTGATCTTGTGAATCTCGTTTAGTCTTAATTCGGTGTTTTTTAAGGACCAATGTCATATCTGCATTTTATCTGCGATCGATCGAATATATTTGCACCGCGTGTCAAAATTGACACCATATTGGAGATGCTATGTTCATAAATAAACAAGTCACACAAAAACAGAATCCTCTAAAAACCAAACAGAATTTGAGTACCGATCATAAAAGCAATCTTCAACATCCTGCAACAACAGGAACACACATAATCAGTGCAGTTCATCGCATTATCAGCTCTGCCGTTTAAGGTAGCACTTTGTTTAGTTACTAGGATGACATCGTGACATTCCCTTTGTTTAGTGTAGCTGATCAGGCATGCAAAAAAGCTCCAATATGATGTGATCTGGTTTAGCTCTGTTTTTTTTTTCCACTAGTTGGCATGTACGTGCAATGCATGTCTTCACGATGAAAGGAAGAATTTATAAGTAGCAATGATGAGGACGATCTGCGAGCGCTTGACGGGAAGGTATTGCATCTGTCTAGCGTGCCCACCGTCACTACTGGAAAATCGATTATCGCCGAGTCACATGGGCTTTGCCGAGTGCCAAATCACGGGCCACTCGGCACACCGCTGTGTACGCCGACACCAGCCCAACAAACACTCGGCAACAAACAACACTCGGCGAACAGCGCGTATGCCGAGTATGCCCTGCATACGACACTCGGCGTAGATGGAACACTCGGCGTAGCACGTTTGTGCCGAGTGTCCCATGCAGGGCATACTCGGCGTACAAATATACGACGGCGAATCAGAAGAAAACACTCGGCAAAAACGCCACACTCGGCATACGATGGAGACACGTGGCGAACCGTGCGTTTCGACCGTGATGGAACGGTGGCGTGGGTTCGCCGAGTGTTTTCGTAACGGGGACTCGGCATACTAAGCCAGATTGCCGAGTGTCTTGGTTCACCACTCGGCAAACTCGCTCTGAAAATTTCGTGGCTTCACGCCAACTCTTCCCGCGTAGTTTTTCGAATCTTTGCCGAGTGTCAGGGTAGGTACTCGGCATAAAATTGTTCCCTCGAAAGTTTTTCCCTTCGCGCCAACTCCTCCCGCGCAGTTTATAGGTTTGCCGAGTGTCCCGTGATATGACACTCGGCAAAGAAGTGAAAGAAGCACACAATCCGTGTGCCTATTTTTGATCCACCGGCTCACAATCACTTGAAAGATCCAACGGCTCCGAAGATCTCGAAGAAAACACACGATCCGTGTGCTTCTTCTCACTATATAAACACACATGCATCTAGCTCGTTAGCACATATATATCTACAACCCAGCACACTCTTCAATTTCTTCGCGCCAACTCTTCCATGTCTTCCACCGTACCCACTTTAATCTACTCGGAGGCGGAGGAGCTCTGCGCCTCAAACTACCCCTGCCCTCCCGGGTACGGCGTCCCCGCCGGGTGGATGCTGAGCGTCGGAGGCGTGCCGGTCCCTCCTGTCCCTCGAGGCCTGGCGCGCCGGGCGGCCATCACGAACCACTACTACTTCGAGCTGACACCGGAGTAGCGGACGTATCCCCAATGGAATCCCAACTACCGCGCAGGTTGGGACGTCTTCTTCTTCAATCGGCGTGAGAGGGCGCTCGCCAGGTACGAGGAGGACGGCCCGCCTCC
Source organism: Alopecurus myosuroides (assembly GCA_028641055.1). Classification (NCBI taxonomy): domain Eukaryota; kingdom Viridiplantae; phylum Streptophyta; class Magnoliopsida; order Poales; family Poaceae; genus Alopecurus; species Alopecurus myosuroides. The sequence goes on along the minus strand of CM054057.1, from coordinate 309,774,249 downwards.
TTCGAACTTCAACGAGGCTGGTCGTCGGCTGTGGTGGCGCGGCCGGACTCTCCAGGGCGTCATGAACTACATAAGGAACGGCGATAACCCCCGCCTGCGCTACCCGCAGTCCAGGCGTGCTCCCCCATCGACATTTCAGGCCCCATCTGACGACAGCGACGACGGCGGCGGCGACTTCGACGACTACGAGTACATGTATTATACGCCTAGGCAGGAGTATGACTAGACCTGAGCCACAAGATGGCTGGGACAAATGGTTTGTCCATGTATCCTAGAATGTTTAGATCCACGTACTGTCGTGTATCCCCTTTCCTTCGAATTTCAATCTAGTCGTAAAATTCAAAAATAATCGTAGTGGTGTGTGTTCAAGTGTCATGTTAGTCCCAAGGAACACACTTTTCGGGAGTTTCGGGGTGTGAGCAGTCCTGGAACCCGCGAGAGAGAATCCGACGTCGGTGAGGCCCCGGCACAGAGAGTGATGGTATCTTTGGCACCCAACACCCATGATAAAATCTAACACACATGGCATGTCAAAACATTGGTTTAGGTGGGATCCCGACGCTCCGGGTCCCCTCTCCGGAGATACACTAGCCCCGGTGTAGAAAAAGACGGAACCGGCGTCTAGCCCCCCCTGCGTGAGCCGGAAGTGGGTACCAAAGTGGAACTAGTTGCTTGGTTGTGTCATGTTAGGCCCAAGGAACACCCTTGACAATGGTAGGTCCCACCTACTTGCAAGATTCCCCCCGTTATGTCAGATCCGGGAGTTTCGGGGTGTGAGCAGTCCTGGAACCCGCGAGAGAGAATCCGACGTCGGTGAGGCCCCTTCACAGAGAGTGATGGTATCTTTGGCACCCAACACCCATGATATAATCTAACACACATGGCATGGCAAAACATTGGTTTAGGTGGGATCCCGACGCTCCGGGTCCCCTCTCCGGAGATACACTAGCCCCGGTGTAGAAAAAGACGGAACCGGCGTCCAGCCCCCTCTGCGTGAGCCGGAAGTGGGTAGCAAAGTGGAACTAGTTGCTTGGTTGTGTCATGTTAGGCCCAAGGAACACCATTGACAATGGTAGGGCCCACCTACTTGCAAGATTCCCCCCGTTACGTCAGATCCGGGAGTTTCGGGGTGTGAGCAGTCCTGGAACCCGCGAGAGAGAATCCGACGTCGGTGAGGCCCCGCCACAGAGAGTGATGCTATCTTTGGCACCCAACACCCATGATACAATCTAACACACATGGCATGGAAAAACATTGGTTTAGGTGGGATCCCGACGCTCCGGGTCCCCTCTCCGGAGATACACTAGCCCCGGTATAGAAAAAGACGGAACCGGCGTCTAGCCCCCCCCCCCCTGCGTGAGCCGGAAGTGGGTAGCAAAGTGGAACTAGTTGCTTGGTTGTGTCATGTTAGGCCCAAGGAACACCATTGACAATGGTAGGGCCCACCTACTTGCAAGATTCCCCCCGTTACGTCAGATCCGGGAGTTTCGGGGTGTGAGCAGTCCTGGAACCCGCGAGAGAGAATCCGACGTCGGTGAGGCCCCGGAAAAGAGAGTGATGCTATCTTTGGCACACAACACCCATGATACAATCTAACACACATGGCATGGCAAAACATTGGTTTAGGTGGGAACCCGACGCTCCGGGTCCCCTCTCCGGAGATACACTAGCCCCGGTGTAGAAAAAAGACGGAACCGGCGTCTAGCCCCCCCTGCGTGAGCCGGAAGTGGGTAGCAAAGTGGAACTAGTTGCTTGGTTGTGTCATGTTAGGCCCAAGGAACACCATTGACAATGGTAGGGACCACCTACTTGCAAGATTCCCCCCGTTACGTCAGATCCGGGAGTTTCGGGGTGTGAGCAGTCCTGGAACCCGCGAGAGAGAATCCGACGTCGGTGAGGCCCCGGCACAGAGAGTGATGCTATCTTTGGCACACAACACCCATGATACAATATAACACACATGGCATGGCAAAACATTTGTTTAGGTGGGATCCCGACGCTTCGGGTCCCCTCTCCGGAGATACACTAGCCCCGGTGTAGAAAAAGAGGGAACCGGCGTCCAGCCCCCTCTGCGTGAGCCGGAAGTGGGTAGCAAAGTGGAACTAGTTGCTTGGTTGTGTCATGTTAGGCCCAAGGAACACCATTGACAATGGTAGGGCCCACCTACTTGCAAGATTCCCCCCGTTACGTCAGATCCGGGAGTTTCGGGGTGTGAGCAGTCCTGGAACCCGCGAGAGAGAATCCGACGTCGGTGAAGCCCCGGCACAGAGAGTGATGGTATCTTTGGCACCCAACACCCATGATACAATCTAACACACATGGCATGGCAAAACATTGGTTTAGGTGGGATCCCGACGCTCCGGGTCCCCTCTCCGGAGATACACTAGCCCCGGTGTAGAAAAAGACGGAACCGGCGTCCAGCCCCCCCTGCGTGAGCCGGAAGTGGGTAGCAAAGTGGAACTAGTTGCTTGGTTGTGTCATGTTAGGCCCAAGGAACACTATTGACAATGGTAGGTCCCACCTACTTGCAAGATTCCCCCCGTTACGTCAGATCCGGGAGTTTCGGGGTGTGAGCAGTCCTGGAACCCGCGAGAGAGAATCCGACGTCGGTGAGGCCCCGGCACAGAGAGTGATGGTATCTTTGGCACCCAACACCCATGATACAATCTAACACACATGGCATGTCAAAACATTGGTTTAGGTGGGATCCCGACGCTCCGGGTCCCCTCTCCGGAGATACACTAGCCCCGGTGTAGAAAAAGACGGAACCGGCGTCTAGCCCCCCCTGCGTGAGCCGGAAGTGGGTAGCAAAGTGGAACTAGTTGCTTGGTTGTGTCATGTTAGGCCCAAGGAACACCCTTGACAATGGTAGGGCCCACCTACTTGCAAGATTCCCCCCGTTACGTCAGATCCGGGAGTTTCGGGGTGTGAGCAGTCCTGGAACCCGCGAGAGAGAATCCGACGTCGGTGAGGCCCCGGCACAGAGAGTGATGCTATCTTTGGCACCCAACACCCATGATACAATCTAACACACATGGCATGGCAAAACATTTGTTTAGGTGGGATCCCGACGCTTCGGGTCCCCTCTCCGGAGATACACTAGACCCGGTGTAGAAAAAGACGGAACCGGCGTCCAGCCACCCCTGCGTGAGCCGGAAGTGGGTAGCAAAGTGGAACTAGTTGCTTGGTTGTGTCATGTTAGGACCAAGGAACACCATTGACAATGGTAGGGCCCACCTACTTGCAAGATTCCCCCCGTTACGTCAGATCCGGGAGTTTCGGGGTGTGAGCAGTCCTGGAACCCGCGAGAGAGAATCCGACGTCGGTGAGGCCCCGGCACAGAGAGTGATGGTATCTTTGGCACCCAACACCCATGATACAATCTAACACACATGGCATGGCAAAACATTGGTTTAGGTGGGATCCCGACGCTCCGGGTCCCCTCTCCGGAGATACACTAGCCCCGGTGTAGAAAAAGACGGAACCGGCGTCCAGCCCCCCCTGTGTGAGCCGGAAGTGGGTAGCAAAGTGGAACTAGTTGCTTGGTTGTGTCATGTTAGGCCCAAGGAACACCATTGACAATGGTAGGTCCCACCTACTTGCAAGATTCCCCCCGTTACGTCAGATCCGGGAGTTTCGGGGTGTGAGCAGTCCTGGAACCCGCGAGAGAGAATCCGACGTCGGTGAGGCCCCGGCACAGAGAGTGATGGTATCTTTGGCACCCAACACCCATGATACAATCTAACACACATGGCATGTCAAAACATTGGTTTAGGTGGGATCCCGACGCTCCGGGTCCCCTCTCCGGAGTTACACTAGCCCCGGTGTAGAAAAAGACGGAACCGGCGTCTAGCCCCCCCTGCGTGAGCCGGAAGTGGGTAGCAAAGTGGAACTAGTTGCTTGGTTGTGTCATGTTAGGCCCAAGGAACACCATTGACAATGGTAGGGACCACCTACTTGCAAGATTCCCCCCGTTATGTCAGATCCGGGAGTTTCGGGGTGTGAGCAGTCCTGGAACCCGCGAGAGAGAATCCGACGTCGGTGAGGCCCCGGCACAGAGAGTGATGGTATCTTTGGCACCCAACACCCATGATACAATCTAACACACATGTCATGGCAAAACATTGGTTTAGGTGGGATCCCGACGCTCCGGGTCCCCTCTCCGGAGATACACTAGCCCCGGTGTAGAAAAAGACGGAACCGGCGTCCAGCCCCCTCTGCGTGAGCCGGAAGTGGGTAGCAAAGTGGAACTAGTTGCTTGGTTGTGTCATGTTAGGCCCAAGGAACACCATTGACAATGGTAGGGCCCACCTACTTGCAAGATTCCCCCCGTTACGTCAGATCCGGGAGTTTCGGGGTGTGAGCAGTCCTGGAACCCGCGAGAGAGAATCCGACGTCGGTGAGGCCCCGCCACAGAGAGTGATGCTATCTTTGGCACCCAACACCCATGATACAATCTAACACACATGGCATGGCAAAACATTGGTTTAGGTGGGATCCCGACGCTCCGGGTCCCCTCTCCGGAGATACACTAGCCCCGGTGTAGAAAAAGACGGAACCGGCGTCTAGCCCCCCCCTGCGTGAGCCGGAAGTGGGTAGCAAAGTGGAACTAGTTGCTTGGTTGTGTCATGTTAGGACCAAGGAACACCATTGACAATGGTAGGGCCCACCTACTTGCAAGATTCCCCCCGTTACGTCAGATCCGGGAGTTTCGGGGTGTGAGCAGTCCTGGAACCCGCGAGAGAGAATCCGACGTCGGTGAGGCCCCGGCACAGAGAGTGATGCTATCTTTGGCACACAACACCCATGATACAATCTAACACACATGGCATGGCAAAACATTGGTTTAGGTGGGATCCCGACGCTCCGGGTCCCCTCTCCGGAGATACACTAGCCCCGGTGTAGAAAAAAGACGGAACCGGCGTCTAGCCCCCCTGCGTGAGCCGGAAGTGGGTAGCAAAGTGGAACTAGTTGCTTGGTTGTGTCATGTTAGGCCCAAGGAACACCATTGACAATGGTAGGGACCACCTACTTGCAAGATTCCCCCCGTTACGTCAGATCCGGGAGTTTCGGGGTGTGAGCAGTCCTGGAACCCGCGAGAGAGAATCCGACGTCGGTGAGGCCCCGGCACAGAGAGTGATGCTATCTTTGGCACCCAACACCCATGATACAATCTAACACACATGGCATGGCAAAACATTTGTTTAGGTGGGATCCCGACGCTTCGGGTCCCCTCTCCGGAGATACACTAGCCCCGGTGTAGAAAAAGACGGAACCGGCGTCCAGCCCCCTCTGCGTGAGCCGGAAGTGGGTAGCAAAGTGGAACTAGTTGCTTGGTTGTGTCATGTTAGGCCCAAGGAACACCATTGACAATGGTAGGGCCCACCTACTTGCAAGATTCCCCCCCGTTACGTCAGATCCGGGAGTTTTGGGGTGTGAGCAGTCCTGGAACCCGCGAGAGAGAATCCGACGTCGGTGAGGCCCCGGCACAGAGAGTGATGGTATCTTTGGCACCCAACACCCATGATACAATCTAACACACATGGCATGGCAAAACATTGGTTTAGGTGGGATCCCGACGCTCCGGGTCCCCTCTCCGGAGATACACTAGCCCCGGTATAGAAAAAGACGGAACCGGCGTCCAGCCCCCTCTGCGTGAGCCGGAAGTGGGTAGCAAAGTGGAACTAGTTGCTTGGTTGTGTCATGTTATGCCCAAGTAACACCATTGACAATGGTAGGGCCCACCTACTTGCAAGATTCCCCCTGTTACGTCAGATCCGGGAGTTTCGGGGTGTGAGCAGTCCTGGAACCCGCGAGAGAGAATCCGACGTCGGTGAGGCCCCGGCACAGAGAGTGATGCTATCTTTGGCACCCAACACCCATGATACAATATAACACACATGTCATGGAGAAACATTGGTTTAGGTGGGATCCCGACGCTCCGGGTCCCCTCTCCGGAGATACACTAGCCCCAGTGTAGAAAAAGACGGAACCGGCGTCTAGCCCCCCCTGCGTGAGCTGGAAGTGGGTAGCAAAGTGGAACTAGTTGCTTTGTTGTGTCATGTTAGGCCCAAGGAACACCATTGACAATGGTAGGGCCCACCTACTTGCAAGATTCCCCCCGTTACGTCAGATCCGGGAGTTTCGGGGTGTGAGCAGTCCTGGAACCCGCGAGAGAGAATCCGACGTCGGTGAGGCCCCAGCACAGAGAGTGATGCTATCTTTGGCACCCAACACCCATGATACAATCTAACACACATGGCATGGCAAAACATTGGTTTAGGTGGGATCCCGACGCTCAGGGTACCCTCTCCGGAGATACACTAGCCCCGGTGTAGAAAAAGACGGAACCGGCGTCTAGCCCCCCCTGCGTGAGCCGAAAGTGGGTAGCAAAGTGGAACTAGTTGCTTGGTTGTGTCATGTTAGGCCCAAGGAACACCATTGACAATGGTAGGGCCCACCTACTTGCAAGATTCCCCCCGTTACGTCAGATCCGGGAGTTTCGGGGTGTGAGCAGTCCTGGAACCCGCGAGAGAGAATCCGACGTCGGTGAGGCCCCGGCACAGAGAGTGATGCTATCTTTGGCACCCAACACTCATGATACAATCTAACACACATGGCATGGCAAAACATTGGTTTAGGTGGGATCCCGACGCTCCGGGTCCCCTCTCTGGAGATACACTAGCCCCGGTGTAGAAAAAGACGGAACCGGCGTCCAGCCCCCTCTGCGTGAGCCGGAAGTGGGTAGCAAAGTGGAACTAGTTGCTTGGTTGTGTCATGTTAGGCCCAAGGAACACCATTGACAATGGTAGGGCCCACCTACTTTCAATATTCCCCCCGTTACGTCAGATCCGGGAGTTTCGGGGTGTGAGCAGTCCTGGAACCCGCGAGAGAGAATCCGACGTCGGTGAGGCCCCGACACAGAGAGTGATGCTATATTTGGCACCCAACACCCATGATACAATCTAACACACATGGCATGGCAAAACATTGGTTTAGGTGGGATCCCGACGCTCCGGGTCCCCTCTCCGGAGATACACTAGCCCCGGTGTAGAAAAAGACGGAACCGGCGTCCAGCCCCCTTGCGTGAGCCGGAAGTGGGTAGAAAAGTGGAACTAGTTGCTTGGTTGTGTCATGTTAGGCCCAAGGAACACCATTGACAATGGTAGGGCCCACCTACTTGAAATATTCCCCCCGTTACGTCAGATCCGGGAGTTTCGGGGTGTGAGCAGTCCTGGAACCCGCGAGAGAGAATCCGACGTCGGTGAGGCCCCGGCACAGAGAGTGATGCTATCTTTGGCACCCAACACCCATGATACAATCTAACACACATGGCATGGCAAAACATTGGTTTAGGTGGGATCTCGACGCTCCGGGTCCCCTCTCCGGAGATACACTAGCCCCGGTGTAGAAAAAGACGGAACCGGCGTCCAGCCCCCTCTGCGTGAGCCGGAAGTGGGTAGCAAAGTGGAACTAGTTGCTTGGTTGTGTCATGTTAGGCCCAAGGAACACCATTGACAATGGTAGGGCCCAACTACTTGCAAGACTCCCCCCGTTACGTCAGATCCGGGAGTTTCGGGGTGTGAGCAGTCCTGGAACCCGCGAGAGAGAATCCGACGTCGGTGAGGCCCCGGCACAGAGAGTGATGCTATCTTTGGCACCCAACACCCATGATACAATCTAACACACATGGCATGGCAAAACATTGGTTTAGGTGGGATCCCGACGCTCCGGGTCCCCTCTCCGGAGATACACTAGCCCCGGTGTAGAAAAAGACGGAACCGGCGTCCAGCCCCCTCTGCGTGAGCCGGAAGTGGGTAGCAAAGTGGAACTAGTTGCTTGGTTGTGTCATGTTAGGCCCAAGGAACACCATTGACAATGGTAGGGCCCACCTACTTGCAAGATTCCCCCCGTTACGTCAGATCCGGGAGTTTCGGGGTGTGAGCAGTCCTGGAACCCGCGAGAGAGAATCAGACGTCGGTGAGGCCCCGGCACAGAGAGTGATGGTATCTTTGGCACCCAACACCCATGATACAATCTAACACACATGGCATGGCAAAACATTGGTTTAGGTGGGATCCCGACGCTCCGGGTCCCCTCTCCGGAGATACACTAGCCCCGGTGTAGAAAAAGACGGAACCGGCGTCCAGCCCCCTCTGCGTGAGCCGGAAGTGGGTAGCAAAGTGGAACTAGTTGCTTGGTTGTGTCATGGTATGCCCAAGTAACACCATTGACAATGGTAGGGCCCACCTACTTTCAAGATTCCCCCCGTTACGTCAGATCCGGGAGTTTCGGGGTGTGAGCAGTCCTGGAACCCGCGAGAGAGAATCCGACGTCGGTGAGGCCCCGGCACAGAGAGTGATGCTATATTTGGCACCCAACACCCATGATACAATCTAACACACATGTCATGGAGAAACATTGGTTTAGGTGGGATCCCGACGCTCCGGGTCCCCTCTCCGGAGATACACTAGCCTCGGTGTAGAAAAAGACGGAACCGGCGTCTAGCCCCCCCTGCGTGAGCTGGAAGTGGGTAGCAAAGTGGAACTAGTTGCTTGGTTGTGTCATGTTAGGCCCAAGGAACACCATTGACAATGGTAGGGCCCACCTACTTGCAAGATTCCCCCCGTTACGTCAGATCCGGGAGTTTCGGGGTGTGAGCAGTCCTGGAACCCGCGAGAGAGAATCCGACGTCGGTGAGGCCCCAGCACAGAGAGTGATGCTATCTTTGGCACCCAACACCCATGATACAATCTAACACACATGGCATGGCAAAACATTGGTTTAGGTGGGATCCCGACGCTCAGGGTACCCTCTCCGGAGATACACTAGCCCCGGTGTAGAAAAAGACGGAACCGGCGTCTAGCCCCCCTGCGTGAGCCGAAAGTGGGTAGCAAAGTGGAACTAGTTGCTTGGTTGTGTCATGTTAGGCCCAAGGAACACCATTGACAATGGTAGGGCCCACCTACTTGCAAGATTCCCCCCGTTACGTCAGATCCGGGAGTTTCGGGGTGTGAGCAGTCCTGGAACCCGCGAGAGAGAATCCGACGTCGGTGAGGCCCCGGCACAGAGAGTGATGGTATATTTGGCACCCAACACCCATGATACAATATAACACACATGGCATGGCAAAACATTGGTTTAGGTGGGATCCCGACGCTCCGGGTCCCCTCTCCGGAGATACACTAGCCCCGGTGTAGAAAAAGACGGAACCGGCGTCCAGCCCCCTCTGCGTGAGCCGGAAGTGGGTAGCAAAGTGGAACTAGTTGCTTGGTTGTGTCATGTTAGGCCCAAGGAACACCATTGACAATGGTAGGGCCCACCTACTTGCAAGATTACCCCCGTTACGTCAGATCCGGGAGTTTCGGGGTGTGAGCAGTCCTGGAACCCGCGAGAGAGAATCCGACGTCGGTGAGGCCCCGGCACAGAGAGTGATGCTATCTTTGGCACCCAACACCCATGATACAATCTAACACACATGGCATGGCAAAACATTGGTTTAGGTGGGATCCCGACGCTCCGGGTCCCCTCTCCGGAGATACACTAGCCCCGGTGTAGAAAAAGACGGAACCGGCGTCCAGCCCCCTCTGCGTGAGCCGGAAGTGGGTAGCAAAGTGGAACTAGTTGCTTGGTTGTGTCATGTTAGGCCCAAGGAACACCATTGACAATGGTAGGGCCCACCTACTTGCAAGATTCCCCCCGTTACGTCAGATCCGGGAGTTTCGGGGTGTGAGCAGTCCTGGAACCCGCGAGAGAGAATCCGACGTCGGTGAGGCCCCGGCACAGAGAGTGATGCTATCTTTGGCACCCAACACCCATGATACAATCTAACACACATGGCATGGCAAAACATTTGTTTAGGTGGGATCCCGACGCTCCGGGTCCCCTCTCCGGAGATACACTAGCCCCGGTGTAGAAAAAGACGGAACCAGCGTCCAGCCCCCCCTGCGTGAGCCGGAAGTGGGTAGCAAAGTGGAACTAGTTGCTTGGTTGTGTCATGTTAGGCCCAAGGAATACCATTGACAATGGTAGGGACCACCTACTTGCAAGATTCCCCCCGTTACGTCAGATCCGGGAGTTTCGGGGTGTGAGCAGTCCTGGAACCCGCGAGAGAGAATCCGACGTCGGTGAGGCCCCGACACAGAGAGTGATGCTATCTTTGGCACCCAAAACCAATGATACAATCTAACACACATGGCATGGCAAAACATTGGTTTAGGTGGGATCCCGACGCTCCGGGTCCCCTCTCCGGAGATACACTAGCCCCGGTGTAGAAAAAGACGGAACCGGCGTCCAGCCCCCTCTGCGTGAGCCGGAAGTGGGTAGCAAAGTGGAACTAGTTGCTTGGTTGTGTCATGTTAGGCCCAAGGAACACCATTGACAATGGTAGGGCCCACCTACTTGCAAGATTCCCCCCGTTACGTCAGATCCGGGAGTTTCGGGGTGTGAGCAGTCCTGGAACCCGCGAGAGAGAATCCGACGTCGGTGAGGCCCCGACACAGAGAGTGATGCTATATTTGGCACCCAACACCCATGATACAATCTAACACAGATGGCATGGCAAAACATTGGTCTAGGTGGGATCCCGACGCTCCGGGTCCCCTCTCCGGAGATACACTAGCCCCGGTGTAGAAAAAGACGGAACCGGCGTCCAGCCCCCCCTGCGTGAGCCGGAAGTGGGTAGCAAAGTGGAACTAGTTGCTTGGTAATTGTGTCATGTTAGGCCCAAGGAACACCATTTACAATGGTAGGGCCCACCTACTTGCAAGATTCCCCCCGTTACGTCAGATCCGGGAGTTTCGGGGTGTGAGCAGTCCTGGAACCCGCGAGAGAGAATCCGACGTCGGTGAGGCCCCGGCACAGAGAGTGATGCTATCTTTGGCACCCAACACCCATGATACAATCTAACACACATGGCATGGCAAAACATTGGTTTAGGTGGGATCCCGACGCTCCGGGTCCCCTCTCCGGAGATACACTAGCCCCGGTGTAGAAAAAGACGGAACCGGCGTCTAGCCCCCTCTGCGTGAGCCGGAAGTGGGTAGCAAAGTGGAACTAGTTGCTTGGTTGTGTCATGTTAGTCCCAAGGAACACCATTGACAATGGTAGGGCCCACCTACTTGCAAGATTCCCCCCGTTACGTCAGATCCGGGAGTTTCGGGGTGTGAGCAGTCCTGGAACCCGCGAGAGAGAATCCGACGTCGGTGAGGCCCCGGCACAGAGAGTGATGCTATCTTTGGCACCCAACACCCATGATACAATCTAACACACATGGCATGGCAAAACATTGGTTTAGGTGGGATCCCGACGCTCCGGGTCCCCTCTCCGGAGATACACTAGCCCCGGTGTAGAAAAAGACGGAACCGGCGTCTAGCCCCCCCTGCGTGAGCCGGAAGTGGGTAGCAAAGTGGAACTAGTTGCTTGGTTGTGTCATGTTAGGCCCAAGGAACACCATTGACAATGGTAGGGCCCACCTACTTGCAAGATTCCCCCCGTTACGTCAGATCCGGGAGTTTCGGGGTGTGAGCAGTCCTGAAACCCGCGAGAGAGAATCCGACGTCGGTGAGGCCCCGGCACAGAGAGTGATGCTATCTTTGGCACCCAACACCCATGATACAATCTAACACACATGGCATGGCAAAACATTGGTTTAGGTGGGATCCCGACGCTCCGGGTCCCCTCTCCGGAGATACACTAGCCCCGGTGTAGAAAAGACGACGCGTCTAGCCCCCTGCGTGAGCGAAGTGGGTAGCAGAGTGGAACTAGTTGCTTGTTTGTGTCATGTTAGGCCCAAGGAACACCATTGACAATGGTAGGGCCCACCTACTTGCAAGATTCCCCCCGTTACGTCAGATCCGGGAGTTTCGGGGTGTGAGCAGTCCTGGAACCCGCGAGAGAGAATCCGACGTCGGTGAGGCCCCGGCACAGAGAGTGATGCTATCTTTGGCACCCAACACCCATGATACAATCTAACACACATGGCATGGCAAAACATTGGTTTAGGTGGGATCCCGACGCTCCGGGTCCCCTCTCCGGAGATACACTAGCCCCGGTGTAGAAAAAGACGGAACCGACGTCCAGCCCCCTCTGCGTGAGCCGGAAGTGGGTAGCAAAGTGGAACTAGTTGCTTGGTTGTGTCATGTTAGGCCCAAGGAACACCATTGACAATGGTAGGGCCCACCTACTTGCAAGATTCCCCCCGTTACGTCAGATCCGGGAGTTTCGGGGTGTGAGCAGTCCTGGAACCCGCGAGAGAGAATCCGACGTCGGTGAGGCCCCGGCACAGAGAGTGATGCTATCTTTGGCACCCAACACCCATGATACAATCTAACACACATGGCATGGCAAAACATTGGTTTAGGTGGGATCCCGACGCTCCGGGTCCCCTCTCCGGAGATACACTAGCCCCGGTGTAGAAAAAGACGGAACCGGCGTCCAGCCCCCTCTGCGTGAGCCGGAAGTGGGTAGCAAAGTGGAACTAGTTGCTTGGTTGTGTCATGTTAGGCCCAAGGAACACCATTGACAATGGTAGGGCCCACCTACTTGCAAGATTCCCCCCGTTACGTCAGATCCGGGAGTTTCGGGGTGTGAGCAGTCCTGGAACCCGCGAGAGAGAATCCGACGTCGGTGAGGCCCCGGCACAGAGAGTGATGCTATCTTTGGCACCCAACACCCATGATACAATCTAACACACATGGCATGGCAAAACATTGGTTTAGGTGGGATCCCGACGCTCCGGGTCCCCTCTCCGGAGATACACTAGCCCCGGTGTAGAAAAAGACGGAACCGGCGTCCAGCCCCCTCTGCGTGAGCCGGAAGTGGGTAGCAAAGTGGAACTAGTTGCTTGGTTGTGTCATGTTAGGCCCAAGGAACACCATTGACAATGGTAGGGCCCACCTACTTGCAAGATTCCCCCCGTTACGTCAGATCCGGGAGTTTCGGGGTGTGAGCAGTCCTGGAACCCGCGAGAGAGAATCCGACGTCGGTGAGGCCCCGGCACAGAGAGTGATGCTATCTTTGGCACCCAACACCCATGATACATTCTAACACACATGGCATGGCAAAACATTGGTTTAGGTGGGATCCCGACGCTCCGGGTCCCCTCTCCGGAGATACACTAGCCCCGGTGTAGAAAAAGACGGAACCGGCGTCCAGCCCCCTCTGCGTGAGCCGGAAGTGGGTAGCAAAGTGGAACTAGTTGCTTGGTTGTGTCATGTTAGGCCCAAGGAACACCATTGACAATGGTAGGGCCCACCTACTTGCAAGATTCCCCCCGTTACGTCAGATCCGGGAGTTTCGGGGTGTGAGCAGTCCTGGAACCCGCGAGAGAGAATCCGACGTCGGTGAGGCCCCGGCACAGAGAGTGATGCTATCTTTGGCACCCAACACCCATGATACAATCTAACACACATGGCATGGCAAAACATTGGTTTAGGTGGGATCCCGACGCTCCGGGTCCCCTCCCGGAGATACACTAGCCCCGGTGTAGAAAAAGACGGAACCGACGTCTAGCCCCCCTGCGTGAGCCGGAAGTGGGTAGCAAAGTGGAACTAGTTTCTTGGTTGTGTCATGTTAGGCCCAAGGAACACCATTGACAATGGTAGGGCCCACCTACTTGCAAGATTCCCCCCGTTACGTCAGATCCGGGAGTTTCGGGGTGTGAGCAGTCCTGGAACCCGCGAGAGAGAATCCGACGTCGGTGAGGCCCCGGCACAGAGAGTGATGGAATCTTTGGAACCCAACACCCATGATACAATCTAACACACATGGCATGGCAAAACATTGGTTTAGGTGGGATCGCGACGCTCCGGGTCCCCTCTCCGGAGATACACTAGCCCCGGTGTAGAAAAAGACGAAACCGGCGTCCAGCCCCCTCTGCGTGAGCCGGAAGCGGGTAGCAAAGTGGAACTAGTTGCTTGGTTGTGTCATGTTAGGCCCAAGGAACACCATTGACAATGGTAGGGCCCACCTACTTGCAAGATTCCCCCCGTTACGTCAGATCCGGGAGTTTCGGGGTGTGAGCAGTCCTGGAACCCGCGAGAGAGAATCCGACGTCGGTGAGGCCCCGGCACAGAGAGTGATGGTATCTTTGGCACCCAACACCCATGATACAATCTAACACACATGGCATGGCAAAACATTGGTTTAGGTGGGATCCCGACGCTCCGGGTCCCCTCTCCGGAGATACACTAGCCCCGGTGTAGAAAAAGACGGAACCGGCGTCCAGCCCCCCCTGCGTGAGCCGGAAGTGGGTAGCAAAGTGGAACTAGTTGCTTGGTTGTGTCATGTTAGGCCCAAGGAACACCATTGACAATGGTAGGGCCCACCTACATGCAAGATTCCCCCCGTTACGTCAGATCCGGGAGTTTCGGGGTGTGAGCAGTCCTGGAACCCGCGAGAGAGAATCCGACGTCGGTGAGGCCCCGACACAGAGAGTGATGCTATCTTTGGCACCCAGCACCCATGATACAATCTAACACACATGGCATGGCAAAACATTGGTTTAGGTGGGATCCCGACGCTCCGGGTCCCCTCTCCGGAGATACACTAGCCCCGGTGTAGAAAAAGACGGAACCGGCGTCCAGCCCCCTCTGCGTGAGCCGGAAGTGGGTAGCAAAGTGGAACTAGTTGCTTGGTTGTGTCATGTTAGGCCCAAGGAACACCATTGACAATGGTAGGGCCCACCTACTTGCAAGATTCCCCCCGTTACGTCAGATCCGGGAGTTTCGGGGTGTGAGCAGTCCTGGAACCCGCGAGAGAGAATCCGACGTCGGTGAGGCCCCGGCACAGAGAGTGATGGTATCTTTGGCACCCAACACCCATGATACAATCTAACACACATGGCATGGCAAAACATTGGTTTAGGTGGGATCCCGACGCTCCGGGTCCCCTCTCCGGAGATACACTAGCCCCGGTGTAGAAAAAGACGGAACCGGCGTCTAGCCCCCCTGCGTGAGCCGGAAGTGGGTAGCAAAGTGGAACTAGTTGCTTGGTTGTGTCATGTTAGGCCCAAGGAACACCATTGACAATGGTAGGGCCCACCTACTTGCAAGATTCCCCCCGTTACGTCAGATCCGGGAGTTTCGGGGTGTGAGCAGTCCTGGAACCCGCGAGAGAGAATCCGACGTCGGTGAGGCCCCGGCACAGAGAGTGATGGTATCTTTGGCACCCAACACCCATGATACAATCTAACACACATGGCATGGCAAAACATTGGTTTAGGTGGGATCCCGACGCTCCGGGTCCCCTCTCCGGAGATACACTAGCCCCGGTGTAGAAAAAGACGGAACCGGCGTCTAGCCCCCTCTGCGTGAGCCGGAAGTGGGTAGCAAAGTGGAACTAGTTGCTTGGTTGTGTCATGTTAGGCCCAAGGAACACCCTTGACAATGGTAGGGCCCACCTACTTGCAAGATTCCCCCCGTTACGTCAGATCCGGGAGTTTCGGGGTGTGAGCAGTCCTGGAACCCGCGAGAGAGAATCCGACGTCGGTGAGGCCCCGGCACAGAGAGTGATGGTATCTTTGGCACCCAACACCCATGATACACTCTAACACACATGGCATGGCAAAACATTGGTTTAGGTGGGATCCCGACGCTCCGGGTCCCCTCTCCAGAGATACACTAGCCCCGGTGTAGAAAAAGACGGAACCGGCGTCTAGCCCCCCTGCGTGAGCCGGAAGTGGGTAGCAAAGTGGAACTAGTTGCTTGGTTGTGTCATCTTAGGCCCAAGGAACACCATTGACAATGGTAGGGCCCACCTACTTGCAAGATTCCCCCCGTTACGTCAGATCCGGGAGTTTCGGGGTGTGAGCAGTCCTGGAACCCGCGAGAGAGAATCCGACGTCGGTGAGGCCCCGGCACAGAGAGTGATGGAATCTTTGGCACCCAACACCCATGATACAATCTAACACACATGGCATGGCAAAACATTGGTTTAGGTGGGATCCCGACGCTCCGGGTCCCCTCTCCGGAGAAAAAGACGGAAGTGCTAGCATCAAACTACGCGTGAACGGACTATTCAATAGTGAAAATAATTAAACTTGGTATAAGAATTAATATTAATTATTATGTGATTATTTGTATACTTAAACAAAGACCAATGGAAAAGAAATTAAAGTTTTAACTTTGCCGAGTGTCCCGACAAATGACACTCGGCAAAGAGAAAGTCGGCAGTCACAGCACTGGACTTTGCCAAGTGTCCCGACAGTTGACACTCGGCAAAGCCCATACCGGTATTCACATCCAGAGTTTATGCCGAGTGTCCCGACTATATGCACTCGGCAAAGCCGTGCTCTCGGCAAAAAAATAGGCGGGTATTAGGGATTCGCCCGCGCCTCTTCCTCTTTTTTCCCAATCTCTCCCCCGCCCTGTGGCCTCTTCCCCTTTCTCCCCCTGCTCCGAGCCGCCACCACCGGCGACGCGTGCTGCCGCCCGTCGAGCCGCCTCCCCACCTGGTCCTCTCCCTCCCCCTCCGGCTCCACTCCCCCTCCTCCCCCTGGGCCTCTCCCTCCCCCTCCGGCTCCACCCTCTCCTCTTGCCTCGATCTCCGGCGAGCACCTCCGGCCACCTCCCTCCCCCTCCGCCCCCCTACTCGAGCTTCAGTCGCCTCCCTCCCTCTCCCACCCCCCCTCCTCGATCTGCAGGGCACGCCGCCGCCACCACCGCCTCGGCTTCTCCCTCGCCCCCGGCCAGCAGGGCCGGGCTCTGCTCCAACCCGGCCTCTCCCGTCGACCCTCCATCCCCTACAGCAGCGCAGCAGAGGTGAGCTCGCCTCTGCCTCATTTTTTTAATTTTTTGCAATTTATTTTCTCTGTTAATTTGAGCTGTTAGGGTTAGGGGGTGTTAGAGTTAATTAGGGGCTGTTAGTTTTTAGGTTATGTTAGGTGCTGTCAGTAGGCATGTATACTTATACAGACTCAGCTCATTGTGCAATCCAAGGTGACAAAGCAAGAACTGAATAATTGGGGATAAATTAGTACTCCGGTTTAATTGATCGATTAGAAATACTAGTTAATGTGTATAGCAACTAATTTGTATGGAGAACGGTTGTTTCTATTCTAGAGGACCATGGCCCTCGGGTACTTGGTTTTGTAAGAAGAGAGAGTATATAGTTACTACTACTTGAAGCACGAGCATATTCAAGGATTTGAAGCTGTAGGACAAAACATATATTACTTCTCACGTTACCGTGCAATGCAATGCAGCATATTTCAGTCCAAGGTTTAATTTTTTTTATCCAAAAGCACATTGAATATGTTCATTGGAAAACCCAAATTGTTACACGTCATCACTAAGCTGCAACGCTAGCTGCAAGCCATAGCTCAATGATGTATTGACCATAAAACCAGGGATTTAATTACCTTTTCATCTCCATGAGTTATTACGTCAGACACTTGCTGAGCATGATACGTGAATTTACAAGCCTTTCAAAGTCTTCCTGCCAATAAATGGACAAACCAAAATGGGAAATCCTACTAATTAACAGATAATACCAATATAGTTGGCAAGTTGGGCAAGGATGTATTCTTCTTCGATGGCCTAATTCCTAACCAGATGGCAAGAAACTATTACAGAAAGAACAAGAGTAAGAAGTAAATGATTGATCACCATAGCGGTTGCTCCCACTGTTCTTTGCGACTGATCCCATTGTGGTCGTGGAAGAGCAGCTCGGGATACTGGAGATTTAGGAGCAGAAGCTCTATGTTGTCCTCTGCAGTCTGATGTATGATGTCGTTATTGAGCACCAATAGCATGAGCTGCGCCGTCCAAAATGCATGCACACCCGTGCCTGTTCTATGCAGGAGCGGCAGTGGGATCTCCATGGTTGCGTGGGTCGGCGTGGAGTCGTCGTAGTAGTGGTGAACTTGGGACACCAGACAACGGGAGCGGCAAGCTTGACCTCACAGACTGCTGGGAGGCGTGTGGACGCGCTGTATGGTACGGCGGGGTGCGCGCGGCGCGGCGCGGCATCCATCAAGATGGTCGTGCAAGAGAGAAGGGTGTGAGGCGTGACGATGGCTTCCAAATTAATCGGAGCTGTGTGTGGAATGCCTTTATATGTGGGCAGACATATTCTTGTCTTGTGGGTTGAAAAGTGGCGGGTCATGCTCATGCAGCAGGGCCAGGGGAGGGAATAGGGAGTAATTTCGGTCACAGCAAAAGGTGGACATGCAGAGCCCGGTTCTACTAGTATATTTTTTATTTTTTGGGGTTTTGGTTTTGGCGAGCAAATTGGTTCACGAGAAGGAATACGCCCAGCTCTGTGTCCATGGCCCCCCCTGGCTGATTGCCAGAAGGAACGATTTCCCGTTCTGCACCTTCTCCGTGTAGTACATTTTGAACAATATGGTGACCACATGGTATGTAACTTATGTTGGCAGTAATACTAGGTTCATAACTTCATGTACAAACCTTGGTGATTCCTAAGGGCACTCGTAAGGATGTTATCATGGGAAAACCAATAATTAATATTACCCATTCAAAGAAGTATACCTGAGAACACACAGATGCATATGCTGAAATTTTGTATGCTCACAATTTTCTGTAAAATATATGTCCATTCGTGTTCTTGAAAAAAGAAATATTTTGATGCACATATGGTTGCTATATCACCCTTCATCTATTATCTTTTGTGTAGCATGCAGATGTGCATCAGATCCATTAATGCCTTAGAATTCCATCTTAAAAAAATAGTTGATTCAAACATTTTAAACCTCTCATGGAGTCATGGGCACATAATCCATACTCCACAGAATATCCTCTTGCTAATGTTATCGGTCTTGCATTTTCATTACCTAGTACAATTTCAAGTAATCATGTCCATTACTTTTTCTTTCAAATAAAGAACTTAGAGTGATAATAGTCTGATCAACACATTTTTTTTGCAGGACATGGATCGCGCTTGAGGCGAGCAGATTCGTCGCGGGAGGGGTTTGCTGAGGAGGGTCATCGCAGGTCGGGACCGTCTGCGATCATCTTCATCGGCACACGGCCACGCTTAGAGGGTAAAAACCTCCCCCTCGGTCGATCTTTAGATTTTCTTGTGTAGATCACCAAACTAGTCGCGTTACCCTAGGCGTCTCCCGTTCGGAAGAGTTGTAGTTATAAAAATAGAACTCTTTGTATATATTTATATACAAAGATCTATATTTTTATAACCGCGACTGTTTCGAATTGTCCACGTTTTTGGACAGCTCGTGGATGTGTAGCTGTGTTTGTTTTCCATGTTCTACTCCAATCCGAGACAGATTTCGGTGGCGCCTCTCTGTTGTTCTCCGAGTACACATTCTCTCGACCCCCGTGGTCGAGACGTGTATTAGGAGAACAGCGGGGAGGTGCTGCCGAAATTTGTCTCGGATAGGAGTAGACATGGAAAACAAACACAAGCTACACATCCACGGGTGGGATTAGGACCTATCTTTACCTAGTAGGCATGTAGGATTGCATTCAAAGCGTAAAACTTGCAGTATGCTGTAGATAATTTAAACAAACTTGTTAAATTTTAAACACATGTTAATATGTCTGATCATTCATCAGCGTGGAAATGGAGGAACGCGAGTGGATGTACAGTGGCCGACCGAGTGTGAAGGATATGACAATGGATTGGGTTACAAAGACCAACCAGTTCTTGGATTTTGCATTTGCTAGAGTTGACGATTCGTCTGATGTATGGTGCCCCTGTAGTCGTTGTCGTAACATGACAGAGAAACCGAGGATAGTCATTTCTGATCACCTTGGGAAGTACGGGTTTATGCCAAACTATTACCGTTGGGTGTACCATGGCGAGTCTGCCGATCCCGTACGCCGTAGAAAGAAGAAGAAGAAGGTGGCACCTAGCACTGAGGATGCATCGACCGATTTTGATACCGGTTTTGACAGGATGTTAGATGATTTCACTACTGCACATGCACCTGAAAATCCAACCGGCGAGGGAGATGCCCCCGAGTATGCGGAGGAGAGCACGAAAGAGTTCTATGACACATTGTTTGAGACACAAAAACCATTGCACGAGCATACACGAGTTTCTCAACTTGATGCCATCGGCCGGCTTATGGCGGTCAAAAGCCAGCACAATGTAAGCATAGCCGCCTTTGATGCATTTCTGACCGTTATTGCCACCCTCTTGCCGGCGGAACACCTTCTTCCAAAGAACATGTACGAGTCGAAAAAAAATCCTCGGTTCCCTTAAGATGCCGTATGAAAAGATAGATTGTTGTCCGAAGAGTTGCATGTTGTTCAGGAAAGAGCATGAGAAGACAAAGTACTGTGTCAAATGCGGGCCTCTAGGTTTCTGGAGGTGGACTCCGGTAATGGTCAGAAGACGCAGCTAACGGTCGCCAAAAAGATCCTTCGATATCTTCCATTCATACCGCGGATCCAAAGGCTTTTTATGACCGAGGAATCTGCGAAACAGATGAGATGGCCGTCAGACGGGAAGAGGTACCGTCCTCATAAGATGATACATCCGTCTGATGGTGAAGCATGGAAGGACTTCGTTGGCAAACATAAGAAGAAAGCGGGTGACCCCAGGAGTGTAGCCGTTGCGTTATCAACCGATGGTTTCAACCCATATGGTATGACGTCTGCCTCTTACAGCTGTTGGCCGATGTTTGTTATCCCGATGAACCTCCCCCCCGGCGTGTGCATGCAACGGCAGAACATGTTCCTGTCGCTGATAATTCCAGGGCCTGAGTATCCAGGGAAGAATATGTCCGTGTTCATGGAGCCGCTGGTAGATGATCTCCTCATTGCTTGGAACACCGGGGTACGGACATACGACGCCGCAGAAAAGAAGCACTTTGATATGTATGTTTGGTACTTCACTTCCCTGCATGACCTTCGGCTCGCGCGATATTCTGCGGCTGGTGCACTCATGGGAAGTGGCCTTGTCCGGTGTGCTACCAGGCTGTGACTTTCCGTTTGGCTCAAAAAGGGTGGAAAATACTCATGCTTTGACCAACATCGTCAGTTCCTTCGTCTTGGTCACAAATACCGGCGAAATAAAAAGAAGTGGACGAAAGATGTAGCTGTCGATGCTCCACGACCAACTTTGATGACCGGTGTAGACGTGAAGGCTCAGCTAGAAAGTCTGGAGCTCAATGCCGAGGGGACTGGCTTTCTGGGATATGGAGAGTGGCACCAGTGGACTCACATCTCATGCCTGTTGAAGCTCCCTTACATGCAGGATCTTCTTCTTCCACATAACATTGATGTCATGCACACGGAAAAAAATATCGCCGAGGCCCTTTGGGCAACACTTATGGATCTTGAGAAGACGAAGGATAACGTTAAGGCAAGAGTCGATCAAGAGGAGCTATGTGACAGGAAACATTTAAACATGAAGCCTCCCACCAAAACCAAAAAAACCTGGACGAAGCCACCGGCCCCTTTCTGCCTGA
The DNA here is from genome assembly GCA_028641055.1 of Alopecurus myosuroides. NCBI lineage: Eukaryota > Viridiplantae > Streptophyta > Magnoliopsida > Poales > Poaceae > Alopecurus > Alopecurus myosuroides. Next base: position 309,752,852 of record CM054057.1, on the reverse strand, counting down.
CTAGGGCCCAAAGGAAAGAAGTTCTCCAGTGGATCTTGGACTGTCTCTTCTTCCTGATGGGTACGCAGCTAATATAATGAGGGGAGTGAATCTTGCAGGGCTTCGGATAACAGGGCTCAAGAGTCATGACTACCACGTATGGATTGAGCGGATCATGCCTGTCATGATTCGAGGATACGTTGATGAGGAAATTTGGCTAGTGCTAGCCAAGTTGAGTTTTTTCTTTCGCCAGCTTTGTGCCAAGGAATTAGACCGAGCTGTGGTTGCTAAGTTGGAGGAACAGGTTGCCGGCTTACTGGTGGACCTAGAGGCGATCTTTCCCCCCGGCTTCTTTAATCCGATGCAACACTTGCTCTTGCATCTCGCTGAAGAGGCACGATTGGGTGGCCCTGTGCAGTACCGCTGGATGTTTTCAACCGAGAGAGAGCAGAAGAAACTTAGAGAGAAAAGCACGAACAAATGTCGCATCGAAGCATCCATATGTGAGGCAACCCTCAACGAGGAGGTGGCAAACTTTACGACAAAGTACTATCATGAAAGTCTTCCCACTCGTCATAATCCAGTTTCTCGGTACAATAATGACCCCAACTCCGCGGATGCACCCGAGCTTAGCATACTTGCAGGGCTTGGTGGCAGATCAAGTGGCGCGAAGCAAGAGCAAGTAGACTCACATGAACAATGGACGGCTATTCTCTCGTGTGTCCTGAAGAACACGGCGGAAGTAAAGCCCTACATTGAGTAAGTGCTCAACACCTTCTTTTCACAAGCTTTCATTCCCATAGTTTGTGTCTAACTCCGATTTTTGTCATTCCGCACCTAGGTTATTTGAGAAAGAAACCTGGAAACATCATTCCCGAGAACCTACCTACGACGAGAAGACTACTATTTTTAAGAAGGGTGGCAAAGGAGGCGGCGGTTTCATTAGTTGGTTCGCCACAAAAGTAACACTCTATCTTACATGGTTTCTAGTGAGACATATTTTACGCCGATCTTAGCTTTAAGTAACACTCCTATTGACCTTGTAGGCTTTAACCGACAAGGAAATGAGTCCCGAGTTGCGGCAACTTGCCCGCGGGTTCACCTACTCCCTCAAGACATTCACATCTTACGATGTGAATGGGTATCGCTTCCATACCCGTTCTTACGATGAGAAACGGCCGAACCGGAAGACAAATAATTTCGGGGTCTTCACGAATGCCGGTGGTGATTACTTCGGCATCGTCGAGGGAATTTATGAGCTCGATTTCCATTTCGGCAAGAAGAACCCGGTTGTATTCAAATGCCATTGGTTCGATCCAACTAGAGTGAGACGAAATCCTGAAATTGGATTGATCGAAATTGAACGAGCATCTGTCTATGGGGGAGATGATGTCTACATCATTGCACAACATGCCACCCAAGTATTCTATCTCCCCTACCCATGCAAAACTATGAAACGTCTCCAGGGGTGGGATGTGGTGATCACGGTGCCACCGCGTAATAGACCACCTCCTCCAAACGATGAAGATTACCACCAGCGCATAAACCCCATCACCTATGAGGGAGAGTTCTATCAAGAGGACGCCGATGGGCTCACCGGCCGGTTCAGCATCGACTTGCCCACAATTGACGAAATGGTAGAAGACGACGGTGATGATGGCATGGGCGCCGAGAGTGAGCAAGACGACGATCCAGCTGTTCTTAACTCTAAGGACGTGGAACTACTTGAACGTCTCCACATACCCGATGTTGAGGAGCCGAGCGGTCCACCAACGAACTACATGGAAGAGTGGTGGTACACCCGTGATAGCGACGACGATGATGATCCCGGTCCAAGTTATGATCCCAAGGATGTAGACAATGGGTTCTGAACCATTTGTGTTCCAACTATGTAACCGTCAATGTATAATTAGCATTTAGTTTTCACTATTTGTGTGTCACTTCGAAACTTATAGCTTGTAATATTTTTCTATTCCGAACTTCTTATTGCTATTACATTACTTGCGCTTAAAATCCTGACGTTTGTCATGGTTCTTAGAGTCTCCAAGCACTTACGATTTTGTGCTCAAAATCTCCTCCCATATGAGCTTGAAGAATCTGATCTTGTTCACATCCATGTGCTCCCAGTAGTAGTGCTCTTGCCACTCCCTACGCTGTTATTTTGGTCACCAAAATATCGGTGCAGGGAGTGGCAAGAGCACTACTTCTGGGAGCACATGGCCGTGAACAAGATCAGGTTCTTCAAGCTCATGGGAGGATATTTTCAGCAGAAAATCGTGCACATGACAAATGTCAGGATTTATTTTTCTATTCCGAACTTCTTATTGCTATTACATTACTTGCGCTTAAAATCCTGACGTTTGTCATGGTTCTTAGAGTCTCCAAGCACTTACGATTTTGTGCTCAAAATCTCCTCCCATATGAGCTTGAAGAATCTGATCTTGTTCACATCCATGTGCTCCCAGTAGTAGTGCTCTTGCCACTCCCTACGCTGTTATTTTGGTCACCAAAATATCGGTGCAGGGAGTGGCAAGAGCACTACTTCTGGGAGCACATGGCCGTGAACAAGACCAGGTTCTTCAAGCTCATGGGAGGAGATTTTCAGCAGAAAATCGTGCACATGACAAATGTCAGGATTTTAAGCAGCTCGTGGTTACGATGAGCGCTTCTGCTAGTTTATATTTAGACATTTAAGTACAGAAAAGGTGAAATTGTGACACTTTACTATTTTAATTGCGCTTTAATTTATTTTTGCATGTACATAATATGCTTTGTATGAATTACTCTTTGTTTATTTAACTTTTTAACATTTGTTATCACCTGTACTAATCGGGTTCCCTCTTGTGTCATAACAGGTGAAACATGTCAGGTTCCAAGGCCCCCAAGGGGGTAAAGCGCACCGCCACCAAGAAGGCCCATGTGACGGGCTTGTACGCCAGATCTGAGGATGGCTCGCGCACACTGATAGGGCGACGACGGGTTGCGACGCCCGACGCGGGCACGGAGGAGACCTCTAGCTCACGGAGAGCCCCGGCCCGTCGCCCAGGGGGGCGTGGTTCGCACCGGGCTGCTCGCTCACAGAGCCCCTTGCCCGAGGTTACTTCTTCTGACGAGGAGGAGGAGCAGGAGGATGAGGAGCAGGAGGAGGAGGAGGAGCACGAGCAGGAGGGGTCAGACGCCGAGGACGGGTCTGACCGGGACGAGGAGGAGGAGCAGTAGCCCTCGGACCCGGAGTCCGAGGAGGACGAGGACTTGTTCGCACACCCGCTCCCCCAGCTAGGGAAAGTGTGGCCCGCGGACAAGAAACCTTTTCTGCGCGGGCCCACGCGGCTACCTGAGCCGCCATACCCCCACCGGCACCACTTGGTCAGACCGGACGGCGACACGTAAGTGATTGTTAATCATCGTTGCTACATTTTTGCTATATTAATTTTTCATCAAAACATAACTAACTAGCTTGTTTTTCTTTTGTGCACGTGCAGGTCCTTGGCGTATGTGGGGCCCAGGCCACCACGGCCCATGAGCGGCATCCTTGGGCTTCTTTGCAAGAAGCATTTCCCAGGCTTGGTCACCCTGGATGGCAAGGAGGAGCCAGCTGCTTCCTGGAAGCACTACGAGCAGGTGCCCGATGTGGCGGACAAGTGGGGCCGGGTGTACGACCACTTAGGCACCCGGGTGATTACAGATTTCTGGGTTAGTATATTTTCCAATGCTAAATGGTTTTAGGGCAATATCTTTCGTGAAATATATATATATCGTGCTAATGTATTCAATTTCTGCAATGGTTGTAGGACTACTTCACCTGCGTCGAGGGGGAAGAGGGTAGGGCCACGGCTGTGCTGATCAAGATGGCCAAGAAGCTTATCCGTGACATGCACTACGAGGCGCGTGTGCTGTGCGTGGTTAAGTTCTACGCCAAATATTTGAACACCACGTTGTCCAAGAAGGACGCCCGACAGATTCACATGTCAGAGGTCCAATACTTGAAGGTAAGGACATAGTCTTTAAAGTTATTCGTATATGGCCGCCGGGTGGTCTCACGTGGCTCTAATTTTTTCAAACAGGTGGTGCCTCAGTGGCTGGCCAACAAGCTGCCTTGCTATAAGGTGATGGTCGCGAAGTGGGTGAGCGATGGGTACAAGGCGGAACACGCCGCGTGCCGGGCCCAACGTCTTCTGCTAGGCGAGGGACACCGTCAGAGCGGCCTCACCCTCACCGGCATCGTCCAGAGAGAGGTAAATAACCGTTTCAATGCAATGTTCTTTGTAACTTTATAGGTTTTTGCTAATATAATTCTGCTTTCAAATGTAGGCCGAGAAGGGCAATGAGATCACTCGCATGCAGGCCTTCCGTAGGACCCGGACCCCCAAGGTGCTGAAACCTGATGTACCGGCTGATCAGCAGTGGATCAACTCGCAAACCGGCAAGAAGTGGGACAAGTACGTCGAGAAGATGAAGGAGAAGCACGGCCCTGACTGTGACCCCTTCACGGCCCCCTATGATCCACAGGTTGCTATGGTTGCGGGAGAGGGTCGAAGGAACGGCAGATTTGCCTTCGCCATTGGCGCCTTCGATACCACAGGTACACCCACACTCTCCCAGATCCGTGCGAGGTCGGTCAGCTCATCGCCCTCTATCGAGCGCCGCCCACGGCCAGGACTAGATGCCATCGCCGCTATGCAGGTACAATCATTCTTCAGCACCCGTATATCTTGTTTCCGTTGCGCAATTGTTGACATTAAACATCCCGTAGGATGAAGTTGATGAAAACAAGCGGATCGCGATGGAGTCCCAAGAGAAGGTCCAAAGAATGGAGGCGCAGATGAGTAGCCAGCATGCATGGATGCAGGCAATGATGCAGGTATTATTTTCACCCCTTTTAGTTCCATTCATCATTATATGCGTGTAAACTCACCGGTCTATCTCTTTTCATCTTTGCAGATGGTCAGCGCTCTTCCACGGGATCCATCAGCTCCTCCTCTACCTCCTCTACCGCCGTTCAACCTCAACTTGGTAAGTTGGCTTGCAGCTTGTTAACTGATTCATTTTTCCAGCTTAGTCGACTAATATGGATCTTTATAGGGAAATGCTTCATCATCGGGAACCCAGAACGACATGGACCAGGACGGATCTCGAGCTGACGGTGACGAGTCGGCTCCGTAGACCTCGGTGCATAGTTGATTTGGATCCCGTCGCTCTTGTGGCTACTTATATGATGTTTAGACATTTGTGACTTGTCGACTATTGAACTACCTATATGATGCTTCTAGGATGATGTTTAAACACTTGTGACTTGTAATATATCCGTGTGGAGCTATTTGATGCATTTGTTGCTATTTGGTTGCAAATATGTTATGCATTTGTTGCTATTTGGTGCAATTATGGTTGTTTTGACTGTTCTGGTACTGTGCTCTATATAAATTGTGATTTGATTGCAGGAAAGAAGCAAATGCAGACAGTTTCTGCTAAAATTGTAACCTCTTTGCCGAGTGTTGCACTCGGCAAAGACCCAAATGGTCACTATGCCGAGTGTTGCACTCGGCAAAGAGGTTACCCAGACGACCAAATGGCACCTGGGAGCAAGTCTTTGCCGAGTGACCAACAAAACACTCGGCAAAGTTTGCTCCCAGGTGCCATTTGGTCGCCTGGGCAACCGCTTTGCCGAGTGCGACACTCGGCAAACTGGGGCTCGGCGTACACGGGAGGGGACTATGCCGAGTGTCACGGCACTCGGCATAGCCCCCACTCGGTGGTGCGAGTACGCTCGGCGAAGCGACACTCGGCACAGCAATACACTCGGCGTACACGGGAGGGGACTTTGCCGAGTGTCCGCGACACTCGGCGTACAGGCCACTCGGCTGTGCTCGATGTGCTCGGCGCAGTGGCACTCGGCAAAGAGGGCACTCAGCGAACAGGGCCTGCCTCTTTGCCGAGTGTCGTGACACTCGGCGTACAGGCCACGTGGCGCTACCATGGACGCCTGGGCCCAGGAACTTTGCCGAGTGTTACACTCGGCAAAGTGTCGAGCACCGTTCCGTTATAGACTAAGGAACGAAACCTGTTCCAGACAACTTTGCCGAGTGTGCCCAGAATATACTCGGCAAAGAGATTGCCGAGCGGCCCGCGGTTTGACACTCGGCAAAGGTCCGATTGCCGAGATGAACGACGCCGAGTAACTTGTACCGAGTGTGGCACTCGGCAATGTGTTCGCCGAGTATTTTTTGGCCTTAGCCGAGTATTTATGATACACGGCAAAGTCTCGAATTCCAGTAGTGCGTGAGGATGTTGAGCAGCACGTCGCCGGGCAGCTTGATTAGCCTGTCAATTTTCAGCAGCTATATGCATTTAGAGACATCGGAGGAAATTAGTCTTCCACGATGAACAAATAGATGGATATACCGTTTGGTTATCTTGCGAGAGGAGTATTTGTGAAGAAGAGAATGCATGCATGAGTGACTTACATCACGGAGCTGAACTCCATTGAGCTTTATGGCGATCCGGTCTCAAGGAACAACATGATATGTAAGACAGTAAGAGCAAGGCAATTGTGTTGGTCCCATTCATGTTGGACCTTTTTTTTTCTCATGCGAGGGATCGATGCTATGTACACATACTACAATATCTGTCTGCGCCGGAAAAGATCGCTCTTATTGTTTTGCTCGCGCACACTGCCGCGTGCGTGGCGACTTCGCATGCTAGCTAGCAGGAACGATCCATATAAGAGTTTGAAGTTGCCGCACACGGCGTCGCTCGGGATGGCGTGGTGGATTGCGTGAAGCCCATTACGATTGAATTGAGATTTTGATCGTCTCACTTCAGTTAGGTGTTGGCTGGGCCGGGACATTTTATCCAGCATAGGCTTGCCTGACGTACCAATGCGTTCGGCTTTCGGAAGATTTCATCCCATATCGCTAGCTCGTCTATGCATAAAACATGCGCGGAAGAATTTTTGTAATTTTGGGTACGTGTTGAGTACCTCAACATTGGATCGATTATGTCCCTTTGATTCGCACAGTTTAACGGCTGAGATTTAATGTATCTACGAAGTTTGCTCTTTTATAATTACTAGTTTAGATAAGGTAGTTGTTGACTTGTTGTGCCATTTCTGAAGCTTTTAATCAAAACTCTTAGAGTATGATCTGTCTTCACAAGGCTTAAGAACGAGCATGCAATTAATTTGGAACCAAGTTATCTTGAGGTATCGATATTTTGCGGCTAGCTATGTGGCAATTCTTTAACCTGGGATTTAATTCTGAGATAATACATCCGGCAATCTGATACTACAGGTGAAGCAATAATCTAGATGTATTATCAAGATTTATTTGCAATCTGGTAAAGAAGCTTGCATGGGGGTATTGCGGTGTTATCACTACTATGTTAAAACAAGCAAAATCTTGGCTCATGCATATATTGATAATATCATTGTGCTTATGATAATTTGCAGCTTACTACTACTACCATCGCTATTTCTACTTAATTTTTCTAGGCTATAGCTACTATCTTTTCCCCGCGTAGCAATTTGCCTGGCTCCAACAAGATTTGTAGACAGCGTCTCGGTTCTAGACAGGGCGTACTGTTTGGCTTTGCAAGACACTGAAGTAGATCAGTAGATCGCATATGTTAAAGTGATAACAATTTAGACTTTCTGCTTTGCTTTATTCTACACTAAAACTCGGTGGCTGCTTTTAGAGGAGCATACGGTGCCTCTGATGATGAGAGGGTGACGGTGCAGGCAGTTAGTGTGAGGGGGACAGGATGAGACCTATAGGACATGGACGGCATGTCCAAGCACCACACAACTTTCAATTTGTTTTGTCCAAAGTTACGGAGTACTTTGCTAGTACACTACTCCATTCGTCAAGGAGTAGTAGTACTAAAAAAGCAAACAGAACGAGAGAGGCTATCTAGAAAAACAGAAAGAGAGGCGATTTGCGGCGAGGAGGAGCGGTGGCGGTCATGGCGCCAGGACGCATGAGCGAGAAGACGCTAGTTAGCATCATTGTGATTGTCAGACTGTACTAGCAAAACATGCCCGTGCGTTGCACCGGAAATAAAAAAAATCACACTTTTAATCCTGATGGCTCCATACCACATTTGATTGCATCACCGGTATACTCTCTCTCTAAATGAGACATTCCTCAAAGAATCAACCATGTTATGTATTTAACAACAGTATTAAACATAAAAATATGGATATATAGAGTGCAACACTTTCAATTATAAAAGAACAGATCATAAGTTAGTTTAAATATCTAAATTACCACCCCAGTTAATTCATCAAGTGTAAGTAGCCATTACCTTCATCATTTGAAATATTATCGAGACCCTAAAAACACGAGGAAATTAAATATATGTATTAAAAAAAAAATCAATTTTATGTGGTATAGAAGAAAACATAATAAACAGGTTTGCATGTACCACACAAAAAATAATTCTTGCAAAGAAGATTATTCTAGTAATATTATGTCGGTACAATAAAATTTGCTAAGCTTAATGAATGGCACTTCAAGTATTTTTAACACTTACGAGTCAATAAGGTGAAGTTTCCGTATCAAATTGTGGTGCTAAAATTTGCTAAGCTTAATGAATGACACTTCAAGTATTTTTAACACTTACGAGTCAATAAGGTGAAGTTTCCGATCAAATTGTGGTGCTTACGGTTGTCGTCTTCTCCTCCCATTCCAACATGGTCTTCAAATTGTGAAGGAGTAAATTGAAGTCGAAACAAAAAAACATTCATCCATTAGCCAGTAAGCATATATAAATACGGCCTAAAAAACAAACTTCGTTGATTGCCAAGTTCTAGTTAGTTACCTCTTCATTGCAGTAATTACAACTTTGCTTTAGAGCCTATAAACAGGACAGTGAAGAAAATGATGTTGATTTAACTTTTCACCTCACTTTTGGTGTCCATGATACTTTTGACTCTGACTCCTTATGTGATCTGGGGGCGACGCTTGAGCAATTGAAACTGAACTTAATAAAGATATCGGGTTAATTCAGCGGCAGGTGGTGGGGATGAACCGGGGGCTGTGTCGGATGCTGGGATGGGCGAGGCCTCTGTCAGCCGCGACGGATACAGCGCATGGGTGTGCCGTCGGCTGCTCCAGATGCAGGTGAGGGGGTCGCTAGAGGACGCTTGGAATGAAGGGCATGGGGATGCGCCCATGGAACATGGGCAGCGCCGTCGGCACCGAGATGCAGGGCGGAGAGCGAGTCGCAGGCGTTGGTCACCGCCGAGCCTGGTGCGCCCAACGAGAGCAACGTCGGTCGTCTGGCTGGACAAGGGAGAGAACGTCACACGCGCGACCTGCTAGGGGTAGGGGACAGGACGGAGGGTTGGGCTGGATGCGCATCTCCTACCAAAGATAGAAAATGGGGCTGAGGCTGAGCTTGGAGCACGACACCGGCGGGAGGCTGAAGGCCATACGAAGATTAGGACGACATCACGACATATTGGGGATCGGAGAGACAGGCTGCACCTTAATGCTTTTATTATGAGATTAGAATAAGATTAGATATAGTATATGAGTCCACGGTAAATGTTCCCTTTTTTACCTTTTGAAGAATGAGATCTATTATATTTTTTTTATAACAATGTATTCGTATAGGGCAGCGCCGTCGGCAGCGAGATGCAGGGGCGGAGAGCGAGTCGCTGGCGTTGGTCACAGCCGAGCCTGGTGAGCCCAGACAGAGCAACGTCGGTCGGCTGGCTGGACAAGGGCGAGGACGTCACACGCGCGCGACCTGCTAGGGGTAGGGGGCGGGACGGAGGGTCGGGCTGGATGCGCATCTCCTACCAGAGATAGAAGATGGGGCTAAGGCTGAGCTTGGAGCACGACACCGACAGGAGGCTGAAGGCGATATGAAGATTAGGACGACATCACGACATATTGGGGATCGGAGGGGCATGCTACACCTTAATGCTTTTATTATGAGATTAGAATAAGATTAGATATAGTATATGAGTCCACAATAAATGTTCCTTTTTTTACCTTTTGAAGAATGAGATCTATTATATTTTTTTTATAACAATGTATTCGTGTATACACAAGAAATAAATAGATTTGGATTAGCCATCACTTTTCACGTAGCTTGCACATGGCAAGCAGAAGTTATGGGCCGTACCACCATATCATTTTCGTTAGCCCAACCAGCCTAAAGGAACCAGGCGAGCTTAGTCCAAGCGAAGAGCAAATAATATCGCATCTTCCTGTCGACCAAATAAACAAGCACGTAAAACAAAAAAAAAATCCCAAATCGCATCATCTTCACGTCCGACGACGGCCGGAATCCAGAATCCTGCTCCACCCTACCTCCTTCCCCTGGATGGCCGCAGCCGCCCTTCCCTTGCTGGCAGTCGCCTCTCCCTTCTGACCGCCCTTCCCTTGCTAGCGGTCGCCTCTTCTGCCGATCCAAAAGACATAGGCGGGGCGCCGCCGACTCCCTTCCCTCGCCGTCCGCCGCTGGACTTCCTGCGCCAGCAGTCGCCACCTCGCGTACTCGCAGGCCGCTGCGCGTCCTTCCGCCAAAATCGGCAGAAGCCCCTTGCCGACGGTCGTGCCTTCTTCCGCTAGTGAGGTGAGAGGATCATTGGGGGGCAGCTGCCCTTATTCCGCTGGAGCTGAAAAAATCCCCTAGCTGGCTATCGCGCCTCCTTGCGTCAGAGCCAGGGAGGGCCCGGCAGGATGGTTCTGCCGCACCAGAGAGATGACGGACAGTCGGACATGAACCACTTATGCAATGAATAAAATGCCTGATGAGGGTCCTATTAATTCTTATGTTGTAATCCCTGATTTTCTGATTGCGGCTGTGCAATCAGACATGAACCACTTATGCAATGAATAAAATGCCTGATGAGGCGGTTTCTCAAAAAAAGAGAGATGACGGACAGTCGGACACAAGTTTTTCTAGTATTTCATACGGATCGTTACGTGGCAAAAGAGGGGTAATATGTAGTTTGGCGGCAGGGTAGAACGGTCTTTTTGCGTTGGACGAAATTTTTGGCAGAAACCTTAATGCCTTTATTATTAGGTAAAGATTTATATACGTAGCCTGTATATATCTGTAACTCTGTATCTGTATGCAATATAAATAGAAACCGAACCCCACCCTGTTGGGTGTCGAGCGTTCCCCCAATCTCTAGGTTTTACATGGTATCAGAATAGGTCACGACATGACCACGTCTTCCGCATCTCCTAGCGCCGCCGCCGCCGCTGCTGCTCCCACCGACTCCGCCGCCGCCTCGCTCACGGCCGCCGCGGTCTCCACGCCGACCGTCTCACCGTTCCTGTCCGGCCTCCTCGCCGGGAGTTCGTTCTCCGCGGACATGTCTCGGCTGCGATCGGACAACACCCTCAACGTCGGCCTGTTTTCCTCGTCGTTCGCACGAGCTTCTTCGGCCGCGTCATCGCCCTTCCTTGCACCACCTTCTGCCGCCTACGCGCCGCCCTATGGGCCAGCGTACGGGCCACCTTTTGGTGTCTACTCGCCGTATGCACCAGCTCCCTATGGTGCGTATGCGTCGCCGCCAGCGCACGCTCCGCCAATGGCGCCCGCGCCGCTTGTGACGTCGCCCGGTTCCACGCAGCACATGCTCCTGACGCACTCGGCCGCTGTTGTGACGCCCTCGGCCCCTGCCGCGACGCCCGCGGCCCTCTCGCTGTACGACCCTGCTGCGACGCCATCCAATCCTGTTGCTCCTGTATCTGCGGAGTACCGTGGGGATGCAGTTCCTGCGTCTCCATACTATTTCGCCCATCAACTGACGATCAAGCTGTCCGCAGACAACTATCTCCTATGGCGTGCTCAAGTGCTCCCGCTGCTGCGGAGCCATCATCTTGAGGGCTTCGTGGATGGTTCTCTGCCATGCCCACCGGCGACAGTACACCTCATGTCGCCTTCCGGTGCTCCGGTCTCTGTTGTCAACCCGGCACATCGACAATGGGTTGCTCAAGATCAAGCAATTCTTAGCGCGCTTCAGACCTCTCTGACCCCGGCTGTGGCCGGTCTGGTGGTGTTTGCTACCACGTCTCATGAGGTGTGGATCACGATCGAGTCCAGCTTCTCATCACAATCTATGGCGCGCTCTATGGCCATCCGTAGCCAACTTGGAGAGATCAAGAAACTAGACTCATCTGTGACTACCTTTTTCAACAAGGTCAAGGAACTGGCTGATACCCTCTCTTCCATTGGGCAGCCCCTGCGTGACGAGGAATTCACCTCGTTTATTCTTAAGGGTCTCGACGAAGAATATGACTCGCTTGTGGAGAACATCAATGGGCGTGGCACTCCCATCGCGTCACGAGATCTCTACGCACGTCTCCTCAGTACGGAGCAGCGGTTCGCCGCTCGTCGCCCCGCGGGTCTCTCCATCGACACTTCGGCGAACGTCGCCCACCGTGGTGGGTCGCGTCCCCCACAGCAGCCTCGCTCCTCTGATGGTGTCCCTGCGCCTCGGTCATCCTCGCAGCCTCGCCCTACCACTACCACGAGCGGGCGTAGCCGTGGGTGGCAATGCACCGCGTGCGGTGCTAAGGATCCTTGCCAACTATGTGGCATTGAGGGGCATCTTGCCTCTCGCTACCATCGTCGCTTCAAGCAAGATTTCTTGGGCATTGGGAATGATGGTCGTGGCAACGACAAGCAGGTGGCGTTGGCGACACAGGGGTCTACGTCATCCTACTCCGTCGACCCAACTTGGTACATGGATACGGGCGCCACGGATCATCTCACACATGAGCTCTCAAAGCTCACCTCACGGGAGTCCTACACCGGTCCAGACCAGGTTCGCACCGCCGATGGGTCAGGTATGCATATCTCTCACGTTGGCCAGGCATCCCTCCTTACACACGCCTCTAAACCCATTCATCTAGTTAATGTCCTTCGTGTTCCATCGGTCACTCGCAATTTACTCTCTGTTAAGAAGCTCACTCTTGACAATGATGTGTTCGTTGAGTTTCACCCGTTTCATTTTTTTTGTTAAGGATTGAACAACGCGAGACGTTCTTCTTAGAGGTCGGAGTCGCCATGGTCTATACTCCCTTGATGTGCCAGATGCCTCTCATGTTTTCAGTGGGGTGCGTGTCTCCCCGTCGCAATGGCACTCTCGATTGGGTCATCCTGCCATTCCCATAGTTCGTCATGTTATTCGTCGTCATGATCTCCCTCTTGCGTCTAGTAATAAGGAGGTTACAGTTTGTAATGCCTGTCAGCAAGGCAAGAGTCATCAGTTACCGTTTTCTGTGTCCAATCATGTAGTCAAAAGTCCTCTTGAACTCATATATTCGGATGTGTGGGGCCATGCCCAAACCTCAGTCAGTGGTCACAATTACTATGTCAGTTTCATTGATGCCTATAGTCGTTTCACATGGCTTTACTTGCTTAAACGCAAATCTGATGTCTTTGATGTTTTCCTTCAATTTCAAGCACATGTTGAGCGCCTTCTCAAAGCTGAAATTGTTTATGTTCAGTCTGATTGGGGGGGGGGGGAGAATACCGTAATCTTAATTCTTTCTTTCAGACCCATGGGATTGCGCATCGTGTTGCTTGTCCACATACACATCAGCAGAACGATGCTGCTGAACGCAAGCACCGTCATATTGTTGAAACCGGTTTAACTCTCCTAGCGCATGGTTCTGTTCCTTTTCGCTTTTGGAGTGATGCATTTACCACTGCCTGCTTCTTAATTAATCGACTTCCCACACGCCTCCTTAATATGAAAACACCTGTTGAGCTTCTGTTTCATGAGCCACATGACTACACCTTCCTCAAGGTGTTTGGGTGTGCATGTTGGCCACATCTCCGTCCGTATAACACCCGCAAGCTCGAATTCCGCTCTAAAAAATGTGTGTTTCTTGGCTACAGCTCCATGCATAAAGGATACAAGTGTTTACATGTCCCGTCTAATCGTGTTTACATTTCACGAGATGTTGTGTTTGATGAGACCGTGTTTCCTTTTGCGTCCACTACTACTCCTGATACACATATATCTTCCATTACTTCCTCCGTTACCTCGCCTGGTCAATTTGAAGATGTTGCATATTCTCCTATTTTGTTGCCTAACCATGGCGCAGGTGTCGGTCGTGGGGCCCGTCTTGAGATGTTGGATCCTCCCGGTTCAGCTACTGGCACTGATGGTCCATGCATGGGGCATGCAGGGACGTCGATCGCATCGCCTCCTTCTTCGCCCCCAGCTGCACCGACTGATGGGCCTCCTTCACCAACCCCTGCTACACCGCGCGACGGGCCGCTGGTTCACCGGACCAGCCCACTCCAGGCGCACTCACCGCCGCCCTCGCATGCGCGTTCTGATGGGCCGTCGTCGCCCTCCTCACCTGCACCTGCTGCTGGGCCGTCCACGACACCGCCAGACCCAGCACCTGGGCTGTCGCTCCCGGCGTCGCCTACCGCTACGTCGCCCAGGTCTGCTTGCCAGGACTCGGTACCTGCGAGTACACCTCCTGTGATTTCAGCGCCAGCATCTGAACGTGTGCCTGTTACTCATCGACCGCACACACGCAATAAGAGTGGCATCTTCAAGCCACTAGATCGCAAGGATGGTACTGTTGCTTGGCTAGCGGCGTGTGTTACTCAAGCTGTTGCTGATCCTACTGCTGAGCCTCGGCACTACTCTGCCGCTATGCAGATTCCTCACTGGCGCAATGCAATGGAGCAAGAATACCAGGCCCTTCTGAAAAATGAAACATGGACACTTGTTCCTCCAAAATCGGGTGCCAACATTATTGATTGCAAGTGGGTCTTTAAGGTGAAAAAACATGCTGATGGTTCCATTGAATGATACAAGACACGTTTGGTCGCCAAAGGGTTCAAACAGGGTTATGGCCTTGACTACAAAGATACTTTTAGTCCTGTTGTTAAGCCAACTACCATCCGTATTTTGCTCTCATTGGCCGTGACTCGTGGCTGGTCCCTTCGCCAATTGGATGTGCAGAATGCCTTTTTGCACGGGGTATTGGAAGAGGAAGTCTATATGCGTCAGCCTCCTGGCTTTACTGATTCAGCACACCCTGATCATTTGTGTCGCCTTGTGAAGGCGCTATATGGCCTCAAGCAGGCTCCTCGTGCGTGGCATGCACGTCTCGGGTCTGCACTTCGGGCACATGGGTTTGTTCCCTCTACAGCAGATACGTCATTGTTTCTGCTTCAGCGTCCAGAAGTTACCATGTATCTTCTCGTTTATGTGGATGACATCATTCTTATTAGCTCATCCGTCACTGCTGCTGACCGCTTGGTATCTTCTCTCAGTACAGCTTTTGCTGTGAAGGATTTAGGCAAACTGCATTTCTTCCTCGGCCTGGAGGTGACTCATGATGATACTGGTCTGTCTCTCACACAGAAGAAGTATTCTCAGGACTTTATACGGCGTGCTGGTATGCTTCGGTGCAAACCCGCCACTACTCCTATGTCTTCCACGGATCAGCTTATGGCTACAGCTGGTACGCTACTTTCTTCTGAGGATGCTACAGAGTATCGCAGTGTTGTTGGAGTCCTGCAGTACCTAACCCTGACCAGACCAGATATCTCTTATGCTGTGAACCGAGTATGTCAGTATCTTCATTCACCTCGGGAGCCTCACTGGTCAGCTGTGAAGCGCATCTTGCGCTATATTGAACATACGGAGTCCTATGGTCTTCGTCTCTGTTCTGCTTCTTCTGGCGTACTTTCGGCATTCTCAGATGCTGACTGGGCTGGGAATCCTGATGACAGGCGATCCACGGGGGCTATGCAGTATTCTTTGGTCCAAACTTGATCGCCTGGAGTGCTCGTAAGCAAGCTACAGTGTCTCGGAGTAGTACTGAAACTGAGTACAAGGCTGTTGCTAATGCCACAGCTGAACTCATCTGGGTGCAATCACTGCTGCGAGAGTTGCGTATTCCGCAAACTCAGACTCCTGTTCTTTGGTGTGATAATATTGGCGCGACATATTTGTCATCCAATCCGGTGTTCCATGCTCGAACAAAACACATCGAAGTTGACTACCACTTTGTGAGGGAACGTGTTGCACAGAAGCTACTCGAGATCAAGTTCATTTCTTCGAAAGATCAACTTGCTGACATCTTCACGAAGCCGCTGTCCTTACCATTGTTTCAAGGCTGTAGGCGCAATCTTAACCTGCTGGATGTCAGATGACACGGTTAAGATTGAGGGAGGGTGTTAGACTGTATTTATATACGTAGCCTGTATATATCTGTAACTCTGTATCTGTATGCAATATAAATAGAAACCGAACCCCACCCTGTTGGGTGTCGAGCGTTCCCCCAATCTCTAGGTTTTACGTGATGCAGTCCATGTTCGCCGCAAAGAACATCCCAGCCCAGCGCGACCGTCTCCTGCATTTCCAGCTACAGCTGCAGCAGACCCCGGGAGAGCCGACCGAGGAGGTCGTCTCCGGCCGGCCTCGGCGAGGTGTGCTTCGCCGGCCTCAGGTATGCAGCTCGTTACCTCTGTTGGCGCGCGTAGAGATAAACGAAAACTTTTTCCTACGCGATACTACCAAGATCTAGCCGAGGTAGAAGGCCACGAGTATTACCACTAGACGCGCAGGTGCGGATTATCGATGTAGCGCGTCGGGTCGGGGCAGTGCAGTCCCACGATCCGGTCCGGCCGATCCAATCCCTCGAACGTCGAAGTGCTGAACGTACAACACCTCTGCCGGTATCCACACGTACGAGGAGGAGCTCCGACGGCGGACTGCTAGGTCCGGTGTGGCGGCTGGACTGAGTGGGGCTAGGGTTCCCAACGCATGGGAGAGTGGACTAACGTGCCCGCTGGGCAACCTGCGCCCCTCTTTATATAGCGTATGGTAATGGGCTTCACAACACTTGTGGCCCATTCCCTCCGTGAGTCCGACTCACTAACTCAGTCCATTTCCGGTTCGGGTCCAACCCAACCAATGCTTGCTCCCGCTCTTAAGTGTGCGACCCTGCAGGCTCATGGCGACATGGACACGATTGAAGTCCTACTCCCAATCGATCAATCGGTAGCGGCTCCTAGCAGAACGTGCCGACTCCCAAGTCCCATTGAGTCATGACGACATACCTTTCAATGCGATATTCATCTTAGTCCCTTTTGCCTCACGATATACCTTGTCGAGCTATAGGCGATTTATCGTCATCCCTTAAATAGCTCAACTCTCTTCTCGATCCGTGATATGTGATTCATCTGACTAACTCTTTAGTCAATAGACACAGTTAACACTTAACTGAGTCGCGCATGGCCATGCTTCCTGAATCATATCACTCGAGAGGGCCCAGAGAATATCTCTCCAATCGGAGGGGCAAAATCCCATCTTGATTATCCACATCACGCAGCTTGCTTCTCATTCGACCCGAACTCTGCCTTTATAGTTGCCTTGTCACAGAACAACGTTTGACAGAACCTAAGTCGGTGATCCACAACTCGGATTGTGCGACAACCTCAGGTCTAAGGATTACATTGATTGAGACATGCAAATGACGACTTGATCGTTGCATCTCAATGTGGGTCAGTCCGACTTGCTAAACTCTTTAGCCAAGTCCGTGAACGTTGGAATGGCATCACCATGCCCATGACAAGTGGAACTGTGTCATCAGCCAACACTCACATTAGTCTAGGATGTGTGTCCAGCACAACCTTAACGACCAAGGACAATTAGTATGAACAACGTGAATATATGGTTCCACAATCGAATCACATATTCAATGACATATATCAGATGTTCAAAACAAGGACAACTTAATAACTTTATGAATACAGTGGGAATTACATCATACATGATTGCCTCTAGGGCATATTCCCAACAGTCTCCCACTTGCACTAGAGTCAATCATCCTGGCATCATATGCCTAGGCATCTAATGCCCATACCTCTCGTGTGCGCCTCATGCTTAGGCTGTGGTAGCGCCTTTGTCAACGGATCTGCAATGTTTGCATCCGTGTGTACTTTGCATAACTTGATATCACCTTGTTCGACAAACTGGCGAATGAGGTGGTACCGCATGAGTATATGTTTGTTCTTCTGGTGTTGTCTAGGTTCCTTGGCTTGTGCGATAGCACCATTGTTGTCACAATATACGTCCAAAGGATTGGACGCGCCCTGAACCACACCAAGATCAATCAGGAGGTTCCTGATCCAAACAACTTCCTTTGCCGCCTCTGAGGCAGCAATATACTCAGCCTCTGTTGTAGATGCAGACACCGTATCTTGCTTGGAACTCTTCCAGCTCACAGCTCCTCCATTCATTACGAACACGTATCCCGATTGCGGACGAGAATCATCTGAGTCGGTGAGATAACTCGCATCCGTGTAACCCTTTACACTGAATTCCTCATCACCTCCATAAACTAGGAACATTTCCTTAGTATTTCTCAAATACTTAAGGATGTTTTTAACCGCTGCCCAGTGGGCTTCGCCAGGGTCAGCCTGGTGTCTGCTCGTAACACTTAGAGCATAGGAAACATCTGGCCTAGTGCAAATCATGGCATACATGATGGATCCGATTGCCGAAGCATACGGGATCACACTCATCCGACTTCGCTCATCAGTTGTCGAAGGACACTGAGTCTTGCTAAGTTTTATGCCATGGGACATCGGTAAGAATCCCTTCTTGGACTCTTCCATTTTGAATTTCTTCAAAACCTTGTCCAGATAAGTACTCTGACTCAATCCAATGAGCCGCCTGGATCTATCTCTATAGATCCTGATTCCTAATATGTAAGTTGCCTCACCCAAATCCTTCATTGAGAAACTCCTTTCCAATGACTCTTTGGTTTCTTGCAACATCATGACATCATTTCCAATCAGCAATATGTCATCCACATACAAGATTAGAAAGTTTACTTTGCTCCCACTAAACTTCTTGTATAAACAAGAATCATGATCGCTCTTGATGAAGCCAAACGATTTGACTACCTCATCAAAGCGAATGTTCCAACTCCGAGATGCTTGCTTCAACCCATAAATGGATTTCTGAAGTTTGCATACCTTGTCAGCATTAGCTGGATCGACAAAACCTTCAGGCTGTATCATATACACGTCCTCAGTTAAATTTCCATTAAGGAAAGCCGTCTTGACATCCATCTGCCATATCTCATAGTCGAAATAGGCTGCTATAGCTAACATGATCCGAATTGATTTAAGCATCGCTACAGGCGAGAATGTCTCGTCGTAGTCAACTCCTTGAACCTGTCGGAACCCCTTCGCGACAAGTCGTGCTTTATAGACGGAAATATTTCCATCCATATCAATTTTCTTCTTAAAGACCCATTTGCACTCGACGGGTCTTGCACCGTCAGGCAGATCAACCAAATTCCAAACTTGGTTTTCATCCATGGACTTTAACTCGGATCTCATGGCTCCAAGCCATGACTCGGAATCAGATCCCACCATCGCTTCCGAATAAGTTGCCGGCTCATTACTGTCTAACAGTAAAACATCTCGAGCACTCTGTAATCTGGCAGATCTCCGTGGTTCAGGTGCTGTTACCGGTGTAGGTACCACGACCGGCTCAGCCTCCAAGGCGTTCGCCGACTCGCCCCTAGCCGGTTCCTCTCGAATTTCTTCGAGTTGCACTGTGCTCCCACTGACTTCCCGACTGAGAAACTCTTTCTCAAGGAAGACACCATTCCGAGCGACAAACACTTTGCCCTCTTCCCGGTTGTAGAAGTAGTACCCCAAGGTTTCCCTCGGATACCCCACGAAAATACACTTATCCGACTTGGGCGTGAGCTTGTCCGACTGAAGTCGCTTGACAAATGCTTCACAACCCCAAATCTTTAGAAAAGACAAACTTGGTTTTTTACCAGTCCACATCTCATGTGGTGTCTTCTCTACTGACTTTGATGGTACTCTGTTTAGTGTGAAAGCTGCAGTTTCTAGACAATAACCCCAAAATGATAAAGGTAGATCTGTCCGACTCATCATTGATCGTACCATGTCCAACAAGGTACGATTTCTCCGTTCCGATACACCGTTTCTCTGCGGTGTACCCGGCGGAGTGAGTTGAGGAACTATTCCACAACTCTTTAGATGGTCATCAAACTCATGGCTCATGTACTCGCCTCCACGGTCCGACCGTAGAAACTTTATTTTCTTGCCGAGCTGATTTTGTACCTCATTCTGGAATTCCTTGAACTTTTCAAAGGCTTCCAACTTGTGTTTCATTAAATAGATATATCCATACCTACTCAAATCATCAGTGAAGGTAATGAAGTACTCATAACCACCTCTGGCTGTCGTGCTCATTGGTCCACATACATCACTATGTATTAGTTCCAACAAGTCGGACGCCCTTTCACAACTCCTTGCAAAAGGTGTCTTGGTCATCTTGCCTAGTAGGCATGATTCGCATGTCTCGAATGACTCTAAGTCAAACGAAGTTAGAAGTCCATCATCATGGAGCTTCTTCATGCGCTTCCAACTTATATGACCAAGCCGACAGTGCCAAAAGTAAGTCATATTCAGATCATTTGGTTTCAACCTTTTAACATTTATGTTATAGACCGATTCACTATCAAGATTTAAAATAAATAACCCGTTCTGAACGGGTGCAAAGCCATGAAACATATCTTTCAAATATAAAGAACAACCATTATTCTTAATATTCGACTCATAACCTTGTCTCATCAAACATGAGGCGGAAATAATGTTTCGACTAAGCGCTGGAACATAATAACAATTATTTAGTTCCAAAATAAATCCTGAAGGTAAATAAAGTTGCATCGTGCCGACTTCCAACGCAGCGACTCTCGCCTTGTTGCCGACCCGAATGTCAACCTCTCCTCTTGCCACGCTCCTAGTTCTTACCAGCCCCTGCAACGAGTTGCAAATGTGAATGACTGATCCGGTATCATATACCCAAGAACTATTAGGTGCATCAGCAAGATAAATGTCTATAACATTGCACACAAGTGTACCTGAGTCGGAAGTCATACCTCCACTCTTGGCCTTGTCAGCCAAATACTTGGTGCAGTTCCTCTTCCAGTGGCCATCCTGCTTGCAATAGAAGCAATTGGCTCCGGCTGTAGGAGAAGGCTTAGTCTTTGAGGAAGCACTCTGGACAGGGCCATGGGCGCTACCTCCTGACTTATCCTTCTTCTTCTTAGTCCAAGAACTCTTCTTGAACTTAGCCTTATTCTGCACCATCAACACTTGACTGGCGCCTTTCTTGATATCAGCCTCTGCCGTTTTGAGCATCCCATGTAATTCAGTGATACTCTTATCCATACCATGCATATGATAGTTCGAGATGAACGGACCATACGCACTAGGAAGAGAGTTCAGAATTATATCAGTGGCGATCTCTTCTTTAATTGAGAAGCCCAAGCGATCCAAAGACTGTATGTAACCAATCATCTTGATTACATGCGGACTCAGTGGATCGCCGTCTTTCAGCTTACAGCCAAGCAAAGCTTGAGAGACTTGATACCTCTCAGTCCTTGCTTGAGCCTGGAACATACTTTTGAGGCTTTCGATCATATCGTAGGCCTCAACATTTTCGAACTGCTGCTGCAAGTCCGGTTCCATGTGTGCAAGCATAAGACAGCTAATCTCCGTAGACTCATCTCTAGTCTTACGGTAGGCATTTGTGACGGCGACAGTCGCATCATCATCAGGCTCTTCTGGAAGTGGAGTTTCTAGAACATGTTCTTTCTTGTCATGCTTGAGGACTATCCTCAGATTACGATACCAGTTGGTGAAATTAATTCCATTAAGCTTATCTTTCTCTAGGATTGACCTCAACGCAAAAGTGGACAACTGAGGAAGGTTGCTAGGTGCCATTGATCTACAACAGAAAATACGCAAAACACTTAAGACATGTATTCATAAAAGAGCAGGCATATTAAACGTTTTAATACTTATGCTCCCACTAGAACCAACATCCCTCCGATGGTTGCTAAGTGATTCAGGACCCTAAATAAGCAAGCCGACTAGTGAGCTTTAGCATCACCGCTAGCCGTCAAGTGATCTAGGTAGGCAACACCTTGCCAATCGTATCTCTATACGACTCCTGTTAGTTGGGTGACATCACATGCCCCGGCTCCCAACCTACCTCGCCCCGAGCCCCACAACCGTTGTGATGGACTCGTCTAGATTACCAAGTGCTTCTGCTTGTAAGAGTCCGACTCAAACCCACCTAACCGGAAAGAATGGGTAGCACCTCAATTTCATGAGCCCACTACCAAAAATGTCCGACTTGTGATGGTGCAGCACTGGCGGGGCGACCGACTAGACCTTCTTTGAGGGATTAAAGAATCTACCAACTATCTAAATAGAGGTAAATAGAGACATAACAATAACACAAATAAAGCAATTAAAATGTGAAATGGTATGGCTCTCTTCATGGTGATCTCCATCTCCACGAAGCTTGTAAGTCGACTCGTGCCAACTCTTGTCACGCGCCATCTTACGCCATGTAGCCGACTTGTACATCGACTTGCATGCCTTCCGGGTTCTCCAACAAGCTACACTAGCTAAGTAAAAGAAATTTACATAGAGAATCCGACACGCAGGCCGGTATACAATAAAATGACACCCCCTAGGCTCCAGCCGGCTGACAAAAAACATGATACGCAGATCATGTATGGATTACACACATCACATGCACATAAGCCATACCAGTCACAACTTCCTGCAAAAACAAGTTATGCATAGATACGATATCTACCGGCGTTGTGAAACTCGCAACGACATCTAAGGCGCTACGACAGGACGACGGCGCTACGACATTTCGGAAAACGCAGATCTCATCTGCATTCCGATCATGGATTTCTTCATCGGATAAAACGATTTTACCCGAATCTGATCCGTATTCCGATTCGACCAAACTCTTTGATCTTCGATCACCGCAACTGGATTTATGTGTCACGGTATACCCCGATGGCGGAAACCGACCGGTAGGGGTAAGTTGTTCCACGACCTTAGCAGTATGATCACGGAAACCAGATCATCCATTAACCCCGAGTACGATTGATCCAATCAACCTTGTACAAAACCGATCTATCTCATAGACCGACCACCAAAACAGCAATTAGATCACATCTAACACTAACTACATATCACATATGTACGGATCTCGGGCCTAATACCAGAAGCTACCGCTCTGATACCACTGTTGGCGCGCGTAGAGATAAACGAAAACTTTTTCCTACGCGATACTACCAAGATCTAGCCGAGGTAGAAGGCCACGAGTATTACCACTAGACGCGCAGGTGCGGATTATCGATGTAGCGCGTCGGGTCGGGGCAGTGCAGTCCCACGATCTGGTCCGGCCGATCCAATCCCTCGAACGTCGAAGTGCTGAACGTACAGCACCTCTGCCGGTATCCACACGTACGAGGAGGAGCTCCGACGGCGGACTGCTAGGTCCGGTGCGGCGGCTGGACTGAGTGGGGCTAGAGTTCCCAACGCATGGGAGAGTGGACTAACGTGCCCGCTGGGCAACCTGCGCCCCTCTTTATATAGCATATGGTAATGGGCTTCACAACACTTGTGGCCCATTCCCTCCGTGAGTCCGACTCACTAACTCAGTCCATTTCCGGTTCGGGTCCAACCCAACCAATGCTTGCTCCCGCTCTTAAGTGTGCGACCCTGCAGGCTCATGGCGACATGGACACGATTGAAGTCCTACTCCCAATCGATCAATCGGTAGCGGCTCCTAGCAGAACGTGCCGACTCCCAAGTCCCATTGAGTCATGACGACATACCTTTCAATGCGATATTCATCTTAGTCCCTTTTGCCTCACGATATACCTTGTCGAGCTATAGGCGATTTATCGTCATCCCTTAAATAGCTCAACTCTCTTCTCGATCCGTGATATGTGATTCATCTGACTAACTCTTTAGTCAATAGACACAGTTAACACTTAACTGAGTCGCGCATGGCCATGCTTCCTGAATCATATCACTCGAGAGGGCCCAGAGAATATCTCTCCAATCGGAGGGGCAAAATCCCATCTTGATTATCCACATCACGCAGCTTGCTTCTCATTCGACCCGAACTCTGCCTTTATAGTTGCCTTGTCACAGAACAACGTTTGACAGAACCTAAGTCGGTGATCCACAACTCGGATTGTGCGACAACCTCAGGTCTAAGGATTACATTGATTGAGACATGCAAATGACGACTTGATCGTTGCATCTCAATGTGGGTCAGTCCGACTTGCTAAACTCTTTAGTCAAGTCCGTGAACGTTGGAATAGCATCACCATGCCCATGACAAGTGGAACTGTGTCATCAGCCAACACTCACATTAGTCTAGGATATGTGTCCAGCACAACCTTAACGATCAAGGACAATTAGTATGAACAACGTGAATATATGGTTCCACAATCGAATCACATATTCAATGACATATATCAGATGTTCAAAACAAGGACAACTTAATAACTTTATGAATACAGTGGGAATTACATCATACATGATTGCCTCTAGGGCATATTCCCAACAACCTCACCATCTGCCTGGACAGGGCGGCCGAAACCGGCGCCCGCCTCGCTCCCAGCCCCTCCTTCTCTGACATGAACCAGCTGTTCGACGCGCTGGAGGCGGCGAAGAGGCTCCCCGTGCAGCCGACCACCCAGGCCGAGGCCTTCTCCCGCATCCAGGCCGCCTTGTACGCGGTGAAGCTGACCCAAGAGCACCTCCTCAAGCGCTGCATCGACCACCTCAGCCCCATGGACCCGGCGGCCGGCAGCAGCATGGACGATGCCCGGATCTGCCTCGACGGCTCCTGCGCCATCCTGGACGTCGCCGTCAAGCACATCGATCTCGCCGTCGCCTTCATGTCCACCTTCGTCCACCCAAACGAGGTTGCCAGCAATTCCCGCTTGTAGAAAATCCGTTTTGCCTTCGCAGACAGATACACCGACTTTGGCTGGGACGCAGGTTATTTTTATTTTCTGAGAAACCGGCAGGAGCATGGCCGAAACCAGGACGCAGAGCTTTCAAGAGTTCTTTATCTGATGAGTCAGTTTTAGCTTCTCCACGAGTGAGGCCGTCTTTGTTTGTTCAGGGCCAAAGTCATGTCTCTATTTTATCTGTAAACGATGGATTGTACTATATCGGAACTGGGATATGGGGGATGCTATGTTCATAAATAACACCAGGTTGTTTCATTAGCAGGATTGCACCAGTCAGACTCTGAAATTACTCGTTGCCACTTGGCACAACAAATAATAATGGGAAACGCTGTTATTCCTCCGGGGGATCACGCGTCTCGATCCCCCGCCTCCTCCTCACGACACGCGTCCCGTGCGGGACCACGCGCACACCGCTTATCTTCTCGCACGGTCACCTACTGCCTCCCCCCTTCGCTTTCTCTCCCCCCCCGCCACCCGCTGCGCGACGGCCACCGACACCCGCCCCTCTCCTCTGCACGCCGGCGACCTGGTCTCATCCCACCGCCGACATGGACGCGCTCCGGTCCACCTTGGCGTCGCGGCCCCGTGAGCAAATCCTCCACCGCTGCGGCCTCTCCCGCCGCCTCCGATGATGGAGACCACCACGGGGACGACGGCCTCTCCCGCCACCGCTGCAGCACCACGGAGGCGTGCTCTTCTGCTCTTGTGGAGAGCTCGCCCCGCTCCCGTGGAGATTGCCCGGGGGAGGCCACGCTGCCTGCAGCTCCCACGGCGGCGACGCCATGCTCCCCTCCCTTCAACCTTGCAGGACCTCGTCGGCGCTGGCGGCCACGGGAGCAATTTTTTGTAGGTCTATAGCATTTTTTCATAGTTTTTGAGCAAATCGAAGACTCGTTTGTAGCAATTTTATTATCCATTTTTGCTTTGATCTGGGCAAATTTGAGATGAGCAAATTTTCTCATTTTTTTGCACACTACGGAGCAATTTTTGTAAGATTTGTAGCAACTTTTTCTCGTTTTTGAGCAAATCGATAGACTTGTTGTAGCATGTTTTCTCCTCAAAAATCTTGATCTGGCGCAAAATTTGATATGAGCATTTTTTTTTCTTTTTTTTTTGCTACAATGCGGAACAATTTTTTGTAAGGTTTATAGCAATTTTTTTCTCGTTTTGAGCAAATCGGCAGACTCGTTGTAGCAATTTTCTTCTCCGATTTTACTTGATTTGGAGCAAAACGAGTTGTTCGAGGCATCAAGTCAGATGAGCATTTTTTTTTGCTACACTGCTGATGGTCAAGAACAAACATTTTGGGATGCTCCATAAGGGGGGGGGGGGTTGGCTGCGGTGGTGCTACCGGCGACGAGCGGTTTCTCCATCGTGGCAGCGTGCGCCAGGCGGCTACTGGAGATGGGGACCGGGGCGGAGCTCGACGGTTTCTGCGGAAGACATGGGTGGGGGGCGGAGCACGTTGGTCGCTGCCGAAGATGCGGACCTGGCGGAGCTCGCCGGTTTTCTGCGGAAGACATGGGCGGGCCGGAGCACGTCGGGGCGTTGCCGGAGATGGGGACGGGAAGGAGCAGGGGCAGCGCGGCGTCGCTGTCAGAGATGGAGGGACGGGGAGGTAGCACGTGCGGGGGGGGGGGGTTAAGTTTTGATCGGACGTCCCTCCTGACGCGCATCGTACGGCTGCGCACCCGGGGGATCGGGGGATTTGATCCCCCGGGGGACGCTCAGGATCGTCCAATAATAATCCACTCAGTCCATGCGTTCACGTCAATGTGGTTGACTCGAGCGGCTCATGACAAGCCTTGGAAAAATCAATCAATCGATGAGGCAACACAGCCACACAACACACACACACACGAAAAAAAGTAACCCCCTCATCCTTACACCCTAGCCCCACGGAGCCGCGCACACTCTTTTATTCTCCACTAGACGGAGTAGCGCGCTTCGCCGCGCCGTCTTCCTTGCGTTCTTGCATCGCATGGTTGGTGCGGCACGTGCTTCAGTGTTTTTTAGTCATTACGTATGTATATCATACGTACATGTATATAATTGGTATGGAAGGTGTTGTGGTTTCACCGGTCAGTGTGGTGCGTGGGCATGCCGGCCATGTGTTGTGTACACATGTCACAACTAAGTATGAACAGTTCAGGATAAAAAAATACGAAGTAAGCATCCAAATATTAAGATCCAGTAAGCCAGCAAGGATGAATTACCAACCGATATCCTCTGCAATGGCATCAGAATGTAAAATTACCAACCGATATCCTCTGCAATGGCTGACACCGCCAAGCCATCGTTGAACATGAATTTAGGAAAGGTAAACTGAGCGTTAAAGAAAACCTTGTTTGAGAACAGCGACAATTGTCTGAATTCATCATCTGGAATTTCATTTATCATGTCATTAAGAAACGATAGAAAGAGAAATTTAAAACGGTCAAGAACACAGGGACCGGTTCTATGTCTAGTTAGCGAATAAATCATGTCAAACAAAATATAAAATTATTGGTCAATATATGCATTCTTGAACCAATAATCTGTAGTACATGGTGAAAGAAAGAGAATCGTTGATCTGGCTATTACTGACATCCTGTCACTAAGATCTCAAAAAATAATAATGGGAGTGAGAAATTGTCATATGGGAGTAAACATTGCAGAGGGCATTAAGATAACATGTATGATATAATACATGTGAATAAACTTCAAAGCAAATTTATTCATAATTACAATGAGCTATAACTGATCTGTAGATTATGACTTCAGAGAATAAAAGGACTTGAGATGCCTAATATAATTGATATTAATAAATTTGCATTACACTTAGAAAACTTGACACACCAGGACTCATATAAGCCTTTCACCAAACATGGAAAAAGTGAGCAGTTTTTTTTTGCATTTATATAATTAATACCTTATGGCCCACATGAACCTATGTCAATAGATGGATCGCTTATCTCCATCTTCCTAGCCTTAGTTTTAAAAACTAATCATTCACTACTCGTTTACAACCAAGTTTCTATAGTCTATAATCATTCACTAGTATATACTCAGTAGTTGTTTTTGGAAAATGAATTGGCCCAATACCGATCATTTAGTTATACATAAGAGGGAAAATGTAACCATCGTATGACCTGCTGCCTTTTAAGTAGCTGCTTGATAGCACTTGAAACGAATGATCTATTTCCGCAAGTTGTTATCCTTCGATCATATAAAAGAAAAGTGAAAGAAGCGGTACCAAACAACAAAGCATGAGTTATTAACTACTAAATGACTGCAATTACTTTACCTGCAACTGAGCTAATATGTACACATATAGGGAAAAAGTTGTAACCATTATATGACCATATACCTTTTATGTAGATGGCTAGATGCAGAAATAACTGTTCATCAAGTTATTTTCCTTCGGTCATATAAAAGAGAAGAAGAGAAAGGCTAAATACATGTGATTACTTTACCTGCAACTACAGTAATTTTTATTTATAGGAAAAAAATTGTGACCATATCATATGTCCCTCGGCCTTTCAAGTAGATGGCAAGATGCATGATCGAACTTGAAACGGATTACTTCCGCAGGTTGTTTTTCTTCCGTCATATATAAGAGAAGAAGCAAAAGAAGTAGTACCAAACTGCTAATCATGAGCTTATACCTGATGTCGGACTAATTTATATTCATTGGTGTCCACCAAGAATAGAGAAAAATGGACTTACAATTAACTGGATATAATGACATATAATTAGCTTTGTAACCAAAGAAAAACATATATTTCATTGGTTGCAGAACACTATCAACTAAGTAGTTACATCTCACTGGCCCATAAAAGACAAAACTGAACTAAAGGGGACAGGAAAACCAAAAAAGCCTACTACACAAGCAGGACTCACCTATGCAAAAAGATACCCAACAACGACGCCAAGCAACAAAACAAAACAAACATGCAGCGTCATACAAGCTCCACAACCCGCAAACAAAAAAGCACACCACGTACAGGCAACACCGGCAAAAGGGTGAGCCAACAAATCTACGAAGAACAAAACTAAAATGGAATGACTAAATCAGCTAAGTAAAGATACACAAATGCAATCCGAGTGAATAACCGTGCAGATACTTAGCTGCAGATTGAGCTATAGCCACAAATTGTAGGATGGAGCAGTTACTCTAGGGTCATCACCGTGAACCCATGAAGTCACTAACGCGAGCCAGCATACCTGTCCAAGAGGCGGCGAGCTGCTGCCAAGCATCCACGTCATAAGGAGAATAGCAACAAGATGATACTGCACTCGGGCATACTACATAATTGACATCAACAGACCACAAACGGAAGATGAAAAGGCGAGAATCGAGAGCCATACTTGCGGAGGAGGTTATCACCCTAGGGATTCGAAAGGAGGCATATCATCATTGATAGAAAAAATAACCCTTGATTCAATGTTGGATACATCAGGACCTAATGTCAATATACAAATCAAGGCAGCACCCAGCTTACAATCAAGATATACTTGTTCACTACTATATGTTTATCTGGTCACATGATGGTTCAATACTGAGAGCTCAATGTTAGTTATTTCAAATAAGACAATATCAAGTGAATTTGAACCTAGTTAGATATATAGAAGAAAATAAATTTATTGGTGTACGATTAAAAATTCTATTTGACAAAACAGCCCCACAAGTTTGATTTGTTGGTCAGCTCTATCAACTAAGCAAAGCCACCACACTATTAATTGAACAACTAAACCTTGTTGACTCGTAGTAAAGGCAGACTCGAGAGGGCAGTTAATTCTCAGATCATATATTTCCTCGCCAAAGTGTTCTAACATGAGATCATTAGGTAATTAGTCCCCTTACACAAAAATATCAACGAATCAACTTGCAAGAAAAATAAGAATAATATAGTACGGTATAGTATTTTATTAATTAGCACTGGAAAGATACCCAAGATAGCACTTCCTCACGAGCAGCATCAAAAGGTATATCATAAAATACTTTGTCTAAAGTAATGAACCAAAGTAGCGAAAGTAGGTTATATATATGGAGTTCTTCTCGGACAATTAAACTCTCATACTTTTTAACCACAAAAAGGAAAATAAGAGTTCAATCTGAACCTTGATGCAACCTGTCACACTTGAGTGGCCAGTCTCAAGATTTTTTCTCAGAGCACAAATCTAATTTTAACGCTTTTACTTGGAGTGGAAGAGGCTACAGAGGATGACTAGATTGAATTTTAAAAATCCAAGCCCTCAATCTGGGCCAGGTTCAATTTGCTTCTTCAACCTTTCCTCTAATTTGCTTTAGTCGGGCTGCAGCTACTGACTGATTGGAATTTTTCTCATTGAACCTGCAGACACTTCATATAGATGCTTTATCCGAGGTGGACGACACCACACAGTCGCTCCTTTCATACACTGGCAATAAGAGCGTCCGTCGCTTATATGATGTCTTGTTGAACTACAAGTATGGTGCTTAATCCCCTACTAATTATCATGTTCCTTTTAACCCCTCCTAGAATTTCAGTGTTGTATAACCTAAGTTTGTGATTTTTCAGGTCTTTTGTGAATTCATTATCTGCCACTGATGTCCCAGTGTTATATTTGTTGTATTTGTGTCGAATATTATGTACGAGTAGGGTTACGGTAGGACTTGGAGTTGTAATAGGTGTGGACAGGGTACGTAGTGTTGTAGTCGAACACGTGTATCCTAGGGCCTCTCATATAATGAGGAGGCACCACATGTTATAACCCATGGTGACTTGATAGCAGCAGACGCGCAAGGGGAGCCGGCGGTTTGTGCCTGCGACCAAGGCGGCCGGTGCAGCGGTATCGATGGGGAGGAGCGCCCATAGCCATGGTCTGCAGATGTAGACGAGTTCGCCGAACTGCGTTACCAAATCTCGGTGTCGCCATCGTGCTGTGATTATTTGTTACTCGGTAGATCGACTAAGCGCCTACGATTTGTAACAAGTGGTATCAGAGCAAGGTTCGAAGGCTACAATTATTGATTTAGAGGAGTCTGAGAAAATTAATCGGTCGATCGTGGAGCGGCGGACTGCGGTTCCGGTGATATCGGCAGGGATAGATTTTTTCTAGATGACTAATAAAAGGAATCAGGCTCAAATCCGACGGAGGCGTTGCCACGCAGGAGTGCATGTGGGCCATAGCCTGCACTTGCATGTGCATGTGGCCAAAAGGCTGCGTGCATGCAGGCCAGGGTAGTGTTGCACGGAAGCAGGCACATGGGCCTCGTGCTTGTACAGCAGTACGTGCGATGCACGGAATCGGCCCGGATTTGTTTTGTAAAAGAAAGGAGAGGACCGAGTCCAGGTGGAGACGTAAGACGGTATCTTCACGGATTCATCTCCGAGGCGGAGAGACCTGCAGGCCTAATAAAAGCAGGAGGCGGCCGTAGGGAAACAGGACAGGCAAACCGATTCAGCGAAAATAAATCCATACGTACGGATCCATCGGAACAGGCAGGCGAAATCAAGGCAAGCCAGCATCGAAAGTTGAGAGCCAGGAGGAGCAGCAGCACGTGAAGCACAGGCAAAATAATTGCTACGTGCGCGCGGGTACAACGGCTCGGTTATTTCTTCGTGGGTCAGCCATACAGGAAAAATCATGGCGCCAACGGGTACCATATTTGAAGTGCAAAAGTTCGACGGGACTGGAAACTTCGCGTTATGGAAGATAAGGGTGAAGGATGTGTTGGCACAACAGGGATGCTTGAAGGCGTTGCGGGATGTCAAGCCAGCTAAGATGGACAATGATGACTGGGAGGAGTTGCATATTCAAGCAGCCGGGACCATACGGTTGTGTCTGTCGGACCAGATCATGTATCATGTGATGGATGAAAATTCGCCGAAAAAGGTTTGAGAGAAATTGGAGAGTCAGTTTATGTCAAAGACTGTGACGACCAAGGTGTATTTGAAGCAAAAATTATACAGGCTGAGGATGCAGGAGAGGTCGGATTTTGTGGAGCATATAAATACCTTTAATCAGGTTGTCACGGATCTAGCACGTCTGAGTGTGAAGATTGACGACGAGGATAGGGCTATTCTCCTTCTTTGTTCATTGCCACCGTCCTATGAGCATTTGATCACTACGTTGACGTACGGCAAGGAGACTGTTCAACTTGAGGATGTCACTGCGGCGTTATTGTCCTATGATATGAGGAAGAAGAACAACGCAGAGGAAGCCGCTCATGGTGAAAGTTTGTTAGTAAATGGTGGGCAAGGCGAGAAAGGATACGAGGCAGGGAAGAACAGGAAAAAGAAGAAGGTGCAGTGTCACAAGTGCAAGCAATGGGGACATATCAAGAAGGACTGTCCAGATCTCAGTGGTGGGTCAAGTGCTAATGTAGTAACTAAAAGTGATGACTCGGACAACGATGTTCTCTTAGTGTCTGATAGACGGTCAACTAAAGGTGAAGCGTGGATATTGGATTCGGCTAGCTCTTTTCACGCGACGACCAATAGGGAGTGGTTCTCTACGTACAAGTCTGGTGAGCTTGATACAGCCTACATGGGTGATGACACGGGCCACCGTGTTGCTGGAGTAGGTGATATCAAAATCAAGATGTTTGATGGAGTAGAGCGGGTGCTTCGGGGAGTCAGACATGTGCCAGGGCTAAAGAGGAATCTAATTTCGCTTGGAGTTCTTCATGATGGTGGTATGATATTCCATTGTGATCGGAATAAGAAGACCATGAGGATCATGGAAGACAAGGTGACCGTGATGATGGGAGAGAGGACATCTTCGAGTTTGTTGTATTTGTGTCGAATATTATGTACGAGTAGGGTTACGGTAGGACTTGGAGTTGTAATAGGTGTGGACAGGGTACGTAGTGTTGTAGTCGAACACGTGTATCGTAGGGCCTCTCATATAATGAGGAGGCACCACATGTTGTAACACATGGCGACTTGATAGCAGCAGGCGCGCAAGGGGAGCCGGCGGTTTGTGCCGGCGACCAAGGCGGCCGGTGCAGCGGTATCGATGGGGAGGAGCGCCCATAGTCATGCCCTGCAGATGTAGGCGAGTTCGCCGAACTGCGTTACCAAATCTCGGTGTCGCCATCGTGCTGTGATTGTTTGTTCCTCGGTAGATCGACTAAGCGCCTACGATTTGTAACAATATTCACCGGTGGCATTTCAGAATGGCTGCCTCCACATTCCAGAGGTGATTGCATTCCTCTACGCTTTTATTGTTCCATCCTGCTACCTTAGGCAGCCAAATGGTTTGCGTGTTTGTACATTCGTCCAGTTATTACTAACCACATACAGAGGATACAACTTGGATACAACTTGTACGACAAAACCCAGAAATAAATCCCAGAAAGATGGTATATCTTGAGTATTAAGCACTACACCAGCCAAACTAATTTTGGATACAACTTGTACAACAAAACCCAGAAGATGGTGACGATGATGTTGTTGATGACGATGACCCAGAAACAAATCTAGCAACTAATTCAACTCTCTGGGCATCATCAAGATCATCGTCACCAGCACCATCACCCTCACCATCCATCTCCATCCCGCTGTAACAATTAGGGTTCTATATCGTTGTTCTTCACTAGATCTCTCACCCGGTGTGGATTACTTGTTAGTAGTTGATGCTTACGAGATTTATCGGTGTTTGTACTTTATGACCAGATTGTTATTCATCATTGTATCACCTCTGATTATGATCCATATGATGTCTTGTGAGTAGTTCGTTTAGTTCTTGAGGACACGGGTGTAACACCTGGGGTGTTACCCTAATAGGAAAGTGTTTGTTTTCTTTTTGGCTTGCATCATATGCATCACATGAGCATTGCATTCTGTTTTTCAAAGCAACTCAAAATTCAAACACAATTGAAACTTTCCCACATGTTCAAATTTCCAATTCCAAACTTGCAAACTAAATCACTCAATTGTTTTTCAATAATTTGAGGTTGTTTTCATCCAAATTGCTTGTTAATAAAATGTTCCCTGTTATTAAAACCCTAATGGAAAATTCAAAACTCCAACTCAAATCAATCCTACTCATCATATTTAAATATGTGTTTAACAATTAAAATTTGGCAAACAAATTAAATTCAATATTGTTTGCATAATTGCTTGAGTTTATTAAATAAAATTGTGCTTTCCAAATTTTTCCCAAATCAAACTAATAGTTGAAAATCCAACTAACCCTTTAAATTCAAACTAATAAGTCCAATTTTGAAATCAAACCTACCTTACTTTTAATCACTGTTTTGCAACTAATAACACTTAATTATAAAATAAAACAACCCCCCCCCCCTAATTCTTTCCATCTCTCTTTCCCTTCTATTTCCTTTACAAAAAAAAATGTTCCTGAAAAAAAAAAAAAGAGAGGGGTGAGCTGAGAGGCAGGCCCAGCCCTTTCATCCCCAGCCCATCCATTTTTCCCCACCTAAGCCCATACCTCTTTCCCCTCTCCCCTAGCCCAGCCCACCAGGGCTTTCTTCCCCGTACGGACGCCGAGAAGGACAGCGCTGTCGCTGTCCCGAGCGCACCTCCCCACCTGCCCCTCCTTATCTCCTCCCCCAAGCGATTCCCCCCCCAAAACCCTAACCACTCCTTCCTCTTCCTCCTCCTGCGCCGCCAACCCCCCTCTTCCCCTTCGTCTAGCTGCCCAATCTCCTGCTACTACTGAAACTCTGCACCTCCCGTCAGAGAACCGCCGAAAACACCACTGCCTTCCGCCACCCTTCCCATTCTCCACGGGCACCTCGAGGGGTTGATGTTCCTTGGAATGGAACCGGCTACCCACCAGCTCCAAGTTCCGTGTAGGCGTCGTCGGCTGTTAGTGCCCGGAGCGCCGCCGCCGAGGACGTTTTCTTCCCCGTCGGTGCAGTCCGCCCTCCTCCTCTGTCAACTCGCGGGACCTTTCTCTTCGTCGACAGTGCACGGTATGCTCCCGTCCGCCTGGATCCCGCCCCTCTTCCCCTCTTGCTCTGGGTAACCGCCTTCGAGCGGAACCGGCTTGCAGTGTTGCAGATCGACGCTGATCGGCGGCCTAATTTTTGTCTCTCTGTCGTGGTTGGAAACGAACGTCAGTTTCGCTAGTTTTGCATGGGCTTGGTTGCCTCAAATTCAGTCCAGCACTACTCCTATCACAAGTTGTTAAGCAGCCCAGTGGCTTGCGGCCTCGTCCTCCACCAGGGAGACCCAGGTTCGATCCCCACGCAAGGCAATGTGCCTCCGTTTTTCCTATTTTTCCACCGCGTGAGGGTTAGCCCCACTTGTCATTGACCGAAGCTAGCTCCAACTGTGGTGGAAAAAAATTCGCCCAGATCCCGATCCGGATCTGGCGCTTTGCACCCAGGCCCTTGTCCTCCCTATTTTTTTACACCGAAGCCCTTCTCTGCTGTTTTTCTCACAGTCTAGTCCCTATCTT
This sequence comes from Alopecurus myosuroides, assembly GCA_028641055.1. Lineage (NCBI taxonomy): Eukaryota > Viridiplantae > Streptophyta > Magnoliopsida > Poales > Poaceae > Alopecurus > Alopecurus myosuroides. Next base: position 309,717,618 of record CM054057.1, on the reverse strand, counting down.
TTGCAAATAAAACCTAAAATTTCATATGATCACAACTTTCAAACCCCAAATCCAAATAATACAAATTTTATATGTATCCCAACCAAAATTCCATGAACTTTTCAAATATGCTTTTTGTTTTCTGTTTTGAACTTTCAAAATGCAATTTAAATTTGAATTCAAATAATTAAATTGCAAATTTCTAAATTCAATAACTAATTCATTATTAATCCAATAAATGCAACTAAAATATGTTTTCCATACCATTTCAACTCATCTTTCCAAATATAAATTTTGTTTCCTGGTTTGAATAATTTAAATTGCCTAAACAATTTAAATCTTGTTTAATTCAATTAAAAATTGTTTAATATTGTTTAATTCATAATTAAATTATCCTAATTCCAATTTCAATATTTGAAACATGTAATCCAACTAAAATTTGATGTTCTTTTCAAATACAAATTTTGTTAATTGTTTTGAACACCTTAACTTGATGAAAACAACAATTGCTTGTGTGACATGTTTAAGTAACCAAACTTTCCACACTTAACCAATAATTTCCAAACTTGTTAAATCTTATTTCAATTGGTTCTACTGTTGTTATTTTGCTGTTTTCCTCATCCATGCATCATGCTAATCCACCTCCACCTGTTGATTAGCTGGAAAACAATTGTTTCAACCATAATTCATGGGCTTTTCATATGCAACTCAAATTGCATATGGGTCCATTTAAATTTGTTTATCTTGTCAACTAGTTTACTTTGATGCATCTTTTAAACCTGTCATGCATCCATATCTTGATCATGCTGGATCTTTTGCCGTAGTAGTAATTGTTGCATCTGGTGTTTGTTCGAGGTTCGTTGCTTCTTCCCGGATAGGACGTTGAGATGATGTGAGCAACGACAAGTTCTGCTACCTTGCGGGATCTCAGGCAAGTATACTCACTTGCTGCCAAATGGCTGCCTTCCATCACTTGTTACCGATTCTTTCCGTTGATTCTTTTCTGCTAGCCTTAGTGGTAGTTGTTTCTGTTACGAACCCATCACATGAATCCCTTAACCTTGATATTGCCTCACCTCCATACCTATAACCATTGCTTGTTGCCCGTGTCTTACTATCCTGCTTAGGGTTGTTTTGCTCGAGTCTGTTACCCGTTACTTTCTGTTACTACTCTTTTACGTTCCGGGGGCTCAATGTTTAATCAATCAATCAATCATGCTACTGTTATTGTTAAATAATAATTTGATGATAAGGCACCGGCAGGAGGCCCTTTGTGGTTTTGAGGCCTGCTAGTGTCGACCCTAATAGGAAAAGGGTCTTGTCTACTGATCCATGATGAGCGCACTACCCGCATGTGGGAAGCGAGTATGGGCGCCCCCCTCAACTGACTCGATTCGCATCTCGTCCAAATCGCCGTACTAGTTCGGGTGTTCCATTTGCTGCATCATATGCAGGTACGAACCCTTGGCGCCAGGGTGGAACTTTCGTAGTCGGCATTTAGGGCGGCGTGGTCTTCCAGTGCTATGAGGGTCCTCCTTTTCTTCGGGGGGCTCGATTAGCCGCGCACGCACAGCACGCGGTGCTTTGGGCTTGATGCGAAGAAGGGTTGGTTGTGTAGAGTACCTCGCTTGGTGGGTTAGCTCCCCATCTGGCGGGTTATTCTTGCGTGTACGGCTAAATTGGTGCAACCCTGCAGGGATAATCTTCTCGAGAAGCCGTGTTTTCCGCGGTTATGGATTACTTGGTGAAAGTACTGGCTAACAAGTACTCAGGACAACTCAAACCTAATGATTAACAACCTTTCACCCCAATGATTAACAACTTGACTAGTAATAGGCTTATGGACACAATAATCTGAACCATCATTAACTCAACTGTGTGAGTTATCCTCGGGTTGCTTCTTCGGATAAGGGGCGAGATCCAGGATGGGTTTGTTTGAAGTTATCTTTCAGTTGGTTACTATTACTCGATCTTATCTTCTTTCTGTTAGCCGGAAGTTGTAGTATCTCTCTGTAGTTGGTTAGTGCAGCCTGCTGTCGCTTATTTGCAATAACCCCCTTTCTTTCCGTTGATCCTAAAGTATTTGTATCTTGTGATGACTGGCTACGCCGGTATCTTGTGAGTATGGGTTTTATCCCCCTTGCCAGTACTTAACCGTACTGACCCACGAATCTCTTTCGTGGCTGCAAATTCCAACTTGCAGTCAACAGGTTTGAAGTCTGACGACGTTAGCTTGGGAATCCCTCCGGCTTGGCCTGGGCAGGGATTGGAAGCCTTCGGTTATCTTCAGGACTCTTAGTCCAATTTGGATCTTGTCCGTAGCCGGACGTTTGTTTCTTCCGCTGTTATTTGGATCTTTGTATTGTATCAGTTGTATCCCTGGTTCGTTTGAGTCATCTTGTATCTATCTGTTTCTGTTGTAATTGTGGAATATTCGTGAACTGTTGTAATGTTATCATAAGTGGCAACCTGGAATCGGTTATTATGCGGATTTGGCGGGAATGCTGAAATCTGCATAGTGCCCGATCTCGGGGCGTCACAAATGGTATCAGAGCCTTGGTTCCGATTCCCGAGATTGTTTTGATACGAATGGTTATCGAAGCAACGGGTCCGCAAAGCCTGTAGGATAACCTAGCTAACGGTCGTTGTTTCTAGAGTGTCAAAAACTATTTCTGCTAAACTATTTTGGAAAACATCTCAATAGGATTCTTGTTTTCTCCTTATGTCTATTCTATTTCCCCTCCCATCTTATTGTTTTGGAGTCTACTCTCGTACTCAACCTTTCAAAGTGTTAGGATCCTATGTGGGTGGACGTTCTCTGAGCCTTAACCTAATAGGTTCGATCATCGGAAGATTCCTGGTGGAAGAACATCGTCGTCAGCCCGAGCAAAATCTCTTGTTAGTGGTGTCGAGGAGATCAACCGGACGCACGAAGAATCGATAGTCTAACTTCTTTCCCCTCCCGGGTTAGCAGGTGGATTGCGAGGGCGCAATCCCTTGTTAGTGGTGTCGTCTGTAACACCTGGGGTGTTACCCTAATAGGAAAGTGTTTGTTTTCTTTTTGGCTTGCATCATATGCATCACATGAGCATTGCATTCTGTTTTTCAAAGCAACTCAAAATTCAAACACAATTGAAACTTTCCCACATGTTCAAATTTCCAATTCCAAACTTGCAAACTAAATCACTCAATTGTTTTTCAATAATTTGAGGTTGTTTTCATCCAAATTGCTTGTTAATAAAATGTTCCCTGTTATTAAAACCCTAATGGAAAATTCAAAACTCCAACTCAAATCAATCCTACTCATCATATTTAAATATGTGTTTAACAATTAAAATTTGGCAAACAAATTAAATTCAATATTGTTTGCATAATTTCTTGAGTTTATTAAATAAAATTGTGCTTTCCAAATTTTTCCCAAATCAAACTAATAGTTGAAAATCCAACTAACCCTTTAAATTCAAACTAATAAGTCCAATTTTGAAATCAAACCTACCTTACTTTTAATCACTGTTTTGCAACTAATAACACTTAATTATAAAATAAAACAACCCCCCCTAATTCTTTCCATCTCTCTTTCCCTTCTATTTCCTTTACAAAAAAAAATGTTCCTGAAAAAAAAAGAAGAGAGGGGTGAGCTGAGAGGCAGGCCCAGCCCTTTCATCCCCAGCCCATCCATTTTTCCCCACCTAAGCCCATACCTCTTTCCCCTCTCCCCTAGCCCAGCCCACCAGGGCTTTCTTCCCCGTACGGACGCCGAGAAGGACAGCGCTGTCGCTGTCCCGAGCGCACCTCCCCACCTGCCCCTCCTTATCTCCTCCCCCAAGCGATTCCCCCCCAAAACCCTAACCACTCCTTCCTCTTCCTCCTCCTGCGCCGCCAACCCCCCTCTTCCCCTTCGTCTAGCTGCCCAATCTCCTGCTACTACAGAAACTCTGCACCTCCCGTCAGAGAACCGCCGAAAACACCACTGCCTTCCGCCACCCTTCCCATTCTCCACGGGCACCTCGAGGGGTTGATGTTCCTTGGAATGGAACCGGCTACCCACCAGCTCCAAGTTCCGTGTAGGCATCGTCGGCTGTTAGTGCCCGGAGCGCCGCCGCCGAGGACGTTTTCTTCCCCGTCGGTGCAGTCCGCCCTCCTCCTCTGTCAACTCGCGGGACCTTTCTCTTCGTCGACAGTGCACGGTATGCTCCCGTCCGCCTGGATCCCGCCCCTCTTCCCCTCTTGCTCTGGGTAACCGCCTTCGAGCGGAACCGGCTTGCAGTGTTGCAGATCGACGCTGATCGGCGGCCTAATTTTTGTCTCTCCGTCGTGGTTGGAAACGAACGTCAGTTTCGCTAGTTTTGCATGGGCTTGGTTGCCTCAAATTCAGTCCAGCACTACTCCTATCACAAGTTGTTAAGCAGCCCAGTGGCTTGCGGCCTCGTCCTCCACCAGGGAGACCCAGGTTCGATCCCCACGCAAGGCAATGTGCCTCCGTTTTTCCTATTTTTCCACCGCGTGAGGGTTAGCCCCACTTGTCATTGACCGAAGCTAGCTCCAACTGTGGTGGAAAAAAATTCGCCCAGATCCCGATCCGGATCTGGCGCTTTGCACCCAGGCCCTTGTCCTCCCTATTTTTTTACACCGAAGCCCTTCTCTGCTGTTTTTCTCACAGTCTAGTCCCTATCTTTTGCAAATAAAACCTAAAATTTCATATGATCACAACTTTCAAACCCCAAATCCAAATAATACAAATTTTATATGTATCCCAACCAAAATTCCATGAACTTTTCAAATATGCTTTTTGTTTTCTGTTTTGAACTTTCAAAATGCAATTTAAATTTGAATTCAAATAATTAAATTGCAAATTTCTAAATTCAATAACTAATTCATTATTAATCCAATAAATGCAACTAAAATATGTTTTCCATACCATTTCAACTCATCTTTCCAAATATAAATTTTGTTTCCTGGTTTGAATAATTTAAATTTCCTAAACAATTTAAATCTTGTTTAATTCAATTAAAAATTGTTTAATATTGTTTAATTCATAATTAAATTATCCTAATTCCAATTTCAATATTTGAAACATGTAATCCAACTAAAATTTGATGTTCTTTTCAAATACAAATTTTGTTAATTGTTTTGAACACTTTAACTTGATGAAAACAACAATTGCTTGTGTGACATGTTTAAGTAACCAAACTTTCCACACTTAACCAATAATTTCCAAACTTGTTAAATCTTATTTCAATTGGTTCTACTGTTGTTATTTTGCTGTTTTCCTCATCCATGCATCATGCTAATCCACCTCCACCTGTTGATTAGCTGGAAAACAATTGTTTCAACCATAATTCATGGGCTTTTCATATGCAACTCAAATTGCATATGGGTCCATTTAAATTTGTTTATCTTGTCAACTAGTTTACTTTGATGCATCTTTTAAACCTGTCATGCATCCATATCTTGATCATGCTGGATCTTTTGCCGTAGTAGTAATTGTTGCATCTGGTGTTTGTTCGAGGTTCGTTGCTTCTTCCCGGATAGGACGTTGAGATGATGTGAGCAACGACAAGTTCTGCTACCTTGCGGGATCTCAGGCAAGTATACTCACTTGCTGCCAAATGGCTGCCTTCCATCACTTGTTACCGATTCTTTCCGTTGATTCTTTTCTGCTAGCCTTAGTGGTAGTTGTTTCTGTTACGAACCCATCACATGAATCCCTTAACCTTGATATTGCCTCACCTCCATACCTATAACCATTGCTTGTTGCCCGTGTCTTACTATCCTGCTTAGGGTTGTTTTGCTCGAGTCTGTTACCCGTTACTTTCTGTTACTACTCTTTTACGTTCCGGGGGCTCAATGTTTAATCAATCAATCAATCATGCTACTGTTATTGTTAAATAATAATTTGATGATAAGGCACCGGCAGGAGGCCCTTTGTGGTTTTGAGGCCTGCTAGTGTCGACCCTAATAGGAAAAGGGTCTTGTCTACTGATCCATGATGAGCGCACTACCCGCATGTGGGAAGCGAGTATGGGCGCCCCCCTCAACTGACTCGATTCGCATCTCGTCCAAATCGCCGTACTAGTTCGGGTGTTCCATTTGCTGCATCATATGCAGGTACGAACCCTTGGCGCCAGGGTGGAACTTTCGTAGTCGGCATTTAGGGCGGCGTGGTCTTCCAGTGCTATGAGGGTCCTCCTTTTCTTCGGGGGGCTCGATTAGCCGCGCACGCACAGCACGCGGTGCTTTGGGCTTGATGCGAAGAAGGGTTGGTTGTGTAGAGTACCTCGCTTGGTGGGTTAGCTCCCCATCTGGCGGGTTATTCTTGCGTGTACGGCTAAATTGGTGCAACCCTGCAGGGATAATCTTCTCGAGAAGCCGTGTTTTCCGCGGTTATGGATTACTTGGTGAAAGTACTGGCTAACAAGTACTCAGGACAACTCAAACCTAATGATTAACAACCTTTCACCCAATGATTAACAACTTGACTAGTAATAGGCTTATGGACACAATAATCTGAACCATCATTAACTCAACTGTGTGAGTTATCCTCGGGTTGCTTCTTCGGATAAGGGGCGAGATCCAGGATGGGTTTGTTTGAAGTTATCTTTCAGTTGGTTACTATTACTCGATCTTATCTTCTTTCTGTTAGCCGGAAGTTGTAGTATCTCTCTGTAGTTGGTTAGTGCAGCCTGCTGTCGCTTATTTGCAATAACCCCTTTTCTTTCCGTTGATCCTAAAGTATTTGTATCTTGTGATGACTGGCTATGCCGGTATCTTGTGAGTATGGGTTTTATCCCCCTTGCCAGTACTTAACCGTACTGACCCACGAATCTCTTTCGTGGCTGCAAATTCCAACTTGCAGTCAACAGGTTTGAAGTCTGACGACGTTAGCTTGGGAATCCCTCCGGCTTGGCCTGGGCAGGGATTGGACGCCTTCGGTTATCTTCAGGACTCTTAGTCCAATTTGGATCTTGTCCGTAGCCGGACGTTTGTTTCTTCCGCTGTTATTTGGATCTTTGTATTGTATCAGTTGTATCCCTGGTTCGTTTGAGTCATCTTGTATCTATCTGTTTCTGTTGTAATTGTGGAATATTCGTGAACTGTTGTAATGTTATCATAAGTGGCAACCTGGAATCGGTTATTATGCGGATTTGGCGGGAATGCTGAAATCTGCATAGTGCCCGATCTCGGGGCGTCACAACGGGAGAAGTCAAGATGTTAGTAGTGGAATTATGTTGAAGTAATATCTAGTGGTTTGATATTTAAGTTGTGGTGTTAGTCTTCTAGTGGTGTCATATGAACGTCGACTACATGACACTTCACCTTTATGTACCTAGGAGGATGCATTGTGTATTTGGCTACTAATTGTGGGGTTGCCGGAGTGACGGAAATCTAAACCCCCGTTAGGAAACCAATGCATGAGGGGGTGTAGAATCCCAAAGTTTAAGGTCGTGGTTAGATTTCTCTTAATTACTTTATTGTAGTTGCGGATGCTTGCAAGGGGTTTAATCACAAGTGCATATTAGTCCTAGTTGGGCGATGCATTAGCATAGGTTCACCCACACAACACCTATCAAAACAATAAATATTAATCAACTATATGAAACGAAAACGCTTGACGAAGTTTCCATGTGTCCTCGAGAACGTTTGGTAATCATAAGTAGAACAACTGGCTTGTCCTTTGCTCTCAAAAAGATTGGACCACTCGCTGCAATTATATTTACTGTCTTTTATTTAATCGCACTTTATTTATCTGCTATATCAAAAACCACCAAAACATGTTTGCTAGTTTTTACCGTGAATCCTCTATCCAACCTGCTTGTCAACACCTTCTGCTCCTCGTTGGGTTTGACACTATTATTTATCAAAAGTATAACGCTACACCCCCTATAATTGTGGGTAGTCAAGACTATTTTTTGGCGCCGTTGTCGGGGAGTGAAGCGCTATTGGTAAGTGAAATTGGTAAGAGAAACTTTTACTGTGAGTGTTGTTTTTATTTCTGTCTACTGCTTTATTTTATTATGGAGAATCCCTTTTTGTTCTCTATTTAGGAGCACTACTACTGTTACTGCTAGGGTAGTAGATGACATGTTCGCTGCTGAATTTAATCCTTTTAAAATACCGATGAAAATTGTTGGACGTGTTATAGATAACTGCTGTTTTGGAGATGGAACTGTCCACCCTGGTGATCATTTGCTCTTTATATATGAATTATGCGAGTTATTCAGCTGTGCAGGTATTACAACGGATCAAGTTAAAAGGAAATTATTCTCTTTATCGCTGAAGGGAAAAGCTGCGGAATGGTTCAAAATGCTGAAGAATGGTCAATCTACTGGATGGGAGGAAATTGTACCTCTCTTTTATTCTAAATTCTATTCTCTCAGTGAGATTCATAAAGATCGGAATCAAATACATAATTTCTGGCCTCATGATGGAGAGAGTATTGCCCAAGCTTGGGGAGAATGGAGTTATTAATGCTCAAATGTCCTGTTCATGAGCTCCCTAGTAATATTGTTATCAATAATTTTTATACAAGGCTTTCTCTTCATGATAAGGATTTATTTGATGCTTCTTGTTCTAGATCATTCACACGTATGAAGGAAGAAGCTAAATGGGACCTTCTTGACTGTATTCAAGAAAACACTGAAGGATGGGAGAATGACAAAGGTAGAAAGTCAGGTATAAATTATGATTATGAATGCATTCAAACTTTTATGGGAACTGATGATTTCTATAATGTTAGTGCTGTTTGTGGTCTTGATTCTCAAATCTTTGCAAATTGTCTAAAAGCCTTTGCCTCCTATCTTGATATCCCCAAAAAGGGGTTGAGTAAGTACCATGAACCTTATAAAGATATTATTCCTGCTAGAAACATAGAAGTGCATGTTGTTAATCCTGCTGTACATGAACCTTATATTGAGAACATGCCTTTCCCTGCTAAGGTAAAAGAACATTCTATTGTAACTAGTGTGGTTAACAAGAGTATAAAGAAACCTATTGAACCTGATGAACAAATAACTATAGAACCTACAATAGCTATAGTAAAAGACCTTGTCTCTGGAAATGTAGAGGATGACCACATTGTATTCTGTGAGGATGCTTCTAAAATTGTTCCACATCCCAATAGACCTAAGAAAACTAGTGTTCATGTGCTTTCTGTTAGGATTGGTGATCATTGCTATTATGGTTTGTGTGATATTGGTGCAAGTTCTAGTGCTATTCCTTATGAGCTTTATAAAGAAATCATGCATGAAATTGGTTCTTGTGAACTTGAGGATATTGATGTGGTTATTCAGCTTGCTAATAGAGAAACTATTTTTCCGATTGGTATTGTTAGAGATGTGGAAGTTTTATGTGGTAAAACTAAATATCCTACTGATTTCCTAGTACTGGGTAAAGCTTCTAGTTAAACTTGTCCTATTATTTTTGGTAGACCTTTCTTGAACACTTGTGGTGCTGTTATAGATTGTAATAAGGAGAAGATATTGACTAAATTTGATGGAAAATCTTATGAGTTTAATTTATCCAAATTTTCTAGATCTCCTTATGAATCTAAATTGCCTAATGAAAATTTTAGAGTTGAATAGTTTGCCTCTATTGCTCTTGCTCCTAACAATGCTTTGCAGCAATATATGGAGGACCATGAAAGTGACGTCTTTATGGAAGAGAGAAATGAGATTGACGATATTCTTCTTCGTCAAGTTGTGATACTGAAACATAATTTACCTATGGAAGATTTGGGTACCACATTACCATCCAAGGAGGATCCTATTTTTGATTAAAACCTTTACATGATGATCTTAAATGTGCTTATATTGATGATAAGAAAACATATCATGTTATTATTGGTTCTAAAATTCCAGGTGAAGAAGAGGAAAGGTTATTAGGTGAAGAAACACCGTGGAGCTATTGGATATACTCTTGATGCTTTGAAAGTGATTTTTTGTACTATATGCCAGCATGTTATTAATATTGAACCTGATGCAAAGCCGATATTTGAACATCAACGCCGTTTAATTCCTAAGATGAAGGAAGTGGTAAAAAATGAGGTATTAAAACTCCTTGATGCTGATATTATTTTTCCTATTGCTGATAGTAGATGGGTAAGCCCTGTGCATTGTATCCCTAAGAAAGGAGGAATGATTGTTGTTTCTAATGAAAACAATGAGCTTATTCCTCAAAGAGTAGTAGTTGGTTATAGAATGTGCATTGATTTTAGGGAAGTTAACAAGGTTACTAAAAAATATCATTACCCTTTACCTTTTATTGATCAAATGCTAGAAAGGTTGTCTAAGAAAACTCATTTTTGCTTTATTGGTGTTTTGGTTTGTGTAATGCTCCTGCTACATTTCAAAGATGCATGTCTGCTATTTTTCATGGTTTTTGTGAAGAAATTGTGGAAGTATTCATGGACGATTTCTCAGTCTATGGAACTTTTTTTATAACTGCTTGCACAATCTTGATAATGTTTTGCAGAGATGTGAGGAAACTAATCTTTTTCTTAATTGGGAGAAATGCCACTTTATGGTGAATGAAGGAATTGTTCTTGGACATAATTTTTTTGAAAGAGGTATTGAAGTTGACAAAGCTAAAGGGATGTTAAATGTAGTCGTAGTGTTCTTGGTCATGCTGGTTTTTATAGGAGGTTTATTAAAGATTTCTCTAAAATATCAAATCCTCTTACAAATCTTCTTCAAAAAGACGTACCTTTTGTTTTTGTTGATGATGGTAAAGAAGCTTTTGAAACTTTAAAGAAGGCTTTAACTACTGCTCCTATTGTTCAACCATCTGATTGGAATCCGCCTTTTCAAAATATGTGTGATGCCAGTAATTTTGCTGTAGCTGCTGTTCTGTGATAGCCAGTTGATAAGAAATTGAATGTTATTCATTATGCTAGTAAGACTCTTGATGCTTCTCAAAATAATTATGCTACCACTGAAAAAGAGTTCTTAGCTGTAGTTTTTGCTTGTGATAAGTTTAGACCTTATATTGTTGATTCAAAAGTTAATATTCACACTGATCTTGCTGCTATTAGATACCTTATGGAAAAGAAAGATGCTAATTCTATGCTTATTAGATGGGTGTTACTTTTACAAGAGTTTGGTTTGCATATTGTGGATAGGAAGGGTGCTGAAAATCCTGTTGCTGATAACTTGTCTAGATTGGAAAACATTGCTTATGATCCTATCCCTGTTAATGATAGTTTTCCAAATGAACAGTTGGCTGCAATAAAGGTAAGCTCCCAAGATAGTCCATGGTATGTTAACTATGCTAACTTTATTGTTTCCAAGTATTTATCTCCAACATTTATAGCTTAACAAAGAAGAAAAGTCTTTTATGATTTGAGGCATTATTTTTGGGATGACCCACACTTATATAAAGAAGTAGTAGATGGTATTATGAGAAGATGTGTTCCAGATCACTAACAACGAGAGATATTGAGAAAGTGCCATGGTAGTGCTTATGGAGGACATCACGCTAGAGATAGAACCGCACAGACGGTTCTACAATCAGGTTTCTATTGACCTACTCTCTTTAAAGATGCACGTAAATTTGTTTTAAAATCTTGTGATGAATGTCAAAGAGTTGGTAATATTTCTAGACATAATGAAATGCCTTGTGACGCCCCGAGATCGGGCACTATGCAGATTTCAGCATTCCCGCCAGAATCCACATAATAACCGATTCCAGGTTGCCACTTGTGATAACATTACAACAGTTCACGAATATTCCGCAACAACAACAGAAAATATATATACAAGAAGACTCAAACGAGTCAAGGATACAACTGATACAATACAAAGATCCAAATAACAGCGGAAGAAGCAACATAGTGTCCGGCTACGGACAAGATACAAATTGGACTAAGAGTCCTGAAGATAACCGATGGCGTCCAATCCCTGCCCAGGACAAGCCGGAGGGATTCCCAAGCTAACGTCGTCAGACTTCAAACCTGTTGACTGCAATGTGGAATATGCAGCCACGAAAAAGGATTCGTGGGTCAGTACGGTTAAGTACTGGCAAGTGGATAAACCCATACTCACAAGATACCAGCGTAACCAAATCATCACAAGATACAAATACTTTGGGTACAACGGAAGGAAGGGATTATTGCAAAGAAGCGGCAGCGGGCTGCACTAACTAACTACAGAGACTCGCTACAACATCCGGCTAAAAGAAAGGGAGCGTATCAGAACCAACTACAACTACTCACCAAACAATACCCATCCAATGTTACCCCATACTAAGGAAGCAACCCAAGGAAACTCACACTGTTGATTAAGGTGACATTCATTTTTATGGTGGAGGTAATCTATATTACTAGTCAAGTTATCATCGTTAAGTGTAAGTTGTCTGAGTACTTGTTAGCCAGCACTTTCACCAAGTCATCCATAACCGCGGACAACACGGCTTCTCGAGAAGATTTAACCCTGCAGGGATGCACCAATTTGGCCGTACACGTAAGAATAACCCGCCAGACGGGGATCAACCCACCAAGCGAGGTACTCAACACAACCCAACTCTTCTTCGCATCAAGCCCAAAGAACCCCGTGCATTTGAGCGCACGGCTAATCAAGCCCCACGAAGAAAAGGGGACCCTCATAGCACTCTAAGAACGTGTCTCCCTAAATGCCGACTACAAAAGTTCCACCCTGGCGCCAAGGGTTCGCACCTGCATATGCATGCGGCAAATGGAAAACCCGAACTAAATGAGGCGATTTGGACGAGATGCGAATCGAATCAAAGTTGAGGGGGGCGCCCATACTCGCTTCCCACATGCGGTTAGTGCGATCATCATGGATCAATAGACAAGACCCTTTTCCTAATTAAGGTCGACACTAGCAGGCCTCAAAACCACGCCGGGCCTCCTGCCGGTGCCTTATCATCAAATTATTATTACCCCAAACATTAACATGTTGTTGATTGAATTGAAACCCAACTATCAAACTAAACAGGTGATAAGATAAATGACGACAAGACTCGAGAACAAACAAACCTAAGCATGCAACTACGACACGAGGGCCAACGGGGTAAACAAGCAACAGGTAATAGGAAGTGGAAGGAAGGCTATATCATGGCTGCAAGGTAAACATATGATAGGATCGAGACACAAGCATCGAATCATAAGGCTAGCATAAGGAAAACAGAAAGAATCGGTAACAAGTGATGAAAGGCAGCAATAGGCAGCAAGTGAGTATACTTGCCTGGAATCCAGCAAGTAGAGGTACATCCGAAGAACTTGTCGTTGCTCACATCATCTCAACGTCCTATCCGCGAAGAAGCAACGAACTAGAACAAACACCGGATGCAACAATTACTTCTACGGCAAAAGATCCAGCATGATCAAGATATGGATGCATGACAAGTTTAAGGATGCATCAAAGATAAACTAGTTGACATGGTAAACATATTTAAATGGGCCCATATGCAATTTGGATTGCATATGGAAAAGCCCATGAATTAATGTTGAATTAAATGATCTACAAATAACCATCATGTGAAAGTTGATTAGAATGATGCATGGATGATGAAAACAATAAGAAAACAACAATAGCTCCAGTTTGATATGTTGTTTACCAAGTTTGGAATTTTATTTATTAAGTTAGGAACTTTGGCATTTTAAATGATTTAAACAAACATTTGTTGTTTTCACCAATTTTAAATGTTCAAAACAGATAACCAAATTTATATTTGGAAAGAACACAAGATTTTAGATGGAATACATATTTCATTTGTTGAATTTGGATTTTAGATGAGCAAGTTATTAAATTGACAATTTTAAATGCATTAATTAAGAAATAGTTGTTTTCAGCAATTTAATTTATTCAAAACAGAAAACAAAGTTTATATTCAAGTGTAGCATTTCATTTTGGATGGATTTCATGTTTTGGGTTTTCAATTTGGAGCAAGCATGTGAAAGTTATTAATTAGGACTTTTAATTAATTAATTAAGGCATTTTTAAATGAAATTAATTTTAATTGTCCAAATTGCAAAACAAAGTTGATATCCAGCAAGGTGGTTTCATTTTGAGTGGAAAACATATTTTATTTGTTGAAATTGGAATTTAATTGAGCAAGTTATGAATTTCACCATTTAAATGATTTAATTAAAGCATTAAGTAATTGTATTAATTTTATTTATCCAAAACAGAAAACAAATGATATATTTGGAAAGAGCATGAAATTTTGGATGGAAAACATAGTTTATATGTTCCATTTGAATTAAATTTGAAATAGTTATGAATTTAATCAAATTCAAAAACCCGTTGCTTCGATAACCATTCGTATCGAAACAATATCGGGAATCGGAAACCATGCTCTGATACCATTTGTGACGCCCCGAGATCGGGCACTATGCAGATTTCAGCATTCCCGCCAGAATCCACATAATAACCGATTCCAGGTTGCCACTTGTGATAACATTACAACAGTTCACGAATATTCCGCAACAACAACAGAAAAGATATATATAAGAAGACTCAAACGAGTCAAGGATACAACTGATACAATACAAAGATCCAAATAACAGCGGAAGAAGCAACATAGTGTCCGGCTACGGACAAGATACAAATTGGACTAAGAGTCCTGAAGATAACCGATGGCGTCCAATCCCTGCCCAGGCCAAGCCGGAGGGATTCCCAAGCTAACGTCATCAGACTTCAAACCTGTTGACTGCAATGTGGAATATGCAGCCACGAAAAAGAATTCGTGGGTCAGTACGGTTAAGTACTGGCAAGTGGATAAACCCATACTCACAAAATACCAGCGTAACCAAATCATCACAAGATACAAATACTTTGGGTACAACGGAAGGAAGGGATTATTGCAAAGAAGCGGCAGCGGGCTGCACTAACTAACTACAGAGACTCGCTACAACATCCGGCTAAAAGAAAGGGATAAGAGAGCGTATCAGAACCAATACCCATCCAATGTTACCCCCTACTAAGGAAGCAACCCAAGGAAACTCACACTGTTGATTAAGGTGACATTCATTTTTATGGTGGAGGTAATCTATATTACTAGTCAAGTTATCATCGTTAAGTGTAAGTTGTCTGAGTACTTGTTAGCCAGCACTTTCACGAAGTCATCCATAACCGCGGACAACACGGCTTCTCGAGAAGATTTAACCCTGCAGGGATGCACCAATTTGGCCGTACACGTAAGAATAACCCGCCAGACGGGGGATCAACCCACCAAGCGAGGTACTCAACACAACCCAACTCTTCTTCGCATCAAGCCCAAAGAACCCCGTGCATTTGAGCGCACGGCTAATCAAGCCCCACGAAGAAAAGGGGACCCTCATAGCACTCTAAGAACGTGTCTCCCTAAATGCCGACTACAAAAGTTCCATCCTGGCGCCAAGGGTTCGCACCTGCATATGCATGCGGCAAATGGAAAACCCGAACTAAATGAGGGGATTTGGACGAGATGCGAATCGAATCAAAGTTGAGGGGG
Organism: Alopecurus myosuroides; assembly: GCA_028641055.1. NCBI lineage: Eukaryota > Viridiplantae > Streptophyta > Magnoliopsida > Poales > Poaceae > Alopecurus > Alopecurus myosuroides. The sequence continues at coordinate 309,702,189 of CM054057.1, read as the reverse complement.
CGCCCATACTCTCTTCCCACATGCGGTTAGTGCGCTCATCATGGATCAATAGACAAGACCCTTTTCCTAATTACGGTCGACACTAGCAGGCCTCAAAACCACGCCGGGCCTCCTGCCGGTGCCTTATCATCAAATTATTATTACCCCAAACATTAACATGTTGTTGATTGAATTGAAACCCAACTATCAAACTAAACAGGTGATAAGATAAATGACGACAAGACTCGAGCACAAACAAACCTAAGCATGCAACTACGACACGAGGGCCAACGGGGTAAACAAACAACAGGTAATAGGAAGTGGAAGGAAGGCTATATCATGGCTGCAAGGTAAACATATGATAGGATCGAGACACAAGCATCGAATCATAAGGCTAGCATAAGGAAAACAGAAAGAATCGGTAACAAGTGATGAAAGTCAGCCATAGGCAGCAAGTGAGTATACTTTCCTGGAATCCAGCAAGTAGAGGTACATCCGAAGAACTTGTCGTTGCTCACATCATCTTAACGTCCTATCCGCGAAGAAGCAACGAACTAGAACAAACACCGGATGCAACAATTACTTCTACGGCAAAAGATCCAGCATGATCAAGATATGGATGCATGACAAGTTTAAGGATGCATCAAAGATAAACTAGTTGACATGGTAAACATATTTAAATGGGCCCATATGCAATTTGGATTGCATATGGAAAAGCCCATGAATTAATGTTGAATTAAATGATCTACAAATAACCATCATGTGAAAGTTGATTAGAATGATGCATGGATGATGAAAACAATAAGAAAATAACAATAGCTCCAGTTTGATATGTTGTTTACCAAGTTTGGAATTTTATTTATTAAGTTAGGAACTTTGGCATTTTAAATGATTTAAACAAACATTTGTTGTTTTCACCAATTTTAAATGTTCAAAACAGATAACCAAATTTATATTTGGAAAGAACACAAGATTTTAGATGGAATACAGATTTCATTTGTTGAATTTGGATTTTAGATGAGCAAGTTATTAAATTGACAATTTTAAATGCATTAATTAAGAAATAGTTGTTTTCAGCAATTTAATTTATTCAAAACTTTTCAATTTGGAGCAAGCATGTGAAAGTTATTAATTAGGACTTTTAATTAATTAATTAAGGCATTTTTAAATGACATTAATTTTAATTGTCCAAATTGCAAAACAAAGTTGATATCCAGCAAGGTGGTTTCATTTTGAGTGGAAAACATATTTTATTTGTTGAAATTGGAATTTAATTGAGCAAGTTATGAATTTCACCATTTAAATGATTTAATTAAAGCATTAAGTAATTGTATTAATTTTATTTATCCAAAACATAAAACAAATGTTATATTTGGAAAGAGCATGAAATTTTGGATGGAAAACATAGTTTATATGTTCCATTTGAATTAAATTTGAAATAGTTATGAATTTAATCAAATTCAAAAGAGTTGTTTGAATTTGAATTTTTGAAACCATTTGAAATGTTCAGAACAGTGAACAAAATGCATATTTGAAAATTTCATGATTTTCTGATTGGGATGCATATTTTATTTGTGCAATTTGAAGTTAAATTGGAGGAGATATTAATTTTACAATATTTAGGTTCAAATTTTCATTTAAAAGAAATGGGACATGGCTTTTTCTACAGAGGCAGGGCCACCCACGCTGGCTGACAGTGGGCCACGGCCAGCGTGGTGCCACAGTGGTGTGGTTGCGAGGTGATGTGGCCGTGGGGGTGGATGACAGGTGGGCCGGGGAATCCGCATGGAGAAAATCCAAAAAGGTGGGCAATTTGCCCTGCGGCGGAATCGAACCCGCGCCTGCTGGTGCCCGTGGGGTGGCGCTAGCCACTGGGCTGGTGCTGCGGATCGTGCTAGGGAAGGGGGCGAGGGGATTTTGAGGTGTGGTCTCGGTCGTTAACTGAATCAAAAATTCAGTTAACTGAACTTTGGACCGACCGCGACGGGGATCGCCGGCGTCTGGCTGCTGCGACCGTGCGTGCGAGTTCCCGCGGTGGTGTGCGTGTGTGCGTTGCGTGCAAGGAAGCCGTGCGAGGTGGACGTGGGGTACGGTGTGTACGAGGTGGAGGTGGCGCTCCCGTGCGCGAGCAGCAGAGAGCAGCGCAGCTCTCGTCCATGGCGGCCGCGACGAGCTCGACAGCGACGTCCCGTATACGGACACGAAACGAGTGGATAAAGCCGGGACTGGGCAAGGGAGGCTCACCGGAGGGACATGGCGGAGGTGGTGGAGTGCGGCGGGGAAGGAATCGTCGACGAGTCGGAGGGGAACATCGGCGGCCACGGTCTTCAGAGAAGCAGCGCGAGCAGCTTGGGCCTTCTCCGCGCAGACGGCGGTGTCGATGACGTTCACGGGGTCGAGGCGGACCCGATGCGCCGCCCTGATCGACGCGGAAAGGCCCATGGCGTCGAGGCCCTGACGGCGAGCTCCACCTATTCTCCCGCAACACCAACAGAAACAGAGAGAAAAGCTAAAGAGAGAGAAGCGGAGGTGGAGGAGAACGAGAGGGTGACGGCGGCAGGGAAGGAGGAGGGGGCTAGGGCTCGGAGAGGAGGGGTTTTAAGGGGTGGAGGGATGGCTCCCGGCCGTCCCATCGAGCTCTTTTGACGTGGATACGCTAGATGCGCTGCCGTACGAGGAAGAAGGAGGAGGTGGGCTCGATGTTGGGCCAGAGAGGGGTGGGCTTGGCCAGGAGGTGGGAAAAACAAAAAACAAAAAGGGGGGTTGTAGGTGGGCTAGAGGGCCTGCCTCTCCCCCTTTGGTTTTTTGTTTTATTTATTTCCTGTTTACACATTTTTTTTTGTAGAAAGAAAGAGAGAGAAAAAGAGAGAGGTTTTGGGGTTTTCATTTTATGAATTAAATTTTTATTGATTTACAAAACAGCAAGTGCAAAGTATGTTAACATTAATTTCAGAAATTTGAAATGTCAATTTGTTTTCTTGAATTTGTTATTTGAATTTCAAATAGGGTGTCACATGGATTTGATTTTTTAAATAACCAATTTTATTCATTAAACTCAACCAATTATGAAAAACTTCTTGAATTTAAATGTTTGCAAAATTTTAATTGTAAACCACAATTGGAACATGCCAAGTATGGATGAATTGATTTGAATTTGAATTTGCCATTAGGGTGTTAATAAAAGGGGTTTTTATTATCCAGCATTTTTAATTGACTCAAATTCAAACTATTGGAAACATTTTGAGTTGTTTAGTTGGCAACTTTTAATTGGAAAGTTTGGACATGTTAGAAAGTTTAAATTGGTTTGAATTTTTGAGTTGTTTTGAAAACAAAGTGCAATGCATATGATGCATGTGATGCAATGCCATAAAAAAGAAAACAACCAATTTTCTAAATTAGGGAAAACACCCCAGGTGTTACATGCCTCATATCCCACAAGTATAGGGTATCGTGTGTAGCCTTTTCGATAAGTAAGAGTGTCAACCCAATGAGGATCTAAAGGTAGGATAAGTATTTTTTTTCAAGTTCTATCAACCACTGATTCAACTCTACGCACACTAAACATTTTGCAATATCTAGGAAATAAAACTAGAGTAACAATACGGGTAAACAAGATAGTTTTGCAGGATAATAAATACATGAAAGTAAAGTTAGTTGCTGCAACAGTAAACTATACTAAATGAAAAGTGGTGGAAAGTGTGATGGATTTGTCCATGATCAAATAGTCAAAGACAAGGTTGATATTCCTCTTTTGTGTGGGAAAGGCAAAGCTAACAAGCTCTCACTATCAAATAATTGCAATTACTTATGATTGGAACTCTAGCAAACATCCGTAACTACTAGAAGATACATTAAGGTAAAAATACCCAACCATAGAATTAAGATCAAAAGGTCATCTTTATCCCATATGCTTTAATCACTAGATTGGGGCTCATGTTTCTGTCACTCAAGCAGCCCTCCCTCTAGATTTCTCCACATACTATAAACCCTATGATGTGATCGATGCGCGCATGAACATATAATGGAACCATAGGACTGTAACAAATTCAATATATAGCTCAAACCATCCATAGAGATTTAACAATCAATCATATGACAAAAGGGATCTACACAAACATGACATAGATGCAATAGATCATCTTCAAATAATTTATAACGTCAAACACCATGTTTACATAGGGAGGTACAGAGGTGTGTGGGAGGATGAACCACTGTATATAAGGAGGAATTGGCGATGGAGATGGCGGTGAAGACGGTGGAGAGGATGGAGAAGCGGGCAGCACGTGAGCTGCAGGGCGGCGCCGGCGGCCGTCGACCGCGCAGGGGGCTCCTCCTGCGCCGGCCGGCCATCATGGGGGAGTGCCGCTCCTTAGTCCCCTTCCTCCATGGCTTCTTGGTGCTGTATATGATCCCTCCCCCATGGAGATGAGGCCATGGCGGTGGCACAATTCGTGGCTTTTGGTGGCTGCCCAAGAATTAGGGTTTTACTCTCCTTATATGTGATGGGACAATGTTCCCCGGCCCTCCGATGGATGGCCTCTTGATCCAATGGCTCTTGGGCACCTCTAGAACCTTCCTACGGACCCTTCTCAGCCCTAATTAGGCTGCAAAGTCGTGTCTTGGCCGAATCCATCAAATATGGTAAGAGTTGGACTCAATCACGTCACCGATTCCCGTAATCCCGTAATCAGATATTTGTACTCCAGTAAGACGGGTCCACAGGTCGCATAGGAACTCGGATTGGGCTGTTCTTGGGTTTAAACGAAAGCTATGGAAATTCCAAACAACTTTGCAGGAAATTTTATATTGAATTGACGTTGTCTTCGAGGGTCAAACTAACGATCTCTAAAAACTATTGGTGGACAGATTTCAGGAAAGCCAGATTCCTTCTCCAACAAGTCTCCTTTTGTGTTTTCTTGTTAATTCCTACACATCAAAGTGTAAAACAAGAACTTGTGCACTTTGCAACCATTAGTAGGTTATAAAGATACAAAGAAGTTTCTATAGAAGTATACAACACCTTGACTCAAAGAAAACAGAGAAAAACAATGCAAAAATAAAACCATGTGTTATCTCCCAAGAAAGTGCTTTTCTTTAACGCCTTTTAGCTAGGCATGGAAAAAGAAGGGATGACTTGTGCATCCCCAAGCTTTAATGATTGAATATACTTGAATAATTAATTGAGTTGCACTCGGGAGTCCCCAAGATTGATATTTTCTCTTCTTATTCATATCGTATAACCATCTCTATTGGATCTTAAATACTACATTCACATAAAACTTGACAAAAACTCATTAGTAGTGTTAGTACTCATTAAATAAAATCCACTCATGTTCAAGCATTGAAAAGTTTCATAATATTTACTCAACATTAGCCATTTTATATACTAAGGTGTTCATCACTTTTGTTGTCCGTCGAAAAACTAATGAAATTAATAACACCAAGTACAATATTGAATAAACTAAGAAATCTGTCAAAACTGAACAGTCTGTAAAGATGACACTCAACGAGATAGTTACGTAGCTCAAATCGAAAAACTCAAAACTAGTGAAATATAGATCATAATCTCAGGTTTATGCACACAAAATTTTAGCTCAAAATACTATTCCGAGATTTATCACCATTTTTTACAGTGAAGCACAGGAATTCTGTCTAAACAGAATCAGTCAATAAAGATTGAATTGTTAGACCTATCTACGTACCTAAAATCAGAAAAGGTTATTCTAATGAAAGAAATATAATAAGCATTAATTTGCACTCAAGAAATTTCAGATCAATATCACGTGCTGGTGATTTTAAACATTTTATACGGTGAAGCACAAAAAATCTGTTTCTAGACAGCAAAGCAAAACTATCAACTTCCAAGTAACTAGAAACTACAATTATCAATTAACTTTTATGGTACAGAGGAATATGTACAATATATACAATATATACAAGTTTTTAACTGAAAAGCTTCCATGGAAAAGATTTGTTTTGGTTTCATAGGCATGAACACAAGTGTTCAAGGTCGACCCCCACTTAACCATTATTCATTTTTCCAATCACTTTCCTTTTTGAAAATGTTTTTAGACAACAAGTACAACTATTTTTCTTTTGTAATTTGTGTTCCCTATCCATAACTAAAGATAGCAAACAACTTAAAACTAAAAATAAAACTACTCAGAGACAAAGCAAACAAGTGCACACAAGAACATTCACCCCACGCTATTGCTCCCCGGCAACGGCGCTAAAAAAGGTCTTGATATCCTACAGGTATAGGGTATCGTGTAGCATTTTCGATAAGTAATAGTGTCAAACCCAATGAGGAGCTAAAGTTAGGATAAGTATTTTCTCAAGTTCTATCAACCACAGATACAACTCTACGCACACTAAAAGTTTTGCAATATCTAGGAAATAAAACTAGAGTAACAATACAGGTAAACAAGATAGTTTTGTAGATAATAAATACATGAAAGTAAAGTTAGTTGCTGCAGCAGTAAACTATACTAAATGACTATAAATTAACAGTAACATGAGTGTGGAAAAGTGGTGGAAAGTGTGATGGATTTGTCCATGATCAAATAGTTAAATACAAGGTTGATATTCCTCTTTTATGTGGGAGAGGCAAAGCTAACAAGCTCTCACTATCAATAATTGCAATTACTTATGATTGGAACTCTAGCAAGCATCCGTAACTACTAGAAGATACATTAAGGTAAAAATACTCAACCATAGCATTAAGATCAAAAGGTCCTCTTTATCCCGTATGCTTTAATCACTAGATTGAGGCCCATGTTTCTGTCACTCAAGCAATCCTCCCTCTAGCTTTCTCCACATACTACAAACCCTATGATGTGATCCATGCACGCATAAAAATGTAATGGAACCATAGGACTGTAACACATTCAATTTATATCTCAAACCATCCATAGAGATTCAACAATCAATCAACAAAAGGGATCTACACAAACATGACATAGATGCAATAGATCATCTGCAAATAATTTATAACGTCAAACACCATGTTTACATAGGACGGTACATCGGTGTGTGGGAGGATGAACCACTGTATACATGGAGGAATTGTCTATGGATATGGCGGTGAAGACGGTGGAGAGGATGGAGAAGGGGCAGAACATGAGGTGCAGGGCGGCACCAGCGGCAGTAGGGCGCGCAGGGGGCTCCTTCTGCGCCGGCCGGCCATCATGGGGGAGTGCCGCCGCTTAGCCCCCTTCCTGCATGGCTTCTTGGTGCTATAGATGAGCCCTCCCCATGGAGATGAGGCCATGGGGGAGGCAAAATTCATGGCTTTTGGTGGCTTCCCAAGAATTAGGGTTTTCCTCTCCTTATTTGTGATGGGACAATGCTCCCCGGCACTCCGATGGATGGCCCCTTGATCCAATGGCTCTTGGGCACCTCTAGAACCTTCCTAGGGACCCTTCTCATCCCTAATGAGGCCCCAAAATCGTGTCTTGGACGAATCCATCAAATATGGTAAGAGTTGGACTCAATCACGTCACCGATTCCCGTATCAGATATTTGTCCTCCTGTAAAACGGGTACACAGATCGCTTACAAATTTGTATTGGGCTGTTCTTGGGCTTTAAAAAAATCTATGGAAATGCCCATCAACTTTGTGGGCAATTTCATCTTCAATTGACGTTGTCTTTGGGGGTCAAACTAACGATCTATAAAAACTGTTGGTGGACAGATTTCAGGAAAGTCAGAGTCCTTATCCAACAAGTCTCCTTTTGTGTTTTCTTGTTAATTCCTACACATCAAAGTGTAAAACAAGAACTTGTGCACTTTGCAACAATTAGTAGGTAAGTCGAATAAATTTAAGGATCGTTGCATAGAAAACAAACAAAAAATCATACGCGAGATAAACCCGAAGGGCCAAGATCTAATCTAGGAGATGAAAGGCAACGGGAAGAAAGAGTCTTAGGAGAACATACACTCGAAGACACAAAGAGTTACGAGATCAAATCTCGTTGGTGATGTAGTCGTACTCACATCGATCTCAAGATAGCGAAGATGAGCGCTGCAATCCGGCAGCGCTTCTGCACTCGGTCACACATACAGCTCGATGACGACCTCTGTTCCCTCGATCCAGCGGGGCAGCGGAAGTAGACGATCCCTCGGAACTCCAGCATCACGGCGGCGTGGTGTGGTGGAGAAAACTTCATTCAGGGCTTCGCCAAGCGCATGAACATGAGGTGGATCGGCGGGAGGAGGGAGGAAGAGATGACACAAGTGTGTGGTGGTGGGGAGAGAGGAAGCTCCCACCCCTCCTTTTATAGGAGGGGATGGCAGCCACGAATTTTTTAGTGTCTCCACCTCTCCCTCATCATGTGAGTGGAGTCTCCACTCAACCCACTCATTCGTCCATTAATTCCCACTCGAAATCCCAAGGGTTTTCTTTAATAAATAAATAAAACAATTTTGTTTATTTTATTTTAATATTTGTTAATTCCATTAACAAACATTAGCATATAACCCCTTGAGTTAGTTGTTAAATCTATTAACAACCATTTGACAAGAATCCCTTTGAACTACTTCGAAATTACCCGAAACAATTTCGGTGATGTCCAAACTTTTCTCTGATATTCCGTATCCACTCAAACGCGTCATCGAACCTTAAGTGTGTCACCCTACGGTTCATGAATAATGTAGACATGATCGAGACACCTCTATGATCAATAGACAATAGCGGGATCTGGAGATCCATAATGACTCCTACACATTCAACGATGAATCTTGTGATCATGTGAACCATAAACGTCGTATCCAATTCCCTTTGTCTCGCGATATTTTATTTGTCCGAGATCTGATCATTGGTATCAACCATACCTAGTTCAATCTTGTTACCGACAAGTACTCTTTTACTCGTTCCGTGATATGACATCCTTGTGACCTAGTCACGTGCTTGCAAGCGGTGTCGATGTGATATCACCAAGAGGGCCCAGAGTATATCTCTCCGTTATTTCGATGGACAAATCCCACTCTTGATCCATGAGCCTCAACTAATACTTTCCGAATACCCAACGGCACCTTTATAGTCACCCTGTTATGGCGTGAAGTTTGATGACATTAAAGCACCCTTCCGTTATTAGTGATTTACATGATCTCATGGTCTAAGGAATAAGTTACTTCGTATGCAAGATATAACAATATAAACTAAATGACTTGATCGTATTGTTATACTTAATTTGGGTCTATGTTCATCACATCATTCTTCTAATGACATGACCCCGTTATTAACAACATCCAATGTTCATGATAAGGAAACCTTGATCATCTATTAATCAACAAGCTAGTTAAAAGAGAGACTTCACTAGGAACCATTGTTTGTTTATTAAACACACATGTATCAACGTTTCCGGTTAATACAATTCTATCATGAGAAATAAACATTCATCATAAACAAGGAATAAGATAATAACCACTTTATTATTGCCTCTCGGGCATATTCCCTTCAGTCTCCCACTTGTACTAGAGTCAATAATCTAGTCTGTAAGCACTTAACACATATGGCGTTCCAGTGTTATTACCATGCTTCGCATGTGGTAAACTTTATCAAAAAGATCTGACATGTTCATGTCCTATAGTATTTGTATGTCTTTGTGTCTACACACATCACTCGTTCTCTAATGAGATGGCTTTGTATATATTTGGTCAACCCGTGAGACCTTAATTCATCAGCTTAAACTAATGTTACTAACATTGTAAAAATGTAGCTTCATAGTGTCAACAATCTTGGAAATTCACCAAGTTCCATAGAGAACTCCTTGACACAAAATACTCCTATTATTTGTTGTCAATACAACCATATACTTAGCCTTTGTTGTAGTATCCGTCATAATACTTTAATTTTGAAACTCATTCAAATCCAGCATGGAACTTTCTTCCAGCCTATTGTGCTACCTTTCATCACATGTTTTAATTGAAATAAATGACAAGACTGTTAGTGTAACATATTACAACGAATATTTTGTCATTGCTACATAGGAAAACATATCCTTAGCATTTCTAAAATGACACAAGGATCTCTCCCACTATTGTCTAATCATCATATGAATTATCCTTCTATAACATTCTATAGCACAGGACTCAGCTGGTTGTGTACATAGCATGGAACACATGACTTAGAAATCTTAAATTCAGTTATGCTCATCATGTGTCAAAACACTTGAATCTTGCTAAATTCTATTCCATGTGACAAGAACTCCTTCTTATCATTTCGATATTGACTTACTTCAATATTTCATCTATGTAATTTGGCTCACCCATATCAGGCGCTTCAATCCATCTCTTATAGATATCGATGCCCAATATCTCCGCCTTTCATCAATATGAAAATCTTAACCGTGTTAATTTAAAATACGTATTTTCCAATATACCATATCTCATCTATATAAAGCATTGGAAATATGTCATAGCGCTCCCACTTAATTCTTGTAACTCTACAAACATCCTTATCATTCATGATGGAATCAAACTCTTTTGATAACTTCATTAAGGTAAAGATTCCAGCTTCGTTATACTCACGTCAACCATTGAAGTGTGCATACCTTTCCAGCAACCTTTTGAATTTTACAAAACTATCAGAATATGTCAAGTACACATCCTTGATCAAACTTCCTTGAGAGGAAAGTTCGTTTTTGTTATTCAACTGCCATATCATAATATGTAACTTTTGCTAGAACTATCTGCAAAGAGTAAAGCATCACTACGGAAGATCAAAATCTTGTAGTAGTCAACTCTTTGAACTTCGTCAAAAACATATTTTCGACAAGAACAACTTTCAAAGGATGTAAATATCCATGTCTTTGTTGTTATATAGACCCATTTGCTATCATTAGGCATCATGCCTTTTGAAAAGACTACCAAGTCACATACTTGATATTCAAACAGGAATACTACCATGGATATAATGACTCATAGCCAATTTTACGAAGTCAGGGCCCATAATTTGCTTCCTTTATAAGTTCCAGGTCCTTTGTTGTCAAAACAACACTTTACTCTTAAACCACAAGTTGGTCTAAGTACAAAGTTTTGGGACTTTTGTGGTTCATTTCGCAAACTCATTCAAAGTATCTACAACACATGTAGTGTCTTCTACTTGGTCAAAATAGGAAACTCCAGAACAACTTCCTGTGTTGTGCTACTCTTGACATGATTAGTTTGTACTGTCCTCCTACTCACTTGTTTCGCAAGAACTACTTTCTCATGAAAACAACCTTTTCTGACAAACAACATTTGTTTTTTGGTTCGGTGATAGGAGAAATACCCAATTGATTTGTTGGGATGAACTTATAAACATATATGTATCCTATTTTGGTTGTAAACATTTTATACATGCTATGCATACTAAAACTTAAGAAAAAGACAATTCGGGTCACTACCCAAACCATAACTTATATAGTGTCAATTTCAACGGACCACGATGTCGCTCTTTTCATTGTAAAAGCGGTTGTGTCTAATGTACTACAAAATTATAATGGCAATTTTATTAATCTTACCATGTCCAACAAGGTTTGATTTTGCCTCTCGAATACTCCAAACTAATGGGGGTATTCGAGTAGTATAAGTTGTAGGACGATTCTGCAACTCCGCAGATGTTTTTGCTAAACTTGTAACTCAAATATCCTTTATGATCCAATCATAAATACTTGATTATCTCGTTACAATTATTTTTACTAAAAATAGTTTGAACCAATTCAAAAATGTCAAACTCCGTTCTCCTTAAATAGATATACTCATATATCTACTTAAATCATCGACGGAATTTTATGAAGGAAAAATTAATCCACCACACACGACTACACATAATGGACTATATACATCAATATGTATAATCTCCACTAAATTAGTCGCCCATTCTACTTTGGCCCATGAACGGAATTCTAGTCATCTTTTGGAAGAGGTCTCACAAGCGTCAATTTATTTAAAACAAAATGACTCCGGAAGTCCATTAACATGGAGTTCCTTCATGTTTTCCTTTTCGATATGAACTAAAATGGTGGTCTCACAATTTAAGTGAAATTCTTTTACGTCTTGCAACGTTTAGCATTATTCTTATAGATGTTTACTTTACCAACACGATTTATATTAACTCATCCATCAATTATGGAATATGGTCATAGTTTGAACAATCTCATTTGTTCGCACAAAAGACTGGAACAAAACAACAATTTACTAAGTTCTTAAAATAAATCTTGAATGTTTGGTTCGATACAACGATGAACACAATAACACTTTATGTCTGTTTTTGTCATGATCGATTCCACATCTAGTACTAGTTTCTTTTAGGCCCTTGTATTTCTTGCATTGTGTTTCTTTGTATGACAACTCATACCAACCAATCTGGTATCAAAATACCCAAAACAATACTTTGTTAACTAGTAATACATCTATATCAAGCATATACACCTGAGCTGGACTTTTCCAGTTATCTTCTTTTCTACCTTATATCTTTTTGTATTCTATTTTCAATATTCCCTTTTATTAATAGAAGAATCATTCAACATCAAACAATGCTAGTCGTACTAGCACATTTTCCTTGGCGTGTTAGTCATATACTATCACCCATTGATTCATACTTTGAGTCTGATTGTTCACTATATTAGTAGCATTCTTCCATATTCCACTCTTAGCAATCTCCAAGAAGGTAAACGATGTTTAACCATACTTTTAATCCATCCGATCATAACAATTTTGTGATTAAGCTACTATAGCTCGAAGGAAGGAATTTAGAGGATAAATTTCAGCGCCCACCTTCTTGGAAGATTCAAACGCCTAGCATCTTCAATCATTGCATATATTCAAATAATATAAGCACACATTGTCACGCTAAATTATACTCGGTCATGTTGCCACAAATAAGTTTCTAGATATCAATATATCTTTCACTTTATTGTTTCTGAAAACAATTCTTTTCAGTTCCTAAAATACCTTGATCAATAAAACATTCTTTTGAAGATAAAGTATTATGGAAGCAAGCATGACACTAGATTCTAAGTAGGAATTGTTGCTCTCTAGATCAATCAATCATTAACCATATGGAGTTAGGTAGGAAATACCAAAAATCTATAATAGGAATCGATTTTAAATTTCGCTAATATGGTACCAATTTTAAATGGTTTTACCAGATCATAAAAGTTATATCTCAATTAACAATCTAAGTGTAAGGTAGTTTGTGGATGCCAATGAATACTACAATTTGTGCAAATTTACTTTCAATGGTTGTTCATGATAAAAATAAGTTCAAGTTAATTCAAAATTACTACTGAACTCCCACTGAAAAACAACATCCCTCTAGTTGTTTTAGTGATTACGCAAACCAAATTCACTACACCAAAACCGATCATCACGTGAGATGATGTAGCTGCAAAGGCGAGCATCGACATGTTCATCATATCATCCATATGACTCATGCTTTACCTTTCGGTTACGTGTTCCGAGACCAGGTTTGTACATGCTAGGCTCGCCAAGTAGAACTGTTGTATTGCGTGTGTTTCGAGGCCATGTCTGTCCATGCTAGGCTCGTCAGTACCCGTTGTATGCGAACGTTGAGTCTGTCACACCCGATCATCACGTGGTGTCTTGAAACGACGAACTTTCTTAACGGTGCATACTATCATCATACTAAGTGAGAGGGATCATCTTATAATGCTACCGTCGTGATCTAAGCAAAATAAGATGCATAAAAGGATTAACATCACATGCATAGATAATGTGGTATGATATGGTCCTTCTTTTACTTGATCTCCATCTTGTGCATCATGGTACGATCTCCATCATTCCACCGGCGTGGCACCAAGGTCCATGGCACCTCCATCTTGATTGTCCATTATAACATATCACATGGATATGATATACATCATGCCAGCCGTAAATAATAAGACAACCATATGGCTCCTGTCGGTATATCAATAATTTACAAAAGAGATCATCTCATAATCAAATTTGTAACATTGACCATATCACATCACATGCCCTGCAAAAACTAGTTAGACGTCTCTAATTTATTTTTGCATATTTTACGTGGCTTAGGGATTTCGAGGATAGAACCTTTCATACCTACGAACATGAACAACATCGTTGATAAACATATTTTTAACAACCCTTTGTAGATTAGATCTTAAGTATAGTATGAGAAACGGACACCCCCTCGGCCACAAGTGAGACAGGTCTCGCGTACAAAGTACACGTAAAGTTTTCCTAGGGCAGCTTCATCCTACTATGCCACTAAGATCATAAAATACTCAACGAGGCAATAACATGATCATCAACGCTCACATACACCTATGTGTTCTACTCGTACAAATCATCTACGCATAGATCCGGCTCTAATACCACTGGAGGGATCGTTGCATAGAAAATAAAAAAAATTCGTACGCGAGATAAACCCGAAGGGCCAAGATCTAATCTAGGATATGAAAAGAAACGGCGAGAAAGAGTCTTAGGAGAACATACCCTCGAAGACACAAAGAGTTACGAGATCAAATCTCGTTGGTGATGTAGTCGTACTCACATCAATCTCAAGATCGCGAAGATGAGTGCTGCACTCCGGCAGCGCTTCCGCACTCGGTCACATGTACAGCTTGATGACGACCTCTGTTCCCTCGATCCAGCGGGGTAGCGGAAGTAGAGGATCCCTCAGAACTCCAGCATCACGACGGCGTGGTGTGGTGCAGAAAACTTCGTTAAGGCTTCGTCAAACGCATGAACATGAGGTGGATCAGCGGGAGGAGGGAGGAAGAGATGACACAAGTGTGTGTGTGTGTGGGAGAGGAACCTCCCACCCCTCCTTTTATAGGATGGGATGGCAGCCACGAATTTTTTAGTGTCTCCACCTCTCCCTCATCATGTGAGTGGAGTCTCCACTCAACCCACTCATTCTTCCATTAATTCCCACTCAAAATCCCAAGGGTTTTCTTTAATAAATAATTTTATTTCTTCATTTTAATATTTATTAATTCCATTAACAAACATTAACATATAACCCCTTGAGTTAGTTGTTAAATCTATTAACAACCATTTGACAAGAATCCCTTTGAACTATTTCAAAATTACCCGAAACAATTTCTGTGTTGTCCAAACTTTTCTCCGATATTTCGTATCCACTCAAACCCATCATTGAACGTTAAGTGTGTCACCCTATGGTTCGTGAATAGTGTAGACATGATCAAGACACCTCTCTGATCAATAGACAATAGCGGGATCTGTAGATCCATAATGACTCCTACACATTCAACGATGAATCTTTTGATCGTGTGAACCATAAACGTCGTATCCAATTCCCTTTGTCTCGCGATATTTTACCCTTCCGAGATCCGATCATTGGTATCAACCATACCTAGTTCAATCTCGTTACCGACAAGTACTCTGTGATATGACATCCTAGTGACCTAGTCATGTGCTTGCAAGCGGTGTCGATGTGATATCACCGAGAGTGCCCGGAGTATATCTCTCCGTCATTTGGATGGACAAATCCCACTCTTGATCCATGAGCCTCAACTAATACTTTCCGAATACCCAACGACACCTTTATAGTCACCCTATTATGGTGTGACATTTGATGACATCAAAGAACCCTTCCGGTATTAGTGATTGACTTGATCTCATGGTCTAAGGAATAAGTTACTTCGTATGCAAGATATAACAATATAAACTAAATGACTTGATCGTATTGTTATACTTAATTTGGGTCTATGTTCAACACATCATTCTTCTAATGACATGACCCCGTTATTAACAACATCCAATGTTCATGATCAGGAAACTTGATCATCTATTAATCAACGAGCTAGTTAAAAGAGAGGCTTCACTAGGAACCATTGTTTGTTTATTAAACACACATGTATCAACATTTCCGGTCAATACAATTCTAGCATGAGAAATAAACATTCATCATAAACAAGGAATAAGATAATAACCACTTTATTATTGCCTCTCGGGTATATTCCCTTCATAAATAATGTAAATACATAGTACAATTGGTAGAAAACAAGCATCGAGCATAAAAAATTATAGATACGTTTGAGAAGTACCAGTGCCTATGAGTTATTCTCTTGTTATTGAACCTTTTGATTGTTGGGGATTTGACTTTATGGGTATGTTTCCTCCTTCGAATGGTTACACTCATATTCTTGTTGCTGTTGACTATGTTACTAAATGGGTAGAAACTATACCTACTAAGAGTGCTGATGGTGAAACCTTTTAAAAAATGCTTAAAGATGTTATTTTCCCTAGGTTTGGTGTGCCTAGGTATCTTATAACTGATGGAGGTTCTCACTTTATTCATGGTGGTTTTAGAAAAACCCTTGCTAAATATGATGTTAATCATAGAATTGCCTCAGGTTATCATCCTCAAACCAGTGGGAAAGTAGATTTATCAAATAGAGAAATTGAATCTATCTTTCAAAAGACTGTTAATAAATCTAGGAAAAATTGGTCTGATAAGTTGAATGATGCTTTATGGGCTTATAGAACTGCTTATAAAAATCCTATGGGTATCTCTCGTTATAAAATGGTTTATGGAAAAGCTTGTCGCTTTCCTTTAGAATCAGAACACAAAGCTTATTGGGCAGTGAAAGAACTTAATAAGGATTTTAAACTTGCTGGTAAGAAAAGAATGCTTGATTTGAGTTCTCTAGATGAATGGAGAAGTGAAGCTTATGAAAATGCTAGACTCTTTAAAGAGGAAGTTAAAAATGGTATGATAGGAGAATTCCTAAAAGAGAGTTTCATGTTGGTGAGAAAGTTCTATTGTGTAGGTCTCGTCTCAGATTTTTTGCCGGAAAATTACTCTCTAGATGGGTAGGACCTTATGTTATCGAAAAAGTGTATAGTTCAAGTGCAATCAAAATTTCTTCCCTTAAAGATAACACTACACAAGTGGTGAATGGGAAAAGACTCAAGCATTATATTTCTTAGGATTCTTATGATGAAGTTGTTGATATTATTCAAGTGGTGACTCCGGAGAAGTTTATTAGAGGGAAGATTCCAGAAACTGCAGAGTCCGTTTTCGAATAGGTAACAGTTATGTTAAGAAAAGGTTCGTGTATCGCTTTCAAACTTATAATTTTGTCATCTATGGAAAATATGAAAAATATTGAGCCGAAGAAGGGTAAAAGGCGGTGCCCGAGGGAACCACACCACCTAGGGGCGCGGGCCCATCCCTCGTCGCGCCAGCTTATGGTGTGGGCGACCCGGAGCCCCTCTCTGACCCGTTTTCGCACTACACCTTCCTTTTGTTACGTATATTTTTGCTATATAATCCCCCGAGGTTCGTATATCATTTTCTCGTCGTGTTTTCCTTTCGATCTGTTCTGTGAGGATCTGTTTTCAGTTTTAGAAGCACCGTGGCCTCTGCCAACAACAACAAGGGGAAGGAGCCGATGGAAGATGATCTTCAAGGCCCCAAGCACAAGAACATGGACCAGGGCATCAAGAGGGAAGCAAAGAGTTTGTCATCGAGTAACGTTGTAAGTGTTTCTTCTTGTAATATGTAGGGACCAAGAATATCAGGTCCAGGTATCAGCCCCATCCCTGGAGTAGATGAAGCTCTTCTATTCCCAGATGAGCTCTGCGATCGATATCGAGCTCTAAGGACGGAGGTAGAGATACTTCAAGAGGAGAACAACAGATTTCATGAGATGCTGGAGTGTTTTCATTCCTTGATTGAGAAGAGTTTACCACCACCACCGAAGAAATAATTTGTCATTGGTATTGGCATCCCCTTGGCTTGTTCCAAGCTTGGGGGAGTGCCGCGGTATCACACCTTTATCTTTCGCCCTTTTACCTTTTAGTAGAGTCATATCATGAGTAGAAAAGTTATCATATAGGATGGTTTGCAGTATGGAAGTATCTCTCATTTAGTTGGTTATCGATGTATCCCTTGGTTTGAGTTGCCGTTATGGAATATTAATGAGAAGTTTCATAATTGACTTTCTACACTTTATTTTAGTTTGCAATTTTTGTTATATGGTTGTTCTTGTTATTAGTATTGGTATCAATATTGGAGCATCAAGTTAATCTAACTGGTTTTGGCAAACTTAGCATTGGTCAGTAGCAACAATACTTTGAGGCTTAAGTAGAAAAGACGGGAGTTGCATGTAGATATATTATTCCACGATCTTTCTTTCTTGTTGGCTCATAAGCTTAGTATTTGATACCGTCATAAACGTATCCTTAATTTCTGATGGTCCATGTTGTTTCCTACATGTTTGCTATACACTTTATGTCCTTCTTATCGATTTTTCGGACTAACCTATTGACAAGATGCCACAGAGCCAGTTCCCTGTTTTCTGTTGTTTTTAGTTTCAGAAAAGTTGTTCTGGAAATATTCTCGGAATTGGAAAATTCGAAGGTTCCACAGAGTCCCAAAGAGTCCTAGAGGGGGCCACACCATAGGGCGGCGCTCCCCCCGGCCACGCCTAGGGGTGGTGTGGGCCCCTCGGGCGTCCACTGTCATCGCCCTTTCGCCTATTCATACCCCCGGATATGTCAACCCTAAAAATATACCACTGAAGGGAATATGCCCGAGAGGCAATAATAAAGTGTTTATTATGTTATTCCTTGTTTATGATAGATGTTTATTTCTCATGCTAGAATTGTATTAACCGGAAACATTAATACATGTGTGATTAATAAACAAACCAACGTTCCTAGTGAAGCCTCTCTTTTAACTAGCTCGTTGATTAAGAGATGATCAAGGTTTCCTGATCATAGACATTGGATGTTGTTAATAACGGGGTCATGTCATTAGGAGAATGACGTGATGAACTTAGACCCTAACTAAGTATAACAATACGATCAAGTCATTTAGTTTTGTTGTTATGTCTTACATTCGGAGTAACTTTGTTCCTTAGACCATGAGATCATGTTAATCACTAATACTGAAAGAATACTTTGATGACATCAAACGTCACACCGTAACAGGGTGACTATAAAAGTGGAATTAGGTATTCAGAAAGTGTTAGTTGAAGCTCATGGATCAAGAATGGGATTTTTCCATCCAATATGACGGATAGATATACTCAGGGCCCTCTCGGTGATATCACATCGACACCGCTTGCAAGCACGTGATATGATCACAAGGATGTTATATCACGGAAACGAGAAAAGAGTACTTGTCGGATAACGAGATCGAACAAGGTATGGTGGATACCGATGATCGGATCTCGGACAAGTAATATATCGCGAGACAAAGGGAAATTGTTACGACATTGAAAGGTTCACACGATCACGAGAGTCATCGTTGAATATATAAGAGTCATCACGGATATCCAGATACCGCTGTTGATTATTGATCGGAGAGGAGTCTCGATCATGTCTATACTATTCGCGAACCGTAGGGTGACACACTTAAGGTTCGATGAAGCGTTAGAGAGGATACGGAATACCGAAGAATATTTTGGGCAGCTCCGAAAATTGTTTCAGGGAAAATTGAAATAGTTCAAGGGGTTTTTCGTCGAATGGTTGTTAATAGAATTAACAAATGATTCGAGGTGCTACATGCAAATGTTTGTTAATGGAATTAACAAATATAAATAAAGAAAAATTGTTTTATTTATTTATTAAAGAAAAACCTTTGAATTTTCTAAGTGGAAAATTAAGGGAGTATGAGTGGATGTGAGTGGGGCTTCCACTCACATGAAGAGAGGAAGAGGTGGGGGCACCCATGGCTGGCCGCACCCCCCCCTTGGGCTGCCTCCCCCTCCCCTATAAAAGGAGGGTGAGAGCTCCCTCTTCTTCACACACTTGCCCACTTCCTTTTCCCTCCACCCGCTGCTCCATTCCATGGTCTACGGCTTGGCGAATCCCTGACCGTGGGATTCTTCACCACCACCACGCCGTCGTGATGCTGGAGTTCCGGGGGATCCTCTACTTCCGCTGCCCGCTGGATCGAGGGAACGGAAGTCTTCATCGAGCTGAACGTGTGACCGATTACGGAGGCACCGCCGGATTGCGGTGCACTTCTTCTCGCTCGGGATCGCCGTGAGTACGACTACGCCAACAACGAGATTTTATCTCGTACCACTTTGAGTCTTCGAGGGTATGTTATCTCAAGACTCTCCTTCTCCCTATTGCCTTTCATCTCATAGATTAGATCTTGGCTGTTTTCTATGCAACATACCCTTCAGTGGTATCAGAGCCGGATATATGCGTAGATGATTTGTACGGGTAGAACACATAGGAGTATGTGGGCGTTGATGATCATGTTTTTTCCTCTTTGAGTATTTTATGATCTTAGTGGCATAGTAGGATGAAGCTGCCCTAGACTAAATTTACGTGTACTATGTACGCGAGAATTGTCTCACTTGTGACTAAGGGGGTGTCCGTTTCTCCTACTATAGTTAATATCTAATCTACAAAGGGTTGTTAAAAATATGTTTTATCTACGTTGGGGCTCTTGTACGTAGGCATGGACGGTTCTATCCTCGTAAGCTTAAGCCACGTAAATATGCAAAAATAAATTAGAGGAGTCTAACTTGTTTTTGCAGGGCATGTGATGTGATATGGTCAATTTTACAAACGTTATGTATGCGATGATATCTTTTGTAAATTATTGACATACCGGCTGAAGCCATATGATTGTCTTATTGTTATGGCCTGCGTGCTGTATATCATATCCATGTGATATGTTGTAATGGACAATCAAGATGGAGGTGCCACGAACCTTGGTGCCACGCCGGTGGAATGATGGAGATCATACCATGATGCACAAGATGGAGATCAAGTGCAAGAAGGACCATATCATATCACATTATCCATGCATGTGATGTTTATCCTTTTATGCATCTTATTTTGCTTAGATCGCGACGGTAGAATTATAAGATGATCCCTCTCACTTAATATCAAGATAATAATGTGTTCTTCCTTAAGTATGAACCGTTAAGAAAGTTCGTCGTTTCGAGACACCACGTGATGATCGGGTGTGATAGACTCAACGTTCGCATACAACGGGTGTTTTCAAGCCTAGCATGTACAGACATGGCCTTGAAACACATGCAATACTACGGTTCTACTTGGCGAGCCTAGCATGTACGGACATGGCCTCAGAACACGTAACCAAAAGGTAAATCATGAGTCATATGGATGATATGATGAACATGTTGATGTTCGCCTTTGCAACTACACCATCTCACGTGATGATCGGTTTCAGTGTAGTGAATCTGGTTCATGTAATCACTAAAGACGACTAAGAGGGATGTTGTTTTTGAGTGGGAGTTCATGGGATAATTTCAGAATTAACTTGAACTTAATTTATCATAAACATAGTCTAAATAGTCTTTGCAAATATGTTGTAGATCATGGCACCACCCACCTTCAATTTCAATATGTTCATGGAGAGAGAAAAACTAGCGAACAATGCAATCAACTTTACCAACTGGGCACTTAACCTGAGGATTCTCCTCACCGCTTGCAAGAAGCTCTATGTGCTTGATGCACCGCTAGGTGACCACCCGCTGATGATGCTTCTGATGAAGATAAAAATGTTTATCTGACTCAACAAGAAGACTATAGTTGTAACATCCACCTTTTTGTAATAAGGTGTTTGTGTGTTTGTGGTTGTGATCATGTCATGTCATGCATGCATTTTAAACCCCTGGTGGTATTTAAAACAGGTGCACTAAGATTAAATAATAGAGTTTGTTAAAATCACTTAAAAGCGCCAATTTAAATGATGGTTTAAAATGGTGCAATTTTTGCAAACCAAAAATATGTTGAGGTTGCCCATGTTGCAAGGATCTCAAAAATGTTTTTTTTGTCAAATTTTACTAATTTTAGAAAGGCCCTCAAAATTGTTTTTAGCTGCTGTTTTAAAAAGGGCAGGGACCTTTTCGTAGTTTTTGGAAATCCTAGGGGGTTTTCATAATTGTGCCTTTGTCTTCTTCCTCACGACAGTAGACGAGCAGATCGACCACGTCGCCGCCTTCCCCGCCACCTCCTGCTTGTCCTCCGTGAGGATAAGGGCGAGGAGAAGCCTTAGCCTCCTTTCTCCTCCCCCTCGCATCGAAGCATCCTCTCTCTGTATCTGTCAGCACACAGGAAAGGCCACGCCGGACAAAGCCGTACCGTCGGCCTCCGCCGCTCCCCGCCGACAGCACGGCCTTCCCCGTGCCCCTCTGAGCTTTCCACTAGCTCCGCCATCCCCGACTCCTCCTCCTCGAGCACGCACGACAGTCGGGACGGCTGGGAGGGCCTCAATTCCTCGCCGGAATTCGCCATGGCTGCCGCCGGCGTACGTCGCCACGCCTCACCGCCCCGACCACCTCGTCACATTCACGGTGAGCACCCGAGCACGCTGGTGCTTCTCCCTTCCTCCCTCCCCCTCCGATTCTCTCCCTCACCGCCGATTTCGCGGTCCGCCGCCGCGCCAAGCTCGCCGGCGAGCATTCCGGCGACATTCAGGGCCACCGCGACCACCCCCAGCTCCCCCTCGCTCTGCTCTAGCCCGTGATGCCCTTTGATTTGAAGCTTGCGCGCGAAATCGACCAATTGCATCAGAGCAGAGAAGATTTGGGCATGCGGTGATGTCACAGTGACATCGTGCTCGTCGTCGCTCGCTGCCATGCTGGCCTTGTCATCGTTCGTCGCCATGGACGGTGCACGCGTCGGTGCACGCGTCCATCGGAGTAAATGGCGGCGACATGCAAACTGCAATGACCCTGGAGCCGCTTGGGGAGCCGGGAAGGCTGGATACCGCGTTAATGCTAGGCGTGCGGCAGAGGAGAAGCACCATCCCGCCGCCTGGTGCAGGTCGCGTCCCATCGTCGCCATTACGCGCGGTATGCTAAGCACCACCTGCACGACGCCGTGTGCATGTCCAAGGCGTGTGAATGCATAGACGTGTTGGTACGTAACCACATGTTCGTCAGCTAGGCTACATACACATGGAAGTTGTGTTGGCACGTACCATTATTTGTAGTGAACTTGGCAAAGATTGGTACCACGTTTCGCAAGCAAACACGTGCCATATCGTTTTGTACGCGTACACGTATAAAACGGTATCCTCTTGTCTACACGTACGATAGAGCCTTTGATATTCGCTGACTTGGTGGGGTGAGCTTTGTGGTGAATTTGGCTCACTGATTGGTGGCCCCACGGCGTCCCGGGCCCCACTTGCGAGTGACTAAATGTCACATCATTCTATGTTGACTAAGACAGCCGGCGCGTTCCCACCATGCATGCATGCGCACACGACATGGCGACCAGTCGAAACGGGGCGGCCTCAAAACGGCACTCTGTATATAAAGCTCCTGCCGCATCGCCTCTCTCCTTCATCCATTATCCCCCCATTTCTAGCAAAAAAACCCACTCCGCATTGTCTCCCAGCCCTCCTTCTCTCCCAACTGCCGAGCGCACAACCGTGAGGCGGTTCCGCGGAATGGAAGGGTCGCAGCAGGAGAACGACGGCGTCGTCCTTTCTGTTGTCGTCGCCGCAGGAGCCGCCCGCGGCGGTTCCAGTTCGTCGCAACCGCAGGATGTCGTCGCCGCCGCAGGTTCGTCGGTCGGCCATGGAGCTTTGAGTGCACCTCCTGCTCCTGCCGCGGTGGAGGCGCCTGCTGCTTTCCCTCTCCTGGCAGATCTGAGTGATCCCTACGGGGATCACCCGGCGATCGACGAGGACGTCGACGACCAGGACTCTGAGGTATCTATGTCCATGCCGGCTTAGTTTATTGTCAAAGATCCAGGGTTTGTGCATGACTGCACGCAAGTTCGGGCTTCTAGTGTTTGTAGTTGCATGTATACTTTGTTTTTTTGTAAAGTTTGGGCTTCTGGTGTTTGCGGTTGCATCTGTTCTTTAGGGATTCGAGGTTTTTTGTATTCGAGATTAAAAGGTTTGTAGTTGGATCTGTACCTAGGGGTTCGAGGGTTTTTTGTACACGCAAGTTCAAGATTCAGAGGTCTGCTTGCATCTGTACTTAGAGACCAAAGGGAAAAACATTGTAGAAAAATAGACATGTACTAGACACTAAATTGATAATATAGATGTCCTGCTGTGAAACTAATAATATCTATGCATGAATATTTTTAAATGATCTTCTATATAGAGTTATGGATGATCAAATATAGATGAGAGTTGATTCAGAGGCTGTAGTTGCATCTGTACTTAGGGGTTCGCAGGTTTTTGTATTTTAGGGATTCAGAGGTTGTAGTTGCATCTGTTCTTATGGCTTCTAGTTTTTTGTGTGCATGCTAACATGCATGTGAGTTAGAGATTCTACGTTTTTTGGAAGCATTTTCAATTTGTGTAGTTATTTTTCCTCGCACACACTCTTGACATATTATCAATTTGTTGCAAAATCACATATTGTACCCCCCATGCATGATGATTACTTGATCCAGTTTATGCATATAATTAAAGAACGATTCTTGTACAATATTTTTGATCTCGTAAGGTATAATAACATGTCCCGATTAAAATATTAATCTGTTGAATGTTATCTTAGACCATCAATGAATTCCTGATGTGTTATTATCTATTTTTGTGCATTAGTTCACCAAATATATATATAGTGGAAACTGTAATGTTGTATAAAATTCGACACATTTTTCTCAACATTGATGTCCTCTTTAGGGTGCATCTTCTAAATAAGTTACTTGATGAAGTGTATGCAAATAAATGAAGAACTATTTCTTTATGTTCTTTGTAGTCTGGTTAGGTATATTACTCTTTTGCCAATAAGATTATGTTGCCAACTTTTGTTTTATTGCAAATTTGCAGGAAGAAGATCTGTAAGTCTGCTCTTATGAGGATATGGCTGCGAAGAGCAAACATGTCCTGAGGAAGCTGCAGGCGGGCACCATTCGGTACCGTCGTCACGGCAACTTGTTCTGCCCTTTTTGTGTCAGAAAGGTAGCCAACGATCGCCACAGCTTGATCCGACATACCGTCGGTGTGGGAAATGGCTCCGAGTATCGTGCGCCCCATGTTAGGGCCAAGCACGCTGCCTACGACGTCTTCCTGAAGAAAATGCTTGCGCAGGATATCCTCGCAGGTCTTGCGGAACCTCCTCCTCGTCCTTTCTCCAACGAGGCCAGGAGGGCCGTGAAGGCTCAGAAGTGGGAGAACATGTTCCGCTCCCTTACTTCAATGAGGCCAGGAGGGCCATGAAGGCTCGGAAGCGGCAGAACATGATGTAGCTGCTGCTGGTGCGCTCGTTGTTGCAGGTTGCATGTTGTATTTGTGTTATCTCTTACTTCTGGTAGTGTCGTCTGGTGTGTGCGTAGTAAGAGCTTTTAAAGAACCTCTATCATGTTGGTATGTAAGACCCTAATATGTATATTATATTAGTATATTTTTCTTAACCCGATCAAAAGTCTTATTGTCGGGGGGTTACCCCCGAGTAGGGGTAAGGCGGGTGGTAAAATAAAGATCAGGGTGCAATCTACCGAGTTGGTGGCTACCCGGGTACCCTCTACCCGGTAGTCTCTATTCGGTCATAAGTATAGAAGGCCAAGAGAAGATATAGAGGAAGATTATAATCGTCCGAATAGAGAAGTTATGGTCCGAGTAGATGGGCAGCAATCCTACTCGGGCCAGAAGTCAATGGAGCCATTCTGACAGAGATCCCACGTATCCCGCAGCCGTACAAGCGTGCGGTTCAACTTACGGAGCGCGTGATTATCCGCGCTACGGCGTGGCTACAGTGAGGTAGGCGCCTGTCAAGTCCTGTCACTGACAGAGGGGACAGGACATGTCGGGGGGCCTACTCTGTGAGACTGACAGGGTGGACAGGTCCCATCAGCCGAACGGCGCGGCGAGTTCCCGCACCCGCGTCGGCGAGAAGCCGGAGGCATGCTCTGCTTCACAGTAGGCATGTCCCATCAGTTGTACCTTTTAGTCTTTGTTTATTCGGATGGGCACCAGTATATAAGGTGCCCTGCCCCCTCCTATGCGAGGGAAGTTGCCCCAGATCGCATTTATTACAAGAGCTAGCATCACAGAGAGAGAGAGCAGCAGAGTGGCTACTCGGCTGAGAGGCAAAGTTGTACTGTGGCTACTCGGAAATCATACATACAGAAAAATAGGCAGGAGTAGGGGTGTTACCTCCACACGAGGGCCCCGAACCTGGGTAGTTTTTGTTGTTTGCAGTGTTACCTGAGCGCGCTACTCGTCGTGCGATCCCTCCCCGGATACCTTTAGCGTCCATCGGCCCCAAACTTAAGCCATCCCATGACATCTGTCTTCTCCACACAACGACAGTTGGCGCCCACCGTGGGGCCAGCAGCGGCGCTGGCTGGGGTTCATATTCGGACGGGACCCGTTTCTGCTTCGGGGGAGCGCGTGGTTTGTGGCCTTGTCCACAGATTCGACTCCTTCGACTTTGTCACCGACAACGCCGGCGATTTTGGCGGCAGGCCCGTGCCAGCAGGCGACTCGGTGCTTTCCTTCGGTACGCATCAGGTCTACGTCGCCACCACCTTCATCCGCGAGTTCCCGAAGGAGGTGCTCGTCGCGGAAGATCCTCCCGCGGGAAGCCTTCTGGCTGCTCTGCGGACAGCGTGGAGGTGATGATGACAGGCCCGGCTATCGATGCCGGGAAAGGCGCGGCCGCTATTTCAGAAGTCATCGAGGAGACGGCTGGCGCAAGGGTCCACAAGCCCTACGACATTCCCCAGAACATTCCGGGTTACGTGGCTGCTTCCACGTCCGTGGCTATACCAGTTGCTCGCGGTGGCGCCACCGAGTAGCTGGGCATGCTGCCTCCCACCGAGCTCGAGCTCATGAAATTGAGGGAGCAACTCGAGCAACAGCGTCAAGCGCTACTCGCAGAGTCCCAGGAGCTGGAGAAGGTTAGGCTTGAGTTTAACCTAGACCAAAATGAGTACAACAGAGCACACGGTTTTACTCCTGTTTCTAGGCTGCCTAGCAAGATAGGCGCTATCCGTCGCAACTTAGGTGCTGAGCTGGCTAGAGATGGTGATGCACCCAAAATGCATCTACTTTTCCAAGCACTTTGCATCGTATTTCTCTCTGGAGTCCCCCCATAATTGAATAAATCTGCAGAATCTGACGCTGTTTCTAGCAAAAGTCTTCTTTCCGTCTATTTTCGCAGGACTTTTCACAGGGGACGAAAACCACGTAACTTTTTATGGAAAAGAAGGGGAATGAGCACCAGATGGGGCCGGGGGCCACCTGATGGCGGGATACTAACCCGGTATGCCAGGCTCCGGGAAGTAACCCGGCCCAAAGGATGGTGTGCAGGATCCGATTAATGATAAAGATGTTTGTGGAGGCCCAAGTTCGTGGGCCTAGTGATCCGGATTAGGGATGTTGTAAAGGAAAGTTAGAGTTAGCACGCCGTGTCTGGGTAAGACCCGGGTGTGCCTTGTAGAAAAAGCTAGGGGGTACGGGTGTTATATAAACCGACCCCCGGGTATAGTTTGAGACAGAGATTCGAGAGCTTTAGCAATATCGAGTGGTATCGAGTATCCAGTGTAAACCCTAATCGTGTTATTGTATCGAGAATAGAGATCCGGCGACTTCGATTGCCGGCTGTCATATCAAGTTGTATCATGTCTTCCTTTGAGCTAAACCCTCTCCCGAACGCCTGTGTCGACTTGCCCCAAGATCAGTTACCCCTGGTAACATCTGCCGTGATTATCCCACGACAGTTGGCGCCCACCGTGGGGCCTGCGTCCAAAGGTGTCTACATCACGGGAGAAGCTCGGAAGGGCATGGAGAATCTTGTCATTGGCGAAATCTACATCGACCACGAAGAAGAAAAGTTGGTGGACGATCCCGGCTGGGGGCCAGAACCGGATCACCTCGAGTCCGGATTTATATTGACGGTCGGCCGGATCAGTATCTTCGTCGACACGGTACGAACGACTAACTTAAAAGGACAATATCATGTGCATACTACAGGAACTTCTAGCAGGAACAAAGAGACATCAAAGCAGGCGGCAAATCCGGTTTCATCGGCCGCGCCGGGATACCTTAGATGGGCAGAACAAGAGATAACGTGGAGTAGAAGAGATCATCCGGAAAAGGTGGAGCGTCCAGGAGTCTTGGCGTTGGTGGTCGCTCCACAGGTTAATGGTTACGAGCTGAAGAAGGTCCTGATGGACGGTGGAAGTAGCATCAACATCCTTTACTGGGAGACCTTCTTACGGATGAATCTCAAAGAGTCCCAGCTGCAGAAAAGTTCAACAATCTTTCACGGGATCGTACCGGGTCACTCGGCGAGCCCCGAGGGAAGGATCACCTTGGAAGTTGCTTTTGGGGAATCGACGGATAATTATCGAGTGGAGTGGCTCACGTTCGAGGTGGTCAAGTTGCGCAGTCCTTACCGCGCGCTGTTGGGGAGACCGGCTTACGCCCAATTCATGGCTAGGCCGTGCTACGTGTATTTGCAGCTGAAAATCCCGGGTCCTAAACGGACCATCACTATACATGGGAACCGGGATATAGCGGCCGAGTGTGACGAAGGAGATTCAGTTATGGCCGAGCAGGCATGCCGGAAGGAAGAACTCGAATATTACCGATCTCAAGTAAACCCGGACGATAGAACAGCCTTGAAAAAGCCGAATACTGAGGATGAGAGAGCAAAATTCAAGGAAGCACAAGACACCAAGAAGATAGATTTTGTCGAAGGGGACTCCACTAAGCAGTTTACCATAGGGTCTAACCTGGGAAAAGAGCAGGAGGGAGCGCTCGTGGAGTTCATTCGCTCGAATGCAGATGTGTTTGCCTGGACACCCAGCGACATGCCGGGTATCCCTACAGAATTGGCTGAGCACAGTTTGCATGTGGATCCCAAGTCCAGGCCCGTGAAACAAGGTTTGAGGAAAATGAATGAGGAAAGAAGGAAAGCTATAGGCGAAGAGATCGCTCGGCTACTGGCTGCCGGCTTTATCATGGAAGTATTTCACCCGGATTGGTTGGCTAACCCGGTTCTGGTGATGAAAAAGACCAACGAGTGGAGGATGTGCATTGACTTCACTAGTCTTAACAAGCATTGCCCAAAGGATCCGTTTGCGCTCCCAAGGATAGATCAGATTATAGACGCAGTAGCTGGAAGCGATCTGTTATGCTTCCTGGATGCATATTCCGGGTATCATCAGATTAAGCTCAAAAGGGAGGATTGGGAGAAAACATCATTCATAACCCCGTTTGGGGCCTTTTGTTATAAAACTATGACATTTGGGCTGAAGAACGCTGGCGCAACTTACCAACGATGTATTCAAAAGTGCTTCGAGGACCAAATCGGACGTAACGTCCATGCTTATGTGGATGACGTGGTCATCAAGACCAGGAAGGCGGAGACATTTATCGATGATCTAAAGGAGACATTCAAAAACCTGAGGAGGTACCAGATGAAACTTAATCCAACGAAGTGCGTGTTCGGAGTTCCGGCTGGGAAATTACTCGGCTTCATAGTTTCCGAGAGAGGAATTGAGGCAAATCCAGATAAAATCAAGGCAATCCAGAGTTTGAAAAAGCCAGAGAACTTGAAGCATGTTCAAAAGCTCACGGGCTGTGTAGCGGCCTTGAGTCGGTTCATATCTAGACTCGGGGAAAAAGCAATACCCTTGTATCGGCTCTTGCGAAAATCGGATAAATTCGTATGGGACGAAGAGGCAGATGAAGCGTTTGAAGCACTAAAGAAGCAATTGTCTGAAGCACCAGTACTAGCGGCGCCGGGTCCTAAAGAGCCTATGTTGCTGTACGTGGCAGCTGGCCCCCGAGCCGTTAGCGCAGTGGTTGTCGTGGAACGCAAAGAGGACGGGAAAGGTTACCCGGTTCAGAGGCCGGTTTATTACGTCAGTGAAGTATTATCAGAAGCGAAGCAGCGCTATCCACATTGGCAAAAGTTGGTGTTCGGAGTCTTCATGGCCAGCAGGAAGTTGAAGCCGTATTTCCAAGAACATCCTATAACGGTGGTCAGCTCAATACCAATGTCGGATATTATCAGAAACTCGGACGCGACGGGAAGAATAGCCAAGTGGGCAATAGAGATGGGGGATTATCACATAAACTACGAACCCAGGTCAGCAATCAAGTCCCAAGCTTTAATTGATTTCGTTAACGACTGGACACATACAGGTATGGCTACCACAGTTCCAAAATCCGAGTCATGGACCATGCACTTCGATGGGTCAAAGCAATATGAGGGGTCAGGAGCTGGAGTAGTGCTGACATCGCCTAAGGGAGACAAATTGAGTTACGTACTGCAAATTCACTTTGATTGCTCAAACAACGTGGCCGAGTATGAGGCCCTGTTGCATGGTTTAAAGGTGGCCAAGGAAATGAACATTAAAAGAATACGATGCTTCGGAGATTCGGATCTTGTGGTACAACAGGTATCGGGAACTTGGGACAGAAAGGATGCAACTATGGCAGCATACCGCAGGGAAGTCGACAGGGTTGCCGGGTGCTTTTCCGGGTATGAGGTGGAGCACATAGACAGAAGAAAAAACGAGGCAGCAGACGCACTCGCCAGACTCGGCTCGCGTAGGGAGCCGGTTCCACCTAATGTGTTCTTGGACGAGTTGTGGCGACCATCAGTTAAAACCGAGTCTGAGGAAGAACTGGCAAATCAAGACCCGGATTTGGAGTACGTGGCCACAGTACACGCCATCCCCGAGTGGACAGAGCCATACCTGGCCTACTTATCGCGGGGTGAGTTACCAGAACAGGAGGTATTAGCAAGACAAATCCTGAGGCGAGCAAAGGGGTATTCTATCATCAACGGAGAATTATACAAGAGAAGCGCAACAGGAGTCTTCTTGCGCTGCGTAGCGCCAGAAGAAGGCCGACAGATTCTCAAGGAAATACACGAAGGCGACTGTGGGCATCATGCATCTACAAGGTCTCTGGTGGCTAAAGCTTATCGACACGGATTTTTCTGGCTTACGGCTCTATCGGATGCAGAACGTTTGGTAGCAAGATGTGACGGATGTCAAAGGTACGCTCGCCAAACACACGTACCGGCTATGGAATTACGGACCATCCCATTAACTTGGCCGTTCGCCGTTTGGGGTATGGACATGGTTGGTCCTTTCCATATGTCACCATGCAAGAAGACGCACCTTTTGGTGGCCATTGACAAGTTTACCAAGTGGGTTGAGGTTATGCCAGTTACTAATTGCGAAGCGGCTACAGCAGTCAAGTTCCTGAAAAGGATTATCTACCGGTTTGGGTATCCCCACAGCATAATCACCGACAACGGAACTAACATGTCTCTTGGCGAGATGGAGAAATTCTGTGGCAACAATGGAATCCGGCTTGATGTTGCATCAGTGGCTCATCCGCAGGCCAATGGACAAGTGGAGAGGGCAAACCAAGAATTGCTTCGCGGATTAAAACCACGATTGCGAGTCCCCTGTATCAGGGCAGCTGGTGCATGGGTCGAAGAACTTCCTTCTGTGGTTTGGGGTATCAACACTACACCTAACAGATCCACTCAGATGACACCCTTCTTCATGGTCTATGGGGCGGAAGCAGTGTTACCAAGTGATATTATTCACGATTCGCCCAGAGTATCAGCTTACGTCGAAGTGGAGAACGAAAAAACCCGGCAGGACGCCGTAGATATGTTAGAAGAACAAAGAGAACAAGCCCTGGAAAGATCAGCCATATATCAGCAAGATCTACGGAGGTATCATAGCCGGTGTGTGAAGACCCGGGTATTCCAGGAAGGAGACTTGGTTCTGCGTCTGGTACAGTCAAACGAAGGAAAACACAAATTATCACCACCATGGGAAGGACCATTTATCGTAAGCCGGAGCCTACATAACGGATCATATTATTTGATAGATGCAAGGGAAGAGTCGGCTACAGTCAATGACACCGCACACACCACTTCATCTATGCAAGAAAGAGATAGACCATGGAACGTGGCTTAGCTGCGTCCGTATTATACTTAGTAAAGACTATATTGGCAAGTGGAATTGCACGATGTAATAGGCAGCAGGTTTTCTGACGTACTCTTTTCCTATCCAGGGCACCTTTGGGGACTGGACGGGTTTTTAATGAGGCGGCTTGCTGACCTACATTTTTCATATCAAGTAAAGAGATGGTTATCAAGAAAAGGGATAGTTGTTATCAGTTTTTCATATCAAGTAAAGAGATGGTTATCAAGAAAAGAGATGGTTGTTATCAGGTTATGTATTCTCAGTACAATGCGTATATCTAGGTCTTGGGGGCTGATCGCTTAAATAGCACAGTTACAAACTCAAAGACCCGGCCACGATGCCTATGAGTTATAAGGGCCGATTACTCGCAAACGAGTACGGCTACAATCTTATAACCGGACAAAGAAGTCCAAATTTCTTGGCTACTCTTACTTAAGCTCGATGTGACTCGCATTAAAGTGGCATGATTCGTTCGCTTACGATGGCAGTTAGTCATGAAACCCGACGGGGATTGGCTGGCTACGTCTTCGTATTGATGTAACAACATGGTATCCACGCGAAAGCCGGCTTACAGTACAAGACAGTCAAAAGGGTCATCTAAACCACAAGTTATGCAGAGTATAAGGCTGAATAGCTGGAAACTCAATGACTATTAAGCATAACTTCAAATCCGATGTGAAATAACTCATGGATCTTTGTGGAAATAGCAATAAGTACTTTGTTGCCTTTTCAAGATCAAGTGTCCTAGGCTCGGCAATCCGGGCCCGGTAGCTTGAAGTCTTGAAAAGAACTGGCTTACTTGTATAAGTTGCAAAAATCCAAATATCCGAGTCTTGGGGGCTTGGGGACTTCGAAGCAAAATCCGCTTGTCAATACCCATGAGACCCGGAAATTGAGTTTTCACAAAAGGAGCAATAAATAAAACCAGATATCGAGAATAGATGAGCTTAAACTTACAAAGGTTGGAACAGGCATCGAGTATATCAAGGCCTTAGTGTGCATTACAAAATACTGGTGAAAAAATATCAAAGGTGCACAGGCGCACCACCTAAAAAATGACTGTTTCAAAAAGTATGTCGACCGACTGACGCTTAAGAAGAGGCATCGGAAACCATATATCACTCGGCGCTCATCTTGGCCTTACCCTTGCCATCATTGGTGGCAGCAGCAACACCCGGATCGGCGGCGCCAGCTCCCGCAGGAGGCGGAACGACTGATGTTGAGGCAGCAGGAGCAGAGCCGGCTTCAGCTTGTTTCTTGGCAGCCTCTGCCCTTATCGCAGCAGCTTCCTCCTTCCACCGAGCCATCATGTCATATGGTTCGGGAAGATCTGACTTAATCGCCACACCAGCAGCATCATAGGCAGGGACAAGAGTATTGACGTCCAGTTCATCAGCGATCACGCTAGCCGGGTAACGGACCTCCTTCTGCACAGCCTGAAAATCCTCCCGCGAGAATTTTGAACCATCAAGCTTGAATTCGGGGAAGCCGCCCATGAGCTTTGCCAGATCGAGCTTGGGGAAGTAAGCTTTGGCGAGTGATAGCCCCCGGGTCATTCCAACCCGGCAGGACGAGCGCTTCCAGTGCCAAATCCACTCAGGAATCGTGGAAAAGGCGTCCAGCATCCTCTTCAGGTCAACATGTCCTCTACCTGGCCACCGTAACTCTTCCAAAATCCATCTGGTTCCGGCACACAGCTGCCGGATAACATTCTTCATGGTCTTCAGCTTGGCAATATCATCCTCATCCGGCATGGTTTCATCCGGGCCTGGAATAAAATGAATATATCAGCTAAGCATTTTTTGCTGTTGGTCAAAAGGATAAACTTGGAGAAGGAAGCATACCAAGCAAAGAACAATAGGTATCAGAAATTTCGACAGAAAGGCTTGTCAGGTCGTCTTCGGCTCGGTGAGCCCTTCTTCGGTACTTCTTCATTAATTGCCTATTCCTTCTGGCTTCAGTCTCGGCCGCTTCGCGTAAAGATATTTCTTTTTCAATGAGCTTGGTGGCGTTTGCAAGTTTCTCCTCATATTGAGTCACGAAAGACTGCATGGATGTTAAAAAGTGTTAGTCGGATAGAAGAGCACGGTTATCAGTCAGTGGTATCATAAAGTCCCGAGCAAGTCATGAATGAACTCACTCGGAACTTGGGGACTGGACAAAGGTACAAGCAACATTAGTTCAACTTACCTCATGTTTGGTTATTAAGGCTCCCAGGATGTTTTCCTCGTTAGCTCGTAAGGTGCGCAGGGTTTCCAGCATCTGGGCAAACGTTAACTCATCGGAATGAGTCCGGGAAGAGCCGGCAGCTTGGTCATCAGACAGGGGGGTTTTCCTTGCATTTGGAGTGGAGACCCGGACAGTCTGAGTGTCCGGGTTGGGAGGGCTCATCTTCGTATCTAGAATTTTTATCTCTTCGTCCACTGGTTCCGATAAGGAAGGAGATCCGACGGTTTGGGAAAGTGGATTGCTCAGAGGGCCTTGTTCCCGGTTAGTGGCTGCATCACCTCCGGTTGCGGCGTCTGCGTCGTCAGTCGGCTTCCCCACCTGAATGTTAGCCGTTTCTGTGTTTTCCGGGTCACTGACGGTGACCTGAGCACTGAAAGAAAGATGAAAAAAGGCAGTTATTGATGATGACGGTGGCTCGGATGAAAGGTCGCTAGAGGCAAAAAGAAATAGTAAGGCAAAAACTTACCCGGCATTTACGGTGTAATCCGATGGGAGCTCGCCACTTGAAGTAGATGAGGTGTTCGCAGGAACCACTAATGGAACCCGGAATTGCCCGGCACGTGGGTGGTTAGGAGAAGGGTGGCGCTGAGGAGAGTTGGAAGAACGAGATGGAGGAGCACTGCCACGAGGGACTAAAGGGGTGGAGATGCCCGGGTTAAGGGGATCTTCACCCGGGGAGCTCCGAGTTACCCTGCGCTTGGCGGGGAAAGGTTCCTTCAAGCACGGCGAATTTGATAATTGATGGTTAAGTCTTCGCATGGCGTCAAAGGAGTAAGATTCGGAAGATAGTGAGGAAAAAGGAACCTTGGATACTGTCCCCCTGCTTTTCCTCTTGGCTCCGGCTGTTGCCTCTGGGTCGGACTCGGTTCTCTCCGGGTCATCCTCGTTGTTTCCACCTTCGTCCTCCAGCCCTGCGAGCCAGATGTGTATTCATTGGGAAAAAGACAGGCGAAAGGAAAGTAATACAAGCAAAAGTATGAAGATCCTGGGTAAGTACCTTCGCTGTCGTCAGTCGTCTCGTCCTCCTCTTCCGGGTCTCTGGAGGGGGGGAGGGGGTCCACTCTCCAGAAGGGGTCATCAGCCTAAGGTAAAAAGATAAAGTTAATGTTTAGAAGCAGTATCGAGTTGAAATGTGGAGGCAAGTTATGAGTGCCGGGTATTACCGTTGGAGCTGGATTTTCCCGAGTAAACGGAGGTAACCCGGAGATGCCCTTTATCACATCCAGCTTCTCTGCCAAGAGGCTCTTGATGGTCTTGATAGTGTCGCCAGTCGCAAAGCTTTTGGAGGAATAGTGAAGTGCATCTGTAGTGTGACCCGAATACTCGCACATCAATTTGGTGCGGATGGAATTAGGTTGGATTCGGAAGTCGACCCATGTCTTTATCAAATTGAGCCCTAGGAGGCCTTGGGCCGAGAGAATGGCTATTTTGGCTAGTGCAGGAAGGATTGCTTCCCTGTCCGAGTCTGGTGCGAAGGCACTGAAAGACTCGGAGGGTTTGAGGGGGGTCTCTGAGTAACCCGGCAGCTTCTTCTCGCTGTCGGGGGAGGTATCGCGACAGTAGAAAAAGGATAACTGCCAATGTTTGGCACAGGATTGCAGGTTGAGGGTTGGCATTAAAGAATTCCTACGGCGTTGGATGGATACCCCGCCGCAAGTGAGAAGCGCCCCGTCGCCGCTTTCGCGGCACGGTTTGCATTGGAATAACTCAGTGAAAAGAGTCAGGTTTGGTGGCATGCACAAATACGATTCAGATAGAACTATGAAGTGGGTGATGTTCAACATAGAGTTAGGCCCTATGTCGAACACCCGGAGTCCGTAGTGATCTAAGACCTCCCTAAAGAAAGGGTGACCCGGAGGGCGAAATCCTCGGGTCACGTGCTCTACAAAGCAGATTACCTCATCTTCTGCGGGAGTGGGATGAGTTTCGTTACCTGGCACCCTCCAGCGGATATCTTTCTGAGAGGGGAGGGTGCCTAACTCGGTTAGTTCGTCCAACTTGGCCTTAGTGGTTGTGGAGCGCCCCCAATTGGCGGATATGGCTTGGGTGGTCCTTGCTTGAGCCGGATGTTTTCCTTGTCGCTTGGGAGCCATGGGGTCAGCCTGCGAAACACAAAAAGAAAAGGATGTATGAAATAAGACCCGGGAAAGTTGAAATATCCGGGTATAAGGTATCAAGAGGGTACGAAGTTGAGAACTGTCCGGGTATTGAGCACACTTGTGGAAATTGTTGGTCACTTACGTAGGAAAAGGTATTTGGGGATGACGGATGGTTGCCCATATTTATACCGCAAATGAAATAGCTGGAAAAGAAGGGTTTTTCCGGGTGTTAATGCAGTAAGCGGAAAACAGCGGAGGAACGGATCTAGATGGAGAGGTTCGCGGATGGCTTTTAAGTAAAATTGGTGATCAGTGATGGTTGGAAGATCATTTGTGGCTATCAGGCAGGCAATTAAAGGGGTTGGCGAGCATTGAATCGATCTAATCAGGCGCAATCGGACAAGTAATTCGCGGGATGACCTAGATCTGACCTTGGATGGATTAAAATCTGCGGGGCTGAATTAATTGATTGCGAAGAGCTTACCAAGAAGATTGGGGCTTAATGTGATGGCGACGAGCGATGCGGCTCGGATGGGAGGAATGGAGGTACAAAGGTGGCGCTTGACGGCGGCACGAGGCGATTCAAGGGCGGGCGCGGCCGCTGCTAATCTTGCGTCAGTAGCAGGCGCGAGTTCCTCGCGATGGCGCTGCGAAGGTGTTAGGAGCAATGAGGGAGAGGAGAAGTTGTGGCGTGGTGATGGGCTTAGGGTTACCCTCTAAGCGCTATTTATAAGGCAAGGGAGAGCTTATCTTAACGTCTAGGAGCCGGGAATTGCGGAGTAATGGTTATCCACGAAGATTTCGCAAGATGTGCGTCAAGTGTTGGGCAAGGCATCGTGACAGAGGAAGGAAGGGGTTCGTCCGTAATGACAGGTGTCGTGGGATAATCACGGCAGATGTTACCGGGGGTAACTGATCTTGGGGCAAGTCGACACAGGTATTTGGGAGAGGGTTTAGCTCGAAAGAAGACATGGCGGAAAGCAATCTAAGAACCGGAAAACAACTCGCCGGATCTCAATATGAATTATGCTGGATACTCGATAACAGGTGTTACAACTATGACTTGAATCTCTCAGGCTAAGCTTAGGGGTTGGTTTATATAGCACTCATACCCCCCCTTGGCCTGCCCTACGGAGTGCTCTCTGAGTCCTACTCGAACTCTTCATACAAATCCTAACTTTCCTTACCGTAACCCACAATCCGGGTTACGAACCTTACAAGCCCTGGGCCTTCCAGAAGTTTCTTTGTCTCCAGCCAGATTGGGCCCAGCCGTCGCTTGGGCCGGATCACACCCGGGAGTTAGCCTACCGGGTTACTATCCCCTCATCAGTAGTCCCCAGGATAGCGCGGGCTTCACGGATTCATCCTCGG
Organism: Alopecurus myosuroides; assembly: GCA_028641055.1. Classification (NCBI taxonomy): domain Eukaryota; kingdom Viridiplantae; phylum Streptophyta; class Magnoliopsida; order Poales; family Poaceae; genus Alopecurus; species Alopecurus myosuroides. The sequence goes on along the minus strand of CM054057.1, from coordinate 309,664,649 downwards.
AGCGCTCGCTATTCCCTGAAAAAGATGTAAAACGCCCAAGCCTATGGGAACCGGTTAAGTTGCTTTAACAGATGACCAGGCACAGCTCCATGTCTGTCATGTGATAGCTCGATCCTTCCTTGAATGCTTAACTGGCCTTTCCAAATTTAAACCCTAAAATGTCGGGGCCCTACTCGATAAAGATCCCTGATATCTCGGGGCAAGCTGCACTTCCCCCGTCAACGGGATATTTTGCCTAATTCCGAATGCATATGCCGCCAGATCCTCACGGATAATTACTGTTCCGTAATTTCCGGCTTTCGGGCCGTAGGTGAGCTCACCACCTCCCTTATAAATATCAGCCGATGGTAACCCTAAGCCATTCATCTCGTCTCATCATCCCTTTTCTCCACGCTCCCTCGCAATTTCTGCCACCGGGCTCGCACGCTCCAAGAAAGATAAGGCCACCACCGGCCGCACTCGTCCTCGAGCTATCCAGCACCGCCATTAAGCATCGCTGTCACACCCGCGCTTCCTCATCGAGGGCCGTGACGTGACACTCAAGCCGCGCCACGCTCCACCCTCACTTCGGACCTCAACTCCTTTGGTAAGCCTTTCTCAACCATTCAATTGAAACTCGCAGCCTTTTCAATCTGACCAAGATTGGATCTGGGTCAACCCGTAAACTAATTTTCTGATATCATCAAATTGAACCGCTTCGATAGACCTTAGTTCCTTTAATCACCTGATGCGTAGTCGCAGCTCATCCCCGCGCCTTTATTGGCCATCCAACTTTGCATAAGATTGCTTGCAAGCTTTTCGATCTAGATCCATTCCACCTTGTTCTTTCCGCCTGTCGCATTAACACCCGAAAAATCCTCTTTTTCCAGCTAATCCCTCCACAATAAAGGTATGGGCAACCATCCATGTTCACCCAATTCACCTCAACGCGTAAGTAATTAACAATTTACTCAACCTCATCTGACACCCGGAAAATCTTCCGCATTTAACATCGTAGTGCATTATCCGGGTTTCATTTTAGCTTTCAACGCCTTGACGTCTCCGGACTCGAATGATTTGATGTTCCGAATCTTACTCCATACATTTCCTGTCCCTTGCAGGTCAACTCCATGGCTCCTAAAAGACAAGGAAAACACCCGGCTTCTGCAAAGGCCTCTCGAACCACTTCTGCCAACTGGGGTCGGTCTTCAACGACAAAGGCCAAGCTAGATGGGATGGCCGAGTTAGGAATCCTTCCTTCTCAAAAGGAAATACACTGGAGGGCTCCTGGCGATGAGACCCATCCCACTCCCATCGGGAACGAGGTAATTTGTTTTACCGAGCATGTGACCCGGGGATTCCGTCCTCCGGGTCACCCTTTTTTCCGGGAAGTCTTGAGCCACTACGGCCTCCGGGTGTTCTACATAGGGCCTAACTCTATGCTGAACATCACCCACTTCATAGTTTTGTCCGAGTCGTACTTATGCACTCCACCAAACCTTGCTCTTTTTACCGAATTATTCCAATGCGAACCATGCCATGAGAGCGGTGACGGAACGCTTCTTACCTGCGGCGGGGTATCCATCCAGCGCCGCAAACACTCATTGATGCCACCTCTCAACCTGAACTCCAACGCCAAAAACTGGCAATTATCCTTCTTTTATTGCCACGACACTTCTCCGGATGGTGAGAGGAAACTACCGGGTTATTCGGAGAGCCTTCTCGAGCCCTCCGAATCTTTCAGTGCTTTTGCATCTGATCTTGATAGGGAAGCGATTCAGCCCCTTCTGGCCAAACTAGCAGCTCTCTCAGCCCACGGCCTTATTGGGCTCAATCTAATAAAGGCTTGGGTAGACTTCCGGGTTCAGCCCAACTCGATTCGCTCGAAGCTGTTACACGAATATTCGGGTCACGTCACAGATTCCCTCCGCTACTCCACCAAGAACTTCCCTGCCGGTAACACCAACAAGACCATCAAGGGCTTCCTGATGGAGAAACTAGATGTTATAAAGAACACTGCCGGGTTACCCCCGTTTACTCGGGAAAATCCCGCCCCAGCGGTAAGACCTGACTCCTTTTTCTTATTTCAGTACTTTCGTCCGTTATAGTCTCTAACCACCACTTGTGTTTATTTGTTCACAGGCTGACGATCCCTTCTGGAAAGTCGAAAACCCTCCTCCTTCTCAAGACCCCGAAGAGGAAACCGAATCTGTTGATGATGATGAGGGTACTCTCCCACACCCTTTACACCTGCCCTTCATCTGTGTTATTTCTCTTATCTGATACTTACTCGGCTTTCAGGGTCGGGGGATGAAGAGGAGGAAGAAGAAAATGACCCGGAAGCCACCGAGTCTGACCAGGAGCCCTCAGTTGGAAACAAAAGGAAGGCTAGAGGGGTAGTTGAAAAGGTTCCCTTCTCTTCTATGTCTAGTGCGCCTTACTCCTTTGCTGCTATGCATGAACTTAACGAGCGATTATCACATTCACCCTTCTTGAAGGACCCTCTCCCGACTAAACGTAGGGTGACCCGGAATTCTCCGGGGGATGATCCCCTTAACCCGGGTATCTCCACTTCACCCACTCATCGAGCCAGTACCCCTCCAGCTCAACCTTCCCAATCTCCTCAACGTCATCCGTCTCCTAATCATCCACTTGCCGGGCAATTTCGCGTACCGCAGCCAGTGCTCATACCAACGTCCTCCGCCTCCAGCGGCGAGCTTCCCCCGGATTATGCCGTGAACACCGGGTAAACTACCTTTACTTGCATTTTCTCGTACTGGTTACCTTTCTTTTTTTTTCCGTATATTCCATTGATCAATGTCTCCCTTCTTCTCTTCAGCGCCACAGTTACGCTGAGCGACCCGGATATCCCTGAATCAGAAGAGCAGGGAGAAGAGAAGCCGAGTGATGACATGGACGTTGAGGTTGAGGACGAGGCCGAGGACGGAAATGGAAAAGATCCTTTTAAGGACCCAATTCCACCAAAGACTGCATCACCCCAGCCCTCTGAAGAAGTGGACGAAGACATCATTGTGGAGACCAAGTCGGGCTCTCCTATCCCGGACGTTCAAACAATCCGGGTTTCGACCCCCAAACCCGGAACAACTCCTCCACAAGAGGGCCAATCCTCCGGCCCTTCTCAACTTCGCCCTGAAGACATGACCTTTGCTCAAATGCTAAATGCCCTCCATACCTTAAAGGGCGACGAAGAAAACATACTAGATGCCTTAATAACCAAGCACGAGGTAATCCCGACTAATCATCAATTGTTTCCATACATAGTCCCCAAGTTCCGAGTAAATTACTAGGTAACTTGCTTGGAACTTTGTATAATGTTTCTGGCTGATCCCTCTTCATGCTTCTTTACAGGACTATGTTTCACAGTTGGAGAAGAAGCTGGCCAAGTCCACCAAGCGTATTGAAAAGGAAACGGCCCTTCGTGAAGCTGCTGAGACTGAGGCTCGCAGGTGCCAAAAGATGACAAAAAAGTACAGGAAGAGAGCTCACAGGGCTAAGGACAAACTTACAACTCTTTCTGCTCAAATTGCTGATGTTCACCGTACTGCGACTGGTAAGATTTTTAAATTTCACCTTTTTATGACTCGGATTGCTTTGATTTGAACAACTGCACTTGCTTGCCTACTATCTTTGCTCCTTTTGCCTTTTTTAGCAGGCCCACGTGATGCTGCCCCCGAAGAAGATGATGCTGCCAAGCTTAAAACCATCAAGAATACTCTTCGCCAACTTTGCAGCGGAGTCAGTTGGATACTTGACGAGTTGCGACTGCCGGGTGTCAGGCCAGATAATATGAAGAGATTACTGGAATGCTGCTCTACAATCCCCGAGTGGATTTGGCACTGGAAACGGTCCTCCTGCCGATTTGGGGTAACCCGGGGACTCGCGTTGGCTAAGGCCTACGCTCCCAAGCTAGAGCTGGCCAAACTTATGAGCGGATTCCCGGAGTTCAACTTGGATGGGTCCAAGTTTTTGCCAAAGGACTTCAAGGCTATTCAGAAAGAAGTCCGTCATCCGGCTAGTGTTATCGCTGATGCCCTAGAAATTGATGTGATTCTCCCGGCTTATGATGCTAATGACAAGGTTGTCAAGGCGAACCGCCCCCAGCCGTTCGATATGCTTGCCCGTTGGAGGGAGGAGGCGATCAAGATGAAGGAAGAAGCCGCCAAGAAGACCGAGGCCGACTCTGCTCCTGCAACTTCTGCTGCACAACCCGGGGCTGCTGCTGACCCGAGTGGCGCCGCAACTACCGGTGGCGACAAGGGCAAGGCCAAGATGGACCCTGCAGCTTGAAGTAATACCTATCATTCCACATACGTCAGCCGGCAAAGCATCGTTAAAACAACTTTACTATTCGTTTAAGCAGAGCGCCTATGCTCTTTTTGATACTTTATGGTTTTTGTAATACTTTTATTGAAACTCCCGATGCACTTTGCGCCCCTTTGGGCTTTTGATGAATGTGTCTTTGCATTTGCTTGTTCTTGATATCCACTTGCTTTATTCTCGATACCTTATACTTTTTTTATACTTTCCTTAGCAAGACCCGTCCTCCGGGTGTCGTTGGCGTCTAGGGAACGGTTTTACACCTGAATCCCTAAGCTCCTGAGACCCGGATGCGTGGCTCGTTGTAATTTTATCGGCTGGATGATGCTGTTTCTTCCTTAGAGCTCATAAGTCCCCAGTCCGGGTTTCCGCGTCTAGGACACATGATTGTTTTTTTTTTTTTTTTTTTTCAAGGAAACGAATCGCCTGTCGCTGAATGCCCAAGACTTCAGGACAGCTTTTTATGAGGTTTGAAGTTATGCTTGATAACCGTTGAGTTTCCGGCTGTCGGCCTTATACTCTGCATAACTTGTGGTTTAGATGACCCTTTCGACTATCTTGTACTATAAGCCGGCTTTCGCGTGGATACCATGTTGTTACATCAATACGAAAACGGGGTCAAGCAAGTCCCGTTTGGGTCTCATGACCGACATTAATCGTAAGCGAACGAATCATGCCACTTCGTTGCGAGTCACATCGAGCTTAAGTAAGAATAGCCGAGAAATTTGGACTTCTTTGTCCGGTTATAAGATTGTAGCCGCACTCGTTTTTTCGAGTGACGGCCCCTATAACTCATTGGCATCAAGGCCGGGTCTTTTTTGAGTTTGCAGCTGTGCTTATAGGAGCAACCAGCCCTCAAGACCTAAAATATGCACACCGTATAAATGATAATTGCCTCTTTTCTTGATAACCTCCTTTTTATTTGATATGAGAAAATTGAGTCAGCAAGCCGCCTCATTAAAAACCCATCCAGTCCCCAAGGGTGCCCCGGATAGGAAAAGAGTGCGTCTGAAACCTGCTGCCTGTTACATCGTTTTCTGCTAAGTGTAGTACGGACGTAGCTGAGCCACGTTCCATGGTCTATCTCTCTCTTGCATAGGTGCAGTAGTGTGAGCAGTGTCGTTGATTGTGGCCGATTCTTCTCTTGCATCTATCAAGTAATATGACCCATTATGCAGACTCCGGCTTACGATGAAAGGTCCTTCCCATGGTGGCGATAGTTTGTGCTTTCCCTCGTTTGTCTGAACCAAGCGCAGGACCAAGTCTCCCTCCTGGAAGACCCGGCTTTTCACCCGCCGGCTATGATATCTTCGCAAGTCCTGCTGATATATGGCTGATCTTTCCAAGGCTTGCTCCCTTTGTTCTTCTAACATATCCACGGCGTCTTGCCGGGTTTTCTCGTTCTCTACTTCCACATAAGCTGTCACTCTTGGTGAATCATGAATGATGTCGCTTGGTAATACCGCTTCTGCGCCGTAGACCATGAAGAAAGGTGTCATCTGGGTGGATCGGTTGGGTGTAGTGTTAATACCCCAGACCACGGAAGGAAGTTCTTCAACCCATGCCCCAGCGGCCCTGATACAGGGAACCCTCAGTCTTGGCTTCAATCCACGAAGTAGTTCTTGGTTCGCCCTCTCCACTTGCCCGTTGGCTTGCGGATGTGCTACTGATGCTACATCAAGCCTGATTCCATTGCTGCCACAAAATTTTTCCATCTCTCCAAGGGACATGTTGGTTCCATTGTCGGTAATTATGCTGTGGGGGTACCCGAACCGGTATATAATTCTTTTCAGGAACTTGACTGCTGTGGCCGCTTCGCAATTGGTGACCGGCATAACCTCCACCCATTTGGTAAACTTATCAACAGCAACTAAAAGGTGCGTCTTCTTGCAAGGCGACATATGGAAGGGGCCAACCATGTCCATACCCCAAACAGCGAATGGCCAAGTTAATGGAATGGTCCGTAACTCCATAGCCGGCACATGAGTTTGGCGAGCGTACCTTTGACATCCGTCGCACCTTGCCACTATCCGTTCCGCGTCTGCTAGAGCTGTGAGCCAGAAGAACCCATGTCGATAGGCCTTGGCCACAAGGGACCTTGTGGACGCATGATGCCCGCAATCACCTTCATGGATCTCCTTAAGAATCTGTCGGCCTTCTTCTGGTGTCACACAGCGCAAAAAGACTCCTGCCGCACTTCTCTTGTACAACTCTCCATTGATAATAGCGTATCCTTTTGCCCGCCTCACGATTTGTCTTGCTAGTACCTCCTGTTCTGGTAGTTCGCCCCGTGATAAGTATGCCAGATATGGCTCCGTCCATTCGGGGACGCCGCGTATCGTAGCCACGAGCTCCACGTCCGGGTCTCGATTTGCTAATTCTTCTTCAGACTCGGATTTAACTGACGGCCGCCATAGCTCGTCCACGAAAACATTAGGTGGAACCGGCTCCCTGCGCGAGCCGAGTCTGGCGAGTGCGTCCGCCGCCTCGTTCTTTCTTCTGTCTATGTGCTCCACTTCATACCCGGAGAAACACCCGGCAACCCTATCAACCTCCCTGCGGTACGCTGCCATAGTGGCGTCCTTCCTGTCCCAGGTTCCTGATACCTGCTGCACCACGAGATCCGAGTCCCCAAAGCATCGTATCCTTCTAATGTTCATCTCCTTGGCTACCTTCAAGCCGTGCAACAGAGCCTCATACTCGGCCACGTTGTTTGAGCAATCAAAATGAATCTGTAGCACGTAACTTAGTTTATCCCCCTTTGGCGATGTCAGCACCACTCCGGCTCCTGACCCCTCGTACTGCTTTGATCCATCGAAGTGCATGGTCCATGACTCGGAACTTGGAACTGCGGTAACCATTCCAGTGTGCGTCCAGTCGTTAACGAAATCAACCAAGGCCTGGGACTTGATTGCCGATCTGGGCTCGTAGCTGATATGATAATCTCCCATTTCTATTGCCCATTTGGCTATTCTGCCCGTCGCATCCGAGTTTCTGATGATATCCGACATTGGTATTGAACTAACCACTGTTATGGGATGTTCTTGGAAATATGGCTTCAACTTCCGGCTGGCCATAAAGACCCCGAACACCAATTTTTGCCAATGCGGGTAACGCTGCTTCGCTTCCGATAACACCTCACTGACATAGTAAACCGGCCTCTGGACCGGGTAACCTTTCCCGTCTTCTTTGCGTTCCACGACAACTACTGCGCTGACGGCTCGGGGACCGGCTGCCACGTATAATAACATAGGCTCTTTAGGACCCGGCGCCGCTAGTACTGGCGCTTCAGATAACTGCTTCTTTAGTGCTTCAAACGCCTCATCTGCCTCCTGATCCCATACGAACTTATCTGATTTCCGCAAAAGCCGGTACAAGGGTATTGCCTTTTCTCCAAGCCTGGATATGAACCGGCTCAGGGCTGCCACACAGCCCGTGAGTTTTTGAACGTGCTTCAAATTTTCCGGTTTCTTCAAATTCTGGATGGCCTTGATTTTATCCGGGTTTGCCTCAATTCCTCTCTCGGAGACTATAAAACCAAGTAACTTCCCGGCCGGGACTCCGAATACACACTTCGTTGGGTTAAGCTTCATCTGATACCTCCTCAAGTTTTTAAACGTTTCTTTTAAATCATCAATAAATGTTTCTGCCTTCCGGGTCTTAATAACCACATCATCCACATACGCGTGCACGTTACGCCCAATTTGATCTTCGAAGCACTTCTGAATACACCGCTGATACGTTGCGCCCGCATTTTTCAATCCAAACGTCATGGTTTTGTAGCAGAAGGCCCCAAAAGGGGTTATAAATGAGGTTTTTTCCCAATCCTCCCTTTTGAGTTTAATCTGGTGGTATCCCGAATATGCGTCCAAGAAACATAGCAAGTCGCTTCCAGCTACCGCATCTATGATTTGGTCTATCCTTGGCAGCGCGAACGGATCCTTTGGGCAATGCTTGTTGAGGCTCGTGAAATCGATGCACATCCTCCATTCATTTGTCTTTTTCATCACTAGAACCGGATTCGCTAACCAGTCCGGGTGAAATACTTCCATGATAAAGCCTGCGGTTAATAGTCGTGCGATTTCCTCACCTATAGCTCTTCTCCTTTCCTCGTTCATTTTTCTCAAACCTTGCTTCACAGGCCTGGCCCTGGGATCCACATGCAAACTGTGCTCTGCCAAATCGGTGGGGATACCCGGCATGTCGCTGGGTGTCCATGCGAACACATCCGCATTTGAGCGTATAAATTCCACTAGGGCCTTTTCTTGCGCGTCTTCCAGGTTGGACCCTATAGTGAACTGCTTGGTGGGGTCTCCTTCCACAAAATCTACTTTCTTGGTGTCTTGAGCCGCCTTAAATTTTACTCTTTCGTCTTCAGAATCTGGTCTTCTCAATGCCGTGCCATCTTCCGGATCCACCTGAGACCGGTAATATTTAAGCTCTTCCTTTCTGCAGGCTTGCTCGGCCATCACCGAATCTCCCTCATCACACTCTGCTGCTATATCCCGGTTTCCATGGATAGTGATGGTCTGCTTGGGGCCTGGAATCTTTAACTGCAAATATACATAGCACGGCCTAGCCATGAATCTAGCATAAGCTGGTCTCCCGAACAATGCGTGGTAAGGACTGTGCAACCGGACCACCTCAAACGTGAGCCATTCTACCCGATAGTTATCTACCGACTCTCCGAAGGCTACTTCCAATGTAATTTTTCCTTCGGGGCGCGCCGAATGACCCGGCACGATTCCATGAAAAACCGTCGAACTTTTCTGTAGCTGAGACTCTTTGAGGTTCATGCGCAAGAAGGTTTCCCAATATAGGATGTTGATGCTGCTTCCTCCGTCCATCAACACCTTTTTCAATTCGTAACCATTGACCTGTGGCGAAACTACTAACGCCAAGGTCCCGGGGCGCTCTATTCCTTCTGGATGATCTCTCCTGCTCCACGTTACCTCTTGCTCTGCCCATCTCAAGTATCCCGGAGGGCTCGAGAAGGCTGGATTCACTGTTTGTTTCAACGCCCCTTTGTCCCTGCTGGAAATCCCTGTAACATGCACATGATATTGTCCTTTCAAATTGAGCGTACGTACCATGCCGATGAAGATACTGATTTGGCCGATTGACACCATGGATCCGGATTCGAAGTGATCCGGCTCCAACTCCCATCCGGAATTGTCCACTATCTTTTCTCCTTCGTCATTGGAGTAGATCTCGCCGATGACAAAGTTCTTCATGTTCTTCCGAGCTTCTCCCGTGATGTAAACACCTTTGGACGCAGGCCCCACGGTGGGCGCCAACTGTCGTGGGATAATCACGGCAGATGTTACCGGGGGTAACTGATCTTGGGGCAAGTCGACACAGGTATTTGGGAGAGGGTTTAGCTCGAAAGAAGACATGGCGGAAAGCAATCTAAGAACCGGAAAACAACTCGCCGGATCTCAATATGAATTATGCTGGATACTCGATAACAGGTGTTACAACTATGACTTGAATCTCTCAGGCTAAGCTTAGGGGTTGGTTTATATAGCACTCATACCCCCCCTTGGCCTGCCCTACGGAGTGCTCTCTGAGTCCTACTCGAACTCTTCATACAAATCCTAACTTTCCTTACCGTAACCCACAATCCGGGTTACGAACCTTACAAGCCCTGGGCCTTCCAGAAGTTTCTTTGTCTCCAGCCAGATTGGGCCCAGCCGTCGCTTGGGCCGGATCACACCCGGGAGTTAGCCTACCGGGTTACTATCCCCTCATCAACAGGACTGGTTATCAAGCATGAGATCTTATCATTTCTTATTGTGGTTTGGATTTAGGAATTTGGACCCAAGTATATGGAGGAAAGGTCCGGGTTATTGTATGGCCACCATGGAGTGAGGCCTAGCTGAATATCATGATATCTTAACTCAGTTTTCGTACGCCCCTATGATCGGTATCTTTGCAGGGAATAGCAAGCGCTTCAAGGAGATCCGTGAAGCCCAAGCTATTCTGGGGACTACTGATGGCGGGATACTAACCCGGTATGCCAGGCTCCGGGAAGTAACCCGGCCCAAAGGATGGTGTGCAAGATCCGATTAATGATAAAGATGTTTGTGGAGGCCCAAGTTCGTGGGCCTAGTGATCCGGATTAGGGATGTTGTAAAGGAAAGTTAGAGTTAGCACGCCGTGTCTGGGTAAGACCCGGGTGTGCCTTGTAGAAAAAGCTAGGGGGTACGGGTGTTATATAAACCGACCCCCGGGTATAGTTTGAGACAGAGATTCGAGAGCTTTAGCAATATCGAGTGGTATCGAGTATCCAGTGTAAACCCTAATCGTGTTATTGTATCGAGAATAGAGATCCGGCGACTTCGATTGCCGGCTGTCATATCAAGTTGTATCATGTCTTCCTTTGAGCTAAACCCTCTCCCGAACGCCTGTGTCGACTTGCCCCAAGATCAGTTACCCCTGGTAACATCTGCCGTGATTATCCCACGACACCACCTGTCGTGGGATTATCACGGCAGACGTTACCGGGGGTAACTTATCTTGGGGAAAGACCACACAGGTGTTTGGGAGAGGGTTTAGCTCAGAGGAAAACATGATGATAAACGATTTGGTAGCCGGCAAGCAAGTCGCCGAGTCTCCGATCTCAAGATATTAACTCAACTCTCGTGTTACACTGGATGCTCGATACCAAGCGATATTGTTAAGGCTCTTAGATCTCTTTGTATTGTACACAAGGATTATCCTGGTTCGACCTCTCCATGGGAGATAATAGCTTACTTCCAGCTGGGATCTTATTAGCAATCGATCTAGAGGCTCGGACTGCAATGTCGCCGAGACCTGGAATTTAGCTCGGGCTGACTCTCGCCGAGACCTGGAATTTGGCCGACTCTCGCCGAGACCTGGAATTTGGCTCGTGCTGACTCTCGCCGAGACCTGGAATTTGGCTCGTGCTGACTCTCGCCGAGACCTGGAATTTGGCTCGTGTTGACTCTCGCCGAGACCTGGAATTTGGCTCGTGCTGACTCTCGCTGAGACCTGGAATTTGGCCGACTCTCGCCGAGACCTGGAATTTGGCTCGTGCTGACTCTCGCCGAGACCTGGAATTTGGCCGACTCTCGCCGAGACCTGGAATTTGGCTCGTGCTGACTCTCGCCGAGACCTGGAATTTGGCCGACTCTCGCCGAGACCTGGAATTGGGCTCGTGTTGACTCTCGCCGAGACCTGGAATCTAGGGTTTCTACCCGAAATCTCTCTCTCTCTATGACCTAGGAGCCTGCTTATATGGGCGGCTGGTCTCCTGGTCGTACAAGGTAAAAACTAGGTCATACCATATTAAGAGTCCTAATCTAGGTCCCCTGCGTGACCTCCAAGTCTTGAGTCTCCAACTTGTACAAGGTTTCCGGGTCTTCCAGAATCTTCCTTCTATAGCATCTTCCAAAGCTGAGTTACCCCCAGACCAGGCTTTGCCTCCTGGCCGGGTCTCGCTTCTGGCTGGTCATATTTTCTTCGTCCTTAGGGGTACCAGGTTATCTTTCCCCCAACAGTAGCCCCCAAGTTTAAGCTGGATTCGAGCTGGTCTTGTTCTCCTTCATGATCTTGATTTTAGGCGTCATGTTTCAGGTGAAGCAGCAAGCTCGATCATCCAGGTTAAACTCCCGAAATAAGACAAATAATATATAAAAGGATAAAACCCGGTTATTCCTCCTGGGTTCATACGCCTCCAGGTTTATCTCAATAACATCCCATAAATCATGTTTCTTCCTGGGTTCTTATGCCTCCAGGTTACCGAGGTGGATCCTCTCAATATGTCGATGGTTTAGATGACTCTTTTGCAAACCTTTAACTGTAAGCCGGCTTTCGCATGGATTATCACTGCTGAACTCACTCTGAAAAACAGGGTCAGTTAAGTCCCCATGGGCATCATAACTGATTGAGATTACAGGAGAGCAAACAGGCCATATAAGTGCGAGTCACATCGAGCTTAAGCAAGATAGGCAAGGATTATACTGGCGGCATAAAAGCCAGGTCTTAGGATTGCAGCTACAAACTATTCAAGTAAGAGCCCCCAAGACCCGGATCAATGTTTATAAAGTAAAGGCTTAATTGTGCAACATTACCACATTGATCCACATACAGTTGCCAAGAACTCTTTGGGCAACACTAACCGAAGTTGTGAAGCACTCTTGGACTAAGCTTATACTAATAGGATATTTCTCAATATTGCGAAGCACTCTCGGGCCAAGCTAATATAAATTTTTGCGAAGCGCTCCGGGCCATGCTAACCGAAGTTGCGCAGCACTCTTGGGCTAAGCTAATATTAATAGAATATTTTACAATATTGCGAAGCACTCTCGGGCCAAGCTAATATAAATTTTTGCGAAGCGCTCCAGGCCATGCTAACCGAAGTTGCACAGCACTCTTGGGCTAAGCTAATATAAATTTTTGCGAAGCGCTCCGGGCCATGCTAACCGAAGTTGCGCAGCACTCTTGGGCTAAGCTGATATAAATTTTTGCGAAGCGCTCCGGGCCATGCTAACCGAAGTTGCGCAGCACTCTTGGGCTAAGCTGATATAAATTTTTGCGAAGCGCTCCGAGCCATGTTAACCGAAGTTGCGCAGCACTCTTGGGCTAAGCTGATATAAATTTTTGCGAAGCGCTCCGGGCCATGCTAACCGAAGTTGCGCAGCACTCTTGGGCTAAGCTGATATAAATTTTTGCGAAGCGCTCCGGGCCATGCTAACCGAAGTTGCGCAGCACTCTTGGGCTAAGCTGATATAAATTTTTGCGAAGCGCTCCGGGCCATGCTAACCGAAGTTGCGCAGCACTCTTGGGCTAAGCTGATATAAATTTTTGCGAAGCGCTCCGGGCCATGCTAACCGAAGTTGCGCAGCACTCTTGGGCTAAGCTGATATAAAATCATACTCAAAATCATCGGGGATTGAACCGGACGTACGTACCATGCCGATGAGGATGTTGACCCGGCCGATTGTGATGACAGATCCGGATTCGAGCAGATCCGACTCTGGCCCCCAGCCAAAATCGTCCACCATTTTCTCTCCTTCGGGGTTGATGTAGATCTCGCCGATGATGAGGTTCTTCATGTTCTCCCGAGCTTCTCCCGTGATGTAAACACCCTTGGACGTGGGCCCCACGGTGGGCGCTAACTGTAGTGGGATTATCACGGCAGACGTTACCGGGGGTAACTTATCTTGGGGCAAGACGACACAGGTGTTTGGGAGAGGGTTTAGCTCAGAGGAAAACATGATGATAAACGATCTGGTAGCCGGCAAGCAAGTCGCGGAGTCTCCGATCTCAAGATATTAACTCAACTCTCGTGTTACACTGGATGCTCGATACCAAGCGATATTGTTAAGGCTCTTAGATCTCTTTGTCTTGTACACAAGGATTATCCTGGTTCGACCTCTCCATGGGAGATAATAGCTTACTTCCAGATGGGATCTTATTAGCAATCGATCTAGAGGCTCGGACTGCAATGTCGCCGAGACCTGGAATTTAGCTCGGGCTGACTCTCGCCGAGACCTGGAATTTGGCCGACTCTCGCCGAGACCTGGAATTTGGCTCGTGCTGACTCTCGCCGAGACCTGGAATTCGGCTCGTGCTGACTCTCGCCGAGACCTGGAATTTGGCCGACTCTCGCCGAGACCTGGAATTTGGCTCGTGCTGACTCTCGCCGAGACCTGGAATTTGGCTCGTGCTGACTCTCGCCGAGACCTGGAATTTGGCCGACTCTCGCCGAGACCTGGAATTTGGCTCGTGCTGACTCTCGCCGAGACCTGGAATTTGGCCGACTCTCGCCGAGACCTGGAATTTGGCTCGTGCTGACTCTCGCCGAGACCTGGAATTTGGCTCGTGCTGACTCTCGCCGAGACCTGGAATTTGGCTCGTGCTGACTCTCGCCGAGACCTGGAATTTGGCTCGTGCTGACTCTCGCCGAGACCTGGAATTTGGCCGACTCTCGCCGAGACCTAGAATTTGGCTCGTGCTGACTCTCGCCGACACCTGGAATCTAGGGTTTCTACCCGAAATCTCTCTCTCTCTATGACCTAGGAGCCTGCTTATATGGGCGGCTGGTCTCCTGGTCGTACAAGGTAAAAACTGGGTCATACCATATTAAGAGTCCTAATCTAGGTCCCCTGCGTGACCTCCAAGTCTTGAGTCTCCAACTTGTACAAGGTTTCCGGGTCTTCCAGAATCTTCCTTCTATAGCATCTTCCAAAGCTGAGTTACCCCCAGACCAGGCTTTGCCTCCTGGCCGGGTCTCGCTTCTGGCTGGTCATATTTTCTTCGTGCTTAGGGGTACCAGGTTATCTTCCCCCCAACACCACCCGAGGGCCAAAAGGGGGCCCCACACGCGGCCAGATTCCTTGGCCGCGTGGGGTCACCCCTTTTGGGCCCAGATGGCCCACTCCGGCTAGGTCTTCGACGTACCCCTCCATATATACGAGAAACTGACGGGTTCTGAAGGGGAGGTCTGTTCGCGAAACGGAGCGCCGCCGCCACCACGATCTTCGATTTCAGAGTTAGATTGATCTGGGATTTCACCCCCGGAGGTGGAATTCGAGGGGCTTCGTCACCATCATCATCACCACCATCATCTCCATCAACCATGAGCTCCATCACCCCTCCATGTGTGAGTAGTTGCTGTAGGCATGTGAGGTGTAAGGGGTTTTGGATGAGATTGATCATGTAATTACTACCCGGTATGCGGGATCTAGGGGTTTGTCTTGAGAATTCTTATGTCTTATGTTGATGCACTTTTGCAAGGCTTAATGCTTGTTACTAGGGCCCAAGTGGCATGATTTCAGTACTGAACTTACATTGCTACATCATATATTTGAGTTTGGTATCTATGTGCAATGTGTATTACATGCTATTATGTTGAACCTGCGAACCCTAAAGTGACAGCTAGGGAAAACAAGGGGGATATGTTCTAGTTTGAGGATTATGTGTGTTCATGGAGTGTTAATGCGTTGGTCCGGGCTATTCGAAAGTGTAGACCTTAATTACCTGTAGTTCCAAATTGGCCCGGGTGAAATGGGCAGGTAGGACAATAGGCTTTGTGCAAATTCTCTTGGTTAGTACGCACAATAATTTACGGAACACACACCTACATAAAACTGAGATAGAGAAAGGCCCCGCTGCTAGCAAAACATTATTAAATGATCAATCTTATCCGTGCAACACCCCGCTGTCCCCTCATGCCTGCGTTTTAGTCTCTGGTTTACTTTCACTCTTTTCCGGTGAAAACTGGGAAAACACTTGCTCTCCATTTACTTTCTGTTTGTTTACTTTCACTGCATTATTACAGTCACCACTCTCGCTGCAAGTTTGTTGATACACAGGTGTGGTTGGGAGTGACGTCCCAATTGCTAAAGTCTCACCGGTATTCTTGTGTTCCCACTGAGTCGAACTACAAATTTGGGTAATACTTCCCATCGAAGACTACGATTGATCTCCTGCACTTGGGAGCCATCAAGACTGTTTTCTGGCGCTGTTGCCGGGGAGCCTAGCTTTATTGGTAAGACCACTTGTTATTGTCTACTTGCTGCACTTTCTTGTTCCCTACAATGGGAAAGGGAAAGGACACTTCGAAGGAGGTAATGCCTTCGACTACTCGTTCTGGTAACGATTTGCCTAGTAGACCGAAATTTTCACCTAATATTGCTTCTACTGTGGCTGCTAAGAAAAAGAAAGGAATAGCTAGTAAATCACCATTGTCAAAAATCTCTACTAGTACATCTAATGATCAAACACTTGATAGTGTAGACAAAGAACTAGCTTCTGAAATTCCTGAAACTATTGAAACACCTGAGGCAAATGAAACACCTGAAACAACTGAAATTCCTGAATCTTCTGTAGATGAAAATGTAGAACTTGAGCTAGAAAGAAATGAGACTCATAGAGAGTATGAATATGGGGCCTCTTCTGAAGAAGAAGACGAAGCATTTATTGAGGCCTTTATATCACCAGATTACACAAAACTTGATAAACTCTCTATTTATGATGATGCATCTCTTGGAAACTGTTTTGCTGCCACTAGGAATTTGTGTGGCCTAGCTATTAGAATTAGAGATAAAGATTA
Organism: Alopecurus myosuroides; assembly: GCA_028641055.1. Classification (NCBI taxonomy): domain Eukaryota; kingdom Viridiplantae; phylum Streptophyta; class Magnoliopsida; order Poales; family Poaceae; genus Alopecurus; species Alopecurus myosuroides. The sequence goes on along the minus strand of CM054057.1, from coordinate 309,648,250 downwards.
TGAATTCAATGTTAATCCTGAGATAAATGAGATAGTTGAGAAGTCTAGATTCTGTGGAAAGGATGAGGAGTCTCCTCTTGATCATATTGCCGAATTGCATGCTTTATCTAGTACATTTGGAAATGATGAAATCCGTCAACATTATTTATTCTTAAAATTGTTTCCTTTTTCTTTGGGTGAAGATGCTAGAGTTTGGTATAATCGTTTAGGACCTGCATGTATTACTAGTAAGGAAGAATGCTTGCAATTGTTTTTCAATAAATATTTTCCTGCTGAAAGGATACATGCATTAACTGTTGAAATTGGCAATTTTAAGCAAGATAAGAAAGAGAGTATACCCCAAGCTTGGGGGAGATTTGGTAAAATGTGTAAGAAATGTCCTGGTCATGGTTTTAAACCTCATGAATTGCTTGATATATTCTATAATGGACTAATGGGGGAAACAAGAGACTACCTTGATAGCATTGCAGGGAATATCTTTAGGGACAGAAGTGTTGATGAAGCAATTGAATTACCGGAGTCTATTCTCGAGAATGAAGCTGATTGGAACATTGAGGAGATAGATTAAAATGAGACACTCCCAGAGAAGAAAGGAGGTATACTCGAATTGAACCAAGAAACAATGGCTGAAGCTTCCAAGGATATTAAAGAGAAGGGAATTAAAACCTCTCATCTCAAGCAATTATCTGAAATGGGTATTAAACTTCCTACTGATGAACCATGCTTTCCAATTCAAGTGAACTCTATACTCCCTATGGAAGGTAATGAGGAGGTAACACCTCCTGTTGATGTCTCTTATGTTAACAATTTTGCTTATCATGATAATCCTGAGGAGCGTAAAATTAGAATGACTATCATGGAAAACCATCATAAAATTAATTTCCTCCGTGAAAATTTAAATGCTAGTGTAGGGGAACTTAAAAGAATTGTTAAACATTGTGAAATGATGAACAATCAAGTTGAGCAAATGATTTCTTTACAAAATCAATTGTATGAAAATCTGAATAAGCAAAAACAATTATGTGGAGTTAATACAAGGGGAGGTGCAAGCACCCAGGATCCTGATTATCCTGATGATCATCCTAAAAGAAAAGAGCAAGTTGCTCTTAAAGATAAATCTTTTGAAGGAAAATCTCCCAATGAAAATGAGCATGATGATGACTCCAATGAGCAAGACAAGGATATTTCTATTTCTGATGCTGAAACTGAGGATGATAATAATGAAGAAGAAGAATCATCTCCACCTGATATTGAACAACATGATGATAATAATGAAGAAGCTGCTGGTAAGGAGGATTGATTATCCTGATTATCCTGATTATCCTCATTATCCCCAGGATCCTGATTATCCTCACCCTCCTATTGAGAAGACCAAGAAGAAGAAGAAACCAAATAAAGATAAAGATAAAGGTAAAGAAAGGGATCCATGGGTACAAAGACCCATTCCATATCCCCAAGAGGTATCAAAAACAAAAGATGAAGAGAGGTATGGGCAATTTTATGATATGATTAAGAATATGAAATTAGAGATTCCACTTATTGATGCTATTAAGAATCCTCCATATTCAAAATACATGAAAGATATTGTCCCTAATAAAAGAAAGATACATATTGATGCTATTACTGCTATGCTTGCTGATTATTCATTTAAAGGAAAATTGCCTGAAAAACGTGGAGATCCTGGTATTCCTACTATTCCTTGCAAAATTAAAGAAGCCTATGTGAAATATGCATTATGTGATTTAGGAGCTGGTGTTAGTGTTATGCCTTTCTCACTATATAAGAAGCTTAATTTGAACAAACTAGTTCCAACAGAAATATCTTTACAAATGGCTGATAAAACAACTGCTGTACCTATAGGAATATGTGAGGATGTTCCCATTTCTATTGCTAATGAGTTGATACCTACTGATTTTGTTATATTAGAAATGCCTGAAGATGATAATCTATTTATTATTCTTGGTAGACCTTTTTTGAATACTGCAGGAGCTGTGATAAATTGCACTGAGAGCAAAGTGACATTTAATGTTAAAGGCAAAGAGCACACTATTTATTTTCCCAAGAAGAAACATGTTACAAGTATGAGCACAAGTGTGGATGCTATACAAATAAATTCCATTAATATTGGTAGCATTGAAATACCTATACCACCTCCAGCACCAAGGTATGAAATATTGATGATTGGGACCATTCCAATCAAATATGAGGTAACTTGATTTATTGTTTTATAATAAGTAATAATAAGAATCATGAGCTATATTCTTTACATGTTGCTAATGAGACCTGATCAACCTCATTACTAATGTGGAAATGATAAAGGCATGATTCACAAACATTTAAATTGCATTTTTTTTATGTTATTTGCTTTAAAATTGTGAGACATAGACATAGTATTAAAAAATTTAGAATCAGAAATCACATAATATGAAGTTTTAGAAATTCTCTGTAGAAAAGTTTCACGTAAAATTCCAGAAAAAATAGGGGGTCAGTTTTTTGCTCGAAGGGACCAGCAGCCAGTGGGGGAGCACCAGCAGGCCACCAGCGGCCAAAATAGGTACCTCCACGCGGCCAGATTCCTTGGCCGCGTGGGATACCCCATTTTTGGCCACAAGTGGATGCTGGGGCCCATCCAATGCTCATCTGCTCCCTTTCGACCGAAAACCAACCCCAGTTCATCTCCTCCATTTTTCCCGTGCTCTGTTTCTCCGTCAATCCTCGATCTCCACATTTGAGGCAGATTTTTCAAATCTGTTTGATGGAATCACTCCTTGGTATGTAACTCCTTCACTCATCCAATTACTTTTTGCTCCCATGCTTTGTGTATGAAGTATTTTGCTGCACTAGGTGTCACCTATTATGTCTAAGAACTCCACGAATTTAAGTTTTGTAGTTGATATGGATGCATGATATTGATTAGAGGACTAGTTATGGATGCCTTAGCAATGTTTTAGAGTGATACAATTTAATTTTTGTTGAATTTTATTTTGGTACAGCAAGGTAACATGCTTAACAAGGGAAAGGCATTGCTTGGGATGTCCTCAAGGACAAGGAGAAGAGAATCAAGGGTGTCCAACAAGCATGATGATAATCAGTTATGGGAGGATGAATTGGTTTTTGCAGGTGAAAATCTGCGTGTCCATACCACAAGATGGCAAGACCCCGAAGTTCTTGAACATTGGGGGATTGCTGAAGATTTCCAAGCCTTTGCTGCAACTACGGGGCTGCTTTAGTTCTCACGCCATCCACGCAACACATATGTGGAACTCTCGAGGGAATTCCTCTCTACATTCAGGTTTGAGGGACCGGTGGTGCACCAGAAAAGTAAGTCTAAGAACCCTCCTCCAGCTAATTTTTCATTAAATTTACAATGAGGGGGCAGCGTTTAGTCATGTCATTAGAGGAATTCTGTAAGGCTATACGTGTACCAACTACGGGGTTATGGGATGAAACATATGCTGATTCTAGAGAAGAACTTGTCACATTCTGGCGTAGCATTGCTAAAAATATTCCTGAAAGAATGAATAGAGGCAAGCTCACATGCATCCAACACCCGGGCCTTAGATATTTTGCATTGTTTCTTGCTAGAGGATTCCTTGCTAGGGATAACACTTCTGCTTGCACTGGTCCTATGATCTATTTATTAAAATGTGCAATGGAAAATACAACACCTATATATAACCTGGGAACCATACTTGCTAGAACTTTGCATTTAGCTGTGAGTAGGAATGGCACGGATAAAACTCCTTTATATGTTGGTGACATTGCCACTTTAATCCATGAATACATTATGGCAGAACGAGGTTTTAATGATAACTTGGGTACCATGGTAAATGAGTCTCGACTGCTAGATTTTGGTTTACTTTTTCGCATGGATATGAGCAGGGATGAGAAAGAATATTTTTTATATTTCTATAAGGATTCTAATGGGCACATTGTGTCTGTTAGGCTCCCTTGTGCTGACTTGTTTGACAGGGAGACAAAGTGGACTGTGCAAGAAGAGCCACAACAGGAAGAGCAACAACAGGAGGAGCCCCAATACCAGGCGCCTATGGCATATCCCTGGGGCTTCCCTGAACCACACCTTGGAGCACAGGCATGGCAGGATCCATCCTTCTTCCAGGGAGGTTCGTCGAGTGGTGGACATGATTACCACCCAGGATACTAGCTTGATCACAAGCTTGGGGAGTATTTCTCTCCCTCCTCATTTGTTCTGTTATATCACTTGCATGTTATTTGTTGTTTTATGTTCTTTAAATCTGAAAAACACAAAAATATTTTTGTTATTTGTTAGCTAATTTACTTCTGGTTATTTACATTATGTTTCTAAAAATCAAAAACCACAAAAATATTTTTGTTTTCTTGAGTTTAGTATAAATATGGAGCTGCAGGAATTGCTGAAATATGTTCACTGTTATATGCTTTAATCTTTACTTATGACTCCGTTTGAGCTGAAAATTTAATCACTACTGCAACTTTTTATGGCCTTCACCTCTGTAAAACATGAGAAACTTTTGAGGTGTTTAGGTTGGTAAAAAAATTGCTGAATGCAGTAACTTTTTATAGCAAGATTTGAGTTTTTATTGAGCAGTTCAAGTGGGGAGAGGAGAACAACAATGATATGATAATGTGCTTGAAGGGATGAAAGGTATGACACCTTTGCCGTGCTTATGTATGCTTTTTAATAACAGCAAGTGCACACCTTATGATTCCCTTAACACTTAGTGACATAATAGCCATTGTTTATCTTCTCCGTGGTTTAGTAGAATATATTCTGATGCAACTGAAATATTGTTTAGTGTCATTACTTGGCTGATGGATTGAATAATTGTAGCCTTAAGCAAAGGTTTACGCATCCCATTGTGCTTACTGAACTTGCCAACCAAGGAAAGAATTAAAAGAGAAAATTTCATGAATGATAAAAGTGGAGTCTTATGCTTGACGAACTTATGGTTGGGGGTTAGTCTAAATGTGTATCACATGGAAAACTTTCAACGCTGCACTAAGAATTATATATTCAAGTTGTTATCATGTTCTTTTAACTGTGGATGCCTGTCATGCCGAAATGAGGTAGGGGAATAGTAAGTCTTGATGAGTAAGTATATATGATTAGAGAGACGCATTGGGCCGCTAACCCAAGCCATGCGATATCATGGTGGAAATTTACTTATAGCTAGAATGGACTCCGCAACATATCCTATGATAAAATAAGAAGCTATGCATATAGTGAATGAAATAAAAAAGGATCATGAGTCCATTCCATTTGTTTGTCTTGCCATTTTCACATGGGCTGGTTTCCATGTCATGGGGCAAGAGGTACCCCAATTGCTGCTCTCTATGATGTCATTAATACTTATAATGATTGTACAAGGCTTATTAGGAATCTAGAGTTGAGTAATCATGGTGCGGGACTTCGCTTTTAAGGGGCATGATGCTTTCAACTTGTAGTTTGTCAAGCATAAGAATCAAAATGAAAAATTAATGCTTTAGCAAAACTGAGAGCAAGGTAGTAAGCACAATGGTTTTACTTGTCAACATATGAAAGAATCAAAGATCTCAAAAATCTTGATATGATTCAATCATCAGCGATGCACAAGACTTTGTTTATGTCTACAATTGAGCAAACTCATTCAAGTATTAACACTTCATGTTATTTCTATTGCAACAAGTATATATGCTTCCACACTGAGTAGATGCACACTTGCTAGTATTTTGCTACTTGTTACAGGAATCATGTCTTGAGTATTTTATAGTATTAATTGATGATGCATATGCAATGCAAAGTTCTTGCCAAAGTTTTTATCGCTTCTGCACTGCGTTTGAGTTGTTCAAGGACAAACAACGAGCTAAGCTTGGGGGAGTTGATGCACCCAAAATGCATCTACTTTTCCAAGCACTTTGCATCGTATTTCTCTCAGGAGTCCCCCCATAATTGAATAAATCTGCAGAATCTGACGCTGTTTTTAGCAGAAGTCTTATTTCCGTCTATTTTCGCAGGACTTTTCACAGGGGACGAAAACCACGTAACTTTTTATGGAAAAGAAGGGGAATGAGCACCAGATGGGGCCACCCGAGGGCCAAAAGGGGGCCCCACACGCGGCCAAATTCCTTGGCCGCGTGGGGTCACCCCTTTTGGGCCCAGATGGCCCACTCCGGCTAGGTCTTCGACGTACCCCTCCATATATACGAGAAACTTACGGGTTTTGAAGGGGAGGGCTGTTCGCGAAACGGAGCATCGCCGCCACCACGATCTTCGATTTCGGAGTTAGATTGATCCGGGATTTCACCCCCGGAGGTGGAATTCGAGGGACTTCGTCACCATCATCATCACCACCATCATCTCCATCAACCATGAGCTCCACCACCCCCTCCATGTGTGAGTAGTTGCTGTAGGCATGTGAGGTGTGAGGGGTTTTGGATGAGATTGATCATGTAATCGCTACCCGGTATGCGGGATCTAGGGGTTTGTCTTGAGAATTCTTATGTCTTATGTTGATGCACTATTGCTAGGCTTAATGCTTGTTACTAGGGCCCAAGTGGCATGATTTCAGTACTGAACTTACATTGCTACATCATATATTTGAGTTTGGTATCTATCTGCAATGTGTATTACCTGCTATTATGTTGAACCTGCGAACCCTAAAGTGACAGCTAGGGAAAACAAGGGGGATATGTTCTAGTTTGAGGATTATGTGTGTTCATGGAGTGTTAATGCGTTGGTCTGGGATATTCGAAAGGGTAGACCTTAATTACCTGTAGTTCCAAATTGGCCCCGGTGAAATGGGCAGGTAGGAAAATAGGCTTTGTGCAAATTCTCTTGGTTAGTACGCACAATAATTTACGGAACACACACCTACATAAAACTGAGAGAGAGAAAGGCCCCGCTGCTAGCAAAACATTATTACATGACCAATCTTATCCTTGCAACACCCCGCTGTCACCTCATGCCTGTGTTTTAGTCTCTGGTTTACTTTCACTCTTTTCTGGTGAAAACTGGGAAAACACTTGCTCTCCATTTACTTTCTGTTTGTTTACTTTCACTGCATTATTACACTCACCACTCTTGCTGCAAGTTTGTTGATACACAGGTGTGGTTGGGAGTGACGTCCCAATTGCTAAAGTCTCACCGGTATTCTTGTGTTCCCACTGAGTCGAACTACAAATTTGGGTAATACTTCCCATCGAAGACTACGATTGATCTCCTGCACTTGGGAGCCATCAGATGGTAGGGCTTTTAGCCATTCTGCTAGTTTGAACACTGCTACTAGACCCAAATATAGCACTCCTGTCAAAACTCTTAGGGCTGTAGAGGCAGTTGCTGCTGAGTTGCCGCATCTCACTGCCGACGCGCGCGCTAGGCAGCAAGATAGGTTGAATGAGCTAGTGCTAGAAGCTGGCAGGCAGAACGAGGAGTTCCTGAAAGCCAATCCAGGAGCTGGCGCTTCTGAGGTTGTGCACTCGCATGCGGTCAGATCTGTGGATCAGGCCTCATCGACGCTTCCTGGCAATGAGAGGGACCAGAGTGTGAACTCTGGGAAGAGCAAACAGATGCAGGCGTACGACCCGGCTGTCGCCGGAAAACAGCACGCTGTGGCGCGGCAGCCCGGTCAGAAACACAACTCTGCAGGAGTAGGCTATCAAGCCACTAAAGCTCATAGCAAGGGGCAAGGAGGAAACCGTGCAGGACCATCGCGGCATCATGCTGCCAACCCGGTCCAGCAGAGAGTGCGGCAGCCAGCGGCTGTGCAGCCGCAAGTAGTTGTGGCAGCTGTAACGCCCGGGGATTTCCCCCAACTAGAAACTTGTTTGTTTGTTTTCTTTTGTGCATCTCATGGCATCATGCAATTAAATCACCTTGCTTGTTTTCCTCAAGAACTCAAACTATTATTTTGGCAATTCTTTTCTTTTGTTTTGCAAATAATAAAATCACATCTATCTATTCCTATGTTTTAAAAAATGAAACCCCCATATAAACGTTTGGTAATATTTGAAAAAACTATGCTAAACTTTGAGAAATGTATTTGCAAACTTTGCCTTCGTTCATTTCTTCTCTTGCATATTCTTGTTTCTCTATCCATTTTACTAACTCTCTTTTCTATTTGTTTCTATTTTTAATTGGGAACAAAAAAAATTTTGAATCCTAATAGCCTGGTGGAGAACCCTCAGCCTTTCACTCCTAAAAGCCCACCTCCTAGCCAGCCCACCAGGCCCCTCTCTCTCACCAACCGCACACACCCAGGCACACACACGTACGCGACGCCAGAAGGGGATCGAACCCCAACCCAATCACCTGCCTCCTCCCGTCGAGCGCCGCCAGCCTTCCTCGCTCGCCATGGCCAGGAGGCCATGCCCCGCCGCCGTTCGCCTCCTCCTCCGGCCTCTTCTCCGACCTCCTGCCGCACGGCTCTCCTCCCCTTCCCCGAGCTCCGGCCACCCGCCTCCCGTCTCCCGCTCCCCTCGCTCGGGAGGAGCTCGAGCATCCCGCCTCCCGCCGGCGAGCGGCGCGCCGTCGACGCCCAGGAACCTCCCCGCCGCCCCCACCTCCAAGTTCCTCCCCTCCGCCCCCGCCGCCAAGTCCCTCCCCGTCGTCCTAGCCGCACTGGTGTGCTTGCCGTTCCCGTGCGCGGTAGCTCCTCCTCCCTCCGATATTTGCCTCTACCCTGGCTGAGATCGATGTTCTCGTCGCCCTAAGCCCTGCTCCTTGCTCCTCATCGCCTGCCGCTGCATGGTGCTGCTACGGCCGGTCTCCTCGTCAACCTCCTTCCTTGATGCCCGTTGGGTGCTCGACGAAACGACGGCAAGAAGTTGGTAGCTTGCGGGCATGTGTTCGTGCCCATATGGTTTTCTCTTGGGGCCGAGGTCTTTGTGCCCGTGTCTTCCTGACCATGACGCCACGGAGATGTACACCAAACGGTACCGCATCGACAAGATCATCGCCGACAAGTACCGCCACCCCGAGGACCTCGGACCAAACCACAACCACGACTACACCTTCGACAAGATCTCCGCTTCGTGTCCGCCGTTGTACCACGAAGACTCCACATTTGCCATCGACCACGAAGACGATGAAGTTGCGGGTTGGCCACGACTACTCCGTCTTCTTCCGTGACGATGACGTCGCCACCCCGACACGTACCTCGTCGCCAAGTTCTCCGACAAGAACAAATTTGTGTATCCTTGCCGTGTCCGCGTTGTGTTGGTCGCCTTCGTGCGCGCCATGAAGACGGGAACCGCCATGATCTCCTACATGGATGCGACGAGTACCTCGACCACGTCTACTTCCTCTTCGGACCTCGATGAAAAGATCGACAACGACCACCGATGACGTGAACGACTACCTCGGCTACGGAACGAGAACGACTACTTCCACTACTTCCTCGACGTCGACTACTTTCCCTACAGTGAGGTAGGCGCCTGTCAAGTCCTGTCACTGACAGAGGGGACAGGACATGTCGGGGGGCCTACTCTGTGAGACTGACAGGGTGGACAGGTCCCATCAGCCGAACGGCGCGGCGACTTCCCGCACCCGCGTAGGCGAGAAGCCGGAGGCGTGCTCTGCTTCACAGTAGGCATGTCCCATCAGTTGTACCTTTTAGTCTTTGTTTATTCGGCTGGGCACCAGTATATAAGGTGCCCTGCCCCCTCCTGCGCGAGGGACGTTACCCCAGATCGCATTTATTACAAGAGCTAGCATCACAGAGAGAGAGAGAGCAGCAGAGTGGCTACTCGGCTGAGAGGCAAAGTTGTACTGTGGCTACTCGGAAATCATACATACAGAAAGATAGACAGGACTAGGGGTGTTACCTCCACACGAGGGCCCCGTACCTGGGTAGTTCTTGTTGTTTGCAGTGTTACCTGAGCATGGCTACTCGCCGTGCGATCTCTCCCCGGATACCTACAGCGTCCATCGGTCCCAAACTTAAGTCATCCCATGGCATCTGTCTTCTCCACACCACGAAACTTATTAGGCATGATTTAGTAATAAGTGGATGTGACAACTCATTGATCCGGTCAATCCATGAATTGTCACATCCCTTTACAACTGGATCATCCCTTTACAAATGTGAGTAACAAGACTCGATCTTTTGGTGTGTGGAAATGAGTCAGCCCCTCCCCCCACCACTAGGCACTGTCTTATTTTGCAATTATTTGTTAACTAAAATAAAGAAGAATCCAAATAAGTAGAATAAAAATGCGATCAGATCCTAAGACTTGTAACAACCCAGCTTCCTAGACCTAGTTGAGAGAACGTATTTTAGTCGTAACTCATTTGTGTGCGTACATATCATGCATTTGCATACTCATGCATTTACACATGGATTTAAACTGAAGTAACTCAATTGCATTAGAGCAGCTAAATACGATACTTGAGCGAGGTTACTCTCGAGTCTCGACTTATTGAATGTCCGAGCCAAAGTTAAGGAGTGTTCAAGTTTATCGAGTGTGAATGCTCAAGAGTGTGGTTAGTCTTTCCGAAGTGGTTTTATTTTCAAGTATTAAAAGGGTTCACCGGCTTATTTTCGCTAACTCGTGTAGTTACTCACGAGGCCAAAAGATCGCCAACTAAGGGAATTTATATACTCCTATTTGAAAATAATTTTCTGATAAAACATTTTGTTTTTGAAAATATCCAAAGCGTTACTTGGCATAAAATAAAATGTCCATATTTTAGACAACAGAGGTAAATGGCAGAAATATTTTCTTGACTACACTATTTATTAATTTTGTAAAGTGGTAGAATTCTATCAGGCCATTGTGGTACAGAGAGCAACCAAAACCATTTTGGTATTCAGAGTTACTGGCCGCACCAGTTGGTACCTAGCACTTTGAGCGGATAGCTAACAGCTACAGTACCAAAGCTTGTAAAGAAATATCAGGGACATGAACCGACTAGAGGCAATAGCTTTTGAGGTGCCGTACAACAGCTTGTCACTCCACTCAGCTTTATCCCCATCGCCCTTCTCTTGAGAAACCAAGAACCGAACCCAATACCATGACCATGGCCGTGACCTAGGAGAGCCAAACATCAGGGAGGCACGGAGTTGGAGAAAGGAAGCGATTCAGGGGAGGAGAATACCTGGAGCAGCCGTGAGTGGCGGCAAAGCAAACAGAGTCGACGACCGGCCGCCAGAACAGAGCAGCGAGAGCACAAGGGAGATTGAGAGGCCAAATCCCAGCCATAACTTGATTCAGGAATCCTTGAGTTCAGGTACAGCTCATATGGGAGGCCACCAACAACCGATTTTCGTTTTGAGACCACTTCCTTGATTTCTTGGGTGAAAATCTGCTGCCTTGTTGTGTCGTTTTGGTACTTGGTTCTTGAATAGGTAGTTTCATTGCCTGTATGTGTGGGAACCTGCTGTATGTGAGTAAGAAAGTAAACTAAATTGGCAAAGTAGTGAGTTCAGTTTAGTTATTCAAACTTTTGTAGATATCTGGAGTAGCAATATACTGTCATGTAAATAAGAATCAGGTTCAGAACTTCATCCCGAGCATCTAGTACATATAATTCTATCGGAAGTAATTCTCAGTTCCACAACCACACTTCACCTGAGTCTTTAATTCGTTGTTGTTCCTGTTTCATGGTAGAACAGTAGTATCTGTAAAAGTATCAAGTGGAATCTTGTAAAAGTGGGCAAGAGAGTGAAGTACAATATATAGTTTCAGAGTTAAGCTATACGCAACAAGAAAGTTTTGCTTTATAGTTTGCTAACCAGAGGATGGTAGAGTTTCTGTACCATTTTGATGCTAATATCAGTTTACACACGCATCCAACTACTAGGAGTTTGTTGTTCATCTAACACACTTTCCTGTAGTTTTGTATATGTGTACAGTAACTGAATTTTTGACTACCTATGTTCTGGTCCGAAAATGAAGTAAACTGGGGAAATAGAATTGGTATGTTCAAAGTTAGAGAGGAGGCTTAATACAGTAAACTTTATTTTTTTTTAAAGTTGAGTTAGCAGGTGTATGGTACTAGTACGTACAATAGCTATTGTCTAGTGCTTAACAAATATATCTAACATCTGAAATTGGTCAATTGTATGTTCTCAAGCTTAGGATTGTTGCATCTTGCCCTGCTTATGCATTGCTCGCCTATCTAAGCCGAAGAATGATTAAATTGCTCATACTTGGCTCTAGTTATTGGTGGGAGTAGCACTGCTACTGGTCATGCTATCAGCTTTCGACATTGGACTAAAATTTCAGGAAAACGACCAAGCTGAGCTAACTACAGTCATGTTTTCTCAGTGAAGTAAATAAAATAATTTGAGACTAATTTAAGTGAGAGGAAAAAAATATATGAATCATTAGTTGTCGTCAGCATATAGATGTTTAACCTTCAGTCTTGATTGTAAATTATTTCTTTAAAATAATTTGATGTTTAATCTTCAGTCTTGATTGTAAATTATTTCTTTAAAATAATTTGATCTGTACAGCTGAAATTCATCCAAATTTGGTAAAATAGTAAACATCAATTATCATGAGTATATCATAAGCATCATTTGCATTTCATAATTTGGATGCATATTTTATTGGATAAGTCCTTATCGGACTTTATTGGTTTTCAGACGCGGGAGTTCACCAAGCCAACCTGTCGAACTCCATTACTTATCCATTACCAGGCAAGTCCAGTTTCTTTGATCATGTCCGTTGATGCTATTTGATAACTTTTCCCCCTCGACTATAACTTGCACAAAAAGCAAAATATATTTTCTAAAGTGAATGAATCTAGATAGAGATCGCCATTCTTGGGCGTGACATTGGTTGGTGGTGGAACTCTGGAAAGGTGCCGAAGGCACATCGGAAGGTGAGTTCCACTACAATGGGTTTCATCAGGATAAATAACAATTGATCACCTTGTGCTTAAGCGCCGTAGCGACAGCGTTAACCACATACCGTATGGGCGAGGCTTAGCTAAAGTAACTTTGTCCTATGTCATACGACCCCTGGGAGGGCAAGACCTCAGTGGTTGGATCTGTAGTATCAACTGCTGGGAAGGTAGTCTGGGCCTGCCGTGCCAGCTACGGTAATGCTGGATCCGGAGTATCGGCATTGAGACCGGTAGTCCTGGCCTGTCGTGCGGGACTACGACGCGGCGTATGATAGAAAGACGGCGAAACGGCTTTGTGATCTAATGGTCTGGGTGTGAGTGCGACGGCATGAACGCCACGACTGTTGGTCGTTTGTGGGTAAAGTAACGCACCTCTGCAGAGTGTAAATATTGTGGCTTGTCACTTCATGTTCCTGGTTGGAACTGCGAACGCGGCAGGAAAGGAGTCCATAGGGGACTCTAGCAGCCTGTGAGACAGGGATCATAGTTCTTTGATAAAATATGACTCTCTTACCTTACAAAATGCATTCTTTTGAGAACACCGTTATTCTCAGTAGTAATAGTGCATTAAACACCATCTCCTATGCCTGGACTTGTTGAGTACCTCCTGTACTCATCCCTTGTACAATAATATATATAGGTTGTGAGCCGACCAACGAGGAGGACGTGGTCTACGTAGAGGTCGGAGAAGAAGCCACTGAAGAGCAGACTCCGGCGGAGGACGAGGATTGTGTGGACTACTATTTCGAGTACCGTCAGGGACACACCGATGAGTAGACATCAACTCGGAAGCGAGATGAGAGTGTAGTATATGACTTTTGCTATACCAACTGGAACGCTTTTAAATTCCTCGTACTTTTGGTAACTCAGTTTGTAAGTTTTATGTTGGCACTTAAGTTTGTAATATAAGTTTGTAGTAATGGACCGCTGCAATGCTGTTGTTGTGCTACTCTGTACGATGTGTTGTTGATGAGAAGGCACTTCATCCTCAATATGTCAAAGACCAACATAATACTCGAAAGGGTAGTATGTGGGTCGCCGCAGACTCTTTTCCTTTAGTTTTTTTTTTGTTTTTTTTTCAATCCGAAAAACAAAAATAAATTATGACTAACAGCCGCGTGCCAAATCTCCACGGAATCAGCCTCACGTAGGGTTCCACTCGCCAGCGTCTACGCGCCAAATCTCCACCAGCCAGCGTCTACGCGCCAAATCTCCACCACACCGCGCTCCTGACCCACTCGGCTACTCCTCCACTGAAAGCGACCTCCACAGAAAGCCTCCACTTCGTCCTCCCGGCCCAAGAGCGGTTGCCACGGCTTCTCCCTCCCCCGTCCTCGGCGTCGTTCTCAAACAATGACTGGTAAGCCATGGTTCCCTCCCTTCCCCATCCTCAACCAAACGATCCGATGTGGGTTAGATGCCGACAGATCTAGATTTGATACCGGCGGATGTAGGTCATCGTTGATGTTTTAAGTTACCACCGGCCATGGATCTAGCTCACGCTACCGTTACAGGGCCCTCGGAGATCGTTTCCCCCACCCAGTTGGAGATCAACCTGAACAAGGCCTCGGAGCTCGCAAAGCCCCCTGTTATTCAGATAGCCGAGGTAAATAGCATATAAATTAGTTTTGTAGACAAAGGTTCTCTTAAGATTCATCTATCTCCTTTCGCCTTCGTCGACACTTCTTTGATTTTTATTCTTTTCGTATTTGGCCATAGGACCACAGTGCAGGCTGTGACTTCTGCAGCATGTCGCGTACTGAAATTCAGAAATTCATGCAGAAGTCAGTTGAGACAATTCAGAAATTGGTGCAACAGTCAGTTGAGACAATTGAATCTCATCGTCTCTCTGAAGTTTGCAACCTGGCTGATGATACCAGCGCTGAGAAGCTAATATGTTTCGTCTGCTGCGAGGACAGACTGGACAGGACGACGAAAGCTTCAAAAATGCTAGCACTCGAGTTGGAACTGCGGGAGCAAAAGAGAAGCTATATAATTATGCACGGCTTGGTTACTAAGCTTGATTCTGAGCTGAAGAGTGCGAAGAAAACTTTGAAAGTAGCCGAAGAGAAGTGAGACATGCTCCAGAGGGGAAAAGACACCCTGTTGGAGAGTGCGAAGGAAACCAATGTGAAGTTGAGATACATTCTTAGTTTCTTGCAAAATCATGGAATGAGGTAAAACTACTTTTTTCTTTAATTAGATTATGTCAACCTGCAATGCTTGCCAATGAGTCTAACTTTTATTCATTTCTCTGTTTTGTTGCATGTGCCGATGATTAAACTAGGCAATGCTAAAATCCAAAGGATTACTCCCCAGTACCTAGTAGAGTTTACACGGACATTGTTTGTTCATGCTCCCTGGTCCTGTGGAGGTTGGCCCTTTGGACTTTTTTTGCAATGTATGTATGAGGCTTGCTTATTTTATGTTCATTCTCTGTTCTGTGTGCCGATGATTAAACTCTGCACCTTCTCTCGGTGAGATATTTGCACTTACCTAGTGTTGTGTACAACTACATTTGTTCTGCATCTTCCTTGGTAAGTGTTGGATGATCTCATTGATTTCTGTGTGCTTCTTTACTATGAGGCCCCAATTATGATTTTATATGTAATGCATGAGCCATATTAGTTTTGCATATTCCTTGGCAAGTGTTCGATAATTTCATTGATTTGTGTGTGCTTCTTTACTATGAGGCCCCTATCTAGGCTTGGTTCTCTGCCTATGATTAATATGCAGCAATGTCTCCAACAGTTGGCGTACCATAGAAAAAAGAGTGCCATATTTGTGTTTGATCAGAGTGTCGATGACTAAACTGTGCAATGTTAAAATGCAGAGGGAGACTCCTCTAGACCTAGTAGCGTTTACAAGGACCTAGTAGCTTGTTTATGCCACCGGGTCTAGCGGTTTATCACCCCTGTACTTGTGTCATTTGTACACTTGAGACAGTTTTGTCACTCATCTTTGTATGTTTGGAAGTAAATCTGCTTATTTTTTGTAGATGTGCTAAACATGTATGATGCTTTTCTACTAGTGTTTTTGTGGACACGGTTTCGGAAAGTTCCAGTGGATGATATGAACCTCTGGATGTGGCTTTAGAATGCATGCTGACATAGGAAAATATCCGTTGAATGATGTGAAACTGTGGATGTGGCTTCGGAGTGGATGTTGGCATAAAAAAGTTCTGGTTAACTATGGACCTGTTGTTGAACCTTTTTTTATGCTAATTTCAGTTACTATAAATCTCCTATCTTTTCGGAGTGCATGTAACCGGGATGATGGCGCGGAACAGACATCGAAGAGGGCGAGGAGGCAGTATATTGGTATTAGTACTATGGTATCCATTGTTGCAAATGTAAAACCATGTCCATTTGTTTCCATTTTGGAGTGAATTTTATAATTTAGATCTTTTATATATTCGGT
Source organism: Alopecurus myosuroides (assembly GCA_028641055.1). Lineage (NCBI taxonomy): Eukaryota > Viridiplantae > Streptophyta > Magnoliopsida > Poales > Poaceae > Alopecurus > Alopecurus myosuroides. The sequence goes on along the minus strand of CM054057.1, from coordinate 309,632,001 downwards.
AATTTGGTTGACACTCGCCATGTGGGATACCCGGTCACCTCTCCTCTCCACTCCTAAACTGTGGATAATGCAGCGGCTCCCCATACGGGCGCAGAACACTCTCCTCTCTACTCCTAAACTGTCTGCTTGTGCCACACCTCTCTACTCCCCTTCGCTGTGCACAGATCCACCGGTACCATGTCTGGCCGTCGCGAGGAGGGCCGCCAACAGCAGATCCCCACGTACTTTCCCCGGCGCAACGTGCAAGGCGCGGAGCGTGCGCGTGCCCGCGAGGCGTACCGGCGCGAGGTGCATCAGGCCAACTCGTCCCGCGCACCACCACCTCCGGCTCCACCCATCGCACCTTCGGACGTCGAGGAGGAAGAAGAGGAGGAGTATCTCGCCATCAAGTTCCACAACGAGGCCCTGAAGTGGCCCCACATGCAGGCGGGGATTTTAGCATCCTTAGAGAGTTTCGCGGCAGAAGAGCTCCGGGAAGTGAGGCTCGCCCGGCATTTCACTGTCAAGCTAGATGCCGACACCGCGGAAGCGATCCGCCATTCGATGTAGAATGAAGATGCGGCAGCGCTGGCGGAGGCACGGTGGCGCACCCTTGGTTAGGACGCTAGGTCTGGTGTCTATCCTTTTCTTTTTGTGATTTGTTTCAGAAACGGCTTGTTCACTGTTAACTGTGATGATTTTGAAGATTATGTGCATGCTTAATTTCAAAGATTATGTGCATGCTTATTTACCGTGGATGACAAGTGGGGTCCAGGCATCAATTGGTCAGTCGTAGCCAGTCAAAGCAGTCAAACAGGGCAGGATGTGTGGCCCTAAGAAAAATTCGCGACGTTCTACGTGACCAGGCAAGTTTCGTCAAATGCAACTGGGCTCTTAGTGGGCTACTGGGCCGGAGACGAAAATCCTCGACGTAAAACTAGCAAGAAGTCGAGCAAAACCAGTCCGCAACGGACCAAACCAATACGTCGAGAGCAAACTCCACTTTTCAGCCATTCGCGACGGAAACGCTCGACGTTATCAAAACGTTCCGCTCAAAACGTTCCGGATCGCACGGAATTTGGTAGTGATTTGAAAAGTTCAGAGAATTTCAGTGTGAAGTTGAAAATCATCGTAACAGAAAGATTAAATTTCTACGATCTGATCGTGGAGGTGAATATCTAAGTTACGAGTTTGGCATGCATATGAAACAATGTGGAATAGTTTCACAACTCACACCTGCCGAAACACCACAGCGTAATGGTGTTTCCGAACGTCGTAATCGTACTTTATTGGATATGGTTCGATCTATGATGTCTCTTACAGATTTGCCACTATTGTTTTGGGGTTATGCACTAGTGACCGCTGCATTCACTTTAAATAGGGCACCATCTAAATCCGTTGAAACGACATCGTATGAATTATGGTTTGGAAACAAACCTAAGCTGTCATTTCTAATAGTTTGGGGATGCGATGTTTATGTGAAGAAGCTTCAACCTGATAAACTCGAACCCAAAGCGGAAAAATGCGTCTTCATAGGATACCCTAAAGAAATAATTGGGTACACCTTCTATCATAGATCCGAAGGCAAGATTTTCGTTGCCAGGAATGGATCCTTTTTGGAGAAGGAGTTTCTCTCGAAAGATGTGAATAGTAGGAAGGTAGAACTCGACGAGGTTATTGAACCTTCTCTTGTCGGAATGGCGAGTAGCGCAGCGCCGGAAGTTGTTCCGGTGCCGACCCCGTCAGTTGAAGAGAGAGCTAATGATCAAGATCATGAAACTCTAGAAAAGGAAACTACCGCACCTCGCAGGTCATCTAGGGAACGAACAGCTCCTGAACTGTATGGAGATCCCGTATTAAACTTTATGGTAGATGGAGGTGACGACCCTGCGACGTATGATGAAGCGATGATGAGCCCAGATTCCAACAAATGGCTTGAAGCCATGAAATCCGAAATAGGATCCATGTACGAAAACCAAGTTTGGACTTTGGTGGACTTACCCGATGACTGCAAAGCCGTTGAGAACAAATGGATCTTTAAAAAGAAAACTGACGCTGATGGTAATGTGACCATCTATAAAGCTCGACTTGTCGCAAAAGGTTTCCGATAAATTCAAGGAGTTGACTACAATGAGACTTTCTCACCAGTAGCGATGCTTAAGTCAGTTAGGATTATGTTAGCAGTTGCTGCATTTTTTGATTATGAAAACTGGCAGATGGATGTCAAAACGGAGTTCCTTAATGGTGACATTGAGGAAGGGTTGTATATGATGCAACCCAAAGGTTTTGTTGATCCTAAGGATGCTGACAAGGTGTGCAAGCTTCAACGTTCCATTTATGGACTGAAGCAAGCATCCCGGAGTTGGAACCTCCGTTTTGATAAGGTGATCAAAGGGTTTGGATTTGTCCAAACATACGGAGAAGCTTGTAAATATATGTGGATGACATATTGTTGATTGGAAATGATATAGAACTTTTAAAAAGCGTAAAAGGTTATTTGAACAGTAGTTTTTCGATGAAATACCTCGGTGAAACAACTTATATATTAGGCATCAAAATCTACAGGGATAGATCAAGGCGCTTAATTGGACTTTCGTGTGACGCCCCGAGATCGGGCACTATGCAGATTTCGGTATTTCCACCCAATCCGCATAATAACCGATTTCAGGTTGCCACTTGTGATAACATTACAACAGTTCACGAATAATCCACAACAACAACAGAAAAGATATATACAAGAAGACTCAAACGAGTCAAGGATACAACTGATACATTACAAAGATCCAAATAACAGCGGAAGAAACAACATAGCGTCCGACTACGGACAAGATACAAATTGGACTAAGAGTCCTGAAGATAACCGAAGGCGTCCAACCCCTGCCCAGGCCAAGCCGGAGGGATTCCCAAGCTAACGTCGTCAGACTTCAAACCTGTTGACTGCAATGTGGAATATGCAGCCACGAAATGGATTCGTGGGTCAGTACGGTTAAGTACTGGCAAACGGATAAACCATACTCACAAGATACCAGCGTAACCAATCATCACAAGTTACAAATACTTTGGGTACAACGGAAAGGAAGGGATTATTGCAAAAAAACGGCAGCGGGCTGCACTAACCAACTACAGAGACTCGCTACAACATCCGGCTAAAAGAAAAGGGATAAGATAGCGTATCAGAACCAACTACAACTACTCACCAAACAATACCCATCCAATGTTACCCCCTACTAAGGAAGCAACCCAAGGAAACTCACACTGTTGATTAGGGTGACATTCATTTTTATGGTGGAGGTAATCTATATTACTAGTCAAGTTATCATCGTTAAGTGTAAGTTGTCTGAGTACTTGTTAGCCAGCACTTTCACCAAGTCATCCATAACCGCGGACAACACGGCTTCTCGAGAAGATTTAACCCTGCAGGGATGCACCAATTTGGCCGTACACGTAAGAATGACCCGCCAGGCGGGGAGCAAACCCACCAAGCAGGCCACTCAACACAACCCAACTCTTCTTCGCATAAAGCCCAAAGAACCCCGTGCAGTTGAGCGCACGGCTAATCAAGCCCCACGAAGAAAAGGGGACCCTCATAGCACTCTAAGAACGTGTCTCCCTAAATGCCGACTACAAAAGTTCCACCCTGGCGCCAAGGGTTCGCACCTGCATATGCATGCGGCAAATGGAAAACCCGAACTAAATTAGGCGATTTGGACGAGATGCGAATCGAATCAGAATTGCGGGGGCGCCCATACTCGCTTCCCACATGCGGTTAGTGCGCTCATCATGGATCAATGGCCAAGACCCTTTTCCTAATTAGGGTCGACACTAGCAGGCCTCAAAACCACGTCGGGCCTCCTGCCGGTGCCTTATCATCAAATTATTATTACCCAAAACATTAACATGTTGTTGATTGAATTGAAACCCAACTATCAAACTAAACAGGTGTTAAGACGGACAACAGTACTAGAGCGCAAACAACACTAAGCATGCAACTACGACACAAGGCCAACATGGTAAACAAACAACAGTTAATAGGAAGTGGAAGGAAGGCTATATCATGGCTGCAAGGTAAACATATGATAGGATCGAGACACAAGCATCGAATCATAAGGCTAGCATAAGAACAACGGAAAGAATCGGTAACAAGTGATGAAAGGCAGCCATTTGGCAGCAAGTGAGTATACTTTCCTGGAATCCAGCAAGTAGAGATACATCCGCAGAACTTGTCGTTGCTCACATCATCTCAACGTTCTATCCGCGAAGAAGCAACGAACCTCGAACAAACACCGGATGCAACAATTACTACTACGGCAAAAGATCCAGCATGATCAAGATATGGATGCATGACAAGTTTAAGGATGCATCAAGATAAACTAGTTGACATGATAAACATATTTAAATGGGCTCATATGCAATTTGGTTGGCATATGGAAAAGCCCATGAATTAATGTTGAATTAAATGATCTACAAATAACCATCATGTGAAAGTTTATTAGAATGATGCATGGATGAGGAAAACAATGAGAAAACAACAATAGCTTCAATTTGAAATGTTGTTTACCAAGTTTGGAATTTTATTTATTAAGTTATGAAATTTGGCTTCTTAAAGAAGTTACACAAGCATTTGTTGTTTTCACCCATTTTAAAGGTTCAAAACAGATTAAAAAAATTATATTTGAAAAGAACACAAAATTTTAGATGGAATACATATTTCATTTGTTGAATTTGGATTTTAGATGAGCAACTTATTAAATTGACAATTTTAAATGCATTAATTAAGAAATAGTTGTTTTCAGCAATTTAAATTATTCAAAATAGAAAACAAAGTTTATATTTGGAAAGCTTATTCAATTTTTCATGGAAAACATATTTTACATGTTGGAATTGGATTTGAATTGCCCAAGTTATGAATTTTGCAATTTAATAGGTTTAATTAAAGCATTGAATTATTGCACCACTTTTAATTAGGGCAAACAGTAAACAAATTGTATTGAAAAGGTTGAAAACATGTAGCAAATGTTTCACTGAACATTTTGAGCTATTAAACATAATTTTTGGGTTATTATTGAATTTATTATGCAATTTTTCATAAGCATTCTTATTCTGCCCTTTTTAGTAAACAGAAGGAAACATGCTCAAAATTAATTCAATTGTGACCAAATAAAATACCAATGTGTAGAGTTTGTTAAGACAAATTTTTAGAGCCCAAGTTTGCTCAAATTGGATGAACAGAACTAAAGTTATGAAATTCCAACGTTTCAACTTTTAATTGCATTTTCAGTAATTAATTATTTTGTGCAAAAAGTATTACAGAAACATGTTGCAATTTTGATACTAATGGAAAGAGCACAAAATTATGAATCCACAGGAATTTGAATCATTCAAAATGGAGCAAAATTCAATTTGTTGTTGATTTTACAAATAATGAAACAGATCTGTGTTTCTGGAATTCGGGCAAAAAAAAGGAAAAGGCAGAAAAAAGGTGTGGCTTTTGCTGCGGAAGGGGGGGATCGAACCCAAGACCTGCTGGGTGTGCACGCACGGTGCTAGCCACTGGGCTACTGATCCGGTTGTTGATAGGTATAGGAGCGATAGAGTTTGAGGTAACGCTTCGGGATATCCTAACTGACGAATCTGAAACCGACCGGGAAACAAGACGACGATCAACGACCACGACTGCCGGCGGCAGGGGGCCGTTGCGTGCGCGGGCGGGGGCACCTGCTGGCCGCGGAGGGAGGAGGAGAAGGGGGAGAGGGGAGAGGAGAGAGGAGAGAGGAGAGAGGGCGAGGGGGGAGACTCACCGCGGCCCTGTCGAGGCGCAGCGAGGCGCAGCGACAGAGAGGTGATGGTCGGCGACGGCGGCAAGACGGCGACGGAGAGGCCGGCCTGGTGGTCCTCCACGCCAACCAAGACGACGGGGGCGACGAGGGTGATGCCCCGTTTCCATTCCCGCAGGAAACAGGGCCCGACGGTGACCACGGTGACCGCGCCAAGCTCCCCAACTCCGGCCATGGCACAGCTTCAGAAAACTCAGAAAGGGGAGCAGAGATACAGATAGAAAAGGGAGGGGAAGGAGGTGGAAGAAGAGAGGGGGGCGGCGGCTAGGAGGAGGAGATGGGAGAAGGGTGAGGCCTAGGGTTTGGAGGAGGGGAGGAGTGCTTTAAGGTGGGGGGGGGAGCAGGTGGAGGTGGGGATCGGTGCTGCTTTCCACCTGTGCGTACGGACAGAGGTAGGGGAAGAGGGGTAGCGGGCCAGAGGGAGGTGGGCTGGGGTGGCAGGTGGGCTTTGGCCTGCCTCTCCCCCTTTGTTTTGTTTTTTTTTGCTTCTATTTTTTTTTGTAGGAAAGAGAGAGAGAGAAAGAAAGAGGGGTTAGGGGTTTTATTTTTTATGAATTAATTTTTATTGAATTTCAAAACAGTAAGAACAAAGGTAAGTGAACTTTATTTTCAAAATTTTCAACTTGCCAAAGTGATTTGAATTTGTCATTTGAATTTTCAAATAGGGTTTTTAATGAAAGGGGATTTTATTAACCAAGCAAATTTTAATTCCAACTCATGTTCTTAATGAAACAATTTGAGTTGATAACAAAGGTGCTTTGTTTGAGAAGTTAAAATTGGTTTGAATTTTTAGGTTGGTTTGAAAACAAGTGCAATGAATATGATGCATAATGCTATGCGATGAAAAAGAAAACAACAAGCAACTTTCTATTTGGGAAAAACCCCGGGTGTTACAGCCGACACCACTAACAATGGGATTGCGCCCTCGCAATCCGCCCACGAACACGAGGGAAAAGAAGTTCGACTATCGATTCTTCATGCGTCCAGTTGATCTCCTCGACACCACTAACAAGGGAATCTTGCTCGGGCTGATGACGATGTTCTTCCACCAGGAATCTTCCGATGATCGAACCTATTAGGTTAAAGGCTGAGAAAACGTCCACCCACGTAGGATCCTAGAACTTTGAAAGATTGAGAGGGAGAGAGACTCCAAAACAAATAAGATGGGAGGGGAAATAGAATAGAGATAAGGAGAAAACAATAATCCTATTGAGATGTTTCCAAAATAGTTTAGCAGAAATAGTTTTTTGACACTCTAGAAACAACGACCGTTAGCGAGGTTATCCTACAGGCTTTGCGGACCCGTTGCTTCGATAACCATTCGTATCGAAACAACATTGGGAATCGGAAACCATGCTCTGATACCATTTGTGACGCCCCGAGATCGGGCACTATGCAGATTTCGGTATTTCCACCCAATCCGCATAATAACCGATTTCAGGTTGCCACTTGTGATAACATTACAACAGTTCACGAATAATCCACAACAACAACAGAAAAGATATATACAAGAAGACTCAAACGAGTCAAGGATACAACTGATACATTACAAAGATCCAAATAACAGCGGAAGAAACAACATAGCGTCCGACTACGGACAAGATACAAATTGGACTAAGAGTCCTGAAGATAACCGAAGGCGTCCAATCCCTGCCCAGGCCAAGCCGGAGGGATTCCCAAGCTAACGTCGTCAGACTTCAAACCTGTTGACTGCAATGTGGAATATGCAGCCACGAAACGGATTCGTGGGTCAGTACGGTTAAGTACTGGCAAGCGGATAAACCATACTCACAAGATACCAGCGTAACCAATCATCACAAGTTACAAATACTTTGGGAACAACGGAAAGGAAGGGATTATTGCAAAGAAGCGGCAACGGGCTGCACTAACCAAGTACAGAGACTCGCTACAACATCCGGCTAAAAGAAAAGGGATAAGATAGCGTATCAGAACCAACTACAACTACTCACCAAACAATACCCATCAAATGTTACCCCCTACTAAGGAAGCAACCCAAGGAAACTCACACTGTTGATTAGGGTGACATTCATTTTTATGGTGGAGGTAATCTATATTACTAGTCAAGTTATCATCGTTAAGTGTAAGTTGTCTGAGTACTTGTTAGCCAGCACTTTCACCAAGTCATCCATAACCGCGGACAACACGGCTTCTCGAGAAGATTTAACCCTGCAGGGATGCACCAATTTGGCCGTACACGTAAGAATGACCCGCCAGGCGGGGAGCAAACCCACCAAGCAGGCCACTCAACACAACCCAACTCTTCTTCGCATAAAGCCCAAAGAACCCCGTGCAGTTGAGCGCACGGCTAATCAAGCCCCACGAAGAAAAGGGGACCCTCATAGCACTCTAAGAACGTGTCTCCCTAAATGCCGACTACAAAAGTTCCACCCTGGCGCCAAGGGTTCGCACCTGCATATGCATGCGGCAAATGGAAAACCCGAACTAAATGAGGCGATTTGGACGAGATGCGAATCGAATCAGAATTGCGGGGGGCGCCCATACTCGCTTCCCACATGCAGTTAGTGCGCTCATCATGGATCAATGGACAAGACCCTTTTCCTAATTAGGGTCGACACTAGCAGGCCTCAAAACCACGCCGGGCCTCCTGCCGGTGCCTTATCATCAAATTATTATTACCCAAAACATTAACATGTTGTTGATTGAATTGAAACCCAACTATCAAACTAAACAGGTGTTAAGACGGACAACATGACTAGAGCGCAAACAACACTAAGCATGCAACTACGACACAAGGCCAACATGGTAAACAAACAACAGTTAATAGGAAGTGGAAGGAAGGCTATATCATGGCTGCAAGGTAAACATATGATAGGATCAAGACACAAGCATCGAATCATAAGGCTAGCATAAGAACAACGGAAAGAATCGGTAACAAGTGATGAAAGGCAGCCATTTGGCAGCAAGTGAGTATACTTGCCTGGAATCCAGCAAGTAGAGGTACATCCGCAGAACTTGTCGTTGCTCACATCATCTCAACGTCCTATCCGCGAAGAAGCAACGAACCTCAAACAAACACCGGATGCAACAATTACTACTACGGCAAAAGATCCAGCATGATCAAGATATGGATGCATGACAAGTTTAAGGATGCATCAAGATAAACTAGTTGACATGATAAACATATTTAAATGGGCTCATATGCAATTTGGTTGGCATATGGAAAAGCCCATGAATTAATGTTGAATTAAATGATCTACAAATAACCATCATGTGAAAGTTTATTAGAATGATGCATGGATGAGGAAAACAATGAGAAAACAACAATAGCTTCAATTTGAAATGTTGTTTACCAAGTTTGGAATTTTATTTATTAAGTTATGAAATTTGGCTTCTTAAAGAAGTTACACAAGCATTTGTTGTTTTCACCCATTTTAAAGGTTCAAAACAGATAACAAAATTTATATTTGAAAAGAACACAAAATTTTAGATGGAATACATATTTCATTTGTTGAATTTGGATTTTAGATGAGCAAGTTATTAAATTGACAATTTTAAATGCATTAATTAAGAAATAGTTGTTTTCAGCAATTTAAATTATTCAAAATAGAAAACAAAGTTTATATTTGGAAATATTATTCAATTTTGCATGGAAAACATATTTTACATGTTGGAATTGGATTTGAATTGCCCAAGTTATGAATTTTGCAATTTAATAGGTTTAATTAAAGCATTGAATTATTGCACCACTTTTAATTAGGGAAAACAGTAAACAAATTGTATTGAAAAGGTTGAAAACATGTAGCAAATGTTTCACTGAACATTTTGAGCTATTAAACATAATTTTTGGGTTATTATTGAATTTATTATGCAATTTTTCATAAGCATTCTTATTCTGCCCTTTTTAGTAAACATAAGGAAACATGCTCAAAATTAATTCAATTATGACCAAATAAAATACCAATGTTTAGAGTTTGTTAAGACAAATTTTTAGAGCCCAAGTTTGCTCAAATTGGATGAACAGAACTAAAGTTATGAAATTCCAAAGTTTCACCTTTTAATTGCATTTTCAGTAATTAATTATTTTGTGCAAAAAGTATTACAGAAACATGTTGCAATTTTGTTACTAATGTAAAGAGCACAAAATTATGAATCCACAGGAATTTGAATCATTCAAATTGGAGCAAAATTCAATTTGTTGTTGATTTTACAAATAATGAAACAGATCTGTGTTTCTGGAATTCGGGCAAAAAAAGGAAAAAGGCAGAAAAAAGGTGTGGCTTTTGCTGCGGAAGGGGGGGATCGAACCCAAGACCTGCTGGGTGTGCGCGCACGGTGCTAGCCACTGGGCTACTGATCCGTTTGTTGATAGGTATAGGAGCGATAGAGTTTGAGGTAACGCTTCGGGATATCCTAACTGACGAATCTGAAACCGACCGGGAAACAGGACGACGATCAACGACCACGACTGCCGGCGGCAGGGGGCCGTTGCGCGCGCGGGCGGGGGCGCCTGCTGGCCACGGAGGGAGGAGGAGAAGGGGGAGAGTGGAGAGGAGAGAGGAGAGAGGAGAGAGGGCAAGGGGGGAGACTCACCGCGGCCCTATCGAGGCGCAGCGACAGAGAGGTGATGGTCGGCGACGGCGGCAAGACGGCGACGGAGAGGCCGGCCTGGTGGTCCTCCACGCCAACCAAGACGACGGGGGCGACGAGGGTGATGCCCCGTTTCCATTCCCGCAGGAAACGGGGCCCGACGGTGACCACGGTGACCGCGCCAAGCTCCCCAACTCTGGCAATGGCACAGCTTCAGAAAACTCAGAAAGGGGAGCAGAGATACAGAGAGAAAAGGGAGGGGAAGGAGGTGGAAGAAGAGAGGGGGGGCGGCGGCTAGGAGGAGGAGAGGGGAGAAGGGTGAGGCCTAGGGTTTGGAGGAGGGGAGGAGTGCTTTAAGGTGGGGGGGAGCAGGTGGAGGTGGGGATTGGTGCTGCTTTCCACCTGTGCGTACGGACAGAGGTAGGGGAAGAGGGGTAGCGGGCCAGAGGGAGGTGGGCTGGGGTGGCAGGTGGGCTTTGGCCTGCCTCTCCCCCTTTGTTTTATTGTTTTTTGCTTCTATTTTTTTTTGTAGGAAAGAGAGAGAGAGAGAAAGAAAGAGGGGTTAGGGGTTTTATTTTTTATGAATTAATTTTTATTGAATTTCAAAACAGTAAGAACAAAGGTAAGTGAACTTTATTTTCAAAATTTTCAACTTGCCAAAGTGATTTGAATTTGTCATTTGAATTTTCAAATAGGGTTTTTAATGAAAGGGGATTTTATTAACCAAGCAAATTTTAATTCCAACTCAAGTTCTTAATGAAACAATTTGAGTTGATAACAAAGGTGCTTTGTTTGAGAAGTTAAAATTGGTTTGAATGTTTAGGTTGGTTTGAAAACAAGTGCAATGAATATGATGCATAATGCTATGCGATGAAAAAGAAAACAACAAGCAACTTTCTATTTGGGAAAAACCCCGGGTGTTACATTTCGCAAAGTACATAGCTTGACAAGATTCTGAAGAAGTTTACCTATGTTCTTTCCTATGTTGCAAGGAAAAACGTTGAGTAATACTCAATGTCCAGCTACAGCAGAAGATAGAGAGAGAACGAATAAGATTCCCTATGCTTCAGCCATAGGTTCTATCATCTATGCTATGCTATGTACGAGACCGGATGTGGCACATGCTATTAGTTTGACTAGTAGGTACCAATCTGATCCAGGTTTGGAACACTGGACGGCAGTCAAGAATATCTTTAAGTACTTGAGAAGAACTAAGGATATGTTTCTTATATATGGCGGTGAAGAAGATCTTGTCGCAAGATGTTACGTCGATGCTAGCTTCGACACTGATCCGGATGCCTCTAAGTCTTAGTCCGGGTACGTATTTCTTATGAATGGAGGAGCAGTAAGCTGGAGGAGTTCCAAACAATCTGTGGTGGCGAGATCATCAACAGAAGCAGAATATGTTGCTGCCTCGGAGGCAACACAGGAAGCAGTTTGGATGAAGGAGTTCATATCCGAACTAGGCGTGGTTCCGAGTTGTGGTGACCCAGCACACCACTGCATGTGTAGTGCGCAAGTAGATGACATAAAGAAGGACTTATCCGTGAATATTACATCCCTCAGAATAGTACAACAGAAACACAACAGGTCCAGGCAAAACTATAGGATATAAACTTCATTACAAAATCTTGAGAATCTCTTTGATGAATCAAGAAGATCTCATACAAATGAACATCAGAAGAAGTAAGTCAAAGATCCAAGCTAGAGAATTACTCTAGCTCAGAACTTAATCTACTACGGCTGATGTCAGCCCTAATCTATGGCTTGTAACAGCTAAGTCCGAGAATGGTCTCCACCTACAACTTGATAGCTTCTCCTCCTCCAGCATTGTTGATGATGATGCTTTACTAGCTAAGTAGTATAAGACTCCACCTAGCTTCATGAGGTAATGATGGCTTCACGATGACGACTTCGATAGGCTTCAACTCTAAGCAGGGGATCAAACGGGAACGAATGAGTAACGAGCGTTACTCAGAAGTTCATGATATATAGTGGGTAGTTTGATGCACTATCTACAGCTTTAGACTCGAAGGAGTCATAAGCTAATGCAAGGTTTTGTAAAACTTTCTTCAAGAGGTTGCTTTTAATTCTGAAAACTATGCCCGCCAGACCATCACGGGAGCTAGAACTTCATGGAGTTGCCTTTCAGGTAGCGTTCGCAGCTCCTTCCCGGAATAGGGGGTAACATGCCACATCCTTTTACACTCTGCAGAGGTGTGTTACTTTACCCATGGGCGACCAAGACCATGTTGCACAACCAGGCTCGAGATCCTGTCCACTCCCACTCAGGTGTGGGGCCCAGTTGTTGGCCCAAGCCAAACCATGCTTCTCCGCACAACGCATGCCCACCCATTTCCACCAGTAGGTTGAACGCCTGATTCCACCCCTAACGATGGAGATCTACGCGCCCCTGGCAGACACTCATAGACCCTAGAGTCCGTGGGACGTAAGGGATCCCACCCATGTGCATGTAGTCCCGCAGAACCTACAGCGTATGTCTCTGGCAGACCGTTGACATACGAACGAGAAAAGATCACAGCTGACTTACTCCCCCCATAGAAGACCCATGGTTAACGAGGTATTTACGGCGCACCGAGTTCTGACGGCATTTGTGATTAATTCCTAGGTAATACTTTCCCATGCAGATGGAACCTTCCTTTGACCTATTCATCCTTCCTTTGATCATGCATTCTTTTGACAATAGGTGATAATACGATAGGGTTTTTGCAAATAGTTCGTTATGAAGTACTGCAAAGGATATGAGCAAGTGATGAACTTGCCTGAGATTGAAATAACCATAATAATCCATGTCTTCGGGGTTCGAGGGTCACGTAGGAAATCCCGACATCTAAAAGATAGCAAAGTAGTCCTAGTAAGGACTACCGAAAACATTGGCAAGATGATACATGCATAGTAATGAGATGCATCGTGAATTACCCTGGAAAACACCCCAGCTTACACGTGTAAGCCACGTTTGATACGATATCTTAATTACACAGGTTTTAGGTGAAATATTTCATTACTTGTGGTGATGTGGTTATTAGTTCTTTTAGAATTACATGTGTTTCACTTTTACTTAGCAAAAAATTGTTATCATGTTTAGGTAGGAGTGTTTATTACTTGATTAGATAACAAAACAACAACACAAGGAAAACAACAATGAAAAAGAACACATACACATTTTATTTATCTCCATAGGTGTAGAACTAATGATAGAGAGTTTAATTGTAAATGATGAACTAATACAACTACTATACCATCACACAACTAGCTAGTGACTTGTGATGATAGGTTTAGTAGGTGTGGAAACATGAGGGTTTTATTAATAAGGAAAATAATGTTTGTGGTAGTTGTTTATGGTTATAATGGAATATTATAGAATTCCATTATACCCTTAAAAACAATTTTATAAGTTGTAAAAAATGTTTTATGTTTGGCATATTTGAATTGTAAATGTTTGTCTCTTTGATTTGATATAACATTCAATGCAATCTGAAAATATTTGAATAATTTATGAATTTATTTATTTTAAATGAATTAAATGACTAGGCAAAATATTGCACACCTAAGAACTTGGTCAAATGACCTTGGAAACATCATAGATGATTTGCATTTTCCATTTGAAGCATTTTGGTATATAACTTGTATTTTTTCTGATTTTATGAATTATTTATTATTTTTCTTTATTTTAAATGATTTAATTAATTAAAGAAAATGTTTAATTTTAAACTTTATCAAATTCATTTGAAAATTTCATAATCAAATAGATTTTATTTTTATGATTAATATGATATGTTATTTATATTTTTCCGATTTACAGAATTAAAGTTATTGAATTATAAAGTTTTTATTAATTTCTGCCAATATTCAAATTGACAAGTGGGACCCACCTGTCAAAATCATTTTAAATCAAAAATTTAAATAAAAATAAAAGAAAATCTTCCATGACGTCATGGTGACGTCACAGATGACATCACCATTGCTTGATTCCTCACAGATGGATTCGATTCGGCTCCTAGGGTGGAAATTGGTGATTTTGGTTTGCACCATTCGAACGAGGAGCGAGTGGGGGTTCTAGGGGTGGCAGCGCCGCTTCCAAAAGGTCGCCAGAGTGCCGCGGCAATGGCGTTTTGCGGCGGCGGGTGGCAGTGCACGACGGGAGCACGATTTCAATGCCCAAACTCCAAACGAAAAACACCATGAGGTGTGTGAGCTCACCAGGAGTACGGTGATGTGCTCGGGGGAGCTCGAAGAGGTATCAATCGACGGAGCGGAGCTCTTCCCTCCGGCGTATGGAGTTTGGAACAACGATCGATTCGTCGGCTACAGAGCATCCCGGCAAGCGAGGCTCATCGAGGAGGGAGAGTAGAGGATGGCGCATCTCCTCATGGCCTCGGCTGGTCTCGGCGCGGCCGGAATCGATGGAATGGCCGGCGGCCCGAGAGGACTAGGGTTAGGGTTTTGGGCTTTCCAGCGGGAGATACAAAGAGAGTGGGAGAGTGAGAAGAGAGAGTACAATGCAGACGTCTCCCTAGCCTTTGTACCCACGGAACGACGGCGAGGAGGAGGTGGCAACGGCATCAAAGGCCGTGGCACGCCTCTGGCCTTCTAGCCACAGGTTGAAATTTTTATAATTTACAACTAAGCTCTTCTGGTTACTAAACTGAGAAGAAAACCTTTGTTTTCAGAGCTTGTTTGCAAACATAAAAATTATATTTGGAAAGCTCATCAAATTTGCAACCTCACCATGTTTTGTTTCGGTGAATTTGAAGAATATTTCTATTTTTTATTTAGGGTGCTAGATTAAGTGATTTTGTTGCTTTCTCTACATTTTATTTATTTAATGGCTTTAAAATTATGGTTAGGCATGTTTAATAAAAGTACACACTCCAATCATGTGGATACAAGGTGGTGTATCATGATTGGAAAAATTTAGATACAATCTCTTTTGTAAAATAGTTTGATAACACTACATATTAGTGTTTTTATGTGCTATGGAAAATTCACCAAATATGGAATATTATTCCTAGTCCTACCCAATACTTTGGTTAGTAAATATACTTGTTTTCTTTTGTAAAACTTTGTAATTCTTATCATTGAACTCTTAGCAATTTTGGTTGACATTATACTTAGGTGTGTATCAACCAGGTTTGTTATCTCAGGGACATGATCAATTGGAAAACATGTGTGGCTTTGAAATCTTATTTGCTGGTTTTCCACATAGGTTCCAATATGGATAATATCCCATGTTTGTTTTGGAACATGTAATCATCTACATTATTATATGTATATGAATTTTTGGTATCATCTATTGGTCTTATGTATGAAAAGGTTATGGAAAACAAGGTGTTAAGTTTGTTTCCATTAACCTCCACATATCAAAGACATGTGGATGCAATGGCTGGTTATTATTTCATACTTGATAATTTTTTCATTAAAGATAATATTATAAGTTCATCATCTCTGATGAGATTGACAGAGGTTATTGGTGCTCTATTATATCCTAATGATTCACTCGATAATTTCTTATGTTCCCTTACTAAGGCAGTGTTGCTTCATATTCTTCTATTGCTTGATGTTCTTCTCTCTAGTTGCCACTAGTCTGTAAATACTCGTTTGTCCATTGCAGGTAGGTTCCTCTCTTGGTTTTCAACCTCAACTGTCTCACCAATGTGGTGGAAACATCCAATTACTCCAAGCAAGGATTTTACTTAGATGGTTGTAAAAGAATGTGAGCTTATTTTGTGACATCTAGTTGCCATATGCATGCAAGAAGAATTTGTTAACAAGTGGCCAAACTTGCCTCCAAATTACTAATCATATACATTTGGCTGAGATGTACTAGGTTATATGATTTTATGTTTGTTTGTGTATGACATTCAGTTGTTTGAGTATAGAAAAGTGATTTGTTAATAAGGTGGCTAGTCTTGTTACCAAATTACTTCTATATAACACTCACATTTGGAATATCACACTATTTCAAGAGGTTAATAAGATCAGATCAATATATAAGGGTTTCCAAGTACTCTTATAGTACATTAGAGTAGCACTTCTAGCACACTCTAAATAATCTTCTTGAAGATCTTCTTGTGGTAGTTCCTCCTTTCTTGTGGGTTGCTTCTCTTGCAGAATGATTCAGAGAAGATTGGAAAACAAAATACTATAATCTAGCCAGAATAACAAGATCTAGATTAAGAGTTATTTCATGCTTTTATTATCCTTCCATATACTTCTTATTTTATTTCCCTATAATATTTACTTGTTTCATGCACGATTGGTTTTACTTAGATATCAATTCAATTTCTCTAATAGAAGTTATAACTTGTTGTTATTCTTTAGTTGTATCCATATATACCTTATCTGTGGATTTGTTGAATTTGAGTAGAAGTGTGGAATGCTTATGGAATCATTACTTAATAGTAAGTGTATCAAATGGTTCATTGAGGTGTTGAGATTTCATATGCTCACTTGTATAAGATGATTTGAAACAATGAGCATGTGAAAGTTATTAAGGTTTAATGATTTAAGTCAGAGTTGGTAGTTGTTTTCTCAGGGTGTCATGTTGTTATTTTATGTTCTTCATTTGTAATCATAATGCAAACATAGAAGTTTGGAAAGATCATATGTAATGATCTAGGTGTAACAGTAGTTTAAGAAGATTTATTTCTTCTTTGAGATACTTCTTTTATGATTGATGAGATATGTACATATTCGTTAAATATGTTAATACAATTATTATGTCATTTCCCACTGGCGGGTTTTCAGTTAAGACTTGTGGGTATCATTTATGTTCTATTAAACCTTTATTATTTACTGGTGGAGGTTCACTTGATAGATATGAAATGATTTATAAATATATTGTGTATATTATTGAAAACTTAGTGGGTTGTTATTTTATGGGACATAACATCTCTGTTGATGAGATGGTTTAATTGAGTATTACTCATTTGTGGAAGTATGATTATCACTTATGTGATTTGGATACTCACCCCTCTTTGGTTGTAGTTACGTAGTGAATTATCCCAAGTCACTTATCGGCTTGTGGTTAAGGTTGTTAAGAGTTTGTGTTTGATCAAAACCAATTATGGTTTGTGTAACCAGATGATTTGGTTTCTTAAGATACTTGTTATAAAGATCACTCCAAATGTACTCTTGACTAGATGAACTAGACCTATTTCATCATGTCAAGTGAAACTTTGGTCACTTTGTTTCGTTTAAACTTTCGCGCCAAAATTTCCCGTACTTTTAGATGCATGCTTTGCAAATGCACATATTATATTTAGATCCTTATAACCTCCCAAACACTGGGATGTTACAGTATCTCCCCCTTAACAAGAACTTCGTCCCGAAGTTCAACCTCTCTCACGTAAAGATAGGTAGAGAGAATTTCTGTAGACCGTTGAATCTTCACCATTGTTTCCTTGTGTTGACCTTGACATGTGTAGTCTCTTGTCTTGATTGTTTAGCTTCCACTGTCTTGCATGATAATCTAATAGTATGCTAGTTGTTAGGACAACTCTGTCTTCTTACTAGGCCTTCCTAATGGTCTCACGAAGAACACGTGGTATTGCCACCATATAGTGGATACCAAGTTTCATTCTCCAATGAATATGAATGGTTTACCTCTCACAACTTTCTGGAGAACATTTGGTATATTCCCCAGGTGATGAATAACCAGTAAGATTCTTTAGGTACACTGGATGTTGTCTATGGTTAGGTTCCATTTGGTTCAATCTAATGGTCTCAAGAGAAATACTGCTCAAGGAAACTTGTACAACATAGTGTACATTAACTTAGACTCATCTAATTAGTAGAAATATCTCCGAGTTTTAACTTTTTCCTACGATTGAGTATAACCTATTCCACTGGGTTCTTCTATATCTTTGGGTTTTAACTTCTACAGGAAGACTTTGGTATTTGGCTTACCAAACTTCTACCTATTTCCTTCTAGGTTATAACTAGTCATGTGATTTTCTTGGCATTGCTTGTGGTAGATCTCCATGTGTTGCTGAAATATGTCACCAACTCCAAGCAAGATGTGGTCTGTGGTCCATTCCCGTCAGTGGCTTTATTGATTTCTGCCTTCTTGACTTCAAGGACTTCTAGAGCTTTGATGGTTGCTTCAATCAGCTGAGATTTCAGACCGCTCTCATACTAATCCTATACCCTCTAGACCAGTAACATCAAGATGGAACTCAGTGTTTGCACATGCATTTGCACATCAAATTCAATCTTCATGTACAGATCTAGTCAATCAAAGATCCAAATAATATTCAATAGATCCCAAATGCATTTATCACACATGCATAAAAAGCCTGTGAAATAGAAGTACTTAGAGTAAAACATCTCAAGTACCAAGGCTCTTTAAATGCTATACACTACAAGTAGGTATATAGTACCTTTTAATCCTATTCTACATAACCCCTTTTTGCTTAGGTAGTTACTCCAATTGCATGCCTTACTGCAATGGAATAAACCAAGACAAAATGATCCTATAGTAGTTGTTGTCTAACTTGGTTCCATATAGGACTAAGTACCGTGACAACTGAAGTCCTTCATCTTGATCACGATAATCTTCTCATGGCATTTGTTGATCCTTCATGAGGTTGATCACACCTTAAGAGTAGTAATGTAGCTTCCATCAATGCTTATGCCTTCTCCTAGTTCTATACTATACTATAATGATTCACCTATGGACTTGATAACTAAGGATATGGTATATACCCCGTAGTTACCATGGCTTAATGACAGTTCAGGATTCTCAAACATTCCTTATTGTTGATTATTTTACTTACTCCATACCATGTTCTACTCCATACTATTCATTCATAGAATGGGGTAATCATCACTTTGACTTAATCATCTCTGACTCTGTCAGAACTCTGCTTTTATCTATAACACTGATACATGATAGACTTGTAACTGTTCATACCTAGGTATAAAGATAATAGAGAAGTAGATTTACTCAGGTTGAGTAAGAATAATTCTATACAAGTATGATCGTATCATTCTCAAGTGGATGATCATCATAGTTGTAGGAAATGTGGTTTAGATAAGATTGCTTCCTATAGTCTTTACCAACCTACAGATCTCCTAAAAGGTTATAAACCTAAGGTCGCTTCGCTCTGATACCATCTGTGGTGACCCAGCACACCACTCCATGTGTAGTGCACAAGTCGATGACATAATACTCACAGAAGGACTTATCCGTGAATATTACATCCCTCAGAGTAGTAAAACAGAAACACAACAGGTCCTGGCAAAACTATAGGATATTAACTTCATTACAAAATCTTGAGAATCTCTTTGATGAATCAAGAAGATCTCATACAAATGAACATCAGAAGAAGAAATTCAAAGATCCAAGCTGGAGAATTACTCTAGCTCAGAACTTAATCTACTACGGCTGATGTCAGCCCTAATCTATGGCTTGTAACAGCTAAGTCCGAGAATGGTCTCCACCTACAACTTGATAGCTTCTCCTCCTCCAGCATTGTTGATGATGATGCTTTACTGGCTAAGTAGTATAAGACTCCACCTAGATTCATGAGGTAACGATGGCTTCACGATGACGAATTCCATAGGCTTCAACTATAAGCAGGGGATCAAACGGGAACGGATGAGTAACGAGCGTTACTCAGCAAGTTCATGATATATAGTGGGTAGCTTGATGCACTATCTACAGCTTTAGACTCGAAGGAGTCATAAGCTAATGCAAGGTTTTGTAAAACTTTCTTCAAGAGGTTGCTTTTAATTCTGAAAACTATGCCCATCAGACCATCACAGGAGCTAGAACTTCATGGAGTTGCCTTTCCTGTAGCGTTCGCAACTCCTTCCCGGAACAGGGGGTAACATGCCACATCCTTTTACACTCTGCAGAGGTGCGTTTCTTTACCCATGGGCGACCAAGACCATGTTCAAAACCAGGATCGAGATCCTGTCCACTCCCACTCAGGTGTGGGGCCCGGTTGTTGGTCCAAGCCAAACCATGCTTCTTCGCACAACGCATGACCACCCATTTCCACCAGCAGGTTGAACGCCTGATTCCACCCCTCACGATGGAGATCTAGGCGCCCCTGGCAGACGCACATAGACCCCAGAGTCCGTGGGACGTAAGGGATCCCACCCATGTGCATGTAGTCCCGCAGAACCTACAGCGTATGTCTCTGGTAGTCCGTTGACATACGAACGAGAAGAGATCACAGCTGACTTACTCCCCCCATAGAAGACCCATGGTTAACTTGGTATTTACGGCGCACCGAGTTCTGACGACATTTGTGATTAATTCCTAGGTAATACTTTCCCATGCAGATGGAACCTTCCTTTGACCTATTCATCTTACCATGGTCCCATCCGCCCACCAAACAGAACATTACCACTCGGGTAGTCATTCAATTAGTCATATTATTATAAAAATAGGATCATGCATTCTTTTGAGAGTAGGTTATAATACGATAGGGTTTTTGCAAATAGTTCGTTATGAAGTACTGCAAAGGATATGAGCAAGTGATGAACTTGCCTGAGATTGAAATAACCATAATAATCCATGTCTTCGGGGTTCGAGGGTCACGTAGGAAATCCCGACATCTAAAAGATAGCAAAGTAGTTTCGGTAAGGACTACAGAAAACATTGGCAAGATGGTACATGCATAGTAATGATATGCATCGTGAATTACCCTGGAAAACACCCCAGCTTACAAGTGTAAGCCACGTTTGATACGATATCTTAATCACACAGGTTTTAGGTGAAATATTTCATTACTTGTGGTGATGTGGTTATTAGTTCTTTTAGAATTACATGTGTTTCACTTTTACTTAGCAAACAATTGTTATCATGTTTAGGTAGGAGTGTTTATTACTTGATTAGATAACAAAACAACAACACAAGGAAAACAACTATGAAAAAGATAGCAGACACAATTTATTTATTTCCATAGGTGTAGAACTAATGATAGAGAGTTTATTTGTAAATGATGAACTAATACAACTACTATACCATCACACAACTAGCTAGTGACTTGTTATGATAGGTTTAATAGGTGTGAAAACATTAGGGTATTATTAATAAGGAAAATAATGTTTGTGGTAGTTGTTTATGGTTATAATGGAATATTATAGAATTCCATCATACCCTTAAAAACAATTTTATAAGTTGAAAAAAAAGTTTTATGTTTGGCATATTTGAATTGGAAATGTTTGTCTCTTTGATTTGATATAACATTCAATGCAATCTGAAAAATATTTGAATAAGTTATAAATTTATTAATTTTAAATGACTAGGCAAAATATTGCACACCTAAGAACTTGGTCAAATGACCTTGGAAACATCATAGATTAGTTGGATTTGTCATTTGAAGCATTTTGGTATATAACTTGTATTTTTCTGATTTTATGAATTATTTATTATTTTTCTTTATTTTAAATGATTTAATTAATTTAAGAAAAAATTTAATTTTAAAATTTATCAAATTCATTTCAAAATGTCATAATCAAATAGATTTTATTTTTCTGACTAATATGATATGTTATTTATATTTTTTTATTACAGAATTAAAGTTATTGAATTATATAGTTTTTATTAATTTCTGCCAATATTCAAATTGACAGGTGGGACCCACCTGTCATAATCATTTTATATCAAAAATTTAAATAAAAATAAAAGAACTCCATGACGTCATGGTGACATCACATATGACATCACCATTGCTTGATTCCTCTCACATGGATTCGATTCGGCTCCTGGGGTGGAAATTGGTGATTTTGGTTTGCACCATTCGAACGAGAGCGAGTGGGGGTTCTAGGGGTGGCAGCGCCGCTTCCAAAAGGTCGCCGGAGTGCCGCCGACGATGGCGTTTGGCGGCGGCGGGTGGCAGTGCACGACGGAAGCACGATTTCAACGCCCAAACTCCAAACGAAAAACACCATGAGGTGTGTGAGCTCACCAGGAGTACGGTGATGTGCTCGGGGAAGCTCGAAGAGGTAGCAATCGACAGCGCAGAGCTCTTCCCTCCGGCGGACGGAGTTTGGAGCGACGGCTGATTCGTCGGCTACAGAGCATCTCGGCAAGCGAGGCTCATCCAGGAGGGAGAGTAGAGGATGGCACATCTCCTCATGGCCTCGGTTGGTCTCGACGTGGCCGGAATCGATGGAATGGCCGGCGGCCCGAGAGGACTAGGGTTAGGGTTTCGCGCTTTCCAGCGGGAGATACAGAGAGAGTGCAAGAGTGAGAAGAGAGAGTACGATGCAGCCGTCTCCCTAGCCTTTATACCCACGGAACGGCGGCGAGGAGGAGGTGGCAACGGCATCGGAGGCGGTAAGGCCAGAGGTTGAAGAAAGAATGAATTTAAAACATTTCCAAGAAAACCCCCTAGAGATTTTTATAATTTACAACTAAGTCCTTCTGGTTACTAAACTAAGAAGAAAACCTTTGTTTTCAGGGCTTATTTGCAAACATAAAAATGATTAAAAATTATATTTGGAAAGCTCATCAAATTTACAACCTCACCATGTTTTGTTTTGGTGAATTTGAATAATATTTGTATTTTTTTTTATTTAGGGTGCCAGATTAAGTGATTTTGTTGTTTTATCTACATTTTATTTATTTAATGGCTTTAAAAATATGCTTAGGCAAGTTTAATAAAAGTACACACTCCATTCATGTGGATACAAGGTGGTGTATCATGATTGGAAAAATTTAGATACAATCTCTTTTGGAAAATAGTTTGACAACACTACATAGTAGTGTTTTTATGTGTTATGGAAAATTCACCAAATATGGAATATTATTCCTAGTCCTACCCAATACTTTGGTTAGTAAATATACTTGTTTTCTTTTGTAAAACTTTGTAATTCTTACCATTGAACTCTTAGAAATTTTGGTTGACATTATACTTAGGTGTGTATCAATCAGGTTTTTTATCTTAGGGACATGATCAATTGGAAAACATGTGTGGCTTTGAAATCTTATTTGTTGGTTTTCCACATAGGTTCCAATATGGATAATATCCCATGTTTGTTTTGGAACATGTAATCATCTACATGATTATATGTAGATGAATTTTTGGTATCATCTGTTGGTCTTATGTATGAAAAGGTTATGGAAAACAAGGTGTTAAGTTTGTTACCATTAACCTCCACATATCAAAGACATGTGGATGCAATGGCTGGTTATTATTTCATACTTGATAATTGTTTCATTAAAGATATTATTATAAGTTCATCATCTCTGATGAGCTTGACAGAGGTTATTGGTGCTCTATTATATCCTAATGATTCACTGGATAATTTCTTATGTTCCCTTACTGAGGCAGTGTTACTTCATGTTCTTCTATTGCTTGATGTTCTTCTCTCTAGTTGCCACTAGTCTGTAAATACTCGTTTGTCCATTGCAGGTAGGTTCCTCTCTTGGTTTTCAACCTCAACTTTCTCACCAATGTGGTGGAAACATCCAATTACTCCAAGCAAGGATTTTAATTAGATGGTTGTAAAAGAATGTGAGTTCATTTTGTGACATCCAGTTGCCATATGCATACAAGAAGAATTTGTTAACAAGTGGCCAAACTTGCCTCCAAATTACTAATCATATACATTTGGCTGAGATGTACTAGGTTATATGATTTTATGTTTGGTTGTGTATGACACTCAGTTGTTTGAGTGTACAAAAGTGATTTGTTAATAAGGTGGCTAGTCTTGTTACCAAACTACTTCTATATAACACTCAAATTTGGAATATCACACTATTTCAAGAGGTTAATAAGATCAGATCAATATATAAGGGTTTCCAAGTACTCTTATAGTACATTAGAGTAGCACTTCTAGCACACTCTAAATAATCTTCTTGAAGATCTTCCTGTGGTAGTTCCTCCTTTCTTGTGGGTTTCTTCTCTTGCAGAATGATTCAGAGAAGATTGGAAAACAAAATACTATAATCTAGCCAGAATAACAAGATCTAGATTAAGAGTTAGTTCATGCTTTTATTATCCTTCCATATACTTCTTATTTTATTTCTCATTAATATTTACTTGTTTCATGCATGATTGGTTTTACTTAGCTATCAATTCAATTTCTCTAATAGAAGTTATAACTTGTTGTTATTCTTTAGTTGTATCGATATATACCTTAGTTGTGGATTTGTTGAATTTGTGTAGAAGTGTGGAATGCTTATGTAATGATGACTTAATAGTAAGTGTATCAAATGGTTCATTGAGGTGTTGAGATTTCATATGCTCACTTGTATAAGATGATTTGAAACAATGAGAATGTGAAAGTTATTAAGGTTTAATGATTTAAGTCAGAGTTGGTAGTTGTTTTCTTAGGGTGTCATGTTGTTATTTTATTTTCTTCATTTGTAATCATAATGCAAACATAGAAGTTTGGAAAGCTCATATGTAATGATCTAGGTGTAACAGTAGTTTAAGAAGATTTATTTCTTCTTTGACATACTTCTTTTATGATTGACGAGATATGTAGATATTTGATAAATATGTTAATACAATTATTATGTCATTTCCCACTGGTGGGTTTTGAGTTAAGACTTGTGGGTATCATTTATGTTCTATTAAACCTTTATTATTTACTGGTGGAGGTTCACTTGATAGATATGAGATGATTTATAAATATATTGTGTATATTATTGAAAACTTAGTGAGTTGTTATTTTATGGGACATAACATCTCTGTTGATGAGATGGTTTAATTGAGTATTACTCATTTGTGGAAGTATGATTATCACTTATGTGATTTGGATACTCACCCCTCTTTGGTTGTAGTTACCTAGTGAATTATTCCAAGTCACTTATCGGCTTGTGGTTAAGGTTGTTAAGAGTTTGTGTTTGATCAAAACCAATTATGGTTTGTGTAACTAGATGATTTGGTTTCTTAAGATACTTGTTATAAAGATCACTCCAAATGTACTCTTGACTAGATGAACTAGACCTATTTCATCATGTCAAGTGAAACTTTGGTCACTTTGTTTCGTTTAAACTTTCGCGCCAAAATTTCCCGTACTTTTAGATGCATGCTTTGAAAATGCACATATTATATTTAGATCCTTATAACCTCCCAAACACTGGGATGTTACACGAGTGCGTTGGATCCAATGGTTATCTATTGTGACAACAATGGTGCCATAGCCAATGATAAGGAGACAAGGTCTCACAATAATTCCAAGCATATCAAGCGTCGTTTTCACTCCATCCGTGAACATGTCGCAGATGGGGATGTGAAGATTTGCAAAGTACATATGGATCTGAATGTGGCAGATCCGTTGAATAAACCTCTCTCAAGGGAAAAACATGATCAACACCATAACTCAATGGGTGTTAGATTCATCACTATGTAATATAGATTATTGCCCTAGTGTAAGTGGGAGACTGAAGGGAATATGCCCGAGAGGCAATAATAAAGTGTTTATTATGATATTCCTTGTTTATGATAGATGTTTATTTCTCATGCTAGAATTGTATTAACCGGAAACATTAATACATGTGTGATTAATAAACAAACCAACGTTCCTAGTGAAGCCTCTCTTTTAACTAGCTCGTTGATTAACAGATGATCAAAGTTTCCAGATCATAGACAATGGATGTTGTTAATAATGGGGTCATGTCATTAGGATAATGACGTGATGAACTTAGACCCTAACTAAGTATAACAATACGATCAAGTCATTTAGTTTTGTTTTTATGTCTTACATTTGGAGTAACTTTGTTCCTTAGACCATGAGATCATGTTAATCACTAATACCGAAAGAATATTTTGATGACATCAAACGTCACACCGTAACCGGGTGACTATAAAGGTGGCATTAGGTATTCGTAAAGTGTTAGTTGAAGCTCATGGATCAAGAATGGGATTTGTCCATCCAATATGACGGAGAGATATACTCAGGGCCCTCTCCGTGATATCACATCGACACCGCTTGCAAGGACGTGATATGATCACAAGGATGTTATATCACGGAAACGAGAAAAGAGTACTTGTCGGATAACGAGATCGAACAAGTTATGGTGGATACCGATGATCGGATCTCGGACAAGTAATATATCGCGAGACAAAGGGAAATCGTTACGACGTTGAAAGGTTCACACGATCACGAGAGTCATCGTTGAATATATAGGAGTCATCACGGATCTCCAGATCCCGCTGTTGATTATTGATCATAGAGGAGTCTCGATCATGTCTATATTATTCGTGAACCGTAGGGTGACACACTTAAGGTTCGATGAAGCGTTAGAAAGGATACGGAATACCGAAGAATATTTTGGGCAGCTCCGAAAATTATTTCGGGGAAAATTGAAATAGTTCAAGGGGTTTTTCATCGAATGGTTGTTAATAGAATTAAAAAATGATTCGAGGTGCTACATGCAAATGTTTGTTGATGGAATTAACAAATATAAATAAAGAAATAAAAATGTTTTATTTATTTATTAAAGAAAAACCTTTGGATTTTCTAAGTGGAAAATTAAGGGAGCATGAGTGGGTGTGAGTGGGGCTTCCACTCACCTGAAGAGAGTAAGAGGTGGGGGCACCCATGGCTGGCTGCACCCCCCTTGGGCTGCCTCCCCCTCCCCTATAAAAGGAGGGTGAGAGCTCCCTCTTCTTCACACACTTGCCCACTTCCTTTTCCCTCCACCCGCTGCTCCATTCCATGGTCTCCGGCTTGGCGAAGCCCTGACCGTGGGATTCTTCACTACCACCACGTTGTCGTGCTGCTAGAGTTCCGGGGTATCCTCTACTTCTGCTACCCGCTGGATCGAGAGAACGGAAGTCTTCATCGAACTGAACGTGTGACCGATTACGGATGCACCGCCGGATTGCGGCGCACTTCTTCTCGCTCGGGATCGGTGTGAGTACGACTATGCCAACAACGAGATTTTATCTCGTAACACTTTGAGTCTTTGAGGGTATGTTATCTCAAGACTCTATTTCTCCCTGTTGCCTTTCATCTCATAGATTAGATCTTGGCCATTCGGGTTTATCGCGCGTAGGAAATTTTTTGTTTTCTATGCAACGTACCCTTCAACCACTTCGTCCCAGAAACACCTGAGACCGCCGTAATCGTCATCCCGATATCGGGAGGGTTCTGGAACTCTCCCCGACACCCTGTCGGGAGGGGAATTCCTCACCGGAGGGGTCTACACCACCACCGCCTACTGAACTGTGGACCCCGGTCCATTTTCTCATACTGATAATACACACACTACTTCCACTGTTTTCACACTGCTTTCATGCTGTTTTCATACTGTTTTCATTTTTTTCCACACCATACATTTAACCTCTTTGTTATCAGCAAAACCGGTGAGATTGACAACCTCACTGCTACGTTAGGGCAAAGTGATTTGATTGTGTTGTGTAGGTTCCACCTTGCTGCTGAACCGGTAGTGCACCCTGCCATCTTAGCTGCATCACCCTTCAGAAGTGCTTCTTCCTCCTACTGGTCGATTCAACCTTGGTTTCTTTTCCGAGGGAAAACTTGCTGCTGCACTCTTCACACCTTGCGCTTCGGGTCTCCCAACGAGCGTGTGTTTACACTCCATCAAGCTTTTCTGGCGCCGTTGTCGGGGAGGAAGAGAATTTCTGCGAGGGGAGTTTCTCACTTCCAATCTCTTTACTTTGTTTTTTTTGCTTAGTTTATTTTGTTTTGTCTTGTTTGCTTATCTTTATAAAAAACACAAAAAAATTAGTTCTTGTTCTAGTTGTAGTTTTTATCCCGTTTTAATATTGCTTTGTCATGTTTGCTATCAATGGTTGATGTCTTTGAAACTAGATATTATTGGCAATATGGGTTCACGGATGAACAACAAAAATATTATAAGGAACACTGATTGTCACAAAAAGGGATACACTTATGGGAGAAAATTAATAAATTGCATGACTATGCTAAAAACTTATGCTCTACTTATAATGTAACTTATTGCTTTGATAAATCCTGCTATTGTAGGAGGTATAAACACCTCCCTTTTCAATGTGAGTATAATTATGATGTTACCATATCTTCTTATGTTAAGGGAAATTATGACTTCTATGATCTGGAACAAATTGAGGAATTTATTGCTTGGAAGGGTGCATTTGAAATTTCCTATTTTCTTGAAAGTATTGATGATGCACCTTATAAATATGAGATTTATGATATACTTGAATATTGCTTTGATGATTACAAGGATTTTAATTACTACATACTTAAATATATTAATCAATTCTCTCCCCCAAAGGGATAGACTAATGCCTTGGAGGAACCTATGGAAGAAGAAAATGCTGAATCTGGAAGCTCATTGGATGAAAAAGAGTAGGAGAGTAATGATCAAGAGGAGGAAGACTGGAGCTACCCATCTCTACCGCCCAATGATAGTAAATCTTTAAACCATACATTATTTGATTAAATAGATACTTTCTATACTTGTGACCTTGATACTACTACGAATGAAACTTGTGAGAATGATATTGCTACTTTATTTATGATAATCCATACTACTTGGATAAATCTTATGATAATGCTCTTGATGATGGTCCTATGTTACTTGATGTTATAAATTATAATGCTACTGAAAATAGGATTGTTATAATCTGTCCTATACCTTTTATGTGTGATCAATCATCTTGTTTTGCTACTGCTAAAAGTGGGAAGAAAGAGGAGCTGATTTTAAATTTTGATCCCACTATTTTTGAGCTTGATATGAATTGTGTGCTTTTAGACCATGAAAAACATGCTTTATGTTATAATTATGTTGTTGAGTTTGTTCATGATGCTACTGAAAATTATTATGAGAGAGGAAAATATGGTTGTAGGAATTTTCATGTCACTAAAACACCTCTCTTTGTGTTGAAAGTTTTGAACTTGCTCTTGTTCTACCTTCCCATGATTTCTAGTTTGAGCTTCTTTAATTTTTTGTTTATAAGATTACTATGCATAGGAAGTGGGTTAGACTTAAATTTGTTTTATACTTTCTTCTTTATGTCTTTTGCTTAATTCGTATTTCTTATGTGAGCATCTACTTGATTCCACTTTTCTGGGCCTAGCTAAAAGGCGTTAAAGAAAAGCACTTCTTGCGAGATAACCCATGGTTTTATTTTGTTCTTTGTTTTTCTCTGTTTGCTTTGAGTCAAGGGGTTGTATACTTCTGTAGAAACTCCTTTGTATCTTTATTTTCATGTTTTAGTTGTGTCAAGTAAAGTTTCTGACGTGAGTTGGAGTTGGTTTTGGATTTCAGCGCAGGAAACAGATTTTTGTTGTCCACCGTAGAAAATTGTATAATTCACAGGAAAATCAGAATGACCTGAAATTTCTTTTGCTTATTCCTCAGCTAATTCCGCAAATTTTTCGTCCTTTTTCGATCCGAGCAACATAAGTGCCCCGAAAAAATTCGTATTTACAGACTTTTCTGGTTTTGACAGATTCTGCCATTTTTCTTACTTTTTCTCTTTTACGATGTCAAGTGGATTTCTTTGCTTCACAAAACATCATTGGCTGTAGCTAATGTTTAATAGTATCAATATCACTTGTTCCCATACAGAACCTACGGATTTTTTATTATTGCACGAACCCTCTAATGCGAATTACCCTTTGAGTGTGGTGTGAAGGAAGTTTTCAAGGGTCAAGAGAAAAGATGGTAATATATGTGATCAAGAAGAGTCGGGGTGGGCATAAAAACCGATGACCGAAAACCGAAACCGAAAAGACCGAGACTGAAACCGAGATGACCGAAACCGAAAGGACCGATGCAAATTTGGTTAGCAGAGTTAAATAGACCGAAATTTGTTGAAAAATTCGGGCAACACATGGGCGAAACACGAATAGACCGAAGCGACCGATTTAGGTACCAGCGAGCGACGGAAACAATACATGCGTTCTTGGTTGCAAACTTGCAATGATGCAGTTCACTTTTTCTTGTTCCAAACTCTAAACGTGTGTATTTTTCTTTTTGTGAGATTGCGGTGCTGTATGCGTGTATGTCCTCCCGTGAGGCTTTTATGTTGATTATGGTCTGCTGCAACTTGATATAAATATGTGGATTCAACTATGTCCAAATTATAGACGAAGTGCTGGCATTTTTTTTTAATTTCATCATTATTTTGGAGCTATTAGCTACTTTTGTCAAATTCAGTCATGACCGAAATAGAGACCGAAATTCCGGTTACCCGAATTTTTCGGTCCTTTAAGGTTCTGAGTAAATTTCGGTTCTCATATTTTACTGACCGAATTTCAAATTAACCGAAATACAAAGACCGAATTTTCGGTCATGACCGAATGTCCACCCTGAAAGAAGAGTGCAAGGTCAAAGCTTGGGGATGTCCCCGTGGTTCATCAAAGAAAATATTAATAAGACTCAGGCATCCCCTTCTTCATCAACAATCTATGAGGTCACTTCTAGTGAAACTATATTTTTATTCGGTCACATCGTATGAAGTTTACTTGGAGTGTATGTTTGTTTTTGTTTTTTTTTCTCTTGTTTTCTTTTGTTTTCATTGATAAAATAATATATTTGTACCCTAGCATTCCTTTTTTGGGAGAGAGACACGCCCCGCTTTTTCGTTTGAATACTCGTTATGCTCGTATTCTTAGTTTTTCTTCTAGCCGCTGAAAAAAATCCTGTTTAGCTCTTATTTTCTTTGCATCTCTTATTAAGAGCTGTTAGTTTTAGTAGTGTTATGTGAGTACTATCATGTTTTTTTGTTGTATCATTTATTCAGTTTTTGTTAAAACATATTTTGTATGGTGCTTGTTGGGAAAAGAAACCGCTGCTTGAAGTAAAATTTATAACGATACAAGTAGAAGCTTGTATAGACTGTGGCTAGACTTTTTCGTATCATGCTAGATGTTAATTTAATTCTAAATCCTAGTGGTTATTTAGTAGCATGATTATTCTCAAATAGCTGAGGGTGTTTAATGTGCCATTGAAAGAATCATGAGTTGTTCTTGTCATATTGAAGCATAAATTTGTGGTGGTCTCCTTTGAATGTTTTATTTTGTGTCCTTGGCGCATGCTCACACCATGTTTATGACTATGAACCAGTCACTTATAGCCTCTATGATCATTTAGTATTTTAACTTGTGGTACCACTTATTCTTTGATTAATGATGTCTATGTCGCTATGCATGATTTTGGCTCTTATGCTCTCTTGATTTGTCGCTCCCAGTCTTCTGCTAGCCTCCACCTGTACTGAGTATGAGCTCTACTCGTGCATCCAACTCCGAAAAACCAAAGTTTTCCCCAATGTGTCCACCATACCTACCTACATGTGGTATTTAACCGCCACTCCAAAGTAAATTGCTCATGTGTTACCTTTAAAACTTTCAGAATTACTCCTCTTTTGTGATCCTGTTTTAGCTCATGAGGATGTAAATAGAGAATCTTTATCTCACTTGTTGGTCGGACTTTCACGCCCTGGACTAGTGGCGTCATCTGCTTATCCAATTGATACAAGATCTGGCAGCGGGGTGCCCAGCCCCAAATTAGTAACAACAAATTCTCTTCACTATTTTTGCCCCTGATTTATCAGTCAAAGCATAATTGTGTAAACAAAAGAGAAAGAGGAATGACCTTCTACCTAGATGCGTCCTTCTATGGGAGCCGCTCTTGTGAAGTCTAGTTGGCTTGTGACGTGCTGTATTTTATGTTTACCATTCGTTGACATAAGCATACACCTCTCTAAAAAATAGACACTCCTCCATGATATGTGATTGTTGGCAGGCACCCGAGGATTCGGTTAGCCATGGTTTGTGTAAGATGGATGGGGGGAATGTCAAACATTTTATACCTCTGTTTAATAAAATAAAAGCTCTATCACATGAGTGATCCATGCTTCCCTCTACGAAGGGCCTTTCTTTTACTTTTATGTTGAGTCTCCATCTTCTAAATTTATACACAATTGAGAGAGCATAGTTGTCATTCTGAGTTTAATATGCATTTGTCCCAGAAAAATTATTAATTGATTCATGATGTGTTATTGTTTGTTCTCTAATTATCTATTCTAGTCTTCCTCATGAACTTTGAAGGTTTCCTGGCATTTATGTTTGCCCCACTCTAAAGGACTAGCGAAATATCACTTTGCCATGTTTTCTCTATACTTGAAACAAACGTATATCTTTTGATGCATTGTTATTCATGATATTTTATTTGTGTTACTTCTCATGATGCAAGGTGATTTCTATGCTTTATTGTTAAAATTCTATTTATCATGCTTGCCTTGAAGTTCTATGATCTCAGCTTACATAAGCTTTTACATTATTGATTATATGTTTATGTTGGTAGCATGTCACCTCAGAAATTATGTGTTTTTATCGTTTACCTACTCGAGGACGAGTAGGAACTAAGCTTGCGGATGTCGATACTTCATAAATGTATCCTTAATTTCTAATGTTCCATGTTGTTTTCATGTTGTTTCCTACATGTTTGCTATACACTTTATGTCATTTTTATCGATTTTCTGGACTAACCTCTTGACAAGATTCCACAGAGCCAGTTCTCTATTTTCTGTTGTTTTTAGTTTCAGAAAAGTTGTTCTGGAAATATTCTTGGAATTGGAAAATTCGAAGCCCGAAAGTCTTAGAATTCCTAAAGGTTCCACGAAGTCTCGAAGAGGCCCGGAGGGGGGCCCCAGGAGGGCACACCATAGGGCGGCGCGCCCCCTGTTCGCGCCTAGGGGTGGTGTGGGCCCCTCGGGCATCCACCGCCATCGCCCTTTCTCCTATTTATTCCCCCCGATACATCAACCCTAAATATATACCACTTCGTCCCGAGAAACACCCGAGGCCGCCGTCATCGTCAACCCGAGACCGGCAGGGTTCTGGAGCTCTCCCCGGCACCCTGTCGGGAGGGGAATTCATCACCGGAGGGGTCTACACCACCATGCCCGCCTCTGGGGTGATGCGTGAGTAGTTCATCCCTAGACTATGGGTCCATAGCAATATCTAGATGGTTGTACTCTCCACCTTATGCCTCATGTTTGGATCTCGTGAGCTGCCTCACATGATCGAGATCATCTATTTGTAATGCTACATGTTGTGTTTACTGGGACCCGGTGATTATTGAATGTTATGTCTGTTGATTATCATTCTATCGTGTTATCTTCATGTGTATGTTATTTATGATCTTGCATGCTCTCTATTGTTAGTAGATCCTCTGGCCATGTCGGGGGCTACCCCCGAGTAGGGGTAAGGCAGGTGAGAAACAGGTTTCAAGGTGATGTTTATCAAGTCCAGTTGTACCGAGTTGGTACTGGCCGGATAGGCGTCTACCCGGTATCCGGTATCTGGTAGGCGCTATTCGGCAAGGAGTATAGAAGACCAATGGAAGATTCGAGCATGTGTCTGGATCAACCGGGTAGCGCTCGGGTGATCCGGATAGAGGAGGCGTTGTTCTACTCGGGGAAAAAGTCAATGGAGATATTGAGGAAGATCCCGCGTATCTAGGGGCCGTACAGGCGTGCGGTTCAACTTACTAGGTGCGTGGTTATCCGCAGTAAGACGTGGGTACAGTGCGGGTGGGCAGCTGTCAAGTCCTGTCACTGACAGAGGGGACATGACGTGTCAGTGGCCTACCCTAAGGGGCTGACAATGTTGACAAGACCTGTCAGCCGGGCGGCGCGGAGACTTTCGTCAACGGCGTCAGCGGGAACACGGAGGCGTGCGCCGTTGTCACAGAGGCGTTGTCTGATCTGTACCTTTTATTCTTAGTATAGTGGCTGGCTACCAGTATATAAGGTGGCCAGCCACCTCCTGCGCGAGGGACGTTGGACCTGAGCTCATTTATTGCGAGGCCTGGCAGTTGAGAGAGGTAACAATAGATAGAGCTGAGCACTGGCTACTCGGTAGAGAGTGAGACACTGAGAGTTTGTAACTTCTGTACTCGGTGTGACCCAATACAGAGAGGTAGGCAGGACTAGGGGTGTTACCTCCACACGAGGGCCCCGAACCTGGGTAGATTGTGGTATTTGCAGTGCTTTGTGCACTCCTACTTGGCATGTGATCCCTCCCTGAATACCTACAGCGTCCATCAGCCCCAACTTTAGCCATCCTATGGCATCTGTCTTCTTCACACCACGATAGTTGGCGCCCACCGTGGGGCCAGCAACGGCGCTGGCTGGGGTGCATATTCGGGCGGGACCTGTTTCTCCCTCGGGGGAGCGTGTGGTTTGTGGCCTTGTCCACAGATTCGGCTCCTTCGACTTCGTCACCGACAACGCTGGTGATTTCAGTGGCAGGCCCTTGCCTGCATGTGGCTCCGTCCTCTCCTTTGGCGCGCATTTGGTATACGTCGCCACCACCGTCATCCGTGAGTACCCCGAGGTGGTCCTCATCACTGAGGACCCTCCCTCTGTTCTCGTTGTCCGCGGGAAGCCAGCTGGCTGCTCTGTGGGCAGCATGGAGGTGATGATGACTGGAACGACTATCGATGCCGGGAAAGGCGCGCCCACTGCGCGTGAAGTCGTCGACGAGTCGGCTGCTCTCCAGGGCCACAAGCCTTACGACCGGCCTCAGAACATGCCAGGCTACAAGGAGGCCACGACATCGACTGTGATACCGGCTACTGGCACCGGCATCGAGCACTTTGGTATGCCTATCGCCATGGACGTGGATCCGGCTGTGGTGAGGGCGCAGCTCGAGCAGCAGTGACTCGCTTTGCTGCAGGAGGCCCATGAGCTGGAGAAGGTTAGGCTTGAGCTTCACCTGGATCAAAACGAGTACAATAGAGCACATGGTTTTACTCCTGTGTCTAGAAATCCTAACAAGATAGGAGTTATTTAACGTAACCTAGGCGCTGAGCTAGCTAGGGATGGTAGTGCTGCTAGCAAGTCTGTTAGTCAAACCACTTCTGGTAGGCCGAAATACAGTTCTCCTGCTAAAACACTTAGAGCTGCAGAGGCATTTTCTGTCGAGCTGCCAAATCTGACTGGCGAAGCCCGTGTTAGGCAGCAGGAGCGGCTCAATGAGCTCGTTCTAGAAGCGGGTAGGCAGAATGAGGCTTTCCGGCAGGCCAATCCGGGAGGCGCTGCGTCCCATGTTGTTCATTCGCATGGGGCAAGATCCGTGGGACATGCCTCGTCGCCACTTCCCGTCGGTGAGAGGACCCAGAATGCGAACTCTGGGAAGAACAGACAGATGCAGGTGTATGACCCGGCTGTCGCCGGAAAACAGCACGCTGTAGAGCGGCAGCCCGGCAAAAAACACAATGTTGCAGGTACTGGCCGTCAGGCTGCCCGAGTTCACCAAGAGGGGCAAGGAGGAAACCAAGATGGCCCATCTCGGCAGCATGTTGCTAACCCGGTTCAACATGTTGTTCAGCCACAAGTGGTTGTTGCGGTGGCCAACCCGGTCGCTCAATCTGGTCCAGTGTACCAGGACCACTACAACGACGGGTACTTGGCAATGGAGCGAGCCGGGTACGCCGACCCAAGAGATCTAGCGACTCGGTTGGGAGGAAGGATTATGGAGCCAAGCGATGCGAGGTACAAGCTAGACCGACTCTATCGGTCCGAAAAGATAGAAGCAAGAGGCCCAGCCAGGCCAAGCTGTTTTGGTCCCAGGATCATGGGAGAGCCGCCTGTGGCCAAGTTTCAGCTGGCTAGAGGAACCAAGACCTATGACGGAAGCACCAAGCTAGAAGACTGGCTGAATGACTATGTGACAGCCGTGTAAGTTGCAGGTGGCAACCGGAGATGGGCTGTTCAGTACGTGCCCCAGATGTTGGAGGGCCCTGCCCGGATCTGGCTCAATAACCTGCCGAAAGACAGTATCAACTGCTCGCTTGATTTCTCGGAAGCCTTCATCAGCAACTTCACCAGCACTTACAAGAGGTCAAACCGGCCGCAGCAGCTCTCGGCGTGCAAGCAGAGAGAAGAGGATACTAATCGCGAGTACCTTACTCGGTGGAGCACTCTGAGGAACACCTGTGAGGGTGTGAACGAGTCACAGGCCATTGCCTGGTTCGCTCAAGGCTGCCGACATGGCAGCATGCTGTGGAAAAAACTTCAGAGGGAGATGCCGAGTACCCTCGCTGAGACAATCAAGATTGCAGATATGTATGCTTTTGGCGACTCTACTCAGCCTCTGCTTGATTCTTTCGAGCCAAAGAGGAAGCACCATGATGGATCCCGGCGCCATGACCGCCAAGATTTCCGCAACAAGAGAAGAGAAGACCGTCCGGATATCCGCTACGGGTCAGACCATGTAGCTGCTGTTACTCAAGATCAAGGTGCAGCCGGGAGCAGCCAAAGGCAAAAAACTGTTAGAGCCCAACACGGGCAAAACCAGACGCAGAGCCAGAACTTCAAGAAGCAGTACAATGCTCCCCAGCAGAACAATGCCTCCCAGGAGTCTGGAGCAGGTCCGGCCCTGCAGGGTCTGCGGGGGCGGCCGCACGGGGCCCAAAAATTTTGAGGGCCCCCTCAAGATATATGCATACTATATATTGTATGTTCTTGTATAAAAATAAACATAGTCTTTCCGTGACCAGTAGACTACATGGGCCGACTGGTCTATGGAGCTTATTCCTGCTCGAGTGCTCGTTTCCACTAAGGAAGGGTACATATATACAGGGATGGATGGATTATCGACCGTGGCTATTCAGATTTGTTTAGTTCCACATTCACAGATGTGTCTCGTCTCAACGTACTCGCGCACATGACATACATGACGCCCTAATGTCTGACACGATCGCTCTCATCTCGCCGCACACAGCACGCCGGCCTACCGCTGTCGTCTCTCACGGACGCCACCGCCGCCTGCTGATTGGTTTGTCGTCTGCCACGAGCCCGCTACCAATCTTTATGATCATCTAAGACCAAAGCCGTCGGCCGCTTAGTT
This sequence comes from Alopecurus myosuroides, assembly GCA_028641055.1. Classification (NCBI taxonomy): domain Eukaryota; kingdom Viridiplantae; phylum Streptophyta; class Magnoliopsida; order Poales; family Poaceae; genus Alopecurus; species Alopecurus myosuroides. The sequence goes on along the minus strand of CM054057.1, from coordinate 309,594,814 downwards.
AGACATCGATACGCTGGCGATAGCTTTGGTGATCTGATCTTCTTTTATTTCTTGGTATTTTATGCTCTAATTTTGATTCATATTTTTCTTATTTTTTATACTACCATGAAGCCTGAATCCGATCCTTCTAAAAGAAAAAAAAGGAAAGAGGATCAAAAGATGGTAGATTCACCCTAGGCCCTCAAAAACTCGAGTGAAAATCCGTGTCTCATCTTTTTTCTCGTTCGCTCTCTTTTTCTCTACACTACCTATTTACACTAAGGGGGCCTAAATTTCAGTTTTGCCCTGGGCCCCGAATATCTCAGGGCTCGGCCCTAGTCCGGAGATACTGCAAGATTTGTCTTTGAGAACATGAAGGATGGGTCATGTAGCTTCCATACTCGGCATCCGACTAGGCCAGCCAACCACACTACCCGGCAGTGCAGGTGGTGGGACCGGATCAAGAGCGAGGCTTTTGGTCAGCTGCCTCCTCCTCGTCCTCTTCCGCTCTCGGGCGCCAATGTGCAGCCTATCCAGGCAGCTGCTCCCAGGCCGGCCGAGAACCAAAGGAGGGAGAATGTGAACCAAGTGGCGCAGGGATCCAACAACAACTACAACCGCAACTTCAACAACAACAACAACAACACCAACAACCGCAACAACAACTCTACACCCGCAACAACAATCGCAACAATGACAATGCCAACCAGAATAACAACAACAATGGTGGTGCTGGGGACCGGAACCATTACCAGGAGCATCATGAGAGCTACATGGTGTTCACCACTGAGCCGGATGACAAGCAATTTCTGCGCAGGCGCGCGATGGAGGTGAATGTCGTGATGTCGTTGGTGCTGCATTTCATTGAGTGGTGCGACCAGGAGATAGTCTGGTCCAAAGAAGATCATCCCAAGATAATGCCCAACCCGGGTACATATGCTCTGGTGGTGGACCCCACTTTCTTGGGGACCAAGAAGAATGTGAAGTTCAGCAAGGTGTTGATCGACAACGAAAGCAGCGTCAACATCATGTACGGAGATACCATGGAGAAGCTTGGCCTTGCCGAGAACATGCTGCTACCCAGTCGGACCACGTTCCATGGCATCGTGCCGGGGGTGTCTTGTGCCCCCATTAGCAGAATCTGGATGGATGTGCTTTTCGGCACCAGGAAGAACTCTCGGACCGAGTGTCTGCAGTTTGAGGTGGTTGATCTTTAGAGCCCCTATCACGCTCTACTTGGCAGGCCTGCTCTGACCAAGTTCATGGCCTCAACTCATGCGGCCTATCTGAAGATGAAGATCCCTGGCCCCAATGGCATCATCACCATCTCGGGTGACTACAAGCGCTCCCTGGAGTGTGCATCTGCTGGATCTCGTCTAGCCGAGTCCATGGTCATTGCTTCCGAGAAGAAGAAGATTCACGAGGTGGTGGCCCTGGCCCAAGCAGCTCAAGTCAGTATGCCTGGCATGCTGAGTTCTTAGTATGGAGCTACCTTCCAGGCCTCCCAAGAAACAAACAAGGTGCAGATTGACCCGGAGTTCCCAGAGCGTGTGGCCATCATTGGTACCGGGTTGGAGGAAAAATAGGAAAGCGAGCTCATCCACTTCCTCCGTGAGAATCGGGATGTATTTGCATGGTCCAATCAGGACCTACCAGGTGTCCCGAGGGAGTTGGTTGAGCACTCGTTACATGTGCGGCCAGATGCCAAGACGGTAAAGCAAGCTATACGTCGCTTCGCTGCTGAGAGGAGAAAAGCCATTGGTGACAAGATCACAAGGCTGCTAGCAAGTGGATTCATCATGGAGGTGCTGCATCCGGATTGGTTGGCCAATCCGATCATGGTGGAGAATAAGAAGGATGATCCCATGGTCGCTATGGTGTGGCGCATGTGCGTTGACTACACCGACTTGAACAAGGCCTGCCCCAAGGACCCGTTTCCGCTACCCCGCATAGATCAGTTGATCGATTCCACTACCGGGTGCGAACTTTTGTCTTTCATTGATGCCTACTCTGGTTTTCATCGGATACCTCTGAACCCGGCTGATCAAATAAAGACTGCTTTTATTACCCCGTACGGGGCTTATTGCTATCGTGTTATGTATTTTGGTTTGCGAAATGCTGGAGCTACCTATCAGAGATGCATGCAAAAATGCTTGCACGACCAAATAGGAAAAATGTGTCGGTGTATGTAGATGACATTGTCATCAAAACAAAAGAAAAACACACTCTGCTGAGCGATATTGAGGAAACATTTGCCAGCTTGCGCAAATACCGGATGAAACTGAATCCAACCAAGTGCACGTTCAGCGTCCCGGCTGGCAAGCTACTCGGCTTCTTGGTATCCAGTCCAGGCATTGAGTCGAATCCTTCAAAAATAAAAGCTATAGAGAGCATGTCTTTGCCGAGATCACTGAAGGATGTGTAGAAGTTTACCGGGTGCCTGGCTTCTCTTAGCCGTTTCCTGGGAAGAATGGGCGAGAAGGCCTTGCCTCTCTATCAGCTCATGAAGAAAAGTGACAAGTTCATCTGGACCCCGCAAGCTGATGTGGCCTTCAAGGAGCTCAAGACCATGTTGGGTAGTGCTCCCATCCTGGCAAGCCCTTTACCCAAAGAGCCGATGCTGCTCTATATTGCGGCTACCAACCGGGCAGTCAGTTTGGTGGTGGTTGTGGAGCATGAAGAAGAGGACAAAAGCGAGAAGCGGCCAGTGTATTATCTCAGCGAGGTACTATCCAGCTCCAAGAAGAACTACCCGCATGACCAGAAGATGACTTATGGCGTTTACCTGGGTGCCAAGAAGCTCAAGCATTATTTCCAGGAGAATCCAATCACAGTGGTGAGCACGGCTCCCATCTCGGAGATTATGGGCAATAAGGATGCAATAAGGATTCGAGAATAAAGCCAAGGCTAATTGAACCATTACAGCAAACCCCTGGTTGTTGGCTGGACGAGTTGCCGGTGGTGTTGTGGAGTCTAAGGACTACCCCTAACCGATCAACCGGATACACACCAATCTTCTTGGTATATGGAGCTGAGGCTGTGTTGCCCACTGACCTTGATCATGACTCACCCAGAGTAACCCTCTATACTGAGGCGGAGGCAAGAGAACCCGAGAAGATGACGTTGACCTGCTGGAAGAAGCAACAGAGTTAACTTTGTCACGCTCTGTTGTATATCAACAGAATCTGAGACGCTATCATAGCCGGAAAGTAAGCCCAAGGGTTTTCCGAGAAGGAGACATGGTGCTGAGGCTCGTGCAACGCACGGCCAGAATGCACAAACTTTCCCCTCCGTGGGAAGGGTCCTTCATTGTGAGCAAGGCTCTGCACAATGATGCATATTATCTCATCGACGCACAGGCACCGCAGAAGAACAGGGCAGAGAAATCCGGAGAAGAATCCAAGCGTCCATGGAATGTAGCTCTGCTCCGTCGCTTTCATTCCTAAGCAAACTTTGTATCTATCTCTTCAACCGAGTTAAATTTCCAAGTCGGCACTCCGAATTGAACTCGGGGACTGCCTGTGCTAAAACTGCTCTATGTTATTTATTGTCTTTACTTTGTCTACTCGGTTGGTTTACTTAGAACTTCATGTGCATATCTAGTAATGTGTTTAAACCCAAGGGTCAACTCTTCGACTTCGCTGATGTCCGCAACCCGGCTTCATGGCAAGCAAGACAACCAGCCAAAGGTCAATGAACACACGAAAAATTGCTAAGGAAAAGAGAAGCGTATCAACCGAGTAGGGTGTCTTTCCTTCTGTGTTTTCGGCTAAGTGTTGGGCAGCGTTAATATTCAAATCTCAAAGTGGTTGAGTATTATAAACTTGGTTTTGGAAATCTTGTGACTCGACTACCAAAAAGCCACAAGTGGCAGGTAAGAGCAAAGGCAGAGGAACTGAGTAGATGAAAAAAGCAGCTCGGGGACTTGCATCTTAATGCAATCCGGCATTGAGCCAGTCTTGCTAATTAACTTGATAAAACTAAGTAGCTCAAGGAACGATAAAATATTCATTACATGTGCACCCGGCATTACCGGGGATCTGATAAGAGTTTAAGGATAAAGTGCATGAGCCTAAGTCACTGTTGATGTGGTGGAGTTGGTCTCGGTATTGGATGGATCTGAAGACGGGACGTTGAGCGTGGAAGCGGGCTCGGGAGCAGGAGTAGATGTTGGAGTTGCGGACGAGGAAGCGATGTTCTCGGCGGCGGAATCTGTTGCGCTCAACTCGGGAGTCGGAGTGTCGATCACCATCTCGGTGGTGACTGTTCCGGTCGAGGCAGTGGGCTGCAACTCGGGCTGGGCTTCCTCAGTGGCAGCTCCGTGCCCGGTGGCCTCCTCCTCTGCATTCGGTGCGGCCTCTTGTTCGACATTTGGCGCGGTCTCCTCTTCGTCATTGCGCTGCTCAGTTTCCTCCTGAGCATTCCCTGCTCGGCCTCCTCGTCACCAAATTCTTCTTGCTCCTCCTTCTCGTCGCCGTGTTCGTGTTTCTAGCCGGCATCGTCATCTTGGCCTTCATCACCTTCAGCGTCGTCATCATCTTCCTCGACATCCGTATCCGGCTCCGTGGGGCTGTCGATGTACTGTTGAGTGTCAGCGTAGGATGCGAGCTCGTAGGCGACTTCTTTGCGGCGCAATATGTACTCATCGCGTTTGGTCCATTTGGAGTTGTTCCGGAGATCCTTGAGCTTCTCCAGATCCAAGTTTTCATACCAGGAGAGCACATTGTGGAGGGCTTCGTCTGCCCCAGCGCGGGCTGTGGAGGCGCGCCACTTCTTCAAATCCTCCTTGATGTGGTTCAAGTCAGCGGCCATCTCATTGATAGTGTTCGGGATCTGCTTCTCTGGCCAGAACAGCATATGCAGGCGCATAGAAGTTGAAACCATGGAGGCGCCCATGCCCTTGAGGGCGAGTACCCGGGTCTTGATGCTCTCGATGTGATCCTGCATGGTGGACGAGTCATCCACGTTAAGGCCTAAAGCTTCCCTCAACCTCCTAGCCTTCTCCACAACAGTTTCAGCAGCAGGGTTGAGATCCGAGAAGGTATCTAGCGTGGGGATTGCTGGGATGAGTCAGAAGGGGGACCGAGAAGAAGAAAAACAGAAAGGAAGGAATGGGAAAATGAAAACCGGATAAAGAGTAGCGGTAACTCACAACTCAACTCCAGCACAAGGGCCCCTAGTCGGCGCGTCCAGTCTTCAGCAAGCCGGATGTGCTTATCTTGGAGGCGGCGAGAATCGTCCACCATGGCCTCGAGAGATTGATTTCTCTCTTTCAGAGGCCTAATCTCCCTCTCGACCTCCAGCTTCTCCGTGGCGGCTCGATTCAATGCCTCGTTCTTCTCATTCCTGGCCTCCAGTGCAGTCTTGAGGGCATCAGCAAGCTCAAGTTTGAGCTTATCGACTTCGGCCTTCTCGGCCTCCAAGTTCTTCTCCAGCTGGTACTCTCGGGCCTGCACCTGCTGCTGCGCCTCGGCCGGGGTGAGGCACCCTTGATGTTGTTCGCGGAAGGCCTTGTATTCTTCTGCGAGAAAAGCAACCCGGTGAGCAGCATGAGGAAGAAACAGAGCATAAGGGAATGGAAAAGAAGGGTTAACTCGCCTTCCAGAGAGGTAATTTTACTCTGCGCAGAGGCCACCATGACTTCACAGTCCTGGTGCCTCTCGACGAGAGCCCTAAGCTAACCTGCAGAGATGACAGGAAATGAGCAAAGAAAGAAACTGGCGTAAACATAAAACGCACAAACCAAAATGCTAGCACTTACTCTCTACAGAGGATAGCTTGGTGATGGTCTCAGTAACGTTCTTCTCCAGAATCACCCTCTCACCCTTCTCGGCCTCCAACTCCCTGTTCTTGTCCCTGACAGCCCGGTGTGACCACAGAAGCTGACGGAAAACTTTGGTCCGGGTCTCAGTGCACTCCTGCAGAGAAGAAGAAAGCATTGTGAGTTGGAAGATTCGGACCGAATAGATTGCAAATCGGTTGAGCCTTATCTACTCGGCCCAAATCTCGGGGACTGGATGGTGGATAAAGCAAAGTCTAAAAAGAGGAAGGTTGGCAACTCGGAAAAGTCAAAAGAGGGAAAGGAACTTACCCGGTTGGTCTTTTCAGCGTCTTCAGCAGCTTTGCGCAGGCAGAACGGCTTATGCGCCTGAGTGCTGCTGGAGGAGGACATCACCATTGTAACAGGACCGGCATCGGCCTTGTTCCACATCTGCTGGAAGTTGTCAATATTATTCAGCCGCACGCCGTCCCATTCGGGGCGGCCAAATTTCTTATTGTCCCAGTCCTTCTCGATGTATCCTATCCGGTCAAGGATAGTGTCTACATCTTCTGGGAACTCGTACTCATCCTCCATGGGAAGAGGATCATCCTGGATGGTCAGGGAGGTGTCCTTACCCTTGGATACGGAGCGGGCCAGGGCCTTCCTCCGTTTCAGCTCAGCCAACCGCTCGGCCTCTTGCGCCATCTTGATCTTGTGCTGCTCCTGCAACTCGACCCAATAATCCAGGAAGTTCAGAGGCTTGGTGGTGCCGCTGACGCCCGCGCCGGGAGCTTGTTCTTCCGCAGGGGCGAACTTGATGTTGGTCTGGACCAGTTTGGTGTTCCGATTAGCGGGACCGCTACCCGGGGCCTTAGCCTGCTTGGGCTTGTTGAGTGGCCAGTCGTTCTTCTTGGGTGGCGGTCGCTGCTGCGCTGGTTGCCCGCCTTGCTGAGCACCTGGCAGTAGGTACTCTGAAGTCAGAGGGGTCCACTACTGAGATGGTGGTTGTCGCGGCTTCTCGGGCTGCTGCTGCTCGGCATGCCGCTTCTCGGGCGGTTGCTGACCAGTCTGCCCTACACCTCGCTTAGGTTGCACCCTGGTTGGCTGCGGCTGCGAAGCCGGATTTGCTACTAGAGGTGTTGGATGCTTCTTGGAGGTTGGTTCGGGAGCCTGCCGCTGCGGCGTTGGTGTCGCTGAGGGCTGCTTCTCAACATAAGGTTGTTGAAGTGGTTGCTGAGGAGGCGGCAGAGGTGCTGAGGGAGGTGCTTGCACTACTGGTGGCGGTGTTGGCTCCCGAGCACTCGGCTCTGATCCTGCTGGGGTGGATTGCGGCGACTCAGAGATGGGCTCGGGTGTGGGTTGCCGCGTCTCGATGGGCCGCTCCATGGCTGGCTGCTCATCGTGGGGTTCCGACTCGTCCTGAACCCGGTCAGTCTCCAACTCGGTGCCTATGTTCTCGGCACTGAGGTCTTGTTCTTCCTTGCGGGGAGAGGGCGCCTTGGGCCTCTCCTCTGGCTGATCGTCCCCGTCATCGGTGGTAAGGTCCACTAGATTCTCGGGCAGATTGTTGGTGGCTTCCGCATCTAGTGGATCACTAAGAAGAGAAGAAAGTAGAAAAAGTGAGATGGGAGCAGAGAAAAAACAGAGAAGAAACAGAGAAGACAGAAAGAAATGAAAAGGATATCTCGGAAGGACTTACGCGTCCACCATGGTGCGTTTCCTCCGCCGGTGGTCTGTTTCTTGCCGACAACCTTCTTTGGCTTCTTGGCAGGGGGCTCCAGTGCTCCGCTACCCGGGCTTCTCTTGGTTCCGGTGGGGGCGGCCATGGAAACGGATGCCACGTCTAGCGGCTCCTCCCCCTCCACGTCATCTGCAACTTGGCCTAGATCGCCACCTCCGCCTTGGTGAGCTCGAAGGTAGTGGTCCGAGTGCAGTCGCGGGCCCCGCCCATGTAGCACATTTTGTGCACTTGCTCTTGAAGCGGAAGAACTTGGCGCTCTACCCAGCAGGCGATCAGATCGTCTTTGAGGAGCCCTTCCCCCCACCAGCTCCTGCAGGCGGTCGTCAACCTGGTTGACGTCCTTCACCGTCTTCCTGGGGTGATAGCCCCAGTTTTGCATCTCGGTGGGGGGCGTGTTCTGGAACTCGGGCAGCTTGATCAAGTCGACGGCCTTCTCGCCTGGCGCTGGAGTTGGGTTCTTGATGTACAAGAACCCCCTCTGCCATTTGCGGCAGGTATCAAGTACGAGAACCCGCGGGTGGACACCCGTGGGGCGCTGGAGCATCATCGCGGCACCCGTCTGAGTCATCTCTTTCGGGGCAATTGGATTCGAGGGATTGGGAACTACTTTTTGGCGGAGGAAAAAGTACTTAGCCCAGGTGTCTACAGTGGGGTAGACACCGAGAAAGGCTTCGCAACAGGCTACGTGGGTGGAGAGCATGGCTATGGCGTTGGCAGGGAGATGGTGAGGCTGGAGGCCGAAGTGTCGCAAGAAATCTTGCATGGATTTGGAGATTGGGGGGCCAATTCCACGCTTGAAATGGCTAAGAAACACTACATACTCACCAGGACCAGGAGTCGGGGCGAGCTCCTTCCCGGGTGGGCGGCAGATGACGCCGAGAGGCACCCGTCGCGTGTTCACGAGCCACTGGCAATCCGACGCCTTGACGTCGGAGCCCTCCCAGCCGGCGCGCAGCAGCGCGGCCTCCTCCTCGTGCAGATCTTCAACAGAGCCCTCTAGCTCCATTGTTGTTCTTCCGGTAAGGAAGCGGTGGCGGAGAAGACGAAGTGCGGTGAAGCGCGACGGGGACGCGGAGTTGGAGAAGGAAGGCATAGCGCGGTGAAGGACTGGTCGCGGTCGAGTTCTCTCCGGTGGACGGAGGAGCGCGGGGATGAGGTCTTTCTCTCTCTCTACGCGCAGGGCGGCGGCGCGCTGTGAGTTTGCGGCGGCGTTGCGTGCTCGCTGTGGCTGGATAGGCGAAAAGGGAGCAGCGCAAAGGGAAAGTGACGGAGAAGGTTGGAAGAGGGGTTATGACGAGATATTTAAGCCTCCTCTGGTGCAGTTACCACACGGGATCAATCGTGGAGGAGATCGTGCGGCGCGGGAGTTAACGCGCCCATTAGAAATGCACGAAGCGAGTAACTCGCGCATAACGGGCGCAGTCAATCCCACGTCGCAGATCGTGGGCTATTGAGTACCTCTACGAAGTGACACGATGACCAGTGGGCCCGGGGTGCAGTGACCAGTGCGTGCACTGCTGCTGCATCGAAACCTAGGCGTCTCGGGTACGGTCGTGTGACACGTGTGCGGCCTGGACACGCAAAGATGGAACCGCTCCGAGCGGCAAGATTTTTGGAAATTTGGCTAAGTGTTGGGTTCTCGGTTGGGACCAAGAGTACTTGGTCTACTCGGCACAATGATAAGAACTCCAAAAGATCATATTGGTGAAGGCCCGAGTTCAGATGGTGGGCATCTGAGTTGAGGTGCTACTCGGCTGCAGCTCATCAAAGGAGAGTATTTTGGTTTAAGCTGGCAGGGCCCAACGCCCAAGGTCGGTGGACTCTATCAGTTTCAGGGACTAATGTCGGGGGGCTACCCCCGAGTAGGGGTAAGGCAGGTGAGAAACAGGTTTCAAGGTGATGTTTATCAAGTCTAGCCGTACCGAGTTGGTACTGGACGGGTAGGCGTCTACCCGGTATCCGGTATCTGGTAGGTGCTATTCGGCAAGGAGTATAGAAGACCAATGGAAGATTCGAGCATGTGTCTGGATCAACTGGGTAGCGCTCGGGTGATCCGGATAGAGGAGACGCTGTTCTACTCGGGCACAAAGTCAATGGAGCCATTGAGGAAGATCCCGCGTATCTAGGGCCGTACAGGCGTGCGGTTCAACTTACTAGGTGTGTGGTTATCCGCAGTAAGACGTGGGTACAGTGCGGGTGGGCAGCTTTCAAGTCCTGTCACTAACAAGGGGGACAGGACGTGTCAGTGGCCTACCCTAAGGGGCTAACAAGGTTGACAAGACCTGTCAGCCGGACGGCGCGGAGACTTTCGGCAACGACGTCAGCGGGAACACGGAGGCGTGCACCGTTGTCACAGAGGTGTAGTCTAATCTGTACCTTTTATTCTTAGTATAGTGGTTGGCTACCAGTATATAAGGTGGCCAGCCCTCTCCTGCGCGAGGGATGTTGGACCTGAGCTCATTTATTGCGAGGCCTGGCAGTTGAGAGAGGTAACAGTAGATAAAGTTGAGCACTGGCTACTCGGCAGAGAGTGAGGCACTGAGAGTTTGTAACTTCTGTACTCGGTGTGACCCAATACAGAGAGGTAGGCAGGAGTAGGGGTGTTACCTCCACACGAGGGCCCCGAACCTGGGTAGATTGTGGTATTTGCAGTGCTTTGTGCGCGCCTACTTGGCGTGCGATCCCTCCCCGAATACCTATAGCGTCCATCGGCCCCAACTTTAGCCATCCTATGATATCTATCTTCTTCACACCACGACAGGAGAAGTAAATTCTAGTGACTCCAAGAGGGAGTATTTATGCTCGATAGTGGGTTCATGCCTCCTTTGCATTTGTGCTCGAGTGCCAGAACATGACGGATGGAGGACGTGTTGTTTCCATTAGGAGAAAACAACGATGTTTACTTCGTTTACATTGTTTACATTACAACCTTTGCTTACTGTTATAATATGTTGCTTGCAACTTAATACCCAACGTTTGTTCAGATAATATTCGAAGGGTGGATTATTAGTCATAGATGCAGTTGGATGACGATCTATGTATCTTGTTGTAATGCCCGCATGAATCTCATAGTAATCTTCATGTCATGCATGTTTCATTATCTGTCAATTGCCCAGCTGTAATTTGTTCACCATGCATGTTACATATCTTTTATGGAGAGACACCCATAGTGAACTGTGGACCCCGTCTATTTTCTCGTACTGATAATACACACACTGTTTCCACTGTTTTCACGCTACTACTACTGTTTTATATTGTTCTCATACTATTTTACACACCATTCGTTTAACCTCTTTGTGTTCAGCAAAACCGGTGAGATTGACAACCTCACTTCTTCGTTGGGGCAAAGTGATTTGATTGTGTTGTGTAGGTTCCACGTTCCTGTTGAACCGGTAGTGCGCCCTACCATCTCAACCGCATCAACCTTCTGAAGTTACTCCTTCCTCCTACTGGTCGATTCAACCTTGGTTTCTTTCTGAGGGAAACTTGCTACTGCACTCTTCATACCTTCCTCTTGTGGTCTCCCAATGGACATGTGTTCACACGCATCAAGCTAATTTCTGGCGTCGTTGCTGGGGAGGACGAGAATTTCTGCAAGGGGAGTCTCTCACTTCCAATCTCTTTACTTTATTTTGTTTTGCTTAGTTTATTTTATTTTGTCTTGTTTGCTTATCTTTATCAAAAACACACACAAAAATTGGTCCTTATTCTAGTTGTAGTTTTTATCATGTTTTAGTGTTGCTAAAATAAGTACCCCTGAGAACACTAAGTTGTGTGACTTTACTAGCACCAACAACAATGATTTCATTAGCACACCAATTGCTCCACCTGCTCCTACTGTTGTTTTTATGAGATAAAGCCTGCCCTGTTAAATCTTGTTATGAGACAGCAATTTTCTGGTGTTCGTATTGATGATGCTGCTGCCCATCTTAATAATTTTGTTGACTATGTGAGATGAAAAAATATAAATATGTAGATGGAAATATTATTAAACTGAAATTGTTTCCTTTCTCTTTGAGAGGAAGAGCTAAAGAATGGTTTCTATCTTTGCCTAGAAATAGAATTGATTATTGGACTAAGTGCAAAGATGCTTTCATTGGAAAATATTATCCTCCTTCTAAGATTATATCTTTAAGAAGTAGCATTATGAATTTTAAGCAACTTGATAATGAGCATGTTTCTAAATCTTGGGAAAGAATGAAATCTTTAGTAAAGAATTGTCCCACTCATGGACTGACAACTTGGATGATCATCCAAAACTTTTATGTAGGTCTGAATTTTTCTTCAAGAAACCTTATGGATTCAGATGTTGGAGGAAACTTCATGTCCATTACTCTAGGGTAAGCAATAAAGCTTCTTGATGATATGATGCTAAATTATTCTGAATGGCACACTGAGAGAGCTACACTGGTAAGAAGGTAAATTTTGTTGAAGAAACATCCTCTTTGAGTGATAGACTTGATGCTATTATGTCTATACTTGTGAATGGACATGCTCCTATTGATCCAAACAATGTTCCTTTAGTCTCTTTGGTTGCTCAAGAAGATCATGTTGATGTGAACTTCATTAAAATAATAATTTCAATACCAATGCTTATAGGAATAATTTTGGTAGCAACAATTATAGGCCATATCCTCCCAATAATAGTAATGCTTATGGTAATTCCTACAACAACAATAAAAGTGTGCCCTCTGATCTTGAAAACATGCTCAAGAATTTTATTAGTACACAAACTGTTTTTAATAAATCTGTTGAGAAAAAGTTTGGCAAAATTGATGTTCTTGCTTCTAAAGTTGATAGCCTTGATCTTGATGTTGATTTTCTGAAACTAAAGGTTATGCCTCATGATATTAAAGAAAGAAAAACTTTGAATGCCATCCAAATTCAAATTGGTGATAATGTTAGCTGAATTGCATGCTAGATTGGAAAGAGAAGATGAAATAGCTAGAAAGAATAATATAGCTATTGTTTGCACCATTACCACCACTAGTAAAACTGAATCTTCTCATTCTAGTAAACCTTCTAGTATCAATGGTAAAGTAATTGGTGTTGGCAATACTCCCACTTCTCATATTAAAAATGCAAAACTGCTTGAAACTGCTAAAAATGTTCCTGATAAAAGTGCTGAAATTTTTAGAAACATGGGAGAAAATGGTCCCATTACCTTTGATAAAAATGATCTTGACTTTGATGATTACAACATAACTCAAGTGATTAAGTTACTACAAAATCTTTCTAGTTTTCCTAATGCTAGTACTATAAATAAGGCTTTCACAAAACATATTACAAATTCTCTCATGCAAATTAGAGAGGATGAATTAAGATGTGAAGCCTCTATCCCTAGGAAGCTAGATGATGGTTGGGAAACCATCATTAACATGAAAGTTAATGATTTTGATTGCAATGCTCTATATGATCTTGGTTCTAGTATCTCTGTTATGCCCAAGAAACTTTATGATATTCTTGATTTGCCACCTTTGGAGCACTGTTATTTGGATGTTCGTCTTATTGATAATGTTGGAAAGAAATCATTTGGGAGAACCTAGATTTGCTTTATCAGGTATCAAACGAATTGATGATGTTCTTATCATGTTTAATAATAATCTTTTCCCTGTTGATTTTGTTGTTATGAATATTGAATGCAATGCTTCTTGTCCAATTGTTTTGGAAGACCTTTTCTTAGAACTGTTGGTGCTATTATAGATATGAAAGAAGGGAATATTACATTCCGATTCCCACTCAAGAAAGTTATGGAACACTTTACTAGAAAGAGAATGAATTTGCCTTTTGATTTTATTATTTGAACAAATTACAATTTGGATGCTTCTTCACTTGAAAACACATGAATCCACTTTTCTGGGCCTACCTAGAAGGCGTTAAAGAAAAGCACTTCTTGGGAGATAACCCACGGTTTTATTTTTGCTTTGTTTTTCTCTATTTTATTTGAGTCAAGAGGTTGTATACTTCTGTAGAAACTCCTTTGTATCTTTATTTTCATGTTTTAGTTGGGCCAAGTAAAGTTTCTGACGAAAGTTGGAGTTGGTTTTGGATTTCTGCGCAGGAAATAGATTTCTGTTGTCCACCGTAAACAATCGTATAAACCAGAAAGATCAGAATGATCTTTTTTGTGCTTATTCCTCATCTAATTCCGAAACTTTTTATTTCTTTAAGTTTTCGATCTGAGCAATGTAAGTGCCCCGAAAAAATTCGTCTTTACAGACTGTTCTGGTTTTGGCAGATTCTGCCATTTTCTTACATTTGCTCTTTTACGATGTGAAGTGGATTTCTTTGCTTCACAAAACATCAGTGGCTGTAGATAATGTTTTAAAATATCAATAGCAATTTTTCCCATACAGAACCCATGAATTTTTTATTGTTGCACTAACCCTCTAATGCGAATTACTCTTTGAGTGTGGTGTGAAGGGATTTTTCAAGGGTCAAGAGAAGAGGGTGATATAATGTGATCAAGAAGAGTGCAAGGTCAAAGCTTGGGGATGCCCAGGTGGTTCATCCCACCAAATTCTAAGAAGACTCAAGCATATAATCTTGGGGATGCCCAAGGCATCCCCTTCTTCATCAGCAATTTATCAGGTCACTTCTAGTAAAACTATATTTTTATTTGGTCACATCATATGAAAATTACTTGGAGCGTCTGTTTGTTTTTATTTGTTTTCTTTTGTTTTCCTTGCTGTAATAATATAGTTGGACCCTAGCATTCTTTGTGTTGGAGAGATACATGCTCCGCTTTTTCATTTGAATACTTGCTATGCTCGTATTCTTAGTTTTTCTTCTAACTGCTGCAAAATTCATGTTTAGCTCCTGTTTTTCCTGCATCTATTATTCAGAGTTGTTAGTTTTAGTAGAGTTGTGTTAGTACTCTCTTGTTTCATTGCTACATCTGTTGGAGAGTTTTTTTTTGGTGTTTGGTACAAAATTTTACGTGTGGTAGATGGTATAACAAAAAAGCTTGCATATGCATGTAGATCATTAAACTGGTTCACTTGATTATTTGTTGTTGTTTTGAGATAATAATTTGCTTAATGGTAAACTTGCTGTTTTAGTAGAGAGAAAAAATGGTTGGTCTAGAAGCTTGAAACTGTGCCACACTCAAATAACCAGTTGATAGGATAATGGTATATGAATTCCTTTGCTGATAGCAATCGTAATGGTTTTTTGTTACGCGCTACGGTCCAGGTAGCTAATAGTGACTTCACTGCCACGGACGCTCATGGAGTGATTTTCATTATGCCTTATGATATCCTGATTTTATTTGAAATCTTTTAACTTTTGAGTTATGTGTTTCGGTTTTCTGGCACTTCCACCATCCATATTTGCTAGCCTCTTCGGTATTGTGCATTGCTCATTCTCACATTGAGAGTTTGTGCAAACTTCGCCAGTACATCCAAACCTTGTGGGAGAACCTTGTTCTTCCACACATAAGCCAAAATTTATCTTCCTCAAAACAGCCACCATACCTACCTACCATGGCATTTCCATAGCCATTCCGAGATATATTGCCATACAACATCCATCATCATAATGTTACTTGTCATGCTTCATTGTTATTTTGCATACTACTACACTGGCAGGAGCAATTAGTTTTACATACATAAGAGATATTTCAGTTTGAGTTATGAGTACTAAAAGTGTGTTGATTCGTTGTAAAATAGAGTGTTGCCCCTACCAGTGAGGTTATATATATAAAAAAAAGAGAAAAAGCCCAAAAGAGAAAAAAGAAAAAAAGAGGCAAAAGAGAGAAAATAAAGAGAGAGAGGGGCAGCATTACTAGCATTTATTCCACAATTGTGCTTTTTTAGCATCATTACTTCAGTTTGGAGAGAGTTTTCATATTATGACTTGCATAACTATGTAGGGAACTTACATTATAGAACTTGGCTTGTATATTCCAATGATGAGCCTCCTCAAAAGAGCTTTAGGTCTTTGTGAGCAAGCAGGTTGTGTGCACCCCCCACTAGTTCCACTGGAGAGCTTTCATACATGTATATCTCGATGTGCATCCCTTGTGTGGCAATCACTACTCCTTGCATAACTTCGATTATAAGACTTTCTCTTGTCTAATGATCACTTTCAGTTGTTTGAGACTTTCTTCCATTGACCATCCAAACCCCCCCCCCCCATAATGTTCTTTTAGCCACCATATCCTGGTGTCAGGAACCAATACAGAACGCTTGCTTGTTTTGAGTGAACAATTATTTGAATGATTTTCCTATGTGCATATTGTTGGCACTTGACTTGATCCTAACAGGAGTTGTTGTGAGAGTTTGATGCCTTGTATGATTATATTGTTGTTCTTGAAGCTTAAATCATCTTTAATATACTTTGCATAGTGGATTGTCTTTTAGTATTGATTCATTGAAAGGTTTTACTTTGTTGTTCCTAATGGTTTACACATTACTCTTTGATGCCAACTATAAACCACAACCTTTATTCATTTGATCCTAGTTTACAAGCTTTACATTACTATGATGATCAAGTTTATCTTGGTAGCATGTCACCTCAGAAATTATTTATTTTCTCGTTTACCTACTCGAGGACGAGTAGGAACTAAGCTTGGGGATGTTGATACGTCATAAACGTATCTATAATTTATGATGTTCCATGTTGTTTTCATGCCTTATGCTACATGTTTTCCTTGCACTTTATGTCATTTTTATCGATTTCCCGGGACTAACCTATTGACAAGATGCCACAGAGCCAGTTCCCTGTTTTCTGCTGGTTTTAGTTTCAGAAAAGTTATTCTCTAAAATTCGAAGCTCGGAAGTCGTAGAATTCCCGAAGGTTCCACGGAGTCCCGAAGAGGCCCGGAGGGGGGCCACACCATAGGGCGGCGCCCCCCTGGCCGTGCCTGGGGGTGGTGTGGGCCCCTCGGGCATCCACCGCCATCGCCCTTTCGCCTATTTATTCCGCCCGATACGTCAACCCTAAAAATATACCAGTTTGTCCCGAGAAACACCCGAGGCCACCGTCATTGTCAACCCGAGATTGGGAGGGGAATTCATCACCGGAGGGGTCTACACCACCATGCCCGCCTCTGGAGTGATGCGTGAGTAGTTCATCCCTGGACTACGGGTCCATAGCAGTAGCTAGATGGTTGTACTCTCCACCTTATGCCTCATGTTTAGATCTCGTGAGCTGCCTCACATGACGAGATCATCTATTTGTAATGCTATATGTTGTGTTTGTTGGGATCCGATGATTATTGAATTCTATGTCTGTTGATTATCAATCTATCGTGTTATCTTCATGTGTATGTTATTTATGATCTTGCATGCTCTCCGTTGTTAGTAGATGTTCTGGCCAAGTAGATGCTAGTGACTCCAAGAGGGAGTATTTATGCTCGATAGTGGGTTCATGCCTCCTTTGCATCTGTGATCAAGTGACAGAAACATGACGGATGGAGAATGTGTTGTTTCCATTAGGGAGAAAACAACGATGTTTACTTCGTTTACATTGTTTACATTACACACTTGGCTTACTATGATAATCTGTTGCTTGCAACTTAATACCCAACATTTGTTCGGATGATATTCAAAGGGTGGATTATTAGTCATAGATGCAGTTGGATGACGATCTATGTATCTTGTTGTAATGCTCGCATGAATCTCATAGTAATATTTATGTCATGTATGTTTTATTATCTGTCAATTGCCCAGTTGTGATTTGGTCACCACGCATGTTAGCTATCTTTTATGGAGAGACACCTCTAGCGAACTGTGGACCCCAGTCTATTTTTCTCATACTGATAATACAAACACTGTTTCCACTGTTTTCACACTGCTACTACTGTTTTCATATTGTTCTCATACTGTTTTCCACACCATACGTTTAACCTCTTTGTGTTCAGCAAAACCGGTGAGATTGACAACCTCACTGCTACATTGGGGGAAAGTGATTTGATTGTGTTGTGTAGGTTCCAAGTTGCTGCTGAACCGGTAGTGCGCCCTACCATCTCAACTGCATCAACCTTCTGAAGTTACTCCTTTCTCCTACTGGTCGATTCAACCTTGGTTTATGTCTAAGGGAAACTTGTGGCTACACTCTTCATACCTTCCTCTTGGGGTCTCCCAACGAACGTGTGTTCACACGCATCAGTGGGCCACCTATTGGAACGCGAAGAGATAAACAAAAACTTTTCTACGCGGTACTTCCAAGATCTAGCCGAGGTAGAAGGCCACGAGGATTACCACTAGACGCGCATGTGCGGATTATCGATGAAGCAAGTCGATGCAGTGTAGTCCCACGATCAGATCCAGCTGATCCAATCCCGCGATCGTCGAAGTGCTGAACATACAGTACCTCTTCCGGTATCCACACGTACGAGGAGGAGCTCCGACGGCGGACTGCTAGGTCCGGTGCGACGCCTGGACTAAGTGGGGCTAGGGTTCCCAACGCATGGGAGTGGAATAACGTGCCCGCTGGGCAACCGGCGCCCCTCTTTATATAGTGAGTGGTAGTGGGCTTCACAACGCTTGTGGCACATTCCCTCTGTGACTCCAACTCACTAATTCAGTCCATTTACGGTTCGGGTCCAACCCGACCAATATACTTGCTCCCGCTCTTAAGTGTACGACCCTGCAGGCTCATGATGACTTGGACACGATTGGAGTCCGACTCCCAATCGATCAATCGGTAGCTGCTCCTAGCAGAACGTGCCGACTCCCAAGTGTCATAGAGTCATGACGACATACCTTCCTATGTGACTTTCATCTGAGTCCCTTTTGCCTCACGATATACCTTGTCGAACTATAGGCGAATTATCGTCATCCCTTAAATAGCTCAACTCTCTTCTCGGTTCGTGATATACGATTCATCTAACTAACTCTTAGTCAACAGACTCAGTTAACACTTAACAGAGTCGCATATGGCCATGCTTCCGGAATCATATCACTCGGGAGGGCCCAGAGAATATCTCTCCATTCGGAGGGGAAAAATCTCATCTTGACTATCCACATCACGCAGCTTGCTTCTCATTCGACTCGAACTCTGCCTTTATAACTGCCTTGTCATGGAACAGCGTTTGACAGAACCTAAGTCGGTGATCCACAACTCGGATTGTGTGACAACCTCAGGTCTAAGGATTACATTGATTGAGACATGCAAATGAAGACTTGCTCGTTGCATCTCAATATGGGTCAGTCCGACTTTCTAAACTCTTTAGCTGGGTCTGTGAACGTTGGAATGGCATCACTGTAACACCTGGGGTGTTTCCCTAAGTTAGAAGTTGGTTGTTTTTTCTTTTTGCTTTGCATCACATGCATCATATGCATTGCACCATGTTTTCAAAACAACTGAAAAGTTCAAACCAATTTAAACTTTCAAACATGTCTAAAATTTCCAAATTAAAAGTTGCAAACTAAACAACTCAAATTGTTTTTCAATAGTTTGAAGTTGAATTTATTTAAATTGCTTGTTAAATAAAAATTCCTTTTTATCAACACCCTAATGGCAAATTCAAATTCAAATCAAATCAAATCCATGCTTGGCATGTTTCAAATGTGGGTTTAAACATTAAAATCTTGCAACCATTCAAATTCACTAAGTTTCATAGTTGTATGAGCTTATTGAATAATCTTGCTTAAATTAAAAACTCAACTCTATATGAAACCCTATATGAATTTCAAATAGCAAATTTCAAACTAATTGGCATTTTTCAAATTGTTGAAAATAAGTTAACATACCTTGATATTGCTGTTTTGTAAATCAAATAAAAATATTTCATAAAAAATAAAAACCCCCAAACCCTATTTTTATCTCTCTCTCTCTTTCATCTCTTACAAAAAAACAGAGGGAATAGAAATAAAAAGAAAGGTGAGCTGTGGGGAGGCAGGCCAGCCCACCAGCCTTTCCCCTCTTCCCCCAGCCCACCAAACCACCCACAGCCCATTTCCCCTCCCTCTTCCAGCCCATTTATCTCTTCTTCCTCGTACGGACGCAGAGAAGAAAAAGCTCCTGTCGCTGTCATCCCCCCTCCACCGTGTGATCATCGCCCCCCCCCCCCCTCCGATGCCTGCCGTACGAGCTCGAGCCTCCATATAAACTCCTCCCCCTTCACCCTAGCCTCTACCCTCTCCCTCTGCCGCCGTCGTCCCCCTTTTTCTTCCACCTCCCACTCTGTTTTTCTATCTCTCTGAACCTACACACCCACCGGGCAGCTCCCTCCGTCAGAACCCCCCTCCGCCGTCGCCGCCTAGGGCCGTTTCTCACCGTGCCGTGACGGGGAATGGAGCCACCAGGGCCCTGGCTTCCTCCTCGACGAAGATCGTGGGCCGGAGGTGCTCTGGAAGCCACGCACGCCGCCAAGTCCGTCGTCGAGCTCGCCGGCCACCCGCGAGGTTTACCTCACGGGCGTCCTTCTCCTCGGGCCGGTCGTCGCCGTCGAACTCCACCACCGAGCCCCCTGGTGAGATGCTGCCCCGTCCCAACTCCCTGCCCCATCCGCCTCCAGGTCGTGGAAGAATCAGCGCAGCTGCTGCCGTTCTTGATCGCCGTGGTGCTGTGTCTGAATTTTTCCTGTAAAAATTCAGTTAGCGTGCGTTCACATGCTTATCTTCCTTCAGTTTCGTATGCAATCACAACACATAGCTCACCCCAGTGGCACGGATCTCACGCGCGCGAGCAGCAGGCGAGAATTCGATCCCCCTCGGCCGCAAAAGGCCACTTTTTCCCTGATTTTACCACCGCAGCACCTCGGTCCCACCTGTCATACACCGTCAAGCCACCTCATCGCACACACGCGCCACTGTGGCACCACGCTGGCCGTGGCCCACTGTCAGCCAGCGTGGGTAGCCCTGCCCTCTGTATAAAATGTTCTGTCCTATTTCTTTTAAATGATATTTGAACCCAAATATTGCCAAGTTAATATCTTCATCATTTTAACTTCAAATTGCACAAATAAAATATGCATCCCAATCAGAAAATCATGAACTTTTCAAATATGTATTGTTTTTACTGTTTTGAACATTCCAAATATTTTCAAAAATTCAAATTCAAATAACTCTTTTGAATTTGATTAAATCCATAACAAATTCAATTTTATTTCAAATAGGACATATAAAATATGTTTTCCAACCAAAATTTCATGCTCTTTCCAAATATAACATTTTTTCTGTTTTGGATAAATAAAACTAATGCAATTACTTAATGCTTTAATTAATTCATTCAATTTTGTGAAAATCATAACTAATTCATTTTAATTCCAAATTCATCAAATAAAATATGTTTTCCATGTAAAATTGAACCACCTTTCCAAATATAAACTTTATTTCATGTTTTGAATAATTAAACTTGGTTAAATAATTTAAACCTTGTTTAATTCATTTAAAATTGCTAAATTCATAACCTGGTCAATTAAATTCTGTTTGAGCATATAAAATATGTTTTCAAACCAGAAAAGTATAAAATTTTCAAATATGAATTTGGTTTAATGTTTTGAACAAATAAAAATTCAACTAAATTCATACTTGAATTAAATTCAATTAAATCTTGTTTAAACTTGTGTAAATCATAAGTAATTCATCTTAATTCCTTTTTCAACAAATGAAATATGTATTCCATCTAAAATTTTGTGTCTCTCCAAATATAAACTTTGTTATCTGTTTTGAACAATTAAAATGGGTAAAAACAACAAATGTCTGTGTAACACCTTTAAGAAACCAAAATTTCATAACTTAATAACAAAAATTCCAAACTTGGTAAACTTCATTTCAAATTGAATCCCTTGTTGTTTTCTCATTGTTTTCCTCATCCATGCATCATTCTAATCAACTTCCACATGATAGTTATTTGTAGATCATTTAAGTCAACATTAATTCATGGGCCTCTCCATATGCAATCCAAATTGCATATGGGCCCATTTAAATATGTTTCCATGTCAACTAGTTTATCTTTGATGCATCCTTAAACTTGTCATGCATCCATATCTTGATCATGCTGGATCTTTTGCCGTAGTAGTAATTGTTGCATCCGGTGTTTGTTCGAGGTTCGTTGCTTCTTCGCGGATAGGACGTTGAGATGATGTGAGCAACGACAAGTTCTGTGGATGTACCTCTACTTGCTGGATCTCAGGCAAGTATACTCACTTGCTGCCAAATGGCTGCCTTTCATCACTTGTTACCGATTCTTTCGGTTGTTCTTATGCTAGCCTTATGATTCGATGCTTGTGTCCCGATCCTATTATATGTTACCTTGCAGCCATGATATAGCCTTCCTTCCACTTCCTATTAACTGTTGTTTGTTTACCTTGTTGGCCCTCGTGTCGTAGTTGCATGCTTAGCGTTGTTTGCGATCAAGTCTTGTTGTCCGTCTTATCACCTGTTTAGCTGATAGTTGTGTTTCAACTTAATCAACAACATGTTAATGTTTTGGATAATAATAATTTGATGATAAGGCACCGGCAGGAGGCCCGGCGTGGTTTTGAGGCCTGCTAGTGTCGACCCTAATTAGGAAAAGGGTCTTGTTTACTGATCCATGATGAGCGCACTAACCGCATGTGGGAAGCGTGTATGGGCGCCCCCCTCAATTTGATTCGATTCGCATCTCGTCCAAATCGCCTCATTTAGTTCGGGTTTTCCATTTGCCGCATGCATATGCAAGTGCGAACCCGTGGCCAGGGTGGAACTTTTGTAGTCGGCATTTAGGGAGACACGTTCTTAGACTGTTATGAGGGTCCCCTTTTCTTCGTGGGGCTTGATTAGCCGTGCGCTCAATTGCACGGGGTTCTTTGGGCTTGATGCAAAGAAGAGTTGAGTTGTGTTGAGTGCCCCGCTTGGTGGAAGTGCATTTCCTATCTTGCGGGGTATTCTTACGTGTACGGCCAAATTGGTGCACCCCTGCAGGGATAAATCTTCTCGAGAAGCCGTGTTTTCCGCAGTTATGGATGACTTGGTGAAAGTACTGGCTAACAAGTACTCAGAACAACTTACACCTAACTACTGATAACTTGACTAGTAATAGTCTTATTGACACAATAACTTGAACCATCATTAATCCAACTGTGTGAGTTATCCTCGGATTGCTTCTTTGGATAAGGGGCGAGATCCAGGATGGGTTTGTTTGATGTTAGTTGTAGTTGGTTACGATACGCTATATTATCCCTTTCTTTTAGCCGGAAGTTGTAGTGTTTCTCTGTAGTTAGTTAGTGCAGCCCGCTGCCGCTTCCTTGCAATAATCCTTTCCTTTCCGTTGAACCCAAAGTATTTGTATCTTGTGATGACTGGTTACGCCGGTATCTTGTGAGTATGGTTTATCCACTTGCCAGTACTTAACCGTACTGACCCACGAATCCTTTTTCGTGGCTGCATATTCAACATTGCAGTCAACAGGTTTGAAGTCTGACGACGTTAGCTTGCGAATCCCTCCGGCTTGGCCTGGGCAGGGATTGGATGCCATCGGTTATCTTCAGGACTCTTAGTCCAATTTGTATCTTGTCCGTAGCCGGACACTATGTTGTTTCTTCCACTGTTATTTGGATCTTTGTATTGTATCAGTTGTATCCTTGACTCGTTTGAGTCCTCTTGTATATATCTTTTCTGTTGTTGTTGTGGAATATTCGTGAACTGTTGTAATGTTATCACAAGTGGTAACCTGGAATCGGTTATTATGTGGATTTTGGCGGGAATGCTGAAATCTGCATAGTGCCCGATCTCGGGGCGTCACAAATGGTATCAGAGCCAGGTTTCCGATTCCCGATATTGTTTCGATACGAATGGTTATCGAAGCAACAGGTCCACAAAGCCTGTAGGATAACCTCGCTAACGGTCGTTGTTTCTAGAGTGTCAAAAACTATTTCTACTGACTATTTTGGAAACATCTCAATAGGATTCTTGTTTTCACCTTATCTCTATTCTATTTCCCCTCCCATCTTATTTATTTTGGAGTCTCCCCCCCTTGTCTATCTTTCAAAGTTTTAGGATCCTACGTGGGTAGACATTTTCTGAGCCTTTAACCTAATAGGTTCGATCATCGGAATATTCCTGGTGGAAGAACATCGTCATCAGCCCGAGCAAGATCCCCTTGTTAGTGGTGTCGAGAAGCCCTTGTTAGTGGTGTCGAGGAGATCAGCTGGAAGCATGAAGAATCGATAGTCGAACTTCTTTCCCCTCCCGGGTTAGTAGGTGGATTGCGAGGGCGCAATCCCTTGTTAGTGGTGTCGTCTGTAACACCTGGGGTGTTTCCCTAAGTTAGAAGTTGGTTGTATTTCTTTTTGCTTTGCATCACATGCATCATATGCATTGCACCATGTTTTCAAAACAACTGAAAAGTTCAAACCAATTTAAACTTTCAAACATGTCTAAAATTTCCAAATTAAAAGTTGCAAACTAAACAACTCAAATTGTTTTTCAATAGTTTGAAGTTGAATTTATTTAAATTGCTTGTTAAATAAAAATTCCTTTTTATCAACACCCTAATGGCAAATTCAAATTCAAATCAAATCAAATCCATGCTTGGCATGTTTCAAATGTGGGTTTAAACATTAAAATCTTGCAACCATTCAAATTCACTAAGTTTCATAGTTGTATGAGCTTATTGAATAATCTTGCTTAAATTAAAAACTCAACTCTATATGAAACCCTATATGAATTTCAAATAGCAAATTTCAAACTAATTGGCATTTTTCAAATTGTTGAAAATAAGTTAACATACCTTGATATTGTTGTTTTGTAAATCAAATAAAAATATTTCATAAAAAATAAAAACCCCCAAACCCTATTTTTATCTCTCTCTCTCTTTCATCTCTTGCAAAAAAAAAAACAGAGGGAATAGAAATAAAAAGAAAGGTGAGCTGTGGGGAGGCAGGCCAGCCCACCAGCCTTTCCCCTCTTCCCCCAGCCCACCAAACCACCCACAGCCCATTTCCCCTCCCTCTTCCAGCCCATTTCTCTCTTCTTCCTCGTACGGACGCAGAGAAGAAAAAGCTCATGTCGCTGTCATCCCCCCTCCACCGTGTGATCATCGCCCCCCCCCCTCTGATGCCTGCCGTACGAGCTCGAGCCTCCATATAACCTCCTCCCCCTTCGCCCTAGCCTCTACCCTCTCCCTCTGCCGCCGTCGTCCCCCTTTTTCTTCCACCTCCCACTCTGTTTTTCTATCTCTCTGAACCTACACACCCACCGGGCAGCTCCCTCCGTCAGAACCCCCCTCCGCCGTCGCCGCCTAGGGCCGTCTCTCATCGTGTCGTGACGGGGAATGGAGCCACCAGGGCCCTGGCTTCCTCCTCGACGAAGATCGTGGGCCGGAGGTGCTCTGGAAGCCCCGCACGCCGCCAAGTCCGTCGTCGAGCTCGCCTGCCACCCGCGAGGTTTACCTCACGGGCGTCCTTCTCCTCGGGCCGGTCATCATTGTCGAACTCCACCACCGAGCCCCCTGGTGAGATGCTGCCCCGTCCCAACTCCCTTCCCCATCCGCCTCCAGGTCGTGGAAGAATCAGCGCAGCTGCTGCCGTTCTTGATCGCCGTGGTGCTGTGTCTGAATTTTTCCTGTAAAAATTCAGTTAGCGTGCGTTCACATGCTTATCTTCCTTCAGTTTCGTATGCAATCACAACACATAGCTCACCCCAGTGGCACGGATCTCACGCGCGCGAGCAGCAGGCGAGAATTCGATCCCCCTCGGCCGCAAAAGGCCCCTTTTTCCCTGATTTTACCACCGCAGCACCTCGGTCCCACCTGTCCTACACCGTCAAGCCACCTCATCGCACACACGCGCCACTGTGGCACCACGCTGGCCGTGGCCCACTGTCAGCCAGCGTGGGTAGCCCTGCCCTCTGTATAAAATGTTCTGTCCTATTTCTTTTAAATGATATTTGAACCCAAATATTGCCAAGTTAATATCTTCATCATTTTAACTTCAAATTGCACAAATAAAATATGCATCCCAATCAGAAAATCATGAACTTTTCAAATATGTATTTTTTTTACTGTTTTGAACATTCCAAATATTTTCAGAAATTCAAATTCAAATAACTCTTTTGAATTTGATTAAATCCATAACAAATTCAATTTTATTTCAAATAGGACATATAAAATATGTTTTCCAACCAAAATTTCATGCTCTTTCCAAATATAACATTTTTTCTGTTTTGGATAAATAAAACTAATGCAATTACTTAATGCTTTAATTAATTCATTCAATTTTGTGAAAATCATAACTAATTCATTTTAATTCCAAATTCATCAAATAAAATATGTTTTCCATGTAAAATTGAACCACCTTTCCAAATATAAACTTTATTTCATGTTTTGAATAATTAAACTTGGTTAAATAATTTAAACCTTGTTTAATTCATTTAAAATTGCTAAATTCATAACCTGGTCAATTAAATTCTGTTTGAGCATATAAAATATGTTTTCAAACCAGAAAAGTATAAACTTTTCAAATATGAATTTGGTTTAATGTTTTGAACAAATAAAAATTCAACTAAATTCATACTTGAATTAAATTCAATTAAATCTTGTTTAAACTTGTGTAAATCATAAGTAATTCATCTTAATTCCTTTTTCAACAAATGAAATATGTATTCCATCTAAAATTTTGTGTCTCTCCAAATATAAACTTTGTTATCTGTTTTGAACAATTAAAATGGGTAAAAAACAACAAATGTCTGTGTAACACCTTTAAGAAACCAAAATTTCATAACTTAATAACAAAAATTCCAAACTTGGTAAACTTCATTTCAAATTGAATCCCTTGTTGTTTTCTCATTGTTTTCCTCATCCATGCATCATTCTAATCAACTTCCACATGATAGTTATTTGTAGATCATTTAAGTCAACATTAATTCATGGGCCTCTCCATATGCAATCCAAATTGCATATGGGCCCATTTAAATATGTTTCCATGTCAACTAGTTTATCTTTGATGCATCCTTAAACTTGTCATGCATCCATATCTTGATCATGCTGGATCTTTTGCCGTAGTAGTAATTGTTGCATCCGGTGTTTGTTCGAGGTTCGTTGCTTCTTCGCGGATAGGACGTTGAGATGATGTGAGCAACGACAAGTTCTGTGGATGTACCTCTACTTGCTGGATCTCAGGAAAGTATACTCACTTGCTGCCAAATGGCTGCCTTTCATCACTTGTTACCGATTCTTTCGGTTGTTCTTATGCTAGCCTTATGATTCGATGCTTGTGTCCCGATCCTATTATATGTTACCTTGCAGCCATGATATAGCCTTCCTTCCACTTCCTATTAACTGTTGTTTGTTTACCTTGTTGGCCCTCGTGTCGTAGTTGCATGCTTAGCGTTGTTTGCGCTCAAGTCTTGTTGTCCGTCTTATCACCTGTTTAGCTGATAGTTGTGTTTCAACTTAATCAACTACATGTTAATGTTTTGGATAATAATAATTTGATGATAAGGCACCGGCAGGAGGCCCGGCGTGGTTTTGAGGCCTGCTAGTGTCGACCCTAATTAGGAAAAGGGTCTTGTCTACTGATCCATGATGAGCGCACTAACCGCATGTGGGAAGCGTGTATGGGCGCCCCCCTCAATTTGATTCGATTCGCATCTCGTCCAAATCGCCTCATTTAGTTCGGGTTTTCCATTTGTCGCATGCATATGCAGGTGCGAACCCGTGGCCAGGGTGAAACTTTTGTAGTCGGCATTTAGGGAGACACGTTCTTAGAGTGCTATGAGGGTCCCCTTTTCTTCGTGGGGCTTGATTAGCCGTGCGCTCAATTGCACGGGGTTCTTTGGGCTTGATGCGAAGAAGAGTTGAGTTGTGTTGAGTGCCCCGCTTGGTGGAAGTGCATTTCCTATCTGGCGGGGTATTCTTACGTGTACGGCCAAATTGGTGCACCCCTGCAGGGATAAATCTTCTCGAGAAGCCGTGTTTTCCGCGGTTATGGATGACTTGGTGAAAGTACTGGCTAACAAGTACTCAGAACAACTTACACCTAACTACTGATAACTTGACTAGTAATAGTCTTATTGACACAATAACTTGAACCATCATTAATCCAACTGTGTGAGTTATCCTCGGATTGCTTCTTTGGATAAGGGGCGAGATCCAGGATGGGTTTGTTTGATGTTAGTTGTAGTTGGTTACGATACGCTATCTTATCCCTTTCTTTTAGCCGGAAGTTGTAGTGTTTCTCTGTAGTTAGTTAGTGCAGCCCGCTGCCGCTTCCTTGCAATAATCCTTTCCTTTCCGTTGAACCCAAAGTATTTGTATCTTGTGATGACTGGTTACGCCGGTATCTTGTGAGTATGGTTTATCCACTTGCCAGTACTTAACCGTACTGACCCACGAATCCTTTTTTGTGGCTGCATATTCAACATTGCAGTCAACAGGTTTGAAGTCTGACGACGTTAGCTTGGGAATCCCTCCGGCTTGGCCTGGGCAGGGATTGGACGCCATCGGTTATCTTCAGGACTCTTAGTCCAATTTGTATCTTGTCCGTAGCCGGACACTATGTTGTTTCTTCCGCTGTTATTTGGATCTTTGTATTGTATCAGTTGTATCCTTGACTCGTTTGAGTCCTCTTGTATATATCTTTTCTGTTGTTGTTGCGGAATATTCGTGAACTGTTGTAATGTTATCACAAGTGGCAACCTGGAATCGGTTATTATGTGGATTTTGGCGGGAATGCTGAAATCTGCATAGTGCCCGATCTCGGGGCGTCACAATCACCATGCCCATGACAAGTGGAACCGAGTCATCAGCCAATACTCACATTAGTCTAGGGTGTGTGTCCAGCACAACCTTAATGACCAAGGGCAATTTAGCATGAACAACATGAATACATAGTTCCACAATCGAATCACATATTCAATGACATATATCAGATGTTCAAAACAAGGACAACTTTATGAATACATTGGGAATTACATCATACATGATTGCCTCTAGGGCATATTCCCAACACCACCAGGGGCCCACACCATGTTGTGGCGCGGGCTACCCCCTGGCCACGCCGCCATGTGGTGTGGTGGCCCTGGCCCACCATGGCTGGTGCCCCTTCGCATACTTCATCCCCCCGAAACCCTAAGACTCAGGAAGCCATCAAGGAAATATTCCGCCGCCTCCACGAGGCAGAAAACAACAGAGAGAGAAAAGCTCTTCGGCAGGGAGAAATCTGTCAGGGAAATTCTTTCCTAGAGGGGGGAAAATCATCGTCATCGTCACCGTCATCGAGCTGGAATTCATTGGGATCATCATCATCATCATCTCCACTGCCATCACCATCGTCTCGACTGCTCCACTCCGTTCCTCTGTAACATCTAGGGTTGAATCTTGTCTATTTCATAGGGGAAACTTTCCCGGTGTTAATTACTCCTTGTGGTTGATGTTATTGAGTGAAACCGTTGAATTAAGGTTTATGTCCAAATTGTTATTCATCATTATATCACCTCTGGTCATGATCCATATGACGTCTTGTGAGTAGTTCATTTAGTTCTTGAGGACATGGGGGAAGTCAAGATGTTAGTAGTGGAATTATGTTGAGTAATATTTACTGGTTTGATATTTAAGTTGCGGTGCTATTCTTCTAGTGGTTCCATGTGAATCTCAACTACATGACACTTCACCTTATGGGCCTAGGGAAATGCATTGTGTATTCGGATACTAATTGTGAGGTTGCCGGAGTGACAGAAACCTAAACCCCCGTTAGGAAACCGATGCATGAGTGAGTGTAGGATCCCAGAGTTTAATCCTATGGTTATATTTATCTTAATTACTTTCTTGTAGTTGCGGATGCTTGCAAGGGGTATAATCGCAAGTATGTATTAGTCCAAGTTAGGGCGGTGCATTAGCATAGGTTCACCCACACAACACCTATCAAAACAATAAAGATTAATCCGTTGTATGAAGCGAAAGCACTTGACGAAATTCTTGTGTGTCCTCAAGAACATTTGGTCATCATAAGTAAACCAACCGGATTGTCCTTTGCTCTAGAAAGGATTGGGCCACTTGCTGCAATTATTATTGTTGTCTTTTATTTACTGGTACTTCCGCTGCCTCTCCCCACTCACTCCAATCGCTCGTCTTCTCACCTCTCTCTCTCTCCTTCAGCGGTTCCTCTAATGTCGGCACAAGCACAACCCAGCGATTAACACCTTCTAGGGCGGTGGAAGCGGGAGAGGAAGCGGAAGGTCGGGCATCCGCTCTTCAACGAGCAAGCTGTGTCTCCTCTTCGTCGAGCGTGGAGGCATTTTTCCTCGAGCATGCAGCAACAATGGCGGTAAGATGTTCTCCAACCTCTGTCGTTCCCTTGTAGTTTGATCTGTAGATCCTAGTATTTACATGGTCGTAGGTTAATATGCACAGTAGATCTGCTAGATTTTAGGGTTCGATCTGCGATTGGGTATGGTATTTGGGGGTTCTCCACCGATTTGCTATCAGTATATTTGTTCACTAGTGTTGTAGATTACAACCTAATTAGTTCCGATGTTTTCTTTGTAGTACATCGCAATATCTATATGCTTAGTTAGACTGATTACGGATTTAGGGTTTTATGCTAGTTTAGGAGATAGATTAGGGGTTCTATTCGGCCTGTGATGAACAATACTTCCAACTACGTGACAGGTCCGTGACTACAGGACCAAAGTTGGATGTACAGTCCTTGTGTGCTTCATCTTTGGTCATGTAGGCCCGGCTTTGCTTGCGTGTTGTGCCTGAAATTTCTGAGGCAATTGTAAATTTGTCTCTGCATTTTTGTTCTAACTGATGATCGTATATGAGCCTTGTTGTACAATGGTGTGGATGTTTTGATTTTTCAAGCGTTTTCTTGTAGTATCTCATGTTGTGCACACATTGGGCATTGCTAGTGGTGCTAGGAGATCATCTTTTGGGAAAATTGTCTTGTATCCATGCTGATTTTTCTCCATGTCGATGATGAAAATGTGGCACAACATAAGTGTAAGGAGGTGACCCTAACAATACCTTGAGAAGTGTATAAGGATATGTGTTGTGCATATATCTTGGTCCTGTAAGAGTCATCCCCCTGCTATCTTTGGTTGGTACTTACTATGAGGCAATGATTTGGTCTGTGAGGATGTTTTGGACAGCTCTTGTCATGTGCCTGATGCAACACTGTCTAGCAGACAGGCAACAAAATCACGAACTAGACATAGATGGAGGTGGGTTTTACTTGGTTTTGTTGGCTTGTTTGGTGGACCAAAGCTGCATCCTGCTTTACTGTGTCCATAATCACTGAGGCCGTTGGTTCTTGCATGATTTAATAGGGCCAATGATTCAGCTATTCAACAATTTGCAGGTGTTGGTCAAAATGACCTTGCGCAATGATCAGAACTTGGTCATTCCTCTTGGTCCTTTAGTTCCTACACTTTGACATTCTCGTGTGTGCTTGTTCCATATATGAGGCTATCTCATGTTCAAGATGTAAGACTAACTCGTCAATTTCTGGTTTTGCAGTCGCCGAAGGGAAAAGAGATCACCAGGAACTGTGCTGAAGCAAGTGTTGCCAAGCGGAGGGAGGTGGTTGTAGGCTACTTTCACAAGGAGATCTCTCCAACCCACTTCTGCAAGGTTCTCCTTGCACCTGAGCTGGATTTGCTTCCTATCCCTCCTGCCTTCCGTGAGCATCTTGGACAGATTTCAAAGGAGATCATCTTAAATACCAAGACCGGTTGCAACTGGAGAGTTAGCGTCGTGGACTTTAATGGTTGTGCTGCCATTGACAATGGCTGGCCAACTTTTGCTATGTGTCACAATCTGAAGATCGGCAACCTCCTCACCTTCAAGATCCTCGGGGATGATGAGTTCAGGGTCACCGTCCTCGACACCGATAGCGTGGAGGTCATCAGGAAGTGTGAGATGCATCCTAGGAACATTTTGATGATCTGTTCCTCTACCCCGCCCGCTGCATAGTGCCATGGTCCTCTGTCCAGAACTTATGTTGTTGTCTTTGTTAAGTACTTTTGCTAATATTGTCTTCATGTCTATTAGTACTCTTCTTATACCTATTGGGTGGTTATCACCGTGGTCATCATTGTGCCTTTTTTATTTTCCTGCTATTACTCTGGTTATGCCTGTCATTTATGCTGGTAAGCTCGCCACTGGGAGAGGTGGTGAGAGAAATAGCGTAGACGGATGTAACCAAACAGCCGCACTTTGCAGTTGTTTTGCACTTACAGCCCACCAAATGACCAGATTCCATTCTCTTGGTCCCAGCGAAACGAGACTGGCTAGAACTTTGTGGGCAACCAAACATAGTGCAGTACATGGCTCAAGTCGCGTTTTTCCAGGGCCAGGCCCAACTGGGCCACGGATGCAAAAGACCGAAATTACGTGTTGGCAACCTAACACGCCCGAAGTTGCCTCGATGCTCATCCAACAAGTGCTACAAATGATTTTCACGCATCCCCTAGCTAAGAGCATCTCTAGTAGACCCTGCAAACCTCCAACATGTAACCACTGCAAACGCGTTTTGCAGGTAGTGTTTGCTAGACGCGCAACAGAAACTCTAAATCTAAGTGCAAATTTAATTTTTTTTTAACAAACAAGGGGGATGGATACATTCACATAGTCGCGTTCATGCCACAGACGGCAGATAATCGAAATGGCGCCCTACGTTGTTGCGGCGCCATCATCGGAGCCGGTGGAGATCACTCCTCGTCGGAGTCACTGAGATCGATGACGGTTCCCTTGAGCTTCTCCATCTCGCATTTCCCCTCTTCCTCGAGCTCCTGCACACTGCGTGCAAACACCATGGCGATGACGTCCTCCATGTCCGCTTCGGGGACGAAATCCGCGGGGCCTGTGTCGTCGACAAAGGCAACGGGGTTGAGTGTCTCGAACTCGCCGTCCTCCTCCGTCTTCGGACGCAACAGCGGCATGCGGGCGCACGTGACGAGCTCCCCGCGCCGAAGGAGCTTCCTGCATCAAACAATGGCGCGCGTGGCGGTGGCGGCGGCGTGGGCGGCAGTTGCTGGATTTGGAGTAGCGGCGCCTGCGCCAGCAGACCATAGAGGGGGTCTAACTCCTTTGTCTCACGCCGAAGGAGGAACGGGGTGGCGCGAGGCTGTAGTTCGTCCACCAGCACGTGTTGCGCTTGCGCGCGGCGTCGTCGCTCCTCCTGCAGAGCTGGCGGTAGTTGGTCCATGGTGGCTAGTTCGCAATGAATCTGCGGCTGGAGGTGAGGAACGGATGTGCCCGGCGGCGAGAAATTGGGGGGGGGGGGGGGGGATTGGGAGGGCGGCAGCGGTGGAATGAAGGGTTTCGACCCGCATCTTAGGGTCGGGCGTTTTTTGCAGTGTCTACTAGAGATCTCTAACCATCACCATCGTGATCCGCGTTTATGCTCGTCCCGGTCATGGCAAGGTGGGTCCGGATGGCCGTGCCATAATCCACCTTGATCTGCTACTAGCAGTTCGGCCCGTCCCCACGACCGAGGAGTGCCACCGGCGCGAAGACAGTATTGCCGGTGCATACTGTTTGATGATTTTTTTGGGGGAAACTGACGTTCAAACTAAGACTTGGCCAAATGCTAGTCATGCAGATAAATTTGCATTGCACTTATTAGTAGAAAATCAATGGTTTCCATTTATGATAATAGATTCAATCGGTTCAAAATTGTTTAAAAAACAATTTGTTCAGTACCATCTTGCCACTATATAGACAAGGCGACCAGCAAGCATGATCTGAATATTTTTGAACTACCAACAGTTGACAGTAAACACAAGTAGCCACAGTAGTGCTACGAATGTATAATCCCCAGCCACCAACAATGTTCAACAACCTGAAACAACAGGAATACACATAAGCACTGCGGTTCATCGCATTATCACCTCCAGCATCTAAGGTTTGGTTACAATGAAGACAGTACATGCCATTTCCCTCTCCAGCTACTACTACGAAAATTCTTCTCTCTTGCCTCTTAGATTTAGTCCACCTGATCAAAGGCATGCAAAAACTTCCCAAGAAAACGGCATGGCATTTCTCCAACCCATACCGAGTTAGCTGTTGCTGGGATTCAAGATGTCGCCGAGGTTCAGTTGCAAGTTGTTCCTCATGGTTCGCCTCCCTGTCGCGCCCGCATTGCCCTTCCTCATCATCGTTGCGAACTCACTGTAATCGATTTGTCCATCCTAAAAACAGCAGCAGAGATTCATTGGCCAACAGACACAAGTCAGGAACCAAACAAAAAGCATGGGGGATAGAACACAGTAGATCATTCATGTAAGTATCAGGAAGACTCACATTGTTCTGATCGACATCCTTGATCATATCCTCGAGATGAACATCATCAAGACCAAATTGACTGCACGCATGTGATAGCTCATCGATGGTTATGAATCCACTTCCATCCTTGTCGAAAAACGAGAATGCTGACACCAAGTTCTCCTCCCTCTCCAGTTTGTTCATGTGCAATGTAGCTGCGATGAATTCACCATAATCGATCGTTCCACTGTTGTCGATATCCGCCTTCATAAAATACATAGATAGCATTATAAGCCATAACATCCACAGGTTTTTTTAATTAAGGAATCGTTTACTAGTGAAGAAGAACCTACTGCGTCCATTAAAGCCTGGATTTCATGTTCTGTTAACTCTGAGCCCACCCTTTTCAAGCCATCTTTCAGCTCATCAAATGTTATGGTTCCACTATTGTCAGTGTCAATCATTTTGAACAGCTCCTTTAGGCCTCCAATCTCTTCCTCGGACAGGCTTTCAGCAATAACCTGCAAATAAACAATAAGATGCATATAGTGTGTGAAAAAAACAGCTCAAGATGAGCATTGAAGTTGCATATTATATATCATATCATGTACTTGAGAAATTATGCAGTCTTTAATAACAATATCAATCAATAAACTCCTATTGTATTAATAATTATCTGCTATGGTAGATGGATCTGAGCAAAAACATTCTAGAAAGCTAGAAAAACATCTGGACCAAACAAAGTTGGTTAAATCGATAGCAAAATAGAGGAAAGAAAGCAGCACATCAAGAGGCTCCTTCAATTCCTTCACTAAGTGTGTATGGATAGTGGTTACAGAACAAAAGCGATAGTGTGTGACATACTGAGATGCTTGATCTTAGTTACTAGAGTTAAAAGCGGTACTGCAGCAGAAAGAATGGGAAGAGACATGCATAGTTAGTTGGCTTTGGTATATGAAGCAAATAAGGTAACAGTATGGTTAACAATAATGAAACAAAGCATTAAATGTTGAGGTGTTAACTTAGCAATGAAGTACATGAATATACGCACTCCCTCCGTCTCAAATTAATTGTCACAAACATAGACAAAAGTTGATGTATGTAACACTAAATTATGTCTAGATACATTCACTTTTGTCTAGATACATTCACTTTGGTCCATCTTTCTGACAATTAATTTGAGACGGAGGGAGTATATAACCTAAATCTGCAGAATCGGCTAGTGCATTTAAGGTACAGTTTAATCTTTTCATACCCTCAATGCCATCTTCTTAAGCTTGTTCATTGCAGAAAAATGCTTCAGTCTTGACAAAACAGCAGAATCAATAGGCTTATCAGGTGCCACAGCATCATCAACAATCCATGGGTGACCTGAAAGATCTCAGACGCAATGCAATTGTAAGAAGCAAAATATCAAATTATATCGACTTGAGCAAGAGATAGCGAGGAAGACTTACATAGAACCTCATGAGCACTGAGCCGCTTTGTAGGATCCCGGCAAAGCATATTACGGACCAGATCTTTAGCGCTGTCAGAGATACTAGGCCACGGTTCAGATTCAAAATCAAGTTTGCCTCGAAGGATCTGCCTGAAGATCCCTGCTTCAGTTTCTGGGAAGAAAAAAGAACATAAGAATACGGAGGCCTACTAACTTGATGATCTAATTGCAAATAGTTTACCTGCCCAGAATGGGGGAACACCACATAGCAAAATGTACAGAATCACCCCAGCGCTCCAGACATCAGCTTCTGGACCATAGCATTTCTGAAGCACCTCAGGCGCAACATAGTAGGGGCTCCCAACAACATCAGAGAATTTATCACCTGAGGAAATGGCATCACACATTTCAACAAGCCTGACTCATAGAGGTTTCTACCAAGATATACAAAATAGTATACAAGTGCCAGATGAGAATATCAAATCAAGACTGCACACCAGAAGAATAGCAACAATATTAATGATATTGGTAGTAATGGATACCACTATGCATTTTACAATATCTTTCTAGGAAATATGCAACATGCAGCTAATCTAAACTTGCTTCAGAAGTTTGAACTAGACTTGCATGCTTATATGAACACACTTCTTTTCCCATGTATACGAAGATTCAAAATAGTAATCTAATTACATGCTTCCTTCCCAATACACTATCTTTCAACCATCACCCTATCTAGAGAAAACAAGTTTTGGCATGCCTTTCAGGTTCCAACAAGATCAACCACACAGTGACAACAAGCACCATCGTTGTCATTCACTAATACTCCCTCTGTTCCCAAATACAAGAAGTTTTGGCAGTTCAATTTGAACTGCCAAAACGTCTTATATTATGGAACTGAGGTAGTACTAGGAACTGTTTCAAGTTGATCCTCCCCAGTAAGGTCTCCATCCATGATATCCAGATTGACTCCAATAAGCATTCCACGAATAAGGTTTTTGGGCATTCTCCTTTTGTCAACTACTATAACACACTGATATCATTTTTAGTTGGGATTCCAACAGGGTTCCAATACCATCTATTGCCATTATCATTAGCAATGTCACATCATGAAAATCATTCTTACACTAGCAAAAGGAACAATGTATGGAAAAGTACAATTGCCAGTATAATCAACTTGATCATGAACATTACCATCAAAGCTCCAACTGGTCAACAAAGTACTACACATGAAGGGGCATCTTTATATCAAGCACTGTGCAATCAAGCAACGTAAAGCAAAGAAACGTAGTACATACCAGGCTTGTAGAACATGGATAGCCCAAAATCAGTGGTCTTGAGTGGGGCATCCTCGGCGGTGCTGGCAAACAGGAAGTTCTCCGGCTTGAGGTCCCGGTGCATGACGCCGAGCGAGTGGCATCCCTCCACAACCCCAACGATGGTCCTGATGAGCTGCGCGGCGGCACGCTCAGTATAGTGCCCCTTGGCCACGATGCGGTCGAAGAGCTCGCCGCCGGCACAGAGCTCCATGACAATGTGCACGAAGAGTGCGTCCTCGTAGGCGGCGCGGATGCGGACGACGTTGGGATGCTCGGAGAGGTGGTGCATGATCTGGATCTCGCGCCAGACATCCTCGTAGTCCTCGCGGCAAAGCAGCTTGCGCTTGGGGATGGACTTGCAGGCGAACTCGCTGCCGTCCTCCTTGGCCACGCACAGGTAGGTGGTGCCGAACTGGCCCTGCCCCAGCTTTTTCCCGATGCGATAGTGGTCGCGCACGTTGGCCGTCTTGTGCGGCAGCACCGACACCGGCCGCCCCGACGGCGCGGGCGCGGCGGTTACCGGCGGCGGACGCGCATTCGCGACGCCCCCGGCGTTGCCGGTCCCGTCCGGCTGCATTGGCAAGTCCCCGGCGCGCACCCCGGATCAAGAACTGCACGGACGCCGCGACGCCCTGGATCAAGAACCAAGAGATGTCAAGAAATTGGGGCAGGATGCGATCAAGAACCGGTCAATAAAGGAAGCTCGTTTACCGCCGATGGGGATTCCCGCGGATTGCGACGGAAGAACGCAGAAAAGCTCGGGATCTTGAGTGGAACTCCGGACTTTCCAATCCTGTCGATGAAATTAAGAGCCAACAAAGGGAGCTTTATGGGAGATTTATGACCAGAGCCTGAAGCAGAAAAAAAGGAAAAGATGGAAGAAATCTCGCTCTCGCTTTCTTTCTCAGGTGCCACAAGGGGAAGATGCAATCTCGCCCAAAAATGAAAAAGGAAGAACAGAAGAAGAAGAAAAGATTGACTCAAACCTTGCGTGGAGCTACTGGCTTACTATACAAGTTGGAGGAGTCGGGGCGCGCAAAAGGACAGGATCTTGGTGGCTAATCCATTTTTTATAGGAGTTTTCTAGGGGTGGATGTGATGATGACGAGGAGGACGATTGTAGGAGCGGGTAATCTCTTGCTTTTTCTTTGGTTTTTTTGTGGGTTGGAAATGGTAAAAGGGTTGGTGAAGATGGGGGTGGCTGATTGGGGGAAGGAGAATGCCAGAATTGTTAGGTCAGGTCGTACCTCTCTTCCATTACTTCGTATTTTATTTCTTTATCTAACTTTTTTTTAATGCCCATTATGGGTTATGCCCTTCTAATGGATCATACAAGTTTATTAGTAAAACTTTCTTTCATCAAAAGTTCAAAACACATATTTACAATGTACATGCACACACTTACATATACTACATCCATTCACAATTATAAAATATTTTAGATATTTCAATGTTAACTATATACAAATCAAAGCGAGTGAATCTACGCACTGGGAAGGCAGCTTGATAGATGATGGAGAACCGCAGTAGATGAGGAACAAGGCCTTGGAGCAGCCACAAAACTAAAGGGGGGACAATGCCCGCGACAATTACCACACGCCGGACCGCGTCGCACCGCCCAAATAGGATTGCCACCACAGATGGCACTCTGCCCTCTCACTCCGGACCATGGAGCATTGTTCCTGCATCCAAACTAGTCCCTCTAGTTCGCGCCAACTGCTGACGACACTAGCAGCGAGCAACTTCCAAAGAAGCTATGTGATACGTCATAAACGTATCTATAATTTCTAATGTTCCATGTTGTTTTCATGTCATACGTTACATGTTTTCCTTACACTTTATGTCATTTTTATCAATTCCCCGGGACTAACCTATTGACAAGATGCCACAGAGTCAGTTCATGTTTTCTGTTGTTTTTAGTTCCAGAAAAGTTGTTCTGGAAATATTCTCGGAATTGGAAAATTCGAATCCCGGAAGTCTTAGAATTCCCGAAGGTTCCATGGAGTCCCGAAGAGGCCCGGAGGGGGGCCACACCATAGGGCGGCGTGCCTCCCCCCCCCCCCGGCCGCGCCTGGGGGTGGTGTGGGCCCCTCGGCCCTCGGGCATCCACCGCCATCGCCCTTTCGTCTATTTATTCCCCTGATACATCAATCCTAAAGATATATAACTTTTTCCCTGGAAACAACCGAGGCCGCCGTCATCGTCAACCCGAGATCGGGAGGGTTCTGGAGGTCTCCCCGGCATCCTGTCGGGAGGAAAATTCATCACCGGAGGGGTCTATACCACCATGCCCGCCTCCGTAGTGATGTGTGAGTAGTCCATCCCTGGACTACGGGTCCATAGAAGTAGCTAGATGGTTGTCCTGTCCACTTTATGCCTCATGTTTAGATCTTGTGAGCTACCTCATATGATCGAGATCATCTTATTGTAATGCTACATGTTGTGTTTGCTGGGATCCGATGATTATTGAGTGCTATGTCTTTTGATTATCAATCTATCATGTTATCTTCATGTGTATGTTATTTATGATCTTGCATGCTCTCTGTTGTTAGTAGATGCTCTGGCCAAGTAGATGCTAGTGACTCCAAGAGGGAGTATTTATGCTCGATAGTGGGTTCATGTCTCCTTTGCATCTGTGCTCGAGTGACAGAAACATGACGGATGGAGGATGTGTTGTTGCCATTAGGGAGAAAACAACGATGTTTACTTTGTTTACATTGTTTATATTACACAGTTTGTTTACTGTGATAATCTGTTGCTTGCAACTTAATACCAAACATTTGTTCGGATGATATTCGAAGGGTCGATTATTAGTCATAGATGCAGTTGGATGACAATCTATGTATTTTGTTGTAATGTCCACATGAGTCTCGTAGTAATCCTTGTGTCATGCATGTTTCTTTATCTGTCAATTGTCCAGTTGTAATTTGTTGACCACGCATGTTAGCTATGTTTTATGGAGAGACACCTCTAGTGAACTGTGGACCCCGGTCCATTTTCTCATACT
Source organism: Alopecurus myosuroides (assembly GCA_028641055.1). NCBI lineage: Eukaryota > Viridiplantae > Streptophyta > Magnoliopsida > Poales > Poaceae > Alopecurus > Alopecurus myosuroides. Next base: position 309,555,436 of record CM054057.1, on the reverse strand, counting down.
GATATCACAACCAATGTTTTCACACTGCTTCCACTGTTTTCATGTTGTTCTAATAATGTTTTCCACACCATACGTTTAACCTCTTTGTGTTCAGCAAAACCGGTGAGATTGACAATCTCACTGCTTCGTTTGAGCAAAGTGATTTGATTGTGTTGTGTAGGTTCCACGTTTCTGCTGAACCGGTAGTGAGCCCTACCATCTCAATTGCATCAATATTCTGAAGTTACTCTTTGCTCCTACTGGTCGATTTAACCTTGGTATCTTTCTGATGGAAACTTACTGCTGTGCTCATCAAACCGTCCTCTTGGGGTCTCCCAACGAACGTGTTTTCCACGCGAAATCAAGCACTTTTCTAGCGTCGTTGCCGGGGAGGAAGAGAATTTCTTCAAGGGGGGTGTCTCACCTCCAATAATTTTTACTTTGTTATTGTTTTGCTTTATCATACTTGCTAGCAATGTTTGATGTCTTTGAAACTAGATCTTATTGGCAAGGTGGGTTCACGAATGAACAACAAAAATATTATAAGGAACACCGCTTGTCACAAGAAGGGATGCACTTATAGGAGCAAATTAATAAATTGCATGACTATGCTAAAACTTGTGCTCTACTTATAATGTTACTTATTGCTTTGATAAATCTTTTTGCTGTAGGAGGTATAAACACCCCCCCCCTTTCAACGTGAGTATAATGATAATGCTACCATATCTTCTTATGTTAAGGGAAATTATGACTTTGATGATGTGGAACAAATTGAGGAATTTATTGCTTGGAAGGGTGCATTTGAAATTGCTTATTTGCTTGAAAGTATTGATGATACACCCTATAAATATGATATTTATGATATACTTTGATATTGTTTTGATAATTACAAGGATTGTAATTACTACATACTTCAATATCTTAATCAATTCTCTCCCCTGCAAAGGGAGAGACTAATGCATTGCAGGAACCTATGGAAGAAGAAACTGCTAAATCCATAAGATCATTGGATGAAAAAGAGGAGGAGAGTGATGATCAGGAGAAGGAAGAATGGAGCTACCCATGTCTACCTCCCAATAAGAGTAACTCTTTAACTCATACATTATTTGATGAAAGTGATGATCCTATTGATTCTTTTGAAATATCCCTTTTTGATGAAATTGATACTTGCTATACTTGTGACCTTGATACTACTATGAATGAAACTTGTGAATGATATTTCTACTGTTATTTACGATAATACATGCTACTTGGATAAATCTTATGATAATCCTCTATTTATTCCAACTATTGATATATGATAATGAGGAAGTTTGTTTAGAAAATTTATATGATAATGCTCTTGATGATGGTCCTATGTTACTTGATGTTATAAATTATAATGCTACTGAAAGTAGGATTGCTATAATGTGTCCCATACCTTTTAAGAGTGAGCAATCATCTTGTTTTGTTATTGCTAAAAGTGGGAAGAAAGAGGAGCTGATTTTAAATTTTGATCCCACTGTTTTTTAGCTTGATATGAATTGTGTGCTTTTAGACCATGAGAAACATGATTTATGTGATAATTATGTTGTTGTGTTTGTTCATGATGCTACTGGAAATCATTATGAGAGAGGAAAATATGGTTGTAGGAATTTTCATGTTACTAAAACACCTCTCTTTTTGTTGAAAGTTTTGAAACTGCTCTTGTTCTATCTTCCCATGATTTCTAGTTTGAGCTTCTTTAATTTATTTCTTTACAAGATTCCTATGCATAGAAAGTGGGTTAGACTTAAAAAAATTATACTTGCTTCTTGATGCTCTGTTTTGCTTAATTCATATTTCTTATGTGAGCATCTACTTGATTCCACTTTTCTGGGCCTAGCTAAAAGGAGTTAAAGAAAAGCACTTCTTGGGAGAAAACCCATGGTTTTATTTTTGCTTTGTTTTTCTATGTTTTGTTTGAGTCATGGGGTTGTATACTTCTATAGAAACTCCTTTGTATCTTTATTTTCATGTTTTAGTTGTGCCAAGTGAAGTTTCTAACGAAAGTTGGAGTTGGTTTTGGATTTCTGCGCAGGAAAAAAATTCTGTTGTCCACCGTACAAAATCGTATAAAATCCAGAAATATCAGAATGACCTAAAATTGTTCGTTCTTATTCCTCGGATAATTACGAAACTTTTTCGTTCTTTAAGTTTTTCGATATGAATAACGTAAGTGCCCCAAAAAAATCGTCTGTATAGACTATTCTGGTTTTGACAGATTCTGCCATTTTTCTGGCATTTGCTCTTTTACATGTCAAATGGATTTCTTTGCTTCACGAAACATCAGTGGTTGTAGCTAATAATTAAAAGTATTAATAGCACTTGTGCCCATGCAGAACCCGTGAATTTTTTATCGTTGCACTAACCCTCTAATGTGAATTACTCTTTGAGTATGGTGTGAAGGAAGTTTTCAAGGGTCAAGAGAAGAGGGTGGTATAATTTGATTAAGAAGAGTGCAAGGTCAAATCTTGGGGATGCTCCCGTGGTTCATCCCAGCAAATTATAAGAAGACTCAAGCGTCTAAGCTTGGGGATGCCCAAGACATCCCCTTCTTCATCAACAATTTATCAGGTGACTTCTAGCGAAACTATATTTTTATTCGGTCACATCATATGAAGTTTACTCGGAGCGTCTGTTTGTTTTTCTTTTGTTTTCCTTGCTGCAATAATGCTGTTGGAACCTAGCATTCTTTGTGTGGGATATAGACATGCTCCACTTTTTTGTTTGAGTACTCGTTATGCTCGTATTCTTAATTTTTCTTCTAGCAGCTGCAAAATTCCTATTTAGCTCCTGTTTTTCTTGCATCTCTCCTTTGGAGCTGTTATTTTTAGTAGAATTGTGTTAGTACTCTCTTGTTTCATTGCTATATCTCTTGGAGAGTTTTTGTTGTTTGGTGCTTGGTAGAAAATGCTATGGGTGGTAGATGGTATAACGAAAAAGGTTGCATATTCTTGTAGATCACTGAACTGTTTCGGTTGATTATTTGTTGTTGTTTCGAGATATTAATATGCTTAATGGTAAACTTGATGGTCTAGTAGAGTAAAAAAAATTAATGGTTGGTCTAAAAGCTCGAAACTGTGCCACACTCAAATAGCCAGTTGATAGGATAATGGTATATGACTTCCTTTGCTGAAAGCAATCGTAATGGTTTTTTGTTACGCGCTACGGTCGGGGTAGATAACAGTGAATTGTCACTGCCACGGACCCTCTTGGAGTGATTTTTATTATGCCTTGTGAGATCATGAGTTTATTTGGAATCTTTTAACTTGTGAGTTCTATGTTGCGGTTTTCGGGCACTTCCACCATCCATATTTGCTAGCCTCTTCGGTACTGTGCATTGCTCATTCTCACATTGAGAGTTGGTGCAAACTTCGCCAGTGCATCCAAACCCAGTGGGAGAACTTTGTTCTTCCCCCCATAAGCCAAAATTTATCTTCCTCAAAACAGCCACCATACCTGCCTACCATGGCATTTCCATAGTCATTCCAAGATATATTGCCATACAGCATCCATCATCATTATGTTCTTGTCATGCTTCATTGTTATTTTGCATACTGCTACACTGGCAGGAGCATTTAGTTTTATTTACATCAGAGATATTTCAGTTTGAGTTATGAGTACTAAAAGTGTGTTGATTCATTGTAAAATAGGGTGTTTCCCCTACCAGTGAGGTTATATATCAAAAAAATAAAAAAATAAAAGCCCCAATAAAACAAGAAAAAAAGAAAGAGAAGGCAAAAGAGAGAAAATAAAGAGAGAGGGGGCATCACTACTATCATTTATTCCACACTTGTACTTGTTTAGCATCATTACATCAGTTTGGAGAGAGTCTTCATATTATGACTTGCAAAACTATGTGGGAAACTTATATTATAGAACTTGGCTTGTATATTCCAATGATGAGTTGTAACATCCCAAGTATGAAAAACACCATTTACAATGTTGCTTTTGTTAATTTATGTTTTGCATCATGTCATCATAAGCATTGCATTTGTTTTCCTTGTTTTTTCCATTTGAATTTCAAACCAAATTTCAAATTCTTGTTTCATACTTGTTCTGTTACAATTTTCAAATGAAATATTCAAATCAAAACATCAAATTGTTTCCAATAAACATGAAAGTTCAAACTATTTAAATTGCTTCTTTTCAATAATTCAATTAATACTAAAATTGCTCAAATTCATTTGAATTTACAAACAGCAACCAAATTTAAACTTTTGAAAAACAAACAATTGCACAGCTAGGCTTTTGTAATAATTAAACTATAAAAAATTATTCCCAAATTTTTCCAACCCCCCCCAAAAAAAACCATTCTTTTCTTCCCTTTTCCTTTTCTGCAAAAAAAACAGAGAGAAACAAAAAAAATAAAAAGAGAAAACGGGCTGGGGAGGCAGCCAGGCCAGCCCAACGGCCCAGCCCACCTTTTCCACCCAAGCCACGCGCGCGCGGCCCGCGGCCTTTCTTCCTCCTCCGTACGGCCAGCGTCAGCTGACGCCAGCACGCACGCAGCAGCGCACCTCCCCCTCGCCACCTGCTCCCTCTCCTCGCCTATATCTACCACCTGAGCTCCAAAAACCCTAGCCTAGCCCTCTCCTTCCTCCCTGTCGCCGCCAGCTCCCTTCCTCCTCTCTAATTTCCTCTCCGGCGATCGTTGGGGGAAGTGGCCGATCATGGCGCCGCCGTCGACAGCACGCTAGGGAGCGCCTCCGTGCGAGCCAGGGACACGAGCGCGACCACCACCTCTCCCTCGTCATCGTCGACAACTGCAGCGCGTCCCAGGAGCCCTTGATCCTCGACGGCGAGCTCGTCACCGCCGCTGCTGTTCTGAAGTTTGCCGCCGCGCCATCGACTCCGTCACCCTCGCACCCAAACCTCGCCTCCGACAGCCCCACGGTGAGGCACCCGTCGTCCCATGCCTCTCTCCAGCCCCCTCGTTTCCTGTTTCGCCCGCGCCAGTTTTGAATCCACGGCAGCGTCCGCCGCCGTGCCGCCATGGCTGTAATCGCGCACGCCACCGTGCCCTTCCTGGCATCCCAAGCACGCGCACACGCTCCACAACCCTCAGCACGCACGCACGCACGCCTAGCGCCACCCGATCGTGGTCGCCGTGCAGTTGCTGCCGCCGTTTCCCTCCGCCGTCGACAGGTTCAGACGAAAGACTGAACCTTTGTTCAGTTTCGTCAGATAAGCGCAGCGGCACCTCAAAACCGCATGCGCCTCGCTACTGTCACGATTCGATCCGCACCGTAGTGGCTAGATCTAACGGTGCGCAGCACGAGGGCGTGGGTTCGAATCCCCGCAGTGCAGAATAAAACCAAAATTTTTGCTCCTTTGCCACGCGTGCTAGATGGTCCCACCTGTCATCGACCGTGGATGCCACGCAGGCACACACACGCGCGCCACGCAGCGCCAGCTGGGCGCTGGCCCACAGGCCAGTTACCCAGGGGTTGATCTGCTGCGTAGAAAAGGTTTCCAGGGGCCGTTCTGTAATTTCTTTTTGCATCCAAGCCCCTAGACCAATCTGAAAACTTTTAAAATCACCTGAACCATTGTGTCCTTCCACACTGGATATCGATACTTTCCGTCGTCTATTCTGCTAGCCTTAAGATTCGTTGCTTGTGTTCTGATCCTATCACATGTTATCTTGTAACCCTGATATAGCCTCACCCCCACACCTATAACCCTGTTGCTTGTTGCCTATGTCTTACTAGCATGCTTAGGGTTGTTTATGCTCGAGTCTGATGTCCGTTATTTCTGTTACCATAATTATTATGTTCTGGGGGCTCGATGTTTAAACAACAACCTGTTAATGTTTGAGGTAATGCTAATTTGATGATAAGGCACCGGCAGGAGGCCGGGTATGGTTTTGAGGCCTGCTAGTGTCGAACTCAGGAAAAGTTCTTGTCCTCTGGATCCATGTTGAGCGCGCTAACCGCATGTGGGAAGCGTGTATGGGCGCCCCCCCGCAACTCTGATTCGATTCGCATCTCGTCCAAATCGCCACACTTAGTTCGGGCTTTCCATTTGATGCACGCATATGCAGGTACGAACCCTTGGCGCCAGGGTGGAACTTTTGTAGTCGGCATTTAGGGCGGCGTGGTCTTAGAGTGCTATGAGGGTCCCCCTTTTCTTCGTGGGGGCTCGATTAGCCGCGCACGCACAGCACGTGGTTATTTGGGCTTGATGCGAAGAAGAGTTGGGTTGTGTAGAGTGCCTCGCTTGGTGGGTTTGATCCCCGTCTGGCGGGATATTCTTACGTGTACGGCCAAATTGGTGCACCCCTGCAGGGTTAAATCTTCTCGAGAAGCCGTGTTGTCCGCGGTTATGGATGACTTTGTGATAGGGCTGGCTAACAAGGATTCGACAACTTACACCTAATTAATAATAATTTGACTAGTAATAGGCTTATTGACACAATAACTTGAACCCTCATTAATCCAACTGTGTGAGTTATCCTCGGATTGCTTCTTTGGATAAGAGGCGAGATCCAGGATGGGTTTGTTTGAGGATAGTGGTAGTTGGTTCTGATATGCTATCTTATCCCCTTCTTTTAGCCGGATGTTGTAGCGTGTCTCTGTAGTTGGTTAGAGCAGCCCGCTGCCGCATCTTTATATCACCTATCTTCCGTTGAACCCAAAGAATCTATACTTGGTGTTGCCGGGTACACTTTGGTATCTTGTGCGTCTTGCTTGCCAGTACTCGTCTGTACTGACCCCTTTGGGGCTGCGTGTTCTGCAGACTACGTTTCCGAGGATCCCCATGGTGGCTACTACGTGGAGTATGACGAGGCTGCTGACGAGTCGATAGCGGGCCCGGGCAGGATCCGAGACTTCGTGGATGGGCTCCGTCTTTTCGTTTCCGGCCTCATAGGCCTATTTGGATCTTGTCTGTACTCAGACACTTTGGATGCTTCCGCTGTGATGTAAGGATGACTTGTTGGGACATGTGTCCTCTGGATGATTGTATTTGCTATCTCTGCTCTAGTGAGAGCTATTTGCCACTTATTTCTACTTCTTTGTGTCTTAGAGATTTGTTGTGATATCACTTGTTCAAATGTCGTTGACGTACCATGTGTGTATGTTATGAAGTACGTCAATGGAAGTAGTCGGATTTCTATGGGATGGTTTACGCAGACGATGGATAGTAGAGAATGGTTGTCACAGGTTTACATGTTGGCCTGCTCATATTGAGATGCGGGTGCCGGTATGCCCCGTAAGCCATTTATCTACTGTTTAGCGGGCTGTGAGTATCCTCTAGAAGTCCGGGTGTGACATGAGCCTCCTCAAAAGAGCTCCAGGTCTTCGTGAGCAAGCAAGTTGGATGCACCCCCACTTGTTCCATTTGAGAGCTTTCATACACTTATAGCTCTACGTGCATAAGTTGTGTGGCAATCATTACACCTTGCCTAATTTCGATTATAAGACTTCCTCTTGTCTAATGATCACTTTCAGTTGTGTGAGGAACCCCCCATAATGTTCTTTTAGCCACAACATCCTGGTGTCAGGAACCAATACAGAACGCTTGCTTGTTTTGAGTGCACAAATATTTGAATGATTTTCCTACGTGCATATTGTTGCCACTTGGCTTGATCATAACAAGAGTTGTTGTGAGAGTGTTATACTTGGATGATTATATTGTTGTTCTTGAAGCTTAAATCATCTTTAATATACTTTGCACAGTAGATTGTCTTTTAGTATTGATTCATTGAAAAGTTTTACTTTGTTTTTCCTAATGGTTTATACATTATTCTATTTGATATCAATTATAAACCACAACCTTTATTCATTTGATCCCAGTTTACATGCTTTACATTATTATGATGATCAAGTTTATGTTGGTATCATGTCACTGATGCACTTTGTTGGGAACCCCAAGAAGGGGGTATGATAAGCACAGCGGTATTAGTTTTCCCCTTAGTTAAGAACCAGGGTTATCAATCCAGTAGGAGAAAGAGGACCTTCGGAAGGTTGATGCCACTGACGGTGGTGTTGGCGCTTCACCGGTGTCAGCGACGATGTGGAATCTACACACAACACAACCAAAATACTTTGCCCCAACGGTACAGTGAGGTTGTCAATCTCACCGGTCTTGCTGAAAACAAAGATTAGACGTATAGTGTGGAAAACAGTGTATGCTTGTAGTAAGTAAAGAAAACAGAAAATTGTTGTGGTTTGTTTAACAGTGTGGAAAATGGACCGGGGTTCATAGTTTCACTAGTGGTGTCTCTCCATAAAAGATAGCATGCTAGGTGAACAAATTACAGCTGGGCAAAAATTGACAAATAGAGGTTGCACCGTAGTGCACAATATGACATGAAGAATACTATGATATTTAGTGCGGGCATTACAACAAGATACATAGACCGACATCCATCTGCATCTATGACTAATAATCCACCCTCAGGTTATCATCCAAACCCCCTTAGGTATTAAGTTGCAAGCAACATATAATTGCATTAAACAAAGTGTGTAATGTAAGCAATGATTATGCACGCGGGCACTCTCACTAATGTTTTCTCCCTAATGTAAACAACACATTATCCCCCTTCACGTTTTTGTCACTCGAGCAAGGCGGAAAGGAGGCATGAACCCACTATCGAGCATAAATACTTCTTCTTGGAGTCAATAGCAACTACTTGGCCAGAGCAACCACTAGCAACAGAAAGCATGCAAGATCACAAATAGCATATGCAAATAAAGACTATAATCAACTTTGCATAAGTTCAATATTCATCGGATTCCATTAAACACAGCATATAGAATTACATAAGATCAATCTCGACCATGATAGGCAGCTCACGAGATCTAAACATGGAGGCATATGAGGAGAATACAACCATCTAGCTACAGCTACGAACCCGTAGTCCAAGGATGAACTACTCACACATCACTCCGGAGGCAGGCATGGTGATGTAGAAGCCTCCGGTGATGATCTCCTCTCCGGTAGGTTGCCGGAAACAGCTTCAGAACCCCACTGATATAGGGTCGACGGTGACGGCGGCTGCGGAACTTTTCAGGGATTTTTTATCAGGTGTTTAGGGTTTTCCATCCGGGGGGCTTAAATAGGCGAAAGGGGAGAGGCGGTGGAGCTCCAGGGGCCCCACACCTATAGGTGGCGCGGCCAGGGGGACCCGCTCCACCCTATGGTGTGGCCCCCTTGTTGCCCCTCTTCGACTCCTCTTCAGTGTTCTGGACGCTTCCGGGGAAAATAGGAACTTCGGGCTTTGTGGGGTCCAATTCCGAGAATGTTTGTAGAACAACTTTTCTGAAACCAAAAACAGCAGAAAACAGGGAACTGGCACTTGGCATCTTGTTAATAGGTTAGTCCCGGAAAACGTATAGAATGCTATAAATAAGGGAGAAAAAGTAGCAATTGGCAAAATATGATCATGGAGCATCAGAAATTATAGATACGTTGGAGACGTATCAAGCATCCCCAAGATTGGTTCCTACTCGTCCTCGAGTAGGTAAACGATAAAACAATAATTTCTTAGGTGACATGCTACTAGCATAAACTTGATCGATCTAATGTAAAAGCATATGCACGCTGAGATCATAAAACTTTAAACACAGGCATGATAAATAAAACTTTAATAATAAAGTATAGCAATTACTTTGCATCACGAAGAGTAACTCAAATAAAGGATCATGAATAATAATGCAAAGAAAGGTAAACGTTTGTTTCAGGTATAGAGAAAGCATGGCAAAGTAATATTTCGATAGTCCTTAAGAGTGGGGCAAAACATAAATGCCATGACACCTTCAAAGTTCACGAGGAAGACTAGAACAAATAATTTAAGAACAAATAATATCACATCATGAAGTAATTATTGATGCTTATGGGACAAATGCACATAGAACTCAGAATGGCAAAAATGCTCTCTCAACTGTGCATAAAGTTAGAAGATGGAGACTCAACATAAAAGTAAAAGAAATGCCCTTCGCGGAGGGAAGCAGGGATCACTCATGTGCTAGAGCTTTTATTTTATTAAACAGAGGTATTCAAAGTTTGACACTCCTCCCATCCATCTTTCACAAACCATGGCTAACCGAATCCTCGGGTGCCTTCCAACAATCACATACCGAGGATGAGTGTCTATATTTTGAGAGATGTATGCTAATGTTAACGAATGGTAAACAGAAAATACAGTACGTCACAAGCCAACTCGATTCACAAGAGTGGCTCCCATGGTGAAGGACGCAACTGGTGTAGAAGGTCATCCCTGTTTCTCTTTTGTTTACAAATTATGCTTTGACTGATAAATCAGGGGCAAAAATAGTGAAGAGAATTTGTTTGCATTAATTTGGGGCTGGGCACCCCCGCTGCCAGCTCTTCTATCATTTGGATAAACGGATGAAGCCACTAGTCCAGGGTGTGAAATCCAATCAACAAGTGAGATAAAGATTCTCTATTTACGTCCTCATGAGCAAAAAACGGGAACATAAAGCAGGAGTAATTTTGAAGGTTTTAAAGGTAACACATGAGCAATTTAGTTTGGAATGGCAGTTAAATACCACATGTAGGTAGGTATGGTGGACACAATGGGAAAAATTTTGGTTTAAGGGAGTTTGGATGCACGAGTAGAGCTCATACTCAGTACAGGTGGAGGCTAGCAAAAGACTGGGAGCGACAAATCAAGAGAGCATAAGAGCCATAATCATGCATAGCGACATAAGCATCATTAATTAAAACATAAGAAGTATCACAAGTTCAAAAACTAAGTGGTCATGGAGGCTATTCATGATTGGTTTGTAGTCATAAACATGGAGTGAGCATGTGCCAAGTCAACCAAATAAATCATTCGAAAGAGAATACCATATATTGATGCTTTACTATGACAAGAACAACTCATGAATCTTTCAATACATATTAAACACTCTCAGCTATTTGAGGCTAATCATGCTAATCAATAACCACAAGGATTTAAAACTAAAATAAAATTTAGCATGGCATGAAAAAGTCGTAGCCACAGTCTATACAACCTTCTACTAGTACTGTTATAAATTCTACTTCAAGTAGTAGTTTTCTATCTCCCAACAAGCACCAAACAAAACATGATTTAACAAAAATACTATTTATGATACAGCAAGCAAACATGAGTGTACTCACATAACACTACTAAAACTAACAATTCTAATAAGAGATGCATGCAAAACAGGAGCTAAATAAATGCAGCAGCCAGACAGAGATTAAGAATACAACGTATTCACAAGAAAAAGCGGAGTGTGTCACTCTCCAATAAAAGAATCCTGGGGTCCAACCAAGATTATTAAAAAAGTAAAAAAATAAAGCAAAAGCAAAAGCAAACTGAAAACAAAAATAAAGGACTCTCCAAGTAAAGCACATAAGATGCGGCCGAATAAAAATATAGTTTCACTAGAAGTGACCTGATAATTTGTTGATGAAGAAGGGGATGCCTTGGGCATCCCCAAGCTTAGACGCTTGAGTCTTCTTGGAATTTGCTTGGATGTAACACCGGGGCATCCCCAAGCTTAGGATTTTCACTCTTATTGATCACATCATATCATCCTCTTCTCTTGACCCTTGAAAACTTTCTTCACACCAAAATTCTCACAATCTTCACTAGCAACGTTAGTGCAATTGAACTAATAAATTCACATGGTTCAGTTTCAACATAAGTATAACACTCAAAAACACATTAGCTACTGTCACAACTTCTTTAAAAACTCTTTTTCTCAAAATAACACCAAAAGAAAGAGATTAAGATGCAAATACGATAAATGACAGAAATCTGTCAAAACAGAACAGCAGGTAAAGATCAATTTTTTTCAAAAATCTTCTGTTAGTCAAATAAAAAAGTGGTCTTCTAATAAAAGTTGCGTATATAACTCCGGATTAAGCACAAAAAAGCTCAGGTCATTTTAAATTTTATGTGATTTTTAACAGAATTAACAGTGGACAGTAGAAATCTGTTTCCTGCGCAGAAATCCGAAATATAGGCTCAACATTCCACTAGAGGCTTTACTTGGATCGAAAAAACTGAAAAGAAAAGATACAACGGGGTTGCTAAGGAAATATACAACACCTAGATGCAAAGCAAACCAAATAAAAAAAATGGGTTGAAAACAGCGAAATAAAACGGGTTGTCTCCCGGTAGCGCTTTTCTTTAACGCCTTTCAGCTAGGCATAAAAAGGAAACTCAAGTATTTTCAAGTGAAGAAGCATCAACATCATATTTTTCTCTAATAGTAGAGTCAAAGGGTAACTTCATCTTATTTCTAAAAAAGTGTTCTAAACCTTTCTTGAGGGGAAGTTGATATTTAATACTCCACTCTTTCATGTCAATAATAGCACCAATAGTTCTAAGAAAATGTCTTCCCAAAACAATAGGACAAGAAGAATTACATGTAGTGTTCATAACAACAAAATCAACAGGGGAAAGGTTATTATTAACTATAATAAGAACATCATCAATTCTACCAAGAGGTTTCTTCTTAGCATTATCAGCAAGATGAACATCCAAATAACAGTGTTCCAATGGTGGTAAATCAAGCATATTATAAAGATTTTGAGACATAACAGAGATACTAGCACCAAGATCACACAAAGCATGGCAATAAAAATCATTTAATTTTATCTTAATGATAGGCTCCCAACCATCATCTAATTTTCTAGGGATAGATGTCTCAAGTTTTAACTTTTCTTCCCTAACTTTCATGAGAGCATTGGTAATATGTTTAGTAAATGCCATATTCATGACACTAGAATTGGGACTTCTAGCAAGATTTTGTAGAAACATAATAACTTCAGAGATATTGCAATCATCAAAATCAATATTATTATCATCAAAAGTAATGGAACCATTATCTCCCATATCTCTAAAAACTTTAGCACTTCTATCAGAAGCAATTTCAGCAGTTTGAGGCAATTTAACACGTTTAACCAAAGGAGTAGGGAATTTATAAACACCAACTACTTTACCATTGATAGTAGGAGGTTTACTAGCACTAGGAGCTTCAGTTTTACTAGTGTTTGTGATAGTGCAAACTCTAGCAATATTATTCTTTCTAGCCAATTCATCTTCTCTTTCCCACCTACTCCCTCCGTTCAGGATTACTATACCCCTAGTGAATTGCATCGCGGCCAAGGTAGCATCCTATTGGGGTGATATATCGAGGCATGATCTACTGTTTCCTCCAATGACGTGACATTTTCGAATTTCCTTAATAATAGCCATTAATTAGGCCACGCTTATTTAGGCAAATTAATGATTACGGTCCTATGGGGAGAGAGGAAGGTGAGGATTTTATAGTAATTAGCCACACTTATTTAGGACAATTAATGATTAGGGGCCTTATGGGGAGATAATTTCTGGACAAATAGTTTTTCACTAGGGGACTAGTAATCCTGGACGGAGGGAGCACGTAGTTCAGCCATCAACCTAACATTATCATCAATTCGAACTTGAATGGCATTGGTAGCAGCAAAAGGATTATCTTCAATTGTTTCAGTTTTAGCAGCCATTTTATTGATCAAAGAAAATTGTGCTTCTGACAGGGCCGAAATACTAATCTCAGCACTAGAATTTTTACCTTGCAAACCAGAGATTTATCTATTCAAGTTTCCAATTTGTTGGCTAATAGTTCTCAACATAGCAGATTGTTCTTCCATAGTTTTAGTAAACAACTTATTTTGTTCATATTGCATTTGCATAAAGTTCTTAATTGCTTTTTCAACATCTACAATACTTTCCTCACTAGGCATTCCAGTTCTACCATAAGAATAACCACTACCAATATTAGGAGGATAGGGCTTATAATTGCTTCCACCAAAATTATTTCTATAAGCATTGTTGTTAAACTTATTATTTATAATAAAGTTTACATCAACATGCTCTTATTGAGCAACCAAAGAGGCTAAAGGAACATTATTAGGATCAACTTGAGCTTTACCATTAGCAAGCATAGACATAATAGCATCAAGCCTTTCACTTAAAGAGGAGGTTTCCTCAACAGAATTTACCTTCTTACCTTGTGGAGCTCTCTCAGTGTGCCACTCTGAATAATTTATCATCATATCATCAAGAATATTTGTTGCATTGCCCAAAGTGATGGACATAAACGTACCTCCAGCAGCTGAATCCAATAGATTCCTTGAGGAGAAATTCAGTCTTGCATAAAAGGTTTGTATAATCATCCAAGTAGTCAGCCCATGAGTGGGACCATTCTTCACCATAGTTTTCATTCTTTCCCAAGATTTAGCAACATGTTCATTATCAGATTGTTTAAAATTCATTATGTCACTTCTCAGGGATATAATCTTAGCAGGAGGATAATATTTTCCAATGAAAGCATCTTCACACTTAGTCCATGAATCAATACTATTTATAGGCAAAGATAGCAACCATTCTTTAGCTCTTCCTCTCAAAGAGAAAGGAAATAATTTCATTTTAATAATATCTCCATCCACATCTTTATATTTTTGCATCTCACATAGTTCAACAAAATTATTAAGGTGGGCACCAGCATCATCAGTACTAATACTAGAAAATTGTTCTTTCATAACAAGATCTAATAAAGCAGATTTAATCTCATAGAAAGCAGTAGTAGGAGCAGGTGGAGCAATAGGTGTACAGATAAAATCATTCTTGTTTGTGCTAGTGAAGTCACACAACTTAGTATTCTCAGAGGAACTCATTTTAGCATAATAAAATCAAGCAAATAAATAACAACTATGAAGTAAACTAAAAAATTTGTGTTTTTAATAAAGAAAAACAAGGCAAAAATAAAAACAAGACAATAAACAAAATAAAGAGGTTGAGAGTGAGAGAATCCCCTTGCCAGAAGACTTCTTTCTCCGTGGCAATGGCGCCAGAAAAATCCTTGACGCACTTTGTTGGGAACCCCAAGAGGAGGGTATGATGAGCACATCGGTAGGAGTTTTCCCCTTAGTTAAGAACCAGGGTTATCAATCCAGTAGGAGAAAGAGGACCTTCAGAAGCTTGATGGCACTGATGGTGGTGCTGGCACTTCACCGATGTCAGCAACAACGTGGAACCTACACACAACACAACCAAAATACTTTGACCCAACGGTACAGTGAGGTTGTCAATCTCACCGGTCTTGCTGAAAACAAAGATTAGACGTATAGTGTGGAAACCAGTGTATGCTTGCAGTAAGTAAAGAAAGCAGGAAATTGTTGTGGTTTGTTTAACAGTGTGGAAAATGGACCGGGGTTCATAGTTTCACTAGTGGTGTCTCTCCATAAAAGATAGCATGTTGGGTGAAGAA
Organism: Alopecurus myosuroides; assembly: GCA_028641055.1. Classification (NCBI taxonomy): domain Eukaryota; kingdom Viridiplantae; phylum Streptophyta; class Magnoliopsida; order Poales; family Poaceae; genus Alopecurus; species Alopecurus myosuroides. Next base: position 309,540,182 of record CM054057.1, on the reverse strand, counting down.
ATTACAGCTGGGCAAATTTACAAATAGAGGTTGCACCGTAGTGCACAATATGACATGAAGATTACTATGATATTTAGTGCGGGCATTACAACAAGATACAAAGACCGACATCCATCTGCATCTATGACTAATAATCCACCCTCAGGTTATCATCCGAACCCCCTTAGGTATTAAGTTGCAATCAACAGATAATTGCATTAAACAAAGTGTGTAATGTAAGCAATGATTATGCACGCGGGCACTCTCACCGTTGTTTTCTCCCTAATGGCAACAACACATCCTCCGCCTTCACGTTTCTGTCACTCGAGCAAGGCGAAAAGGAGGCATGAACCCACTATCGAGCATAAATACTTCCTCTTGGAGTCACTAGCAACTACTTGGCCAGAGCAACCACTAGCAACGGAAAGCATGCAAAATCACAAATAGCATATGCAAATAAAGACTATAATCAACTTTGCATAAGTTAAATATTCATCGGATTCCATTAAACACAGCATATAGAATTACATAAGATCAATCTCGATCATGATAGGCAGCTCACGAGATCTAAACATGGAGGCATATGAGGAGAATACAACCATCTAGCTACAGCTACGAACCCGTAGTCCAAGGATGAACTACTCACACATCACTCCGGAGGCAGGCATGGTGATGTAGAAGCCTCCGGTGATGATCTCCTCTCCGGTAGGTTGCCGGAAACAGCTTCAGAACCCCACTGATATAGGGTTGACGGTGACGGTGGCTGCGGAACTTTTCGGGGATTTTTTATCAGGTGTTTAGGGTTTTCCATCTGGGGGGCTTAAATAGGCGAAAGGGCAGAGGCGGTGGAGCTCCAGGGGCCCCACACCTATACGTGGCGCGGCCAGGGGACCCGCTCCACCCTATGGTGTGGCCCCCTTGTTGCCCCTCTTCGACTCCTCTTCGGTGTTCTGGATGCTTCCGGGGAAAATAGGAACTTCGGGATTTATGGGGTTCAATTCTGAGAATATTTGCAGAACAAATTTTCTGAAACCAAAAACAGCAAAAAACATGGAACTGGCACTTGGCATATTGTTAATAGGTTAGTCCCGGAAAACGTATAAAAATGCTATAAATAAGGGAGAAAAAAGTAGCAATTGGCAAAATATGATCATGGAGCATCAGAAATTATAGATACGTTGGAGACGTATCAGTCACCTCATAAATTATTTGTTTTATCGTTTACCTACTCGAGGACGAGTAGGAACTAAGCTTGGGGATGTTGATACGTCATAAACATACCTATAATTTCTGATGTTCCATGTTGTTTCCATGCCATATGTTACATGTTTTCCGTACACTTTATGTCATTTTTATCGATTTCCCCGGACTAACCTATTGACAAGATGCCACAGAGTCAGTTCCATGTTTTATGTTGTTTTTTGTTTCAGAAAAGTTGTTCTGGAAATATTCTCAGAATTGGAAAATTCGAAGCCCGGAAGTCTTAGAATTTCCGAAGGTTCCACGGAGTCCTGAAGAGGCCCGAAGGGGGGCCACAAAGGGGCCACACCATAGGGTGACGCGCCCCCTGGCCGCGTCTGGGGGTGGTGTGGGCCCCTCAGGCATCCACCTCCATTTCCCTTTCGCTTATTTATTCCCCCCCGATACGTCAACCATAAAGATATACCACTTTTTCCTGATAAACACCCGAGGTCGCCATCATTGTCAACCCGAGATCGGGAGGGTTCTGGAGCTCTCCTCGGCACCCTGCCGGGAGGGAAATTCATCACCGGAGGGGTCTACACCACCATGCCCCCCTCCGGAGTGATGCGTGAGTAGTTCATCCTTGGACTACGGGTCCATAGCAGTAGATAGATGGTTGTCCTCTCCACTTTATGCCTCATGTTTAGATCTCGTGAGCTGCCTCACATGATCGAGATCATCTTATTGTAATGCTACATGTTGTGTTTGCTGAGATCCGATGATTATTGAATGCTATGTCTTCTGATTATCAATCTATCATGTTATCTTCATGTGTATGTTATTTATGATCTTGCATGCTCTCCGTTGTTAGTAGATGCTCTGGCCAAGTAGATGCTAGTGACTCCAAGAGGGAGTATTTATGCTCGATAGTGGGTTCATGCCTCCTTTTCATCTATGCTCTAGTGACAGAAACGTGACGGATGGAGGATGTGGTTTTGCCATTAGGGAGAAAACAACAATGTTTACTTTGTTTACATTACACACTTTGCTTACTTCGATAATATGTTGCTTGCAATGTAATACCCAACGTTTTTTCAGATGATATTCGGAGGGTGGATTATTAGGCATAGATGCAGTTGGATGACGATCCATGTATTTTGTTGTAATGACCGCATGAATCTCATAGTAATCCTTATGGCATGCATGTTTCTTTATATGACAATTGCCCAGCTGTAATTTGTTCACCACGCATGTTAGCTATTTTTTATGGAGAGACACCTCTAGTGAACTGTGGACCCCGGTCCATTTTCTCATAGTGATAATACAACCACTGCTTCCACTGTTTTCACACTGCTTCCATTGTTTTCATATTGTTCTCATACTGTTTTCACACTGCCATCACTGTTCTCTTTCATCTACTGCAAACAAATATTATTTTCCACACTGTACGTTTAACCTCTTTGTGTTCAGCAAAACCGGTGAGATTGACAACCTCACTGCTTCGTTGGGGCAAAGTGATTTGATTGTGTTGTGTAGGTTCCGCGTTGCTGCTGAACCAGTGGTGCGCCCTACCATCTCAATTGCATCAACCTTCTGAAGTTACTCCTTCCTCCTACTGGTCGATTCAACCTTGGTTTCTTTCTGAGGGAAACTTGCTGCTGTGCTCATCAAACCTTCCTCTTGGGGTCTCCCAACGAACGTGTGTTCCATGCGCATCACTCCGCTGCAACGAGACCCCATCCCTACCTCCCATTGAACAAGACACACCGATACATAGAAGATCCAGAACTCCACGGAGGTGCCCACAGAAAGGAAGCGATGAGAGCGTCGCCACCGCCGATTTTAGCATGTCGAACCAGGGTTTTCAACCGAAGCCTTGTTGTGTAAGAATTCAACGCCACAATGATGCCCCCGAGTAGGAAGTGGCGCGCGTAGGCATCGCCATAGCCCGCACCAACACAGGTCGGTTTGATCTTTTTCTCAGTGTCATCTCTACCTCAGGCCGCCATCACGCCAAGAATGGGGTCTCTAGATATGGATACCTAGAAGAAGCCAAAGACAAGCCTCACGCAAGGACCTCGTTGCACCCCGCTAGCCCTCCCCCTCCCCCGCCTCCTCCCAAACTACCGAGGGACACGACCAGCACCATTGCCACGTAGCCCACCAGAGAGCTTCTCACATGGTCGGCATTTAGGGCCTTTGCTTCAGCTTCCGAACCGTCCAGAAGCATGCTACGCCTTGATGGTGCGTTGACGGGGAGACTTCTTGATCATGATGAATTTTAAGTCCCCGGCAACGGCACCAGAAATTCCTTGATGCTCGACAATGGCTACAGAAATTCCTTGCAGAAATTCATGTGTGTTGGGAACCCAAGAGGAGGGTGTGATGAGTGCAGCGGTAAGAATTTCCCTCAGTTAATAACAAAGGTTATCAATCCAGTAGGAGGAAGAGGATCTTTGCAAGGTTGATGCCACTGACGGTGGTGATGGCGCCTCACCGATGTCAGCAACAACGCGGAACCTGCACACAACACAACCAAAATACTTTGTCCCAACGGTACAGTGAGGTTGTCAATCTCACCGGTCTTGCTGAAAACAAAGATTAGACGTATAGTGTGGAAAATGGTGTATGCTTGCAGTAAGTAAAGAAAGTAGGAAATTATAGTGGTTTGTTTAACAGAGTAGGAAAATGGACCGGAGTTCATAGGTTCATTAGTGGTGTCTCTCCATAAAAGATAGCATGCTGGGTGAACAAATTACAACTGAGCAATTGACAAATAAAGGTTGCACCGTAGTGCACATTCATGACATAATGACTACTATGATATTTAGTGCGGGCATTACAACAATATACATAGACCATAATCCAACTTCATCTATGAGTAATAATCCACCCTCAGGTTATCATCCAAACCCCGTTAGGTATTAAGTTGCAAGCAACAGATAATCGCATTAAACAATGTGTGTAACGTAAGCAATGATTGTGCACGCGGACACTCATACCGTTGTTTTCTCCCTAGTGGCAACAACACATCCTCCCCTGTCACCTTTCTGTCGCTAGAGCACAGGCACAAAGGAGACATGAACCCACTATCAATCATAAATACTCCCTCTTGGAGTCACTAGAAACTACTTGGCCAGAGCAAACACTAGCAACGGAAAGCATGCAAGATCACAAATAGCATATGCAATAAACACTATAATCAACTTGGGATGATTTAAATATTCACCGAATCCCAACAAACATAGCACATAGAATTACATAAGAACAATCTCGATCATGTTAGGCAGCTCACGAGATCTAAACATGGAGGCATATGAGGAGGAGACAACCATGTAGCTACTTCTATGGACCCGTAGTCCAAGGATGAACTACTCACGCATCACTCCGGAGGAAGGCATGGTGATGAAGATACCTCCGATGATGATTTCCTCTCCGGCAGGGTGCCCGGAGATAGCTTCAGAACCCCCTGATCTAGGGATGACGACAGCGGTGGCTGCGGAAATTTTCGGGGAGATTTGATCAGGTGCCTAGGGTTTTCCATCCGGGGGGACTAAATAGGCGAGAGGGCAGAGGCGGTGGAGCCCTAGGGACCACACCACCAGCTGGCGCGGCCAGGGGCACGCCACCCCATGGTGTGCCCCCCTGGTGCCCATCTTCGACTCCTCTTCGGTCTTCTGGATGCTGCCGGGGAAAATAGGCACTTCGGTCTTTGCGAGAATATTTCCAGAACAACTTTTCTGAAATAAAAAACAACAGAAAACAAGGAACTGGCACTTGGCATCTTGTTAATTGGTTAGTCCCGGAAAACGTGTAAAAATGATATAAAGAAGGGAGAAAACATGTAGCAATTGGCATAATATTATCACGGTGCATCAGAAATTATAGATACATTGGGTACGTATCAAATCTCTATAGGGCAAAAGTCTTGTCGCCGCCGTCATGGTCGGACGCATGGCTTGTCGGCTATCTAGCAAGGAGAAGGGAGGAAGAGGGGTAGCGGCGGCTATGGCTAGGGTCGCCCTCGGGAGAGCGATGTGAGCCCCTCGTTTGTGATTTTTCTACCACACTTTCTGGTCACATACTGCATCCTACAAAAAGGATAAACTTGTGAATATCTCTCAATTTTAGCTGAACATGTCGTTGTGTGTAAATATGAAGCAACAATATTTGAATCCTGGTGGAGGCATGTGCCCAACGACTCCACTGCCCAACTAAGAGGTAGTTCTTATGAAATTGGTACAAGAATTATGCAAACTTAATTATTCCAGTAAGAGTGCTTAGAGAATAGTTCGCTTTGTGCTCACCGCGTAGCTGCTTAATTAATCCTACGTTCTACTTCGACGGGGTGGAGAAGCCTCTGTCTGTGGAGGTCGAGGCGGAGGGTGCCCAGCCGGGGGACTCTTCTCCTCCTCCCCGCCGCTCCCTGTCTCCTCATCACAACAAATCTTCTAAGGATGACGATGAATCTTCGGAAGACGACTCGGACTCGGCCCCCAGGGACGTGGCCCCTGCTCCCGCGGTCTCGGCACCTCAGTCAGGGTCTGCTCAGCCGCTGGGGCGGTGGACCCGATAGTCGCTGCGGTTCAGGAATCTTAGCCTGTGCCTTCTTTGCCAGCTCCGGCCTCTCTCCCCGAGAGTGTACCGGCTAAGCTGGCCCTGGTGGATGTCTCCCGCCAGGTCTCGCAGATTCCTCTAGGACTCTCGCTCTCTCAGTATGGGTCGAACCTGTGTGAGGGCCCGAGTTCCCTGGATCTTGCGAGTCTGGTTGCTGACGCTCTTCACGGCCTCCCATCCCCTAAGCCTGTGTGACGCCCCGAGATCGGGCATTATGCAGATTTCAGCATTCCCGCCAAAATCCACATAATAACCGATTCCAGGTTGCCACTTGTGATAACATTACAATAGTTCACGAATATTCCACAATTACAACAGAAACAGATAGATACAAGATGACTCAGACGAGCCAGGGATACAACTGATACAATACAAAGATCCAAATAACAGCGGAAGAAACAACACATCGTCCGTCTACGGACAAGATACAAATTGGACTAAGAGTCCTGAAGATAACCGAGAGCGTCCAATCCCTGCCCAGGCCAAGCCGGAGGGATTCCCAAGCTAACGTCGTCAGACTTCAAACCTGTTGACTGCAATATTGAATATGCAGCCACGAAAAAGATTCGTGGGTCAGTACGGTTAAGTACTGGCAAGTGGATAAACCATACTCACAAGATACCGGCGTAGCCAGTCATCACAAGATACAAATACTTTAGGATCAACGGAAAGGAAGGGGTTATTGCAAATAAGCGACAGCAGGCTGCACTAACCAACTACAGAGAGATACTACCACTTCCGGCTAACAGAAAGAAGATAAGATCGAGTATTGTAACCAACTGAAAGTAACTCCAAACAAACCCATCCTGGATCTCGCCCCTTATCCAAAGAAGCAATCCGAGGATAACTCACACAGTTGGATTAATGATGGTTCAGATTATTGTGTCATTAAGCCTATTACTAGTCAAGTTGATAATCATTGGGTGTAAGATTGTTAGTCATTAGGTTTAAGTTGTCCTGAGTACTTGTTAGCCAGTACTTTCACCAAGTAATCCATAACCGCGGAAAACACGGCTTCTCGAGAAGATTATCCCTGCAGGGTTGCACCAATTTGGCCGTACACGCAAGAATAACCCGCCAGATGGGATGCCTCCCACCAAGCGGGGTACTCTACACAACTCAACTCTTCTTCGCATCAAGCCCAAAGAACCTTGGGCGCACGGCTAATCGAGCCCAGAAGAAAATGGACCCTCATAGCACTCTAAGAACGTGTCCCCCTATATGCCGACTACGAAAGTTCCACCCGGGATCCAAGGGCTCGCAAGATCATGCATGCAGCAAATGGAAAGCCCAAACTAAATGAGGCGATTTGGACGAGATGCGAATCGAGTCAAATTGAGGGGGGCGCCCATACTCGCTTCCCACATGCGGGTAGTGCGCTCATCATGGATCAGTAGACAAGACCCTTTTCCTATTAGGGTCGACACTAGCAGGCCTCAAAACCACAAAGGGCCTCCTGCCGGTGCCTTATCATCAAATTATTAATTAACAATAACAGTAGCATGATTGATTGATTGATTAAACATCGAGCCCCCAGAACATAATAGAATTGGTAACAGAAAGTAACGGGTAACAGACTCGAGCAAAACAACCTAAGCATGCTAATAAGACTCGGGCTCAAATAATAGGTTATAGGTATGGAGGTGAGACAATATCAGGGTTAAAGGATTCATATGATAGGTTCGTAACAGAAACAACTACTACTAAGGCTAGCAGAACAGAACAACGGAAAAGTATCGGTAACAAGTGATGAAAGGCAGCCATTTGGCAGCAAGTGAGTATACTTGCCTGAGATCCCGCAAGGTAGCAGAACTTGCCGTTGCTCACATCATCTCAACGTCCTATCCGGGAAGAAGCAACGAACCTCGAACAAACACCGGATGCAACAATTACTACTACGGCAAAAGATCCAGCATGATCAAGATATGGATGCATGACAATTTAATGGATGCATAGAAATAAACTAGTTGACAAGATAAACAGATTTAAATGAACCCATATGCAATTTGAGTTGCATATGAAAAGCTCATGTATTATGGTTGAAACAATTGTTTTCCAACTAATCATCAGGTGAAAGTGGTTTAGTATGATGCATGGATGAGGAAAACAACGAAATAACAACAATAGAACCAATTGAAATAAGGTTTAACAAGTTTGGAAATTATTGGTTAAGTGTGGAAAGTTTGGTTACTTAAACATGTCACACAAGCAATTGTTGTTTTCATCAAGTTAAAGTGTTCAAAACAATTAACAAAATTTGTATTTGAAAAGAACATAAAATTTTAGTTGGATTACATGTTTCAAATATTGAAATTGGAATTAGGATAATTTAATTATGAATTAAACAATATTAAACAGGTTTTAATTGAATTTAAAACAAGTTTGAATATTATTTGAATTTTATTTATTCAAAACATAAATTCAAATTCACATTTGAAAAGTTCACACTTTGATGGTTTGAAAACATATTTTGCATGTTCAAAAATATTTTATTTTGAGCAAGTTATGATTTTATCAAATTTAAATGAATTAAACAAGTATTAAATTATTTAGGCAATTTAAATTATTCAAACCATGAAACAAAATTATATTTGAAAAGGTTATTCAAAATGGTATGGAAAACATATTTTATTTGCATTATTTGGAATTAGTATGAATTATTTATGAATTGTTGCAAATTACAATTGAATTATTTGAATTCAAATTTGAATTGCATTTTGAAAATCCAAAACAGAAAACAAATGGCATATTTGAAAAGTACAGGAAATTTGGAGTGGGATACATATAAAGTTTGTGTGATTTGGATTTATAAATTAGAAATTACATCCATTTGAATTCTAGGGGTATTAATCATTTCTGGAAAAAAAGGAAATAGGGAATTAAACCCTTTGCACCGCGGCTGGGCTACACACACTGGCTGACCAGTGGGGTCACGCCAGGGTGGCGCTGACTGCGCGTGGGTGTGCAGCTGACGGGGCATCAGAGAGTATGACTGGTGGGCCTGGCTGCGCGCGAATTAATTCACAAAAAGTGTTGGCCTCCGCGCGGCCAAGGGGTGTCGAACCCGGGACTGATGCGCTGCGCGGCGTGGAACAGAGCCACTGCGGTGTTCGGCTGTTTGTGATACGTTAGAAGACTGACGAAACGAGAGTAGAACGACGCCAGTTAACTGAAACTTTGAACTGATCGTTCCTTTCTGAACCTTACGAACAGAGCAGAGATCGATGGCAGTTCTCCGGTGGCCACGGCTGGGGGGGTGTTGGCGACTCGCGGTGCGCGTGCGGCGTGAGTGTGGAGGCGGGCAGAGCCAGAGGGGAAAAGACAGGGCGCTCACCTGGTGACCGTCGTCGTAGGCGAGGCGGCTGTCGATGCTGTCGGCTGACAGTGGCGAGGAGGAACAGCCGGCGACGGCGCGGGCTCCACGTCGAGTCCCAGCAGACGGCGAGGGGACGGGGAGGTCCAGGAGGACACCGCGGCTCCATTCCCCTCCTCAGATGCCCCTCGAGGCGACCAGAGATGGGAAGGTGGCGGTGGTTCTCACGGTGGTTGGGTGGAGGTGCGGCGGTGTGGTGATCGCGTGGTAGAACAGAGGGACTCGGGGGGGGGGGGGGGAAGAGAAGTGAGACGACGACGCTAGGGGAGAGGAGAGGGGTAGCTAGGTTTAGCAGAGGGGGAAGGGGATATATGGGGGGAGTAGCTCCTGTACGGCATGGCATCCAGGGGGGGAAGATGATCGAAGGGCTCTGCACCTGTTCGTACTGTGGGAGAAGAAGACAACAGAGAGGAGGGGTTGGGCCAGAAGAAAAAGAGAGTGGGCCTGGGGAGAAGAAAAGGAAAAGGGGTGGGCTGTGGGCTGCCTCCCTCTTTTCCCTTTTCTTAATTCTATTTTTTTTTGGTAGCAAAAGAAAATGGAAGAGATAGATAGGTTTTAGAGTTTATAAAATTGTGGAAAAAAAACAAGTGAGTTTGTTAGTTCAATATATACCAATCTACCACTTAAGTTTTTGGAAATTCCAATTTAGTTTCTGTTTTGCCAAAATGGTTTGAATTTGAATAATTTGCAAATAATGGATTAATATTAGAAAATAACAAGTTTAATAGGGTGAACCCTACTATTAATTGGATTAGATTATTAAAATGGTTTGTTAGTTTTTATGAGTTGGAATTTTGGGTTTAAACAAATTTTATTTAATAAGCAACAAGCAATTATACAAACATTATTGAAATTAGTTTGTTTGCCAAATTTTAATTTTCAAACCCATATTGAAATATGATAAATAAGATTGAGTTGCTTTGAATTTTTGAATTGCCATTAGGGTTTTTAACAAAAGGGGGAAATTTTATTAACAGGCAATTGGATTAAAACAACTTCAAATTGTTGAAAAACAAATGAGTGATTTAGTTTGCAAGTTGAAATTGGAAATTTTTGAGCAAGGGGTGAAAGTTTAAATTGTTTTTAATTTTCAGTTGTGATGCAAACATGGTGCAATGCAATGTGATGCATATGATGCAAGCAAAACAAACAGGTAACACCCCAGGTGTTACAGACGACACCACTAACAAGGGATTGCGCCCTCGCAATCCACCTGCTAACCCGGGAGGGGAAGAAGTTCGACTATCGATTCTTCGTGCTTCCAGTTGATCTCCTCGACACCACTAACAAGGGATTCTTGCTCGGAGTGACGACGATGTTCTTCCACCAGGAACCTTCCGATGATCGAACCTATTAGGTTAATGGCTCAGAAAACGTCCACCCACGTAGGATCCTAACACTTTGAAAGATTGAGTACGAGAGTAGACTCCAAAACAAATAAGATGGGAGGGGAATATAATAGAGATAAGGAGAAAAACAAGAATCCTATTGAGAGGTTTTCCAAAATAGTTTAGCAGAAATAGTTTTCGACACTCTAGAAACAACGACCGTTAGCGAGGTTATCCTACAGGCTTTGCGGACCCGTTGCTCCGATAACCATTCGTATCGAAACAATCTCGGGAATCGGAACCAAGGCTCTGATACCATTTGTGACGCCCCGAGATCGGGCATTATGCAGATTTCAGCATTCCCGCCAAAATCCACATAATAACCGATTCCAGGTTGCCACTTGTGATAACATTACAATAGTTCACGAATATTCCACAATTACAACAGAAACAGATAGATACAAGATGACTCAGACGAGCCAGGGATACAACTGATACAATACAAAGATCCAAATAACAGCGGAAGAAACAACACATCGTCCGTCTACGGACAAGATACAAATTGGACTAAGAGTCCTGAAGATAACCGAGAGCGTCCAATCCCTGCCCAGGCCAAGCCGGAGGGATTCCCAAGCTAACGTCGTCAGACTTCAAACCTGTTGACTGCAATATTGAATATGCAGCCACGAAAAAGATTCGTGGGTCAGTACGGTTAAGTACTGGCAAGTAGATAAACCATACTCACAAGATACCGGCGTAGCCAGTCATCACAAGATACAAATACTTTAGGATCAACGGAAAGGAAGGGGTTATTGCAAATAAGCGACAGCAGGCTGCACTAACCAACTACAGAGAGATACTACCACTTCCGGCTAACAGAAAGAAGATAAGATCGAGTATTGTAACCAACTGAAAGTAACTCCAAACAAACCCATCCTGGATCTCGCCCCTTATCCAAAGAAGCAATCCGAGGATAACTCACACAGTTGGATTAATGATGGTTCAGATTATTGTGTCATTAAGCCTATTACTAGTCAAGTTGATAATCATTGGGTGTAAGATTGTTAGTCATTAGGTTTAAGTTGTCCTGAGTACTTGTTAGCCAGTACTTTCACCAAGTAATCCATAACCGCGGAAAACACGGCTTCTCGAGAAGATTATCCCTGCAGGGTTGCACCAATTTGGCCGTACACGCAAGAATAACCCGCCAGATGGGATGCCTCCCACCAAGCGGGGTACTCTACACAACTCAACTCTTCTTCGCATCAAGCCCAAAGAACCTTGGGCGCACGGCTAATCGAGCCCAGAAGAAAATGGACCCTCATAGCACTCTAAGAACGTGTCCCCCTATATGCCGACTACGAAAGTTCCACCCGGGATCCAAGGGCTCGCAAGATCATGCATGCAGCAAATGGAAAGCCCGAACTAAATGAGGCGATTTGGACGAGATGCGAATCGAGTCAAATTGAGGGGGGGCGCCCATACTCGCTTCCCACATGCGGGTAGTGCGCTCATCATGGATCAGTAGACAAGACCCTTTTCCTATTAGGGTCGACACTAGCAGGCCTCAAAACCACAAAGGGCCTCCTGCCGGTGCCTTATCATCAAATTATTAATTAACAATAACAGTAGCATGATTGATTGATTGATTAAACATCGAGCCCCCAAAACATAATAGAATTGGTAACAGAAAGTAACGGGTAACAGACTCGAGCAAAACAACCTAAGCATGCTAATAAGACTCGGGCTCAAACAATAGGTTATAGGTATGGAGGTGAGACAATATCAGGGTTAAAGGATTCATGTGATAGGTTCGTAACAGAAACAACTACTACTAAGGCTAGCAGAACAGAACAACGGAAAAGTATCGGTAACAAGTGATGAAAGGCAGCCATTTGGCAGCAAGTGAGTATACTTGCCTGAGATCCCGCAAGGTAGCAGAACTTGCCGTTGCTCACATCATCTCAACGTCCTATCCGGGAAGAAGCAACGAACCTCGAACAAACACCGGATGCAACAATTACTACTACGGCAAAAGATCCAGCATGATCAAGATATGGATGCATGACAATTTAATGGATGCATAGAAATAAACTAGTTGACAAGATAAACAGATTTAAATGAACCCATATGCAATTTGAGTTGCATATGAAAAGCTCATGTATTATGGTTGAAACAATTGTTTTCCAACTAATCATCAGGTGAAAGTGGTTTAGTATGATGCATGGATGAGGAAAACAACAAAATAACAACAATAGAACCAATTGAAATAAGGTTTAACAAGTTTGGAAATTATTGGTTAAGTGTGGAAAGTTTGGTTACTTAAACATGTCACACAAGCAATTGTTGTTTTCATCAAGTTAAAGTGTTCAAAACAATTAACAAAATTTGTATTTGAAAATAACATAAAATTTTAGTTGGATTACATGTTTCAAATATTGAAATTGGAATTAGGATAATTTAATTATGAATTAAACAATATTAAACAGGTTTTAATTGAATTTAAAACAAGTTTGAATATTATTTGAATTTTATTTATTCAAAACATAAATTCAAATTCACATTTGAAAAGTTCACACTTTGATGGTTTGAAAACATATTTTGCATGTTCAAAAATATTTTATTTTGAGCAAGTTATGATTTTATCAAATTTAAATGAATTAAACAAGTATTAAATTATTTAGGCAATTTAAATTATTCAAACCATGAAACAAAATTTATATTTGAAAAGGTTATTCAAAATGGTATGGAAAACATATTTTATTTGCATTATTTGGAATTAGTATGAATTATTTATGAATTGTTGCAAATTACAATTGAATTATTTGAATTCAAATTTGAATTGCATTTTGAAAATCCAAAACAGAAAACAAATGGCATATTTGAAAAGTACAGGAATTTTGGAGTGGGATACATATAAAGTTTGTGTGATTTGGATTTATAAATTAGAAATTACATCCATTTGAATTCTAGGGGTATTAATCATTTCTGGAAAAAAAAGGAAATAGGGAATTAAACCCTTTGCACCGCGGCTGGGCTACACACAGTGGCTGACCAGTGGGGCCACGCCAGGGTGGCGCTGACTGCGCGTGGGTGTGCAGCTGACGGGGCATCAGAGAGTATGACTGGTGGTCCTGGCTGCGCGCGAATTAATTCACAAAAAGTGTTGGCCTCCGCGCGGCCAAGGGGTGTCGAACCCGGGACTGATGCGCTGCGCGGTGTGGAACAGAGCCACTGCGGTGTTCGGCTGTTTGTGATACGTTAGAAGACTGACGAAACAAGAGTAGAACGACGCCAGTTAACTGAAACTTTGAACTGATCGTTCCTTTCTGAACCTTACGAACAGAGCAGAGATCGATGGCAGTTCTCCGGTGGCCACGGCTGGGGGGTGTTGGCGACTCGCGGTGCGCGTGCGGCGTGAGTGTGGAGGCGGGCAGAGCCAGAGGGGAAAAGACAGGGCGCTCACCTGGTGGCCGTCGTCGTAGGCGAGGCGGCTGTCGATGCTGTCGGCTGACAGTGGCGAGGAGGAACAGCCGGCGACGGCGCGGGCTCCACGTCGAGTCCCAGCAGACGGCGAGGGGACGGGGAGGTCCAGGAGGACACCGCGGCTCCATTCCCCTCCTCAGATGCCCCTCGAGGCGACCAGAGATGGGAAGGTGGCGGTGGTTCTCACGGTGGTTGGGTGGAGGTGCGGTGGTGTGGTGATCGCGTGGTAGAACAGAGGGACTCGGGGGGGGGGGGAAGAGAAGTGAGACGACGGCGCTAGGGGAGAGGAGAGGGGTAGCTAGGTTTAGCAGAGGGGGAAGGGGATATATGGGGGGAGTAGCTCCTGTACGGCATGGCATCCAGGGGGGGAAGATGATCGAAGGGCTCTGCACCTGTTCGTACTGTGGGAGAAGAAGACAACAGAGAGGAGGGGTTGGGCCAGAAGAAAAAGAGAGTGGGCCTGGGGAGAAGAAAAGGAAAAGGGGTGGGCTGTGGGCTGCCTCCCTCTTTTCCCTTTTCTTAATTCTATTTTTTTTTTGGTAGCAAAAGAAAATGGAAGAGATAGATAGGTTTTAGAGTTTATAAAATTGTGGAAAAAAAAACAGGTGAGTTTGTTAGTTCAATATATACCAATCTACCACTTAAGTTTTTGGAAATTCCAATTTAGTTTTTGTTTTGCCAAAATGGTTTGAATTTGAATAATTTGCAAATAATGGATTAATATTAGAAAATAACAAGTTTAATAGGGTAAACCCTACTATTAATTGGATTAGATTATTAAAATGGTTTGTTAGTTTTTATGAGTTGGAATTTTGGGTTTAAACAAATTTTATTTAATAAGCAACAAGCAATTATACAAACATTATTGAAATTAGTTTGTTTGCCAAATTTTAATTTTCAAACCCATATTGAAATATGATAAATAAGATTGAGTTGCTTTGAATTTTTGAATTGCCATTAGGGTTTTTAACAAAAGGGGGAAATTTGATTAACAGGCAATTGGATTAAAACAACTTCAAATTGTTGAAAAACAAATGAGTGATTTAGTTTGCAAGTTGAAATTGGAAATTTTTGAGCAAGGGGTGAAAGTTTAAATTGTTTTGAATTTTCAGTTGTGATGCAAACATGGTGCAATGCAATGTGATGCATATGATGCAAGCAAAACAAACAGGTAACACCCCAGGTGTTACAGACGACACCACTAACAAGGGATTGCGCCCTCGCAATCCACCTGCTAACCCGGGAGGGGAAGAAGTTCGACTATCGATTCTTCGTGCTTCCAGTTGATCTCCTCGACACCACTAACAAGGGATTCTTGCTCGGAGTGACGACGATGTTCTTCCACCAGGAACCTTCCGATGATCGAACCTATTAGGTTAATGGCTCAGAAAACGTCCACCCACGTAGGATCCTAACACTTTGAAAGATTGAGTACGAGAGTAGACTCCAAAACAAATAAGATGGGAGGGGAATAGAATAGAGATAAGGAGAAAAACAAGAATCCTATTGAGAGGTTTTCCAAAATAGTTTAGCAGAAATAGTTTTCGACACTCTAGAAACAACGACCGTTAGCGAGGTTATCCTACAGGCTTTGCGGACCCGTTGCTCCGATAACCATTCGTATCGAAACAATCTCGGGAATCGGAACCAAGGCTCTGATACCATTTGTGACGCCCCGAGATCGGGCATTATACAGATTTCAGCATTCCCGCCAAAATCCACATAATAACCGATTCCAGGTTTCCACTTGTGATAACATTACAATAGTTCACGAATATTCCACAATTACAACAGAAACAGATAGATACAAGATGACTCAGACGAGCCAGGGATACAACTGATACAATACAAAGATCCAAATAACAGCGGAAGAAACAACACATCGTCCGTCTACGGACAAGATACAAATTGGACTAAGAGTCCTGAAGATAACCGAGAGCGTCCAATCCCTGCCCAGGCCAAGCCGGAGGGATTCCCAAGCTAACGTCGTCAGACTTCAAACCTGTTGACTGCAATATTGAATATGCAGCCACGAAAAAGATTCGTGGGTCAGTACGGTTAAGTACTGGCAAGTGGATAAACCATACTCACAAGATACCGGCGTAGCCAGTCATCACAAGATACAAATACTTTAGGATCAACGGAAAGGAAGGGGTTATTGCAAATAAGCGACAGCAGGCTGCACTAACCAACTACAGAGAGATACTACCACTTCCGGCTAACAGAAAGAAGATAAGATCGAGTATTGTAACCAACTGAAAGTAACTCCAAACAAACCCATCCTGGATCTCGCCCCTTATCCAAAGAAGCAATCCGAGGATAACTCACACAGTTGGATTAATGATGGTTCAGATTATTGTGTCATTAAGCCTATTACTAGTCAAGTTGATAATCATTGGGTGTAAGATTGTTAGTCATTAGGTTTAAGTTGTCCTGAGTACTTGTTAGCCAGTACTTTCACCAAGTAATCCATAACCGCGGAAAACACGGCTTCTCGAGAAGATTATCCCTGCAGGGTTGCACCAATTTGGCCGTACACGCAAGAATAACCCGCCAGATGGGATGCCTCCCACCAAGCGGGGTACTCTACACAACTCAACTCTTCTTCGCATCAAGCCCAAAGAACCTTGGGCGCACGGCTAATCGAGCCCAGAAGAAAATGGACCCTCATAGCACTCTAAGAACGTGTCCCCCTATATGCCGACTACGAAAGTTCCACCCGGGATCCAAGGGCTCGCAAGATCATGCATGCAGCAAATGGAAAGCCCGAACTAAATGAGGCGATTTGGACGAGATGCGAATCGAGTCAAATTGAGGGGGGGCGCCCATACTCGCTTCCCACATGCGGGTAGTGCGCTCATCATGGATCAGTAGACAAGACCCTTTTCCTATTAGGGTCGACACTAGCAGGCCTCAAAACCACAAAGGGCCTCCTGCCGGTGCCTTATCATCAAATTATTAATTAACAATAACAGTAGCATGATTGATTGATTGATTAAACATCGAGCCCCCAGAACATAATAGAATTGGTAACAGAAAGTAACGGGTAACAGACTCGAGCAAAACAACCTAAGCATGCTAATAAGACTCGGGCTCAAACAATAGGTTATAGGTATGGAGGTGAGACAATATCAGGGTTAAAGGATTCATGTGATAGGTTCGTAACAGAAACAACTACTACTAAGGCTAGCAGAACAGAACAACGGAAAAGTATCGGTAACAAGTGATGAAAGGCAGCCATTTGGCAGCAAGTGAGTATACTTGCCTGAGATCCCGCAAGGTAGCAGAACTTGCCGTTGCTCACATCATCTCAACGTCCTATCCGGGAAGAAGCAACGAACCTCGAACAAACACCGGATGCAACAATTACTACTACGGCAAAAGATCCAGCATGATCAAGATATGGATGCATGACAATTTAATGGATGCATAGAAATAAACTAGTTGACAAGATAAACAGATTTAAATGAACCCATATGCAATTTGAGTTGCATATGAAAAGCTCATGTATTATGGTTGAAACAATTGTTTTCCAACTAATCATCAGGTGAAAGTGGTTTAGTATGATGCATGGATGAGGAAAACAACGAAATAACAACAATAGAACCAATTGAAATAAGGTTTAACAAGTTTGGAAATTATTGGTTAAGTGTGGAAAGTTTGGTTACTTAAACATGTCACACAAGCAATTGTTGTTTTCATCAAGTTAAAGTGTTCAAAACAATTAACAAAATTTGTATTTGAAAAGAACATAAAATTTTAGTTGGATTACATGTTTCAAATATTGAAATTGGAATTAGGATAATTTAATTATGAATTAAACAATATTAAACAGGTTTTAATTGAATTTAAAACAAGTTTGAATATTATTTGAATTTTATTTATTCAAAACATAAATTCAAATTCACATTTGAAAAGTTCACACTTTGATGGTTTGAAAACATATTTTGCATGTTCAAAAATATTTTATTTTGAGCAAGTTATGATTTTATCAAATTTAAATGAATTAAACAAGTATTAAATTATTTAGGCAATTTAAATTATTCAAACCATGAAACAAAATTTATATTTGAAAAGGTTATTCAAAA
The DNA here is from genome assembly GCA_028641055.1 of Alopecurus myosuroides. Classification (NCBI taxonomy): domain Eukaryota; kingdom Viridiplantae; phylum Streptophyta; class Magnoliopsida; order Poales; family Poaceae; genus Alopecurus; species Alopecurus myosuroides. The sequence continues at coordinate 309,522,129 of CM054057.1, read as the reverse complement.
TGGTATGGAAAACATATTTTATTTGCATTATTTGGAATTAGTATGAATTATTTATGAATTGTTGCAAATTACAATTGAATTATTTGAATTCAAATTTGGATTGCATTTTGAAAATCCAAAACAGAAAACAAATGGCTTATTTGAAAAGTACAGGAAATTTGGAGTGGGATACATATAAAGTTTGTGTGATTTGGATTTATAAATTAGAAATTACATCCATTTGAATTCTAGGGGTATTAATCATTTCTGGAAAAAAAAAGGAAATAGGGAATTAAACCCTTTGCACCGCGGCTGGGCTACACAGTGGCTGACCAGTGGGGCCACGCCAGGGTGGCGCTGACTGCGCGTGGGTGTGTAGCTGACGGGGCATCAGAGAGTATGACTGGTGGGCATGGCTGCGCGCGAATTAATTCACAAAAAGTGTTGGCCTCCGCGCGGCCAAGGGGTGTCGAACCCGGGACTGATGCGCTGCGCGGCGTGGAACAGAGCCACTGCGGTGTTCGGCTGTTTGTGATACGTTAGAAGACTGACGAAACAAGAGTAGAACGACGCCAGTTAACTGAAACTTTGAACTGATCGTTCCTTTCTGAACCTTACGAACAGAGCAGAGATCGATGGCAGTTCTCCGGTGGCCACGGCTGGGGGGGTGTTGGCGACTCGCGGTGCGCGTGCGGCGTGAGTGTGGAGGCGGGCAGAGCCAGAGGGGAAAAGACAGGGCGCTCACCTGGTGGCCGTCGTCGTAGGCGAGGCGGCTGTCGATGCTGTCGGCTGACAGTGGCGAGGAGGAACAGCCGGCGACGGCGCGGGCTCCACGTCGAGTCCCAGCAGACGGCGAGGGGACGGGGAGGTCCAGGAGGACACCGCGGCTCCATTCCCCTCCTCAGATGCCCCTCGAGGCGACCAGAGATGGGAAGGTGGCGGTGGTTCTCACGGTGGTTGGGTGGAGGTGCGGTGGTGTGGTGATCGCGTGGTAGAACAGAGGGACTCGGGGGGGGGGGGAAGAGAAGTGAGACGACGGCGCTAGGGGAGAGGAGAGGGGTAGCTAGGTTTAGCAGAGGGGGAAGGGGATATATGGGGGGAGTAGCTCCTGTACGGCATGGCATCCAGGGGGGGAGAGATGATCGAAGGGCTCTGCACCTGTTCGTACTGTGGGAGAAGAAGACAACAGAGAGGAGGGGTTGGGCCAGAAGAAAAAGAGAGTGGGCCTGGGGAGAAGAAAAGGAAAAGGGGTGGGCTGTGGGCTGCCTCCCTCTTTTCCCTTTTCTTAATTCTATTTTTTTTGGTAGCAAAAGAAAATGGAAGAGATAGATAGGTTTTAGAGTTTATAAAATTGTGGAAAAAAAACAGGTGAGTTTGTTAGTTCAATATATACCAATCTACCACTTAAGTTTTTGGAAATTCCAATTTAGTTTCTGTTTTGCCAAAATGGTTTGAATTTGAATAATTTGCAAATAGTGGATTAATATTAGAAAATAACAAGTTTAATAGGGTGAACCCTACTATTAATTGGATTAGATTATTAAAATGGTTTGTTAGTTTTTATGAGTTGGAATTTTGGGTTTAAACAAATTTTATTTAATAAGCAACAAGCAATTATACAAACATTATTGAAATTAGTTTGTTTGCCAAATTTTAATTTTCAAACCCATATTGAAATATGATAAATAAGATTGAGTTGCTTTGAATTTTTGAATTGCCATTAGGGTTTTTAACAAAAGGGGGAAATTTTATTAACAGGCAATTGGATTAAAACAACTTCAAATTGTTGAAAAACAAATGAGTGATTTAGTTTGCAAGTTGAAATTGGAAATTTTTGAGCAAGGGGTGAAAGTTTAAATTGTTTTGAATTTTCAGTTGTGATACAAACATGGTGCAATGCAATGTGATGCATATGATGCAAGCAAAACAAACAGGTAACACCCCAGGTGTTACAGCCTGGTTCGGAGGCGGCTGACTCTGGGCGTGTGAGTATGGAGGTGGCCGCTCCGGACTCGCCTCGCTCTCCAGGTGTGGTTCGCTACACCCGCTCGCCAGGGACTCCTCCTACTCCACCCCAGGGGTCCCCGACTCGGATGCCAGGTACTCCTGTGCCGGACTCTCGTGCCCTGGGCGTGGTCGTCGCGGCCACTCCTATACCTGGGGTCATGACTCGTCGCAGCGCACGTCTGGTTCGGGACAGGACGGGGACGAAGGTCCTTGTGCCGACAATGGTTGAGGTTGCGTCCTTCCGTCAGGCAGTCCGCTGCCTGGAGCCTGGCGCGTTTTGCCCCTCTTCGTCCATCCCTACCTCCTCCTCTCCCCCTTCTGGTTCTAGATTCTCGGTTCTCGACTCGGTTCCTGTAGATAATTTGGAACAGGTTGCGGCAGATTGTGGCGTGATTTTTAGGGGGGAATGTGGCCCCAGGGTGGAGCAGATTGAGGCTATTAGGGCTACGGTGATTTACGAGGGATTTCTGGCGGCTGCTCGTGCTCAGGCTGAGCGTGAGCGGCTGGCACCCTCGACGTCTGCTGGACCCATACGGGTAACTCTGGGGTCTGACAATGATGGTTCTCCTTGGCCCTTGGGGTCGGCTGCCCCCAGTGCTCCTCTCTAGCTTGGGAGGAAGCGGTGGCGGCCCCCTAAGGCAACGTCTAGGCCCTCGTCCAATGGTAGGGCCCCCTCGGTCCCCGTATGGGGACTCTCCCCGATAATGTTTCCCAATGAGTGTCTCCACATTTATTTGGAACATTAGGGGGTCAGGTCCGACGACCGCTAGCTCCAGCTCTCCGATTATATGCGAGAGGAGAATGTTGACATTGTGGGATTGCAAGAAATTATTAGACAAGACTTCTCTGTTGCCGAGCTATAGAGACTGAGCCGCTATAAGTTTGCTTGGCATTGGCTCCTGGCCTCGGGTCACCCAGGAGGGATCCTCCTTGGTGCTAAGGAGGATACCTTCCAGGTCGATGATATGGACTACGGGGAGTTCTTTGTGAGCATGTGTCTCACCCATAGACAGTCTAACCTCCGGTGGGAGGTGATTATTGTTTATGGCCCCGTGGACCATAGGAGGTCCGCCGAGTTCCTGGGTGAGCTAGCGTCAAAAGTGGAGCGTAGTCCCATTCTGGTGGTGGTGGCCGGGGACTTTAACCTCATTCGTTCCCCTGATGACAAGAGCTCGGACAATGTAGATATCCTAAGGATGCGCATGTTCAATGATTTCATTGTGGAGCTAGCTGTAACATCCCAGTGTTTGGGAAGTTATAAGGATCTAAATTCAATATGTGCATTTGCAAAGCATGCATCTAAAAGTACGGGAAATTTTGGCGCGAAAGTTTAAACGAATCAAAGTGACCAAAGTTTCACTTGACATGATGAAATAGGTCTAATTCATCTGGTCAAGAGTGCATTTGGAATGATCTTTATAGCATAGTATCTCTACAAACCAAATCATCTGATTACACAAACCATAATTGGATGTGACCAAAACAAACCCTAAACAAGTCTAACCTCAAGTCTATAAGTGACTTGGGATAATTCACTAGGTTTCTAGAACTCAAAGAGGGGTGAGTATCCAAATCCCATATCTGATGATCATACTTCCACAATTAAGTAATACCTAATTGAACCATCTCATTAACAGAGATGTTATCTTCTATAAAACAACAACTCTTAAGTTATCAACCATTCACACTACACCTGTCCAAATTATTAAGTAACTACTAAGTGAACCTTCACAAGTAAATAACAAAGGTTCAATGGAACACAAGTGATATAAACAAGTGTTAACCCAAGTTCCACAAGTGGGAAGTAACTTAATTATCATTTATAATATATTTATCGAATATGTACATATCTCCTCAACCATAAAAGAAGTATCACCAAGAAGAAATAAATCTTCTTCAACTAATAATTAACCTTGATCATTACATATGATCTTTCCAAATCTCTATATCTGCATTATGGATAACAAAGTTAATAAATAGAAGAATATAAAGTAACAACATGACACCTAAGAAAAACAATTAATAACTATGACATAAGTCATTCAATTCAATAATCTTCACATGATCATTGTCTCAATCATCTTAAACAAGTGAGCATATGAAAGCTCAACACCTTAATGAACCATTTGATTAACTTATAATCTTAAGTTTCCATTTCACAAACACTCCACATTTCTATCCATATCAATATTCAACAACTAAAGTATCTCTGGATGTGAGTAATGAATGGCAACAAGTTATAACCTCTATTTGAGGAATTGAAATGATAAGTAAGTAAACCAATCATGTATGATATAAGAACATCTTATGGGAAATAAAATAAGAAGTTTATAGAAGGATAATAAAAGCATGAACTATATCTTAATCTAGATCTTGTTGTGTTGTCAAGACCATTCTATCTTGTCTTCCAATCTTCTCTAAATCATTCTGCAAGATAAGCAACCAAAAGGAAGGAGGACTACCACAGGAAGATTTCCAAGAAGATTAATTAGAGGAGTTCTGCTACACGTACGATGCATCCTGTCCGACGTACGTCCGATGCATACATGGACCGTCCGATGCATACATGGTGCGTCGGACTCAGCTGGCTAACACTATGTTGTCCCTTTGATTAGAATGTCGGATGAGTGTCGGACGTAAAGTGTCGGACGCACAGCCATTTCGTAATTAGAGTGTGCTTGAAGTGCTACTCTAATCTTCTATAAGAGTACTTGGAAACTCTTATATATTGATCTGATCTTATTAACCTCTTGAAATAGTATGATACTCCAATGTTAGTGTTATATAGAAGTAGTTTGATAACAAGACTAGCTACCTTGTTAAGAGATCACTTTTGTATACTCAAACAATTGAATGTCATACACAAACAAACATAAGATTGAACAATCTGGTACATCTCAGCCTAATGTATATGAGTAGTAATTTGGAGGCAAGACTAGCTACCTTGTTTACAAATTCTTCTTATATGCATAAGTGCAACTTGATGTCATAAAACAAACTTCCATATTTTTACATTCATCTAAGAGAAATCTTTGCTTGGAGTAATTGGTTGTCTTTACCACAAGGGTAAGATAATTGAATATGGAATTCCAAAGATGATCTTCCTTGCAAATGACAAAGGTGAAAACAGAAGGCTAGTGGAAACCAGAGTGAAGAACATCAAGCAACAGAAGACCACAAGAAGCAACACTGCCTCAGTAAGGGAACCTCAGAAGTTATCCAGTTAATACTTAGGTAGTGCTAGAGACCTATAATCTCTATTCATTGCCAAGACTCATCCTAGATGAGGAACAATTAATAATCACTTCAAGGGAAAACAATTATCAAGTATGATATAATAAGAAGCCATTACATCCACATGTCTGTGATATGTGGAGGTTAATGGTAGCAAGATGAACACCTTATTTTCAGATCATTCTCATCCATAATAAAAAAATGTAATAACAAAAATTCCTCTATACATAATTATGCAACTGAATACATGTTGTAAAACCAACAGAGCATAATAGCCATACTTAGAACTTGTGTGGAAGACAATCCAACAAGATTCCAAAGCCACACATGTTTCCATTTAATCAAGTACTATGAAAACAACAAAGATACATGAAGGAAAACAAGACTATCCATCCACTAAAATCATTTGGCATTCTCTAGAATAAAACTCCCTACATGGTGATTTTGTGAACAATGCATAAAAGAAAAACACTACTAAGTAATTACCAAACTCTGTCCTAAGAAAATTTCAATTAAAATTATGAAGAGTTTCAGTTATGAAAATTACAAAGTTTTACAAAAGAAAACAAGTACATTTATTAACCAAAGAATTTGGTAGGACTTGGAAGAATATTCCATATTTAGTGAATTTTCCATAACACATAAAATCACTACTATGTAGTGTTATCAAACTATTTTCCAAAAGGAATTGTATCCAGTATTATCCACTTATCATCCACCACTTGGGATTCTTATGTGTGTTGTGAGAATGTAATACTCATGCCTAAAAGAAATTTTAAGTCATTTAATAAATTAAATTGAGTGAAAACAGAAAAATCACTTAATCTAGCATCCTAAATAAAAAATACATAGATTTTTCAAATTCACCAAAACAAGATATGGTGAGGTGGAGAATTTGATAAGGAATTCAAATATGATTTTTAATAATTTTTATCTTCACAAGTAGGTCCTGAAAACAATGTTTTCTTCTCAGTTTTTAAGACAGAGGGACCAATTTGTAATATTTAGAACCTAAAAGGGGGTATCAAAATTGGGCACTTCTTTTCCTTTCTTCTTCCTCTGCCAGAAGGCAGAGGAGAAGCAACGCCGTGGCAGCACCGCCGCTGCCACGTACGGCTTGGCTATCCTCGTCGAGGATAAGAAGGAGAAGGTCTCCGTGACCATCTTCTCTTCTCCCTCATTCCTCGCCTCGCCTGCTCTCTCTCTCTCTCTCTATTTTCTCTCCTATGGCCGAAACCTAGCTAGGGTTTGCCTTCATGGCGTCGTCGATTCCGGCCACTCCCGTACGAATTGATGCCATCCTCGGGTGCGCCAGGACCTCCTCCATCTGTACACCAACCGTCGTTTGCTGGGAAGGACGGGAGCCCGGGAATTTGGCCGTTCCCTTTGCTCTCCGCTCCGGCCGCCGTGGAAGCGCGCAGTCGACTCCGGCCACCTCGAGCTCCATCGAGCATCTCCACGCAATTAGGGTGAGCTGGGGAGCATCGTGGTACCTTCTGTTATGCGTATAGCCAACGAAATCATCACCGCCGTGAGTCACCGCATCCGCCGCCGCGGTATGTGCTCGCCGGAGCAACTCCGGTGGTCAAAAACCGGCGGCGCTGCTACCAGTAGGTTCCCTTAGTTCCTCTCTAGGCCTGGGTATCCTCAGATTGCACAAATTTGAGCTAGATCAATCGATTGGAACCTCACAGTACAAATCCCCACCATTGCTGACGTAGTCGTGATGTCACCATGACATCATATTTCCTTTTTCTTTTGTTTTTTTTATTTAAAAATAGTTATGACAGGTGGGTCCCACCTGTCAATTTGAATTCTGGCAGAAAATACATAAACTTTCATAATTCAATAACTTTTAATTCATTACTCAGAAAAATATAAATAAAATATGAAAATGATCAGAAAAATAAAATCTATTTGATTATGATATTTTCAAATGAATTTGATAAAGTTTAAAATTTAACATTTTCCTTAATTAATTAAATTATTTAAAATAAAGAAAAATAATAAATAATTCATAAAATCAGAAAAATACAAGTTATATACCAAAATGCTCCAAATGATTAATACAACTCATCTATGATGTTTAGAAGGTCATTTGACCAAGTTTTTATGTGTGCAATATTTGTCTAATCATTTAATTCATTTAAAATCAATGAATTAATAATTTATTCAAATATTTTCAGAAAGCATTGAGTGATATACCAAATTAAAGAGAAAACATTCCCAATTCAATTATGTCAAACCTAAAACATTTTGTTGAACTTATAAACTTGTTAGTCAAGGTATAATGGGATTTTGATAATCGTCTACTATAACCATAAACAACTAACACAAGCATTATTTTATTTATTAATAAGACTCATGTTTTCACACCTACTAAAACCTATCATCACTAGTTATTAAGCAAAGTATTATGATGATAGAGTTAGCTATGCTAGTTTATCATTTTCAACTAAACTCATTATCATTAGCTCTACTCTTTTGGAGTATAAACTCAAACATGTTTGTTACCTTTTCATAATTGTTTACCATGTGCTATTGTCTCGTTGCCTAACCATGTTATAACATTTCTACTTAAACATGATAACAAGTGTTTGTTCAATAAAAGTGAAACACACTTAAGCCTAAAAGAAATAACAACATCACCACAAGTAATGAAACAACTCTATGACACCTAACAATTGTGTGAGTACGTTATCGTTTCAAACGTGGCCTACACTTGTAAGCTGGGGTGTTTTCCAGGGTATTTCACGATGCATCTCATTACTATGCATGTATCATCTTGCCAGTGTTTTCTGTAGTCCTTACCGGGACTACTTTGCTATTTTCCAGATGATTGGATTTCTCTACGCGACCCTCGAACCCCGAAGACCTGGATTATTATTGTTATTTCAATCTCAGGCAAGTTCATCACTTGTTCATATCCTTTGCAGTACTTCATAACAAACTAATTGCAAAAACCCTATCGTCTTATCACCTACTCTCAAAAGAATGCATGATCCTATTTTTATAATAATATGACTAATTGAATGACTACCCGAGTGGTAGTGTTCTGTTTGGTGGGCGGATGGAACCATGGTAAGATGAATAGGTCAAAGGAAGGTTCCATCTGCACGGGAACGTATTACCTAGGAATTAACAACAACTGCCGTCAGGATTCTTGCGCCGTAAATTCGCGTTGACCATGGATCTTCTATGGGGGGAGTAAGTCAACCGTGATACTTTTCTCGTTTCGCATGTCAACGGACGCGCCAGAGACGTACGCTGTAGGTCTTGCGGGACTACATGCACATGGGTGGGAGCCCTTACGTCCCACGGACTCTGGGGTCTATGAGTGTCTGCCAGGGGCGCGTAGATCTCCATCGTGAGGGGTGGAATCAGGCGTTCAACCTACTGGCAGAAATGGGTGGGCATGCGTTGTGCGGAGAAGCACGGTTTGGCTTGGACCAACTACCGGGCCCCACACCTGAGTGGGCGTGGACAGGAACGATCGCCTGGTTGTGCAACATGGTCTTGGTCGTCCATGGGTAAAGTAACGCACCTCTGCAGAGTGTAAAAGGATGTGGCATGTTACCCCCTGTTCCGGGAAGGAACTGCGAACGCCGCAGGAAAGGCAACTCCATGAAAGTTCTAACCCTGTGAAGATCTGGCGGGCATAGTTTTCAGAATTAAAAGCAACCTCTTGAAGAAAGTTTTACAAAACCTTGCATTACTTTATGACTCTTTCGAGTCTAAAGATGTAGTTAGTGCATCAACCACCCACTACATATCTTGAACTTGCTGAGTAACGCTCGTTACTCATTCTATCCCGTTTGATCCCTTGCTTAGAGTTGAAGCCCTATGGAAGTCGTCATCGTGAAGCCATATTTACCTCATGAAGCTAGGTGGAGTCTTATACTACTTAGCCAGTAAAGCATCATCATCAACAACGCTGATGGAGGAGAAGCTATCAAGGTGTAGGTAGAGTCCATTCTTGGACTTAGCATTTACTAGCCTTAGATTAGGGCTGACATCAGCCGTAGTGGATTAGTTCTGAGCTAGAGTTCTTCTCCGGCTCGGAGCTTCGAATTGCCTCTTCTGATGTTTCTTTTGCAGGAGATCTTCTTGATTCATTAAGGAGATTCTCAAGATTTTTTAATGAGGTTTGTATCCTATAGTTTTACCTGGACCCGCTGTGTTTCTGTTGTACCACTCTGAGAGATGTAATATTCACGGATAAGTCCTTCTGTGAGTATTATGTCACCGACTTGCGCACTACACATGCAGTGGTGTGCTGGGTCACCACAGGTGGTATCAGAGCGAAGCGACCTTAGGTTTAAAACCTTTTAGGAGATCTGTAGGTTGGTAAAGACTATAGGAAGCCATCTTATCTAAACCATATTTCCTACAACTATGATGATCATTCACTTGAGAATGATATAATCATACTTGTATAGAATTATTCTTACTCAACCTGAGTAAATCTACTTATCTATTATCTTTATACCTAGGTATGAATAGTTAGAAGTCTAGTGTGTATCAGTGTTATTGGGAAAAGGAGTGTTCTGACATAGTCAGAGATGCTTAAGTCAAAGTGATGATTACCCCATTCTATGAATGAATAGGATGGAGTAGAACATGGTATAGATTAAGTATAGGAGTCATTCAGAAGGAATATTTGAGAATCATGAAGATTTATTAAACTATGGTGACTATGGGGTAAATTTCATACCCTCAGTTATCAAGTCTAGAGGTGAATCATTATAGTATAGCATAGCACTAGGAGAAGGCATAGGAATTGATGGAAGCTACATTACTACTACCACGATGTGATCAACACCATGAAGGATCAACAGATACCATGAGAAGATTATCATAATCAAGATGAAGTAATTCAAATACATAATCCTTAGTTCGATATGGAACTAAGTTAGACAACAACTACTATAGAATTATTTTGTCTTGGTTTATTCCATTGCAGTAAGGCATGCAATTGGAGTAATTACCGAGGAAAAGAGTGGTTGTGTAGAATAGGATTACAAGGTAATATATACCTATTGTAGTGTATAGCATTTGAGAGCCTTGGTACTTGAGATGTTCTACTCTAAGTACTTTTATTTCACAGGCCTTTGATGCATGAGTGATAACTGCATTTGGGATTTACTGCTTCTTATTTGGATCTTTGATTGACTAGATCTGTGCATGAAGATTGAACGTGATGTGCAAATGCATGTGCAAACATTGAGTTCTATCTTGATGTTACTGGTCTAGAGGGTATAGGATTAGTATGAGAGCGGTTTGAAATCTCCGCTGATTGAAGCAACTATCAAAGCTCTGGAAATCCTTGAAGTCAAGAAGGCAGAAATCAATAAAGCCACTGATGGGAATGGACCACATTCCACATCTTGTTTGGAGTTGGTGGCATAATTTATCAACACATGGTGAGCTACCACCAGTGATGCCAAGAAAATAACATGAGTAGTTATATCCATTAATGGATAATGTAGTAGTTCGAGAAATAAACTTATAGAGTTGTTCCATAGTAGTCAACACCTAAAGATGTAGAAGGACCATAGGAAGTAACCAATTGAATAGGGTATAATCATCTATAGGAAAAAGTTAAAACTCGAGGAAACTCGAAGATATTTTTACTAATTAGATGAGTCTAAATCAATGTACACTATGTTGTACAAGTTTCTTTGCACAAGATTTCTCTTGAGACCCATAGATTCAATCCAATGGAGTCCAAACCATAGACAATATCCAGTGTATCGGAAGAATCTTAATGGTTATTCATCACCTGGTGGATGTACCAATTATTCTTTAGAAAGTTTTGAGAGGTAGGAAACCATACCTATTCATCGGAGAATGAAACTTGGTATCCACTATGTGGTGGAAATACCATATGTTCTTCGTGAGACTATTAGGAAGGCCTAGTAACAAGACAGAGTTGTCCTAACAACTGGCATACTATTAGATTATCGTACAAGACAGTGGAAGGTGAACAATCAAGATAAGAGGATACACATGCCAAGGTCAACACAAGAAACAACTGTGAAGATTCAACAATCTACAGAAGTTCTCTCTACCTATCTTTACGTGAGAGAGTTTGAACTTCGGGACAAAGTTCTTGTTAAGGGGGAGATACTGTAACATCCCAGTGTTTGGGAAGTTATAAGGATCTAAATTTAATATGTGCATTTGCAAAGCATGCATCTAAAAGTACGGGAAATTTTGGCGCGAAAGTTTAAACGAATCAAAGTGACCAAAGTTTCACTTGACATGATGAAATAGGTCTAATTCATCTGGTCAAGAGTGCATTTGGAATGATCTTTATAGCATAGTATCTCTACAAACCAAATCATCTGATTACACAAACCATAATTGGATGTGACCAAAACAAACCCTAAACAAGTCTAACCTCAAGTCTATAAGTGACTTGGGATAATTCACTAGGTTTCTAGAACTCAAAGAGGGGTGAGTATCCAAATCCCATATCTGATGATCATACTTCCACAATTAAGTAATACCTAATTGAACCATCTCATTAACAGAGATGTTATCTTCTATAAAACAACAACTCTTAAGTTATCAACCATTCACACTACACCTGTCCAAATTATTAAGTAACTACTAAGTGAACCTTCACAAGTAAATAACAAAGGTTCAATGGAACACAAGTGATATAAACAAGTGTTAACCCAAGTTCCACAAGTGGGAAGTAACTTAATTATCATTAATAATATATTTATCGAATATGTACATATCTCCTCAACCATAAAAGAAGTATCACCAAGAAGAAATAAATCTTCTTCAACTAATAATTAACCTTGATCATTACATATGATCTTTCCAAATCTCTATATCTGCATTATGGATAACAAAGTTAATAAATAGAAGAATATAAAGTAACAACATGACACCTAAGAAAAACAATTAATAACTATGACATAAGTCATTCAATTCAATAATCTTCACATGATCATTGTCTCAATCATCTTAAACAAGTGAGCATATGAAAGCTCAACACCTTAATGAACCATTTGATTAACTTATAATCTTAAGTTTCCATTTCACAAACACTCCACATTTCTATCCATATCAATATTCAACAACTAAAGTATCTCTGGATGTGAGTAATGAATGGCAACAAGTTATAACCTCTATTTGAGGAATTGAAATGATAAGTAAGTAAACCAATCATGTATGATATAAGAACATCTTATGGGAAATAAAATAAGAAGTTTATAGAAGGATAATAAAAGCATGAACTATATCTTAATCTAGATCTTGTTGTGTTGTCAAGACCATTCTATCTTGTCTTCCAATCTTCTCTAAATCATTCTGCAAGATAAGCAACCAAAAGGAAGGAGGACTACCACAGGAAGATTTCCAAGAAGATTAATTAGAGTGTGCTTGAAGTGCTACTCTAATCTTCTATAAGAGTACTTGGAAACTCTTATATATTGATCTGATCTTATTAACCTCTTGAAATAGTATGATACTCCAATGTTAGTGTTATATAGAAGTAGTTTGATAACAAGACTAGCTACCTTGTTAACAGATCACTTTTGTATACTCAAACAATTGAATGTCATACACAAACAAACATAAGATTGAACAATCTGGTACATCTCAGCCTAATGTATATGAGTAGTAATTTGGAGGCAAGACTAGCTACCTTGTTTACAAATTCTTCTTATATGCATAAGTGCAACTTGATGTCATAAAACAAACTTCCATATTTTTACATTCATCTAAGAGAAATCTTTGCTTGGAGTAATTGGTTGTCTTTACCACAAGGGTAAGATAATTGAATATGGAATTCCAAAGATGATCTTCCTTGCAAATGACAAAGGTGAAAACAGAAGGCTAGTGGAAACCAGAGTGAAGAACATCAAGAAACAGAAGACCACAAGAAGCAACACTGCCTCAGTAAGGGAACCTCAGAAGTTATCCAGTTAATACTTAGGTAGTGCTAGAGACCTATAATCTCTATTCATTGCCAAGACTCATCCTAGATGAGGAACAATTAATAATCACTTCAAGGGAAAACAATTATCAAGTATGATATAATAAGAAGCCATTACATCCACATGTCTGTGATATGTGGAGGTTAATGGTAGCAAGATGAACACCTTATTTTCAGATCATTCTCATCCATAATAAAAAAATGTAATAACAAAAATTCCTCTATACATAATTATGCAACTGAATACATGTTGTAAAACCAACAGAGCATAATAGCCATACTTAGAACTTGTGTGGAAGACAATCCAACAAGATTCCAAAGCCACACATGTTTCCATTTAATCAAGTACTATGAAAACAACAAAGATACATGAAGGAAAACAAGACTATCCATCCACTAAAATCATTTGGCATTCTCTAGAATAAAACTCCCTACATGGTGATTTTGTGAACAATGCATAAAAGAAAAACACTACTAAGTAATTACCAAACTCTGTCCTAAGAAAATTTCAATTAAAATTATGAAGAGTTTCAGTTATGAAAATTACAAAGTTTTACAAAAGAAAACAAGTACATTTATTAACCAAAGAATTTGGTAGGACTTGGAAGAATATTCCATATTTAGTGAATTTTCCATAACACATAAAATCACTACTATGTAGTGTTATCAAACTATTTTCCAAAAGGAATTGTATCCAGTATTATCCACTTATCATCCACCACTTGGGATTCTTATGTGTGTTGTGAGAATGTAATACTCATGCCTAAAAGAAATTTTAAGTCATTTAATAAATTAAATTGAGTGAAAACAGAAAAATCACTTAATCTAGCATCCTAAATAAAAAATACATAGATTTTTCAAATTCACCAAAACAAGATATGGTGAGGTGGAGAATTTGATAAGGAATTCAAATATGATTTTTAATAATTTTTATCTTCACAAGTAGGTCCTGAAAACAATGTTTTCTTCTCAGTTTTAAAGACAGAGGGACCAATTTGTAATATTTAGAACCTAAAAGGGGGTATCAAAATTGGGCACTTCTTTTCCTTTCTTCTTCCTCTGCCAGAAGGCAGAGGAGAAGCAACGCCGTGGCAGCACCGCCGCTGCCACGTACGGCTTGGCTATCCTCGTCGAGGATAAGAAGGAGAAGGTCTCCGTGACCATCTTCTCTTCTCCCTCATTCCTCGCCTCGCCTGCTCTCTCTCTCTCTCTCTGTTTTCTCTCCTATGGCCGAAACCTAGCTAGGGTTTGCCTTCATGGCGTCGTCGATTCCGGCCACTCCCGTACGAATTGATGCCATCCTCGGGTGCGCCAGGACCTCCTCCATCTGTACATCAACCGTCGTTTGCTGGGAAGGACGGGAGCCCGGGAATTTGGCCGTTCCCTTTGCTCTCCGCTCCGGCCGCCGTGGAAGCGCGCAGTCGACTCCGGCCACCTCGAGCTCCATCGAGCATCTCCACGCAATCAGGGTGAGCTGGGGAGCATCGTGGTACCTTCTGTTATGCGTATAGCCAACGAAATCATCACCGCCGTGAGTCACCGCATCCGCCGCCGCGGTATGTGCTCGCCGGAGCAACTCCGGTGGTCAAAAACCGGCGGCGCTGCTACCGGTAGGTTCCCTTAGTTCCTCTCTAGGCCTGGGTATCCTCAGATTGCACAAATTTGAGCTAGATCAATCGATTGGAACCTCACAGTACAAATCCCCACCATTGCTGACGTAGTCGTGATGTCACCATGACATCATATTTCCTTTTTCTTTTGTTTTTTTATTTAAAAATAGTTATGACAGGTGGGTCCCACCTGTCAATTTGAATTCTGGCAGAAAATACATAAACTTTCATAATTCAATAACTTTTAATTCATTACTCAGAAAAATATAAATAAAATATGAAAATGATCAGAAAAATAAAATCTATTTGATTATGATATTTTCAAATGAATTTGATAAAGTTTAAAATTTAACATTTTCCTTAATTAATTAAATTATTTAAAATAAAGAAAAATAATAAATAATTCATAAAATCAGAAAAATACAAGTTATATACCAAAATGCTCCAAATGATTAATACAACTCATCTATGATGTTTAGAAGGTCATTTGACCAAGTTTTTATGTGTGCAATATTTGTCTAATCATTTAATTCATTTAAAATCAATGAATTAATAATTTATTCAAATATTTTCAGAAAGCATTGAGTGATATACCAAATTAAAGAGAAAAACATTCCCAATTCAATTATGTCAAACCTAAAACATTTTGTTGAACTTATAAACTTGTTAGTCAAGGTATAATGGGATTTTGATAATCGTCTACTATAACCATAAACAACTAACACAAGCATTATTTTATTTATTAATAAGACTCATGTTTTCACACCTACTAAAACCTATCATCACTAGTTATTAAGCAAAGTATTATGATGATAGAGTTAGCTATGCTAGTTTATCATTTTCAACTAAACTCATTATCATTAGCTCTACTCTTTTGGAGTATAAACTCAAACATGTTTGTTACCTTTTCATAATTGTTTACCATGTGCTATTGTCTCGTTGCCTAACCATGTTATAACATTTCTACTTAAACATGATAACAAGTGTTTGTTCAATAAAAGTGAAACACACTTAAGCCTAAAAGAAATAACAACATCACCACAAGTAATGAAACAACTCTATGACACCTAACAATTGTGTGAGTACGTTATCGTTTCAAACGTGGCCTACACTTGTAAGCTGGGGTGTTTTCCAGGGTATTTCACGATGCATCTCATTACTATGCATGTATCATCTTGCCAGTGTTTTCTGTAGTCCTTACCGGGACTACTTTGCTATTTTCCAGATGATTGGATTTCTCTACGCGACCCTCGAACCCCGAAGACCTGGATTATTATTGTTATTTCAATCTCAGGCAAGTTCATCACTTGTTCATATCCTTTGCAGTACTTCATAACAAACTAATTGCAAAAACCCTATCGTCTTATCACCTACTCTCAAAAGAATGCATGATCCTATTTTTATAATAATATGACTAATTGAATGACTACCCGAGTGGTAGTGTTCTGTTTGGTGGGCGGATGGAACCATGGTAAGATGAATAGGTCAAAGGAAGGTTCCATCTGCACGGGAACGTATTACCTAGGAATTAACAACAACTGCCGTCAGGATTCTTGCGCCGTAAATTCGCGTTGACCATGGATCTTCTATGGGGGGAGTAAGTCAACCGTGATACTTTTCTCGTTCGCATGTCAACGGACGCGCCAGAGACGTACGCTGTAGGTCTTGCGGGACTACATGCACATGGGTGGGAGCCCTTACGTCCCACGGACTCTGGGGTCTATGAGTGTCTGCCAGGGGCGCGTAGATCTCCATCGTGAGGGGTGGAATCAGGCGTTCAACCTACTGGCAGAAATGGGTGGGCATGCGTTGTGCGGAGAAGCACGGTTTGGCTTGGACCAACTACCAGGCCCCACACCTGAGTGGGCGTGGACAGGAACGATCGCCTGGTTGTGCAACATGGTCTTGGTCGTCCATGGGTAAAGTAACGCACCTCTGCAGAGTGTAAAAGGATGTGGCATGTTACCCCCTGTTCCGGGAAGGAACTGCGAACGCCGCAGGAAAGGCAACTCCATGAAAGTTCTAACCCTGTGAAGATCTGGCGGGCATAGTTTTCAGAATTAAAAGCAACCTCTTGAAGAAAGTTTTACAAAACCTTGCATTACTTTATGACTCTTTCGAGTCTAAAGCTGTAGTTAGTGCATCAACCACCCACTACATATCTTGAACTTGCTGAGTAACGCTCGTTACTCATTCTATCCCGTTTGATCCCTTGCTTAGAGTTGAAGCCCTATGGAAGTCGTCATCGTGAAGCCATATTTACCTCATGAAGCTAGGTGGAGTCTTATACTACTTAGCCAGTAAAGCATCATCATCAACAACGCTGATGGAGGAGAAGCTATCAAGGTGTAGGTAGAGTCCATTCTTGGACTTAGCATTTACTAGCCTTAGATTAGGGCTGACATCAGCCGTAGTGGATTAGTTCTGAGCTAGAGTTCTTCTCCGGCTCGGAGCTTCGAATTGCCTCTTCTGATGTTTCTTTTGCAGGAGATCTTCTTGATTCATTAAGGAGATTCTCAAGATTTTTTAATGAGGTTTGTATCCTATAGTTTTACCTGGACCCGCTGTGTTTCTGTTGTACCACTCTGAGAGATGTAATATTCACGGATAAGTCCTTCTGTGAGTATTATGTCACCGACTTGCGCACTACACATGCAGTGGTGTGCTGGGTCACCACACTAGCTCTACAGGAGATAGAGCAGGTGGGATCCCGATATACGTGGACTAATAACCAGGTGGACCCTATCCGGAGCGCCCTGGATCAGGTTCTAGTTGCGGTTGAGTGGGAAGTGGCCTTCCCACTTTGCTCCCTTCGGGCTCTCACCCGCGTGGAATCAGACCATACCCCCTCCTATTTTCTTCTGGTGGGTGGGGGGTAGCTCCGAGGCCTAATCGGTTCCACTTTGAGGATTCCTGGCTAGATTAGCCATGCTTTGTGGAATTTGTGGGCCTCAAGTGGACCGAAGCCACGGCCTCCCCTCCTTGAGTATATAATGCGGTGGATGTTTGACATCACCGTGCTAAGACAATCCGCCAATTTATGCGAGGGTGGGGGACGAACGTGGGGGCGGACATCCGTAGACACAAAGCATCGCTTCTCATGCAGATTCAGTCGTTGGACTCTGTATCAGATTCGGTGGGTTTGTCCGCGGATGATTGGTTGCAGCGGTATTCCTTGGAGGCGTCGCTGCGACGATATATAGGGGAGAAGAGATCTTCGGACGTCAGCGGAGCCGTCAGAAATGGCTTATGTTGGGAGACGCCAACACGGCGTACTTCCATGCTATTGCGAATGGGAGACGCCGGAAGTGCTCGATCCCGTTTCTTTGGATGGATGGACGCCTCCTTGAGGAGGCACGGGAGCTATCCGCCCATGTTTACTCCTTTTACAAGGAGTTATTCTCGGCGGGACACTGCTCAGGGGTCGCATTGTCTCGAGATCTTTGGCGTTTGGACACCTTAGTCTCGGATGATGAGAATGCGGACCTTACGGTCCCATTCCTACCGGAGGAGGTTAGGCTGGCTATTATGGACATGAAGGCTAATTCAGCCCCGGGTCCTGATGGCCTCCCTATCTCTTTTTTCCAAAGATATTGGGGCCCGCTGCAAGCAATGATTATGCCAATGTTCCAAGAATTCTACATGAGAACATTGGTTATGTCACGCCTGAATTTTGGCTTGATTACCCTGATCCCCAAGTTAGCAGGGGGCGTCAGATATTCGACGGTTTAGACCTATCACGGTGATCAATGTCATTCAACGCATCTTCGCCAAAGTTTGCGCGACTCGGTTAGCCCCGGTGGTGCAACGGTTAACCCAACCCCAGCAGTTCACTTTTACCAAGGGACGGTATATCCATGATGGGATCCTGGCGCTTCATAAGATCGTTCATGAAGTGAAGTTCGTCACCATAAGGGTGTGTTCCTGAAACTAGACTTCCAGAAATCATATGACCATATGGACTCAGCGTTTGTCATCTGATGGATTATGCAAATCGTTATGAGAGGTAAAACGACGATTAATATAAATGGGGAGATTGGATCGTACTTCAGATCTTCTTGCGGGGTGAGACGGGGGATCCTATTCCCCCCCATTTTGTTTAACCTGGCATTCGAATCCCTCGCGACTATCCTAGACTTGGCTAAGGAGGTCGGTCACATTTCAGGTGTGGTTGGTCACCTTATCCCGGGTGGAGGGGTGACCCATCTCCAGCATGCGGATGACACGATGATTATTGTGGAGGGCTCGGAGATGGATATCTGCAATCTCAAGTTCCTCCTCCTCTGTTTTGAGGCTATGTCGGGCCTCAAAATAAACTTTGATAAGAGTGAGGTGGTGGTCCTTAGGTTCCCCCTCGGGTGAGCAACAATGGATTGCGGATAACTTCAACTGTAAGTTATCCGCATTCCCGGTTGAGTATCTAGGGGTTCCGCTGGGGGATTCCAGGATCTTGATGAGAGATCTCGAACCTCTGGTGGGAGGGTTAGGACGAAGGGTGAACCATGGCGCGGTAGGTTCACCTCTAAGCGGAGCAAATCCGTGCTTATTGGCCTATGCCTATCGAGCATGCCCATGTATATAATGGGCCTTTACCTTCTTCCTGAATGGGCACATAAGGCTTTTGACAAGGAACTTTCACGCTTCTTCTGGTCGGCGTTCAATGGTCAACAGAAGTACCACATGGTTAAATGGGCCCATGTGTGCGCCCCCAAAGACTCTGGGGCATAGGGGTTCTGGCCTCCCGTAAGATGAACATCGCTCTTATGCTTAGATGGGTATGGCGGATCCTGCACGACGATGGAGGGCTCTGGCTCCAACTTATCAAAGAGAAATACCTTAGAGGCTGCCCTCTGTTGTCCTGTGAATGCCAGGGAAGGGTCCCAGTTTTGGCGATCTATCCAATCCGTTAAGTATTAGATCCGAAAGGGGGCACGGTTTATCGTTGGGAATTGTAGCTCCACCCTATTTTGGGTAGATTCATGGCTTGGAGATAGGCCGCTACAGCTTGTCTATCCGAGTCTTTTTGCAATTTGCTCAGACCCACTGCTATTAGTGGCGGATGCCGCGCCAAATGGAATTTGGAACATCTCGTTCCGAAGAACATTTGGTGCGGCAGAAGCAATAGCATGGGATGAGCTTAGAGACGGGATACCGGGCTCCTTAGATGGAGCTCCGAATAGTGTTACTTAGAGTTTAGCGCCGTCTGGGTCCTTCTCGTTTAAGTCGCATACCGCAACCTCTTCCAAGGGCAGGGGCAAGCGTGGTCATCTAAACTATGGAAAGGCCCCTCCCTCTGAAGATCAAGATCTTTGTGTGGCAGCTATTGTGTGACCGCCTCCCGTCGGGGTGGAAGTGTGAACGCGTCAAGGGCCTGGTAATGGCTTGTTCCCACTTTGTGGGACTCCAAAAACGAAGACCCATATTCTGTTCACATGTCCCGCCGCCCGGTTCCTATGGAATTTCGTCTATGAAGGTCTGGGTCCCGAGTGGCGGGCCTCAGACCTTTGCGAATTCCTGAAACTCCAGGCGAGAAGGACCGGGAGGGGGCGCCGCCTCTTCTGGGTTGTTTTTGTCGGGTTGATATGGACTCTTTGGACGATTAGGAATAAGATGGTGATAGAACGGATCTTTCTTCGACGTGCGGCTGATTCGATGTTCAAATGTCTTACTTTTTGCAGCAATGTCACCCGCTATGTAGGCAGCGGGACATGGCTCAGCTGGATGACATGCTGGGCCGCTTGGTAGCATCTGCGCGACGGATCTCCACCTCCTTTACGAGTTGAGCCCAGCGAATGGATGAGTTCCTTGCCTCGCCGTTCCCCCCTCCGCCCTCCTTCTCTCTCCCCTGTGTTGTAGACTCTGTTATTTGGGATTACCCGTGTTTATGCCCCAGCGAACTATTATCTACTTTCTCTTTTTTTTTCTGTTGGTGCTTTGTATGAACTCGTTTGGTGGTTGCTTTATTTATAAAGCGGCGCGAAAAGTCTTTTTTGGTAGAGTGCTTAGAGAAATCATGAAAAAATTAACCAGTTTTTTAAATAAATGGTGCTTATTTATACCAGAGAGATGCTTGACTAGGTATCTATGATCTATCCTATATAAGTAAGCACTAGTGTTTAAAAAAAGTTATGATTTATTCTTATAAGCACCTCTCGAAGCACTTCTCATTATACGTGGCCTAATCAGTACATTTAAATCCAATGATCTCCGGGTTTAGATATTCCAAAAGAACCTAGTCCATTTTGGAATGTTTAGTGAAGACAAATACGGAGATCAGGTTCACGGGAATTTGTTCGTGCACAAGGCTAGGACAGGACGACAGGGACATCAGTATTGAATCAATAACGACGAAATCCAAAGGTTTACATCGGATTCACCAAGCCATTGCGTTTTTTCTTAATATAATGGAATTGTACCTCGTCGCCCTTGTTTATTCCTGCCATTCCTCTGCACCTTGACCTTTTCCTTTAGGACAAGGAGAGGTGCATCTTCCCTGGCATTTGCTAGTTTTTTATATTTTCCGTCCAGTTTGTGTACACATCATTGTATTGTTAATCCGCTCTTCCATCTTGTGCTCCTCTTAATATTTGGGTCAAGGACCAATTTTCTTTCAGTGGGTGGATGTGGATCTATCTTGTGATCATCCCAGGATTTGTATAGTGAAACATGCATGTCAATACATTTGAAATGTATTACTTACCTCTTCTTCTTTAATTCGTGAAGCGGTCCTTTGAGAGAGATAGATCATAGATGGTCCATACCTCCATGGGTACCTTGGCCGACTGGTAGCGATTGTGTTTGTTCTCTTCTAGCACTGGTCCCTCTAAATAACGCCTTGCTGGTACCACAGGCCAATAATCAAGATAATTAAAGCACAAAAATTGGTGAGACAACATGGACCCACTAGGCAACAATTTAACAATATCCAAAACCAGGCACAACCCAAAAGTCTATCCCTCAAGAATGAAATAGGCATTACTTTATTTAAGTACGAATATATATTTATAATCTGACATAGTGACATAAGACATGAACATCTGATTTTAGTCACCAAGCAATTGTGTGATACACCGGCACTTTGTGATCGACCTCCCATGCTCTCCTACCCCCGTGTCGCCAAGCCTAGGCGACATGGGGTACCCACGCCGTCGGCTCTAGCCCCTCCCCATGTCTCCCCCTCCCCTTGCCGCCGCCGGTGATCCCCGAGCAAAGCTTGGGCGACGGCAAGGCTCTTCTCCCCAGGTGATGCCTCCCCTCTTCTGGCGACGGCAGCAGCGATATCCGCAAGGTTTCGGCGGCACGACGCTGCATGCTCCCTGTGTCGGTCTAGGCGTGATGATGTTGAAGATGGGGACTCCCTCTGTGTAACATCCCAAGTATGAAAACTCCCAACTTAGAATGTTTGTTTCTTGTTTTGTTTCAAATGCATCATGTCATCATATCCACACATGTGTTGAATTTGAATTTCAAATCAAATAACAAATCTTTTTGTTTCACTTGGTCTGTTACAATTTTCAAATCAAACATTCAAATCAAACCATTTATTTGTTTCCAATAAACTCGAATTTCCAAATAATTAACTTGCTAAATTTTCAATATTTTCAATTGTTGCAAAATTTAATCAAATCCAATTAAAATTCAAACATCCACAAATATTCAAAATTTTCGAAAACAAAACATCATGCAACTGGGCTTTTGCAATAAAGAACCCATAAAAATTTATCACCATAAAATTTTGGATCCCAAAACCCTTCCTTTTTTCTTCCCTTTTCTCTTCTACAAAAAAAAAATAGAAACAGAGAAAAACAAAAAAAAAGAAGAAGAAGGGGGGGCAGGCCAGCCCAAGTGGGCTGAGCCCACCACATCCCCAAGGCCCAGGCGCCCCCCCACGATGCGGTCATCTCCTACCTCTGTACGGAGACAGAGAAAAGGAGGGAGCCCCCACCTGCAAGCTTTTCCTCCTCCCCCTCCACCTACTTAACTCCCCTCTCCCCTCCAAACCCTAGCCTCCCTTCTTCCTCCTCCTCAAGCCGCCGCCACCTCCATCTCTCCCCTCGGTTTTCCCTTCTCCTCCCCGGTTTTCTTTTCTGTACTTCCTGTAAGCCTCCATGGCCGGAACTTGAGCTCTCCACCGTCGCCGCTACGCTCGCCGCCAAACCTCCGCAACGGCGGGAATGGAACCGTGGGGTTGCCACCTCCAACTTTGACGAAGGGAGCAGTGCCAGAGGACGCCTACACCGCGCACGCTGTCGAGCTCCTCGCCGCACCCGCGTGCTGCATCTGTTCGTTCGGTTCAGGTCGCCGTCCGTCAGGCTGTGCCTCGTCCGCCTCCCGCTCGCCAGGCCATCGAGGTGAGCGCCCCTGTCCCCGTACTCCTTCCCCTCTGTCTCCCTCGCACCACGCAGCACCCGCAAGCCCAGCACCCCTCGGGCACACAGCGATCGCAGACGGCCTCGTCGATCTGTTCCTCGTCGTCGTTCAGTCGACTGAACGTGATATTTCCGAGCAGAGCTACCTCAAAAACTTGTGCATCCTCTATCCATCACAAACGCATCATCAGCCCAACTGGCTAGCGCCATCCCAGCGCGCACCCGAGACCCGAGTTCGAATCCCCCTGGGCGCAAAAGCCACACCTTTTTCTGCCTTTTTTTCTTTTTTTGCCCGAAATCCAGAAAAACAGATCCGAGTCCTTATTTGTAAAATCCATAACAAATTGAATATTGCTCCAATTTCAATGATTCAAGTTTCTGTGGATTCAGAATCTTGTGCTCTTTCTATTAGTCACAAAGTTGCAACATGTTTCTGTAATAAATTTGGCACTAAATAATTAAATACAGAAAATGCAATAAAAATTGGAAACTTTGGGAATTCATAACTTGAGTTTGGTTCACCAAATTGAGCAAACTTGGGATCTAAATTTTTTTCTTAACAAACTCTACACAGTGGTATTTTATTTGGTCACAATTGAATTAAATTTGAACATGTTTCCTTCTGTTTACTAAAAAGGGCATACTAAAAATGGTTATGGAAAAATGCATAATAAATTCAATAATGATCCAAAAATTATGTTTAATAGCTCAAAATGTTCATTGAAACATTTTATACATGTTTTCAACCTTTTCAATACAATTTGTTCACTGTTTTTCCTAATTAATATTGGAGTAATAAATCAATACTTTAAATCCACCTTTTAAATTGCAAAATTCATAATTAATTATTTAAAATTCCAAATTTGACAAATGAGGTATCAATTGGAAGCTAAAGTTGTTTTCTTGCTGTTTTCATCATTCATCATGCATGTAATCACTTCCACTTAATGTTTACTTGTAATTCTGTTAATTCATTAATATTACATATGGGTAATTCCCAAAGGCAATTTAAATTGCTATTGGGCCCATTTAAAATTGCTCTTATGTCCTTTATCATTAAATTGATGCATATAATAAATTGTCATGCATCATCCCATGTTTGTGCATTATGCCATGTTATTGATTGTCCATCCCCCTTCGTTGTTTGTTTGCTTCTTCTCGAATAGACGACGATGTTGAGACAGACGAGGTTTACGATACTATTTCAGAGGAGTTAGCTCAGTACCAGGCTACTGAGTAAGAAGGCAAGTATTCACTCACATGAACCATTGTGTCCTTTCCACACTTGATACCGATACTTTCCGTTGTCTAATCTTCTAGCCTTATGATTCGTTGCTTGTGTTCCGATCCTATCACATGTCATCCTGCAGCCATGAATATAGCCTCACCCCCACACCTACAACCCTGTTGTTTGTTAGCCGGTGTCGTAGTGTCATGCTTAGGTTTGTTGTGCTCGAGTCTTGTTGTCATTTATCTTATCACCTGTTTAGTTTGATAGATGGTCTTGTTATAATCCATATCATGTTAATGTTTGGGGTAATAATAATTTGATGATAAGGCACCGACAGGAGGCCCGGGTTAGGGTTTTGAAGCCTGCTAGTGTCGACCCTAAATAGGAAAAGGGTCTTGTCCTCTGATCCATGATGAGCGTGCTCACCGCATCCGGGTGGTCGTATGGAACCCCCCTCGACTTTGACCTAATCCGCAGTTTGTCCGAAGAGCCACACTTAGTTCGGGTGTTCCATTTGCGCATACGCATGAATGGGTCGCGCCCATGGTTGATGATTATGATGATGATGATGCATATAGGGCGAGGCCTGTGGTGCCGGGGTGTGTGGTTTTCACCCTTGCGCTTAGGTTAGGTCGGACTGGCCGGGACCTTATAGCTCCGTGGCTCCTAGAACAGGTTGTAGAGATGGTTCGAGTCGTGTTGAGTCCACCTGAGTTTTAGTTGGTGGCTCGAGTGTGTACGGGTACTGGAGCACACCCTGCAGGGATGAATCTTCTCGAGAAGCCGTGTTGTCCGCGGTTATGTGACGACTTGGTGAAAGTGCTGGCTAACAAGTACTCAGACAACTTACACCTAATTAATAATAATTTGACTAGTAATAGGCATATTGTCACAATAACCGGAACCTTCATTAATCAAACTGTGTGAGTTATCCTCGGATTGCTTCTTTGGATAAGGGGCGATATCCAGGATGGGTTTGTTTGGTGAGTAGTTGTAGTTGTTTCCAATACGCTATCTTATCCCTTTCTTTTAGCCGGATGTTGTAGCGTGTCTCTGTAGTTGGTTAGTGCAGCCCGCTGCCGCTTCTTTGTATCACCTATCTTCCGTTGAACCCAAAGCATCTGTACTTGGTGTTGTCGGGTACACTTTGGTATCTTGTGCGTCTTGCTTGCCAGTACTCGTCTGTACTGACCCCTTCGGGGCTGCGTGTTCTGCAGACTACGTTTCGAGGATCCCCATGGTGGCTACTACGTGGAGTATGACGAAGCTGTTGACGAGTAGATAGCGGACCCGGGCAGGATCCGAGACTTCGTGGATGGGCTCCGTCCTTTTCGTTTCCGTCCTCTTAGGCCTATTTGGATCTTGTCTGTACTCAGACACTTTGGATGCTTCCGCTGTGATGTAATGATGACTTGTTGGGACATGTGTCCTCTGTATGACTGTATTTGCTATCTCTGCTCTAGTGAGAGTTTTTGCCACTTATTTCTATTTCTTTGTGTCTTAGAGATTTGTTGTGATATCACTTGTTCAAACGCCGTTGACGTACCATGTGTGTATGTTATGAAGTACGTCAATGGAAGTATTCGGATTCCTATGGGATGGTTTGCACAGACGATGAATAGTAGAGGTTGGTTGTCACACGTTTACGTGATGGCCTACTCGTAAGAGGTGCGAGTGCAGGTAGGCCCCGTAATCCAATCATCTACTGTTTAGCGGGCTGTGAGTATCCTCTAGAAGTCCGGGTGCGACACTCTGCCCAGTGGTGCCGCCCCTGTAGTTGCCGCCGGTGGATCTGAGGCGGCCCCGGGCTTTTTGGGTCATGGTGGGTTGGTCGTTGAATTCGGGTCAACGGCTACGGGCGGCGTGGCGGCGCCTGGCACCATGTTGGCGCCGATGTTGACGGGTCAGGCAACGACGATGTTGGTTGTGGCTCTTGGTTGGGCAGCGGTTTCGACGGGAGTGAGAACCGTGGGTTGTTGTTGTTCGGTGTGGTGAGTGCTTGGCGACGTGGTGGTGTTGGTGGGATGTGGATCTACAGAGGCGACGTCGAGGTGCTGCGACAAGCGGAAGAGTATGCAGCGTGAGCGATATGCTGCTCCAAGACACTATGGGTAGGGATTTGAGGTACACGACGCTCCGGATGAAAATCCTTCACGTTCGGTCGATGCCGACGACGATGACACGCTTGCCGGTGTCACTCCCCTCCATGGAGGCGTCACCGAGGACTTTCGGGACCTCCCTCGGGTTGGCCTCTCTGGGTGAAAACAAAGTTTTTGGTCCGGATCGGCGATGACGACGTCTTTGATGTCGTCCCTCTACTGGGAGCATTGATTTTGGGGACTCGGCTTGGAGGAGCACAATTTGTCGGTATGTTGTTACTCTAGTGTATGTCCCCTGCTCTGGGTTGGACTTCATGTGTGCAATGTACGTTGTCGTTCGGTGCATCCCAGACAAGGCCTTTCTCAGAGCAGTACGAGTCCCGCTACCCACTCCCCAACCCTTCAATGACTCAAGGGTGGATGGTGCGTCCACAAGGGAGGTTCGGTGGAACATGTTGGTCTTCATAGGTGTTCGGGATTGGTCGAGACACAACTTAGTTGTTTAGCTTTGGGCAAGGACCTCTTTGCGTCGTATTTGTAGTGTGTGTGGAGGCTAGTCACACCCCTCCATGGAGGTGCCACCGAGGACTTTCGGGGCCTCCTTCGGGTTGCCCTCTCCAGGCGAAAACCAAGACCCGGGTCCGGATCGGCGATGGCGGCGTCTTTGATGCCGTCCCTCGTTGGCAACATCACTTTTGGGGACTTAGCTTAGAGGAGCACATTTGTCGGTGTGGCTTTACTCTAACGTTTGTCGTTGCTCGGAGTTGGACTTAAGAGACGCAATGTACGCCAATGGTTGGTGCATCCAAGATGAGGCCTTAGGGTGGGTGGTGTTGTCGACGAGTGAGGTTCGGTGGAAAATTGTAACATCCCAAGTATGAAAATACCCCTAGAATGCTTTGTTCTTTGTTTTATTTCAAGCAATGCATCATGTCATCATGTTTACTTATTGTTTGCATTTGTTTTCCATCTGTTTTATCCTGTTTTCACAACTCAAATTCAAACCTTTTTCAAACATGGTTTCATACTTGCTCTGTTACAACTTTTGGAACCAAAATAACAAATAAAACAACCCTTTTATTCCTTGTTTTCACTTATTAAATTGTTGCTTTAAATCCAACCAATAATTCAATCAATAATTCTCAAATCACCTTCTAAATTCCCAAACCAAGTTCAAATCAGTACCTAATTTAAACCATCACAATTCACCACAAATTTGGGGTCCTAAACTCATTTATTTTAACCTAGGGATAACCCTATTCAAATGTTTGTTTTCAATAAAGAAATCTAATATGAAAATTCTCCCATATTTGGTTTCAAACACTAACTATAATTTTAAATTTCCATTTTTTGAATCCAAGCTTATAATATGGTTGCTAATTACTTAAACAGCTTAACTTAATTTTTCTAGAATTTTTCTCAAATAAAACCTTAACAGTTTTCTTCCAAAAGCAAAAGTACAAAAAAAAATAAAACAGAAAAAGAATAAAAAAGAAGACAGCAGCGCGCGCGCAGCAAATAACGAGCCCAGCCCATCTAGCCCACCTGCGCGCGACCCAACCCAGCTTATCTCCCACTTACCGCTTCGCGCTGCTTCAAGATCCGTGCGATCGCCTGATCTCCTTCTCCTCGCAGTACGGCAGGGCGATGCCGCCCTCCACGTCGACGACGGCACCACGGGAACGGCGATCCGCCACCCTAGCCCCCTACAAATAGCCCTAGGGCCCTCCCTGGCCTGCCCTAACCCTAAGCTACAACTTCCCCCTCGCGCCGCCGCTGTTTCTCCCTCTCTCCCGGCGCAATTTTTTCTCTCGGGACCTCACCGCTGCAACCAATGTCGCCACCCTCTGAACCTCGCCGTTGATCGCCGCCGTCACCGTGCGCTTCCCCGCTGGCTAGCTTGGAACGGAACTGCCACCGTCCCCTCTCCATCACCGACACCTAAGTGGAGCACGAGGGGACCCGTGGCCACGCCGCCGTCCACGCAGCTCGCCGCCGGCCGTCTCCCCCAACCCTCTGCATCCACTACATCGGAGGTGATCGCCGCGCCTCCTTCCTCCTCCCTGTCCTCTCTGAGACGCTATCATGCACACCACCCACCCCAGCACCAGCACGCGCAAGCTCAACGACGTTAGCAACAGCGATCACCGCCGGTGAGCGCCTAGCTCTGTCAGCGTTTGGTCAGGTTTTTCGTCAGCACAAAAATTCAGTAGCGAAACGAAAACATAACCTGGCTGCGCGCGTAGTACTGATAACAAAGCGCGAGCAGCGCATCTGGTTCAGACCCTGTGAGCGCAAGGGGAGGTCTCGGGTTCGAGTCCCGGCTCCCTGGGAGAAAATCCCACCTTTTTTTTTGTGCTCCTTTCGCTGACAGGGAGGGGCCCCCTGTCAGCGTGTGGGTGTAGATACCAGCACGGTAACAAAAGGTTAAAAGCCATTCTGCTAAATTCCAATTCTTTTTAAAATGGGCAGAATAAACTATAAACTTAAAAATTCAATAACTTCAAATCTATAAATCCAATAACTAAAAGTTATATATGAATTCTGATCCAAATTTTATACTCTTCCCAAATATTCAACTTGTGTTCTGTTTTGAATTTTCAAAATGCAATTTAAATTCAAATTCAAATAATTCAAATGCCATTTGTAATAATTCATAACTAATTATTCTTAAGTCCAAATAATTCAAATAAAATATGTTTCTCACACCTTTTTGAATACTCTATTCAAATATAAAATTTGTTTTCTGGTTTGAATAATTTAAATTGCCTAAACTATTTAAATCTTGTTTAATTCAATTAAAAATTGTTTAATATTGTTTAATTCATAATTAAATAATCCTAAGTCCAATTTCAAATTGTGAAACATGTAATCCAACTAAAATTTGATAACCTTTCCAAATATAAAATTTGTAACTTGTTTTGCACACTTTAAATGGGTGAAAACAATAATTGTTTTGTGTACCATGTTTAAGTAACAAAATTCCCAGCTAATAAATGCTTTTCTAAATTGTTAACTATCATTCCAATTGCATTTAACTTTGTTATCTTATTGTTCCTCATCATGCATGCATCATACTAAGTCACTTACATATGATGCTTAGTGATAGAACAATTAATTCAACTCTAAAGCATGGGCTTCCATATGCAACTTTTGCATATGGAATCCATTTAAACTTGTGTCTCATCTCAACTAGTTTAGTTTGGTACATCTAATAAACATGACATGCATCATCCAATGTTTGTGCACCTATGCCATGTATTGATTGCCCGTCTTCCTTCGTTGTTGTTTTTGCTTCTTCTCGATTAGACGACGACGTTGGTATCGACGAGCCTTACGACACCACTACTCAGGACCTAGCCCAGTACGAGGCTGAGCTGCCAGGCAAGTTATCACTCACATGAATCATCGAGTTCCTTTCCACACTTGTTGTCGATACTATCCTTTTGTCTACTATTGCTAGCCCTATGTATCGTTGCTTGTCTCCGAACCTATCACATGATTCCTGAACCAATGATATTGCCTCACCTCCATACCTACAGCCTTTGTTTGTGCCTTAGTATTATCTAGCATGCTTAGGGTTGCTTTTACTCGAGTCTGTTGTCTGTTACTACTGTTACTATCTTATTATCTTGTACCGGGGCTCGTTGTTAATCAATCAATCCTGTTAATTGCTAATGGTAATAATAATTTGATGATAAGGCACCGGCAGGAGGCCCATGAGTGGTTTTGGAGCCTGCTAGTGTCGACCCTAATAGGAAAAGGGTCTTGTCTACTGATCCATGATGAGCGCACTACCCGCATTTGGGAAGCGAGTATGGGCGCCCCCCTCAACTTGACCTGATTCGCATATCGTCCAAATCGCCTCATTTAGTTCGTGTTTTCCATTTGCCGCATGCATGTTTTTGCGAGCCCAGCGCAGGGTGGAACTTTCGTAGTCGGCATATAGGGGGACACGGTCTTAGAGTGCTATGATGGTCCATTTTCTTCTGGGCTTGATTAGCCGTGAGCCCAAGGTTCTTTGGGCTTGATGCGAAGAATGGTTGGTTGTGTTGAGTGCCCCGCTTGGTGGGAGGCATCCCATCTGGCGGGATATTCATGAGTGTACGGCCAAATTGGTGCAACCCTGCAGGGATAATCTTCTCGAGAAGCCGTGTTTTCCGCGGTTATGGATTACTTGGTGAAAGTACTGGCTAACAAGTACTCAGGACAACTTCAACATAACTTACAATCATGTTTCACCCAATGATTAATAACCTGACTAGTAATAGGTTATTCACACAATAACTTGATTCACCTTATCACAACTGTGTGAGTTATCCTCGGATTGCTTCTTTGGATAAGGGGCGAGATCCAGGATGGGTTTGGTTGAAGTTATCTTTCAGTTGGTTACAATCCTCGATCTTATCTTTTCTGTTAGCCGGAACTTGTAGTTATCTTCTGTAGTTGGTTAGAGCAGCCAGCAGCAACTTTTATATTACCCTTTTCTTCCGTTGATCCCAAGCATCAATGCTTGTGTTGACGGGTAACTCCTTGATGAACTGTGAGTCTTGCTTGCCAGTACTTGGATGTACTGACCCCGTTGGGGCTGTGGTTTACGCAGAGTACGACTACGACTACGATGCTTCCCAGGATGGCTACTTTGTGGAGTTCGACGAGTCTGCAGACGAGTAGTTAGCTGGACCAGGGCAGGATCCAGACCTACGTGGATGGGCTTCGCTTCTCTTTATTTTCTCCGGCTTCTTAAGCCATGGATTTGTCTGTACTCAGACCCCTTTGATTGCTTCCGCTGTTGTAATGGATGATATGTTGGGACATGTGTCCTCTGGATGACTGTATTCGATATTTTCTGCCTTAGTGAAGGCCAGTTGCACTTATTTCATTCTTTTGTGTCTTAGAGACAGTTTGTGTTATCATTTCGTTCAAAGCTGTTGACGTACCGTGCGTGTTTGAATATGAAGTACGTCGACAGTAGTGCCTTAGGTTCCTAGCGGATAGTTTACCTCGACGGTGGAAGCAGGGCTTGTGTTGTCGCGCATAAGCGCAGGCCTACCAGGAAGCTGGGACGTGGGAGCAGTTATGCCCCATAATCCAAGCACCTGACTTCCAGTTCGTGCGGGGAGTATCCTCTAGAAACCCAGGGTGCGACAAATGGTATCAGAGCCTGTCTGCCTGTAGGATCCCTTTTTACTGGTCGCAGTTGAGTCTAGAAACTATTTTGTAGCTATATAGGAAAAATGAAACGTGGGAGTAGGAATTCTGCCATTTTTCTTCTTTCCCCACCCACCCACCCTTTTCTGGTAAGGGAGTGCAACGTTGTTTTCTGTTCTCACCTAAACTTTCAAGTTAGGATTTCACGTGTTTTGGGTTATCTGTAGTACCTCAGGACTTTTGGTCTCGTTTTCCCGATGTTGCTTCGATATCATGTTCTTTTCAACATCCTTTTCGTCCGTTGAACCTTGTTGTTGTTCTTCCACATCCTTTTTCATCTACCGGAGTCTAATCAAAACCTTCCAATTAATCTGCAGATGGGTCTCAGCTACTACCCGCAGGTGGTTCGCATGACTCGCTGTGAGAGCACCGCCGGTTTTCCAGAGTTGCTGAGAGACATGGTTACCTTTCTGGGGTTCCGTTGGGCACCAGAGTACCAGGTCTACGAGCACCAGCGAGAGTTTGACCAGACTTGCTACCGGGCTATCGTCTACATTCTGTCGGATGATGGCAGGAGCATTGCACACCAGTACGAGGCAGTAGGGTCCACAGTGGATATGGCAGTGCAGCAGGCAGCGTACGTGAGTCTCACCGTCCTCCGTGCTGACTACTGGGGGTTTGATAAGTCCAGTTTTCGTCACGTCCCCCGTGGTTACATCACGGCAGCGGGAGTTCACTTCACTGTCCACCGCGACATGGATACCTACGAGACTGATAGCTCCAGGCTCCAGATCACTGCCCAGTTCGCTAGTCACAGTGATGTCGTTGCTTCCGCACTTTCTCAGGAGTTAGCCTCAGTCAGGGAGCAGCTCCACCTTGCTCTCACTCGTCTGGCGACGTACACCACAGACTTTGTTGGAGACGAGCGCTTCGCACGTGTCGTTCAGCCAGCTGGTCTTCCGTTGCCAGATGCTGGAGGTTACGAGCCGATCAGAGGCCCACTTCTCGACCTCGGAGCTGGTTACACAGGGATTCCCCGCTATGGAGCACAGGGAGAGGACGCTTTCTACTTCACGACACCGAGAGTTGCTCTCAGAGCAGTTCCTATCTACATGGATCGTCGTGATACCTACTTCCGTGGGATTCCTCCTCACCGTATCTCTCGTCGTACTACTCACCGCCGTCCTGCGTGATGAGCATGGGAGTACCGTTGTATCCATTACTAGCTGTGTCTAGTTTATCCTTTCGTTTTCGAACCATGTGTTGGTCTGTTGGATATTCTGATGTATTTGAACATGTGATGATGTACCTGTTGGTTATCTATTCATGCGTCGGAATAATCTATCTTTCGGTTACCAAGTCTATCCTTTTCTGTTGTTGTGCTAAAATGAATTTCTGTTCAGGATGCCTCCAACCAGGAACAACCCGCCTCCGCCACCACCAATGGGGGAACTGTTGGCTCAGATGACCCAAGTGGTGACACAGATGGCCCAGATCCAGGCTAACCAGCAACACAACCAGAATGCTCCAAGGGTCACCATCAAGGACTTCCTCAGCTTGGGCCCAAAAGCTTTCGTGACAACACGTGAGCCCCTGGATGCTGATGACTGGATCCGTGACGTAGCAAGAGCTCTGGAGATTGCTCATGTTGCAGAAGAGGATAAGGTCAAGTACGCCACCTACCTACTGAAGGGTCAGGCAGCTACTTGGTGGGAGAACTACCAGGCCATGAGGGCTGGTTTTCCTATCAACTGGGGATGTTTCAGAGATGCCTTCCTGAAGCACCACATCCCGGATGGTCTCATGGAAAAGATGCGTGAGGAATTCTGCTCTCTCAGACAGGGCAAGCTGGACGTTCTCGGCTACCAGAACGAGTTCAATCGTCTCGCTCGGTACGCTGGTGACGAAGTGTCCACCGAAGCCAAGAAGATGGCAAGGTTCCGCCGAGGTTTTAACCCGGAACTGAAGTACGCTCTCACCAACATCAAGTGCAAGGACTTCGTGGAGCTTGTGAACACCGCGCTCAATGAGGAGAATGGGCGCAAGGCGTTCGAAGAGTCGCGCAAGCACTCGCGTGAGGGTGGTTCCTCCTCCAACATGACCACCCCTCCGCAGAAGCGCCGCATCTGGGTGCCAAATGGTGCTGTCACTCGGGCTCCAAATGCCCAAGCTTCTCCAGGCTTTGGTCCCCGCCCACCCAACCCATCTCAGATGCAGGGTCAGAGGTTCCCGATGGGGCAGCCAAGGCCGGGTCCTTCTCGTATCGTCACTTGCTACAAATGCAAGGATACTGGACATTATGCTGATAAGTGCACTCAGAAGCAGCTTCCCCCACCTCCTCGCCCCAACAACAACCAGGCTATGGTTCGTGCTCCCCCGGCTAAAGCCTTCAACTCCAACAATAGGCCTGTCGGGAGGAACGCGAGGGTGAACCATATCAAGGCCGACAAAGCTGAGGAAGCTGCTGACGTCGTTCTCGGTATATTACCCGTAAACTCCATTCCAGCTAAAGTGTTGTTTGATACTGGAGCATCGCATTCGTTTGTGTCAAAGATCTTTGCTACAACGTACAATTTAGCTCTGGTTCCGCTAAGCAATCAAATCTATGTGCACTCTCCGGGAACTAAAATGATTACTTCCAAGATAAGCATGGACAATCAGATCCTAATTGGAGGTCGCATATTCCTTGCTTCACTCATGTTGCTGGGAAATTCTGACATTGATGTCATTCTGGGTATGGATTGGTTGAAGACCCACAAAGCAAAAATTGACTGTGCTCAAAAGTCAATAACTCTCTCCCACAATTCAGGCCAGATAGTCTATTCTCCATATGGATCAAGTTCTGTTCAGCTGTTCAACCTCGATGCCAAACCCCTTCCTGCAATTGAAAATGTTCCGGTGGTTTGTGAATTCCCTGACGTCTTTCCAGAAGAGTTGCCAGGGATGCCTCCGGACAGAGCAGTTGAGTTCGTGATCGAGCTTGAGCCAGGTACTGCTCCAATCTCTAAGCATCCATATAAGATAGCTCCTCCTGAACTGAAATTGTTGAAGGAGCAAATCGATATGTATATGGACAAAGGTTTCATTCAGCCTAGTTCCTCCGCTTGGGGTTGCCCAACTCTGTTTGTTGCCAAGAAGGATCAAACAAAAAGACTCGTGGTTGACTATCGTCCTCTCAACGAGAAAACCATCAAGAACAAGTATCCACTTCCTCGTATCGATGATCTTTTTGATCAACTTGCTGGAGCCTCAATATTCTCAAAGTTGGACTTGAGGATGGGTTACCATCAGATAAAGATCAGAAAGGAAGATATTCCTAAGACAGCTTTCACCACTCGGTACGGTCTATATGAATACACCGTCATGTCCTTTGGTCTCACCAATGCACCGGCAACGTTCTCAAGACTCATGAATTCTGTCTTCCATGAATACCTCGACAAGTTCGTTGTGGTATATCTTGATGACATTCTAGTCTATTCCAAATCCGAGGAAGAGCATGGAGAACACCTTCGTCTCACTCTCATGAAACTTCGCGAGCATCGTCTGTATGCCAAGTTTTCCAAATGTGAGTTCTGGATTCCAGAAGTTGCATATCTTGGTCATATCATCTCTGCCAAAGGCATTGCCATTGATCCTGAAAAGGTTAAGGCAATTGTTGATTGGAAACCCCCTAAGACGGTGAAGCAAGTTAGAAGCTTTCTTGGCTTGGCTAGCTATTGCCGTCGTTTCGTCCAAAACTTTTCCAAGATTGCTAAACCTCTCACTGATCTCACAAAGAAGGACAAAAAGTTCATTTGGACTCCACAATGTGATGAGAGTTTCAACCTCCTGAAGACTAAACTCACTTCCACACCTGTTCTAGTTGGCCCCGACACTACCAAACCTTTCCAGATATTCTGTGATGCATCTCTCCAAGGCCTAGGAGCAGTTCTTATGCAAGAACGTCAAGTTGTGGCTTATGCTTCACGTCAGTTGAACCCACATGAACAAAACTATCCCACTCATGATCTTGAACTTGCAGCAGTTGTGTTTGCCCTCAAGAAATGGAGACAATACTTGTTGGGTAACAAAACTGAAATCTTTTCCGATCATAAGAGTCTGAAATACATCTTCACTCAGCCAGATCTGAACCTCAGGCAAAGGAGATGGATTGAGAAGATTAAAGACTTTGATCTCACCATTTCTTACACTCCAGGCAAGGCTAATGTTATGGCCGATGCTCTCAGTCGCAAATCCTATTGCAATAATCTCATGATCATGGAAAGCCAACCTCCACTTCATGAAGAATTCCAGAAGCTGAACCTTGGTCTTGTTCCTGAAGGATACCTTGCTAGCTTGATAGCCAGCCCAACTCTCGAGGACAAGATTCGTTCTGAACAACTTCGTGATAATGAAATCAAGAAGATTGTGGATCACATCAAGGAGGGCAATGATAATTTCAAGTCCTTCTCAATTGATGACAAGGGAACTGTGTTCTTCGAAGGACGCATTGCAGTCCCTCAGATTCAAAGTCTCAAGGATATCATTCTCAAGGAGGCTCATGAAACTCCTCTATCCATTCACCCTGGAAGTACAAAGATGTACCAGGATCTCAAGACTCTGTATTGGTGGTCTGGCATGAAACGTGAAATTGCTCAATACGTTTCTGAATGCGACGTTTGTCAACGTGTTAAGGCAGTCCATCAGAAGACAGCAGGTCTACTCCAACCTCTGAAAATTCCTGAGTGGAAGTGGGACATGATTGAAATGGACTTCGTTACTGGGTTTCCAAAGTCCAAAAAGGGCAACGATGCAATCTTCGTTGTTATTGATCGTCTCACTAAGGTTGCTCACTTCTATGCTGTAAAGGAAACTATCTCAGCTAGCTAGTTAGCAGAGCTCTACACAGCAAAGGTTGTTCCCCTTCATGGTGTTCCATTGGAAATAAGCTCAGACCGTGGAAGTATCTTCACTTCTCATTTCTGGAAAAGCTTTCAAGAAGCATTGGGCACTAAACTTCTGTTCAGCACAGCTTATCACCCTCAGTCTCAGGGGCAAGTCGAAAGAGTCAATCAGATTCTCGAGGATATGCTCAGAGCATGTGGTCTCTCCTTTGGCATGAAATGGGAGGATTGCCTTCCATATGCTGAATTCTCCTACAACAACAGCTACCAGGCAAGCCTAGGCATGGCACCATTTGAGGCACTGTATGGTCGCAGATGCAGAAGTCCAATCAATTGGTCTGGAGCTGGTGAACGTTCACTTTTAGGCCCTGACATTGTTAAGGAAGCCGAGGAGAATGTTCGTATCATTCGTGACAATCTCAGGATTGCTCAGTCTCGTCAGAAGAGCTATTATGATAGCAAGCACAGGGATATGGTCTATGCACTGGTGATAAGGCATATCTCCGTGTAACTCCCCTCAGAGGCACTCATCGTTTTGGTGTGAAAGGAAAGCTTGCACCAAGATACATTGACCCTTTCAACATCCTCTCAAGACGTGCAGAGAATGCTTATCGTCTTGAACTTCCAGAAAAACTTTCCAAGGTGCACGATGTGTTCCACGTGTCACAACTCAAGAAGTGTTTCAAAGATCCAGATCGTGCAGTTGATCATGATTCCATTGAGCTGCAAGATGATCTATCTTATGAGGAGCACCCTATTCGTATTCTCGATGAGAGCCGAGCGTAAGACTCGCAACAAGAGCACCAAGTTCTTGAAAGTCCAATGGTCGCATCATTCTGATAAAGAGGCAACGTGGGAGACCGAAGAGGATCTTCGCAAGAAGTATCGGACCTTTTCATTTCTCAGTAGGGAATCTCGGGGCGCGATTCTTCAAGGGGGGGCGTTTTGTAACATCCCAAGTATGAAAATACCCCTAGAATGCTTTGTTCTTTGTTTTATTTCAAGCAATGCATCATGTCATCATGTTTACTTATTGTTTGCATTTGTTTTTCATCTGTTTTATCCTGTTTTCACAACTCAAATTCAAACCTTTTTCAAACATGGTTTCATACTTGCTCTGTTACAACTTTTGGAACCAAAATAACAAATAAAAACAACCCTTTTATTCCTTGTTTTCACTTATTAAATTGTTGCTTTAAATCCAACCAATAATTCAATCAATAATTCTCAAATCACCTTCTAAATTCCCAAACCAAGTTCAAATCAGTACCTAATTTAAACCATCACAATTCACCACAAATTTGGGGTCCTAAACTCATTTATTTTAACCTAGGGATAACCCTATTCAAATGTTTGTTTTCAATAAAGAAATCTAATATGAAAATTCTCCCATATTTGGTTTCAAACACTAACTATAATTTTAAATTTCCATTTTTTGAATCCAAGCTTATAATATGGTTGCTAATTACTTAAACAGCTTAACTTAATTTTTCTAGAATTTTTCTCAAATAAAACCTTAACAGTTTTCTTCCAAAAGCAAAAGTACAAAAAAAAAAAAAAACAGAAAAAGAATAAAAAAGAAGACAGCAGCGCGCGCGCAGCAAATAACGAGCCCAGCCCATCTAGCCCACCTGCGCGCGACCCAACCCAGCTTATCTCCCACTTACCGCTTCACGCTGCTTCAAGATCCGTGCGATCGCCTGATCTCCTTCTCCTCGCAGTACGGCAGGGCGATGCCGCCCTCCACGTCGACGACGGCACCACGGGAACGGCGATCCGCCACCCTAGCCCCCTACAAATAGCCCTAGGGCCCTCCCTGGCCTGCCCTAACCCTAAGCTACAACTTCCCCCTCGCGCCGCCGCTGTTTCTCCCTCTCTCCCGGCGCAATTTCTCTCTCGGGACCTCACCGCTGCAACCATGTCGCCACTCTCTGAATCTCGCCGTTGATCGCCGCCGTCACCGTGCGCTTCCCCCGCTGGCTAGCTGGGAACGGAACTGCCGCCGTCCCCTCTCCATCACCGACACCTAAGTGGAGCACGAGGGGACCCGTGGCCACGCCGCCGTCCACGCAGCTCGCCGCCGGCCGTCTCCCCCAACCCTCTGCATCCACTACATCGGAGGTGATCGCCGCGCCTCCTTCCTCCTCCCTGTCCTCTCTGAGACGCTGTCATGCACACCACCCACCCCAGCACCAGCACGCGCAAGCTCAACCACGTTAGCAACAGCGATCACCGCCGGTGAGCGCCTAGCTATGTCAGGTTTTTCGTCAGCACAAAAATTCAGTAGCGAAACGAAGACATAACCTGGCTGCGCGCGTAGTACTGATAACGAAGCGCGAGCAGCGCATCTGGTTCAGACCCTGTGTGCGCAAGGGGAGGTCTCGGGTTCGAGTCCCGGCTCCCTGGGAGAAAATCCCACCCTTTTTTTGTGCTTCTTTCGCTGACAGGGAGGGGCCCCCTGTCAGCGTGTGTGTGTAGATACCAGCACGGTAACAAAAGGTTAAAAGCCATTCTGCTAAATTCCAATTCTTTTTAAAATGGGCAGAATAAACTATAAACTTAAAAATTCAATAACTTCAAATCTATAAATCCCATAACTAAAAGTTATATATGAATTCTGATCCAAATTTTATACTCTTCCCAAATATTCAACTTGTGTTCTGTTTTGAACTTTCAAAATACTTTTAAATTTCAAATTCAAATGATTCAAATGCACTTTGTAATAATTCATAACTAATTATTCTTAAGTCCAAATAATTCAAATAAAATATGTTTTTCACACCTTTTTGAATACTCTATTCAAATATAAATTTTGTTTTCTGGTTTGAATAATTTAAATTGCCTAAACAATTTAATTCTTGTTTAATTCAATTAAAAATTGTTTAATATTGCCTAATTCATAAATAATTAATCCAAAGTCCAATTTCAAATTGTGAAACATGTAATCCAACTAAAATTTGATAACCTTTCCAAATATAAAATTTGTAACTTGTTTTGCACACTTTAAATGGGTGAAAACAATAATTGTTTTGTGTACCATGTTTAAGTAACAAAATTCCCAGCTAATAAATGCTTTTCTAAATTGTTAACTATCATTCCAATTGCATTTAACTTTTTATCTTATTGTTCCTCATCATGCATGCATCATACTAAGTCACTTACATATGATGCTTAGTGATAGAACAATTAATTCAACTCTAAAGCATGGGCTTCCATATGCAACTTTTGCATATGGAATCCATTTAAACTTGTGTCTCATCTCAACTAGTTTAGTTTGGTACATCTAATAAACATGACATGCATCATCCAATGTTTGTGCACCTATGCCATGTATTGATTGCCCGTCTTCCTTCGTTGTTGTTTTTGCTTCTTCTCGATTAGACGACGACGTTGGTATCGACGAGCCTTACGACACCACTACTCAGGACCTAGCCCAGTACGAGGCTGAGCTGCCAGGCAAGTTATCACTCACATGAATCATCGAGTTCCTTTCCACACTTGTTGTCGATACTATCCTTTTGTCTACTATTGCTAGCCCTATGTATCGTTGCTTGTCTCCGAACCTATCACATGATTCCTGAACCAATGATATTGCCTCACCTCCATACCTACAGCCTTTGCTTGTGCCTTAGTATTATCTAGCATGCTTAGGGTTGCTTTTACTCGAGTCTGTTGTCTGTTACTACTGTTACTATCTTATTATCTTGTACCGGGGCTCGTTGTTAATCAATCAATCCTGTTAATTGCTAATGGTAATAATAATTTGATGATAAGGCACCGGCAGGAGGCCCATGAGTGGTTTTGGAGCCTGCTAGTGTCGACCCTAATAGGAAAAGGGTCTTGTCTACTGATCCATGATGAGCGCACTACCCGCATTTGGGAAGCGAGTATGGGCGCCCCCCTCAACTTGACCTGATTCGCATATCGTCCAAATCGCCTCATTTAGTTCGTGTTTTCCATTTGCCGCATGCATGTTTTTTGCGAGCCCAGCGCAGGGTGGAACTTTCGTAGTCGGCATATAGGGGGACACGGTCTTAGAGTGCTATGATGGTCCATTTTCTTCTGGGCTCGATTAGCCGTGAGCCCAAGGTGCTTTGGGCTTGATGCGAGAATGGTTGGTTGTGTTGAGTGCCCCGCTTGGTGGAGTGCATTCCATCTGGTGGGTTATTCATGAGTGTACGGCCAAATTGGTGCAACCCTGCAGGGATAATCTTCTCGAGAAGCCGTGTTTTCCGCGGTTATGGATTACTTGGTGAAAGTACTGGCTAACAAGTACTCAGGACAACTTCAACATAACTGTCAATCATGTTTCACCCAATGATTAATAACCTGACTAGTAATAGGTTATTCACACAATAACTTGATTCACCTTATCACAACTGTGTGAGTTATCCTCGGATTGCTTCTTTGGATAAGGGGCGAGATCCAGGATGGGTTTGGTTGAAGTTATCTTTCAGTTGGTTACAATCCTCGATCTTATCTTTTCTGTTAGCCGGAACTTGTAGTTATCTTCTGTAGTTGGTTAGAGCAGCCAGCAGCAACTTTTATATTACCCTTTTCTTCCGTTGATCCCAAGCATCAATGCTTGTGTTGACGGGTAACTCCTTGATGAACTGTGAGTCTTGCTTGCCAGTACTTGGATGTACTGACCCCGTTGGGGCTGTGGTTTACGCAGAGTACGACTACGACTACGATGCTTCCCAGGATGGCTACTTTGTGGAGTTCGACGAGTCTGCAGACGAGTAGTTAGCTGGACCAGGGCAGGATCCAGACCTACGTGGATGGGCTTCGCTTCTCTTTATTTTCTCCGGCTTCTTAAGCCATGGATTTGTCTGTACTCAGACCCCTTTGATTGCTTCCGCTGTTGTAATGGATGATATGTTGGGACATGTGTCCTCTGGATGACTGTATTCGATATTTTCTGCCTTAGTGAAGGCCAGTTGCACTTATTTCATTCTTTTGTGTCTTAGAGACAGTTTGTGTTATCATTTCGTTCAAAGCTGTTGACGTACCGTGCGTGTTTGAATATGAAGTACGTCGACAGTAGTGCCTTAGGTTCCTAGCGGATAGTTTACCTCGACGGTGGAAGCAGGGCTTGTGTTGTCGCGCATAAGCGCAGGCCTACCAGGAAGCTGGGACGTGGGAGCAGTTATGCCCCATAATTCAAGCACCTGACTTCCAGTTCGTGCGGGGAGTATCCTCTAGAAACCCAGGGTGCGACAAAAATGTTGGTCTTCAGAGGTTTCCGCGTTTGGTCGATACATGGCTTAGTCGTTCAGTATTAGGCGAGGCGCTCTTTGCGTCGTGTTTGTTTTGCATATGGCAACTAGTCTTCGGATTAGCGTTGTAAGTCGAAAGACACCGTATCTGCCAGCAACCTATTCTTCTATGTGTCTCCTTGAAACAAATAATCAAATAGAAAGGTTACCACCATTCCATGCCATGAATGAGATTGACAGAAGGCTCAGCTGGATTGTTCAAATTTTCTTCACATCTCTCTCTCTCTCGTTGAAAGGTAGGAAAAGCAATGATAGCTCTCAAGAGTGCACAAAAGACTGGATCGATCATGGGACGAACAAATGGGGGTGCCAAACTGCCAATACTGTGCCATTTCGAGGATGGAGGCTGGGTTTTACAGAAAGCGGACGAGGACAGTGATGAGGTGCATGGTGGGTGGTGGGGCATTGGACCCTATCTCCATCAACCGTCACCTCTGCGAGATGAGCTCTACCAAACATTTCAGTACTACATATGCTGATTAGCTGATATGCACGTATTTAATTAGTGTTGTTGGCCTTTTCAAGAAGTTGCAAGATCTGTGATCGTGTCTAGCCGCCAGCTAGGGATTTTGATGCCTCCGAAAGAAAGGAAGGAAGCATGAACGCGCAACACCTTTTTTTTTATAGAATGAATGCCCTTCAGTTTTGATCTTTAATGGGGTAGTAGGGTTGCTGTTCATGCAGGATCTATCGTCAGTGCATTTGCCGTCTTAGGCTGGTGCCAGTGCGGGCGCCAAGGCGGGCGATACCGCCGGCGACGGGGCGAGAGGGGGGCTGGAGGGAGGCGAGAGGCTAGGGGCGGGCGGTGGCCGCGTCGCCCGGCGGTAGCGCCCGCTACCGTCCGGCTACCGCCCGCACTGGCGCGTGGAGGGGGGCGGGAGGCGGGGCGAGAGCGGGCGGCGTGTTGGCGGCACGGGGCGAGAGCGGGTCGAGAGGGAGTCTCTGTGAGGAAGACGACGGTGACGTCAGCGATGACGTCATCCTTTTGTTTTCCCTTTTATTTCTGTTTTAAAGATTAATTCATAACTTTTGTTTTATAACCCCAAATGACTTGAAATAAAATTTTATATTCTTGAATTTTCACATACTTTCCAACAGTACCATTTTGTAAACTTTTCCACATATTTATATTTTTGAAGTTTGAATAATTTCTTAATAGTGGTTTAATGTTATTTCCAAAATATAAAATAATAAAAATGTAAAACTTAGTCAATTTAAATTTTAGTGACATTCTATTGGTGGAATATTATTTTTAAAGGTCATTACCACTTATTTTCATATTTTATAC
The DNA here is from genome assembly GCA_028641055.1 of Alopecurus myosuroides. Classification (NCBI taxonomy): domain Eukaryota; kingdom Viridiplantae; phylum Streptophyta; class Magnoliopsida; order Poales; family Poaceae; genus Alopecurus; species Alopecurus myosuroides. Next base: position 309,479,045 of record CM054057.1, on the reverse strand, counting down.
TTGTAAGACATAAGTGATTTATTAATAGCAACTAATGTCATTTTTTTAAATAGAAAAACTAATAATCATTAAAGTGGCTTAATAAAATAATTTTCTTGCATTATTTGCAATGTTCTAAATCTTAAAAATAAATGTTGACGTGGAGGAGAGAAATGCTGATGTGGACGAGAGAGGAGTGATAGTGGGGACTATAGCCCGTGCACTGGCACCGTGCCGTGAGAGTGGCGTGAGAGTGGGATGAGAGTGAGAGGAAAAACTGACGTGGCGGGGCTATAGCCCGTGATAAGCGGTGATGCACTGGCACCAACCTTATCTCATCTCATGGTCCATGCATGAAAATGAGCATAGTCTCATCTGGTAAAATTTGGACGACTCGGAGGCTGCTGCAAGATCCATATGCTAGATTTGATTTCAGAATATTCTATGCGCTATGAGTATTTCATTACTTGTAGTTTCGAATGCAGGAGCTTTAACACTCGTCGGCTCATCCCTTATCTACCGCGTGGCAAAGCTTAGCAAGCATGTGTAAAAAAGAAAATCTTAAATTTCATAGACAGAGGACCTTAAGCTTCCATTATATAATGGTCCTTTCCATGTTACACTTGGTCAAACAGCTATAAGTGTGAACAAGAAAAATTTAAAGTCAAACGGTCAAGACTAAAATAAAAGTCCCAAAAGGTACCCACTGTGGTATATGGAACGTATTCAGCCGAGTCATTTCAGTTGTTGGTCACAGTCAAACCGTGTGTATGTCCCTTGATATTTCCCATTAGTGGCGACCGGCGAGCTTGTACGATACATCCATGTCTACATCTAAAACTTTTATTCAGATTTTCTCTTTGAACTCCAGCATTTGTTTTCAATATTTGTTTAAATGGCTACTGTCACCCGAGTTGGCATTTTACTGCCACCCCATTCAGGATTTTGAGGACTTTTTTTAAAAATTAAATAAAAATACACACAACTAAGGCCATTCATGACAATTGGCAATGGGATCAACAACTCGATCCCAACCGTCCATCCCCTCATACTTTTAGAGCAAGTACGATAAGGTACAGTCAGCAAGTTATAATAACTAAAATAATAGTATTATGATGACATGGAGGAGAGAGAAGAGTAGAGAGAGGAGGAGTGGACTCTCATGCAAGATCCAGCTGCAGCACGTGCTCCTAGGCACTTTGTGAGTGTGAGAGGTGGGTCATATCTTTTTTTATAAAGGGAAGTATATTAATATCGCGGAGATACAAATTACACCGGCCTCTGCAACAACGCAATAACCATAGTCATTACGGATGCACACAGCCGAAAGACAATAAAAAGAACAAATAAAAAGAAAAGTCCTGCTACAAAGTTACAGTCCTCGCGGTATCCGCACAACCACCACCTAAACAACAGCTGATGTCCATCTCTTCGAAAACAGCGTCTCCAACAAGAACGGTGCCAGACACAACCAATTAAGGCCAGACCTTGGGTTTTCACCCTGAAGATAATCCTCGCTCTCAAAACAACGGCTCCAAGAAGACCAGTGCCAGGCACAACCAATTAAGGCCAGACATTGGGTTTTTACCCTGAAAGGTAGGACTTTGGACTTCACGCATGATGTCGCCCCCTCTTACATACGGCTGCCACGAATCTTATAACTCTAAGCCAGTTTCCCATCGATGCAAAGACTCTGAACACCGTTGCTAGTCCTCCAATCTCACCTTCGATGACTGAGCATTGTGACCGAATTCCACCGATCCAGCAATTTCAGGGCGTCGCCCATGGGAGTTCGCCGGCGGAGCCTTTCGGGTCGACACCCCGTCTTGCTCAAAGAGAATCTACATCAGCATCTTCATCTTCGCGCGATGGGAAACCCAAGGACCACCTCCTTTATTTTGATGTCTCGAGCCCCGACGCTGTGAAACGACTCCCAGCAGGGACGTTTGCGGGAGGGGAAATATCTCCTGGATTCCGCATCCGCCGCCACCGGGAGCCCTGCCGTCGGCGGTCCCTAGCACCACCACCTCCCGCCGCCAAAGACAGAGGAGGCCGCGCCGCCCGGGAGCCAAGGCGATGGCGCCTCCGCCGCCAAAACGCCGAGCCGCCTGTGCAGTCCGCCGCCGAGCTCAAGTGACGAACCCCGCCGCCTATCAGCAGGTCGTGCCGCCACCGGAGCCTAGCAAGCGGACACCCCGCCGCCAACCGCCACCAGTCCCGCGCCCACCATCCTGCGTGACCGCCCCGCTCAAGGCCGTCGACAGAGCCGCTCGAGGGAAGCTGCAGGCTTGCGTGACGAAGAGGCGAGAGGGACACCGGCCGTCGAGGTCTCCGCGGCCGCCGCACCATGGCCGAGCCACCCCAGATCCCATCGGAGGCGCCACCAAAAGCCACCCGGCCAGCGCCGGTGACGAAGGGATGAACCTTGGACCCGGCGAATAAGGATACCCGGTCCTAGGCCCAAGACTAAAGCCCGATACGGGAAGCCTTTGGACTACTCTAGAAGGCCCAGTTGAAGCCCACCCGCAATGCCTTGCGGGATAAGATAGGAAACTTGGAACCGACATAGGTTTAGAGTTCGAGTCCTCCCCGGGTACGGTTAGGGACCTGACCACCTATATAAGGCCAGGAGAGCCACCGGGAGAGGACCAAGCAATACCGCATCACCAAGCCTTGAGCTTGAGATCGTACTCTCGACTTGAGCAATCCCCATTGTAACCGATCTATTCGATAATACATATCGACAGAGGCAGGAGTAAGGGTTTTACCTCTACGAGGGCCCCGAACCTGGGTAAATCGTGTCCCCTGTCTAGCCGACGATTGTCACCAGCGCCTACACGTTCTCCTAATCGAAACCCTATGGGATCAACCGAGGGACTTGTTGAGATGCACATTCGACAATTGGCGCCGTCTGTGGGAACGGCGGGCGCTGGATCTCCGGCATCTTCGGCTTCATCGACAACCAACTCGCGTTGGAAACTTTCGACTTCGACTCCAACCAACCCAATTCGGATCGGATCTGTCGTAGTCACCCCTCACTCGCCAGAATCATGCCCAGAATTCAGAAATCTGGAGGAAAGCGTCACCTTGACGTTCGAGAGCTTCAAGTTCTACACCAACAAAGACGGGATCCTCTACTTCCCTGAAGAATCGGGATCTGAGTCAATTTCCAGCCCAGGAGCTGTCGATTCACGACCCTACTTGGCGAAAAGTGGCGAGTCAATCCGCCTCAACACCAGCAATTTCCATACCCTCTCTACAGAGGAACCCTCTCGGGTCAAGAAGGCCTTTCGAGTTACGCCTAGGACTCACAAGCCACGTCTGGCTCAAGTCTGCATGGCAGGATCGGAACATCCACCCGCGGAAACTGAACAAAGCGCGAAGGAACGCGCCGAGATCAACGTATCGCGAGACGCCTGGCTCCGAACAAAGGAGGCCATCCGCACAAGCAAACCACCTGCGGCCGGAGTCCCACACGAAGACATGGTCTCCTACCACTACCATCTAGTGAGAGCGGCCACCGCCATCAAAGAAACTCGAGAAGATCTGGTCGTGCGAAAAAGATTGGCGGACGAATCGAGCCAACGCCGGGCGGAGCTATCCCTAACACCTTCCATCGGGAACCACCCCCAGAAGAAGGGACGCGCCTCGAGAACCGCGACCATGGACGGCGAGTCCTTAAGCGGAATCAGCAAATCACTTATGCGTGTGGAAGAAGATGGAAACATCCATCCGCAAACTCCGCAGCCGCGGTGCTAGCCGCAGCTACCTACATGCAGATAAACCAACCAGGGGAAAACGATCCCCGCGCGGAACAATACAAGCAAGTGCAAAAAGGACTAGGCATGGCAGCCGCAAAACTTGCCTCCTATGATCGCAGGAAGGCAGCTGAACAAAAGGACAAAGAAGCACCCCGTGGACGTAGGGGCACATCACCCGATAAGGAAAAGTTGCCCCGCCGAACACGGGGGAAAGAAGCTCGGCGACGAGGAGATAGCCCAAGTGGCAGCGATAGCAGGCCAAGGCGTCGAGACCATAGTCGCAGCCCGAGAAGAGGTCGAGATCACAGCCCGCGGAGGAATCGAGATCGCAGCCCGCGAGGAAATCGGGATCGCAGCCCGCGAAAAGATCGAGACAGCAGCCGCTCGCGACATCGTAGCAAAGAACCGAGAAGAGACGCCAATCGCGATGAGACCGGATACAACGCGCGATCGGACATCGCCCAGCGCAAGGTCGATAAAGGCCAGGCAGCCAGAAACCGTGCGCGCTCCCCATCCACATCCTCCGATGACGAAGTCTGCGGAGCCCTATGCTTTACCCGCAGTATCCGCGAAGCACCGCTACCCAAAAGATTTAAGTTGTCCACGAAAGTACAGAAATACGACGGTTCGCAGTAGCCTTCAGCCTGGTTATCAGATTACCTCACGGCAGTAAAATGCCAACGTGGGAACAAAAACACAGCTATGCAGTACCTCAACCTACACCTAGTCGGTGTAGCCCGCAGCTGACTCGAAGGGAGGCCGAAGGCATGCTACGGGTCCTGGGACGACCTAAACATGGATTTCTACAAAAAATTCCAAGCAACATACAAACGACCCGCGACCATCGAGGAGCTACGGGCTTGCAAGCAGAAAAGTGGCGAGTCTACTCGCGAATATATCCAGCGATGGGCCACGCTAAGAAATACAGCGGGGAATATATCAGAAGAAGTCGCGGTTGAAGCATTCGCCAAAGGAGCACGGCGAACCTCTTTCAGGGAAGAACTGGGACGACTAGCACCCAAAACCATGGGAGAATTGATGGCCATAGCCGATAGATGGGCAAACGGCGAAGACGCAGTGCGCAACGAGAAAGATTCATCCCCAGCACGCGATGAAGACCGCCATAGTTGAAAGAAAAGAAGAAAGAACTACGACCATGATGATCAAGAAGAATTCGTGGCAGCGGAGTTCACCAAAAATCGCGACAGCGGATATCGTGGAAAATGCGAGTGGAAGCCAAAGCAAGAAGATAAAACCCCCGAGGAGGACCTCGACGGTTACTGCACACGCTACATCTATTTACAGATAAGCGCACATGCAAAACTAAGGCAACACTCCTTTCTCAAGGATTACCGAAAGTTCATCGATATTCATGAGGCACTCTTGAAGAAAAACAGAGCAGCAATTAATCAGGGTTACCCGCAGCTTCCCGGAGGAGGAACTCAAGGATTTCAACAACCACAAGCCCTGCCCCCAGCAGGAAACCAAAACGCAATGCTAGCTGCACTGCCAGCACCACCCGCCCCAAATCAAGGAGCCAGCGGGTACCCGAACCCAGCAGGTCTCTTAGGCATGATACAAAAGGTCTGTTCATCACGCGGAGTTCAGAAGACAAACACACGACAGCTATGCATGGCTATGCAAACTCCAACTACAAAAACTGAGTATCTGAAGATGGCAGAGCAACCGATAACTTTTTCCAAGGAAGACCACCCTCCGCGAGTCTATCGACCAGGCATCAACATCATCTACGCAGACACACTCCGACGTATGAACAAGAATTTGGATGGACTCCAGAATCAGAGACATCTTTCCACGGGATAGTTCCAGGAAAAGCAGTCCGTCCACTCGGAACGATCAACCTAGAGGTGGTGCTAGGCAACCGAAGAAACAAGCGAGAATTCCTCGACTTCGAAGTTGTGATTGGCCCTCACAGTACCACGCCATTCTTGGTCGAACGACGTTTGCCAGATTCATGGCAGTACCGCACTACGCATACTTGAAGCTCAAGCTACCTGGAGAATATGGCACAATCACCATTGACGGTGATTTTTAAAAGTCCAACAAATGCGACATCGAATTCAACGAGATCGCTCAATCTTTTGGGATGCAGGAAGAACTAGAGGAGATAGCAAAAACCACGGATCACTCCGTGATGCCTCTCACCAAGAAGAACGCACCAGAGCTCGAATTCAACACAAATAGCGGTACCCGCAAGCATCAAGTACACCCGACGGATTCTGCGAAGACAGCGATGGTGTCCACCACCCTCTCGCCAGCATAGGAAAGCGCGCTCGTCGAACTCCTCCGTGAGTACTGGGAAATTTTCGCCTGGCAGCCCTCAGATATGCCAGGAATAACCAGGGAGTTCGCCGAGCACTCACTCGAAGTCTACAAGGACGCAAAGCCCATCAAGCAGACCACCCGACGGTTCTCAGAACCTAAGCAGAAAGCGCTTGGAGAAGAGATAAACAGATTGCTCGCAGCAAAATTTATCAGAGAGATAAAAATATCCACTTGGTTAGCAAACCCAGTGCTGGTCCTAAAGAAGAACACCAACATCCTTCGAGTGTGCATCGACTACACGTTACGGAATAAGCATTGCCCCAAGGATAACTTCCCCTCCTGCGAATCGATCAAATCGTGGACTCCACCGCAGGCTGCCAACGCCTCTCCTTCCTAGACGCCTACTCAGGATACAACCAGATCCGGATGAAACAGGAAGACGAGGAAAATGCAGCATTCATCACACCTCACGGTGTATACTGCTACACGATAATGCCCTTCGGGCTCAAGAACGCAGGCGCAACATATCAGCGTTGCATGCAAAAATGCCTCGCCAAGATCATTGGCAAGAACGTACAAGTGTACGTTGACGACATCGTCATCAAGACTCGAGTGGAGGATACACTCCTTGAGGATATCAGAGAAACGTTTGACGCTCTAAACGCATACAGGATTAAGCTTAACCCGACAAAATGCATCTTCGGCGTCCCAGCAGGACAACTCCTCGGGTACCTGGTATCCGCCAGAGGAATCGAAGCCAACCCGGAGAAGATACAAGCAATCTTGACCATGAAGGAGCCCACCAATCTACGCGGAGTCCAACAGCTTGCAGGGCGACTAGCCGCCTTGAGCAGATTCATCGCACGATTGGGCGAGCAGGCGTTACCCTTCTACAAGCTGTTGAAGAAGACGGGTAAATTCGAATGGACACCCGAAGCAAAGCAAACATTCGCAGATCTGAAGCAAACACTACAGAGCAGGCGTATCTTGGCTACACCACACGAAAGAGAACCGCTATACCTATACCTAGCCGCAACAAACCAGGTTATCAGCACGGCCATCGTAGTCGAAAGGCCGTAAGAAGGCAAAGCATATGGAGTGCAAAGGACAATTTACTACATCAGTGAGGTCCTTTCGCCATGCAAACATCAATATCCTCACTACCAGAAGCTTGCATACGGAATCGTCCTCACAGCTCGAAAGCTTAAGTACTACTTCCAGGAGCATACCGTAACGGTGCTAAACGACGCATCACTCGGTACTATCATGAACAATCCAATGGCATCGGGACGAATAGCAAAGTGGAGCATCGAGCTAGGCTCCTGGGACATTATCTATGCAGGACGCAATTCCGTGAAGTCACAGGTACTCGTGGAATTTCTGAGCGAATGGACAGAACTACAAACACCCAGACCGCCGGAATATACGAGTAACTGGATCATGTACTTCGACGGGTCCAGAAGGAATGAAGGAGCTGGAGCTGGGATCGTCCTAATATCACCGAGAGGAGACAAGTTGCAGTACGTCCTGCGATTGAACTTCCCACTCGACGATCCAGCATCAAACAATGACGTAGAATATGAGGCCCTGTTTGTAACGCCCGGGGATTTTCCCCCAATTAGATTTGCTTGTTTTCTTTTTTGCATCATCATGGCATCCTTGCATTGCATTTTTTGAACTCTCAAAAATGTTTCCTATCACCCTATCCCAACTTTAAAATTTTAGAATGGCTTGTGAAACTATTTTTCAAAATGTTTATGTGACTTTCTAAATAGACAAAAAAAAATATTAACAAATTATGTTGTCATGTTTTATATTAAAAGCTACTCTTATTCTACCTTTGCTAATTTCAGAATATAATTGGCAACAACTAAAACAAGCAAATAAAAGTAACAACTAAAAGAAGAAGAAAAATGTTTTTGTGGGGAGGCAGCCCGTGGGCAGCCCAGCCCACCTCCCAGCCATCTTTCTTCTCCGTACGAACAAACAGGAGAGCACGCCCTGGACGTCGCTGTCAACCACCACCTCCATGGACCCCCTCTCCCCTCTTTATCTACCCCTAGGCCGACCCAGAAACCCTAGCCCTCCCCTCCTCTTCCCATCCGCCGCCGCCGCCCTCCGTCTCCCTCCTCTGCTGCCTCCTTCTCTGAATTTTTCGGAACCGAGAGGGAGAGCTCGGAGCAGCTCGCTGTCGCCCCTCCACAGACGGCCTCCCTAAGCTCAGCGAGGACATCTTGGAGCTCCGCCTCCTTCCGAAGATCTTCCTCGTGCAAGGAATCATCATGGCAGGATCCACACGCGAGGATTTTTCGTCTACGCGACCCCATCGGCCGTCGCACTCCATCGCCGGCGATCCTCCTCCGACCCATACAACTACCTCCACATCACCCTGGTGAGCATCCGGTTCCGTTTCCCCTTCCTCCGCTCATTTCCCATCATCGTACCGCTCCCGGGCTCGCTGGCCATGTCCGTGTCACCATGGTTGGACGGTACGAGCTTGTGCATAAGTTCCTTCGGTGCCTTATGCCCTGGTGCACACGTCCAGCCACGTACTGTACCTTTCTCACACCCCGCACACAAAAGCACCCTGAATACGCCAATCGCCATCTGCTTCTGGTAGTCACCGGCCGGTCTCCTGTTCGTTCGCATCGATCTGCACCCTGCAAGTGTTGTTTTCTCTTCAGTTTCGTCAGGAAAAACACCCGTGATATCACTTCAATTCGTTTCACCTCTGTATCTTTACACAAGCGTGCAGATAGCCCAGTGGCTTGTGCCCCTACCGCACCGGAGAGATCCTGGGATCGAATCCCCGCTCCGGCCGAAAGACCCCCCTTTTTTCCTCTTTTCCATCCGCGCATGGGGCCCACTGTCATTGACCCCGGTGGCCACCTCACCATCCACCCACGCCAAAGTGGCGCCTGCGTGGCCCCCTGGCCCGCCTGTCATCGACTGGGGGCGGCTGCAGAGCTGCGCCAGATCCAGATCTGGTGGCAGACTCGCAGAAGGGCCCCTGGCCTTTCCGTTTTTGCAACGAAGCCCTCACAATCTCTGTTTTTCCTCACAATAGGTCCCTGCCTTTTCAGAAAAGCACCCCTAACTTCAAATGCACATAACTAATTCATTTTAACTCCAAATTTGAAAAGTAAAATATGTTTTCCATGCAGAATTAAATAAGCTTTCCAAATATAAACTTTGTTTTCTGTTTTGTATAATTTAAATTGCTGAAAACAATAATTCTTTGTTTAATGCATTTAAAATTGCCAATTTCATAACTTGCTCATTTCAAACCCAAATTCAACATATAAAATATGTTTTCCAATCAAAATTCTCTGTACTTTTCAAATATACAATTTGTTTAGTGTTTTCCTAATTAAAAGTGGTACAATAATTCAATGCTTTAATTAAGCCTTTTAAATTGCAAAAAATTCATAACTAAATATTTAAAATTCCAAATTTGGCAAATGAGATATCACTTTGAAGCTAATGTTGTATACATTCTGTTTTCATCATCCACCATGCCATTTAATCACTTCAACCTAATGTTTGCTTGTAATTCACTTAAATAACTATGCATGCACCTGGGATTTTCCAAATGCAACCTTATCTTTGCATTTGGCCCCATTTAAAATGTTTCATCATGCTTTGTATTTATTTTGATGCACCCTTTAACTTGTCATGCATATAAAATAGGATCATGTTGGATCTTTTGCCGTAGTAGTAATTGTTGCATCCGGTGTTTGTTCTAGTTCGTTGCTTCTTCGCGGATAGGACGTTGAGATGATATGAGCATCGACAAGTTCTTCGGATGTACCTCTACTTGCTGGATTGTAACGCCCCGACCTCGGAACTATGCAAAGTGCTAGATGTCACCCGTTACGATACCCGACTGAATGTTACCAGGGTTACCATCCCCCAGGCTGAATCACATCAGCAGGCGCGGCTCGGTCATGGATCATCGGCCCACAACCCCTCAGTCATGACATAACGTCGGGCCCAACCAAGTTGCATAATAAAGAGATCAAGACTCGAAACAAACTGGCACATCACAGTCTCTACGACACAAAGCATATATATTTCAACTCTTAACAGAGAAAATATAGCAGAATACAATCAGAGGTCACGGACCCAACATTACAACAAGCGGAAGCAGGTATAGTTGTTCTAAACAACAAAAACCAGAATATGGCCTAAGAGGCCTACAGATAAACAAATCAGCGCCAGCTTGCTCCTAACCACCCCAGGCTGCCACCTGGAAAACCCAGACTACTCGTCGACGTCCACGAAGAAACCACCTTTGACTTCCGGTAAGTCCTCTGCTGGGAATATAATAAAAATTCAACAAAGCAACGGTGAGTACAGGAGGCACTCGCAAGGTTACTAGAGCTATAGCTCGAATGAGGCTTTAGCAAGGCTTTATGGTAGTTGTTTTGCAGAAAGCTAGTTTCTTTTAAAAGACCAACTTGGCAACGTCTATAAGAAGGTTTTGAAATAAGATAGAAATTGTAACTCTCTTCACATCTGATCAAAGCATCCACCAATCCAGCCTCACACCTGTCTACTCAAATTTTATTGTTCAGGTTCTCTATGATCTTATCGTCCATTCCCAAGCGTCCATAACCGTGGACACGGCTTTTCGAAAAGATTAACCCTGCAGGGGTGTACTATTTTAACCACCAGTACCGTCCGGCTCCTTGCCTGATCATGCATGATCACATCCTCTTCCTGGAGGCCGGCAGAGTGGGCGCGGTTACAACCTTTGGCTTGCATGATCTATCCCGGGATCATTGGTGAAGCGTATAGTCCAGGTTCAGTGCCTCCGACACCCTGGACCGAGGCCACCATCCTAACACCACCGTCCTTGTTCGCAGCTCGTCCATCGTCTTCACGCACACGCAAATGGAAAGCTCAAACTAAAGGACCCCGGGCTACACCCTCACAAGTTAGTTGGTCGATAGGGAGTCCATATGTCCCACTGATGGAAGCACGCTCAGTCTTGGTTCAAGAGGTAAAGAACTCGCTCCTAGGGGCGTGAGTGGGGCAAAACACCATCATTCACCGATGGCAACTCATCCACGCCAGTTAGCATTTTAATTGAAGACAACCGGTCTCCAACACATCCAGACATGATATAATATCTTCCAACCACGATCCATTCATCAGACCCAAAGTACTCAACTAAGCATGGCTAAGCAATTAAATAGCAGCAGTATCTCGGGCCACACACAAGCTATGGATAATAGGAAGGGAAACATGTATTGGTGTCCGGAACAAAATGCAACTACTAGGAGAGTATAGCCAAAACATTTGAATCGAATGCAATATTATGGTGGAGAAAATACTTGAGGGAAAACATAGGTCAAGATTGATGCTCAAAGAAGTGGATTTACGCTTGCCTTGTTGAAATGACAGAGGTAGGAATCGTCGAAGAAGTATTGTTGCACTTCAACTCCTTGATCTACCGAAGCACAAACAACCTCGGAAAGGAAACAACATAAAGAACAATTACAACATGTGCAATGCACACTCATGATGACATGACATTTTAATGCAACTAAAAGACCATGGACAGATCTTCATGTTAAATGTTTGTTCCCAAATAATTATGCATTATTTGGCAACACTCATATTTACCTTAGTGGCATACTAATGTTTACTAACAAGACCAGCACCTAAATAATTTGCCAACATGCATGAAAATGATGTTCTTTGTTATTATTTGAAGTCCTCTTCAATTTGGCATCGTTTCCATAAATTTTGGGTGAAGAAACAATAAATATGAATTAATCCTTATTGCTTTCATTTCTGCCATTCTTGGTAAATAATTTAAACAGAGGTACTTTAAATTCCAAAAGCATGGAGAATACTTGAAAACATGTGGACAATTTTTCACTAAACATTTTAAGCCATTACACACAATTTTTGGATCATTATTTAATTAGTTATGTCATTTTCTTTTCTCTTTTCTTTTCTGGCCAGAACAGAAAATGGTTATTTTCGTGGTCAAATTTTATTCAAATGTGCCCAAATAAAATACCACTGGGTAGAGTTTGTTAATACAAAATTTTAGAGCCCAAGTTTGCTCAATTTGGATTCACAGAGCTCAAGTTATGAATTTCCAAAGTTTCATATTTTAGTAGCCATTCCTGTATTTAATTATTTAGTGCAAACTTTATTACAGAAACATGTTGCAAATTTTACATATACAGAAAGTGTTACTCACTGTGAGTCTGTATAAATTTGAATCACCACATTTGGAGCATGTATGAATATTCTATGGATTTTAGATTAAATGAGTTGAATCTGTTTTTCTGTTTTCAGAACAAAATTCAGAAAAAACGTCTGAACTGGTTTTGCACCGGGCTGTGTCCTATCCAGTGCCACTAACGTGTAGGACCAGGGCCACGGAGGCGCTGACGCAGCGAGGTAGAGGCCACAGTGGCATCCAAGGTCAATGACGGGTGGGACCGGGCCGTGGGGATTAAATCCCAAAAAAAGGTTGGGCATTGCCTGTGGTGGGATTCGAACCCCAGAACTCCCCGGTAAGGGCACTGGTGCGGAACCACTGGCCTAGCTGCGTTGCCTTGCTATGCTACAGATCTGAAGGAAAAAGATGTGCGGCCTCCGTGTTAACTGAACTTCCAACTGAACGGACTCAGACTGAAACGAACGAGCACGAAGGCTGTGCCGGCAACGACCATAGTCGGGCGGTGAGCGGCGTCTACGGCACGAAAAATAACGGGGAAACAGAGGGAATGGGAAGATCATCTCACCCTCGACGCGTGAGTTCCCTCGGTGTGGCCGGAGACGGTCGGAAACGGTGGCAACGACCACGGCGAGCGGCGGCCGGCCGCGGGGAAGACGGAGATGATGTGCTCGATTCCCTGCACCACGGCTCCATTATTTCGTCCTAGAGGTAGAAGGAGACACGGCGGAGCTTTTGGCGGCCTTCGATCTGTTCGGTGCTGCTCCAATCGCCGGCGGCAAGCTCGGCCATGGCGGCGGTGGTTCGGATGCGGGAGGAGCAGAGGGAGGGAGAGCGGCTAGGGTTAGGGTTTCGGGGGGAGAAGGGAGGGCGCGGCCTTCTTATCCATGGCCAGGGGCTGTGGATGGCCGACGTGTGGAAGGGGGGAGATGAGTGGCTCAGCTCCACCCCTGCCATGGCTGTACGAGCTACAGGAAGAAGAAGGACATAAATTTGCAAATAACCCCCTGGCATCTTCTTTCTTTTGTTTTCGTTTTTCTGCTTCTGCCTCTTTGCACGAATTAATTTGGGGCAGTTAGCCAACTCAAAAACTTATGAAAATTTGCAGTAAATTCTTATTTAACCCAAAGCAGCCGTGGTAAAATTTTGAGATCATTTGGAGCAACTTTTCAGAACAAACTTGTTTTAGTTTCTTTTCTGCCATTTATTAAAAACAGTTAGTTAAGGCATTTAATTAATTCAAAACCTCATGATATTTGGTGAAAATTTATTAATTACCATTAGGAAGTCCTGGTATAAATTTGAGATCATGTTGAAAAAGTTTGTAGAACAAACTTGAATTAATTTTAAATCTGCCAGAAAAGAAAATGATTTATTAAAATTGGTTAACCACTTTCAAAATTCATGGGCTCTTGCAATTACTCCTTATTTGTCATAAAGAGACTATGGTACAAATTTCAAAGCAATTAGATAACTTTTGTAGAACAAACTTGTTTCACTTTTGATTTACTGCTGTGAAGAAAATTTATGTTTTCAGGGCTTAAATCAATTCAATTTTTGGTGCCCTCACTTGTGTGACCCTTATTTAACATAAGGAAGTCTTGGTTAAGTTTTTAGCTCAATTGGAGAAAGTTTCCAGAAGTAACTTGTTTGAGTTTTCACCTTCTGGCAATTTTTGCATTTTTTAAATAATAAGGCATTTGTTTTTCTCCAACCAAACCTTGCCAAAACATAGGTGGAGGCTTGTAATAACAAGTGAACATACCCCACCACTTCTGTTTTGAAGTTTGTTAAGTTGTGAAAATACTTTAATTCAAAATTGGGTGAGCACTTTGAATGCCTTTTTCTTTTATTTACCTTTTGAATTTCTCCAAAGTTTTCACAACTTCCATCAATCAATCTTGAAACTTCCTCAACAATTTGGAAGCTCACAAAACAGTTTTGTCTTGCAGCAAATTCAATTTAGTAGAAAATTTGCAAGGATGAAATTTGAACAATATGTTGAATATTTTTATGAGTGGTGCTGCCACCCCTTTAATTTGTTTTCAACATTTGTTTTACATTAACCTTAGAAATTTAGTGAAGAACTTGGGCTTTGAAAACAATCTGCAACCATTTGAATGAAGCTAGATTGCATGTCTCTCCCTTTTCTAAAAACAATTGGCATTTTTATTATAGCTGCCAAACTATCAATTTAATTCTTGGAACTTCCTTGAAAAGTATGGAAGATCAAGAAATGGTTTTCTTTGTGAGTGGATTTGTTTTCTCTTAAGGCTTTGCAACTTGCTCGATTTATTTTTAGAAATTTAATATGGATGCCATGATGCATGAAGAAAGGGAAAAGTGAAAATTTTACCCAAATTTTGCACTAGCTTTTTCTGTAGCAGCCTAGGGCTGTTACAAACTACCCCACTTACAAGAATCTCGTCCCGAGATTCCTAGAGTAGAAAAGAGCGAGAGAGAGGACGAAGATCTACCCCACTTACAAGAAGCCTTCATCTGCTCCAAGGATTTGTTTAAGAACTTGCACAAGAATCTAGGAATTTGGAAATATGAACTTTGCACAAGTTCATAAGAACTGGAATATGAGCTTGACACAATCCATAAGAATTGGAAATATGAACTTTGCACAAGACCATAAGCATTGAGACAGGAAGCAAAACTACTTCGACACCGAGGGTTCAAGCAGAAGACCTACACGAATAAGCTTGAAGAACACCAACCATCGTTGCTGCTTGAGATTCAGCTCTGGTTAGGCGAGGGATTACTTCATACATAGAGTGTATGAGCAGAGGTTTTGAACAGTGATCAACGAAGGAAATAATTCTAGATTCTCAAGGAATGGATTATTATGTCAGACTCTAAAGAGTGGAGCGAGAAAAACTCCTAGTGAAACCGACATGATTGCACACTCCAGAATTCTATCACCATCTGGGACCTGCGGTTGCAGACCTTATGTTAAACACAAGGAATGAGGAACTACTCAGATGGAAAAACATCCAAGCAATGAAAGGAAGGTGTTTCCAAACACGGAAATTTCTCTGGATCGTGATGAAAGACACATAACTTGTAGTATACTAAAGGGAGAAACCAACCCCGTGAACCTAAGTATTTGAAGTAACATATAAGCGAGAAAACATTTAAATCAAATAAGGTACAATGACTCAGATATAGAGCGATACCAGATAAGGAGTAAATAGAATCCTAAGAGGGTTTTCATAACTCATTTGTAGGTTGGAAATAGTTTTCACAAACACTAGACTCAACGTCGACCAATAGAAGGGTTTCCTATAGGCAGTCCTGCTCTGATACCAACTTGTAACGCCCCGACCTCGGCACTATGCAAAGTGCTGGATGTCACCTGTCACGATACCCGACTGAAGGTTACCAGGGTTACCATCCCCCAGGCTGAATCACATCAGCAGGCGCGGCTCGGTCATGGATCATCGGCCCACAACCCCTCAGTCATGACATAACGTCGGGCCCAACCAAGTTGCATAATAAAGAGATCAAGACTCGAAACAAACTGGCACATCACAGTCTCTACGACACAAAGCATATATATTTCAACTCTTAACAGAGAAAATATAGCAGAATACAATCAGAGGTCACGGACCCAACATTACAACAAGCGGAAGCAGGTATAGTTGTTCTAAACAACAAGAACCAGAATATGGCCTAAGAGGCCTACAGATAAACAAATCAGCGCCAGCTTGCTCCTAACCACCCCAGGCTGCCACCTGGAAAACCCAGACTACTCGTCGACGTCCACGAAGAAACCACCTTTGACTTCCGGTAAGTCCTCTGCTGGGAATATAATAAAAATTCAACAAAGCAACGGTGAGTACAGGAGGCACTCGCAAGGTTACT
Source organism: Alopecurus myosuroides (assembly GCA_028641055.1). Taxonomy (NCBI): domain Eukaryota; kingdom Viridiplantae; phylum Streptophyta; class Magnoliopsida; order Poales; family Poaceae; genus Alopecurus; species Alopecurus myosuroides. Next base: position 309,462,947 of record CM054057.1, on the reverse strand, counting down.
AGAGCTATAGCTCGAATGAGGCTTTAGCAAGGCTTTATGGTAGTTGTTTTGCAGAAAGCTAGTTTTCTTTTAAAAGACCAACTTGGCAACTTCTATAAGAAGGTTTTGAAATAAGATAGAAATTGTAACTCTCTTCACATCTGATCAAAGCATCCACCAATCCAGCCTCACACCTGTCTACTCAAATTTTATTGTTCAGGTTCTCTATGATCTTATCGTCCATTCCCAAGCGTCCATAACCGTGGACACGGCTTTTCGAAAAGATTAACCCTGCAGGGGTGTACTATTTTAACCACCAGTACCGTCCGGCTCCTTGCCTGATCATGCATGATCACATCCTCTTCCTGGGAGGCCGGCAGAGTGGGCGCGGTTACAACCTTTGGCTTGCATGAATCTATCCCGGGATAATTGGTGAAGCGTAGTCCAGGTTCAGTGCCTCCGACACCCTGGACCGAGGCCACCATCCTAAACACCACCGTCCTTGTTCGCAGCTCGTCCATCGTCTTTATGCACACGCAAATGGAAAGCTCAAACTAAAGGACCCCGGGCTACACCCTCACAAGTTAGTTGGTCGATAGGGAGTCCATATGTCCCACCGATGGAAGCACGCTCAGTCTTGGTTCAAGAGGTAAAGAACTCGCTCCTAGGGGCGTGAGTGGGGCAAAACACCATCATTCACCGATGGCAACTCATCCACGCCAGTTAGCATTTTAATTGAAGACAACCGGTCTCCAACACATCCAGACATGATATAATATCTTCCAACCACGATCCATTCATCAGACCTAAAGTAATCAACTAAGCATGGCTAAGCAATTAAATAGCAGCAGTATCTCGGGCCACACACAAGCTATGGATAATAGGAAGGGAAACATGTATTGGTGTCGGGAACAAAATGCAACTACTAGGAGAGTATAGCCAAAACATTTGAATCGAATGCAATATTATGGTGGAGAAAATACTTGAGGGAAAACATAGGTCAAGATTGATGCTCAAAGAAGTGGATTTACGCTTGCCTTGTTGAAATGACAGAGGTAGGAATCGTCGAAGAAGTATTGTTGCACTTCAACTCCTCGATCTACCGAAGCACAAACAACCTCGGAAAGGAAACAACATAAAGAACAATTACAACATGTGCAATGCACACTCATGATGACATGACATTTTAATGCAACTAAAAGACCATGGACAGATCTTCATGTTAAATGTTTGTTCCCAAATAATTATGCATTATTTGGCAACACTCATATTTACCTTAGTGGCATACTAATGTTTACTAACAAGACCAGCACCTAAATAATTTGCCAACATGCATGAAAATGATGTTCTTTGTTATTATTTGAAGTCCTCTTCAATTTGGTATCGTTTCCATAAATTTTGGGTGAAGAAACAATAAATATGAATTAATCCTTATTGCTTTCATTTTTGCCATTCTTGGTAAATAATTTAAACAGAGGTACTTTAAATTCCAAAAGCATGGAGAATACTTGAAAACATGTGGACAATGTTTCACTAAACATTTTAAGCCATTACACACAATTTTTTGGATCATTATTTAATTAGTTATGTCATTTTCTTTTCTCTTTTCTTTTCTGGCCAGAACAGAAAATGGTTATTTTCGTGGTCAAATTTTATTCAAATGTGCCCAAATAAAATACCACTGGGTAGAGTTTGTTAATACAAAATTTTAGAGCCCAAGTTTGCTCAATTTGGATTCACAGAGCTCAAGTTATGAATTTCCAAAGTTTCATATTTTAGTAGCCATTCCTGTATTTAATTATTTAGTGCAAACTTTATTACAGAAACATGTTGCAAATTTTACATATACAGAAAGTGTTACTCACTGTGAGTCTGTAGAAATTTGAATCACCACATTTGGAGCATGTATGAATATTCTATGGATTTTAGATTAAATGAGTTGAATCTGTTTTTCTGTTTTTAGAACAAAATTCAGAAAAAACGTCTGAACTGGTTTTGCACCGGGCTGTGTCCTATCCAGTGCCACTAACGTGTAGGACCAGGGCCACGGAGGCGCTGACGCAGCGAGGTAGAGGCCACAGTGGCATCCAAGGTCAATGACGGGTGGGACCGGGCCGTGGGGATTAAATCCCAAAAAAAGGTTGGGCATTGCCTGTGGTGGGATTCGAACCCCAGAACTCCCCGGTAAGGGCACTGGTGCGGAACCACTGGCCTAGCTGCGTTGCCTTTCTATGCTACAGATCTGAAGGAAAAAGATGTGCGGCCTCCGTGTTAACTGAACTTCCAACTGAACGGACTCAGACTGAAACGAACGAGCACGAAGGCTGTGCCGGCAACGACCATAGTCGGGCGGTGAGCGGCGTCTACGGCACGAAAAATAACGGGGAAACAGAGGGAATGGGAAGAGCATCTCACCCTCGACGTGTGAGTGCCCTCGGTGTGGCCGGAGACGGTCGGAAACGGTGGCAAGGACCACGGCGAGCGGCGGCCGGCCGCGGGGAAGACGGAGATGATGTGCTCGATTCCCTGCACCACGGCTCCATTATTTCGTCCTAGAGGTAGAAGGAGACACGGCGGAGCTTTTGGCGGCCTTCGATCTGTTCGGTGCTGCTCCAATCGCCGGCGGCAAGCTCGGCCATGGGGCGGTGGTTCGGATGTGGGAGGAGCAGAGGGAGGGAGAGCGGCTAGGGTTAGGGTTTCGGGGGGAGAAGGGAGGGCGCGGCCTTCTTATCCATGGCCAGGGGCTGTGGATGGCCGACGTGTGGAAGGGGGGAGATGAGTGTCTCAGCTCCACCCCTGCCATGGCTGTACGAGCTACAGGAAGAAGAAGGACATAAATTTGCAAATAACCCCCTGGCATCTTCTCTCTTTTGTTTTCGTTTTTCTGCTTCTGCCTCTTTGCACGAATTAATTTTGGGCCCTTAGCCAACGCAAAAACTTATGAAAGTTTGCAGTAAATTCTTATTTAACCCAAAGCAGCCGTGGTAAAATTTTGAGATCATTTGGAGCAACTTTTCAGAACAAACTTGTTTTAGTTTCTTTTCTGCCATTTATTAAAAACAGTTAGTTAAGGCATTTAGTTAATTCAAAACCTCATGATATTTGGTGGAACTTTATTAATTACCATTAGGAAGTCCTGGTATAAATTTGAGATCATTTTGAAAAAGTTTGTAGAACAAACTTGAATTAATTTTAAATCTGCCAGAAAAGAAAATGATTTATTAAAATTGGTTAACCACTTTCAAAATTCATGGGCTCTTGCAATTACTCCTTATTTGTCATAAAGAGACTATGGTACAAATTTCAAAGCAATTAGATAACTTTTGTAGAACAAACTTGTTTCACTTTTGATTTACTGCTGTGAAGAAAATTTATATTTTCAGGGCTTAATCAATTCAATTTTTGGTGCCCTCACTTGTGTGACCCTTATTTAACATAAGGAAGTCTTGGTTAAGTTTTTAGCTCAATTGGAGAAAGTTTCCAGAAGTAACTTGTTTGAGTTTTCACCTTCTGGCAATTTTTGCATTTTTCAAATAATAAGGCATTTGTTTTTCTCCAACCAAACCTTGCCAAAACATAGGTGGAGGCTTGTAATAACAAGTGAACATACCCCACCACTTCTGTTTTGAAGTTTGTTAAGTTGTGAAAATACTTTAATTCAAAATTGGGTGAGCACTTTGAATGCCTTTTTCTTTTATTTACCTTTTGAATTTCTCCAAAGTTTTCACAACTTCCATCAATCAATCTTGAAACTTCCTCAACAATTTGGAAGCTCACAAAATAGTTTTGTCTTGCAGCAAATTCAATTTAGTAGAAAATTTGCAAGGATGAAATTTGAACAATATGTTGAATATTTTTATGAGTGGTGCTGCCACCCCTTTAATTTGTTTTCAACATTTGTTTTACATTAACCTTAGAAATTTAGTGAAGAACTTGGGCTTTGAAAACAATCTGCAACCATTTGAATGAAGCTAGATTGCATGTCTCTCCCTTTTCTAAAAACAATTGACATTTTTATTATAGCTGCCAAACTATCAATTTAATTCTTGGAACTTCCTTGAAAAGTATGGAAGATCAAGAAATGGTTTTCTTTGTGAGTGGATTTGTTTTCTCTTAAGGCTTTGCAACTTGCTCGATTTATTTTTAGAAATTTAATATGGATGCCATGATGCATGAAGAAAGGGAAAAGTGAAAATTTTACCCAAATTTTGCACTAGCTTTTTCTGTAGCAGCCTAGGGCTGTTACATGGATCTCAGGCAAGTATACTCACTTGCTACCTATGTTGCCTTTACTCACTTGTTACCGATTCTTTCCTTTGTCTTTATGCTAGCCTGGTATTTTCGATGCTTGTGTCTCGATCCTATCATATGTTTACCTTGCAGCCATGATATAGCCTTCCTTCCACTTCCTATTAACTGTTGTTTGTTTACCTTGTTGGCCCTCGTGTCGTAGTTGAATGCTTAGGTTTGTTTGTGCTCGAGTCTTGTTGTCCTTTATCGTATCACTTGTTTAGTTGATAGTTGGGTTTCAATTTAATCAACAACATTTTAATGTTTGGGGTAATAATAATTTGATGATAAGGCACCGGCAGGAGGCCCGGCGTGGTTTTGGAGCCTGCTAGTGTCGAAACTAGGAAAAGGGTCTTGTCCATTGATCCATGATGAGCGCGCTAACCGCATCCGGGAGGTAGTATGGGACCCCCCTCGACTTAGACCTGATTTGCAGCTTGTCCGAAGAGCCACACTTAGTTCGGGTGTTCCATTTGCTCATACGCATGAATGGGTGGGCCCCCCATGGTTACTGTTGATGATGATGATGCATATAGGGCGAGGCCTGTATTGCCGGGGTGTTGCGTCCTGCGGGAGTTTTGCACACTTGCGCTGAGTATTCGGCTGCGTGGCTGGGACCTTATAGCTCCGTGGCTCCTAGGACAGGGTGTAGAGACGGGTTGGGTCGTGTCGAGCCAACCTGAGTTTTAGTTGGTGGCTTGAGTGTGTACGAGTACTGTAGCGCACCCTGCAGGGATGAATCTTCTCGAGAAGCCGTGTTGTCCGCGGTTATGTGACGACTTGGTGAAAGTGCTGGCTAACAAGTACTCAGACAACTTACACCTAATGATAATAACTTGACTAGTAATATCGTATTACCTTCACTATAAAAATGAATGTCACCTTAATCAACAGTGTGAGTTTCCTTGGGTTGCTTCCTTAGTAGGGGTAACACTGGATGAGTATTGTTTGGTGAGTATTTATAGTTGGTTTTGTCGCGCTATCTTATCCCTTTCTTTTAGCCGGAAGTTGTAGCGCGTCTCTTTAGTTGTTAGTGCTGCCCGCTGCCGCTTCTTTGCAATAACCCCTTCCTTCCGTTGTACCCAAAGTATCTGTATCTTGTGATGATTCGTTACGCTGGTATCTTGTGAGTATGGTTTGTCCACTTGCCAGTACTTAACAGTACTGACCCACGAATCCTTTTTGTGGCTGCATATTCCACATTGCAGTCAACAGGTTTGAAGTCTGACGATGTTAGCTTGGGAACCCCTCCGGATTGGCCTGGGCAGGGATTGGACGCCATCGGTTATCTTCAGGACTCTTAGTCCAATTTGTATCTTGTCCGTAGTCGGACACTATGTTGTTTCTTCCGCTGTTATTTGGATCTTTGTATTGTATCAGTTGTATCCTTGACTCGTTTGAGTCATCTTGTATATATCTTTTCTGTTGTTGTTGCGGAATATACGTGAACTGTTGTAATGTTATCACATGTGGCAACCTGGAATCGGTTATTATGTGGATTTTGGCGGAAATGCTGAAATCTGCATAGTGCCCGATTTCGGGGCGTCACAAATGGTATCAGAGCCAAGTTTCCGATTCCCAATGTTGTTTCGATACGAATGGTTATCGAAGCAACAGGTCCGCAAAGCCTGTAGGATAACCTCGCTAACGGTCGTGTTTTTAGAGTGTCAAAATTGTTTTGCAAAACGTATTTTGAAACATCTCAATAGGATTCTTGTTTGCTCCTCATCTCTATTCTATTCTCCTCCTACCTTATTTGTTTTGGAGTCTCAACTCCTATCTATCTTTCAAAGTGTTAGGATCCTACGTGGGTTGGACGTTTTCTGAGCCGTTAACCCAATAGGTTCGATCATCGGAAGATTCCTGGTGGAAGAACATCATCATCAATCTGAGCAAGATTCCCTTGTTAGTGGTGTCGAGAAGAAGAGATCCGCCCAATGACCCGGGAAATCAACCGCAGCACGAAGACTCCGTAGTTGACACCTCTCTTCCCCTTGCCTTGGGTGGATTGCGAAGGCGCAATCCCTTGTTAGTGGTGTCGGCCGTAACGCCCGGGGATTTTCCCCCAATTAGTATTGCTTGTTTTCTTTTTTGCATCATCATGGCATCCTTGCATTGCATTTTTTGAACTCTCGAAAATGTTTCCTATCACCCTATCCCAACTTTAAAATTTTAGAATGGCTTGTGAAACTATTTTTCAAAATGTTTATGTGACTTTCTAAATAGACAAAAAAAATTATTAACAAATTATGTTGTCATGTTTTATATTAAAACCTACTCTTATTCTACCTTTGCTAATTTTAGAATATAATTGGCAACAACTAAAACAAGCAAATAAAAGTAACAACTAAAAGAAGAAAAAAAATGTTTTTGTGGGGAGGCAGCCCGTGGGCAGCCCAGCCCACCTCCCAGCCATCTTTCTTCTCCGTACGAACAAACAGGAGAGCACGCCCTGGACGTCGCTGTCAACCACCACCTCCATGGACCCCCTCTCCCCTCTTTATCTACCCCTAGGCCGACCCAGAAACCCTAGCCCTCCCCTCCTCTTCCCATCCGCCGCCGCCGCCCTCCTTCTCCCTCCTCTGCTGCCTCATTCTCTGAATTTTTCGGAACCGAGAGCGAGAGCTCGGAGCAGCTCGCTGTCGCCCCTCCACAGACGGCCTCCCCAAGCTCAGCGAAGACGTCTTGGAGCTCCGCCTCCTTCCGAAGATCGTCCTCGTGCAAGGAATCATCATGGCAGGATCCACACGCGAGGATTTTTCGTCTACGCGACCCCATCGGCCGTCGCACTCCATCGCCGGCGATCCTCCTCCGACCCGTACAACTACCTCCACATCACCCTGGTGAGAATCCGGTTCCGTTTCCCCTTCCTCCGCTCATTTCCCATCATCGTACCGCTCCCGGGCTCACTGGCCATGTCCGTGTCACCATGGTTGGACGGTACGAGCTTGTGCATAAGTTCCTTCGGTGCCTTATGCCCTGGTGCACACGTCCAGCCACGTATGGTACCTTTCTCACACCCCGCACACAGAAGCACCCTGAATACGCCAATCGCCATCTGCTTCTGGTAGTCACCGGCCGGTCTCCTGTTCGTTCGCATCGATCTGCACCCTGCAAGTGTTGTTTTCTCTTCAGTTTCGTCAGGAAAAACACCCGTGATATCACTTCAATTCGTTTCACCTCTGTATCTTTACACAAGCGTGCAGATAGCCCAGTGGCTTGTGCCCCGTACCGCACCGGAGAGATCCTGGGATCGAATCCCCGCTCCGGCCGAAAGGCCCCCCTTTTTTCCTCTTTTCCATCCGCGCACGGGGCCCACTGTCATTGACCCCGGTGGCCACCTCACCATCCACCTACGCCACAGTGGCGCCTGCGTGGCCCCCTGACCCGCCTGTCCTCGACTGGGGGCGGCTGCAGAGATGCGCCAGATCCAGATCTGGTGGCAGACTCGCAGAAGGGCCCCTGGCCTTTCCGTTTTTGCAACGAAGCCCTCACAATCTCTGTTTTTCCTCACAATAGGTCCCTGCCTTTTCAGAAAAGCACCCCTAACTTCAAATGCACATAACTAATTCATTTTAACTCCAAATTTGAAAAGTAAAATATGTTTTCCATGAAGAATTAAATATGCTTTCCAAATATAAACTTTGTTTTCTGTTTTGAATAATGTAAATTGCTGAAAACAATACTTCTTTGTTTAATGCATTTAAAATTGCCAATTTCCTAACTTGCTCATTTCAAACCCAAATTCAACATATAAAATATGTTTTCCAATCAAAATTCTATGTACTTTTCAAATATACAATTTGTTTACTGTTTTTCCTAATTAAAAGTGGTGCAATAATTCAATGCTTTAATTAAGCCTTTTAAATTGCAAAAAATTCATAACTAAATATTTAAAATTCCAAATTTGGCAAATGAGATATCACTTTGAAGCTAATGTTGTATACATTCTGTTTTCATCATCCACCATGCCATTTAATCACTTCAACCTAATGTTTGCTTGTAATTCACTTAAATAACTATGCATGCACCTGGGATTTTCTAAATGCAACCTTATCTTTGCATTTGGGCCCATTTAAAATGTTTCATCATGTTTTGTATTTATTTTGATGCACCCTTTAACTTGTCATGCATATAAAATAGGATCATGCTGGATCTTTTGCCGTAGTAGTAATTGTTGCATCCGGTGTTTGTTCTAGTTCGTTGCTTCTTCGCGGATAGGACGTTGAGATGATATGAGCATCGACAAGTTCTTCGGATGTACCTCTACTTGCTGGATCTCAGGCAAGAATACTCACTTGCTACCTATGTTGCCTTTCCTCACTTGTTACCGATTCTTTCCTTTGTCTTTATGCTAGCCTGGTATTTTCGATGCTTGTGTCTCGATCCTATCATATGTTTACCTTGCAGCCATGATATAGCCCTCCTTCCACTTCCTATTAACTGTTGTTTGTTTACCTTGTTGGCCCTCGTGTCGTAGTTGAATGCTTAGGTTTGTTTGTGCTCGAGTCTTTTTGTCCTTTGTCGTATCACTTGTTTAATTGATAGTTGGGTTTCAATTTAATCAACAACATGTTAATGTTTGGGGTAATAATAATTTGATGATAAGGCACCGGCAGGAGGCTCGACGTGGTTTTGGAGCCTGCTAGTGTCGAAACTAGGAAAAGGGTCTTGTCCATTGATCCATGATGAGCGCGCTAACCGCATCCGGGAGGTAGTATGGGACCCCCTCGACTTAGACCTGATTTGCAGTTTGTCCGGAGAGCCACACTTAGTTCGGGTGTTCCATTTGCTCATACGCATGAATGGGTGGGCCCCCCATGGTTACTATTGATGATGATGATGCATATAGGGCGAGGCCTGTATTGCCGGGGTGTTGCGTCCTGCGGGAGTTTTGCACACTTGTGCTGAGTATTCGGCTGCGTGGCTGGGACCTTATAGCTCCGTGGCTCCTAGGACAGGTTGTAGAGACGGTTTGGGTCGTGTCGAGCCAACCTGAGTTTTAGTTGGTGGCTTGAGTGTGTACGGGTACTGTAGCGCACCCTGCAGGGATGAATCTTCTCGAGAATCCGTGTTGTCCGCGGTTATGTGACGACTTAGTGAAAGTGCTGGCTAACAAGTACTCAGACAACTTACACCTAATGATAATAACTTGACTAGTAATATAGTATTACCTTCACCATAAAAATGAATGTCACCTTAATCAACAGTGTGAGTTTCCTTGGGTTGCTTCCTTAGTAGGGGGTAACACTGGTTGGGTATTGTTTGGTGAGTAGTTATAGTTGATTTTGTCGCGCTATCTTATCCCTTTCTTTTAGCCGTAAGTTGTAGTGCGTCTGTTTAGTTGTTAGTGATGCCCGCTGCCGCTTCTTTGCAATAACCCCTTCCTTCCGTTGTACCCAAAGTATCTGTATCTTGTGATGATTGGTTACACTGGTATCTTGTGAGTATGGTTTATCCACTTGCCAGTACTTAACAGTACTGACCCACGAATCCTTTTCGTGGCTGCATATTCCACATTGCAGTCAACAGGTTTGAAGTCTGACGATGTTAGCTTGGGAACCCCTCCGGCTTGGCCTGGGCAGGGATTGGACGCCATCGGTTATCTTCAGAACTCTTAGTCCAATTTGTATCTTGTCCGTAGTCGGACACTATGTTGTTTCTTCCGCTGTTATTTAGATCTTTGTATTGTATCTGTTGTATCCTTGACTCGTTTGAGTCATCTTGTATATATCTTTTCTGTTGTTGTTGCGGAATATACGTGAACTTTTGTAATGTTATCACAAGTGGCAACCTGGAATCGGTTATTATGCGGATTTTGGCGGAAATGTTGAAATCTGCATAGTGCCCGATCTCGAGGCGTCACAAATGGTATCAGAGCCAAGTTTTCGATTCCCAATGTTGTTTCGATACGAATGGTTATCGAAGCAACGGGTCCGCAAAGCCTGTAGTATAACCTCGCTAACGGTCGTGTTTTTAGAGTGTCAAAATTGTTTTGCAAAACGTATTTTGAAACATCTCAATAGGATTCTTGTTTTCTCCTCATCTCTATTCTAATCTCCTCCTACCTTATTTGTTTTGGAGTCTCCCCTCCTATCTACCTTTCAAAGTGTTAGGATCCTACGTGGGTTGGACGTTTTCTGAGCCGTTAACCCAATAGGTTCGATCATCGGAAGATTCCTGGTGGAAGAACATCGTCATCAATCTGAGCAAGATTCCCTTGTTAGTGGTGTCGAGAAGAAGAGATCCGCCCAATGACCCTGGAAATCAACCGCATCACGAAGACTCCGTAGTTGACACCTCTCTTCCCCTTGCCTTGGGTGGATTGCGAGGGCGCAATCCCTTGTTAGTGGTGTCGGCTATAACGCCCGGGGATTTTCCCCCAATTAGTTTTGCTTGTTTTCTTTTTTGCATCATCATGGCATCCTTGCATTGCATTTTTTGAACTCTCAAAAATGTTTCCTATCACCCTATCCCAACTTTAAAATTTTAGAATGGCTTGTGAAACTATTTTTCAAAATGTTTATGTGACTTTCTAAATAGACAAAAAAAAATTATTAACAAATTATGTTGTCATGTTTTATATTAAAACCTACTATTATTCTACCTTTGCTAATTTCAGAATATAATTGGCAACAACTAAAACAAGCAAATAAAAGTAACAACCAAAAGAAGAAAAAAAAATGTTTTTGTGGGGAGGCAGCCCGTGGGCAGCCCAGCCCACCTCCCAGCCATCTTTCTTCTCCGTACGAACAAACAGGAGAGCACGCCCTGGACGTCGCCGTCAACCACCACCTCCATGGACCCCCTCTCCCCTCCTTATCTACCCCTAGGCCGACCCAGAAACCCTAGCCCTCCCCTCCTCTTCCCATCCGCCGCCCTCCTTCTCCCTCCTCTGCTGCCTCCTTCTCTGAATTTTTCGGAACCGAGAACGAGAGCTCGGAGCAGCTCGCTGTCGCCCCTCCACAGACGACCTCCCCAAGCTCAGCGAGGACGTCTTGGAGCTCCGCCTCCTTCCGAAGATCGTCCTCGTGCAAGGAATCATCATGGCAGGATCCACACGCGAGGATTTTTCGTCTACGCGACCCCATCGGCCGTCGCACTCCATCTCCGGCGATCCTCCTCCGACCCGTACAACTACCTCCACATCACCCTGGTGAGCATCCGGTTCCGTTTCCCCTTCCTCCGCTCATTTCCCATCATCGTACCGCTCCCGGGCTCGCTGGCCATGTCCGTGTCACCATGGTTGGACGGTACGAGCTTGTGCATAAGTTCCTTCGGTGCCTTATGCCCTGGTGCACACGTCCAGCCACGTACTGTACCTTGCTCACACCCCGCACACAGAAGCACCCTGAATACGCCAATCGCCATATGCTTCTGGTAGTCACCGGCCGGTCTCCTGTTTGTTCGCATCGATCTGCACCCTGCAAGTGTTGTTTTCTCTTCAGTTTCGTCAGGAAAAAACACCCGTGATATCACTTCAATTCGTTTCACCTCTGTATCTTTACACAAGCGTGCAGATAGCCCAGTGGCTTGTGCCCCGTACCGCACCGGAGAGATCCTGGGATCGAATCCCCGCTCCGGCCGAAAGGCCCCCCTTTTTTCCTCTTTTCCATCCGCGCACGGGGCCCACTGTCATTGACCCCGGTGGCCACCTCACCATCCACCCACGCCAAAGTGGCGCCTGCGTGGCCCCCTGGCCCGCCTGTCATAGACTGGGGGCGGCTGCAGAGCTGCGCCAGATCCAGATCTGGTGGCAGACTCGCAGAAGGGCTCCTGGCCTTTCCGTTTTTGCAACGAAGCCCTCACAATCTCTGTTTTTCCTCACAATAGGTCCCTGCCTTTTCAAAAAAGCATCCCTAACTTCAAATGCACATAACTAATTCATTTTAACTCCAAATTTGAAAAGTAAAATATGTTTTCCATGCAGAATTAAATAAGCTTTCCAAATATAAACTTTGTTTTCTGTTTTGAATAATGTAAATTGCTGAACACAATAATTCTTTGTTTAATGCATTTAAAATTGCCAATTTCATAACTTGCTCATTTCAAACCCAAATTCAACATATAAAATATGTTTTCCAATCAAAATTCTCTGTACTTTTCAAATATACAATTTGTTTACTGTTTTTCCTAATTAAAAGTGGTGCAATAATCCAATGCTTTAATTAAGCCTTTTAAATTGCAAAAAAATCATAACTAAATATTTAAAATTCCAAATTTGGCAAATGAGATATCACTTTGAAGCTAATGTTGTATACATTCTGTTTTCATCATCCACCATGCCATTTAATCACTTCAACCTAATGTTTGCTTGTAATTCACTTAAATAACTATGCATGCACCTAGGATTTTCCAAATGCAACCTTATCTTTGCATTTGGGCCCATTTAAAATGTTTCATCATGTTTTGTATTTATTTTGATGCACCCTTTAACTTGTCATGCATATAAAATAGGATCATGCTGGATCTTTTGCCGTAGTAGTAATTGTTGCATCCGGTGTTTGTTCTAGTTCGTTGCTTCTTCGCGGATAGGACGTTGAGATGATATGAGCATCGACAAGTTCTTCGGATGTACCTCTACTTGCTGGATCTCAGGCAAGTATACTCAGTTGCTACCTATGTTGCCTTTCCTCACTTGTTACCGATTCTTTCCTTTGTCTTTATGCTAGCCTGGTATTTTCGATGCTTGTGTCTCGATCCTATCATATGTTTACCTTGCAGCCATGATATAGCCTTCCTTCCACTTCCTATTAACTGTTGTTTGTTTACCTTGTTGGCCCTCGTGTCGTAGTTGAATGCTTAGGTTTGTTTGTGCTCGAGTCTTGTTGTCCTTTGTCGTATCACTTGTTTAGTTGATAGTTGGGTTTCAATTTAATCAACAACATGTTAATATTTGGGGTAATAATAATTTGATGATAAGCCACCGGCAGGAGGCCCGGCGTGGTTTTGGAGCCTGCTAGTGTCGAAACTAGGAAAAGGGTCTTGTCCATTGATCCATGATAAGCGCGCTAACCGCATCCGGGAGGTAGTATGGGACCCCCCTCGACTTAGACCTGATTTGCAGTTTGTCCGAAGAGCCACACTTAGTTCGGGTGTTCCATTTGCGCATACGAATGAATGGGTGGGCCCCCCATGGTTACTGTTGATGATGATGATGCATATAGGGCGAGGCCTGTATTGCCGGGGTGTTGCGTCCTGCGGGAGTTTTGCACACTTGCGCTGAGTATTCGGCTGCGTGGCTGGGACCTTATAGCTCAGTGGCTCCTAGGACAGGTTGTAGAGACGGTTTGGGTCGTGTCGAGCCAACCTGAGTTTTAGTTGGTGGCTTGAGTGTGTACGGGTACTGTAGCGCACCCTGCAGGGATGAATCTTCTCGAGAAGCCGTGTTGTCCGCGGTTATGTGACGACTTGGTGAAAGTGCTGGCTAACAAGTACTCAGACAACTTACACCTAATGATAAAAACTTGACTAGTAATATAGTATTACCTTCACCATAAAAATGAATGTCACCTTAATCAACAGTGTGAGTTTTCTTGGGTTGCTTCCTTAGTAGGGGGTAACACTGGATGGGTATTGTTTGGTGAGTAGTTATAGTTGGTTTTGTCGTGCTATCTTATCCCTTTCTTTTAGCCGGAAGTTGTAGCGCGTCTCTTTAGTTGTTAGTGCTGACCGCTGCCGCTTCTTTGCAATAACCCCCTCCTTCCGTTGTACCCAAAGTATATGTATCTTGTGATGATTGGTTACACTGGTATCTTGTGAGTATGGTTTATCCACTTGCCAGTACTTAACAGTACTGACCCATGAATCCTTTTCGTGGCTGCATATTCCACATTGCAGTCAACAGGTTTGAAGTCTGACGATGTTAGCTTGGGAACCCCTCCGGCTTGGCCTGGGCAGGGATTGGACGCCATCGGTTATCTTCAGGACTCTTAGTCCAATTTGTATCTTGTCCGTAGTCGGACACTATGTTGTTTCTTCCGCTGTTATTTGGATCTTTGTATTGTATCAGTTGTATCCTTGACTCGTTTGAGTCATCTTGTATATATCTTTTCTGTTGTTGTTGCGGAATATACGTGAACTGTTGTAATGTTATCACAAGTGGCAACCTGGAATCGGTTATTATGTGGATTTTGGCGGAAATGCTGAAATCTGCATAGTGCCCGATCTCGGGGCGTCACACTGTTGCATGGGATGAAGATGGCAATCGCATGTGGAGCCACCCGGTTGATGATCTATGGCGACTCTAATCTCATCGTGCAACATACAATGAAGGAGGGCGACGCTATCGCAGAAAATATGGTCGCCTACCGGGTAATTTACAATCTACTCGAAGGAAGTTTCAAAGGATGCGAACCAAAGCACATTGCGAGATCTAGCAACGAAGAAGCAGACAGGCTGGCAAACATGGGGTCCACAAACACACCCATACCGCCGGGAATATATTTCGAAAAGATGACCAAGCGTTCAGTCAAGGTCAAGAAAACTGCTGGAGCACCCACCGCATTGGAGACAGAGATCAGCCCGCAAATTGCTATCATCGAGCTCAGCTATGGCATCTCATGAAAAGTTTTTCTGGTCGAGCCAGTCTGGACGCAGAAATATCTCGACTACTTGTCCGCCAAACAACTCCCAGCAGACCATCGCGAGGCTCGACAAATAGTCAGACGCAGCAAATCGTTTCGGGTACTCAACGGCGAGTTATACAAGCAGAGCATCTCAGGCATACTGCAAAGATGCATAGGATCCGAAGATGGCAAGGTATTGCTACGAGACATACACCAAGGAGATTGTGGACATCACGCCAGCTGGAAACCAATCGTGGGAAAAGCTTTTCGAGCAGGATTTTACTGGCTTACAGCGGCCAGAGACGCAAAGGAATTGGTCGACAGGTGCAACGCTTGCCAGCGATTCACACCCAAACCACACGCTCCCGCTACGGAGTTGCATATGATACCTATTGCCTGGCCCTTTGCACAATGGAGGCTAGACATGGTAGGGCCATTACGCAAGTCTACACCTGGTGGATACACGCACTTGCTGGTGGCAGTCGACAAATTTACGAAGTGGATCGAAGCAATGCCAGTAACCTCGGCTAGCGCCCAATGCGCCGTCAAATTCCTCGATTCCATCGTATGTAGATTTGGCGTACCACACAACATCATCACCGACAATGGCAGCAACTTCACGGGAAAGGAGACACAACAATTCTGCGAAGAAAAGGGAATCATCTTCAAATTCGCTTCAGTGGCTCATCCGTAAACCAACGGTCAAGTCGAACGATCCAACGGATTAGTTTCGGCTGGCATCAAGAAACGACTACTCGATCGCCTACATCCAACAGCAGGACACTGGGAAGAAGAGCTATCCTCCGTGCTATGGAGCCTCCGCACAACTCCAAATCGATCCACAAATTACACACCATTTTTCATGGTATACGGGGCTGAAGCAGTCCTTCCCGGGGACGTCAGATTCAGCGCCCCACGAGTATTTGCTCACAGCGAAGAAACCTCTAACAGGGCACTCGCAGACGATATGGACGCACTCGACGAAATACGCGATATTGCACTCGCAAGATCCGCAGTATACCAACAGTCGTTGCGAAACTATCACAGTCGCCGAATACGCCACAGAGCCTTCACGGTGGGAGATTTGGTGCTACGGCTCAAGCAGAAAGAAGGACACAAGCTCGAACCACCATGGGAAGGACCCTTCATAATACACGAAGTTATCCCAGGTGGCGCCTATCTACTGAAGAACCCGACGACTGGTGGCATCTACTCCAACCCATGGAATGTTGCACACCTCCGCAAATTCTATCCCTAGATTTACCTTACTCATACAAATAAGGCTATACTAGCCATCTTGTAGCCCGAAACACATGGCTTCTCAGTCATTTCAATAAATATACATGGTTCTTCAACCATAGCTACTCGCAATCTCCATCCCTACGTGCTAAAAAACAGGTACACACCCCAAAATACACTGGGGCTACGCCTAAACTTAGCACAACAGGAATAATTTCATATACACAATGTTACAAACAAGGTAGACGCCTTAAAATTTTTTGAGCAACTATACAGGATGCATACATCCTATGATTACATATGGCGACGAGTGTTTTCCTCGGCTAAAACCCGATCCACCTCTTCCGAGGTCAATCGAATAATCTCCTCTGCGGCAGGCCAAACAACACTATAATGAGGGGACATGTCGATTCGACCAACAGGAAGCCTAGCCACACAGTTGAAATTCACCTCTGGATGCCACAATCGGACGAAGGAAAGCGCCACTACCGAGTCACAGATCATCTGATTACGGACACACTCGCGGATTTCTCCTTCTCGCTCGAAAGTTCTGAGGAGATGGCTCCAATCTTCTGGACCCTCTCCAACGGATAAAAAGCGGAGTTCACAGCAATCAAAATCTCGTGGAAGGAACTCACGAGCATCTTAGCCTGGATTACTCGATACTTCAAGGTAGCAAGCACAAAGCCTCGACTACGATCGGACCGAAAGTTATTTGCATGGAGTTTTGAACTACCGGCTTCGTAAAGAATATGGTTCTCCACCCACTGTTTGTCACTCCTGTCATCTGGCTGAACAACTGCAAAGAAAGGTACATAATCAAAGGAAGATAGAAGATACAGAAAGCTAGGGGGCTGAGATACTTACAGAGAAAATCCCTAGCGACAACCGCCAACTCATCCATCACAAACTGCTCACGTTCAATCGCAAGTTTTTGTTTGGACTTGGCCACATCCGCCACCCCGCGCAGAATCTTTAGTTTGCGCTCACCATCCGCAACACGGTCACGAAGGCCGGCAAAGGTGCCAACAATAGCAACAAGAGGATCTACTCGGGCAGTGGACCCACTCGAGGACTCCGCGAGAACTCCAGTTACCTGGAAAGATAAAGGACAGTTAAGGAATAAGACGCTCCATTCGAGAAATAACACCACCTATTCGACAGGTGCTCGGGGGCTACTCCCATCGGGAGAAACTCATGACAATTCAATCACAGGAAGCATCTCAAGATATCAAAACAACATTTCAATTAAAAGTAGAATACGGGAATACATCCCAAGGTTCATTACATCAAAAGCACAAACTACGGAGAAACTATCCTAAGGAGCTGCAGATGTGCTGCCACTCGCAGCAGTGTGCCCCCTGCGACTAGCACGGGCGAGCAAATCGGACAACTTCCGGGCAAGCACTCCAGCTGGATCGCCAAAAGAACGAAGCGCTACCTTTTTTCCCGTAGTAGCGTCGACAGGAAGGTTCGAGTACGCCTCCTCTAAGCCTGCGACTCCGTGCGCCATTGCAAACTGGATAGCAGTCTTCGCCCCGGACTCTGACTGAGCAACCGAGTAGGCATCGAGGAGATTGCCCTCCAGAAAGACCTTCATAAGATCACTCGGCATGGGCGGAACCGCGGCGTCGACCAGAAAACGCCCATGAAGCTGCGTCAACACTCGAGTAGCATCGCTAATCAGGGTGCGAGCCCCGTTAGAATGATGTCGAAGTTGAGCGCAGGAATCTGTCAAGGCGTCCACTCGTTGAACCCCGAGAAGCTCAACAGCGACACCAAGAAGACCTGTAGAAAGATAAGTCAAAATCCAAAGAACATACCAGCCAGTCGAAAAAATAAAGGATAAGTGCAACTCACCTGCAAAACTTTGGGCCAAGGGACGAAGGAAATCAACAAGATCGTTATCCTGCTTCGTGCCAATTTCTTCCAATTTTCTTAGGGCGTCCTGGGCATCCGCAAGCTTTCCCTCAAAGTCAGTCGACTGCTTACGAGAGGATTCAAGCTCCTGTCGAGCAGTTTCCAACTGAGCCTCCAGGACGCCTACCCGAGTGACAACAGTCATCTTTTCGGCCTTCAACACGTCGGTTTGAGCTGCATAGCAACAAGTTTGAAACCCAAAGGAATTTATGTGAACGGAAAGATGAGATAGAAAGAGTCAATAAATTTACCTCGAAGAAGCTCGTTTTCCGAGACAAGTCGATCGCGATCCGCCCGAAGGTTCACGCATTCTGTCTCGGCCGAGATAACGCGACGGCCAACGGCCACAAGGGAGTCAAGAAGGGACTACAAAAACATGAAGATGAAAAAGTCAAAGAGGAGAAGATTGAGCCTATACACTATTGCAAACATTCGAGTATAGCCTCGGGGGCTACTCCCATCGGGAGCACTGTCGTGCACCCGATAAAATGAAGAAAAAAGAGAGAGCTGGTTTTTGAGCCTATAGCCAATCGTACACGATTAACTACAGCCTCGGGGGCTACTCCCATCGGGAGCACTGCCGTGCACCCGATAAGAAATCCAAACAGACAAAGTGCAATATGGAGAAGAAAACAACAAGATTTACCTGGCCTTGAGCTATGGAGAGAGGATTCGCCGAGCTACCCGACACTTCTTTCGGATTCGAAGCCCCAACAACAAAGCTGGGGATCCTATATTCCGTAGCCACCGTTGTGGGGGCTGCACTCGGTGAATTCTGAACGGTGCCAGTAGTCGGGGTCTAACCCGCAGCAGCAACTCTTTTCCTCTTTTCAAGAGGAAGGGAAGAGACGAACCGGCTAGGGCTGATATATTGGAGACTGTCATGAAGAAAAACAATTTGTCACACGAAACAAAAGGGAACATTCGACTGGAACAAGAAAGCAAGAACCTACTCGTCGTCGTCATCATCCAACATATCCACGTTCCAGGCGGTATGGATCTTTGTCAAAGAAGGAGAAGGGGCACGCGCACTTAACGGAGTCACGATGAGAGGCTCCTTTTCAGGCGACTCCTTACCCAAGGAGTTATCCTTGGAGGTGGCTTCATCGTTCTCCGCTCGACGGCGTTTGCGGAGGAGGAGGTCGCTACCCGATTCTTCCGCGTCATCCGAGGAATCGTGCTCGGAACTCGAATCGGCTTCGGCAACGCTGGTGTCGGCTGGGGCATCCAGATTGCTCGCCAACAAGTCCGAGACCTCCTCACCGGAGACTGGCGGGTAGCAGTTGACCACCGCTAAACTCTTTAAAAACGAAGACATAAGAAGAAAAGGAAGAAGAATTTCAGTCAACGAAAAACTTTCGAGCCAGAAAGAGACAGAAGACGAAGAAAACTCGGACTTACTTCGGGAGGTGGAGGCCTTGATGCCTCAAAAGCCGCGACAGGGCAATCGGGGAAGGCCTCGCCCACTTTCAAGCTGGTGATAGCCGCAATCTTCTTCTCGAATTCAACATTCGAGAGTTCTTCTCGGCTCACGCGGCTGGGGTCTTCAGCTCCCTGATACTCCCACATCGTGGAGGGCCTCTCCTGCAGGGGTTGGATCCCGCATTTGAGGAATACGCTCGCCAGGTGCAGGCCATTCAGCGCAACTCATGCGGTTTGGTCACGGAGAGCTGCCACCTTGGCGAGTAGCAGGGTGACAATCCGGTTTTCTTCAACCGAAAGTTTGTGCGCCCAGGACTTCCGCCTCTTCAGAACAGCGAACGGGTGGAACTCGTGGACTCCACCCGCGCTGTTGTCGATGACGTAGAACCATTTCTTTCGCCATCCTTGGGCGGAGTCAATGAAGTGCATCAGGAAATAGCCGCTATCCGACTTCGCCTGTATTCCAAAGCCACCGGTGCGCAGCGGCTCCCTGAGCTCAGTCTCTACTCGCGATCTCTCGCGGAAGACACGCGCCTTGAAGATGGCTTTCCAAAGGCCCCAATGAGGGCGAATGCCCAGGAAGCACTCGCAAAGAACAATGAAGCACGAGATGTGCTGCACTACGTTTGGAGACAAGTCGTGGAGCTGTATGCCATAGACATACAACAGCGCCACGAGGAAAGGATGGAGGGGGAAGGAGAGCCCGCGCGAAACGTGATCCGCGAAGATCACGCGTTCGTTCGCACGGGGATTGGGTACCTCCTCTTTTTTGCCGAGGCGCATCCGGTTGTCGGCTTCTGGAGGCAGCAACCCCTCTCTCTGCATCTCCTTGATGCTCTTGTTCGTTGTATTGGGCGAGCGCCAGTCGCCTGAGCGCGGAGCAGGCGGCGCGGGAACTTCCTCCGTCGCCCTTGACGAAGAAACAGCGGCACCGCGCTTCTTGCCTCTTTCCATGGATGCTGGTGCGAGCTCGCAGAGAAAGGGCTAAGAACGAGGAAGACGAAGGCTGGAGAAATGACGGGAAATTTTCACCGTTTACCTAAGGGCCACCTTTATACACGGAGCCGCCCGATCCTAGCCGTTCGTCGAGCCACGTGGCATCCATCGCAGCTGACGCGTGTGAAGATGACACGAAAGGGCGGCGGAAGTTGTTTCGTGCCACGATCCCAACAGTGGATCGTGCGCAATTACTGCGCGCAGTTCGCGTAAAAACCGGAAACGACGTCTCGTTTTCGGTCAAAAAGCTGACAAGGTGGGTCGGCGCCTCTGTTATCGCTCCGCCACGTCCCATCGGGAGGATAAAGTGCGCCGTGACGTCATGGCGCACATCATCAAACTGGAAATTTATTCGAATAAAAGACCCAAAACACGAAATAAACTTCGTATGGGCAGATCAGGACGCGGAAACTCATTCGCAAAAGCTCCAAACACGAAATAACTTCGTACGGACAAATTATGACGTGAAAATTCTTTCACGTAAAGCAAGACCCTAGACACGAAAACTCTTTCGTATGGGTATAAAGATTCCAGACACGAAAATTCTTTCGTATGGACAAAAAAGGTTGATTTTCTCACTCGAGAAATCACAGACCTAAAACGTCGCGGGTGCGCGGATCCTGCCACTCCATCACACGATGTCTACACATCACAAACCTGGATTTTTCAGCCGACTAGGCACATCCGGATGCCATATTCTCTCGAATATGAAGGTAAGACCCAAAAGATCTCTCTTGAGGGCCTGGAATCGCACTCAAGCTGCGTCCTCCGGTAAAATTCCGTGTCAACAACATGAAGAAAAATCCTAGCGGACGCGCCAGGTACCCCTATAGGTTAAGTTCGACTCGGTAAGACCTCTACGGCCCAGTCGCAATGATCACCTCATCGGGTTCGAGTCGGAGGTCTCGAATCTGTGTAGGCCAGAACTGTTTTTTCCCTAGTTGCAATTAATTGGCCTTGATCTTTCGGGAGAGCCAAGCTACTGCGCCACATCCTTCTGCAAAAATAGCCAAAAACACAGGCACTTTCATCACTCGATACTCGGGTAATAAATTCATCACACAGGATATACACCCTCCGAATGGAAAACGACTATAATGGTCATCCGAAAGAAAGCAAGATGAAAAATCTGAGCGTCTACCCGACTAGAAAAATCCCAATCGAGCAAACGCTCGGGGGCTACTGACGAAGGGATGAATCTTGGACCCGGCGAATAAGGATACCTGGTCCTAGGCCCAAGACTGAAGCCCGAGACGGGAAGCCTTTGGACTACTCTAGAAGGTCCAGTTGAAGCCCACCCGTAATGCCTTGCGGGATAAAATAGGAAACTTGTAACCGACATAGGTTTAGAGTTCGAGTCCTCCCCGAGTACGGTTAGGGACCTGGCCACCTATATAAGGCCAGGAGAGCCACCGGGAGAGGACCAAGCAATACCGCATCACCAAGCCTTGAGCTTGAGATCGTACTCTCGACTTGAGCAATCCCCATTGTAACCGATCTATTCGATAATACAGATCGACAGAGGTAGAAGTAAGGGTTTTACCTCTACGAGGGCCCCGAACCTGGGTAAATCGTGTCCCCTATCTAGCTGACGATTGTCACCAGCGCCTACACGTTCTCCTAATCGAAACCCTATGGGATCAACCGAGGGACTTGTTGAGATGCAGATTCGACAGCCGGCTTCCCACGCAGACCCAGCCACTAGCCACCGCCAGAAGAACCAGGGCCGCCGCCCCGGCGTCCGTGCTCCGCCGTCCGCGCCAGCCGTCCAGGGCCGACCCACGCATCTGGCCGGAGGCCTCCCGCCGCGTTTGTGCTGAGGAGGCGAGGACCCGCCGGCCGCCGTCCACCACGCGTAGGGTTGTGCCCCCGGTGGGTTCCTCCGACGGCGGCGGGTGGAAGGGAAGGAGGGGGTGTGGGGGCGGCGGCGGCCAGGGTTACGCACGGGCCGCCCCCTGGGAGCGACGCGTGCCTGGTGGTGGAAGGAAAGGAGGTGGGTCATATGTAAATAAAGTAAGATAGATTTATTGATAACTATTGTACTTGTTGGCTATATGTTGACTATACATGACATGACAATTTGTTATAGCCGGCTCTACTGTTGAGCTTTGCTCTTAGCCCCGCACAAGGACATCACCGCATCAGCTTCGCTTTGGTTCTTTGTTCAAAATCCTGCAAGAGATCCCAAGGAGTTATTATCGGGAAGAACGCCCGGTAGCACTAGCAGGGCCATCAATGCTTATTCCTCGGTGCACATGGCGCAGCAGTTCGTTGGCGCGGAGAAAATATCTATACTACATGATCTACAAGGTTTGCAGATATACATACATATAATAAAAAAATGATGAATTGATAAACAGTTATAGGACGTGAGAAGCCAGCT
This sequence comes from Alopecurus myosuroides, assembly GCA_028641055.1. Lineage (NCBI taxonomy): Eukaryota > Viridiplantae > Streptophyta > Magnoliopsida > Poales > Poaceae > Alopecurus > Alopecurus myosuroides. The sequence goes on along the minus strand of CM054057.1, from coordinate 309,440,150 downwards.
TTTGCGGTCAAGATGGCGACCAAGCCGCACTTGTACACACGGAACAAAACGAAGTGGAGGAGAACAGAGTCAGAGTCGGAGGGATCAACGGGGAGGTTGTCGGTCGGTCAGCATCGTGCTCGCACGTTTACAGCAAGGACCGGGCGACGGGGCCGATCGAGTTGAACCACGCACCGCCTCCGCATCCTGACCCGTTCAACCCGACACCACCACATGCCGCACCTTTCGATATCGACCTCCGCTTAACACACGCTTACACACTGTCGGATCGGAGACTACGACTAAATCCACAAAAATCTCGCAAGTTAAACCGTTGTGATGGAAGTCATGTCATCTCATCTCATCTCCATTACCCATCACCTACCGTATTTTTTTTTGACAAAAATGGCCCCTTGATAAAACTGATGTTGAATCTGGCATCTTCGTGAAACTATTTCCATATCTGACCCCTCGGTTCGGCGTCAATGCAAATGGAGCCGGCGTTGTGAAGTTCGGGGCCAACATCGTTTGACATTTAGAACAGTCAACGTAGGTCGGCTCCAACGTAAATGGCGCATATAAAATGAGATATGGGTATTGTTGTGCGTAAGCTGCACTTATTTTTCTGTGTTGATTCAATACTCGGTACACGGTTTTATAGAGGTACAGAGGGAGAGAGACTCACGCACACACACACTAGCTGAATCCGTTTCAGATCCTAGAGACTAGGAAGCACGTCGATCATGCATGCATGGATAAGTACAAGTGCGGTGGACTTGGTCTATAGTCTAACACCCCCCCGCAGTATCAACGGGAGGGGACTGAACGGTGAGACTAGAACGAAATTCAGCAAAAAACAACATTTGGTAAGCCCTTCGTGAATATGTCTGCATATTGTAACGAAGTGGGAACATGAAGAACACGCACTTCACCAACCTGGACCTTGTCTCGGACGAAATGGATGTCGATCTCGATGTGATTAGTGCGCCTGTGATGCACGGGATTAACAAACAAATACATAGCAGAAACATTATCACAGTACACCACAGTGGACTTGGTGATGGGGCGATGCAACTCCTGCAGCAAATGACGAATCCAACAGCTCTCAGCAACCACATGAGCAACGACACGGTACTCCGCTTCTGCACTCGACCGTGACACAGTTTGTTGGCGTTTGGAAGACCAGGAAATGAGATTATCTCCGATAAAGACACAAAAACCCGAAGTGGAACAACGCGTGTCAGGGCACCCGGCCCAATCGGCATCGGAATAGGTTGTGAGAGAGGAGGTGGAAGAAGGTGAGATGTGAGTGCCGAGTTCAAGAGTCCCTTTGATACAACGGAGAATGCGTTTAACCATATTAAGATGGGACAAACGAGGAGCGTGCATGAATAAACACGCTTGCTGCACGGCATAGGAAATGTCCGGTCGTGTCAGCGTGAGGTATTGAAGGGCACCGGTGAGACTACGGTAGTGAGTGGGGTCATCGAGGAGATCGCCTGCGTGGATGGAGAGCTTGGAACCGGAGTCAACATGGGTTTGGACGGGCTGACAATCATCCATGCCAGCACGGTGGAGCACGTCAAGGGCGTACTGGCGCTGAGATAGATGAAGGCGTGGTTATCCCGTGTGACAGAGATGTCTAGAAAATGACTAAGAGGACCGAGATCGGTCATAGAGAATTCAATGCTAAGGGTGGAAATAGTGTGACGAAGGAAAGGCTCGGTGGAGGCTGTGAGGACAATATCATCAACGTAGAGAAGGAGGTAGGTTGTGGCATGGGGAGAGTGGAAGATGAACAGAGATGTGTCGGATTTAGAGGGAACGAAACCTATGGAGGAGATAAAAGTGGCAAACCGAGTGAACCATGCGCGGGGAGCCTGTTTGAGGCCATATAGAGATTTACGAAGAAGACATACATGATTTGGCATGTTTGGGTCTTCAAACCCACGGGGCTGTTGACAAAAGACAGTTTCAGAGAGGGTACCGGGGAGGAAAGCGTTTTTGATGTCTAACTGATGAATAGGCCAGTTGGAGGAGACATCACTCGAAAGAACAATGCGAATTGTTCTGGGTTTAACGACAGGTGAAAAGGTCTCATCGTAGTCTATGCCGTGTTCTTGGGAGAATCCACAAACTACCCATCGGGCTTTGTAACGGGCTAGGGTGCCATCGGAGTGAAACTTGTGATGGGAGACCCATTTACCCGAGACAACATTAGAACCGGCAGGACGGGGAACGAGATCCCATGTGGAGTTCTCGAGCAGGGCCACGAATTCTGATCGCATAGCAGCAGACCAGTTGGGGTCGTTGAGAGCAGTGCGATAGTTGGAGGGAATAGGAGATGGTGGGGAGACGACATAGAGGTTCATGAGCCGGAAGGGCGGAAAATGCCGTGTTTTGCACGTGTGGTAATCGAGTGAGTGGGCGTAGCATGTGGAGCGTGGGTTTTGGATGGCGCGGGTGGTGGATGCTATGGGGGACTGGTTGTTGGAGGAGTAGATGGAGGGCTACGGTGTTGTGTAGACGGGAGCGCGTGGGGTGGGGTGGTCTCTGCCACGGCAGAATAAGCGGGTGAATGTGCTGCCGCGGTGGAAGAAACGGAAGGATTCTCTGCCGGGGCAGGGAAAGCGGGAGAATGCGCTGCCGGGGCAGGGAAAACGGTGTGTTGTGCTGTCGTGACAGAAGTTTGGTGAGGGATAGGAACAAAGGGTGGACGTGGTGTGTCTTCGTGATCAGGGTCATGAGCAAAATCATAGTCGTGAGGGGAAGGGGTGAGCTCATCGGCGAAGGGAAAGACGCCCTCATCGAAGGTGACGTGTCGGCTAGTGTAGACATGGCCTTTGGAGCGATCAAGACACCGGTACCCTTTGTGTTCGGGTGTGTATCCGATGAACACACAAGGGATGGAGCGGGGTGCTAGTTTGTGGGGGGTTGTGGGTAGCACATTAGGGAAGCAAAGGCAGCCGTAGACGAGCAAGTGTCCGTAGGAGGGTGCCGTGGAGAAAAGTGCTTTGTGAGGAGTGGCGTAGGTTGAGGGGTTTGGAGGGACGGATATTCAGAAGATGTGTTGCGGTGTGCAACGCTTATGCCCAATAGTTTGGCGGCATGGATGCGTGGAGAAGAATGGTGCTGAGGACATCGTTGGTTGTGCGGATGGCACGTTCTGCCTTGCCATTTTGAGCAGATGTGTAGGGGTAAGAGAATCACAGAAAGGTTCCATGTGGGGCAAGGAAGAGACGGTTATTGTGATTGTCAAATTCCTTACCGTTGTCACATCGGATGGTCTCAATAGTGCGATGAAAGTGCTTTTGCACAAAGGCGTGAAAGTTGGCTAAGATAGAATGCACGTCAGATTTTGGTTTATTGGGATAAGTCCACATGAATTGTGTAAAATCATCAATGATAAGGAGGTAATATTTAAAACCAGAGAGGCTCAAAAAAGGAGCTGTCCAGAGATCACAATCAACAATTTGAAACGCAGCGGAAGTGGTACTAGTTGAAAGAGAAAATGGTAACCTAACATGTTTGCCTAGCTGACAAGAGCGACATAGACCGGGCCTTTTATTACAAGAAAAATGGGAAAACGCGTCGAGGATCCTGGATGCCCGAGTCGGTGATGCCACAATTCCGAAGAGGTGGTGGTGAGGGCGACGGGGGCAGTAGACGTGGTCGACGAGGGTTGCGCCGGTGAGAAGAGTGGATAGAGGTCCCCCTCATTGTTGCATCTGAGAAGAACCGCCCGCATGTGAAGATCCTTCACAGAGACACCGAAAGGGTCAAACTCCATGGATAATTGATTGTCAGTGGTAAAACGTCGAACATAAAGAAGATTGTGCACAATATTCGGTGTGACAAGAACATTTTGCATGTGTAGGGGCCGATGAGGAGAATGTATAGAGGAGTGACCGAGATGTGATATGGGAAGGGTGCTTCCATTGCCAACAATGACGGGTTCCATATTAAAAACGGGTCGAGGGCGAGCGAGGTTACCTGGAGTCGCGGAGAGATGTGCAGATGCGCCAGAGTCGGCAACCCATGGATCGGAGCGAGCGCCCTGCAGCGAGAGGTCCGTGAGGGCACCAATCAGGGCAGACTGCTCGAAGGAGTGGCCGTCAGAGGTGGAGGGTCCGGGATGGTGCGCGGCGTAGTCCTGGGGCGGCGCGGTGAAGTGGTGACCGTACTAAGGCACCGGCGGGGGCATCAGTGGAGGGGCGCCGTAGTAGGGTGACTGGACGACGGAGGGCGGCGCAACGTACGGAGCCCCGCCGTAGGGGTCGGGTTGGAGCGCGGCGAACGCCTACTGTTGAGGGCGCGGAGCGACGCCGAGGAGACCCGGCGGCACCGAAAAGCGCGGCGTGGCGTAGCCGGCCGGCCACGCCTGAACGTAGCCAGTCCAGGGACGCTGATCTGCGTGCTGGGACGTGCCCGCGCCCGGCGGGGTGTAGCCGGTGTGGTTCGTGAACCTCTTTCGCTTGGTGCGCCCCTGGTTTGGCGAGGACGAGGAAGGAGTGTCGTAGTGGCCGGCGCCGCCATGGAACGAGGGAGGGCGGGGGCCGCCACCGCCACCAGGTCCACCGGGCCCGCCGGGACCGTAGCCGCCACCGGCGCCTGCACCGCGTCCAAGGGCGATGAGGGCGGACTGCGAGGCGACGCACTCTTCCGCACGCGTCTGCATCTCATCCATCAGAAGAAGATTGCATGCGTCGTTGAAGGAGTACGTGCCCTCTTGGAGGATCTTGGCCGCCATCTGGTGTCGCCCGTGGAGGCCGCAGGTGAGCACCGTGATCAGCGCGTTGTCGGAGACGGGTTGATCGACGTCGCACAGGGTGTCCGCAATGGTGCAGATGCGGGAGCAGTACTGCGCGATGGAGAGGTTCCCTTGGCGCTGGTCGTGGAGATCGGTGGTGAGGTGAACAGCGCGGGCGTGCTTGTTGTTGAGGAAGATCGCCTCGAGGGCGACGTAGAGTTGGCGCGCCGATTGGCCTGGGGGGAGGATCATGGCGCCGAGCTCGCAGGAGATGGACCCATGGATCCATCACTTGAGGATGATCTCCACCGTACGCCACTCGCGATCGCGGACCACGGGCGCATCGTCTTGCAGAAGATGAGGGAGGGCGTCGTACTCGTCGACGGCCAGCTCCATCTGGTATCGCCACTGGGAGTAGGACCCAGTGGAGAGCTCGAGGCAATCCGGAATGATGTTCCTGATGTTGATGTCGTGCATCTGGATAGAGGGGGTGATGTCAGGAGGAGCAGGGAAGGGGATAGAAACCTGATTGAGTGCCTGCTGGAAAGCCGCTGTGTCAAGGGGCGAGGAAGAGGTCGTCGTGGCAGCGGTAGTGGTGATGGCCGGGCCGGTGAGCGCGTCGGAGACGGTCGGCATGGTGCCTGCGCCCAGGTTCGCCATAGGATCGAGATCTATACTGATACCGTGTAAAACGAGATATGGGTATTGTTGTGTGTAAGCTGCAATTGTTTTTCTATGTTGATTTAATAATCGGTACAAAGGTTTTATAGAGTTACAAGAGGGAGAGAGACTCACGCACACACACTAACTGAATCTGTTTTAGATCCTAGAGCCTAGAAAGCACGTCGATCATGCATGCATGGATAAGTACAAATGCGGTGGACTTGGTCTATAGTCTAACAGCGCCGACCTACGTCGGCTCCAACGCAAACGGCCCCAACCTATGTTTTTCGTGATTTTGATGGTCGCCGAGCTACACAACGTCGGCTTTATCCTCGTTGGCGCCGAACTAAGGGCCAAATCTGAAAATAGTTTTACAGTGAGGCTAGATTCAACATTAGCTTTGTCAAAGGACAATTTTGACAAAAAAATACTCACCTACCCAACTAAAGTTGTTTCTCGACCATTTTTAGTTGCTGCTGAAAGATGCCCTGCTGGTGCAGCGATGAGCCTCCTGGTTATCAAGATTATTCTTTGTGGGGAGGCCATGTGCTAAGGACTCTTGAATGGTTGCTGTTGCTAGTAAACATCCCTGAGCAGTGAGATCATGCTCCCAGCCTCAAATATCTTATTCAACGACATACCCCCACCTTATCCTAGTGCTGTCAGGTAATGCCATCTGTTCAGAATCTACAGGGTATTTGCTCTATCGCTACAAGTAAAATCCAGGGTATTGCACTGTCGCTACTACATCAGAGATTCGCCAACCTACCAGTCCAACACATACTCATTTCCATGTACTATCTCAGTTGATGGGACAGAGGATGAACATGCAAATGAAATGCTTAATTTTGACCACATATGATAAGCATGATTAACTGTGCCAAACCAAGCAACAAACCGTCGGACTCGTCCATCCATTCGTCGACGAACCAGGTTCACACCGTCATTCTCATGTTCAAACTTCACATCGCAGTTCACCGCACTTCTCACCAGGCATGGAAATCATACCATGTCAAACAAAAATCTTTCGCTCGCCGACACGAATCAAGACACCCGTACTTACAAGGCGTTTTTTATCTCTCATTTTTCACACGGTACTCAACTGCTCATGATCGCGTTACCTGGAGGCCGATGCACGGGAGCCAGCACCGGCGTCATCCCAGGCGACGGAGTTGGTCGCCGGCGCGCGGGCAGAGGGAGGAGCTGTTGTGCAGCAGGATGAGCTTGAGCCCCCTGGCGGCCTCCACGGGCCTCCTGGCTTCACGGTGGTGGTGGCTGTTGTAGTAGTTCTCCGCCAGGGCGGCCTCGTCCAGGCGCGACCACGCCGCCCCCCTAGGAGCGCTCGCCGACCACATGAACCTGCCAGAGCAAGGGTTCATGAGCGTCTCCCGGAACTCCTTGGCTCCCTCGCACAGCAGGCCCTGAAGAGAAACCAAACCGAAACACCAAATCAGTCCAGCTAGAAACCTGCAGCACGCTGAGAATGTCTTTTGACAGGGAGGGGTGCAGAGATTCAGGGATGAAAGCAATGCCACACGGTACCTCTGACATGGCTTTGACCTTGAGGGCGACGCTGTTGGACAGGATGACCATGTTCTGGCTGCCTCTCAGCTTGTTGAAGACGAGGGCGCATTCGAGCACACGGTCTTCGGCCTTCGGCGAAGCGATGTCCGTGAAGCCTCTCGGGGAGAAGATCTCGGTGAAGCCTCTTGGGGAGAAGAGGGCCAACATCGAGTTGAAGGTTGTGCCCGCAGCAGCGGCTTCTCTTTCTTCACCGTGACGTCGCGTTTCCGTAGGAGTTGCAGGTGGGGTTGGTGCTACTGGCAGCATCTCGGATGGACTCTGCACGTGGATCCACCAGCTCTCGTTCGCCATGCAATCCTCGATCCATTCGAGTATGGAGGTGGCCTTTGTTGATCTCTTGAACAGGCCCTCCCGCTGTTTCATGCAATCCAGCTCCCTCATCACTGGCAAGACGTAAAACAGAGTTTCGGTGGATGAGAATAGCACAGCATGCAGATGCAGTCACTTCAATTAAATATTTACGAGCTACAAGTTTCAGTGCAAAAATAACAAGCTGGAAGTATGGGGGCACATTGCACAGAACTGAGCAATTGAGTACAAAAGGCTACATGCACCTATTCATCATAATAAGATGTCAACAATTGGAAGTTACAGAAGCACAGCTCTTTGGTTAAGAACCATCATCGCATGCGATCATTGTTGCAAATGGGTATTAAGATGTAAAAGCAGTATTGTTTAGTGGTTACCAGCTTTGAGAATGGAACATGATAATTCAGTAATAACAAGTCTCGGTCAGATAAGGAATTAGAACATATGTTCGTTTCAAAAAAAATAAAAAAATAATTCGTTTCAAAAAAGAATATATGTGGCGATGGAAACATGCTGTACACAAAAATAAGCACATTTTTCCTTTTGTTCAGCATAATCGCTGAGGACCACAGATCCGATCGCCTTAAAAGAAACTTCACGGAATAAGAACATCATATAGCATGACAGATAGAACAATTACTATGTATTGTTCTTAACTTACCAATCCTTGGTATGATCAGATGAGTTCCTTTTATTCCTTTTAGTAGCATTATAGACTTCATTGATTCGTCATCAAGAAGACAATCAGTATCAGCCACCATGGTCCAGAACTTCATCCCTTCACCAACCCTATCAGATTCTTGGTTCTTGTGCTGTTCTCTAGGCACTATACACCATCAAAATGGTCTCGTATCAGAATCCATATCAAAAGCAAAAAATATACAAACTGGAAATTCAAAATACAATCGTTATGATTACTTACTGGAAAACTATTGAGTTCATCTTCCAACCTGATTGAGAAATCAGCTGTTCTAGCATTAGCCTGGGCACAATCAAATGAGCTGGTCGGTCTCAAGGGAGAATCTGAGAGAAGAGTCTGGAAAGGGAGCCTGTCTTCCACCCTTTTCTTTGTGATTGCACTTTCAATCCTTGCACGGTTTTCAGACATATCCCTTGCTTTCTGAGCTAAAGAAGATACTGGTGTAGAGTTCTCCTTGTCTGAGCAGAAGGCCTCTTGATCTTGACAATCGTTATGATTACTTACTGGAGAACTGTTCAGTTCATCTTCCAACCTGATTGAGAAATCAGCTGTTCTAGCATTAGCCTGTGTACAATCAAATGAGCTGGTTGGTCTCAAGGGAGAATCTGAGAGAAGAGTCTGGAAAGGGAGCCTGTCTTCCACCCTTTTCATTGTGATTGCACTTTCAATCCTTGCACGGTTTTCAGACATATCCCTTGTTTTCTGAGCTACAGAAGATACTGGTGTAGAGTTCTCCTTGTCAGAGCAGAAGGCCTCTTGATCTTGATCTGCATCCACTTGGAAGAGGTTCTTTGGAAGACACCTTCTCGCTTTCATATCTCCTGTAGATATAGGTGTCAAATTCTCCTTGTCTGAATAGAAAACTTCATCATCTACTGTGTGGAAACGTTGGGACTTTGAAGATAGATCATTGCATTTCCGTTTATCGATGCTCCTGTTTGGAGTGTATTCTGCCGACACTGAACTATCCATCCTTGAGCCAAGAACCTCCCTGCCAATGGACTTGAGACCTCTGAGGCAGATGTCACATTCTCTTTGTCTGGAAAGATGCCTCGTTGCCTCACAGGGGAGATGGCATCATACTCTGATGAAATTTCTCTGTGTTCCCCTTGATTGACGCTCCTGTTTGAAGCGTATTCTGCTGACACCGAACTGTCCATCCTTGAGCCAAGAACCATACCAACAATGGACTTGAGATCCCTGAAGGCAGGTGTCGCATTCTCGTCAGGAAAGAGGTCTTCTTGTTCATCATACTCTGATGAAAATTCACTGCGTTCCCCTTGATGGATGCTCCTGTTTAACACCGAACTGTCCATCATCCTTGGGCCAAGAAACTTAGCAGCTATGGGCTTGAGATCCCTGGAGGCAGGTGCCACATTCTCGCCAGGAAAGAGGTCTCCTTGTTTCGCAGGGGAGATAGCAGCATTATAATTTCCAGAATCCAGCACTGAGTTTTCCTTGTCTAGAATGATGTCATTTTTTAAATCTTGATCAGACATGAGCAGAAACTCTGTCTCAACTGACATTAACGGAAAAAGATTCTCGGATGTAAGTTCATTTGACTTCATCTTCTTTCCAATGTTCAGCACAGAGTTTTCACTATCTGAAAACTTGTCATGTTCCAAATTCAGAGGGGAAATCGAATCCATCAACTCTTGGGAACTGGTAGGCTTCAAAATTAGCTGACTCCTCTCTATTATTATGTTGCCTGAGACAAGAGGGGTGGTGTTCTCCTTGTCCATTGGACTGCCCTCTTCGTTTTCTTCAGTTGCTCTTCCTTCTATATCCAAGTTGTCAAATATGCTCCCAAAAATAATGCCTTCAAACTCACAATCCTCTGCAACAATCTTATTCTTGGAAATTTTCTCCTTGTTTGCGAGACCTCCATCCAATTTAAGATCGGATTTTTCAGAGAAAATGCCATGGTGCTCTGTTTCCTTAGTAAAATTCAGAATGGAGGTTTCTTTATCTGAATGCTCCAGATTCAGTGGGATTGGTACTTCTTGATTCCCCTTCATGGTAATAATGTCCAAGACATGAGGGTTCATGTGGTTCTTTTCTGGTGCAATCACGTTTTCCTTTTCTTCAGCTTCTCTGACATCAGAATTGTTGAACAGAACCATGCAGGCTGCACATTCACCCTTGCAGTTTTGAGCGCATACAAGATTCTCATATTGGGCTTCTTCTTTCTGATAGCTGTAGCTCAAAGTTCTGCTTCTCCTTCCTGTGTCAATGCGAAGAGATTTGACTGACTTTAACTTGGCCCTCCGGGACATGGTGCCTGAAGCATTCTGTTTATCTGGTTGTACTGGTGTTCTGGCTGCCTGTATTGTGGAAGAGCGAACAGATTCTGTAAATGAATTCTCACTAACAATTTGTTCCTCTACCACTCCTCTGTTCTCATAGCAATGTGAGAGTGAATATTCTTCCAGAGAGTTGGAATGGGCAGATTCAGGCAATGGTGGCGCCGAGGGGGTCACTTTAGCACAAAGTTCAGTTTGTTCTGACACTACTTGACGTCTTGTCTCCTGTGAATTATACAAGACAGTTAGAACTGTACATAAGTACCAAAATAAATTATGTGAAGACCAACACAAAATTAAAGGGGGGAAATCAAGCAGTAGAACTCAGGTCAACATGTAGCATCCTCAAAAGAAAAATCAACACACACAAAGATACTGGGGAATACAACACATAAAGATACTAGGGAATATGGAATATATGAGCGTAAAATAATGCTGTAAACAAATCGGGATACTGAAAGAGTTTGCAGAATTTGAAGTGGATAGATATTATATTATTAACTCACCACACAGTTTTATATCAAAAGAAGCATATGGTAAATATCAGGAAAACAACAAGTATTGTTAACCAAGGAAAATAAACCATGTATTTGCGTTATTCTACACGAATATTAGTTGGATGTACATAGTTGATCAATTATTAGTTGCTCTCAGTTCTGTCATGCGCTCAACACAAGATACGTGGCATAGCATTCGGACTAATAGAAAATTCAATATTGTCAAAGACTTCTTAGCATAAGCTGAGAACCATATATATCCCATAAAAAGATCGCCCATAAGAAAATCATTCAGCAAACTAATTAAAAAAAAACTGAAATCAGTGGAAATTTTGACTAATGTACAAAAACAATCTATATGTATCTATGCAATACATGAATGTGGACTCCACAGGATTAACTAACTTGCGCTGACTGCCAGAGCACTCAGGCTAGTTCGGAGTCAATTTTCATTACAACTTACAACGTGATAATATTAAATTCCGTACTGGCCAGAATACCAGAAGGCATGGCACATAAAAGTTGCTTACTGGTCATAATAATTTTAAAGCATCTTTACATTGCCACTGGAAGCTTACTCAAACTAAGTACTAGAATTCAAGAAGGACAAGGCACATCAAAACTTGTTAATCAGTCATTATATGTAACCAACTTGATGCTTTAAGCAACGGGGAACATAGCAGTAATTCAATTGCTGAAATATTCAGTTACAGAGTTGGATCCTAAATTTGAATATAAAGCATTTCAGAAAGCGATTAAACACAAAATGGATTGAAAGAAGGGATATTAACTCTAAGATAAGCGAAAGAGAATGACTATAAACTAACAGAATATCAATCATTGCAAATGTTACCTCATCCAAATTAACCAATCTAACAACATTATAACACAGTGCCTATCAAGATTTTGGCACAGCAGCCGCAACGTCAGTGGCTGTATGAGTTGTATGCAACAATGCTCAGCTAAAGGGCACGATCGATTGGTACCAATACCAAATCCACAGACATGAAATGCAACTCAAGTTTAATCAAAGGTTTCCAATATTAGCCTTTTGGGATCAAACCTGATGAGTTTCCGTGTCCATTAGCTCCCTCTGAGTAGATACCAACTGATTGCATGCCTCCTGTAATTTCATCGAACAGTTAGACCCCAACCAACATAACCAAAATAATTACAGATTTTGTGCTGAGTAAAGAGAATTATCGACCTGATGAGTGTGGAACTCCTCCTTGTCCTCCTCGACAAGTGGTGGCAGCAGATCTTCCATCTCAAATGCCTCGCTGAGGGAAAGCCAGTGAAGTCGGTACTCCCTCTTTGAGGCCCCAAGCCGCAGTGTATCACCGGCCACCAGTTCCACCACCGTGTTTGGTGGGATCCTTTGGCCCGAGACCCATGTCCCATGCACTGTATCAATCAAAGACCAACCATGGGTTAGTAGTATGTAATTCTGCATCATTTTTTTAAATCAAAACTGCAAGCATATTCGCTAATCATCGCAGGACCGTGTGAATATGAAGATGACAAGGTAGATAAAATCCGCACAATATCGAGCATATCGAGAGCAAATCCAAATGGATCGGCGAGATAAACTCCCCAAATATATCAGTCTACACGAATCGAGTCACCCTCACCCAAACAAAACCCTAGGGTTCGCGTAAACCCACGCACGCGCGCGGATCGCGAACGGCACACGCGCACGCAGAGAGTGGGGAGAGACGGAGAGAGTTTACACAGGGGAAGCCGAGATCTCAGTACCGGAGGAGAGGTCGATGACGGTGATCCGGCGCTGGCGCCGCTTGCAGCGGACCTCGAGGTGGCGGCGGCTGACGCTGGGGTGGTCGACGAGGACGTGGCAGTCGGGGTGACGCCCGAACAGTACCGGCGGATCCTCCTCGTCCGGATCCCCATCTCCGCCGCGCCGCACCTCCTCCGTCGGTGGCCCGTTGAGGAAGATGTGCTTCAGCACGACGCCGCCCTTGGCCACCGCAAACACCGCGATCGGAGCCTCCGTCCCCGCGTCCGCGGCCTCCGCCGTCGTTGTCGCCATGCCTGCGCGTGGGGGACTAGGCTGGTTGGGTGCGCAGGCGAGGAGGAGATGATGATGACGCTGTCCTCTCTCTGTCTGAAATGCTTCTGAAATGGGGGAATTCGAAATCTGGAGGAGACGTTGGAGCCGGCCGGATTTGAGAAGGTTGGGAATTGCAACGGCTAAATACGAGTAGTACTACGAAGATCTTTTCTTTTGGACTTTTATTCGAAAAACTGGAAGGCGCATCTGCGTCACTACGCCTGTCCCCGCGCCGTTAACCGGGCCGAATGGCTCGGCCCAATCTTTCCAAAATTTCCTTTTCTCCAAACACAAGGGAAAAAAAATAATTGTTACTCCCTCCGATCCATAAACCCTAAACACAATAGTCTAAGTTGAATATAGAGAGTATTATTCCACTAAACAACTAATTGTTGCCTTTCTTCACTAAAAAAACTAATTGTTGCCTTTCGCTATTTATTTTTTATGTTTGCCTTTCACGCATTTTTTTGTGTGTAGACACTCTCTAGACCTTTATTCTTCTATCACACCACCTATACAATCTACTTGGATGCTTGTTACAAGGAAGCTTAGGAGGTGAAGACATACAGCAATTGAGACGGAAAGGATTTTTCTCACTAAATCTCTACTATAGAGTCTTATTTGGTTCACAGGGAGAATGGAGGATCCCGACATGAGATTCCACGGGCTAATTGAGCCTGGGGAAAACTAACTGCACATTTGGAGGCCACCGTGGGAGAGGGATCCCTTATTGGGCCGCGTGCATGAATTTAAATTTTCCGCCTTACGCAACACACATGATCTACTATGAGGGTAAAGACAAAGATAGATCTGAATCGTTACCCACACGAAGCGTGGAACGAGTGTTGATGACGATGTCAGTAATGCCTCATGAAGAGTCCCATGGCTAAGCCTAGCGGTGGGACTGTTGTTGTCTTCCGGTATCCAGCCTTCCGGGTCTAGCCTTCCGGATCCAGACTCTGGATACAACAGAGTGGGGGTCTCACGTGTTCCCCTCTAAGAGTTCTCACACATACGTTCGTCATAGTCCTACGGCGCTTCGCCGTTCATAACTAGGATCCATATGTGCACATTGAGGTGGAGAGATCTCAACACATGGGAGAGAGACGGAGAGAGATTAGAGCTAGATCTAATCGAAAGAGGACCCCTATGAACCAATTAGAGGGGCTCCAATTCAATTAGAGGGGGTCTGATTAGAGGCTCTAATTCTACTAGAGAGAATAGGAATGATGCATCAATTGTGTGTTCTCTCAATGAGAGAAGGGGCATGTTTATATAGTGGGAGGAGGAGGGGACTTGCCTTGGGGGCTAAGTCAGTTGGGGGTCATAGTTGGCCGCACCCCTCGCCCTTGTACAATTTGGATTGGACTCTCCCAATTGGGGAGTCCTTTCCCTTTAGGACTCCTCCTCCCTTTTTATTTTTCCCTTTAATTTTGAGCCTCCATTTCTTTTGCCAAAATCAATTATGGAAAGTTCCGGGGTTGGTGTTGCGCCTTTCTTAGTGGCCCTAGGGCCCACTCGGAAGCCACCCAATAATTGGGTGCAACCCAAGGACATTTTTGCCCCCCTTGGGCACATCCCCTCTTCCCATGTAACACCCGGGGGTTTTCCCCCAAAATAAATAAAAAATTGTTTGTTTTCTTTTTTTTCGCATCATGGCATCATGCATTGCATTTTTTTTAACCCTTAAAAATTGTTTTCTCTCAATGCTAATTTAATTGTCAACTCAACATATTTTTTTGGGATTGCTTTCTCAATCTTCACATGACTTATAAGTAAATCTCTGTTTTATTCAAATTATTGTACCCACATTGTTTTCCTAATTAAAACCCTCACTAGAATCTCTCTCTCAATAATTTCTGGAAAACAAAAAAAAAAACAAAAGTTCTAGGGAGAGGCTAGGCCCACGGCCCAACCTTTTCCCCCAGCCCACCACCACCTAAGCCCAGCAGCCCAACGAGGTCGTCTTCCTCGTACGGACGCACCGAAAGGGGGAGATGTCGCTGTCAACCCCCCCACCGAGCCCTCACCTGCTCCCTCCCCTACAAATCCCCTCTCTTCCCCCCTCCAAACCCTAGCCGCTCGCCCTATCCCTCTCCTTCCTCCTCCAGCCGCCGATCCCCTTCTCCTCTTCCTCCCCTGTATCTGCTCCCTCTGAAACCTCTCTGAAAACCAAGAAAAAGACCGGAGTTCCTCCTCCGATCAGCGCCGCCTCCGACCCCGCCGAGCACGAACGACGACACCGCGCCCCTCCCGGTGAGCCGCCCTTTCGATTCCCGTTATTTCCCGGCTCGTTTGCATCATGTGCTCCCTCCGATCAGCTGCTCCATTCCCGCCAAACCTTCGTTGTTCCGCAGCCAACGTACAGACAGAAAACTGTCTGCAGTTTCGTCAGTGCATACTGCACGAAATTTGCCTTATGTTGCCTCAGCACGGCATCCTACCACAAGTCGACGCCCAACCCAGTGGCAAGGACGCTGCGCGCGCTTCCGCGAGGGCAGTAGGTCGAGTCCCCGCGGCCGCACCTTTATTTTCTCTGAATTTTGGTTCGCTTCCTGTTGACGAATGTGAAAAAGTGACATGCACCCTGAATCGACAACAGCAGCAGATCAGCCCAATGGCCTGGGCCCTTGTCTTGCCACTCGAGAGTCCCGAGTTCGAATCCCCCCCAGGCAGAAAAAGCCCCCCTTTTTATTTTTCTGCTGTTTTTTTCTTTTCTGCCCGAAATTCAGGAACCCAGATCTGAGGCATTACTTCTAAAATCCATATAAAATTAAATACTGCTCCAATTTGAATGATTCAAAATCTTGTGGATTCATAATCTTGAGAACTTTCTATTAATGCCAAGTTTGCAATATGTTTCTGTAACAATTTCTGCACCAAATAATTAATTACTGAAAATGCAATAAAAAGTGGAAACTTTGGAATTTCATAACTTTAGTTCTACTCATCCAATTTAAGCAAACTTGGGCTCTAAAAATTTTTCTTAACAAACTCTACACATTGGTATTTTATTTGGGCACAATTGAATTAATTTTGAACATGTTTTCCTCTGTTTACTAAAAAGGGCAGAATAAAACTATTTATGGAAAATTGCATAATAAATTCAATAATAACCCAAAAATTATGTTTGATAGCTCAAAATGTTCAGCGAAACATTTGCTACATGTTTTCAACCTTTTCAATGCAATTTGTTTCTGTTTTGGATAAATAAAACTAATGCAATTGCTTAATGCTTTAATTAAACCATTTAAATGGTGAAATTCATAACTTGCTCAATTAAATTCCAATTTCAACAAACAAAATATGTTTTCCACTCAAAATGAAACCACCTTTCTGTTTATCAACTTGGTTTTGCATTTTGGGCAATTAAAATTCATGTTATTTAATAATCCTTAAATTGGTTAATTAAATGGCATAAGTAATAACTTTTAAATGGTTGCTCCAAATTAAATACTCAAAACATGAATTTCATCCAAAATCACATGCCACACTTGAATATCAACTTTGTTTCCTGGTTTGCCATATTTAAATTGAATAATTGTTCCATCTCTTATTTAATGCAATTAAGTTGGTAATGTGCTTAACTAAATCATTTGAAATTGTTTTCCAACAAATAAAATATGTTTTCATACCAGAAAAATGCACTTAATCTGTTCATGCCATTCATATCTCTGGTTGCATCTTATCTTGTGCATTCTAGATCTTGTTATGCATGTTCATCTATATGACAACATATGGAATGTGTGGGCTAATTAATCCCAACTGTTGCCCCTTCCATTTAAATTGCCTAACTCATCTACTCTATTGTTGCCATGCTAAATAACAATTAAATTGTTGGTTAGATAAACAACTTGAACCAATTCCTATTTCTCCGGACTCCGGTTCCGATTAAATTGCTTAAGTTGTTTTCCCTGTTGTATCTTGCCATGTCATGCATATAAAATAGGATCATGCTGGATCTTTTGCCGTAGTAGTAATTGTTGCATCCGGTGTTTGTTCGAGGTTCGTTGCTTCTTCCCGGATAGGACGTTGAGATGATGTGAGCAACGACAAGTTCTTCGGATGTACCTCTACTTGCTGGATTCCAGGCAAGTATACTCACTTGCTGCCAAATGGCTGCCTTTCATCATTTGTTACCGATTCTTTCCGTTGCCTTTATTCTAGCCTTGATTCGATGCTTGTGTCTCGATCCTATTATATGTTTACCCTGCAGCCATGATATAGCCTTTCCCTTCCACTTCCTATTAACTGTTGCTTGTTTACCTCGTTGGCCATCGTGTCGTAGTTGCATGCTTAGTGTTGTTTGCGCTCAAGTCTTGTTGTCCTTTGTCGTATCACCTGTTTAGTTGATAGTTGGGTTTCAATTCAATCAACAACCTGTTAATGTTTTGGGTAATAATAATTGGATGTTAAGGCACCGGTAGGAGGCCCGGGTTAGGGTTTTGGAGCCTGCTGGTGTCGAATCTAGGAAAAGGGTCTTGTCTACTGATCCATGATGAGCGTGCTCACCGCATCCGGGAGGTAGTATGGGACCCCCCTCGACTTAGACCTGATCTGCAGCTTGTCCGAAGAGCCACACTTAGTTCGGGTGTTCCATTTGCTCCTTGCATAATGGGTTGATCACCCATGGTTACTGATGATGATGATGATGCATATAGGGCGAGGCCTGCAGTGTCGGGGTGTTGTGTCCTGCGGGAGTTTTGCACACCTGCGCTGAGTATTCGGCTGCGTGGCTGGGACCTTATAGCTCCGTGGCTCCTAGGATGAGTTGTAGAGATGGTTTGGGTCGTGTCAAGCCAACCTGAGTTTTAGTTGGTGGCGTGAGTGTGTACGGGTACTGGAGCACACCCTGCAGGGATAAATCTTCTCGAGAAGCCGTGTTTTCCGCGGTTATGGATTACTTGGTGAAAGTGCTGGCTAACAAGTACTCAGACAACTTACACCTAATGATAATAACTTGACTAGTAGTAGTCTTATTGACACAATAAGTTGAACATCATTAATCCAACAGTGTGAGTTATCCTTGGGTTGCTTCCTTAGTAGGGGGTGACATTGGATGGGTATTGTTTGGTGAGTAGTCGTAGTTGGTTACGATACGCTATCTTATCCCCCTCTTTTAGCCGGATGTTGTAGTGAGTCTCCGTAGTTGGTTAGTGCAGCCCGTTGCCGCTTATTTGCAATAATCCCTTCCTTTCCGTTGATCCCAAAGTATTTGTATCTTGTGATGACTGGCTACGCCGGTATCTTGTGAGTATGGTTTATCCACTTGCCAGTACTTAACCGTACTGACCCACGAATCCTTTTTCGTGGCTGCATATTCAATATTGCAGTCAACAGGTTTGAAGTCTGACGACGTTAGCTTGGGAATCCCTCCGGCTTGGCCTGGGCAGGGATTGGACGCTCTCGGTTATCTTCAGGACTCTTAGTCCAATTTGTATCTTGTCCGTAGTCGGACGCTATGTTGTTTCTTCCGCTGTTTTTTTGGATCTTTGTATTGTATCAGTTGTATCCTTGACTCGTTTGAGTCTTCTTGTATATATCTGTGCTGTTGTTGTTGTGGATTATTCGTGAACTGTTGTAATGTTATCAGACGTGGCAACCTGGAATCGGGTATTATGTGGATTTTGGCGGGAATGCTGAAATCTGCATAGTGCCCGATCCCGGGGCGTCACATCCCATATCTAATTTTCTTCGAAACTCTTCTGGAACCCTATAAAACTCTTAAGATAAAAGCATCGACCTTATCCACTAATGTCATAAACATATTTTAGACATCGAGACATCCCGTGTCCTTTGTAATCTCTCTAAGTATTAATTCTATCACGACGAAATTATTCGGATGATACCCGCTCTCTTCTTCGGCCATCCAATGTGAACAACTGACTTTGACTCCATAAATGTGTGACCCCTACAGGTTCGATAACTAGTAGACATGATTGGAAAACCATTTTCCTAATCAAGAATCAACAGTGGGACAGTGGACGTCCATATTGATTCCTACAAGATATACGATGAAACTATGTTGAACATGCTGGTTATTAAGTAAGTTCCCATTACTTCGCGATATCAATCAATACCTCAAGACGAGATGAATGATAAGACCATGATTAAACTTTTTAATCACTATATCACATTATTCTTGATGTACGATATGATTCTTTATACTTGTTAATGTGTTATAGTATCACCATGAAAAATGGCATGCCTTTGTGTGCGTGGACTTATTAACATATACCATTACACCGAGTGGATATTGGATGTATCTCTCTATTGACTAGAGGAGTAATTCCCAGTCTTGAACTATCACGATGAAATAAACACCTTCGAGAATACCTAGAATAGTCTTTTTGATCACCCAGTTTACGGTGTGATACTTATCTACACCAAAGCAAACTTTCCACCGAACACCACCGTATGTTCTCATGGTCAAGGGAACCAAACAAAATAACCGTCATGTTATGATACTATTTATAGCAATGCTAAAAACAAATCTCCTAGTATCTCAACTACTTGGGTCTACCTAGCCACAATGTTGAAACAAAATATGCTCCCATTAATATTGACATAATAAATGTCTATGACCAGGAAAACGTGGTCATCTAATAGTGGCGTGTTTATGTATCTACATGTGCGTATGGGTTTTCTCCGAATCTCACATTTAGTGAACACAATAATTATAGCATAAAACATCAACCTCATCGTCGAAATTGGTATGATGACAACTCGCCTCCTTCACCACCTCCTCGACATCAACAAGGATGCGATGAAACTCTTCAACAACACCCTCGATGCCCGGAACTTTGTCAACATCACCCACAACCTCCTCCAAACGACGCTAATGACTATGGTCTACATGACTTTGTGGAAGGTGCTCGCCCACATCGAAGGCATCCAAGGCATAATGCGCGTCGCCACCATAATGACCGCGAAGATCAAGACTTTCCTCACCACCGTAATCATGAGCAAGATCGTCCTCAACACCGTCTCCATGAACAATACTATCCTGAACACAATGAGCATAATGATAGTGAACGCCGAGAAGCAAGACTTCATCATCGACAAGAGGCTCCTCATGGAAATAGGAGACACCCTCCTCCACAAGGTCGTCAAGAACATGATGATATATACACATATGCTCATTCTCTACCTATATATGATAAAGACCTCAATGAGAATGACCGTCGTTCAATGAAGACAACAACATGAGCACCACTCGAGTCAATGTCCCTAAGTTACATGGAGACTCCTACCCGGATGTTTACCTCTCTTGGGATCTCAAAGTTGACAACATCTTTTGCACTCACAACTTTAGTGATAAGAAAAAGGTAGCAATGGCTTCTCTTGAATTGGAAGGTTATTCCCTCTTGTGGTGGGAACAAGTACAATCCCAAAGGATAGCCGACCGCTTGCCTCCTCTCAACACTTGGAATGCGACGAGAGAATTCATGCATGCACGATTCGTACCTCCTCACTAAAAGAAAGATTTACTCAAGAGGCTACAAGAGCTCAAGCAAGGATTGAAAACGGTTGATGAGTACTACAAGGAAATGGAAATCGCCATGACTAGAGGAAAGGTAACGAAACTTCAAGACTACACAATGGCTCGTTTCCTCAGTGGACTCACTCACTACATCAAAAGAATTCTGGAGTTTCAACCGTATGACAATATTGTTGGCCTTGTCCATCAATTTATCAAGGCCGAGCGCCAACTATTCGATGATCTCAAGTATTCGAAGCAAAAGGCCTATTTCGCCTCTAAGTCTTCAACCTCAATGTTTCCAATGGCTCAAGCATCTACACCAAGTGACTACAAAGGTAATACAAGAGCTCCAAATGCAACAACCAAGCCCCCTCAACAATTCAAGAAGCAAGTTCCTACAACCACCAACACAAGTGCTCATCAACTCAAGTCTAGCTTAATAACTTGCTTCAAATATGGTGGTAATGGACACAAATACTTTGAATGCTCAAACAAGATGATCATGATTGTCAGCCAAGATGGTGAACGTGACTCAATGAGTGAAGATGAGTACAATGATATGCACCAAACTGTTGCCAACCCCTTGGATGAAGAACAACATGAGGACGAAAACGTCTATTGTGATAAGGAAAAAAGCCCATCCTTGGTGGTTACATGAGTGCTAATAACATCCCAACAAGAAGAGCAAGATCAACGGTGCAACCTCTTCCGAATAAGAGCCGGAATAAATGGGAAGTACATCAAGGTCATCATCAATGGTGGAAGTTGCCATAAACTTGCTAGCAAAGAGCTTTGTGACAAGTTTGAAGGGGTCGTTGCATAGAAAACAAAAGATTTCCTACGCGAGAGACACTCGAAAGGCCAAGATCTAATCTGGGAGACGAAGTGCAACGGGAAAAGAGAGGGTTAAGGAGAACACATACCCTCGAAGACACAAAGCATTACGAGATCAAATCTCGTTGTTGGCATAGTCGTACTCACACTGATCCCGATAGCGAGAAGATGTGCACCGCAATCCGGCGGTGCCTCCGTGATCGGTCACACGTACGGTTGATGACGACCTCCGTTCCCTCGATCCAGCGGGGAGGCGGAAGTAGAGGATCCCTCGGAACTCCAGCAGCACGACGGAGTGGTGGTGAAGAAGAACCCCACGGTCAGGGCTTCGCCAAGCCGGAGACCATGGAATGGAGCAGCGGGTGGAGGGAAAAGCAAGTAGGCAAGTGTGTGGAGAAGAGGAGCTCTCACCCTTCTTTTATAGGGGAGGCAGCCCAAGAGGGGGGTGCGGCCAGCCATGGGGTGCCCCCACCTCTTCCCTCTTCATGTGAGTGGAAGCCCCACTCACACCCACTCATACTCCCTTAATTTTCCACTTGGAAAATCCAAAGGTTTTCTTTAATAAATAAATAACACATTTTTATTTCTTTATTTATATTTGTTAATTCCATTAACAAACATTTTCATATAGAACCTCAAATTATTCATTAATTATATTAAAAACCATTCGAAGAAAAACCCCTTGAACTATTTATTTTTCCCTGAAATAATTTCGGTGCTGCCCAAAATATTCTTCGATATTTCGTATCCTCTCAAACGCGTCATGGAACCTTAAGTGTGTCACCCTACGGTTCGCGAATAAGATAGACATGATTGAGACTCCTCTCCGATCAATAATCAACAGCGGGATCTGGAGATCCGTGATGACTCCTATATATTCAACAATGACTCTCGTGATCGTGTGAACCAACAACGTCGTGAACTATTCCCTTTATCTCACGATATTTTACTTGTCCGAGATTCGATCATTGGTATCAACCATACCTTGTTCAATCTCGTTACCGACAAGTACTCTTTTCTCGTTCCCGTGATATAACATCCTTGTGATCATATCACGTGCTTGCAAGCGGTTTCGATGTGATATCACCGAGAGGGCCCAGAGTATATCTCTCCGTCATTTGGATGGAAAGATCCCACTCTTGATCCATGATCCTCAAATAATACTTTCCAAATACTTAACGACACCTTTATAGTCACCCTGTTATGGTGCGACGTTTGATGACATCAAAGCATCGTTCTGGTATCAGTGATTGACATGATCTCATGGTCTAAGGAATAAGTTACTTCGTATGTTTGATATAACAATGTAAAATTAATGACTTGATCGCATTGCTATATTCACTTTGGGTATATGTTCATCCCATCAATCTTCTAATGACATGACCCCGTTATTAACAACATCCAATGTTCATGATCAAGAAACCTTGATCATCTATTAATCAACGAGCTAGTTAAAAGAGAGGCTTTACTAGGAACCATTGTTTGTTTATTAAGCACACATATATCAACGTTTCCGGTTAATACAATTCTAGCATGAGAAATAAACATTCATCATAAACAAGGAATAAGATAATAACCATTTTATTATTGCCTCTCGGGCATATTCCCTTCAGTCTCCCACTTGCACTAGAGTTAATAATCTAGTCTGTAAGCACTTAACACATATGGCGTTCCAGTGTTATTACCATGCTTCACATTTGGTAAACATCATAAAAAAGATCTAAAATGTTAAGGTCCTATTGTATTTGCATGTTCTTTGCGTCTACACGCACTACTCATTCTCTAATGAGATGGCTTTGTACATATATGGTCAATCGGTGAAACCTTAATTCCTCAGCTTAAACCGATGTCACTAACATTGTGAAAATGTAGCTTCATAGTGTTAGCATTCCTGAAAATTCACCAAGTTCAATAAAGAACTCCTTGACACAAAATACGCTTATTATCAGTTGTCAACACAACGATATACTTCAGCCTTTTGTTGTAGTATCTATCACAATATTTTAATTTTGAAACTCTTTCAAATCCAGCATGGAACTTTCTTCCAGCCTATTGTGCTACCCTTCATCACATATTTTAATTGAGATAAAAATCCTTGAATAAATGACAAGACTATTAGTGTAACATATTACAACTAACATTTTGTCATTACTACATAGGAAAACATACCCTTATTATTTCTAAAATGACACAAGGATCTCTCCCACTGTTGTCTAATCATCATATGAATTATCCTGCTATAACATTTTATAGCATAGGACTTATCTGGTTGTGTACATAGCATGGAAACATGACTTAGAAATCTCAATTTCAATGATGCTCATCATGTGTCAAAACACTTGAATCTTGCTTAATTATTTTCCATGTGACAAGAACTCCTTATTGTCATTTCGATATTGACTTACTTCAATATTTCATCTATATAATTTGGCTTGAATCATATCAGGTGCTTCAATCCATATTTTATAGATATCGATGCCCAATATCTTCTAAGCCTTTCATAAATATGAATTTCTTAACCGTGTTAATTTAAACTACATATTTTCCAATCAACCATATGTCATCTACATAAAGTATTGGAAATATGTCATAGCGCTCCCACTTAATTTCTTGTAACTCTATGAGCATCTTTATCGTTCATGATGGAATCAAACTTGTTTGATAACTTCATTAAGGTAAAGATTTCAACTTAGTTATGCTCACTTCAACTATTGAAGTGTGCATACCTTTCTAGCAACCTTTTGAATTTTACAAAACTCTCATACTGTGTCAAGTACACATCTTTGATCAAACTTCCTCGAGAGGAGAGTTGGTTTTGTTATTCAACTGCCATATCATAATATGTAACTTTTGCTAGAACTATCCGCAAAGACTAAAACATTACTACGGAAGATCAAAATCTTGTGACACAAATTTTTACGTGGAAACCCTTGCGGGGGATAAACCGACGCACGAGGGCGTAATTTATTATAATGGAGTAGTAATGCAATTTAGGTATACCCTAGAAGTTTCTCCTTACATTTCTAGATGCAAAGTCATCAACGATGGAATCAATTTCAATATCATCCAATAACTTCTTCTTGGTGCATAGAGTTGCCAGACTATTTAGTCTCTCTTGTGAAATTGTAGATCTCAAATACTTCTATAATTTCAATAAGTAATGTTACGAAGTAATAGGCACACGAAAAATTTCTTTTATCTTCATTTAAAGGAACATTGATATTTTCTTCTCTAATAGGCCCTTTCTCCACTAATATGTCCCTTGATTTATTATCAAGATTAGCCTAATTTGTCGGGTCATAAATATCCACATGAACTGGGTTCTTGTCAAAACTAGCAGATTCTATAGGAGAGGAATTAAATATGTGCTCATTGTCAGTCACATTGTCATCATCCGCGTGATTTCAACATTGTATTTTGTATGGATCTAATCTTCGGGATTAACTTTTACTTTGTTCTTACACAAGGACTAGTGCCAATTTATCTGGATTTGTAGAAGTTCTCGTGTTACTCTTCAAAAATTTGTTCATATATCCTCTCTACGAGTCTACCAATTTTTTTGTCTTGTTCTCTTATTTTTCTTTTCGCACTCCCAGATAGAGGCTTCTTCATACTGATCCTACAAATAAAATAATAATTAGTACTCCTTCCTTCCCAAAAAGGATGCCTTAACTCTTAAGTTTGTCCAAATTTGCACGTATCTATACACTAAAACATGTCTAGATACATGCAAATTTGGACAAAATTGAGACATCCTTTTTGGGACGGAGGTGAAAGTGAAAACACACTTAAATCATCTTGTTTTGATTGCTTGTTAACAACACACGTATCCTCAAGTGTGTTTATGTTTTCAGGGACTATTAATCATATTTGCTTTGGTGGTAATGAGTTACAAAAATGGGCAAAGATCAAGGTGGAACTTATGATGGAATTTCTTCTAGGCCCGAGTCTCCGGTCTCCCGGACTGGAGTCTCCAGTATGAAGTTTATTCGAGGATCAAATGTGTGTTGAGTGCCTGGTGTAACCCGCTGTATATCTTGTGAAGGAACAACGCTGAACTTCTAGTGTCACTCGCTGGACTATGTCCAGAGATTTGCCGGAGATAATCCGGAGTCTCCGGACTAACTTGCACTTGTGCTGCACGCTCCTCCTCAGACATTCTCTGCACTACGTCAAGACTCAAGCAATGGTAGCACCGGAGTCTCCGGGCTGGTTGCTACTTTGAAGAAACAGAAGCTGGATGGTGTGGTGTCTCCCGCTGGAGCCACACCGTAGACTAACCGGAATCTGTACGGAGTCTCCGGTCTGAAGCCTGGCAAAAAAATCTCAGACCGGAGTCTCCGAACTTTACACCGGAGTCTCCAGTGTGACTTTGACAGAATCGTCTCCAATGGCTCCAAAATTTATGAGGGGTATCAATACCCCCTCCCCTTCACCTACCTCCAGCTAATTTGGTTGTCCCTAATAGATCTCACCATTGCTAGAGCTCACCCACCTTGCTAGATCTCCCAATCCTTCCACCCAAAAGTGTTGATCTTCAGAGGATTGAAGGAGAAGGCCCCGATCTACGTCTTCACCAATCAGATTTAATTTCCCCCTCGTTTGCTTGAGGGGAACTAGTCTAGGGTTTCCTCTTGTGGAGAACCTAGACATCTTGTCTCTCTTGATGATTCTTGTGATTGTTGGGAGCCCCCAATTTGGTTGTGGGTGTGTGCCCCAAACTTGTTTGTAAAGGACTCGATTCCCGCCTCAAAGGGGGTCAATAGTGGAAGGCGGACTAGGCCTTTGTGGCGGGGTTCATCGGAGAATAGGGTGAGGCCTTTGTGGCGTTGAGTAGGCCTTTGTGGAGAAACTCACACCCCTCCAACGAGATGTACTCCATTAACAAGGAGGAACTTAGGAATACACTGTGTCTCCGCATGCTTCCGACTTCGGTTATCTCGTTCCCTTTCCTTTACCTTACTTGTATTGTATTTATTGTTGTTCTTGTCATATATGCAAATTCACCTAATTTGCATCATCTAGAGAATTTACCTTTGTGTCAAGCCTAATATTGAAGAAAAATTAAAATTGGTCGTAGCACCTATTCACCCCTCCTCTAGGTGCCCATACTATCCGGTCAACTGGTATCAGAGCCTCGGCTCCTTTATAGGGCTTAACCTCCTAAGAGTTTAGTATGGCCGATGCACCGGAGGTCACCGATTCCGTAGTGCATTGTCTCTGTGGATGATCTCAATGAGTTAAAAAATTCATCGACCTCATCCATGGAGAGAAAAACGATGAATTGTGAACACTCATGTTGAAATTCATGAAAGCCAAGGAATCGGATACCTCCACTTCATCTCCTCCAGATGAAGTTCCGGAGGGCGCCGAGAAGGGGAAGAATGGTGATCCACCTAAAGATGCTTCCACTAAGGACTCCGCCGATAAGGGTAAGGAAGGAAAAGGAGAATTCCACTGCGTCGAAGGACACTATTCTCCCAATCCTCCCGTCCCACATCCTCATGTAATTCCTAGAGGCGAACCTCCTCTAATTTATGCACATTCTTTTGGTGAGTGGCAATATTACATGGAAACTCACTTGAACTCTTCTTGTATTGAACTTTGGAGGGTCACTCGAGATGGATACAAGCCACATGACTCCAATAACTTGACAAGAAGAGAAGCCATATATTGTCAACTCAACTAAAATGCCTTTTCCATCATTCAAAAAGCCGTAGGTCCAAACCACATGCCTCAACTTCAACAATATTCCACCGCTAAGGAAACATGTGACGCTCTTGTCGTCGTGTTTGTGGGCAATGAGAGTATGCAAAGGAATAGGTATGATGCCTTGAGCAATGAGGCCGAAGGGTTCTATATGCATGATGGTGAGATCCATGAAGACATGTACCGGAGGCTCAAGACTCTTGCCACCAGATTCAACAATGTTTGTGCCAAGTACATTGATGATGCTTGGATCAAGAGGAAGTACATGATTGCTCTTATGCCTTTTGAGCCCACGAACTTGAAGATCATTTAAAGAAGACATGACTTTGCCTCCTTGACCTCAACCCAAGTGATGCAAGAAGTGTGCTCCTATCAAGTGCAAACCAAAAATTCTCTTGACAACCGTGCTAGAGCCCTAGGAATGCACAAAGGAGCATCGGTTGCTCTAGAGGATAAGGTTGTGTCAAGGGAGGCTGAGTATGAAGAAGATTTCTTTGAGTACTTGGCTCCATTGAAGGATCAAGAATATGACCCCGTTCTCAAAGATGTCATTGCTCTTACCGTGCAAAAGTTTTGGAAGAATCCATCCAAGGCCAAGGCATATGTTGAGGAGAAGACCAAGTCTCGCTATGGCAATTAAGGGACTCAAAGGGTGAGGTCTTGCTTCAATTGTCAAGATAAGCACCACTTCATTGCGGAGTGTCTCTATGAGAATAGAGAATATCATGGTGGAAAGCTCATTCGCAAGGACAAGTCTAAGGTTCCTTACAAGAAACCTCACTTCAAGAAGAAACCTTTCAACAAGAAGTCCCCCACCAAGTTTGTGCTTGTGGCTCAAGAGGAGTATGATTCCGGAAGTGATGAAGAAGAAGAAACCACAAGTGAAGTGGCCGCTCTTGCCATTGCTACAACTCCATCGTCTTCATCACTGTTTGAATCCCCCAATGAGAATCTTCCTCAACCCAATGAAAAGTGCTTCATGGCTAAGGCCCTAGAGGTATCACCTTCTCCAAACTATGAGACTCCAAATGAATTGATGAACCATGCTAGTCTTAGAGTAGAAGATGAAATTGTCTCTTTGGAACGTTTTATGTCTAACATGCAAGGAGAGACCAAGAAGTACTGTTATCACCTCATGAGCCAATTGGGAGAGGCCCATGAAGCTCTTGAGAAGAAAGGTGAGATTGAAAGAAGGGATGCGGATGAGATAGCATCTCTCTCCATGACTCTTGAGGAAGAGCATAATGGTAGAGTTTCTCTTGAAGATGAACTTGAATCTATTGAAGAGTCACATAATGAAAATGTTGCTAATATCACTAAAGAACTTGACCTTTCTATTTCTAAATATAAAAAGTCTAAAAAGGATAAGGTTGAGTTTGGGGTTGGTCATGAGAAACTAACCGAGGAGTTTGAGAATCTCACCAAGGCTCACGAGGCCTTGTAGAGTGAACACTCTATCCTCAAAGAGTTACATGAACAATTTCAAACTCAACTTAATCAATTCAACACGACTAACACTTCTACTTATTCTTGTGATCATGCAAATATTATTGAGGAAAATGCTAGGTTGAAGGATGAGCTAGCAAGGCTCAAGGGCAAGAGCCCTCAAGTTGATAAGGTTGTGGCCTCAAGCCCACAAGTGGTTGTTGATAGACCACAAATGAGTGCTCCTAGGACACAAGTTGGCAAGCAAGGTCTTGGCTATGTTACCAAGAAGAATAAGAAGAACAACAACAAGAAAAACAAGAAAAAGGCCAACAATGGTGCTCCGGGTGGTATTGTCATTAGGGACAACACTACTCGTAGCATTCCCGCACAAGCCAACAATGTTGCCTCGAGTGGTGGTGTCATGAGGGACAACACTACTCGTAGCATCTCCGCGGGAACTAACAATCCACACCATTTCTTATATGTTGATCATTATGGTGTTGTGCAAGCTAAATATGTTGGCCCTATTGAAGGTTTCATTTACTATACTATTTGGGTTCCAAAGACCCTTGTTGCTAACATGAGGGGACCCTCCAAGGGTCCTAATTCTAGTCAATGATATCTTGTAGGACTATGCTTCCGGTGGATCTAAATGGATAATTTATAGTGGATGCACCATTCATATGACCGGAAATAAAGAACTTGTGACAGAATTGCGCCCAAATGATATTGATGCAACCGTCACCTATGGAGACAAGTCCATGTCTAAGGTATCGGGTTTTGGAAAGGTTGTGATTTCTCTTGATGTCACTATCGTGGACGTCATGCTTGTTGAATCCCTTTGTTTAAATTTAATTTCAGTTCGTTATCTTAGGAAGATGGGTTTCTCCGTCTTCTTTGATGAAAACATTGTGGTCCTTTTGAGGAGCAAGACTCTTGATGTCGCATACATGGGACATGTTGAAAATGAGTTGTTTGTGGTAGACTTTTTGAAGTCCGCCAACTCTCAATCGATGTGTCTTTTCGGAAAGGCAACATGAGAACTTTGCAAAGT
This sequence comes from Alopecurus myosuroides, assembly GCA_028641055.1. NCBI lineage: Eukaryota > Viridiplantae > Streptophyta > Magnoliopsida > Poales > Poaceae > Alopecurus > Alopecurus myosuroides. The sequence goes on along the minus strand of CM054057.1, from coordinate 309,410,789 downwards.
CTTCACAAAGGTGGCCTTATCCTCAGACTAAAATAAAATGTTTCATTTTCCAAAGATCGCGTCTGTAGGTTGTGTGTTGAAGGAAATATGCATGATATTCCCCACAAGGCCAATACTATTATCTCATCAAAGAATATCTTGGAGCTTCTCCATGTTGATCTCTTTCGCGTCGTGCCCGAGGAAAGTCTTGGTGGCAAGAAGTATTGCTTGGTGATTGTTGATGATTATTCAAGATACACTTGGGTTTATTTCTTAAAGTGAAAGAGTGAGACCCAACAAACTATCATCGACTTCTGCAACCAAGTGCACATCAACACAATGTCCTAATCATGCCTATTAGGAGTGACAATGGCTCGTAGTTCAAGAACTACGCTTTGAATGAATTCCTTAGTGATGAGGGTATTCTGCATCAATATTCCGCCACTTACACTCCTCAATAAAATGGTGTTGCCGAAAGGAAGAATCAAACTCTCTTGGATATGGCAAGGACCATGTTGGCGGAGTATTCTTCTCCCCAATATCTATGGGCCGAGGCCATATCCACCGCATGCCACTCCTCCAACCGCCTCTACATCCGCAAGGGCTTGGACAAGAATCCATATGAGATCCTCACCAGCAACAAACCCAACGTCACCTACTTCCGCGTGTTCGGTTGTAAGTGCTTTTATTTGATCAAGGGTGTTCAGTTGTCTAAGTTTCATTCCAAAAGTATTGAGGGTATATTTGTTGGTTACGGTGCTGAATCCCACACTTATAGAGTCTTTGACAAAGCCGGATTGTCATAGAATCTTGTAGTGTGGCATTCAAGGAAAATGATGGCTCCCAAGTGGCGCAATTTCATGTTTCTAATGTTGATGTTGAAATGCCTCAAGAAGCCATAGGAAGGATGGGTGTGGGATTTTTCCACCCCATTGAGGGACACCTTATGGCGACTCGAGAAGAACAAGCCAAGGAGCAAAGGTGATGCACCTACCCAAGAACATGATCGAGACCATCCTCTTGTTGACCAAGTTACTATGCAAGATGCAACCACTCCTATCATTCAAGCTAGTCAAGGTCAAGGCCAAGATCAACCTTCATCATCCTCCTCACCTCAAGTTGAAGATAGTGTGGAAGATGATGATGATGATGACGATGATGATCAAGGCCAACAAATCGGTCAAGACGGGGACCCAAATGATCAAAATGATCAAGTGATTCCTCCTTGCAACAATGAGGAAATCGAAGCCCGTTGTGCTAGAAGGATTAGAAGATCTTTGAAGCGTATTGATGCATCCGACAACAAAGTGTTGGAAGATATTAAAGCTATAAAGATCCACAAGAAAGCAATTAGCTCACTTTAGTGAGCATCAAGCTCACATATCCATGGTGGAACCAAAGAAAGTATTTGAAGCTCTTGAGGACACCGATTGGGTTGAATCTATGCATGATGAGCTCAATAACTTTGAGCGCAACAAGGTTTGGAGACTAGTTTATAAGCCCAAAGATTGCCACAATATTATTGGCACTAAGTGGATATTCAAGAACATGCAAAATGAGCATGGTATTGTCATAAGGAACAAGGCAAGATTGGTAGCTCAAGGTTACACTCAAGTGGAAGGCATTGACTTTGATGATACCTATGCTCCCGTGGCTCGCCTTGAGTCCATCCGTATCCTTCTTGCATATGCATCTTTGCATAATTTCAAATTGCAACAAATGGATGTCAAAAGTGCTTTCTTGAATGGTCTACTCAAAGAGAGGTATATGTTAAGCAACCTACGGGGTTCGAGAACCTCAACTTCCTTAACCATGTCTACAAGATTGATAAGGCTCTCTATGGACTTAAACAAGCACCACGTGCGTGGTATGAGCACCTTAGAGAGTTGTTGGATGACCGTTGTTTTGAATTTGGGAAGATCAACTCCACTCTCTTCAAAAAGAGGGTAAAGGGAGAGATTTTCATATGCCAACTCTATGTGGACGATATTATCTTTGGCTCAACTAACCAAGCTTTCAATAATGAGTTCTCAAAGCTTATGACTGACATGTTTAAGATGTCCCTGATGGGAGAGCTTAAATTATTCCTTGTCTTTGAGATCAAGCAATTGGATTGTGGGACTTTCATTTCTCAAGCCAAGTATACCCAAGACATGCTCAAGAGGTTTAATTTCCAAGGTGAAAAAGAGAATCCATCTCCTATGAAAGTCAAGTGCCACCTCAAGCACAATCCGGATGGTAAAGATGTGGACCAAAAGTTGTATCGTCATATGATTGGTTCTTTCCTTTACCTTTGTGCATCTAGGCCCGATATCGTTTTGAGTGTAGGTGTATGTGCAAGGTATCAAGCGGCTCCGAAGGAAAGCCACTTAGTGGCGGTCCATAGGATTTTTTGGTATTTGGTTCATACCTCAAGGTTTGGTTTGTGGTACCCAAAGGGGGCACAATTCTCTCTCAAGGGCTACACGGACTCCGATTGGGCCGGTGTTCAAGATGATAGGAAGTCTACTTCCGAGGCTTGCCAATTTCTTGGTAGGTCCTTGGTAAGTTGGTCTTCCAAGAAGCAAAATTGCATATCTCTTTCCACCGCTAAAGCCGAGTATGTGGCGGCCACTAGTGCTTGCACCCAATTTCTATGGATGAGACAAACCCTCAAAGAGTATGATTTTCACTTGGATAAGGTGCCTCTCATGTGTGACAATGAAAGTGCCATCAAGACCACCTACAACCTCGTGCCACATACAAAGACGAAGCATGTTGAGATTCGTCATCATTTCATCCGAGATCATGTGGCAAGAGGTTATATTGAGCTAGCATATGTCCCCACCAAGGATAATCTCGCGAACATCTTCATGAAGCCACTTGATGATGAAAGATTCATGTTCTTAAGGAATGAGCTAAATATTATTGATTCTAGGAGTTTGACTTGAAGATCTTGCACACACCCCTATAGTTGATACGTGTTTGGGTTTAGGTGTAGGCATGGGCATAGGGGGAGTGTTATCCTAACACATTGGGTTCTCCCTCCCCCCATTGTGTCCAAAGCAAAAATTCATAGTTATCTTTTTTTTCTAATGTTGAATTGTGAGCTTCAATGTCGATAATTGGCAATGCACCCAAGATATATCTTCGCGGTGACATACCATGATCTCTTACATGGTGTCCTAGGCCACCAACCTCTTCCTTTGAAGAGTTGGTTCTTATTTGGTGTTATTTTTACTTGTTGAGTTTTGTTTGCCTCTTTGGAAAACATACTCAAAAGTTTGGTGTTTAAATGTTTGTTCTTGCTTTCCTTGAGTATGAAGTTCCATCCCTATTGTTGCTTTTCTATCCCAAGCCAAAATATTCCCAAAAGCCAAGTTTCTAGCCTCATACATGTCCTGTCCGTTTTTCTGGGATTTTTGGAGTGTGGGTCCGGAGACTCCGGTCTGTCACACCGGAATCTCCGGTATGTTCGGAGACTCTGGTGTTAAGTCCGGCGACTCCGATCTGGGGGCTCAGCAGTATAAAAAGGGGGATCGGGGGAGTTAGGGTTTCATTCCCCGACTTCCACCATGACCCCCAAACCGCCTGCTGCGCCGCCTCCAAGGCCCCTTTTTGTCCTGTTCTCACTGCCGGAATCCTCCCCCGGGCCTCCCTCGACCCCCCTCGTGTTTCCCCTTCGTGGGATCCTCCATGGCCGACATGGGTGGCAAGGGTACCCCCTCTCCCCTCACTTTTCTTGTTTTACATCTAGTTTTTTCTCTAGATGCTTGTTTTGGGAGAGTTGGTACCTACTATGTGTTTTAGAACCACCCTAGTCTATTTCCCCCAGTAGAAATCATCTAGAGAAAATTTGGTGCAAGTTTTGGTGAATCCACATCTCAGATTTGAGGACAGTCCGGAGACTCCGGTATTCTAGTCTAGAGACTCCGGTGTCAGCCCAGAGATTTCGGTCTACCAGACGGGAGACTTCGGTGTGGATTCTCCAAAACTTGTCCAGAAGTTTCTGTTTGATTTCTTCCCCCATTTTATGGACATGTGTGCTCATTTTTCCGCTCTCTGGTTTTGTGTTTGGTTGTGTGTGTTTTCAGGGAAAAGGACGAAGTCATCCGCCTCAAATCCTAACGTCAACCCTATGAGGTACCGTGCTCACTTTCGCAACTATCCTGTCACCGATCCGGATACTGGGAGGGTTGGTCAGAGGAGGACCTTTGAGGATGAGCGTCGTCAAAGTGAAGTTGTACAAGAAAGGCAGAGGCGTGAACTGGCGAAGAAGGCCAAGTATGATAGAATCACCACTTTGGTGTCGACAAGAAAGAGGGAGTACAGGATCATGAGGGCCAGACCTTTCTTCACCATAGCTCGCACTGTTGAGAGTTCTCACTACTGGAGGAGAGAGTTCGAGCCGATTCAGAGGGAGATTTACGCCAAGCTGAGGCATCCTGTTTATTCACAGCGGGTTCTTGACTTGGATGCCCTGGGCAGTTCTGAGTACTTTGAGGAGGCTGTGTGGATCACGAGGAAGCTGGGGCTTGAGCATCTGGTTGGCATTAAGCAGAACTATAATGTCAAGGCCATTCAGCAGTTCTTTGCCACTATCACATTTGGAGATGATGATGTTGTTTCCCTTACTTGGATGACCTGGCCTAGGAAGTGTGAGTCCTCTATCAGTAGGTTGGCTCAGCTTCTTGTTACCCATGGGGTGATGATTGTGGTCAACGTATTCATATCCATGTTGTGGCCTATAACAAAAATAGGATGACTCCTCTGTATGAGAAGATCTCGAGCACCAACACTGCTAAGGACCTCAAGAGAGTTTACAACATCATTCTGCGCCTCTTCCACATCAACATTGCTCCCAAGGCCGGGAATGTGGATGCCATCCATGGTGGTATTATCAACTTTCTCTATCAGGCATTCCAGTGTCACTTTGGTGGTCCAGATGGTGAGGGATATGAGATTCATGTCATGCACTTCATTAAGGAGGATATGTATTATGCCATGATTGAGATCAGGAAGGTCTCAGTTTATGCTCCCTATGTGATTAAGCTCATTCTTGATGAGTGCCCGGGTCTTGATTGTGAGACTAAGCATACTATTGGCACTCTTCAGGTGCTCTCGTCTCATCGTCCTAATGAGGACACCCCTACGGGTGATGCTAAGGCTGCTCCTAGGTCTAGGAGGAAGAATGCCGACCCTCCCTCTCGCCGTTCTAGCAAGGAAGAAGCTCAAGATGAGATGAAGAAGATTTCTTGGTTTCAGTGTAACATTCTTTGCATGACGATTGTTGTCCATAAGGAGAACCATGAGGCCTATAAGGAAAGGCGCTAGCTGAGGAAGATGATCACCAAGCTCCAGGACCATGCAGGTATTGGGGATACTCCTCCTCTTGAGCCTCCTACCGAGTCTTTGACCATGTCCTATGAGAACTAGAACTCACACCACTACCCGTGGGGTGATTTTGAGGAGGTCACTTTGTCTCCTTCCTCTTCTACCAACCGTGGCAAGGCTCATATGACTGAGGGAAAAGAGCAGGCTGAGGAGCAAACTGAGGAAGAAGAGGATGAAGAGGAGTATGAAGAAAAAGATGAGGATGAGGAGGGAGAAGGCACATACAAGAGTGATGATGTTGATGACGAGGACTACGATGAGGATGACTGATTCCTTGGGTTGCGTGTAGTTCCTCTTTGCCCTTTTTGGTGTCTCGATGCCAAAGGGGAAGAAGTAGCTAGACTTTTCGGGGATTCACAAGGGTTGCTTTAGTTTGATGATTATTTGCTTCGAAACACAAGTCTTTGGACTTGATTTGCTTTTATGGCTTATGTTTCCTTTATCTTAGTTGATTTCATTTCCTAGTGAACTTTAAATCTATGTGTGTGGTGAGACTACGTGGTGAAGCTATCTATCTTGTCGTGCTTAATATTGCTTTATCTATCGTACCTATGCATGTATTTATATTGTTCATTAGTAGTTGATCTAGAGGGCATTGTTTGTAAAACATAGGGGGAGATCACGACTTAAGTGTTCGAAAGCCCGTCTATTTTTCTTTACAAACATAGCCTAGCTCTGATTTTCATTGCAAATATGTGTGTTGTCATCAAACACCAAAAAGAGGGAGATTGAAAGTGCAAACTCAGTTAAATCATCTTGTTTTGGTTGTTTGTTAACAACACACGTATCCTCAAGTGTGTTGATGTTTTTAGGGCCTATTAATCATATTTGCTTTGGTGGTAATGAGTTACAAAAAGGGGCAAAGATCAAGGTGGAACTTATGCTGGAATTTCATTCCAAGCCAGAGTCTCCGGTCTCCCAGACCGGAGTCTCCGATATGAAGTGTCGGATATATACCAACTAGGGGTATATCAGATGGTAGTCTAAAGTGCCAGATTACCAGGGTGTCCTAAATGGTGATGGGCTATGGTCCATTAGGCGGCCCAGTAAGCTGATGCACAGAAGCCGGATTCTAGAAGAAGCCGGATCACGGCCCACGTGATCTGGCTTGGAGTAGAAGGCGGATTCCTTACTTTCCAAGTTAAGAGTTACCGTAGTCTTTTAGGTTTCCTGCTCTGTATGCCCTAATCCGGCTATTATACAAAGCCGGACGGGAGATAAGATTGATAGACAAGAAGCTAAAGGCTAACTCGCCGAGAGGTTGATCCTTGACGAGCAGCTAATAGAACCTCACGTTGTACTCTGTATTTCCAGGCTTTAGTCCTGAATAGTGAGATTGCAGGAGTAGGAACGCCGCATTACTGCGTCGTACCAAACCTGGGTAAAAACCCTGTGTCATTGTCCTTCGCACAACCACGTTCCCCCACGTCTCTATCAGTAGTATCATTGCACCCCCGTCTATGAATTCTACTACGATGTCTCGACAGTTGGCGCCCACCGTGGGGCCTGCGACGTCAGGCGTTAAGTTTCGATCTGGGATACTCGGCGGGATAGGCAGTTCCATAACTGTCGGAAGCTTGGAGTTCAACAAAGACGTTGGACGCTTCCTCGACAACGGATCTTACATACCGGCGCAAAATCATCTGGTAAGTGCCTGCGTGTTACCGATTGGATCTGCAAATATTTTTATCGGATTAACTGCAGAGGCCATGGGGTTTTGCGGTGGAAGTAAATTTATCGCACCCGCCCTATACCCAGTCGAAGATGACTACGATACCGGATTCTGCTCAGATCACCGACATACAAGTGAATCCCACTTTATCGGCATGGTGCAATCCGAGATCGCCGAAAACACGGATGAAAGTAATCCCGTGCAAGAGGCAGAAAACAACACTCCCACAACAGAGGTGGAAGACCCGACATCCGTCAACATCACGACGCACTCGGAAGCTGACTCTGTACTAGCCGCCATTGAGGCGAGATTAGAGTCGGAAACCGGATCGGATCACTTCGATACCGAAGACGAAGACGCTTTCGAAAGAAAGGTCAAATCCTTCCAAGAGGGATTCCATGAAGTACTGATGGAAAAACCGGCTGAAAACACAGATGCCGACAGTCAGGAAAGCCCTAGAACCCCTCTGCCAGAGGAAGAGAGAGGAGAAGGAGAAACCTCTCCAAAATTCCCCGACGTCAAAGAATCGACAGAGGAAGAACCCTGCAGGAAACCTCCCTCTTCCAAGAAGAAACACAAAACTGCTAAAAAGCTCCAATATAAACTCCGGAAGAAGAAATTGGCCGATCCAGCCAATGAAAGCCCGGAAGTAGGAGATGCAAGCGGTGTGAAACCTTCGGAGAAAAAAACAAAAGAAATCCTTGTTCCGCCAATGACATAAAAAGAAGAACATGAGTTACTGCAAACACCAGTGGGATTGCATGAACCCCCTGAAGTGCTAGAAACCAGGAGACAAGCTCTCCAGAGGCAGCAGCAACATCTATTTAGAACTCGTGAACACCTCGAAAAAACCCAGGACGACATCAAGCTCATGAAGGAAGAAATCGAGGAATACGAGAAAAAGAATAGATCTGGAATCAAACCTACAAGGTTACCCGGAATCGTAAGACCCGAAGTACTGCCGCCAAAAGAAAGGTTTCATAACCCATCTTGGCAAAAGCAGGTAAACGGCAAAGATGCCAGAGGCGAACCAATATACAAAACCGCAGCAGAAAATGCGGAAGCAGCGTTCGCCATCCTCAACATTGATATGTACTCCAATGGTGAAAAACTTCAAGGGGTGTATGCTTTCTTAGGAAAAGCATTGCAACAACAACAGCGAGGGCAGCAGCGATCAGGGAAGTTGCATGACGACTCAGCCCTATGCAAAACAGCTACATGCGCCGCTGGAGCACCTGGACCGGAAGAACCTGGAGATTCAAGCAATTCAAAGGAGAAGAAAGTAGATCCGAGAAAAGACAAGAAAAATCCCGACAACAAGGATGAAGCATCTAGAACCGGATCCCATCTCGAAAGACGGACTTAACCCTCGCGATCGGGAAGAAAAGCACCGGAATGACGGAAAAGCAATGCCGCCTCCGAGACGCCCAGCTGAAAAAGCTGGAAGGCAGGATATACCTCACAGTCGTGAGAGATCTCGGACACCCCCCAGAAATAAGGAAAGAAACAGGAGTAGAACTCCACCTTATCCAAAGGGGAAAGATCTCGGAAGAAACAGAGAGAATCCCGGAAAAGCGCGTTCGCGCCACAATGGAAAAGAAAGGAGCAGATCCCCTTCTGTCCATTCAGCCGGCAGGTACTCCGCACACATGGATAGAGCGAAAAGGAGACAATCTATACTTTGGACCTAAGTGCTTCACAGATAGGATCCGAAGGATAACCCTACATGCTGGTTTTGCCAAAGTTGGTCCAACATACCAAAAATATACCGGTAGTACAAACCCGGATACCTGGCTCTCAGACTATCATACAGCCGTCCAGATCAACAATGGGACAGACCTGGAAGCTGTAAATTTTCTTCCCCTAATGTTACTGGATGGAGGCAGAGATTGGATCAATGGATTACCCTCCAGAACTGTCGACAGCTGGGATGATATGGCTCGAGTATTTACTTAGCATTTCCGGGGAACCTACAAACGCCCGAATAGTATCAACCAGCTAAACCGTTGCACCCAATTTGAGGACGAACCATACGTGGATTTCATCTCAAGATGAACGGCAATGAAGAATTGTCGTGGTGGTGTCACGGCAGATGCCATGGGATGGCTAAAGATGTGGGGACGATGGACGCTGGAGGTGTCCGGGGAGGGATCACGCGACGAATAGCCGCGTGAGGTAAGATCCACACAACACAAACAACACGATGTACCCAGGTTCAGGGCCCTCGTGAGGAGGTAAAACCCCTACTCCTGCCTTTCTCTATGTATTACGATATCTCTCCGAGTAACCACAGTACAAATGGTATCTCTACCGAGTAGCCTCTCTCTCCTCTCCGAGTAGAGCTAGCTCAAGAACTTAGGGTTTCTAGGGTTCACTATGAGCATCTGTTAGCGTGCCTCGCGCAGGAGGCGGCGGGGCACCTTATATACACGGTGCCCAGCCGGATACGTCCAAATCTAGACAAGTGTCGACATAGTGTGCACATCGTCCTTTCTCCGAGTACCCGCTGACAGCTTTGGTTCCTAACCTTGGCTGCTTCTGTAAAGTCGTTGGGCAAAACTAGGGGACAGACTGGTATCACTGTACCTAGGCACAGAGTAGGCCCCCCTTATCCTGCCACCGCCTGCTTCCATGCTGTCACTGTCAGGGAGACCGGTCCCATATGAACAGTAGTTCGAATGCTGCCAAGTACGGACCCAGGATACGCGGGATCCTGTGTCAGAACGGCTCCTTTGACTTTCTGGCCCGAGTAGGAACACTTGTGAGGGTGTGAATGAAGCACAGGCCATAACTTGGTTTGCGCAGGGTTGCCGACACGGCAGCATGCTTTGGCAGAGACTGCAGAGAGAGATGCCGAACACCCTGGCCGAGACCATCAAGATTGCGGATCAGTACGCACTCGGTGATCCTACTCAGCCACTGATGGATTCCTCTGAGCCGAGAAGAAACTTCAACAGCAGCAAGCGCAACGAGTTCCGCAACAAGCGCCGAGTAGATACTCGCTACGATCCCGAAGAGGTGAATGCAGTGAATGTCGGAGGCGGTGGTGGCCAAAGGCAGAAACCTGCTGGAGCCTACGGGCAGAACCAGAACCAGGGCCAAGGCAACAAGAAGCCATTTCGCGCCTCTCAGTCGGGTAGCGGGAACTCCGAGCAGCCGAAGAAGTTTGTCTTTGATGACATGAAGGATGGCCCATGCAGCTTTCACACTCATCATCCCTCGAGGCCCGCTAACCACACTACCCGGCAGTGCGAGTGGTGGGACGTGATCAAGAGTGATGGCTTGCCTCCTCCTCCTCCTCTGCCAGCCGCCAATGCTACTGTTCAGCCTACTCGCGCGCCCGCAACTCGGCCGCCAGTCTATCCGAGAAGAGAGAATGTAAACCAGGTGGCTTTAGGAGCCAACCGGAACTTCAACAATGAGAGATACCGCAACAACAACAACAACAACTACAACCGCAACAACAACAACAGAGGCAACAACAACTATCAGGGCAACAACAATGGCAACAATGGCAACAATGGGGGCAATGGCTCCAACCAGTACCAAGAGCACCATGAGAGCTATATGATCTTCACTTCTGAGGCAGTCGACAAGCAATCACAGCACAGGCGGGCCATGGAGGTCAATGCAGTGATTCCGGCTATCCCTCACTACATGTATTGGTGTGACCAGGAGATCAGGTGGACTCGGGCAGATCATCCCAAGGTGATGCCCAATCCGGGTACCTATGCCTTGGTGCTGGATCCTACCTTCCTGGGTCCCGAGAAGAATGTGAGGTTCAGCAAGGTGCTAATCGACAACGGCAGCAGCATCAACATTGTGTACAAGGACACACTCGAGAAGCTTGGCCTGGCCGAGAACATGATGCTGCCTAGCAAGACCACTTTCCATGGCATTGTGCCCGGGATCTCATGCAACCCGATTGGCCGAGTGTGGATTGATGTGCTATTCGGTACTCGGGAGAACTGCCGCACAGAACGCCTGCAGTTTGAAGTGGTGGATCATCAGAGCCCCTATCATGCTCTACTCGGCAGGCCTGCTCTGAGCAAGTTCATGGCCTCCACACATGTGGCTTATCTGAAGATGAAGATCCCCGGTCCCAATGGCATCATCACCATCTCGGGAGATTACAAGAAGTCCATGGAGTGTGCCTCTGCTAGCTCCCAACTGGCGGAATCAATGGTGATTGCTGCCGAGAAGAAGAAGATGTACGAGGTGGTGGCCATGGCTCAGTCCGCACAAGCTGGCGCACAAGGTGTGCCGAGTACCCAGCATGGTACAGCTTTCCAAGCTGCCAAGGAGACCAAGACAGTCCAGGTTGACCCCGAGTTCCCGGAGCGCGTGGCCATCATTGGTGCCGGGTTGGCGGAGAAATAGGAAAGCGCGCTCATCCACTTCCTCCGTGAGAATCGGGATGTGTTCGCCTGGACCAATGAAGATCTACCAGGAGTCCCGAGGGAGTTGGTTGAGCACTCTTTGCATGTGCGTCCTGACGCCAAGCCCGTGAAGCAGGCTTTGCGCCGTTTCGGAGATGAGAGAAGGAAGGCCATCGGTGATCAGATCACCAAGCTGCTGATAAGTAACTTCATCATGGAAGTGCTGCATCCGGATTGGTTAGCCAACCCGGTAATGGTCGAGAAGAAAAAGGAAGATCCCAAGGCTGCCACTGCATGGCGCATGTGTGTCGACTACACCGACTTGAACAAGGCATGCCCCAAGGATCCTTTCCCGCTACCTCGCATCGATCAGGTGATCGATTCCACTGCCGGCTGTGAACTGTTGTCTTTCATAGATGCCTACTCTGGTTTCCACCAGATTGCACTCAACCCTGCTGATCAAATAAAGACTGCTTTCATTACCCCGTACGGGGCTTATTGCTATCGTGTCATGTGTTTTGGCTTGAGGAATGCGGGTGCAACCTATCAGAGATGCATGCAGAAATGCTTGCACGACCAGCTCGGCAAGAATGTGCAGGTGTACGTAGATGACATTGTCATCAAAACGAATAAAACACATACTCTGCTTGCCGACCTGGAGGAAACCTTTGCTAACCTACGCAAGTACAAAATGAAACTGAATCCGAGTAAGTGCACCTTTGGTGTACCAGCTGGAAAGCTACTCGGTTTTCTGGTTTCTAGTCGGGGCATTGAAGCCAATCCTTCTAAGATAAAAGCTATTGAGAGCATGTCTTTGCCGAGATCATTGAAGGATGTGCAGAAGTTCACGGGTTGTCTGGCATCTCTGAGCCGTTTTCTGGGCCGAATGGGCGAGAAGGCCTTGCCTCTGTACCAGCTGATGAAGAAAAGCGACAAGTTTGTCTGGACTCCGCAAGCGGACGTGGCATTCAACGAGCTGAAAGCAATGCTGGCTAGCGCTCCCGTCCTGGCTAGTCCGCTACCCAAGGAGCCTATGCTGCTGTACATTGCTGCGACTAACCGAGTAGTCAGCGTGGTGATAGTGGTGGAGCGAGAAGAAGAAGGCAAAAGTGTGCAGCGCCCAGTCTATTATCTCAGTGAAGTGATGTCCAGTTCCAAGCAAAACTATCCGCACTACCAGAAGATGACATATGGTGTGTACCTGGGCGCCAGGAAGCTGAAACATTACTTCCAGGAGCACCCCATCACGGTTGTGAGTTCTGCTCCCATCTCGGATATCATGGGAAACAAGGAGGCGAGTGGCAGAGTAGCCAAGTGGGCAATCGAACTAGCCGCGTACGCTCCCGCGTATACGAGAAGAGAAGCAATCAAGTCTCAGGTCCTGGCGGAATTCCTTGTGGACTGGGCCGAGATGCAGTATGAACCTCCCGCTCCAGTTTCCAACTATTGGAAAATGCACTTTGATGGCTCAAAGGTGAAAGAAGGCCTTGGTGCTGGCGTCGTGCTCACGTCACCCAAGCGAGATCAGCTCAAGTATGTGTTGCAGATTCATTTCAAGGCATCCAACAATGTAGCCGAGTACGAGGCAGTGGTGCATGGTTTGCGAGTAGCAAAGGAGGTTGGTGTGCAGCGCATTATATGCTATGGCGATTCGGATCTGGTGGTGCAGCAAGTCTCGGGTACCTGGGATGCGTTGGATGCCAACATGGCATCGTATCGTTTCTTGGTGCAGTCAATGACTGGGTTTTTCGAAGGCTGTGAGTTCCAGCACATTCACCGAGCAGAGAACGAAGCAGCAGACGAGCTATCCAAGTTGGGATCTTCTCGGCAGTCCATCCCGGCAGGGATTGCCTTGGAGCATTTGAGGAAGCCATCCATCAAGCCTTCCCCCAACTCGGAATCTATCTTTGTTCCTTCTCTGCCAAGTGAAGAATCTGACCCAATGGAGATTGACTGGGAGAGTGCTGCAGAGAACCCGGGGACTGCCGTCCTCTACTCGGGGACTGCCGTTCCCTACTCGGGGACTGCCATTCCCTACTCGGGGACTGCCATTCCCTACTCGGGGACTGCCGTTCCCTACTCGGGGACTGCCACTCCTTACTCGGGGACTGCCACTCCATACTCGGGGACTGCCGCCCTCAACCCAGAAGCTGTCGCATTCATTGAAGAGGTTCTCGCTAATCGGTCAGGGCTGCAAAGAAGCGCTCCTACTCCTCCTGTGCAACCACAAGAGCCTGCCCCAATGGAAATGGACGAACCAGTGTTTCCCGTGCGGGAGACACCGAGTTGGGCAATGCCCATATTATCCTTTCTAAGGGACGGTACTTTACCTGAAGATGAGGTGACTGCGAGGCAGATTCAGAGAAGGTCCAAGGGCTACACCATAGTCCGAGATGTGCTGCACAAGAGAAGTGCCACTGGTGTGCTGCAACGCTGTGTGAGCCCGGAAGAGGGAGAAGAAATCCTGGTGGAGATACATCAAGGGGAATGTGGGCATCACGCCTCATCTCGGGCGTTGGTCAAGAAAGCTTTTCGGCATGGCTTCTACTGGCTCACTGCACTGCAGCAAGCTGAAGATATTGTGAGGAAGTGCACCGGTTGCCAGATGTTCGCAAGTAAGATTCACATGCCTGCTTCCGAGTTGAAAACAATTCCTATCACATGGCCATTTGCTGTTTGGTGCTTGGATATGGTTGGTCCTTTCAAGCCGGCTAAAGGCAATATGACACATATCTTGGTCATGGTGGACAAGTTCACCAAGTGGATCGAGGTGAAACCTATTCGGAAGTGCGATGGGGTCACTGATGTGAAGTTCGTGAAGGATGTGATCATGAGATATGGCTACCCGCACAGTATCATCACCGACAACGGCACCAACTTTGCAGAGGGGGCAATGGTGCGATTCTGCAGAGATAAGCATATCCGACTAGACGTTGCGTCAGTCGCGCACCCTGCCTCCAATGGGCAAGTTGAGAGAGCAAATGGGATGGTACTGGCAGGCATAAAGCCAAGGCTGATTGAGCCATTGCTGAAAACACCTGGGTGTTGGCTAGAAGAGTTGCCAGCGGTGCTGTGGAGTCTAAGGACTACCCCTAACCGGTCAACCGGCTACACGCCATTCTTCTTGGTATACGGGGCTGAGGTCGTGTTGCCAATAGACTTAGAGCATGACTCCCCCCGAGTAGCCCTCTACACTGAGGTGGAGGCGAGAGAAGCTCGAGAAGACGACGTTGACCTGCTTGAAGAAGCAAGAGAGCTGACTCTGTCACGTTCGGCTATCTACCAGCAAAACCTGCGGCGTTATCATAGCCGAAAGGTGAACCCAAGGGTTTTCCGAGAAGGAGACATGGTCCTTAGGCTTGTGCAGCGCACCGCCGGGATGCACAAGTTGTCTCCTCCATGGGAAGGGCCCTTCATTGTGAGCAAAGCGCTGCACAATGATGCGTACTACCTTGTAGATGTGCGCCCATCGCAGGCGAACAGGGCAGATAAAGCTGGAGAGGAAACCAAGCGCCCTTGGAATGTAGCTCTACTCCGTCGTTTTCATTCGTGAGCAAAGATGTGTATGTACCCTCTTATCCGAGTTGAAATTCTACTCTGCAATCTGAAATTGTTCTCGGGGACTGCCCTCGTCCAAATTTACTCTAAGTGTTTTTACTCGATCCTTTGTCTATTCGGTTGCTCCACTTCAGAACTCACAAGTGCATTGAGTACTGTGTTTAAACCTATATGCCAACTCTTTGACTTTGCTGCTGTCCGAAACCCGGCTTCATGGCAAGCAAGAGAACAAGCAAAAGGTCAATGAGCACACGAAAATCGCTAAGGAAGAAAGAGTGCAGGAACCGAGTAGATTGTTGGTCACTTTTGTTCCCTGTTTTCATCTTCTCGGCTAAGTGGTGGGCTGCGTTACCATGATTGTTCCTAGCGGCTAAGTACTTGCAGCCCTACTACTTGATTCTTGTGACTCGAATACCAAAAAAGCGACAAGTCGCGGGTAGAGCAGAGATGAAAAGATAGGGTGGATAAGAAATGCAACTCGGGGACTCGCATGGAAACGCAACTCGGCATTAAGCCAGTGTCGTTCGAATTGATTAATGTCAAAATAAACAGAGTGGGCATAAAAACTGTGTAGCAAGCAAAACAAAGATAGTCTATTACATCTGCTCCCAGCATCCCGGGGATCTGATAAGTTTTCGAGTAAAAGAAAGTGCAGGTTGCTTCAAGATGAGGAGGCAGTGTTCTCGGCGCTGGCCTTGGCTGCTGTTTCTTCGGCGGCGGTCTTGGCAGCGGCTTCTTCGGTGGCGGTCGTGGCGGCTGTTCCTTCGGTGCTGGCATGGGTGGCATCCGCTCCCGTCTGGACGGTGGCGGATTCCTTCATCTCGGCATCATCCTGGGTGGCCGCCTGCTCGGAAGTGGCCGTGGCCACCGAGACGGGTCCTGGAGCCGAAGAGGAGCCTGAAGCTTGGCCAGGAGGGGGCACCGTGTCGTCGAGAGCAGCACCTGAGGAGGTGCCAAAGTCGAGTGCGGCGGTGTCAATGTGGGCGTACTCGTCCTCATCGCTACTCGCGACGGCGATGTTCTTCCCCTTCCCGACCTTGCCCTCAGGAGATTCGAAGAAGCCTTCCAAGTCGGATTCTACTTCGCCGCCTTCTTCTTCTTCCTCTTCGTACTCGGTGTCGGGCTCGGGGAGGCCATCAATGAAGATCTCCGTCTCAGCGCACTCCGCGACCTCGTAGGCGATCTGCTTACGTGTGGCCACGCAGTCGGGATCTACCTCCCACTTGGAATTATTGCGCTTCCCGCGGATGAGCTGCATGTTGAGGTTCTCATACCAGGATGCTATGCAGAGAAGCATCACGTCTGCACCAGCACGGGCGCCCGAGGCACGCCACTTCTTCAACTCCTTCTTCACATTCTTCAGCTTGAAGGCTAGGCCCTTCATGGTGGTTGGCCGATCATCATGAGGCCAAAACAGCCTGTGGAGCTCAAAGCCCTCGTGCACCAGGTCAATTCCGACGCCAGCCAGCTGTTCGAAATAGTCCTTGAGCACCAGCAAGCTGTCCTCGATCCCGGCTCTGGTATCTGCTGCCTCACCTTTTGCAAGGCGAGCTGCTTGGGCCTTGGCCACCTTAGGCGCAGAAGGGGAATCAAGATGAGGCCAGATCTCTGAAATAGCATGTGGTAACTTCAGAACCGGGAAGAGCAGAACCGAGTAGAGGAAAACCGAGAAGAAATACGACCGAGAAGAAAAGAAGCAACGAAGAAAAGACTTACCGGACAGTTCATTGCGCAGCCGCTGCAGCTGGGTCCTCCAGGACTCCTCGTTGGAAATGTGCTTTTCTTGGATCAGGCGCAAGCTATCCATCTGAGCAAAGAGATCAGCGTTGGTCTTCTTTAAGGTTTCGCATTCCTGCTCAAGGGCCCTCTCCTTGGCTCTGAAAGTGGTCTCGGCCTTGGCCTTCTCGGCGATTGCTTTGTCCCTCTCGGCGCCAATCTTGACGGCATCCTGGAGTGCCTTTTGCAACTGGAGTTGCAGCTTCTCGGTCTCCGTGGTGTGGTCCTTCAACAGCTCAACGGCCTGGTCGGACAGCTGCTTCTGCACCTCTGCTGGCTTGACACAGTCTTGGTGTGCCTCAGCAAACAACTTGTAATCTTCTGCGAAGAGATAGATGAGGTTAGCAGAGGAGCAGAGAAGAAGCAAATTCAAAGTCAAACCGAGTAAACAACAAGCTTACCTTCTAGCCTTTTGATGGTGGCCTCGGAGTTCTCCACGAAGCTGCGGCATTTCTCATGTTCGTCCGCTAAGGCCTTCAGTTTTTCTGCAGAGAAGGAGAGGTTAGCGCATAAGAAAGCATAAGCGAGCGTAAACAAAAACGCATGAATCGCACAGCTAAAAGCGTACCTTGCACTTCAGTCAGCTGCTGGGTGCTGTCCTTGGCGTTCTTGCTGGCTGCCTCCGCAGCCGCCTTTTCCTTCTCTAGAGCAGCAATTCGCCTCCTGGCGATAGAGTGGTTCCAGAGAAGATGGCGGTATAAGTTGGTCCGCTTCAGGACGCTATCCTGAGAAGCGAGAAGAAGCAAGTTAGAAAAAAGCAGAGTAGATTCAACCCGAGTAGGAGGCTACTCGGAGAGTATCCACCTACTCGGCTAGAATCTCGGGGACTGGGGGTGATGGTAAGAAAGAAGAAAGGCGAGTAGAAGAGAAGAAAATTCAACTCGGAAAAGGCAAGAAGGACTTACTGCATAGGACTGCTCGATGTCTTCGGCGTTCTTGCGGTGCAGGAACATTTTGGCTGCAAGGGTTGCGGTCTCGGTGGAGACGGACATGGGATTGCGTCCCAGGTCAACCTTGTTCCAGTCCACGCGCATGTGGTCGATGCCGCCAAGGCTAAGACCGTGCCATTTATCCACGCCAAGAACCTTGCTATCCCATTTGGCGTCGATGAAGCCAACGGTGTCCAATACCTGTTCAAGACCCTTGGAAGTTATTGGTTTGTCTTGGACTCCACGAGAAGCGATGTTGACAGACTGGGGTTGGCTTGGATCTGGAGGAGGGGAGTTCATGGCTACAACCTTCCTTCCCCTCTGGATAGCTAAAGCTTTGTCCTTGGGAGGGAAGCCGATTGAGTGCTGTTGGCTAACCTCAATCATGTACTCCGGGTAGCAGGGCTGGCCAGCAGCGCGAGCGTCTGCGGAGAGCGCAGCAGGAATCGGGCCGGACTCGTGGATCACGAGCGCTCCGCCTGAGGATGTACTCTGGTCTCTGGCCCGCTTCTTCGTTTGCTCCTTCTCAACTTTCTGCTTCTCGGGATCCTCAGTCGTCTTCCCGTCAGTCTTGGACTTCGCCTTCTCGGCGACTGCCTTCTCGGCAGCTTGCTTCTCGGCCTTCTTCTGCTCAGCCCTGGCTTTCTTCTGCTCAGCCTTGGCCTTCTCAGCAGCTTCCTTATCAGCAGTTTCCTTCTCAGCCTTAGCCTTCTCAGCGGCTTCCTTCTCAGCTGCCCTTCTGTCAACCTCACCCCTCAGAGCATCCAGGGCTCGTTGCCTGGTTACTCGCCCGGCAGGAGGGCTGGATGTATCCTTGGTCTTCGGCGGCGAGGAGGAAGTTGGCGGTGTAGGGCCTTGCGCAGTTGGTGGTGTAGGGCCTTGCGCAGTTGGTGGTGTAGGGCCTTGCGCAGTTGGTGGTGCCGCAGATCCGTCGCCCTGTGCAGCTCCTGGCTGGGCGCTACTTGGTGCGCCGCCCGGCTGCACGCTGCTCAACGGATAGGCATCTCTCTTGGTGGCGTCCGTGGCGGTGGTGTCTTCTACTCGCTGCTCGGCAGCGAGGCTCTCTTGTGCAGCAGCCCCTGTGGCGGGCTGCTCTTGCTCTGCTTCAGGCCGCTCGGCGGTGGTGTTGTCTTGCATCTCTTGATCTTGGTTCTCCTCGGCATTGCTAGCCGGAGGAGAAGGGGGTCTCTTTTGGTGGACGGTAGCGTCCTGCGTCGCTGGCTCTGACGCTGCTCCTTGTGCATTGGCGGTTTGTGGATTGGCGGCAGCAGCGTTGGCGGTGTCGTCCTCATCATCATCCAGATTGACCAGAGGCACTGATTTCTCCTTGGTGTGGTCAGACGCGAGAGCTGCGTTTGCGTCCATAGGAGGTCTGCAGAGAAAGAGAAATCACAAATTAAAAGAAGATTGGGGAAAATAGCACAGCGCGAGAAGGGAGGCGACCGAGAAGAGGGCTTACGCGGTGGTGCACTTGAGCTCCCGTCTGGACCTCTTCACGACCACCTTCTTCTCGGCGGGTTTCTTCTTCTTGGCAGGAGGCGCTGGTGCTCCGCTGCCAGCCCGTTTGCGGGTCTCAGGAGCGGCGATGGACAGAGGCTTGACGACTAGGGGCACGTCGCCCTCGTTCTCGTCTTCGTCCTCATCGTCCTTGTCCGCGGCAACTTCATCTGGAGATCAAAGAGAAAAGAGGAAAGAATCAGAAACAGCAAACAAGGGATTGATGTTTCTCGGAAACAAACAGAATGAAAGGGTATTTACCGTCAAAGTCTTCATCAGACCAGGTGCGGAGAGCATCGCGCTTGTCGGTAGTGGGGGAGCGAGAAAGGTTGGGCTGCTCCGCGGCATCGAAAGAGGGCACATCGTCCTCCTCACGGTCAGGAGACCAGTTGCCCTCAAAAACCTCGCAGCTCTCAATTATCTGGCGAGTGAGGACCTGAAAAACAGAGAAGGATCACAGACTAGCCGAGTACTAGGAAGGAATTCTACTCGGACAGGCGTGCAGGTACAAAGCACATAAAGCCTAGGCAGTTTACTAAGCATTCTACTCGGATAGGCGTGCAAACACAAAGCATACTAGGCCTAAGCATGTTAGCCGAAAGGTATTACTCGGAAGGGCGTGCAGGTATAAAGCACATCGAGCCTAAGAATCGTTCTCGAGTAGGCTATCCGGCAAGGCGTGCAAACACAAAGCATACTAAGCCTAAGGCGATTCGGCTAGATGACCTACTCGGAACGCAAGGCAAATTGCTAGTTGATGCAAGAAGGAGAAGCTATCTACTCGGAAAGAGTATGCAGAGAGCAAAGTAAGAAAGGCGTACCCGCTCAATCGGCTTTGTACGGCTATACGGGACGAACCCGTATTGCCAGTGGTCGCCGAGATTCGTCGTCAAGATGTTCCTTGCGTGCCAGGGAACGTCGATGTTGTCGATCTCGATAGTGGTTGTCCTGGTGCAGTCGCGCGGGCCTCCCATGTAACACATGAGATGGCACCGCTCCTGCAAGGGCAGTACTCGGCGCTGGATCCAGCAGGCCACCGGATCGTCGTTCTTGAGGCCCTGCGCCTTCAGCCAGCCGAGTCGATTCTCCATCTCGATGGCATCATCGTCGTTGACGGGCTTGTCCTTCCAGTACATCCCGATTGGAGCGCGATTGCACCAAACGGGCAAGTTGATTCGATCGTTCACCGGGGCTCCTTCCGCGGCAGCAACGTTCCTGACGTAAAGGAACGTCTTCTGCCACAGCTTGACGGAGTCCAGCCCCTTGATGCGGGGGTGGTTCGTCCCGGACCGCTGCACCATCATGGCGCAGCCGGTGTCGGTGGCGCGGGCGACGCCCGCGGAGTCCTTCTTCCCGGTGGATTGCTGGCGCAGGTGGAAATACCTGAGCCACGTCTCCCACGTGGGACGGATGCCGAGGAAGGCCTCGCAGACCACGGCGTGGTAGGCGAGGAAGACGACTGCATTGGGGGGCAGATGGTGCATCTGGATGCCGAAGTGGTTGAGGAACTTCCGCAGGAAATCGGACGCGGGCAATCCGAACCCGCGCTCGAAATGCGCCAGGAAGACGACGCGCTCTCCCTCCCGCGGGGACGGCACGATTTCACCGTCCGGTGCCCGGCACTCCACGCCGGGAGGGACTCGCCTGGTATTGACGAGCCAGGCGCAATCTTCCGCGGTGACGGAGGAGCCGGTCCAGCCGGATTTGGCCATTGTGGCGAGTAGGGAAGGTGGAAGATTTCGAGGGGAGTTGGTTGGTGGATTGAGTCCGCGGCGGCGCGAGAGCTTGCGCGGCGGCGGAGAGCTCGGTGGCGGAGAAGAGCAGGAGACGAAGAAGGAATAGTGCGAGGGAAGGGGAAAAGGAAGTTACCGGCGGGGGTATTTATATCCCCTCCGCGAGTTTACCGTTACCATCGTGGAAGTGGGATCGATTGTGGCGTGTGGTGGGTCCTGTGGCCGGCTAGAAACGCACACAAGCGCCGGTTGCGCGCGTAATGGCCGCAGTTGATCCCACCACCAAATCGTGGCCTATAACTGCACTTGATGGGACATGACGGCCGGTGGGCCCATTGCGTGAAAACTGGACGCGTGGCAAGTCGTGTCCTGGGCAACGAAACGACAAGGTCGTGGATGCTTGACACGTGTGCAGTTGCTGCGCGAAGGGCTGGATTGTGCTCTGTGCTGCAGAGGCTCAATCTGAGAAATTTCTCTAAGTCTTTTTACTCGGTTACAGAGTAGAAAGCAAGTGCTACTCGGGAAAGAGGAAACCCAAGGTACTTTCCAGATAGCTACTCGGAGGTTCTACTCGGCATCTTGAGGTTCAAGGGCTGAGATGCAAAGGCTGGTTTTAAGCTGGCAGAGCCTAGTGAACAAGTTCGCAAGACTCAACCAGCTTCGGGGACTGCTGTCGGGGGGTTACCCCCGAGTAGGGTAAAGACAGGTGGTAAAGGCAGCTTACAGAAGAGAGGTTTGGTCGAGTAGCCGACTACCTGGTACTCGGTACCCGGTCGACTGCTACTCGGTCTCACCTCAAGATGACAGGAAGGAGATATCAATCAAGTTCTATCCTTTCGAGTAGAAGGGTTGGCCCGAGTACAATTGGCGGGAACAATTGGCGGGAACCTACTCGGGCCAGAAAGTCAAAGGAGCCGTTCTGACACAGGATCCCGCGTATCCTGGGTCCGTACTTGGCAGCATTCGAACTACTGTTCATATGGGACCGGTCTCCCTGACAGTGACAGCATGGAAGCAGGCGGTGGCAGGATAAGGGGGGCCTACTCTGTGTCTAGGTACAGTGATACCAGTCTGTCCCCTAGTTTTGCCCAACGACTTTACAGAAGCAGCCAAGGTTAGGAACCAAAGCTGTCAGCGGGTACTCGGAGAAAGGACGATGTGCACACTATGTCGACACTTGTCTAGATTTGGACGTATCCGGCTGGGCACCGTGTATATAAGGTGCCCCGCCGCCTCCTGCGCGAGGCACGCTAACAGATGCTCATAGTGAACCCTAGAAACCCTAAGTTCTTGAGCTAGCTCTACTCGGAGAGGAGAGAGAGGCTACTCGGTAGAGATACCATTTGTACTGTGGTTACTCGGAGAGATATCGTAATACATAGAGAAAGGCAGGAGTAGGGGTTTTACCTCCTCACGAGGGCCCTGAACCTGGGTACATCGTGTTGTTTGTGTTGTGTGGATCTTACCTCACGCGGCTATTCGTCGCGTGATCCCTCCCCGGACACCTCCAGCGTCCATCGTCCCCACATCTTTAGCCATCCCATGGCATCTGCCGTGACACCACCACGACAAGAATAGTTTCTCTGGAGTAACTGACGTTCAAGCAATGCATGCTTTCGTCAATGGCCTAAAACCCGGACTTGTACCGTTCATGATTGGTTCCAAAAAGCACAAAGATCTTGGATCTATGCTTACAACCGCCAACGAACATGCTGCAGCCGAGGACGACATCAGGGCAAGAGGAGGCAATATCGATACACTGATACAGGCCAAAAAGAACCCTCGCCCTGAGAAAAAAGGAACTCCAGATGCAACACAGAAGCCCAAAGAGGTCAATATAGCCTTTGGAAGGGAAAATGGCAATAGGTGGAAAGGACGCAGTACCGAGCCGATAAACTACACCAAAGAAGAGTGGGAGAAAATCAAGTCGGAAAACTGTGTCCACCACTCGCAATTTGGGAAGCCTACTCATACTAACGCACAATGCCGCTTGAACAAGCATATGAAAGGCAGTGCAGGATCCGGAAACAAAGGGAAGAATTCCAAGAGGAAGTTTTCCAAGCAAAAGCCAGAAGCTGAGAAAAAAGACAGTGAATCGGACACAAATGAAATCCAGGAACAACAGCGAAAAGGCGAGCCCAAGTTTCCGAGAGTTGATGGAGAATGCAACCTAACTTTCCTGGCAACTCCCTCAGCAAATGTGGCAAAGAGAACGCTCCGAGAAATAAACGCGGTTGTCCCTACAAACCCGAAATTCTTGAAGTACTTACACCAATTACCTGGGATCAGTCCGATCATCCCGGGAATATCCCTGAACCCGGCACACAAGCTCTAATCATAAGTCCTATTGTTCAAAACATTAGGCTAAAAAGAGTGCTGATGGACGGAGGATACAGCATTAACATAATGTACCTGGATACACTGAAGCATCTGAAAATTTCCGAGACCCAGCTCAACCACAGCAATATATGTTTTCACGGCATCGTCCCTGGCAGACAAGCACGATCTATAGGAGAAATTTCCCTAGATGTAACCTTTGGAGACAAAGATCACTTCCGGCAGGAAAAAGTGTCCTTCGAGGTTGTGCCGTTCGAAAGCGTGTATCACGCGATACTCGGACGTCCAGATTTCGCCAAATTCATGGCAAGATCATGTTATATCTATAACAAGCTGAAGATGCCAGGACCCAAAGGAGGAGTAATCACCATATCTGGAGACTTCAAATTGGCAAACGAGCTGGAAAAAGAAAGCGTCCTTTGCGCTGAGAAAGTCATAGCAAAGGAAGAGTTGAAAGAGCTGGCCAAAGAGGTATCGCCGACAGAAATGCCGGAAGGAAAAGAAAGCCGGAAGCCAGCATATAGCTTTAAGGCTTCCGAGAACACAAGACAGGTAATCCTAGATCCCAAAGATCCGACAAAGTTTGTCGTAGTGGGAACTGGGATGACCGACAAATAGGAAAGCAAGCTCATCAAGTTCCTCCGTGAGAACTGGGATATTTTCGCTTGGTGTCCAGCGGACATGCCAGGCGTACCCAGGCAACTTGCTGAGCATCAACTCAAGGTGATTCCAGGATCGAAACCCGTCAAACAAGGTCTCCGTCGATTTGACGGAAGAAGACAGAAGGCTATTGGCAAGGAGATTATCCGGCTTTTGGCAGCAGATTTCATCCGGGAAGTTATACATACTGAATGGTCTGCAAATCCAGTATTAGTCCCAAAGAAAGATACTACTGCCCTTAGAATGTGTATAGATTACACCAGCTTGAACAAACTGTGTCCAAAAGATAGGTTTGCGTTACCGCGAATCGATCAAATAATAGATGCCACTGCAGGCTCTGAGCTTTTATGCTTTTTGGATACATATTCCGGGTATCATCAAATACGCATGAAAAGGAAGATCCCATCAACTTCATTCATGACCCCTTATGGGACGTACTAATACACTAACCATGCCCATTTTGGCCCTGAAAACGCAGAGGTGCAACCTCCTACCAGGTTGCCCCAATGCAACGGTGTTTGCATAGTCAGATTGGCAAAAATGTCCACGTTTACGTGGCCGACCATGCTATCGTTACCAAGTAAAAGAAACACTCCTTGAGGATTTTGCGAGAAAACCTTCGAAAATTTGCACACTTATAAAATGAAGTTAATCCATTAAAGTGGCGTATTCGGGGTTCCCTCAGGAAAACTATGGGTTTTATCGTTTCTCATAGAGGAATAGAAGTAAACCCGGAAAAGATCAAAGCAATCTTAAACATCTCCAAGCCTACGTGCGTAAAAGATGTGCAAAGATTGACGGGTTCCGCTGCAGCCGTCAGCAGGTTTATTAGCCGGCTGGGGGACAAAGCTCTGCCACTATACAAATTGTTGAAAAAAATCCGACAAATTCGAATGGACAGAAGAAGCAGATGCAACATTAACTCAATTAAAAGAAACTTTGATGAAAGCTCCGATTTTGGCATCTCCAAAAGACAAAGAACCTATGTTATTGTACCTTACGGCTACAAATCGGGTTATTAGTGCAGTAGTTGTTGTGGAAAGGAAGAAGGATGAACAAAGCATACCAGACCAGCATCCGGTATATTACATAAGTGAAGTTTTCTCCGAGTCCAAACAAAGGTATCCACACTATCAAAAACTGGCATATGGCGTATTTTTCGCATCTAGAAAACTTCGCCATTACTTCCAAGGACATTCCATAACAGTGGTATGCAAAGCGCCACTTGGGGATATAATAAACAACGCGGAGGCAACTGGCCGAGTAGCCAAATGGGGCATCGAGCTAGCAGCATTCGACATTAAGTACCAGCCTAGGACGGCAATAAAATCCCAGGTTCTGGCAGATTTTGTCGCCGACTGGACGGAAGCAATGGAAAAAACACCAATGCCGGAGTCCGAGTACTGGATCATGCAC
The DNA here is from genome assembly GCA_028641055.1 of Alopecurus myosuroides. Classification (NCBI taxonomy): domain Eukaryota; kingdom Viridiplantae; phylum Streptophyta; class Magnoliopsida; order Poales; family Poaceae; genus Alopecurus; species Alopecurus myosuroides. Next base: position 309,385,480 of record CM054057.1, on the reverse strand, counting down.
TTTGACGGATCCAAGATGAAGGAGGGCGCTGGAGCTGGTGTAGTTCTAAAATCCCCTAAAGGAGATACAATGGAGTATGTATTACAAATACACTTCAACGCCAGTAATAATGTGGCAGAATATGAAGTTTTGCTTCACGGCTTGCATATTGCAAAGGAAATAGGTTTCAAACGCATCCTATGCTACGGCGACTCCGATTTGGTACAGCACCAGCTCAACCAAACTTGGGACGCCAAAAGCCCTATAATGGCCGAATACCGGAGAACGGTGGACGAGTTTGCCATCTGTTTCTTTGGATTCGAAGTGCTCCATGTTAAAAGGGAGGAAAATTGGAACGCGGATGCTTTAGCTCGCATGGGGTCAGAAAGGGTCAAAACCCTACCACCAGGTGTTTTCGTCCAACATTTGTACGAACCATCAATAAAAGGTGGAGATGTTGATTATCCTCTGGCTTCTGAGTCAATGGAAGTCATGTTCGTAAACCCGGATTAGACAATCCCATATTTAAACTTCTTAGTTGATCAGAAGTACCCGTATGGAGCAGACGAAGTCTTGCAAAGACAGATTCAGCATCAATGCAAAGGATACACGGTAATTGATAATTGCCTGTATAAACGCAGTACTACCAGAATTTTTCTGCGATGTATTTCACCAGAAGAAGGACGAGAAATCCTGCAAAAATCCATGCTGGAGATTGCGGACATCATGCTCAATCAAAAAGCATAGTCAAAAAAGCATTCCGAGCAGGATTTTTCTGGCTAACAGCCAAGACAGACGCTGAGCACATAGTAAACACATGTGCATGGTGTCAATATTACGCCAAGCAGACAAATATGCCAGCCCAAGCACTCAAAACTATCCCCATTACATGGCCGTTTGCGGTCTGGGGGCTAGATATGATGGGACCATTCAAAACTGCCAGAGGCGGACTTACGCATCTACTCGTTGCAGTGGATAAATATACCAAGTGGGTGGAGGCCAAACCCATCAAAAAACTTGACGGTGTAACTGCCAGAAATTTCATCATTGACATAGTCATGAGATACGGTGTTCCACACAGCATAATAACCGACAACGAGACAAATTTCTCTATCGGAGAGTTGGCAAAATATTGCCGACAAACGGGAATTCGCCTAGATCTCGCATCTGTGGCTCACCCGCAATCCAATGGTCAGGTTGAAAGAATGAATAGCTCAATCTTACAAGGAATACACCCAAGACTCGAATCCCCTCTTCATAGAGCGGCTGGAGCATGGGTAGAAGAGTTACCTTCCGTGCTTTGGAGCATCCGAACAACACCAAACAGGTCAACTGGGCAAACCCCGTTTTTCCTAGTTTATGGTGCGGAAGCAATTCTCCCAACGGACATGATCCATGACAGCCCAAGAGTGCAGGATTTCGATGAATCAGATGCCGAAAGCGCACGACAAGATGTCGTCGATCTCTTAGAAGAAGAACGAGAACTTGTGCTTCAAAGATCCACCATCTATCAGCAAGGTTTACGACGTTATCATAGTCGTAAAATCAGGCATCGTTCTTTTAAAGAAGGTGACCTAGTGCTAAGATTGGTGCAACAAAGAAAGCACAAAACTGGCCCCAGTATGGGAAGGACCATTTGTCATCAGTAAAGCCATGAAGAATAGATCATATTATCTTGTAGATATTCGCGATACGGAAGATGATCCCGAGAAACCGAATCGCAAAAGAAAGAGAAAGATAGATGATGAACTAGGAGAGACAAAGAGGCCCTGGAGTATCCAGCATTTACGTCCCTTCTATACTTAGTTCAATTTCTATGTAAACATCTTTGAGATCATGAAATAAAGTTGTGGGAATTCTTCCATCCATGTTTTTACAAGTTTATTATAGTACAAAGCATGATTCCATCTTATCTATTTCCCAATGATCTTACAAAATACTCAATGTTAACCCGAATTGTGCCTGCGTGCTCGGTGTTTAAGAACTGAATGATTTTCAGCCTACTAAAGGTTAAAGGAAACTCGGATTGTGCCTGCGTGCCCGAGCTTCATTCAAAAAGTTCCTTACTTTTCTCTAAGCATTATCTGATTGTTTATGTGCTGGGTCACTGGCGCTAGTAAGTAAAAATGCCTTTAGTATGATCCATGTTTCCAAGTTTAAACTGATCGGTTTTACCCAGTAACTTGGCGTGAAGATTAAAGTACTACTGAGCCATTTCAAACGCTAAGGACAGTTAAGGCACACAAACCAGAGAACTTGGAAGATAAAGGAATATAAAACCCGGAAAACTTGCAAAGGATTTCATAAAAGTTAAACTGCAAAAGGCGGAGTACTTGTTTATACAAAAGAATAGAAGCATTACAATATAAATTACATTGTAAAGTGCAGTAATGCTCCTATTTCCTATTTCTCCTATCCAGTGCAGAGCGAATTCTTCAAGCATTCGAGTCTTCTTCATTGCTGTCATCCTTGGGGGCTTCTGGAATCTCCTCTTCCGGATAGGTGATGGAGATATTCACCATAGAGGCGATCTTGGTGGCGTGACCCTCGATTTCATCAAAGATTTGGTTCGCTGGGTCTCCGAATATACAAGAGGGATACCGGACACCACGCGCCAGGATTTGGCACTGGGATAATGCATACGCATAAGGCCTAAAGCCATGCGTGCACCACCCCGTGCTGCGGAGCGCAAGGTGGATTCCTTCGAGTCTGCCACCTCCAGGATAGCTTCCGGAAGCTTCTCAACTTCCGAGAGTTCCCCAGTTCTTGCGGGAAGGTATTTGTTGACCAGCTGCATGCCTGCAGCTCGGATCGCAGTGAATACCTTCCCGGAAGCTTGGATTTTCTCAATCCGAGTAAGATCTGGGTTATCTCCTGTTTTTTCAAGACAAAACAACCAAACGGTTAGCGGAAAAGCAGAGAAAGAAGTTAAGACATGGAAAATCCGGATCACGAGGATCAAATCTGGAGTCTCCGGTATGAAGGTTATCCGAGGATCAAATCTGTGCTGAGTGCCTGGTGTCACCCGTTGTACTCACTCCGAAGACTTACCGGAGAAACACCGAAGTCTCCGGTGTGAGTATATCTTGTGAAGGACCAGTGGTGAACTTCTAGTGTCACCCGCTAGACCCTTTCCGGAGATTTGCCAGAGACACTCCAAAGTCTCCGGACTAACTTGAACTTGTGATGCACACTCCTCCTCAGATAGTCTCTGCACTCAGGCGTCAAGACTCAAGCAATGGTAGCACCGGAGTCTCCGGATTGGTTGCTACTTTGAAGAAAAAAAAGCTGGATGGTCTGGTGTCTCCCGCTGGAGCCACACCGGAGACTTACCGGAATCTGTCTGGAGTCTCGGGTCTGAAGCCTGGCGAAAAATCTCAGACCGGAGTCTCCGTACTTCACACCGGAGTCTCCGGTGTGACTTTGACAGAACCGTCTCCAACGGCTCCAAAATTTATGAGGGGTATAAATACCCCCTCCCCTTCACCTACTTCTAGCTAGCTCGTCCCAAATAGATCTCACCATTGCTAGAGCTCACCCACCTTGCTAGATCTCCCAATCCTTCCACCCAAAAGTGTTGATCTTCGGAGGATTGAAGGAGAAGGCCCCGATCTATGTCTTCACCAACCGGATTTAATTTCCCCCTCGCTTGCTTGAGGGGAACTAGTCTAGAGTTTCCTCTTGTGGAGAACCTAGACATCTTGTCTCTCTTGGTGATTCTTGTGATTGTTGGGAGCCCCCAATTTGGTTGTGGGTGTGTGCCCCAAACTTTTTTTGTAAAGGACTCGATTCCCGCCTCAAAGGGGATCAATAGTGGAAGGTGGACTAGGCCTTTGTGGCGGGGTTCATCGGAGAATAGGGTGAGGCCTCTGTGGCGTTGAGCAGACCTTTGTGGCGAAACTCACACCCCTCCAACGAGACGTACTCCCTTAACAAGGAGAAACTCGGGAATACATCGTGTCTCCGCGTGCTTCCGACTTCGGTTATCTCGTTCCCTTTCCTTTACCTTACTTGTATTGTATTTATTTTTGTTCTTGTCATATAGGTAAATTTACCTTAGTTGCATCATCTAGATAATTTACCTTTGTGTCAAGCCTAATCTTGAACTTTTTTTAAAATTGGCCATAGCACTTATTCACCCCACTCTAGGTAATTAGGCCATATACTTAGCGAGATCAAAATTAATCCAATAGACAAATACCAATCAGAGGTGTGGCTCCAATGAATCACAAAATCAACCAAGTGAGGGTGAACGAGCTAAATCAGTCGGAGAGCGTCCGAGCAATGGAAGAAGCCGTCGGCAAGCGGCGGAGCTATGCGTTTCTGTTTCTCTTACAAACAGGTCGATGTGATCGGATCATGGAGTTGATTAGGCTATGTGTACAGAAGGTCTGGAGCGCCCATCACGTATACCCACTTCCGAGTAGACCACATTAAGCTGGATGGCCATATTAAGCTATGGGCCTGTCGCTCTAAATTGAGTGTCAGGTCAACAGAAAAGTTAAATACAATGGACGTACTAGGTAGTTGAATTTTTTTCTGTGCTTGCACATGAACTAAGCCTACTTAAACATAAAAAATGGGCCCCAAACCTTTTGGACCCGGGGCGGCTGCCCCTCTCGCCCCCTCTAGGACCGGCCCTGTACTCCACATTCTCTAGAACCAACGACCAAACACCACCAAATATGATATCCAAGCGGGAGGAGTGAGCTAGAGGAGACAAGGTGAATGGACTTCATATTAGTAAGTAAGACTAATGATGTAGCCCTCCCACGAGGACATTCTCTGCGCCGTTCACCCGCGGACACCACCTACCGTCGATAGGTCGACGTGGTTGCCCCGATATCCAAATCCCTACACGCGAGAGGGAGTGAGTAACGATATCCCCCCGATGTTTTCATCGACGCCCATACGGGGAATCTCGGCTGCCACCTCGGGCGGCAGAGAGAAGGGAGGGGGTAGCAACATGGAATCCTAGCCGCCCTCGGGAGAATGATGGGATGGCCGCTTAGCAAGTGCTACAGTGCTTTCTTTTCCATATATTTCATCAAACACTAGGACTAAAAATTCAATAGTTTTCCTTACATTTACTAGCCGGGAGACTGACAACTTTACCGGTTTAATATTTAAGTTATGTTGTTATTTCTCTAGTGGTGTTATGTGAACGTCGACTAAATAGCACTTCACCCTTTAAGGGCCTAGAGGAATGCATTATGTGTTGGATTGCTTGTGGTGGGTTGTCGGAGTGACAGAAACCTAAAATTCAGCTTGCAATACTTCACATAAGGGAATAGTAGATACCACGAGTTTATTGCTACGGTTAGATTTATTTTTGAATTACTTTTCTTGTATTTGCGGACGCTTGCAGGTAGTGTAATCGTAAGTGTGCATTAGTATTGGATGGGACGGTGCACTAGCATAGGTCTACCCAAACAACACTTACTAGAATGATAAAGATTAATCAACAGTCTGTGATAAAAATAACTATACAGAACCTCCCAAGTGTCCTCAGAAACGTTTTAACCTTTATAAGAAACACCACCGGCTTGTCCTTTGTGCTAAAAACGATTGGGCCAGTTGCAGCAACTATTTACTTTCTTTGTTATTTACTTTTTATCGCTTTGTTACTATTACAAAAATCACTAACCAATTTTTCTCTAGTGTTTATAGTGGAACCTTACTTGAAACTATTTGTCGCGTACTGGAATCCCGGTAAAGAAGAGTTAGTTGTCCTCGTCAGAAAGAAAAAAGCTGGAGGAATGCGATCCGCAGTCAACAAAAATCAATAACTTCTGATTCTTGCTGGGTTCGGCACTCTTATTTATAGAAAAAGCTACAATCGATCCCCTACACTCGTGGGCCATCACTCCTTCTCAACTTTATAAAGCATCCGCTCCTGCCATCCATGTATGCATTGCCACACCTTTTCTTTAAGGTACTCGAACTACTTTGCTTTGTATGCTCTCATGTGTATCGGCAACCCGAGGTATCTCTCATTCCTTGACTCCCTGGGTATCCCGAGCACCCCTAGCTCCTCATTTTTCGCCCCTTACGTTGTACCCTTTCTGAACATTGGCGTGGACTTTCCTTTGTTTATCATTTGGCCCGACTGTTGCTCATATAAGGCCAGAATCTGCTGTAGCTTCCTTGCATCTGTAGCGTTTGCCTTCATAATTTTCAAGGAATCATCAGCAAAGAACAAATGGTTGATCTTCGGTGTGTTCGGGTAGAGTTGTATCCCCTCAATAGACCTCTCCTCTTTGGCATGACACAACATGGCAGCCATACCCTCAACAAAAAAAATAAAAAGGTAAGGGGAGAGGGGGTCCCCTTGCCTAAGACCCCTCTGAGGCACAAACCCGTTTTGCAAACTTCTATTCAATTTTACCCTGTATGTTACCGACGTCACACAGTTAATTATCACCGTAATCCACTGCGAGTTGAAGCCCATTTCACCATGATCTGCTCCAAGAACGAACATCCCACTCTGTCATACGCCTTGCTCATGTCTATTTTCACCGCCACCATGCCATCACGTCCCCCTTTCCTCCTATGCATTCCCCATGTTATCTCATACGCAAAGAGCACATTATCGGTGATCATTCTCCCCGGGACAAAGATGATTGTGTTGGTGATATAATATAGGGCAGTACCACCTTCGGCCTATTAGCTAGAACCTTGGAGATCAACTTGTATAGTACATTGCAAAGACTGATGGGTCGAAACTCTGTGACTTTCTCCGGGTTCTTTACTTTAGGGATGAGGACAATGGTGGTCTCATTCCATCCAATTGGCATAGGGCCCCCATTCAGTACACCTAAAACCTCCTCCTGGATCTTCGGCCCAACCATATGCCAAAATCGTTTATAGAAAATAGCCAACATCTCATCAGGTCCCGGGGCTTTGAGATCTCCAATGGTATTCAATCCCTCCCTTCACAAGGAAAAGGCTTATAGCTGAAATCGTTCCGGTGGCAGGGTGCTGCAAATCCACGCCGGTGGTAAGAGCTGATTTTAAAACATATCGGTGGCGTGGACTATTTACCCCGCCGGTGCTATATGCGTACTACCGGCATGAAAGTAAAAGAAACTAGCCGCTAGTACACTGAATCCCGGTGCCTACCACGGGAAAAATATTACCAGTGTCAAAATCCTTAGCAGCGTCAGAGGATACAAATTTACCACCGTCGTGAGCACGTAACTCTCACGCCGGTACTCCTACTCGAGCATATAACTTGTCTAGGTATCCCACAACATGGCACCACAATCTTTCTCCCCCCAGATCCGAGATGTCGCCGCCTCTTCTCCTTCCACCACTGCTGCTTCTCCTTCCACCGTCCCCACCAACGCCTTCCCCTGCCCGCCGCCGCTATTCGCACCGACGCTCTGCCGCCACCTACTACCACCGCGCGTCGACACCGCCTCGCACCGGTGAGAATCTTGTTCTTTCGTGTGTCTATAGTGTTGTATGATTTATTCTTTTCCTTATACAATCGCTAGATTTAGATCAATGTATCGTTTAGTTGATTTAGAAGTAGTAATAGCGATACTAGTGATTTTAGTGTAAATCTAGTGATACTAGTTATAGCAGTGTAAATCTACTGATTTTAGGGTATATCTCTAGTGATTTTAGTGTAAATCTAGCGATTATAGCTTGTGGATTCAATCGTACAATCTAAGTTCCGAATCATAACAAAATATGTGTCTTTGACAAGTGGGGTCGAAGGTCTGGAAGATGGCATGTCCGACTCCGACAGACACCCCTCGTTTCGCCTATCCAATCCGCCGCCGTAATCGCTGGCTCCCCCGGCCATTGCGGCCGGAAACCAACCCTAGGTTCCTTATCTCACGCGCACATCCCGTACGAGCAAGCAGACGGTAGTGGCGATGGAGCAGCAGGGCGCGCCGCGGGGGTGTCGAAGGAGAAAGTGGTGCCCACGTAGGAGGCGGGAAGCAGCAGAAAAAAATCCGGTATTTCTCGATTTCATCCGACAGTTCCGCCTCGGTGCTTTGTTCCGCGCCGCCAGTGGACATGGACCGCAGGGTTGAGGGGGATTAACGGCTGGACAAATCTTCTAAGTTCTGCTTAGTTTCTTCTTAATTCTGCCGAGATTTTCCACTTGCTTAGTTTCTAAGTTCTCACTTGTTGGTCCGATAGTCGTGCGGCCCTCGCCGAATCGGCTGGTATCATATTCCTGGTTCGTTTCCTGCTACAGATTTACTATATTCGACTGTGACATGGAATTCTGTCGTCATGAACACAGAGAATGTGTGTGAAACAGTGCATCCATGTGTGGGTCTGAGGTGGGAACATGTAGTTCTACACGCCGTCAACCTCGACCAGGGAGCGTCAGGCCGGCACCATCCATGTTCACAACTGATTGGTGGGTGGTGCTCGGCCAGTAGGCCTGCAGCATAATTGACCTTAAATGTCAGGGCCGCTCTCTGTTGTCCCATGTCAAGAATTCTTGTGTCATTCTGACGCTACTTCTGATGCGTGGTCGAGATTTTTGTTCGTGTCATTTAAGATATCCTGGTCACCTGATGTCATCGTCTAAACGAACCGCTAATGGACATTAGGCCATCCACGGGGTTACCATCTTAGAAGTTATATGCGTTTGTTGTCACTTTCTCCTTTTCCTTTTGGAAAATCGGGTCCTCAGTCACTATCTGTGGTTATGTAGAAAAATACATAGTTTTTCACAAAAAGTATATTCAAAGGCTAACAAATTCCATCCCTTCTCTCACAGGTAGATATTCCCATGACTATAAATAGAGGGTGTAATTAGGCTGCTCATATCTTGTAGCTATGGCTGTTGTGCAACCAAATCACACAGGATTTTGATTCCTATACAGTTCAGATGGCATGATCATGCTGTTTTTGGGGATGTTTGTGCAACCATCAAACGCTGGCAGGATGATATTGGTCATGAACTCAAGGTGCGCTAATCTCTACCAACATCCGAGTTCTGTGGAATTTTCTGTTATTTTAGTTAGCTCCTTCTAGGACTTTCATCGTGCTTTTTAGTCGATTCAAATAATAACTGGATGACTCCCCATGAGCAACTTCTATGGGGAACATGTTCTCACATTTTTTTCATCCACCTTTTTTCTATCTACTCACTCCCAGCTGTAGTATGATTAGGAAAGCATGTATGAGGTAATAAAATTCCATAATCAATCCTAATCATAATTTGGGATGTGAGAATCCACTATATGCATGACACATTAGTCCATATCCACTAACATCTGATTCTGTAGTTTAGGCAGCAGGTTCATGAATCAAAAGCATACCGCATAGCAAAACTAATTGCCTCACACATGATTGCAGGACTGTAGGAAACCAATATTTGTCAAATTCAATTGATAAGTAAAGACTGGTTCCCGTAGTAAATTTGCAGTGGCTGGAGTTTCACTTCTGTCTTTGTGTGACTTGCGGAAAGACAGTAGGAAAGTCCTGACGGAAGGATTGAAGTAGAATCCTAGAGGTACTTTCCATGACACAAATGGATATCTGATAACATTAATTATCGTTTATCTAAAATGTTCCTTGTTTTTGTGTTTGCATATAATTAAGGTCTTGAACAAAGATAGCAAGCCAGTGATGAAGGTTACTACGATTATGCAGTTTATTTTGGTACTCATTGTTTGCAATGGACATGTCGTCGTCTGTGCCTCCTTACATGGAAATGAGTCAGACCAATTGTCACTGCTTGCATTCAGGAATGCAATCAGCCTTGATCCAAAGCAATCCTTCATGTCCTGGAATGACAGCACCCACTTTTGCAGTTGGGAAGGTGTTCATTGCGAGATGAAGAATCCACAACGTGTCACTTCTCTCAACCTTACAAATCGAGGTTTAGTCGGGCAAATCTCTCTTTCACTTGGAAACCTAACATTCCTAAAACATCTGTTCCTTCCAACAAATAGGTTTACTGGGGAAATTCCTTCATCCCTTGGTCAGTTGCACCGCCTCCAGAACCTCTACTTGAGCAATAACACGCTACAAGGGAAGATACCTAGTCTTGCAAACTGTTCCAACCTCAAAGCATTATGGCTGGATAGAAATCAACTAGTTGGGCAAATTCCTACAGATTTGCCCCCTTCCCTTCGAATGTTGCAACTTTCAGTTAACAATCTTACTGGGACCATTCCTGCTTTTCTTGCCAATATCACAGCGCTAAACCAGTTAAACGTTGCGTTCAATAATATTGAGGGCAAGATTCCGAATGAGATTGCGAAGTTACCTGCTCTACATATTCTCAATGTGGGTAGCAATCAATTGACAGGCAGGTTTCCGCGAGCCATCTTGAACCTTTCTACTCTCGTTTTCCTTAACATTGGCCCAAACCATTTCAGTGGTGAGGTACCATCCAATCTCGGTACCTATCTATCCAATCTCCAAGTGTTTGCATTATCCAAAAACTTCTTTGATGGGAAAATCCCATCTTCATTGATAAACGCATCCAACATACATATTTTGGATATATCAAGTAATAATTTCACAGGTTCGGTGCTTAGATCCATTGGCAAACTTTCTGAAATAACATGGTTAAATCTCGAGTTCAATAAGTTCCAAGCACGTAACAAGCAAGACTGGGAGTTCATGCATAGCTTAACCAATTGTACAAAGCTCAGTTCCTTCTCAATAGAGGGGAATCATCTGGAAGGCCACATACCAAGTTCATTAAGTAACCTTTCCATTCAGCTTCAAAATCTCTATTTAGGACGAAATCATTTGGCAGGGGATTTCCCTTCTGGCATAGCCAACCTTCCCAACCTGATTGTTTTAGGATTGAATAGCAACCAATTTACAGGCGCCATTCCCCAATGGCTCGGCACTCTCAAAAATTTGCAAATACTAGGTTTAGCCGACAACATGTTTACAGGGTTTATTCCATCCTCCCTTTCCAATTTATCTCAGTTGGCATATCTCCTTCTAGACTCGAACCAATTTGTTGGCCAGATACCACCAAGCTTTGGAAACCTTCAAGGCCTTGAAATATTGAACATTTCCAACAACAATATTCATGGCGAAGCTCCTAAGGAGATCTTTAGAATTCCAACACTAAGGCAAATTTATTTATCTTTTAACAATATCGATGGACAACTTCCTAGTGACATCGGCAATGCCAAACAACTCACGAATCTAGAACTCTCATCAAATAAGCTATCTGGAGATATTCCTAGCACTTTGGGCGAGTGTGAAAGTTTGCAAGATATCAAGTTGGACTGGAATATTTTCAGCGGAAGCATCCCCACTACATTGAGCAAAATAAGTAGCCTCAGAGTTCTCAGCCTTTCTCACAATAACATTACGGGGTCAATTCCAGTGTCCCTTGGCAACCTACAATATCTTGAGCAACTAGATATTTCATTTAACCATCTCGAGGGGGAGGTCCCAATAAAAGGTATCTTCAAGAATGTAACTGCTCTGCGGATTGACGGAAATGATGGGCTCTGTGGTGGGTCTGTGGACTTACACTTAATGACATGTTCTGTTGCACCATCAAATTCAACGAAGCACAAGCTGTTTGCTGTACTCAAAGTGGTAATCCCAATAGCTTGCGTGGTATCATTTTCCATGGTCATACTAGTCATATTGTTCTGTAGAGGGAAACATAAGAGAGTCTATGTCTTCGCCATCATTTGGTAGAAATTTTCCCAAAGTTTCCTTCAATGATATTGCTAGAGCAACAGAGGGTTTCTCAGTGTCCTGCTTGGTTGGGAGAGGGAGATATGGCTCTGTGTATCAAGGAAAACTATTTCAAGATGGAAATTATGTTGCCATAAAAGTCTTCAACCTGGAGATAAAGGGAGGACAGAAGAGCTTCATTGCAGAATGTCATGCCTTAAGAAATGTGCGGCATCGAAATCTGCTCCCTATACTAACAGCATGCTCAAGCATTGATTCTAATGGGAATGATTTCAAAGCTCTAGTGTATGAGTTCATGCCCCGAGGAGACTTACATAGACTACTGTACTCAACTCAAGACTATGAGGGCTCTTCAGATTCGATACACATTACAGTGGCTCAAAGGCTAAGCATTGTTGTGGATGTAGCAGATGCACTGGAGTACCTGCACCATAACAACCAAGGAACTATTATTCATTGTGATATGAAGCCTAGTAACATTCTCTTGGATGACGCCATGACAGCTCATGTTGGAGATTTTGGTCTTGCAAGGTTCATACTTGATTCAGCGGAATCATCGCCTGATGACTCATGCTCAACTTCAATTGCAATAAATGGGACTATTGGATATGTTGCTCCAGGTTACTCCCATTTTCATACTCTGGCATCATTTTACTTTAAATTGAAATAATTTCTGCTTATACCAAAATCGGAATTAAATTATTCTTGCATGTGAACTACAGAATGTGCAACAGGTGGTCATGTTTCGACCGCTAGCGATGTCTATAGCTTTGGAATTGTTCTACTTGAGATATTCCTACGGAAGAGGCCGACAGATGATATGTTCAAAGATGGACTAAACATTGCAAAATTCGTTGAAATGAATTATCCTGCTAAGATATCACAAATTGTTGAACCTGAATTACTTCAAGACCATCCTGAGTTTTCTGAAGAACCTCCAGTGTCCATGAAGGATAATGACCTCTGTTTAACTTCAGTGCTCAACATTGGGCTTCGCTGCACCAAGCTGTTCCCAGGTGAGCGTCCGAATATGCAGGAAGTGGCTACAGGGTTGCATGGAATTAAGGAGGCTTATCACCGTGGATACTAAGGTAATCACCAGTTAAGTGTGGTGCCGTTGATGTTCTAGGAGCAAATTTTCCCTTAATATTTTTGACACGGTTTTATCACTAACTGGATTTTCTGTCCCTTTTCAAATAAGAACACTGCTCATGTTACTGCGGTAATAGTACACACTACACAAGCTACGGCGTGAAAACTAACCTGATGCTTATCATGCAGATTGCTGGCAGTACTATCTTGTTGAAAAACGAAAAGCACGAGTAAATCACAAAGTGGTACATAGAAGTCGATACCACGGTCAAAGTCTTTCAAAATAGGGTATAGCTATCCTGGAGTATCAGTTGGGCAATACTCTCTGCTTGTGCTGCTCCTCAAGGCAGAACTTCCTTCCTGATGATGGTCGCACATGCTGTTTTGGTGATCTCTGTTTAATTTGGGTTAACCTATTGTTTCATGTTATTTTGAGGAATCAGCCAACCGCAGTTAGCTTAAATTAAGGTAACATGACTGCCATGTTGATAATAGTACCATGATGCCTTTCCTTGGCTGCATCGGTGTACTGTGATGCCGTGGTAAGTCCGGGCACTTGATGTAGTGGCTGCAACTTTTTTACTACAGCCTGAACCTACAGCCCTTGTATTTTTCCTTGATTCAGTTTGCTGTTCGAGCATTCAGTTGTGAATTGAAGTTTTGGAAACAAACTCCTCGTCTTATACATCGGAATTTTATTGTAAATAAGATGTGAGTTATTCACGCTTCCTGTGTTCTCCAGTTTGGAGATAATTCATGGTTCACTTGCAAAATGTCTGATGGTGGAAAACCAAAAATGTTCATTGTTGCTGGCAGAGTGAATGGAGGCGGTCCATATTTTGTTTAAGCCTTAAAGGGCTTGTTAAGCATTGCGAAGTTTACAGAGATGAACTTCCCTGCCAAGATAATGCAGAAATTGGAGCCTGCCGTCGCTGAGGCTAACCGTGGTGGCTGCGTCCGCTGCCGTGGATGCCGTGTCATAGCTGTGCTCCACAGAGCTGGAGCTGCCCACATGGAGGCCATGCCTGAACCTGAGCCCATAGTTTCTGTGGTCGACAAGATGTCTGCCCCCTGCCTCCCCTCAAGCTTACATTCACAGCACAATCTCCACTGATATGCCACATTATCCTTTGTATGTGGACGAACACCAAACAAATTAACTTGTTTGCGTCCTCCCTCATGTACATTTGCAGTTTTGGTTCAGTTTTGCGAGTAGTGCAGCTCTGAATTTCCAGATATGGTGAGAGGTGACTTTGTGCCTCTTTGACATCCTCAAAAAGACTAGGCATCTCCAAGATCAAAAAGTAAATGAGGTGGTATGTTCAGGCACTGGAAGCTTTCCCGAGCCATTTCATGCTGTTCATTATTTTTTTCTGCGAATGTAAAATGAAATTTTAATGGTGATGAATGTTGTTCTGCTTCAGATGATGGTTTTTAATATTTTGCATCAGGGAACAACAGAAAAAATGTATTATGCCGTTTCCCAAATACTCTGTACAGAAATTGAGAACCAATCAATACTGCATTTTTGGTTTAGGTGCAATTGAAGATTTTAGATCATTTCATCGTGCCACAGGGTGTACCTTGTGGACACTGGTTATTGATGGCATATAAGCGTCAGAATAGTGATCTGATGATATATTGGCCTTTTTTACTGGCATGATGGGGGTTGATCAGGGCTCCTTTCTAACATGACATGCTTTTCATGAGCCTTTGCTTTTTCGTAGTACAGTAGATTTCTGGAGAAAAGAGTATGAATGCTCATATTTTCTTATGATAATAAAAACATCACAGAAATTCCAAATTGCTGTCAATCCGAACATGTTTTATGAAAATGGGACATTGTGTATGATTTTCAGGGAGTTTGGAGTACCCGATTACACATGTAGAATGGGATTCAGGGTAACGATGATCAAATATCATTTGCATGAGATGAGATAGTGTGGCACAAATATGTTATCGATCCATTCATGACTGTTGCCTGAGTCCTGTAGTACGTTCTTCTTCATGCAGATAAACCATGTTTCAGAAGTATAACAAGCTATTACAGGAGCAACACTTTGTTCTTACATTTATATTTTGATGAATTGTACTCCCTCCGTTCCTAAATATAAGATGTTTTAGCCTTTCTCCACATTCAAGTATATCTACATGTATCTAGACAACTTTTAGTGTATATGTTCATCATATTAGTGTGTATCTAGTCAATGTGAGCAAATAGCTAGAACATCTTATATATACGGCTATTTAGGAACGGAGGGAGTATAAACGTACATCGCACTCGTACACGATTACTAGTTTGCGTCAAACAAAAAAACTACCACCAAGCGAGTGAGGTTAAAGGCACGTATCTGAGAATTACATCGAGTAAATGATGGATGCATCTTACATTGGACGAATATTCTTGTTGGGCGCTGCTAATACGTAGAAGCACGATTTTGTTCGGTTTATAGCTAGATCTGGAGAGATTTTTCAGATCACCCGAGGATATATAGATCCCAAGGTACTCCCTCCGTCCTGGTGTATAGGGCACATATAGCAATTCTCTAAGCCCTAGGTAGTCATTCATTGGGGTTTAAACATTACATGCATTGGTGGAGAGGGGTGGAGAAAGCCAACCACCCACTAATTAGACGAGAATTAATGCAAAATGTGCCTAATAGATGGGACTGCATGTTTTTAAGATTGTGCCCTATACACCAGGACGGAGGGAACAACAGAAAAAACGTAATATACTATCCTTTAATTACGTTTTTTTTTTTGAAACCTATCCTTTAATTACGTTGCTACACGTTAGCCATGCCCTCTTTGCTCTCCCGCAGTTAAAGACAGAGCGCGCCTATCTCCTGCATGCGGCTGCTCTGTTTTTTTTCTCAACAATCTGCATGCGGCTCAGGCTGAAAAACAGGGAGGAGGGAAAATCGGTAGATTGATTACAGAATTGGAAACGGTTTTTAGTTAATTTTCACCCAAATCTGAGGATACCATCGAGTAAATGATCGATGCACGCGTGAATATATTGTGTGCATAGATGCGCCTACATTTTCACACATCCGTCTCGGCCGCCGGTGGCAACCCGCGATGGAGGTGACGGTCGAGACGACCAAGGGCCGCCGGTTCACCGTCGAGGTTTGGTACTTCTCCACCGTGAGGAGGATCAAGGAGTGCATCCTGAAGCAGGAGGGCATCGCCGTGGAGTCGCAGAGGCTCTTCTTCCAGGGGAAAGAGCTCCAGGACGACCGCGACACGGAGCACTACTCCATCCTCCAGGGCTCCCACGTCCTCCTCGTCCTGCCCGACGACGCTCCCGCTCCCTCTCCCGCCAGCGTCGTCCACGTCGTCGCATCCGCGCCTTCCCTCGGCCGCAGCGTCGCCCTCGAACTGGAGGCCTCCTGCACCGTCGCCCGCCTCAAGGAGAAGCTCCAGGACCGCACGGACGGCGCGCTCCCCGCGGCCAGGCTGAGCGTGTTCTTCGGGAAGGCGGAGATGGAGGACGGCAAGGCTCTGTCGGAGTTCGACCCGCCGGCCGACGGGATGGAGGTGCGCGTCGTCGTGCGCCAGCCGCCTCCTGCGCAGCCGGTGGGCAGTAACGGGGGCGCAGCGGCGGCGGCGGCGGCCAAGATTATTAGTAGTCTTAAGCCGCAGCAGCGGATGCCAGTGGAGGTGAAGTGGGGCGCCACGACGGTGACGCTGGAGGTGAGCGATACGGACGCCGTCAAGGAGCTGCGGGCGGAGCTCGGCAGGGCGGGGCCGCACCTCCTCCTGCCCAACGACGGCGGCTACTTCTTCGTCTACAAGCAGAACGTCATGGATGAGGACCGCACGCTGCGCTGGCACGACGTGAAGAGCGGTGACACCATCGAGATCTTCAACGGCAGGGTCACGGGAGGCGGTTGATCCAGATCACACAGATGCATATGCAACGCATTGCTTGGTTGCATCAGGTTTATTATGTAGTATCTGCATTGAGTCGTACTCCTAGATCGGTAGCCCCTCGTTTCGTTCTGCAGATCGCACAGATGCATATGCAAAAGGTTGCATATCAGGTTTATTATGACTGTCTACTCCAATTAGCAGAGAGCCGTTTTCCCTTTTCCATTGGTTAACAGACATACTCATATCTTTCTTTTAGAAAATAGGGTTTTCCCGTTCCATTTCATGAAATGAAACCGAGATCAAAACGGGATCGAAATTTTATGCAATGGGAATTACAGTAGTATCAGAGAGAGAAATGGATGATTTCTGTAATTGCTAATTTTTGCTACTAGTTGCAGTTTACATGGTACTGTAGCCTAAATAATATCAACAAATGACTGTCTAATGAGATATTTTAGGTATTCTAATTAGAGACTACATACGGAGTAAAATGTGTAAATCTACACAATAAAATATATCTATGTACCATATTATGATAAGGAGGGAATAGTATTTTTCAGCCTAGGCTTGAATCAGACTAAGGCTTTTGGATCCAAAAGCGAAAGCCCAAACAAACAATATCAAATGAAAAAGCAATGTGTAGAAGGGTCGTGGGAAAATGTGGGAAAATGCATGTGACGAGGGAAGAAGCGCGGAAGCAGCCCGGGAGGTGCTTCCGGCAACTTTCAACTCAGGTTCTGAAACGTTTTTTCCTATTAGCCATTTACTTGGTCGAAATTACATGCACATTGCCATCGTTCGTGAGACGGTACCCGTTCACCTGGCATGCCCCATGTAGGAGTTTTTTTTGTTAAAATGTTGCAACACACCCTCTACCAACTCAAAGAGATATTTTATCTCAGACAAATATATTTCAAGTTAAAATAATTTGTATATAAAATATGTGTGTATTGACGTAGATTCCATTCCTGTAATTGGTTTCGAGCTCCGTGTACTGTAGTT
This sequence comes from Alopecurus myosuroides, assembly GCA_028641055.1. NCBI lineage: Eukaryota > Viridiplantae > Streptophyta > Magnoliopsida > Poales > Poaceae > Alopecurus > Alopecurus myosuroides. Next base: position 309,367,876 of record CM054057.1, on the reverse strand, counting down.
TCTTAATTTTGGACTAAGATTCACACCATTTTAACTGAATTTTGTCAAATTCCTCACACTCAGAGACCGTTTACAATTTTCTTTAACGGGTAGATTAACCTCGCCATTTTCCACGTCTTTTATTAATTGCTGCGCAAAATCTCAACTTACAAGCCACAAGTCAAAAGTCAAAAGCCACGAGACACAAGGCAAAAGCCCAAAGCTAAAGATATATTGAGATAATCCAACGCTTAAACATGGCAACTGTGTTAAATAAGGGTCAGAATTAACTAATTTGTTTTGAATCGGCATTTATAAAACTTATTCATAGTTCAGGGGCATTCCAGACATTGTATCATTCAAACTAGCAGCAGCATCCGTCAATAGCACTTCTACCAAATTTCAAATCTCTACTTCCACAACAGCTTCCCACAGCTGCTTTCCGGTCCAACAACTACAACTACTTCTCAACAGCAGCAGCCCAAACAAACAGACCCTAAGGCATCTCTAGCCGTTCCCTCAAAGTTTAGATCATTATAGGCCTCGCTATCTTTTAACTCCTCAGATTTGATCCACTAAAAAAAGGAGTTTCTAGCCGATCCCTAACATTTAAGCTCTAAAACATATTTGAACGCAAATTCAATAAAATGATCCAAACTAGTTAGTTCATAAAAATACTCCAAACTACTTCAAAATTGATTCAAACTACAACCAACTAATTCAAACTAGTTCACTACATTTTTTATCAAATTTAAACTAAAAACCGAAGTCGTAGTCATTGTCGGTGCATTCAGCTTCCAACTTCTTCCAATCCACGCCAGTGAAGAGGTCGGAGTTGCCCTCGTCGTTGTTGGTGAGGTCGACACCGGTGGTGCACTGGACGGTGATACATCTCCAACATATCTATGATTTTTGATGTTTCATGTTGATATTATGTCAATTTCTACATGTTTTCTATACACTTCATAGCATTTTTATGCATTTTCTCGGACTAACCTATTGACAAGATGTCACAGTGCCAGTTCCTGTTTTGTGCTATTTTTATATTTCAGAAAAGTTGTTATGGAAATATTCTCGGAATTGGACGAAACAAAAGCCGAAGTCCCTATTTTTCTGTCATGTACACATAGTTCGAAGGAGACTCGAAGGGGGCCACGGAGGCAGCCACACCATAGGGCCGCGCGGCCCCCCTTGGCCATGCGGACATGTGGTGTGGCCCCCCTGGTCGCCCATCGACATCGCATTTACGCCTATATATTTCCTTTCTCGGGAAAACCCTAAGTACCAAAGCCTCTATCCACGAAAAGTTCTCCAGCCGCCGCTGTCGTCAACCCTAGTTCGGGAGGGTTCTGAAGCTCTTCCCGGCACCCTGCCAGAGAGGGGAATCATCACCGGAGGGATCTTCATCACCATGGTTTCCTCCGGAGTGATGCGTGAGTAGTTCATCCTTGGACTACGGGTCCATAGCAGTACTAGATGGTTGTCTTCTTCTATTTGTGTCATCATGTTTAGATCTTGTGAGCTGCCTAACATGATCAAGATCATCTTATTATATTGCTACATGTTGTGTTTGATGGGATCTGATTAATATTGAATACTATGTCAAGTTGATTATAGATCTATCATATATGTTTTTTGCGATCTTGTGTGCTCTCCGTTTCTAGTAGATGCTCTGGTCAAATAGATGTTTGTGACTCCAAGAAGGAGTATTTATGCTAGATAATGGCTTCATGCCTCCAGTAATATGGGAGAGTGACAGTAACTTATAAGATTGTGGATGTGTTGTTGCCACTAGGGGTAAAAGAACAATGATTTGTATAAGGATAATTGTGTTGTTTACATTACGCACTTTACTTAATGCAATAATCTATTGCTTGCAACTTAATACCCAAAGTTTGCTCGGATGACGTCCTGAGGGTGGATTATTAGTCATAGATGCAGTTGGATAACGATTTATGTATCTTGTTGTAATGCCCAAATGAATATCATAGTAGTAATCATGTCATGTATATGTATTACGGTGCATTCTCTATTTGTCAATTGCTCAACAATAATTTTTCACCCAGCATGTTATTTATCTGTTGTGGAGAGACACCACTAGTGAACTGTGGACCCTGGTCCATTCTTTTACACTGGTAATACAACCTACTGCAAATACTATTCTTTTTCACTGCAAACACTGTTCTCATTTCTTTCACTGCAAACAAACATCATTTTTCACAATATACGTCTAATCCTTTGTTTTCAGCAAGACCAGTGAGATCGACAACCTCACTGTTTCGTTGGGGGCAAAGTATCGTGGTTGTGTTGTGTGTAGATTCCACGTTGCTGCTGAGCCTGGTAGTGCGCCCTGCCAACATCAGTTGTCAACAACTTTCAGAAGTGATTTCTTTCTCCTACGGGCCCGATTAAATCTTGGTTTCTTACTGAGGGAAAATCTTGCTGATGTACTCATCATACCTTTCTCTTGGCGTCTCCGAACGAACGTGTGTTCACACGCCATCAGACGGCCTCTCACCTGATGGTCCCGGCTCCTCTGTCTCTGGTCCTCCCCGCTGCCCGGTACAACTCATACTGTCGGCGCTCTTCCACGGCGCGCTCCGGTTGTTGGTGGCGGAGCTCCGCCTCAAGGATCTCACAAGCCTCCCAGTCTTCCCGTATCGCGCATGCAGAGGCTTCCCGAGGATTAACCAGTGTTAAATCAGGCACCATGGCGTGATACGTCCATAACGTATCTATAATTTTTTATTGTTCCATATTTGTTTTATATCGTTGTTACATGGTTTAAATATATTTTTATATTATTTTAGGGATTTTGTCTAGACTAACCTATTGACAATATGCCCAGTGACAGATTCTGTCTTTTTGTGTTGTTTTTTAGTTTCAGAAAATTTTTCAAAGAAATATCGTCGGAAAATTCCACGAAAAAATCGTGGGCGCTTTTCAACGTGATACGAAGATGGAGTTCAAAGGGAAGTCCGAGAGAAGCACCAAGGGGAGGAGGCGAACCCCAAGCACAGGTCCAGGTGGGTTCACACCCTTCTTTCGCCAGGGCCCTCCTAGTCTCCCCTAAGTCACATCTTTTCCTACTTATTCCCATTTGACCTAAAATCATCGGGCGGGCATTATTTTCTAGAAAGACACAGAGATCCGCCGCCATATAGAAACCCTAATTCAAGGGGTTGTGGCGCCCTATTTTGGCACCCTGCCGGAGAGAGAAATAGTCACCGGAGGTTCCTCATCGCCACGATTGCCTCCACGGTGATGCGTGAGTAGTTCATTCTTGGACTACATATCCATAGCAGTAGCTAGATGGTTGTCTCTTCTCCTTGTGCCACCATGTTTAAATCTTGTGAGCCGCCTAACATGATCAAAATCACCGATATGTAATTTGTGTTTGCCAGGATCCGATGAATTGTGAAGTTTTGATCATATTATTCATGTTTCTTATATGATTTTTTTTATTATCATATTGGTCATGGGATACCATGAGAGGACCCACTATTTGTATACTGGGCGCAGTCCAACTTGGGGCCCACCTGAAGGCCTGTCCAAGATCATGAAGGCCAGGCCCATGAAGGGACAGCGGACAAGCCCACTTCGGAATACAGGGAGTACAACACAAGGCATAAGAGTTTGGGATTTTCCTTGTACCTATAACCGTCCGACTACGTGACATAGGACCAACCTCTTATATAAAGACTGGGAGGGACCATTGAGGAGGACGTAGAGACAGACCTATACGCTTCACCTTTGTGACAAATCCAATATGCACTACATCCCCATTGTAACACTTCTATAAACTCGACGGAATACAATTCAGACAAGCAGGAGTAGGATATTACCCTCAGGGGCCCGAACCTAGGTAAATTGTGCCATGCCTCCTTTTGTCCGACGAGTCCACCGGCGCCATATTCTCTCTCTAACGAATCCCTAGCTCCTAAAGTATGGAATTTTCTATGGTGACCCCGCGACAATTGGGGCAGACCGTGGGGAACTGGCGCGTTGGAGTCGTGACTTTTGCAAGTTTTGTTCTTGGCGGGAGACGACTCGCCGATCTTGGGGGGGCTCAATCCAATTCGGATCCTTCGGCTTCACCGTGCACTCGTCGGCACTACGTTCAACCCTCAATGATCTCGGCATGAGAGTAGATCTGACTTTCGGAGACATGAAATTCCGCGCGAGAGGCGCATCCATTTGCTGCCTGCAAGACTCAACACGCCAACAAGTGACGAAGTCGATCTCACCATCGACCTCGGCGGTAGCTTTGTTGCCTTGAGTCGACTCCCTGCATGAAGCATAGTCGAGCTACGCCTCGAGCTTCTGCGCTGACCCCGACATGCACCACTTCATGGGCATGGTCAACCTCGTCGAATGTAGTGTCGACAACCAGAACTACAACGACAACGGAAGCCCGGCTCCTTGGAGAATCCTAGCCCATGTATACATGGTGGTGCAACGCTTCTCCGTCCAGGACTAGATGTTGTAGGTGTATATGAAGGTGGAGTTTTTAACACATGAGATAACGCGTAATTAGAAGGTAGATCTAATTGGGAGAGGAGACTAGATACCGTAGGTGTATATGAAGGTGGAGTTCTCAACACATGAGAGAACGCGGAATTAGAAGGTAGATCTAATTGGGAGAGGACCCCTCAAAGCCGCAATTGGAATAAACTCTAATTCAATTAGAGGGGCTCTAATTAGAAGCTCTAATATGACCCTCTAATTCTGCTAGAGAGAGAGAGGCTTGAGAGCCAATTATGTGTTTTGCATAGAGCCTTGGGGTCCTTTTTATGGATGGATGAGGGGGAGACCTTCCTTGGGAGGGAGGAGTCCCTCCCTCAATACACCAAGGGGTAACTAACCCTCAAATGGTGGCCGCACCCACCTCCTAGAAGAAATTGGATTGGACTCCCCTTCTGGAGTTCAACTCCACCTCCCTTTTCAGTTTTTCCTTTTTCCTTTTTCTCTCCAATGAAATTGTGGGAAAAATGAAGGGAGGATGGTGCAGCATGTGTGGTTTCCTGGGGCCCACCCGGCAGCCCCCAGAATATGGCTGCGGCCATGGGGGCATTCCTGCCCCCTCCGACAATCCACCCTTCTCGGTTTTCGTTAAAAAAACTCTTTCGGAACCCTATGACTGTTGGATATATGCCTAAAAGGCAATAATATTTGTACATATGTTTCATAATTATGATTCATATTACTATGCTATAACCATCGTGGCTCCAGAATATGAGATTCAGAGGATCCAAAGGCTTCAATTCAAGCATATCATATTTTTTTTTGGCATAATAGAAGAACTAGCACCAAGATCACATAAAGCATTGCAATCAAAATCACCCACTCTTATTCTAATAGTAGGTTCCCAACCATCTTGTAATTTCTAGGAATAGAGTCTTCAAGTTTGAGCCTTTCTTCTCTAGCTTCAATAAGAGCATTAGTCATGTGTTTGCTGAAAACAATATTTAACTTATTAACATTAGGATCTTTGGCCATTTTTGTAAGAACTTTATAATATCAGAGAGGTAAAATTATAAAAATCAAGTTTATCATCCTCAAATATAGTGGGAAAAGTTTATCCTAAAATCATATTAACATCAAGCCCACTTTCAACAATTTTCTCACGAGAAAAAATCACACCCTCCAAAATTTGGGGACTCATTCTACCTAAAGTATTGAACTCTCCAATCCCCTTTGTTTGACCATTAAAATGTTTAGAACCATTAGGATACTCATAAGTACTGAAAGTTTTAAGTTCTTCAAAATATTGGATGGTGCATTAACACACTCTTTTTTAGCAAAAACTTAAGGAGGTTCTCATCCTTCTCTTCTAGCACGGATTTGAGCTAACATTGTTATATTCTAATTTATTTGAACTTGTATAGCATTTATAGGTTCAATTTTCTTGACTTCAAAAGATGTAGTCCTAATTTTTAAAATTTCAACATCATCAACAAGACTATCAACTTTTAATACAAGATTATCTAGTTTTTCAAGATTTTTCTCAACAGTTTTATTGATTTTTTTTGTGAATAAATAAATTATTCGATCATGTTTCTAAATCAAAGGTGGAACTTTTAGGATAGTTATAAGCATTCCATAAGAATTTCCATACGAATTTCCATTATTAGGAGGATATGGTTGATACGTCCAAAACGTATCTACTTTCTCGAACACTTTTGGTGTTGTTTTTCCTCTAAACTTGTGAGTTTTGAACACAACTAACACGGACTAACGCTGTTTTTAGCAGAATTCCCCTGGTGTCTTATTTTTGTGCAGAAATTCAACTTCCAGGAAAATGACCGGAAAATATCGCAAAGTCCCTATTTTACCTGAAGACTCACGGAGCCAGAAGACGAGACGAAGTCGGGCCACGAGGGGCCCACACCACGTGGCGGCACGGGCACCCTCTAGGCCGCACCGTGGCATGGTGTGGCTGCCTCGGCCACCCCCTCGTGCCCCCTTTCGACTACTTAAGCCTCTTGACCTAAAAACACCGGGGGACAGATAGTTTTTCCACGAAAAGTTCCGTAGCTCCACCGCCACCAAAAACCCCAATTCGGGGATCACAAACCTCTCCATCAACCATCCGTTCTGGCACCCTGCCGGGACAGAGAATTGGAAGCGATCATTGCCATCATCATCACCAACGCCTCTCCATCAACCATCCATGATTCCCCCATCCATATGTGAGTAATCCCCTCTATAGGCTGAAGGGGGTGGTAGGGATTGGATGAGATTATTCATGTAATAGATGCCAAGATTGTTAGGGCATGGTGCCTAGTATCCATTATTAGTGTTTTTGACATTGTTGCGACTTGTTATGCTTAATGCTTGACACTATGGCCCGAGTGCCATGAATTCAGATCTGAACATGTTATCGATTCATGAGATAATTATTGTTTTTTACCTTACCTACAAGTTTTATACACATATTGTTGTCCGGAACCCGAGGCCCCAAAGTGACAACAATTGGGATAACCGGAGGGGGTGGCTGAGATGTGAGGATCACGTGTGTTCACAGAGTGTTAATTGTTTAATCCGATGCTTTATTAAAAGGAGCACCTTAATTATCAGTAGTTTCCCTTGAGGCGCGCTGCAAACGGGCTGGTAGGACAAAAGATGTTGTGCAAGTTCCTCATTGCGAGCACGTACGACTAAATACGGAACACATGCTTATGGTTACTTAGTACTTGGATGCTTTATCATTATTTACCTACAATTGCCCATGTCTTGATTATTATATGAAGTATCTTATCCATACAACTCCAGTTCATCCGTACATATGCCTACAATATTTTAACCTTGCTGTCTACTACAATTACTGCTGCTGTCTTTATTTCATTCCTACTATTATGTCACTACTGCTACTGCTATAAAACTGTTGCAACTGATAAGCTGTTACGAGAAAGTCTATTTCCAGGTGCAGGTAAACTGACAATTCATCTGTTAAGGCTTATAAATATTCTTTGTCTCCCCTTGTGTCTAATCAATAAATTTGGGTTTTACTTCCCCCGAAGACTGTTGCGATCCCCTATACTTGTGGGTCATCAGACTATTTTCTGGCTCCGTTGTCGGGGAGCTTAGCTTTATTTGTAAGCTCACTTGAACTTGACATTGTTCTCTGCAAGTTATTCATCATAGGTAAAACTCGTGATGAGAAAGTCTCTATATTGCCATCCACTACAAGGAGAGGTACAACTCTGAACACCTATGTTGCTCTTGATTCACCATCTGTAATGAGTAAACTTCTTACACCACCACATATACGTGCTACACATACTGATACCTCTGCCGAATCTGAAAATACTTCTGATAGTTTTGATGATGCTTCTAGTTTGCTTGATGAGAGTGGTTCATTAGATCCTTTCCTAGATGCTACAACTGCTAGAGCCAAACAAATTGAAAATACTGAAATTCCTAATTAAAATCCTGGTACACTGATGGTGTGTAACACACGTTCGTTGGGAGACCCCAAGAGGAAGGTATGAAGAGAACAGTAGCAAGTTTCCCTTAGAAAGAAACCAAGGTTGAATCGACCAGTAGGAGCAAGAAATCACTTCTGAAGGTTGTTGGCAGCTTATGTTGGCAGGGCGCACTTCCGGTTCAGCAACAATGTGGAATCTACACAACACAATAAAGTTACTTTTCCCCAATGAAACAATGAGGTTGTCAATCTCACCGATTTTACTAAAAACAAATGATTAGACGTATAGTGTGCAAAATAGTACTTGTTTGCAGTAAATGAAAAGAGAACAATGATGGCAGTGAATGAAAGGAAAATCGTGTTTGTAGTAAAGAAAATAGTGTATTGCAGTGGTTATATTATCAGTATAAAAGAATGGACCAGGGTCCATAGTTCACTATTGGTGTCTCTCCAAAACAGATAGATAACATGCTGGGTAACAAATTACAGTTGGGCAATTGACAGATATAAAGGCTGCACCGTAGTGAATATCCATGACATGATGATTACTATGTGATTCATGCGGGCATTACAACATAAATCATAGACCGTTATCCAAGTGCATATATGACTAATAATCCAGCCTCGGAGTGTCACCTAATCAAACCTCGGGTATTAAGTTGCAAGCAACAGATAATTTCATTAAGTAAAGTGTGTAATGTAAATAATGTAAACATCGTTGTTTTCTCCCTAATGGCAACATCACATCCCCCACCTGTTACGTTTCTGTCACTCGAGCGTGAGCGAAAGGGAGTCATGAACCCACTATCGAGCATAAATACCCCCCTCTTGGAGTTAAAAGTATCAACTTGGACAAAGTATCTACTAGTAACGGAGAGCATGCAAGATCATAAATAACATAAACATGATATATCGACAATCACTAGACATAGAATCCAATATTCATCGGATCCCAGCAAACACAACATGTAGCATTACAATAAGATGATCTTCATCATGTTAGACATCTCACAAGATCTAATCATGAGGCATAAAGAGGATAAGACAACCATCTAGCTACTGCTATGGACCCGTAGTCCAAGGATGAACTACTCACGCATCACTCTGGAGGCAGGCAAGGTGATGAAGGGCCCTACTGTGATGATTCCCCCTCCCGGCAGGGTGCCGGGGAGAGCTTCAGAACCCTCGCGAACTAGGATTGACGATGACGGCGACTACATAACTTTTCGTGGATGGAGGCTCAGGTATTTAGGTTTAACCCGGGGAGGAGCTTCAATAGGTGAGAGGGCAACGTCGGTGGGTGGCCAGGGGGCCCACACCACCTGGTGGCGCGACCAAGGGGGAGCGCCACCCTATGGTGTGCTGGATGTAGTTCCCCCCTCTGGGTCCCCTCCGGACTCCGTGTACGTGACATATTTCGAAGACCCTGAGATTTTGTTTCGTCCATGAGTGAAATCACTATCAAGATAGTACTAGAATCTGAGATCGATTTGACGATATCCAAAATCAAATCAAGGGTAGGATGATGGCATGTCCATTGAGGAGATACTATCATGCTTCAACACAAAGGAAACTAGATATCCCTTAACGAAGGATCAAGTTAGGCATAGCTCTTTTCTTCCAACTCTTCAAGTTGTTATCTAAGCTCAACCTACTAGTCCATGGTATCTAGCACAGTTTCTTGGAGAAAGGAGTAGTTAAGATTACCCCTTGTTTAGACATCACGGTCAGGTAAAAACCTGGTGATACTTCTAGAAAGACAACCAGAATATCGCAACCTACCGGTATGTCTCGGAGTTTGGAAGGAATCTTGCCTTTCAAGACAACTGATATGATCTTGAGAGCTTCGGCATGAACCTAACTCTCTAACCAAGAATGTGCACCGGAATGAACGGATTTGGTAACACCATCAACTTTAAATAGAGACCGGTTGACCAATAGTGCTAAGAAGGATACATATGTTTCATAGATTTTTCAAAACAATAAGAATTGCTAAGAATCTCTGATACACACATCAACACACACACTGACAATTCTCAAGCATTCAAGCTTGGAAGAAGGGGGAGTGAAGACGTGTAAGAGCACCACTTCATCGATAAGGCCATGAAACTTAACACGACCTCTTGATACATAAGAGTGTGATATGATACGTCTCCAACATATCTATCATTTCTGATGCTCCATGATCATATTTTGCCAATTGCTACTTGTTTTCTCCCTTATTTATAGCATTTTATACATTTTCCGGGACTAACCTATTAACAAGATGCCAAGTGCGAGTTCCATGTTTTCTGCTGTTTTTGGTTTCAGAAAAGTTGTTGTCGGGGGGTTACCCCCGAGTAGGGGTAAGGCAAGTGGTAAAAGGCAAAGATCAGTGTACTATTGGCCGGGTTGGTGGCTACCCGGTACCCCTCTACCCGGTAGTCTCTATCCGGTCATAAGTATTGAAGACCAAGAGAAGATATTGAGCAAGTTTGTATTCGTCCAGATAGCGGTCAAGTGGTCCGAGTAGAGGGACTGCGTTCCTACTCGGGCAAGAAATCAATGGAGCCGTTCTGACAAGGGATCCCGCGTATCATGCGTCCGTACCGGCGTGCGGTTCAACTTACGGAGCGCGTGATTATCCGCGCTACGGCGTGGCTACAGTGTGGTAGGCGCCTGTCAAGTCTGTCACTGACAGAGGGGACATGACAGGTCTAGGGGCCTACCCTATCTCACTGACAAGGTGGACAGGTCCCATCTCCGGAACGGCGCAACGACTTCCCGCACCCGCGTCAGCGAGAAGCCAGAGGCGTGCGCTGTCCTGCAGTGGGCATGTCACATTAAGTGTACCTTATAGTCTTTCTTTATTCGGCTGGGCACCACTATATAAGGTGCCCTGCCCCCTCCTGCGCGAGGGACGTTGCTTCACTTCGCATTTATTGCTAGAACCAGCACTAGAGCTAGAGAGAACAGCCGAGTGGCTACCCGGCCAAGAGAGATACTTTGTACTGTGGTTACTCGGAGATCACACATATAGAGAGAGAGGCAGGAGTAGGGGTGTTACCTCCACACGAGGGCCCTGAACCTGCGTAGATCTTGTTGTTTGTAGTGCTAGAGATACCTTACGCGCGGCTACTCGCCGTGCGATCCCTCCCCGGATACCTCCAACGTCCATCGGCCCCAACACTTTAGCCATCCTATGGCATCTGCCGTGATACCACCACGACAGTTGGCGCCCACTGTGGGGCTACCAGCGGCGCTGGCTGGAGTTCACATTCGGACGGGACTCGTTTCTGCTACGAGGGAGCGCGTGGTCTGTGGCCTTGTCCACAGATTCGGCTCCTTCGACTTCGACATCGACAACGCCGGAGATTTCGGCGGTAGGCCCATGCCGGCAGGCGGCTCGATGCTCTCCTTCGGCACGCATCTGGTCTACGTCGCCACCACCGTCATCCGCGAGTTCTCGGAGGAGGTGCTCGTCGCGGAAGATCCTCCTGCTGTACTCACTGCCCGCGGGAAGTCTTCTGGCTGCTCTGCAGACAGCGTGGAGGTGATGATGACAGGCCGGCTATCGATGCCGGGAAAGGCGCGACCGCTACCGCGGGAGTCATCGAGGAACCTGCTGGCCCAAGTACTGGCCCAAGAGTTCACAAGCCCTACGACGCACCCCACAACATTCCGGGTTACGTGCCTCCTTCCACGACTACGACGATACCGGCATCCGCCGTGCGGATGGGCATGCCGCCTCCCACCGAGCTTGAGCTCATGACCATGAGGGTGCAACTCGAGCAGCAGCGTCAAGCGCTACTCGCGGAGACCCAGGAGCTGGAGAAGGTTAGGCTTGAGCTTAACCTAGACCAAAATGAGTACAACAGGGCCCATGGTTTTACTCCTTGTTTAGGAAGCCTAGCAAGCTAGGCGCTACTCGTTGCAACTTAGGCGCTGAGATGGCGGTAGTTGATGGGGCTGCTAGCCAGTCTGCTAGTTTAGACACTGCTACAAGGCCCAAGTATAGTACCCCCGCCAAAACTCTTAGGGCTGCAGAGGCAGTGGCTGCTGAGTCGATGCATCTCGCTGGCGACGTGCGCGCTAGGCAGCAGGATAGGCTCAACGAGCTAGTGCTAGAGGCTGCTAGGCAGAACGAGGAGTTTCGGAAAGCCAATCCGGGTGGTGGCGCTTCTCAGGTTGTGCACTCGCATGCGGTAAGATATACGGATCAGGCCTCATCACCACTTCCTGGTAGTGAGAGGAACCAGAGCGTGAACTCGGGGAAGAGCAAACAGATGCAGGTGTACGACCCGGCTGTCGCCGCGAAACAGCGTGCTGTGCCGCGGCAGCCCGGTCAGAAACACAACACTGTAGGAGCAGGCTATCAAGCCAATAAAGCTCACAGCAAGAGGCAAGAAGGAGACCATGCAGGACCTTCTCGGCGTCCTGCCGCCCAGCCTACTCAGCAGAGGACGCAGCAGCCAGCGGCAGCACAGCCGCGTGCGGCTGCGCCAGCAGCCAACCCGGTGGTGCAGCCCGCAGTTGTGCAGGAGAACCGCTACGATGATGGGTACTCGGCGATGGGGCTAGCCGGCTATGCTGACCCAAGAGATGTCACTGACCGTTTGGGTGACCGCATGTTGGAGCCCAGTGATGCAAGATACAAGCTGGACCGGATCAATCGGTCTGCGCAGCTCGAGAACAGGGGGCCATCTGGCCCAGATTGCTTTGGTCGCCGCATCATGGAGGAGCCCTCCGTGAACCCTTTTCAGCTGGCTAGGGGGACCAAGTGCTATGATGGAAGCACCAAGCCGGAAGACTGGCTAAGCGACTACGTTACCGATGTGCACATTGCAGGCGGCAACCGGCGATGGGCTGTGCGGTATGTTCCGCAGATGTTGGAGGGCCCTGCTCGGACTTGGCTCAACAACTTGCCCAGAGATAGCATCAACTGCTGGCTAGACTTCTCGGAAGCCTTCATCAGCAACTTCACCATCACGTACAAGAGGCCGAATAGGCCACAACAACTGTCCGCTTGCAAGTAGCAGGAAGAGGAGACTGACCGCGAGTACCTTACTCGGCGGAGCACTTTGAGGAACACCTGTGAAGGTGTGAATGAGGCCCAGGCCATTACTTGGTTTGCTCAGGGCTGCAGACATGGCAGCATGTTGTGGCAGAAGCTGCAAAGAGAGATGCCAAGTACACTCACCGAGACGATCAAGATTGCAGATATGTATGCACTTGGTGATCCAACTCAGCCTCTGCTTGATTCTCCTGAGCCGAGAAGGAAGCACCACGACAGCGGCAGGCGCAATGACTTCAGAAACAAGCGCAAAGGTGACCGCATTGATACTCGGTATGATCCCGAGGAGGTGAATGTTGTGACTACGGCTGCTGGGGGTAGCCAAAGGCAAAAAACTGTTGGAGCCCAGTACGGGCAGAACCAGAATCAGAGCCAAGGCATCAAGAAGCCATACAATGCTTCCCAGCAGGGTAGCGGCAACCCGGATCCAGCTCCGAGCTTTATCTTTGAGAACATGAAGGTTGGGCCATGCAGCTTCCATACTCGGCATCCGAGTAGGCCAGCCAACCACACTACCCGGCAATGCAGCTAGTGGGACCAAATCAAGAATGAGGATGTTGTTCAGCTGCCTCCTCCTCCTCCTCTGCCACCTGCGAATGCCAATGTGCAGCCTATTCGGGCAGCTGCTCCCAGGCCTGCAGTGTTTCCGAGAAGGGAAAACGTGAACCAAGTGGCTCAGGGAGCCAACCGCAACTACAACAACGGCAACCGCAACTTCAACAACAACAACAACCGCAACAACAACAACAACAGGAACTACAACAACAACAACAACAACAACAACAACGACAACAGTGGTGGAGGAGACCACAACCAGTACCAGGAACACCACGAGAGCTACATGATCTTCACCACCGAGCCAGCCGACAAGCAGTCACTACACAGGCGTGCAATGGAGGTAAATGCAGTGATCCCAACTGTGCCTCACTACCTGCACTGGTGCAACCAAGAGATCACTTGGTCCGGAGCTGATCATCCCAGGGTGATGCCCAACCCGGGTAGCTATGCTTTGGTGGTGGATCCCACCTTCTTGGGAACTCAGAAGAATGTCAGGTTCAACAAGGTGCTGATAGACAACGGCAACAGCATCAACATCATGTACACTAGAGAAGCTCGGCCTTGCCGAGAACATGTTGCTACCCAGCAGGACCACATTCCATGGCATTGTGCCGGGAGTATCTTGTGCTCCAATCGGCCGCATCTGGGTGGATGTTTTATTCGGTACCAGGGAGAACTGCCGTACCGAGAGCCTGCAGTTTGAGGTGGTTGATCTTCAGAGCCCCTACGATGCTCTACTCGGTAGGCCTGCCCTCATCAAGTTCATGGCCTCTACCCATGCTGCCTACCTGAAGATGAAGATCCCTGGTCCCAGTGGAGTCATCACCATCTCGGGTGATTACAAGCATTCCTTGGAATGCGCGTCTGCTAGTTCTCAGCTGGCGGAGTCCATGGTCATTGCTGCCGAGAAGAAGAAGATACACGAGGTGGTGGCTTTGGCACAAGCAGCGCAAGTCGGTGCGCCTGGCATGCTGAGTTCCCAGTACGGAACTGCATTCCAGGCGTCCCAGGAGACAAAGAAGGTCCAGGTTGATCCTGAGCTCCCAGACCGTGTTGCCATCATTGGCGCCGGGTTGGGAGAGAAATAGGAAAGCGAGCTCATCCACTTCCTCCGTGAGAATCGGGATGTCTTTGCATGGTCCAATGAGGATCTGCCGGGCGTCCCGAGGGAGTTGGTTGAGCACTCGCTGCATGTGCGGCATGACGCCAAGCCGGTTAAACAGGCTATGCGCCGCTTTGGTGACGAGAGGAGGAAAGCTATCGTTGATCAGATCACCAAGTTGCTGATAAGCAACTTTATCATGGAGGTATTGCATCCGGATTGGCTAGCCAACCCGGTTATGAATGAGAAGAAGAAGGAGGACCCCAAGGCCGATACCGCATGGCGCATGTGCGTGGACTACACCGACCTGAACAAGGCCTGCCCCAAGGATCCATTTCCGCTACCCCGCATAGATCAGGTTATCGATTCCACTGCTGGTTGTGAGCTTTTGTCTTTCATAGATGCCTACTCTGGTTTTCATCAGATAGCTCTCAACCCGGATGATCAGATAAAGACTTCCTTTATTACCCCGTACGGGGCTTATTGCTATCGTGTCATGTGCTTTGGGTTGCGGAATGCTGGGGCTACCTATCAGAGATGCATGCAGAAATCCTTGCATGATCAAATTGGCAAAAATGTGCAGGTGTACGTAGATGACATTGTCATCAAAACGAATAAAACACATACTCTGCTTAGTGATATTGAGGAAACCTTTGCCAACTTGCGCAAGTACAGGATGAAGTTGAATCCGACTAAGTGCACCTTTGGTGTCCCGGCTGGCAAGCTACTCGGCTTCTTGGTATCCAGTCGGGGCATTGAAGCCAATCCTTCAAAGATAAAAGCTATAGAGAGCATGTCTTTTCCGAGATCACTGAAGGATGTGCAAAAGTTCACTGGATGTTTGGCTTCTCTGAGCCGCTTCCTGGGCAGAATGGGCGAGAAGGCCTTGCCTCTTTATCAATTGATGAAGAAGAGTGTCAAGTTTGTTTGGACACCACAAGCTGATGTAGCATTCAAGGAGCTAAAGGCCATGCTGGGTAGCGCTCCCATCCTGGCTAGCCCGCTACCCAAAGAGCCAATGTTACTGTACATTGCGGCAACCAACCGAGTGGTCAGTGTGGTGATTGTGGTGGAAAGAGAAGAGGAAGGCAAGACTGTGCAGTGGCCAGTGTACTATCTCAGTGAGGTGCTATCCAGTTCCAAGCAGAACTACCCGCACTACCAAAAGATGACTTACGGCGTGTACCTGGGCGCCAAGAAGCTGAAGCACTATTTCCAAGAGCACCCCATCACAGTGGTGAGCTCTGCTCCCATCTCGGGTATCATGGGTAACAAGGAAGCAAGTGGCAGAGTAGCCAAGTGGGCGATCGAGCTAGCCGCGTACACTCCTCTGTATGCGAGAAGAGAAGCCATCACGTCACAGATTCTGGCGGATTTTCTAGTGGATTGGGCTGAGGTGCAGTATGAGCCTCCCTTGCCGGAAACCAACTACTGAAAGATGCATTTTGATGGATCCAAAGTGAAGGAAGGCCTTGGTGCTGGCGTAGTGCTTACGTCACCCAAGCAAGATCAACTCAAGTACGTGTTGCAGATCCATTTCAAGGCATCTAACAATGTGGCCGAGTATGAGGCCGTGGTACACGGCTTGAAGGTAGCCAAGGAGGTTGGCGCGCAGCGTATCATCTGTTATGGCGACTCGGATTTGGTGGTGCAGCAGGTATCCGGCACCTGGGATGGTCTGGACGCCAACATGGCATCGTATCGGTTTCTGGTGCAAACCATGACTGGCTTCTTTGAAGGATGTGAGTTCCAACATATACACCGAGCAGAGAATGATGCAGCTGATGAGTTGTCCAAGTTGGGGTCTTCTCGGCAGTTCATCCCGGCTGGGATTGCCTTGGAGCATTTGAGGAAGCCATCTATCAAGCCATCCCCCAAGTCGGAGTCAATCTTCGTTCCTTCTCTGCCAGGAGAGGAAGCTGTTCCAATGGAGATTGACTGGGAGGCTGCAAAAGAGAACCCGGGGACTCCTCCATTCAACCCGGGGACTGTCACATTCCTTCCCGAGTACTCGGGGACTCGTCTCCAACTCAGAAGAGGTATTGGTGGCTGATCCAATGGAAGTGGACGAACCAGTGTTTCCCACATGGGAGACACCGAGTTTGGCTCTGCCCATATTATCCTTTCTAACGGATGGCACCTTGCCGAGCAACGAGGTTACAGCCAGGCAGATACAGAGAAGGTCCAAGGGCTACACTATCCTCAACAATGTGCTGCATAGAAGAAGTCCCACTGGCGTGCTGCAACGCTGCGTTGAACCAGAGGAAGGAGAAGAAATTCTGGTGGAGATACACCAAGGAGAATGCGGACACCATGCCTCTTCTCGGGCTCTGGTCAACAAGGCTTTCCGGCATGGCTTCTTTTGGCTCACTGCCTTGAAGCAAGCTGAAGATATAGTGAGAAAGTGCAACGGCTGCCAGAGATTTGCAAGTAAGATTCATATGCCAGCTTCCGAGTTGAAGACCATTCCCATTACTTGGCCATTTGCAGTTTGGTGTTTGGATATGGTGGGTCCTTTCAAGCCGGCTAGAGGCAACATGACTCACATCTTGGTCATGGTTGACAAGTTCACCAAGTGGATTGAGGTCAAGCCTATTCGGAAGTGCGATGGAGCCACAGCTGTGAGTTTCCTGAAGGATGTGATCCTGAGATACGGCTACCCGCACAGCATCATCACTGATAATGGCACAAATTGCTGAGGGTGCTTTTGCGAGATTCTGCAAGGAGAAGCGGATCCGGCTAGATGTTGCATCTGTTGCGCATCCCGCCTCCAATGGGCAAGTTGAGAGAGCAAATGGCATGGTGCTATCCGGCATAAAGCCAAGGCTGATGGAGCCATTGCTGAAAACACCTGGGTGTTGGCTGGACGAGTTGCCGGCGGTGTTGTGGAGTCTAAGGACTACCCCTAACCGATCAACCGGATACACACCATTCTTCCTGGTATATGGAGCTGAGGCCGTGTTGCCCACTGACCTAGAGCATGACTCGCGCTGAGTAACCCTCTACACTGAGGCGGAGGCGAGAGAAGCTCGAGAAATTGACGTTGACCTGCTAGAAGAAGCAAGAGAGTTAACTCTGTCACGTTCAGCTGTGTATCAGCAAAACTTGAGGCGTTATCACAGCCGGAAAGTGAACCCAAGGGTTTCCGAGAAGGAGACATGGTCCTTAGGCTTGTGCAGCGCACGGCCGGGATGCACAAACTATCCCCTCCGTGGGAAGGACCTTTCATTGTGAGCAAGGCTCTACACAATGATGCCTACTATCTAGTTGACGCACAAGCACCCTAGAAGAACATGCCGGATAGAGCTGGAGAGGAATCTAAGCGCCCCTGGAATGTAGCTCTACTCCGTCGTTTTCATTCGTGAGCATAAAGTTGTATGTATCTCCTCAACCGTGTTAAAATTCTAGTAGGCACTCCGAATTCAAACTCGGGGACTGCCCTTGTCCAAATTTGTTCTGTGTTGTTCTACTATGTTTTACCTTGTCTACTCGGTTGCTCTACTTAGAATTTCATAAGCAAATTTAGTAGTGTGTTTAAACCTAAAGGCCAACTCTTCGACTCTGCTGTTGTTCGCAACCCGGCTTCATGGCAAGCAAGAGAACAAGCCAAAGGTCAATGAGCACACGAAAAATTGCTAAGGAGAAGAGAGGTGTAGCAACCGAGTAGGGTGTTCTTCTCTGTTTTTTCTTGCCTTTTTTCGGCTAAGTGGTGGGCGGCGTTACTATGAATTTTTCTAAGTGGCTAAGTATTTGAAACGCAAACTTTGAAATCTTGTGACTCGACTACCAAAAAAGCCACAAGTGGCAGGTAAGAGCTGAGACGAAAATAGAAAGTGGATAAAAAATGCAACTCGGGGACTTGCATAATAACGTAACCCGGCATTAAGCCAGAGTTGCTAAAACTTCAACTGAAATAAAAACTGAGTAGCAACAAGACATAAAGGTTTCGGTTACATCTGTACCCGGCATCCCGGGGATCTGATAAATGTTTTGAGGTAAAAGCTTGCAGGAGTTACTCAACAGCGGCGGTGTTGTCCGCGTCGGTGGTGGCAGAGGCAGTGGGCTCAGAGGTTGCTCCACCGAGATTGGATCTGTTGCTGAAGTGGACGCGGTAGACTGGGTCCTGGGCAGCGGGTTGCCACCAGTTGGCGCAGCACCAGGCGCGCCCAGCTCGGGAGCTGGCCCCTCGATCACCATCTCGGTGGTGATGGTGGTCTCCTGAGCTACTGCTCGGCCTCTGCGTTGGTGGCCAACTCGGACTCCTCCGTGTACCAGCTGCTCGGTCCCCTCAATCACCTTGGCCTTCCCCTTCTCGGCTGATCTCTTGGCGTCGTCATCTTCAGACTCGGCATCATCATCCTCTTCATCATCATCTTCTGGCTCGGTGTCCGGCTCGGGGAGGCCATCGATGTAGATGCCTGTAACATCCCAAGTATGAAAACCATCCCTAGAATGTTTGATTCTTGTTTTATTAAAGTTTTGCATCATGTCATCATACTCATTCCTTGTTTGCATTTGTTTTCCTTTTGTTTGCATCTGTTTTTATTTGTTTTCACAATGGAAATTCAAACCAATATTTCAAATGCTTGTTTCATACTTGTTATGTTACAATTTTTCAAATAAAAAGTTCAACTCAAAACTTCAATTGTTTCCATTTAATCCATAAGGTTCAACTATTTAAAATTGTGGTTTTTAATAGTTCACTTAATTCAAATGTTATTCAAATTCAAAGACATTCTTTTCCAAACAGCAACTATGTTGAAATTATGATAATTACAACACAATTCTAATCACTTGTTTCCATTTAAAATTATATGTTCACCCTATTTAAAATCTTGTTTTCAATAATCATTTAATCTCAAAACCATTCAAAATTTGAATCAAATTGCAAACAGCAATTTAATTTTGAACTTTTTGAAAAGCTAAATTTGGAAAGTTGTTGCTGTTAACTTAAATAACTAAAACAAAATTTTTTTCCTAAAATTTTCCTAACCCAAACCTATCTAATTCTTCCTAATTCTATTTCTGCAAAAAAAAAACAGAAGTGAAAAAAAAATAAAAAGCAAAAAAACGCACAGGAGAGGGGGAGAGGCAGGCCCAGCCCACCAGGCTGCAGCCCGGTACCTGTCTCCCCCAACCTCCGTACGCTCGCTGTCGTCAGCCATGGTGACAGCAACGTGCGTGTTGCCCCACTGCTCCACCCCATCCCCCCTCCTATATCTACCCTAACCCTAACCCTAACCCTAGCCGCACCCGCCTCCCTCCTCTCTCCCATCTCCGCCGCCATCGAGGAGGGCGCCGCCCGTTTCCCTGCTGCCACGGACGCCGGCCGCCGGAGCTCGCCGCCGACGTCTCCGCCTCCCCCCGGCCGTGCCGCGGCCATCCCTGCGACGAGGGTAATCCCGTCTTTCCATTCCCCTACCTCCCCTCTCGATTCCTTGCTGCTCCTCCGCGAATTCTCGGGCCGATTGGATGCGTTCGTGCTCTGTTTTCGTTGACAGGAAAGAAACCTGCATGCGTGCGCTTGCAGCAGTTTCAGTTAACACCGATTTATGAGGTTCAAAAACAAACCGACCCGCTATGCACCCAACCAGCCGCAGCAGACCAACTGGTAAGCGCTCTGCGCGCGCACCCAGCGATCCCAGGATCGAATCCCCCGCCCCCACCCTTTTCTGCTCTTATTTCCGAATTGTTTTACAGGGCAGTTCCTGAACCTTAACCCCCCTCAGATGCCCTTTCTGTCAGCAAACTGCACACCACCGCAGTGGTTGGTGTCCACTGCGTGCTAGCAGGAGGGCAGGGGTTCGAATCCCCCTGCAACTAAAACCCATCTTTTTTCATTTATTTTCCTAGATCCAGATCTATCCCAAATTGCTCACAGATCCCTGCTACTTTCATCTAGGTCCCTGTAATTTTCTTTCCAAGTCCCTGTATCTTTTCTAGGTCCATAGTTATTTTCTATCAACCATAAAAATGCTTAAACTTGGTAAATCAATAACTTTTGTTTGGAAACTCCAATTGCAAAACTTTAAACATGTAAATCACTCCATTTTAAATTCTCTACCCAAATATAAAATTTGTTTACTGTTTTGAATATTTTAAATTGGTGAAATATTTGAATTTTTGTTTAATTCACTTAATTTTGCAAAATTCATAACTTGGGCATAAAAATTCCAAACTCAACAAATAAAATATGTTTTCCATCCCATTTTTCATGTACTTTGCAAATATAAACTTTGTTTCATGTTTTCAATAATTATAATTGGTTAAATAATTTACACCTTGTTTAAATCATTTAAATTTGCTAAATTCATAACTTGCTCAAATTAAATTATTTTTGAACATATAAAATATGTTTTCAAACTAGAAAAGTATAACCTTTTCAAATATGAATTTGAATTTCTGTTTTGAACAAATAAAATTCAAATAATATTCATACTTGGATTAAATTCAATTACATCTTGTTTAAACTTGTTTAATTCATAAATAATTCATCCTAATTCCTTTTTCAATAATTGAAACATGTATTCCACCTAAAATTTTGTGTACTTTCCAAATATGAATTTTGTTATTTGTTTTGAACAATTAAAATTGGTTAAAACAACAAATGCTTGTGTAACACCTTTAAGGAACCAAAATTCCTTAACTTAATAAATAAAATTCCAAACTTGGTATACCTTATTTCAAAATTGTTCTATTGTTGTTATTTTTCTGTTTTCCTCATCCATGCATCATACTAATCCACTTTCACCTGTTTGTCTCTTTGCGTTGTTTGTTTGCTTCTTCTCGAATAGACGACGACGTTGAGACAGACGAGACACCCCTTCTGAGGATCTAGCCCAGTACCTCGCTACTGAGTTTGCAGGCAAGTATTCACTCACATGAACCATTGTGTTCCTTTCAACATTGGATACCGATACTTTCCGTTGTCTATTCTGCTAGCCATATGAATCGTTGCTTCTGTTCGATCCTATCGCATGTTATCCTTTAACCCTGATATAGCCTCACCTCCACACCTATAACCCCATTGATTGTTGCCCGTGTCGTACTAGCATGCTTAGGGTTGTTTTGCTCGAGTCTGTTACCCGTTACTTTCTGTTACTATATTTCTATTATGTTCTGGGGCTCGATATTAAACAATCAACCTGTTAATGTTTGAGGTAATAATAATTTGATGATAAGGCACCGGCAGGAGGCCCGACGTGGTTTTGAGGCCTGCTAGTGTCGACCCTAATTAGGAAAAGGGTCTTGTCTACTGATCCATGATGAGCGCACTATCCGCATGAGGGAAGCGTGTATGGGCGCCCCCCTCAGTTTGATTCGATTCGCAGTTGAGTCTAGAAACTATTTTGTAGCTATATAGGAAAAATGAAACGTGAGAGTAGGAATTCTGCCATTTTATTTCTTTCCCCACCCACCCTCCCTTTTTCTGGTAAGGAAGTGCAACGTTGTTTTCCCTTCTCACCTAAACTTTCAAGTTAGGATTTCACGAATCCTGGTTTCTCTAGGATAGTTATATCTACTAGACCATAGGAATGGAGGTGGTTGTGACATGATTTATCATGTTGCCTACTCACGATTGAGAACGGAGGCGTGTAAGCCCCGGAAGCAAATCCTCTATTCCTTAAGCAGTAGATATTGATCCTTTAGAAGCCCGGATGGGTTTTCCGTAGTACCTCAGGAGTTTTTGGTCTCGTGTTTCCCGTTGTTGCTTCGATATCCTGTTCTTCTCAACATTCTTATCGTCCGTTGAAACCTTGTTGTTGCTTTCCACTTCAGTTCTTCTACCGGCGTCTAATCAAAACTTCCCCAATCATCTGCAGATGGATCTCAGGTTCTACCCGCAGGTGGTTCGTATGACTCGTTGTGAGAGCACCGCCGGTTATCCGGAGATGCTGAGAGACATGGTCACTTATCTGGGGTTCCGTTGGGCTCCAGAGTACCAGGTCTACGAGCAGCAGCGAGAGTTTGACCAGACCTACTACCAGGCTATCGTCTACATTCTGTCAGATGATGGCATGAGCGTAGTCCACCGCTACGAGGCAGTAGGTTCCACAGTGGATATGGCTGTGCAGCAGGAAGCTTATGTGAGTCTCACCGTCCTTCGTGCTGACTACTGGGGATTTGACGATTCTATCTATCGCCACATCCCCCGTGGTTACATCACTTCGGAGGGAGCTCACTTCACTCTCTATGACAACCTGGATGTCTACGAGCATGATAACTCCAGGCTGCACACCACCGCTCAGTTTGTGAGGCACAGTGACGCAGTTGCCAGCACACTGTCTCAGGAGTTGGCTTCCGTCAGAGAGCAGCTCTACCTTGCTTTGACTCGTCTGGCGACTTACACCATAGACTTTGTTGGAGACGAGCGCTTTGCACGTTTCGATCAGCCAGTTGGTCGTTGTCTGCCAGATGCTGGAGGTTACGAGCCGATCAGAGGTCCACTCATCAACCTCGGTGCTGGTTACACTGGGATTCCACGCTTTGGAGCACAGGGAGTCGACGCTATGTACTTCACCACACCTAGAGTCGCTCTCAGACCACGTCAGATCTATGTGGATCGTCGTTCTACCTACTTTCGTGGGCGTACTCCTCACCGTACCTCTCGTCGTACTACTCACCGCCCTGCGTGATGAGCATGGGAGTACCGATGTATCCATTCTTAGCTATGTTTAGTTATCCTGTGGCATTTGAACCATTTATGGTGTGTTGGATATTCTGATGTATTTGAACATGTGATGATGTACCTGTTGGTTATCTATTCATGCGTCGGAATAATCTCTCTTTCGGTTACAAGTCTATCCTTTTCTATTGTTGTGCTAAAATGCATTTCCATTCAGGATGCCGCCAACAAGGAACAACCCGCCTGAGCCACCGCCAATCACGGAGCTGTTGACTCAGATGACCCAAGTCATGGCACAGATGGCCCAGTTCCATACTAACCAGCACAACAACCAGAATGCTCCACGAGTCAGTATCAAGGAGTTAATCAGTCTGGGCCCAAGAGCTTTCGTGGCAACACGCGAGCCTCTGGATGCTGATGACTGGATCCGTGAGATAGCTAGGGCTCTGGAGATTGCTCACGTCGCTGAGGAAGACAAGGTCAAGTATGCCTCCTACCTACTGAAGGGTCAGGCAGCTACTTGGTGGGAGAACTACCAGACCATGAGAGCTGGCTACCCAATCACCTGGGGTTGTTTCAAGGAAGCTTTCCTGAAGCACCACATTCCAGATGGTCTCATGGAAAGGATGCGTGAAGAGTTTTGCTCACTCAAGCAGGGCAAGCTGGACGTCATTGGCTATCAGAGTGAGTTCAATCGCCTCGCTCGTTACGCTGGTGATGAGGTGTCCACTGAGGCTAAGAAGATGGAAAGGTTCCGCAGAGGTTTTAACCCGGAACTCAAGTACGCCCTCACCAACATCAAGGCCAACAACTTCGAGGAGCTCGTGAACACCGCGCTCAATGAGGAAAATGGGCGCAAGGCGTTCGAGGAGTCTCGTAAGCACTCGCGTGAGGGTGGTTCCTCCTCCAACATGACCACCCCTCCGCAGAAGCGCCGCATCTGGGTGCCAAATGGTGCTGTCACTCGGGCTCCATATGCCCAAGCTTCTCCAGGCTTCGCTACCCGCCCACCCAACCCTGTTCAGATGCATGATCAGAGGGCTTCAATGGGACAGCCAAGGCCAGGGCCTCCTCGTGTCGTCACTTGCTACAAGTGCAAGCAGACGGGGCACTACGCTGACAAGTGCACGCAGAGGCAGCTACCTCCACCACCACCTCGTCCCAACACTAACCAGGCAATGGTGCGTGCTCCCCCGGCTAAAGCCTTCAACTCCAACAACATGCCTGTCGGGAGGACCACAAGGGTGAATCATGTCAAGATCGACAAAGCTGAGGAACCTCCTGACGTCGTTCTCGGTATATTACCCGTAAACTCTTTTCCAGCTAAAGTGTTGTTTGATACCGGAGCATCGCATTCTTTTGTGTCAAAGATCTTTGCAACAACAAACAACCTAATGGTGGTTCCACTAAGCAATCAAATCACTGTTCACTCACCGGGATCTCAAATGTTGACTTCCAAGATAAGTAAGGATAATCAAATCCTAATTGGAGGCCACATTTTCCTTGCTTCACTCATGTTGCTGGGAAATTCCGACATTGATGTCATTCTGGGCATGGATTGGTTGAAAGCTAATAAAGCTACGATTGACTGTGCTCAAAAGTCAATAACTCTGTTCCACCCCTCTGGCCAGATAGTCTATTCTCCAAATGAATCAAGTTCTGTTCAGCTGTACACCCTCGATGCAAAACCTCTACCTCTACTTGAAAATGTTCCGGTGGTTTGCGAATTCCCTGACGTCTTTCCAGAAGAGTTGCCAGGGATGCCTCCGGACAGAGCAGTTGAGTTTGTTATCGAGCTTGAACCAGGTACTGCTCCAATCTCTAAGCATCCATACAAGATAGCTCCTCCTGAACTGAAACTGTTAAAGGAGCAAATCGATATGTACATGGAAAAAGGTTACATTCAACCTAGTTCCTCCGCTTGGGGTTGCCCAACTCTGTTCGTTGCGAAGAAGGATCAAACAAAGAGACTCGTTGTTGACTATCGTCCTCTTAACGAGAAAACCATAAAAAACAAGTATCCAATTCCTCGTATCAATGATCTTTTTGATCAACTTGCTGGAGCCTCAATATTCTCCAAGTTGGACTTGAGAATGGGTTACCATCAAATAAAGATCAGAAAGGAAGATATTCCAAAAACAGCTTTCACCACTCGGTACGGTCTATATGAATACACCGTCATGTCCTTTGGTCTCACCAATGCACCGGCGACATTCTCTCGACTCATGAATTCTGTTTTCCATGAATACCTCGACAAGTTCGTTGTGGTATATCTCGATGACATTCTGGTCTACTCAAAATCCGAGGAAGAGCATGAAGAACATCTTCGTCTCACTCTCATGAAACTGCACGATCATCGTCTCTATGCCAAATTCTCCAAGTGTGAGTTCTGGATTCCAGAAGTTGCTTACCTTGGTCATGTCATCTCAGCCAAGGGCATAGCCATTGATCCAGAAAAGGTTAAAGCAATTGTTGATTGGAAACCTCCAAAGACGGTGAAGCAAGTAAGAAGCTTTCTTGGCTTGGCTAGCTATTGTCGTCCTTTCGTCCAAAACATCTCAAAGATTGCAAAACCTCTCACTGATCTCACAAAGAAGGATAAGAAGTTCGTTTGGTCTCCACAATGTGATGAAAGTTTCAATCTCCTGAAGACTAAACTCACTTCTACACCAGTTCTGGTTGGCCCAGATCCTACCAAACCTTTCCAGATATTCTGCGATGCATCTCTCCAAGGTCTAGGTGCAGTTCTTATGCAAGAACGTCAAGTTGTGGCTTATGCTTCACGTCAGTTGAATGCACATGAGAAAAATTATCCCACACATGACCTTGAACTTGCAGCAGTTGTGTTTGCCCTCAAGAAATGGAGGCAATACTTGTTGGGTAATCGCACTGAAATCTTTTCCGATCATAAGAGTCTGAAATACATCTTCACTCAACCAGATCTAAACCTCAGGCAAAGGAGATGGATTGAAAAGATTAAAGACTTTGATCTCACCATTTCTTACACTCTAGGCAAGGCTAATGTTATGGCTGATGCTCTCAGTCGCAAGTCGTATTGCAATAATCTCATGATCATGGAAAGCCAACCTCCACTTCATGAAGAATTCCAGAAGCTGAACCTTGGTCTTGTTCCTCAAGGCTATCTTGCTAGCTTGACAGCCAGTCCAACTCTCGAGGATAAAATTCGTTCTGAACAACTTCGTGATGCTGAAATCAAGAAGATGGTAGAACACATCAAAGAAGGCAAGGAGAAATTTAAGTCCTTCACAATTGATGACAAGGGAATTGTGTTCTTCGAAGGAAGCATTGCAGTTCCTAAGATTCAAAGTCTCAAAGATGTCATTCTCAAGGAGGCTCATGAAACTCCTCTTCGCATACACCCTGGAAGTACAAAGATGTACCAGGATCTCAAGACACTGTATTGGTGGCCTGGCATGAAACGTGAAATTGCTCAATACGTTTCTGAATGCGACGTTTGTCAACGTGTTAAGGAAGTCCATCAGAAAACAGCCGGTCTACTCCAACCTCTAAAAATCCCTGAGTGGAAGTGGGACATGATTGAAATGGACTTCGTCACTGGTTTTCCAAAGTCCAAGAAGGGCAACGATGCAATCTTCGTTGTCATTGATCGTCTCACTAAGGTAGCTCACTTCTTTGCTGTCAAAGAAACAATCTCAGCTAGCCAGTTAGCAGAACTCTACACAGCAAAGATTGTTCCTCTTCATGGTGTTCCATTGGAAATAAGCTCAGACCGTGGAAGTATATTCACTTCTCATTTCTGGAAAAGCTTTCAAGAAGCATTGGGCACCAAACTTCTGTTCAGCATAGCTTATCACCCTCAGTCTCAGGGGCAAGTCGAAAGAGTCAATCAGATTCTCGAGGATATGCTCAGAGCATGTGGTATCTCCTTTGGCATGAAATGGGAGGAATGCCTTCCATATGCTGAATTCTCCTACAACAACAGCTTCCAGGCAAGCCTAGGCATGGCACCATTTGAAGCACTCTATGGCCGCAGATGCAGGAGTCCGATCAATTGGTATGGAGCTGGTGAACGTTCACTCTTAGGCCGTGACATTGTTAAGGAAGCCGAAGAGAAAGTTCGCATCATCCGTGACAATCTCAAGATTGCTCAGTCTCGTCAGAAAAGCTACTATGACAGCAAGCACATGGATATGATATATGCACCTGGTGACATAGCATATCTCCGTGTAACTCCCCTCAGAGGCACTCATCGTTTTGGTGTGAAAGGAAAGCTTGCACCAAGATACATTGGTCCTTTCAACATTCTCTCAAGGCGTGCGGAAAATGCCTATTGTCTTGAACTTCCAGAAAAACTATCCAAGGTGCACGATGTGTTTCACGTGTCACAACTCAAGAGGTGTTTCAAAGATCCAGATCGTGCAGTTGATCATGATTCCATTGAACTGCAAGATGATCTATCTTATGAGGAGCACCCTGTTCGTATTCTCGATGAGACCGAGCGTAAGACTCGCAACAAGAGCACCAAGTTCTTGAAAGTGCAGTGGTCGCATCATTCCGATAAAGAGGCAACGTGGGAGACCGAAGAGGATCTTCGCAAGAAGTATCCGGACCTTTTCAATTCTCAGTAGGAATCTCGGGGCGGGATTCCTTCAAGGGGGGCGTTTTGTAACATCCCAAGTATGAAAACCATCCCTAGAATGTTTGATTCTTGTTTTATTAAAGTTTTGCATCATGTCATCATACTCATTCCTTGTTTGCATTTGTTTTCCTTTTGTTTGCATCTGTTTTTATTTGTTTTCACAATGGAAATTCAAACCAATATTTCAAATGCTTGTTTCATACTTGTTATGTTACAATTTTTCAAATAAAAAGTTCAACTCAAAACTTCAATTGTTTCCATTTAATCCATAAGGTTCAACTATTTAAAATTGTGGTTTTTAATAGTTCACTTAATTCAAATGTTATTCAAATTCAAAGACATTCTTTTCCAAACAGCAACTATGTTGAAATTATGATAATTACAACACAATTCTAATCACTTGTTTCCATTTAAAATTATATGTTCACCCTATTTAAAATCTTGTTTTCAATAATCATTTAATCTCAAAACCATTCAAAATTTGAATCAAATTGCAAACAGCAATTTAATTTTGAACTTTTTGAAAAGCTAAATTTGGCAAGTTGTTGCTGTTAACTTAAATAACTAAAACAAATTTTTTTCCTAAAATTTTCCTATCTAATTCTTCCTAATTCTATTACTGCAAAAAAAAAACAGAAGAGAAAAAAATAATAAAAAGCAAAAAAACGCACAGGAGAGGGGGAGAGGCAGGCCCAGCCCACCAGGCTGCAGCCCGGTACCTGTCTCCCCCAACCTCCGTACGCTCGCTGTCGTCAACCATGGTGACAGCAACGTGCGTGCTGCCCCACTGCTCCACCCCATCCCCCCTCCTATATCTACCCTAACCCTAACCCTAACCCTAACCCTAGCCGCACCCGCCTCCCTCCTCTCTCCCATCTCCGCCGCCATCGAGGAGGGCGTCGCCCGTTTCCCTGCTGCCACGGACGCCGGCCGCCGGAGCTCGCCGACGACGTCTCCGCCTCTCCTCGGCCGTGCCGCGGCCATCCCTGCGACGAGGGTAATCCCCTCTTTCCATTCCCCTACCTCCCCTCTCGATTCCTTGCTGCTCCTCCGCGAATTCTCGGGCCGATTGGATGCGTTCGTGCTCTGTTTTCGTTGACAGGAAAGAAACCTGCATGCGTGCGCTTGCAGCAGTTTCAGTTAACACCGATTTATGAGGTTCAAAAACAAACCGACCCGCTATGCACCCAACCAGCCGCAGCAGACCAACTGGTAAGCGCTCTGCGCGCGCACCCAGCGATCCCAGGATCGAATCCCCAGCCCCCACCCTTTTCTGCTATTATTTCCGAATTGTTTTATAGGGCAGTTCCTGAACCTTAACCCCCCTCGGATGCCCTTTCTGTCAGCAAACTGCACACCACCGCAGTGGTTGGTGTCCACTGCGTGCTAGCAGGAGGGCAGGGGTTCGAATCCCCCCTGCAACTAAAACCCATCTTTTTTTCATTTATTTTCCTAGATCCAGATCTATCCCAAATTGCTCACAGATCCCTGCTACTTTCATCTAGGTCCATGTAATTTTCTTTCCAAGTCCCTGTATCTTTTCTAGGTCCATAGTTATTTTCTATCAACCATAAAAATGCTTAAACTTGGTAAATCAATAACTTTTGTTTGGAAACTCCAATTGCAAAACTTTAAACATGTAAATCACTCCATTTTAAATTCTCTACCCAAATATAATTTTTTTTACTGTTTTGAATATTTTAAATTGGTGAAATATTTGAATTTTTGTTTAATTCACTTAATTTTGCAAAATTCATAACTTGGGCATAAAAATTCCAAACTCAACAAATAAAATATGTTTTCCATCCCATTTTTCATGTACTTTGCAAATATAAACTTTGTTTCATGTTTTGAATAATTATAATTGGTTAAATAATTTACACCTTGTTTAAATCATTTAAATTTGCTAAATTCATAACTTGCTCAAATTAAATTATTTTTGAACATATAAAATATGTTTCCAAACTAGAAAAGCATAACCTTTTCAAATATGAATTTGAATTTCTGTTTTGAACAAATAAAATTCAAATAATATTCATACTTGGATTAAATTCAATTACATCTTGTTTAAACTTGTTTAATTCATAAATAATTCATCCTAATTCCTTTTTCAATAATTGAAACATGTATTCCACCTAAAATTTTGTGTACTTTCCAAATATGAATTTTGTTATTTGTTTTGAACAATTAAAATTGGTGAAAACAACAAATGCTTGTGTAACACCTTTAAGGAACCAAAATTCCTTAACTTAATAAATAAAATTCCAAACTTGGTAAACCTTATTTCAAAATTGTTCTATTGTTGTTATTTTTCTGTTTTCCTCATCCATGCATCATACTAATCCACTTTCACCTGTTGATTAGTTGTAAAACAATTATTCCAACCTTAAATCATGGGAATTTCATATGCAACTCAAATTGCATGTGGGTCCATTTAATCATGTTGTTACCATGTCAACTAGTTTATTTTGATGCATCAATTAAATGGTCATGCATCATCCCATGATTGTGCATTATGCCATGTTATTGATTGTTTGTCTCTTTGCGTTGTTTGTTTGCTTCTTCTCGAATAGACGACGACGTTGAGACAGACGAGCTTTACGACACCCCTTCTGAGGATCTAGCCCAGTACCAGGCTACTGAGTTTGCAGGCAAGTATTCACTCACATGAACCATTGTGTTCCTTTCAACATTGGATACCGATACTTTCCGTTGTCTATTCTGCTAGCCATATGAATCGTTGCTTCTGTTCGATCCTATCGCATGTTATCCTTTAACCCTGATATAGCCTCACCTCCACACCTATAACCCCATTGATTGTTGCCCGTGTCGTACTAGCATGCTTAGGGTTGTTTTGCTCGAGTCTGTTACCCGTTACTTTCTGTTACTATATTTCTATTATGTTCTGGGGCTCGATGTTAAACAATCAACCTGTTAATGTTTGAGGTAATAATAATTTGATGATAAGGCACCGGCAGGAGGCCCGGCGTGGTTTTGAGGCCTGCTAGTGTCGACCCTAATTAGGAAAAGGGTCTTGTCTACTGATCCATGATGAGCGCACTATCCGCATGTGGGAAGCGTGTATGGGCGCCCCCCTCAATTTGATTCGATTCGCACCTCGTCCAAATCGCCTCATTTAGTTCGGGTTTTCCATTTGCCGCATGCATATGCAGGTGCGAACCCTTGGTACCAGGGTGGAACTTTTGTAGTCGGCATTTAGGGAGACACGTTCTTAGAGTGCTATGAGGGTTCCCTTTTCTTCATGGGGCTTGATTAGTCGTGCGCTCACTGCACGGGGTTCTTTGGGCTTGATGCGAAGAAGAGTTGAGTTGTGTTGAGTGCCCCGCTTGGTGGGAGGCATTCCATCTGGCGGCTTATTCTTACGTGTACGGCCAAATTGGTGCACCCCTGCAGGGATAAATCTTCCCGAGAAGCCGTGTTTTCCGCGGTTATGGTTGACTTGGTGAAAGTACTGGCTAACAAGTACTCAGAACAACTTACACCTAACTAATGATAACTTGATTAGTAATAGTCTTATTGACACAATAACTTGAACCATCACTAATCCAACTGTGTGAGTTATCCTCGGATTGCTTCTTTGGATAAGGGGAGAGATCCAGGATGGGTTTGTTTGGAGTTAGTTGTAGTTGGTTACGATACGCTATCTTATCCCCTTTCTGATAGCCGGAAGTTGTAGTATGTTCTGTAGTTGGTTAGTGCAGCCAGCTGCCGCATCTTTTGTATCACCCTTTCTTCCGTTGAACCCAAGGCAATCTGTGCTTGGTGTTGACGGGTTACACCTTGGTGAACTGTGAGTCTTGCTTGCCAGTACGTTTATGTACTGACCCCTTTGGGGCTGTGGTTTCCGCAGACTACGCCTACGAGGATCCCCGTGACGGCTACTACGTGGAGTTTGACGAGGCTGCTGACGAGTAGATAGCGGACCCGGGCAGGATCCGAGACATCGTGGATGGGCTCCGTTTTCCTTTCATTCCCGGCTTCTTAAGCCTATTTGGATTTGTCTATACTCAGACCTTTTGAATGCTTCCGCTGAGATGTAATGATGTTATGTTGGGACATGTGTCCTCTGGATGATTGTATTTGCTATCTCTGCTCTAGTGAGAGCTATTTGCAACTTATTTCTATTTATTTGTGTCTTAGAGATATGTTGTGCTATCATTCTGTTAAACGCCGTTGACGTACCATGTGTGTATGGTATGAAGTACGTCAATGGTAGTATCCTGATTTCTATGGGATGGTTTACGTAGACGATGAACAGTAGGGGTTGGTTGTCACACATACGTGTGTTGGCCTACTCGTAAGAGATGCGGGTGCCGGTAAGCCCCGTAATCCAATCA
This sequence comes from Alopecurus myosuroides, assembly GCA_028641055.1. Lineage (NCBI taxonomy): Eukaryota > Viridiplantae > Streptophyta > Magnoliopsida > Poales > Poaceae > Alopecurus > Alopecurus myosuroides. Next base: position 309,335,649 of record CM054057.1, on the reverse strand, counting down.
ACTACTGTTCAACGGAACTGCGAGTATCCTCTAGAAGTCCGGGTGCGACAAATGGTATCAGAGCCTGTCTGCCTGTAGGATCCCTTTTACTGGTCGCAGTTGAGTCTAGAAACTATTTTGTAGCTATATAGGAAAAATGAAACGTGAGAGTAGGAATTCTGCCATTTTATTTCTTTCCCCACCCACCCTCCCTTTTTCTGGTAAGGAAGTGCAACGTTGTTTTCCCTTCTCACCTAAACTATCAAGTTAGGATTTCACGAATCCTGGTTTCTCTAGGATAGTTATATCTACTAGACCATAGGAATGGAGGTGGTTGTGACATGATTTATCATGTTGCCTACTCACGATTGAGAACGGAGGCGTGTAAGCCCCGGAAGCAAATCCTCTATTCCTTAAGCAGTAGATATTGATCCTTTAGAAGCCCGGATGGGTTTTCCGTAGTACCTCAGGAGTTTTTGGTCTCGTGTTTCCCGTTGTTGCTTCGATATCCTGTTCTTCTCAACGTTCTTATCGTCCGTTGAAACCTTGTTGTTGCTTTCCACTTCAGTTCTTCTACCGGCGTCTAATCAAAACTTCCCCAATCATCTGCAGATGGATCTCAGTTTCTACCCGCAGGTGGTTCGTATGACTCGTTGTGAGAGCACCGCCGGTTATCCGGAGATGCTGAGAGACATGGTCACTTATCTGGGGTTCCGTTGGGCTCCAGAGTACCAGGTCTACGAGCAGCAGCGAGAGTTTGACCAGACCTACTACCAGGCTATCGTCTACATTCTGTCAGATGATGGCATGAGCGTAGTCCACCGCTACGAGGCAGTAGGTTCCACAGTGGATATGGCTGTGCAGCAGGCAGCTTATGTGAGTCTCACCGTCCTTCGTGCTGACTACTGGGGATTTGACGATTCTATCTATCGCCACATCCCCCGTGGTTACATCACTTCAGAGGGAGATCACTTCACTCTCTACGACAACCTGGATGTCTACGAGCATGATAACTCCAGGCTGCACACCACCGCTCAGTTTGTGAGGCACAGTGACGCAGTTGCCAGCACACTGTCTCAGGAGTTGGCTTCCGTCAGAGAGCAGCTCTACCTTGCTTTGACTCGTCTGGCGACTTACACCACAGACTTTGTTGGAGACGAGCGCTTTGCACGTTTCGATCAGCCAGTTGGTCGTCGTCTGCCAGATGCTGGAGGTTACGAGCCGATCAGAGGTCCACTCCTCAACCTCGGTGCTGGTTACACTGGGATTCCACGCTTTGGAGCACAGGGAGTCGACGCTATGTACTTCACCACACCTAGAGTCGCTCTCAGACCACGTCAGATCTATGTGGATCGTCGTTCTACCTACTTTCGTGGGCGTGCTCCTCACCGTACCTCTCGTCGTACTACTCACCTCCGTCCTGCGTGATGAGCATGGGAGTACCGATGTATCCATTCTTAGCTATGTTTAGTTATCCTGTGGCATTTGAACCATTTATGGTGTGTTGGATATTCTGATGTATTTGAACATGTGATGATGTACCTGTTGGTTATCTATTCATGCGTCGGAATAATCTCTCTTTCGGTTACAAGTCTATCCTTTTCTATTGTTGTGCTAAAATGCATTTCCATTCAGGATGCCGCCAACAAGGAACAACCCGCCTGAGCCACCACCAATCACGGAGCTGTTGACTCAGATGACCCAAGTCATGGCACAGATGGCCCAGTTCCAGACTAACCAGCACAACAACCAGAATGCTCCACGAGTCAGTATCAAGGAGTTTCTCAGTCTGGGCCCAAGAGCTTTCGTGGCAACACGCGAGCCTCTGGATGCTGATGACTGGATCCGTGAGATAGCTAGGGCTCTGGACATTGCTCACGTCGCTGAGGAAGACAAGGTCAAGTATGCCTCCTACCTACTGAAGTGTCGCACCCCGGTTTCTAGAGGATACTCATCGCACGAACTGGAAGTCAGGTGCTTGGATTATGGGGCATACCTGCTCCCACGTCCCAGCTTCCTGGTAGGCCTGCGCTTATGCGCGACAACACAAGCCCTGCTCCCACCGTCGAAGTAAACTATCCGCTAGGAACCTAAGGCACTACTGTCGACGTACTTCATATTCAAGCACGCACTGTACGTCAACAGCTTTGAACGAAATGATAGCACAAACTGTCTCTAAGACACAAAAGAATGAAATAAGTTTGCAAATAGCCTTCACTAAGGCAGAGATAGCAAAACACTCATCCAGAGGACACATGTCCCAACATATCATCCATTACATCAGCGGAAGCAATCAAATGGGTCTAAGTACAGACAAATCCAAGGCTTAAGAAGCCGGAGAAAAATAACGAAAAACGAGGCCCATCCACGTAGGTCCTGGATCCTGCCCGGGGTCCAGCCAACTACTCGTCTGCAGCGTCGTCGAACTCCACAAAGTAGCCATCCTGGTGATCATCGTAGCCGTAGTCGTACTCTGCGTAAACCACAGCCCCAACGGGGTCAGTACATCCAAGTACTGGCAAGCAAGACTCACACTTCATCAAGGAGTTACCCGTCAACACAAGCATTGATGCTTGGGATCAACGGAAGGAGATAGGTATTATAAAAGCTGCAGCGGGCTGCTCTAACCAACTACAGAAAATACTACTTGTGTCCGGCTAATAGAAAAGATAAGATCGAGGAATTGTAACCAACTGAAAGATAACTTCAAACAAACCCATCCTGGATCTCGCCCCTTATCCGAAGAAGCAATCCGAGGATAACTCACACCGTTATAATAAGGTGAAACAAGTTATTGTGTGAATAACCTATTACTAGTCAAGTTATTAGTCATTGGGTGAAACATGGTTATCATTATGTTTAAGTTGTCCTGAGTACTTGTTAGCCAGTACTTTCACCAAGTAATCCATAACCGCGGAAAACACGGCTTCTCGAGAAGATTTATCCCTGCAGGGGTGCACCATAGTAACCGTACACGTAAGAATATCCCGCCAGATGGGAATCAAACCCACCAAGCGAGACACTCAACACAACCAACTGTTCTTCGCATCAAGCCCAAAGCACCGCGTGCTGTGCGTGCGCGGCTAATCGAGCCCCCCGAAGAAAAGGAGGACCCTCATAGCACTGGAAGACCACGCCGCCCTAAATGCCGACTACAAAAGTTCCACCCTGGCCTCGGGTTCGTACCTGCATATGATGCAGCAAATGGAAAGCCCGAACTAGTACGGCGATTTGGACGAGATGCGAATCGAGTCAAGTTGAGGGGGGCGCCCATACTCGCTTCCCACATGCGGGTAGTGCGCTCATCATGGATCAGTAGACAAGACCCTTTTCCTATTAGGGTCAACACTAGCAGGCCTCAAAACCACAAAGGGCCTCCTGCCGGTGCCTTATCATCAAGTTATTATTAACAGCAGCATTAACAGGATTGATTGATTAACATTCGAGCCCTCGGAACGGTAACAGATGATAATAGCACGATAATAAAAGAAGTAACCGACAACAGGCTCGAGCAAAAGCAACCCTAAGCATTCTAGATAAGAACAGGCACAAACAAAGGCTGTGGGTATGGAGGTGAGGCAATATCATTGGTTCAGGGAATCATGTGATGGGTTCGGAGAATAGCAACGATACATAGGGCTAGCAATAGTAGACAAAAGGATAGTATCGACAACAAGTGTGGAAGAGAACTCGATGATTCATGTGAGTGATAACTTGCCTGGAAGCTCAGCAGCCGGGTACTGGGCTAGGTCCTGGGTAGTGGTGTCGTAAGGCTCGTCGGTACCAACGTCGTCGTCTAAGCGAGAAGAAGCAAAAACAACAACGAAGGAAGACGGGCAATCAATACATGGCATAGGTGCACAAACATGGGATGATGCATGTCATGTTCAATAGATGCACCAAAGTAAACTACTTGATATGAAACACAAGTTTAAATGATTCCATATGCAAAGGTTGCATATGGAAGCCCATGCTTTAGAGTTGAATTAATTGTTCTATCACTAAGCATCATGTGTAAGTGACTTAGTATGATGCATGCATGATGAAGAACAAGAATATAACAAGTTTTAAATGCAATTAGAATGATAGTTAACCATTTTAGAAAATATTAATAAGTTTGGAAAAATATTGTTACTTAATGGTGTTGAACAAGTAATTGTTGTTTTCATCAAGTTAAAGTGTGCAAAACAAATAACAAAGTTGATATTTGAAAAGGTTATCAAATTTTAGTTGGATTACATGTTTCACATTTTGAAATTGGACTTTGGATTATTTAATTATGAATTAAACAATATTAAACAATTTTTAATTGAATTAAACAAGATTTAAATTGTTTAGGCAATTTAAATTATTCAAACCAGAAAACAAAATTTATATTTGGAAAGTACATGAAAAGTTGATTGAAAAACATATTTGGTTTGTGAAATTTGGAATTTTTATGAACAAGTTATGAATTTTGCAAGTTTAAGGGAATTTGACAAGAATTCAAATTTTGCACCAATTTAAAATATTCAAAACAGTAAACAAATTTTATATTTGGATAGAACATTTAATTTGGTATTGAAAACATATCAAAAATGTTGGATTTGGATTTAGGATGATTTAGTTATGCAATTTACAAAATTTGGGGTAAATCTGCCATTTTATGGATCTAGGGACTTAGAAATAAATTTTTCCAGGGGCTAGAAATAAGGGCCAGGGGCTTAGGTGTGATTTGCTAAACATTCCAGTACCAAACTATTGTAAAAATAAAACTTGGTTTTATTTGGGAGAGAGGGGACTTGATCCCTCCACCTCCTGGTTGATGCAAAGGAACCCAACCACTAGGCTAGTGCGATTTTGTTGGTGGGACTGCACCTCTGAACAGGTTAAGGTGTTGGGTGCGGTTGTGCTGAAATAAAACGAGAAAAAGGTGTGGGGATGGGAATCGAACCCGCAACCTCTGGTTCACTGCGCGCGCATCAGACCAGAAGGGCTTCGCTGCGTTTGTTGATGGGATGAGGTGCTGGTTGGTTTTAACCTTTGCCAACTAGATGTTATCTGAACCTGCAAGCGAACCGAACACATCTTCAGATCGTTACAGACATGAACAACGAACAGAGGCACTCGAGGTGATCTTCGTGGAAGAAATTGATGACCGAATCACAAGAGAGAAGAGAGGGGATGAGCGGGAATGGAAAGGAGATGGTACCGGCTTCGCGTGGGAGTGCTCGGGGTGGCCGGAGGCGGGCGGACGCGGCGGCGATGTGCTCCGGCGGCGATGGCCGTGGCACAGAACAGAGGAGGTTCTCTCCCTCGATGGCGGCGGCTGAGGGGAGATAGGAGGGAGGAGATGCGTTTAGGGTTAGGGTTTGGCTCGGGAGGGGAGAGGGGGAGATATAGAGGAGGGGGAGGAGCATCGAGTGGCTCAGGAGGAGGAGGCTGTCGCTGTCCTCCATGGCGTCACCCTCCGTACGGAGGTAGAAGAGGGGGGTATCGGGCCAACCAGGTGGGCTGGGCCTTCTCCCCCACCTGGTTGAAACGTTTTGTTCTTTTTTTTTTTGTATTATGAGATGTGCTGTTTTTTTTTGTAGCAAATGCTTTTGGATGAAATAAATAGGTTTTAACTTAGATAAAATTTTGGAAAAATTTGGGTAAGCTTCTTAGGTGAAAAGAAACCATTTGGTATTTTTGGTTTTCAAAATTTCAAATGTTTGATTGCTGTTTCAAAATTGAACCAATTTAAGTGATAATTGCCATAGTGATTAATACTTAGAAAATAGGGTGTTTTCAATAGGGTTTCCCCTAGGGTTTAGTATGTTTTTGAAGAATACCAAGTTGTGATAACTTCATGGATTCAAAAGTTTGATGATTTGAGAATTGTTTTGAGTTTGGGAAAGACTTGGAAAATAATTGATTAAATTGAGCAATTGATTTTAGCAACAACTTAAAAGGTGAATTATAATGAGTTGCTTGAAAACAAAAGAGGTTTTTAGTTTGCACTTCTTTATTTGAAAGGTTGTAACAGACAAGTGTGAAAACAGAAGTTGATAACAAGTTTAAATTCATATGAAAACAATGCAAACAGAAATATAAAATGAGAATGATGCCATGATGCATTGCATAAATTAAACAAATAAGTAAAACAACTAAGGGTTTTCATACTTGGATGTTACAAAACGCCCCCCCTTGAAGGAATCGCGCCCCGAGATTCCCTACTGAGAAATGAACAGGTCCGGATACTTCTTACGAAGATCCTCTTCGGTCTCCCACGTTGCCTCTTTATCAGAATGATGCGACCATTGGACTTTCAAGAACTTGGTGCTCTTGTTGCGAGTCTTACGCTCGGTCTCATCGAGAATTCGAACAGGGTGCTCCTCATAAGATAGATCATCTTGCAGTTCGATAGAATCATGATCAACTGCACGATCTGGATCCTTGAAGCACTTCTTGAGTTGTGACACGTGGAACACATCGTGCACCTTGGATAGTTTTTCTGGAAGTTCAAGACGATAAGCATTCTCTGCACGTCTTGAGAGGATGTTGAAAGGGCCAATGTATCTTGGTGCAAGCTTTCCTTTCACACCGAAACGATGAGTTCCTCTGAGGGGAGTTACACGGAGATATGCCTTATCACCAGGTGCATAGACCATATCCCTGTGCTTGCTATCATAATAGCTCTTCTGACGAGATTGAGCAATCCTGAGATTGTCACGAATGATACGAACTTTCTCCTCGGCTTCCTTAACAATGTCAGGGCCTAAAAGTGAACGTTCACCAGCTCCAGACCAATTGATTGGACTCCTGCATCTGCGACCATACAGTGCCTCAAATGGTGCCATGCCTAGGCTTGCCTGGTAGCTGTTGTTGTAGGAGAATTCAGCATATGGAAGGCAATCCTCCCATTTCATGCCAAAGGAGAGACCACATGCTCTGAGCATATCCTCGAGAATCTGATTGACTCTTTCGACTTGCCCCTGAGACTGAGGGTGGTAAGCTGTGCTGAACAGAAGTTTGGTGCCCAATGCTTCTTGAAAGCTTTTCCAGAAATGAGAAGTGAAAATACTTCCACGGTCTGAGCTTATTTCCAATGGAACACCATGAAGGGGAACAATCTTTGCTGTGTAGAGCTCTGCTAACTGGCTAGCTGAGATAGTTTCCTTTACAGCATAGAAGTGAGCAACCTTAGTGAGACGATCAATAACAACGAAGATTGCATCGTTGCCCTTCTTGGACTTTGGAAACCCAGTAACGAAGTCCATTTCAATCATGTCCCACTTCCACTCAGGAATTTTCAGAGGTTGGAGTAGACCTGCTGTCTTCTGATGGACTGCCTTAACACGTTGACAAACGTCGCATTCAGAAACGTATTGAGCAATTTCACGTTTCATGCCAGACCACCAATACAGAGTCTTGAGATCCTGGTACATCTTTGTACTTCCAGGGTGAATGGATAGGGGAGTTTCATGAGCCTCCTTGAGAATGATATCCTTTAGACTTTGAACCTGAGGAACTGCAATGCGTCCTTAAAAGAACACAGTTCCTTTGTCATCAATAGAGAAGGACTTGAACTTATCACTGCCCTCTTTGATTTGCTCTACCATCTTCTTGATTTCATTATCACGAAGTTGTTCAGAACGAATCTTGTCCTCGAGAGTTGGACTGGCTGTCAAGCTAGCAAGATAGCCTTGAGGAACAAGACCAAGGTTCAGCTTCTGGAATTCTTCATGAAGTGGAGGTTGGCTTTCCATGATCATGAGATTATTGCAATAGGATTTGCGACTGAGAGCATCGGCCATAACATTAGCCTTGCCTGGAGTGTAAGAAATGGTGAGATCGAAGTCTTTAATCTTCTCAATCCATCTCCTTTGCCTGAGGTTCAGATCTGGCTGAGTGAAGATGTATTTCAGACTCTTATGATCGGAAAAAATCTCAGTTTTGTTACCCAACAAGTATTGTCTCCATTTCTTGAGGGCAAACACAACTGCTGCAAGTTCAAGATCATGAGTGGGATAGTTTTGCTCATGTGGGTTCAACTGACGTGAAGCATAAGCGACAACTTGACGTTCTTGCATAAGAACTGCTCCTAGTCCTTTGAGAGATGCATCGCAGAATATCTGGAAAGGTTTGGTAGTGTCGGGGCCAACTAGAACAGGTGTGGAAGTGAGTTTAATCTTCAGGAGGTTGAAACTCTCATCACATTGTGGAGTCCAAACGAACTTTTTGTCCTTCTTTGTGAGATCAGTGAGAGGTTTGGCAATCTTGGAAAAGTTTTGGACGAAACGACGGCAATAGCTAGCCAAGCCAAGAAAACTTCTGACTTGCTTCACCGTCTTAGGGGGTTTCCAATCAACAATTGCCTTAACCTTTTCCGGGTCAATGGCTATGCCTTTGGCAGAGATGATATGACCAAGATATGCAACTTCTGGAATCCAGAACTCACATTTGGAATACTTGGCATATAGACGATGCTCGCGAAGTTTCATGAGAGTGAGACGAAGATGTTCTCCATGCTCTTCCTCGGATTTTGAGTAGACTAGGATATCATCAAGATATACCACAACGAACTTGTCGAGGTATTCATGGAAGACAGAATTCATGAGTCTTGAGAAGGTCGCCGGTGCATTGGTGAGACCAAAGGACATGACGGTGTATTCATATAGACCGTAGCGAGTGGTGAAAGCTGTCTTAGGAATATCTTCCTTTCTGATCTTTATCTGATGGTACCCCATCCTCAAGTCCAACTTTGAGAATATTGAGGCTCCAGCAAGTTGATCAAAAAGATCATCGATACGAGGAAGTGGATACTTGTTCTTGATGGTTTTCTCGTTGAGAGGACGATAGTCAACCACGAGTCTTTTAGTTTGATCCTTCTTGGCAACAAACAGAGTTGGGCAACCCCAAGCGGAGGAACTAGGCTGAATGAAACCTTTCTCCATATACATATCGATTTGCTCCTTCAACAATTTCAGTTCAGGAGGAGCTATCTTATATGGATGCTTAGAGATTGGAGCAGTACCTGGCTCAAGCTCGATCACGAACTCAACTGCTCTGTCCGGAGGCATCCCTGGCAACTCTTCTGGAAAGACGTCAGGGAATTCACAAACCACCGGAACATTTTCAATTGCAGGAAGAGGTTTAGCATCCAGGGTGTACAGCTGAACAGAACTTGATCCATATGGAGAATAGACTATCTGGCCTGAAGGGTGGAACAGAGTTATTGACTTCTTAGCACAATCAATCGTAGCTTTATTGGCCTTCAACCAATCCATGCCAAGGATGACATCAATGTCTGAATTTCCAAGCAGGATGAGGGAAGCAAGGAATATGTGACCTCCAATTAAGATCTGATTCTCATGACTGATCTTGGAAGTTTGCATAGTTGCTCCAGGGGAGTTTACTACTAGCGGGGAACCCAAACCAACAAAAGGTAGTTTAACTGCTGTAGCAAAGATCTTTGACACGAACGAATGCGATGCTCCGGTATCAAACAACACTTTAGCTGGGTTAGAGTTTACGGGTAATGTACCGAGAACAACGTCGGCAGATTCCTCAGCTGTGTCAACCTTGACGTGGTTCACCCTTGCGGTCCTCCCAACAGGCCTGTTGTTGGTGTTGAAGGCCTTATGCGGAGGAGCGCGGACCATCGCCTGGTTGGTGTTGGGGCGTGGTGGTGGAGAAGGCAGCATCCTCTGAGTGCACTTATCTGCGTAGTGCCCAGTCTCCTTGCACTTGAAGCAAGTGACGACACGCGGAGGATCTGGCCTTGGCTGCGCCATTGCAAACCTCTGCCCATGCATCTGAGCTGGGTTGGGTGGGCGGGGACCAAATCCTGGAGAAGCTTGGGCATTTGGAGCCCTAGTGACAGCACTGTTTGGCACCCAGATGCGGCGCTTCTGCGGAGGGGTGGTCATGTTGGAGGAGGAACCACCCTCACGCGAGTGCTTGCGCGACTCTTCGAACGCCTTGCGCCCATTCTCCTCATTGAGCGCGGTGTTCACGAGCTCGACGAAGTCCTTGCACTTGATGTTTGTGAGAGCGTACTTCAGTTCCGGGTTAAAACCTCGGCGGAACCTTGCCATCTTCTTGGTCTCAGTAGACACCTCGTCTCCAGCATACCGAGCGAGGCGATTGAACTCGTTCTGGTAGCCGATGACGTCGAGCTTGCCCTGCTTCAGCGAGCAAAACTCTTCACGCATCCTCTCCATGAGACCATCGGGAATGTGGTACTTCAGGAAGGCATCCTTGAAGCAACCCCAAGTGATAGGATAGCCAGCTCTCATGGCCTGGTAGTTCTCCCACCACGAGGCTGCCTGACCCTTCAGCAGGTAAGCAGCATAGTTGACCTTGTCCTCTTCCGCAACATGAGCAATCTCCAGGGCTCTTGCTACGTCACGGATCCAGTCATCAGCATCCAGAGGCTCGCGTGTTGCCACGAAAGCCTTAGGACCCACACTGAGGAAGTCCTTGATGGTGACCCTTGGAGCAGTCTGGTGGTGGTTGTTCTGGTGGTTCTGAACCTGGACCATCTGAGCCATGACCTGAGTCATCTGAGTCAAAAGCTCCGCGATCGGCGGTGGCTCAGGCGTGTTCCTTGTTGGAGGCATCCTGAACAGAAATGCATTTTTCACAACAATAGGAAGGAATAAACTTAGCAACCGAAAGAGAGATTATTCCGACGCATGACTAGATAACCAACAGGTACATCATCACATGTTCACATACATCAGAATATCCAACAGACCAATACATGGTTCGAAAACGAAAAGGATAAACTAGACACAGCTAGTAATGGATACAACGGTACTCAGTGATGAGCATGGGAGTACACCTTGTGAGTAGACGCCGGTAGAAGAGTTGAAGTGGAAAACCACAACAAGATTCAATGGACGATAGGTTCTTGAGAGAAAGCATGATATTGAAGCAACACCGGGAAAACGGGACCAAAACCCTGAGGTACTAAGGAGAACCCAAAACTCGTGAAATCCTAACTTGAAAGTTTAGGTGAGAACAGAAAACAACGTTGCACTTCCTTACCAGAAAAGGGTGGGTGGGTGGGGAAAGAAGAAAAATGGCAGAATTCCTACTCTCACGTTTCATTTTTCCTATATAGCTACAAAATAGTTTCTAGACTCAACTGCGACCAGTAAAAAGGGATCCTACAGGCAGACAGGCTCTGATACCATTTGTCGCACCCCGGTTTCTAGAGGATACTCATCGCACGAACTGGAAGTCAGGTGCTTGGATTATGGGGCATACCTGCTCCCACGTCCCAGCTTCCTGGTAGGCCTGCGCTTATGCGCGACAACACAAGCCCTGCTCCCACCGTCGAAGTAAACTATCCGCTAGGAACCTAAGGCACTACTGTCGACGTACTTCATATTCAAGCACGCACTGTACGTCAACAGCTTTGAACGAAATGATAGCACAAACTGTCTCTAAGACACAAAAGAATGAAATAAGTTTGCAAATAGCCTTCACTAAGGCAGAGATAGCAAAACACTCATCCAGAGGACACATGTCCCAACATATCATCCATTACATCAGCGGAAGCAATCAAATGGGTCTAAGTACAGACAAATCCAAGGCTTAAGAAGCCGGAGAAAAATAACGAAAAACGAGGCCCATCCACGTAGGTCCTGGATCCTGCCCGGGGTCCAGCCAACTACTCGTCTGCAGCGTCGTCGAACTCCACAAAGTAGCCATCCTGGTGATCATCGTAGCCGTAGTCGTACTCTGCGTAAACCACAGCCCCAACGGGGTCAGTACATCCAAGTACTGGCAAGCAAGACTCACACTTCATCAAGGAGTTACCCGTCAACACAAGCATTGATGCTTGGGATCAACGGAAGGAGATAGGTATTATAAAAGCTGCAGCGGGCTGCTCTAACCAACTACAGAAAATACTACTTGTGTCCGGCTAATAGAAAAGATAAGATCGAGGAATTGTAACCAACTGAAAGATAACTTCAAACAAACCCATCCTGGATCTCGCCCCTTATCCGAAGAAGCAATCCGAGGATAACTCACACCGTTATAATAAGGTGAAACAAGTTATTGTGTGAATAACCTATTACTAGTCAAGTTATTTGATGGGGGGATAGTAACCCGGTAGGCCCACTTCAAGGTGTAATTCGGCCCGAGGTGAGCTAAGCGATACCCGGATAGGGGTAAAGAGGTTACTGGAAGGCCCAAAGGCTTGTGAGATTCGTAACCCGGCTTGTGGGTTGCGATAAGGAAAGTTAGGCTTTGTATGTGGAGTTCGAGTAGGACTCAAGATGTGCCTTGAAGGGCAAGTTAGGGGTGTACGGGTGCTTTATAAACCGGCCCCTAGGTTTAGTTTGCCAGAGATTCAAGTCATAGTTGTAACACCTGTTATCGAGTATCCAGTATAATCATATCGAGAGCCGGCGAGTTGCTTTCCGGTTCTTAGATTGCTTTCGCCATGTCCTCCTCCGAGCTAAACCCTCTCCCAAATACCTGTGTCGACTTGCCCCGAGATCAGTTACCCCAGGTAACATCTGCCGTGATTATCCCACGACAGTTGGCGCCCACCGTGGGGCCTGCGTCCAAAGGTGTTTACGTCACGGGAGAAGCTCGGAAGAACATGGAGAACTTCGTCGTCGGCGAGATCTACGTCAACAGCAAAGGAGAGAAGATGGTAGACGATTCTGGCTGGGGGCCAGAGTCGGATCACCTCGAAACCGGATCCATCGTGACAGTCGGCAGCATCAACGTCTTCATCGGTATGGTATGTACTCCCAGTTCGAATTGTGATAATATTGGATCTGATTCTGTGTCAGGGGAAGACATGTATGTCCGATCGGAAAAAGAAGAGTCGATTGGAACAACGGGTCAGATAGAGAGGGAGGATGATACCGAGTCCATACGGGATTTATTGGAGGATCGATATGAAAAGGAAAACAGCGAGGAAGAACAATACGAATCTACACCGGGCATCATGCGCCGGGTTGCAGTTTATGCGGCTCCCGCGACCAATCTCAATCAAGAAAACGCGGCCACGGCGCCAGCCGGGGCGGTTCAAGCAGCGGCCCAGCGGCAAGGAGCAGTTGACCCGGTCTTGGCCCAGGTCGATGGAGAGTCGGCGTCTGTCACCAGTCGCCCAGCAGACGAGGAGCGACACGCAAATATGTTCGGGTTCCAAGCAAACCGGACACCGGGAGCGGGCCCCTCAAACCCGCGTCACCCGGCTCTGTTTGATAATAATTTGATTTTGGACCCCACAGTCTTGGCCACAGTTATTACCCCGGAAAACGCGGCAGAGCGTGTAAGAGACCTGGACGTGGCTCGTCGTGCATTGGAGCAGCAAAGAAGGCAAGTGGAAGCAGAAAGGCAGGGGATGGTCGCGCGGCAGCGCGAATTGGATGATCGAGAGACCCGGCTCCGGGAGGAAACGACAAGGATACATCAAAGGCACCGAACTATGCTACCGGCAACAGGAGGGGTTATTAACCCGACTGCCCTGGTGTTCACGCCTCAAGATCAGCCGATTCCACCGACGAACCAAGGGACCATACCGCGACCTTCAACGGGAGCACGTCCGGTGAACGCGCCAGCCGGGTTACCTCTGCCACAGATGGGGGCGACAGCCGGCAATACCATGCCGCCACCACCATCGCGATTCCGCACACCAGCAGGTCATTACAACAACCCCATGGACAACGTGTACGCAGCAACGCTCGCATTAAACCAGATTCCTGTGGGAGACTCGCCTCATGCGGAAGGAACCCGACGAGCAATCGATCTGCTACATACCGCGGTAGCACAGCAAGCCAATTATCCGGATCATAGAAGCGGGATGCATGGGACGCCGTACGCCAGTCAGCAACAGGGCAATGTCCAAACAAGTGCGGCACAACGAAGGGAAGAGCAGCAGCAAATGCCGCCTCCACCCCGTATCCAGACAGTACCAGTAGTATCAGCAGCGCAGGCGGTGGTGGACAGTTCCAGAGCCAGACGAGCCGGGGCCGGGTCTGCAGCGCACGAGTTACCGGTGGTGCCGCACCCCGGGGCGCCCCCAGCCGGGTCACGCGTTTCCCGGGTAAGACCAGCCCCAACCACCCTTGCGGGACCAAAGTGCCTCTCGGACGATATCAGAGCGGAACCTTACCCGGAGAAATTCAAAGAGCCGGGGAAAGTGGTAAATTATGAACCAACAATGGATCCAGAAACGTGGTTGAGCAGCTATGAGATGGCGATGTCAATTCGCAACGCATCCGAGAATCTCCAAGCCAAATTCATGTACTTAATGATGTCAGAGGGAGCAGCAAAGTTATGGTTCGCCAACCTACCGGAAAAATCGATCAAATCGTGGGAGGAGCTAAAGACCGCGTTCATCAAGCACTTTCATGGGACATGCAGAAAGTTATTTACTATTGATGATTTAGAAAGATGCGTTCAGAAGAAAGGAGAGTCAGCACGCAGCTGGGTACGCCGGGTTATGGAGATACTCCACTCGTCTACGGATATCCAGCCTAAGGACGCGCTACAAGCTATGGCAAAAACATGTAAGTATGTTCCTTTAGTGCAAAAGCTAACCCGCATGAAATCTAGTAGGAATGCAGCGGAGGTTACAATGGGAGAGTTAATGGATGCGTGCAACAAACACGCTGCCACGGATACCACAGAGGAGGAAGTTGATGACAAGAAAGCAAAAGTAAACGCAAGTAGCAGCGGGAAAACCGGCAATGGATCGGCGCCAAACAATAATGGAAGTAGCCAGAACAAGCGCCCGTTTGAAGGGAATTCCGAGTTTGTAGCCAACACGGAGGCCGGGTCTTCAAGACCTAGATCCGAAGGGAATTTTAATACTGGAAATCACAATGGGGGACACTACCAAGGACCTCCAAGACCAAGCAACAGTTGGGACATATTTAGGATGGCGTGCCCGAAGCATAGCAGGAATGGCAAGCCGGCCAATCATTCATTGGAGCAATGTGCCGACTTACAAAGGTGGAAGAACGAGGAAGTGAACAGAGCTATGCGAGGTGCGGGCCGAGGAGGAGGTCCGGGTCTAGGTGGAAACTTGGGTAACGGACCGCTCCCAGCCGGCAATCCGCCAGCTGGAAATCAAGGTAACAATCAAGGTGGAGCAGGAGGTTTTCAAGCTAACCCCAAACAGCTGGGTCAATATCATGTGCACACTACAGGAGGCTCTAACAAGGATAAGAAGATACTGAAACAAGCAGTTAATTCGGTCTCTTCCGCTGTTCCAAGGTATTTGAGGTGGTTAGAACAAGAGGTAACATGGAGCAGGAAGGATCACCCGGATAGAGTTGATCACCCGGGAGTCTTAGCTTTGGTAGTGGCACCACAGGTCAACGGCTATGAGCTGAAAAAAGTCTTGATGGATGGAGGAAGTAGTATCAATATCCTGTACTGGGAAACTTTTCTGCGTATGGGCTTAAAGGAATCTCAGCTGCAAAAGAGTACAACAGTTTTTCACGGGATAGTGCCGGGTCACTCAGCATGCCCTGAAGGAAAGGTGGCACTGGAGGTAGCTTTTGGAGAGTCAAAGGACAACTACCGAGTCGAGTGGCTTACCTTCGAGGTAGTAAAGTTGCGCAGCCCTTATCATGCATTGTTTGGGAGGCCGGCTTATGCCAAGTTCATGGCGAGACCGTGTTATGTGTACCTACAACTGAAAATCCCGGGTCCCAAGAAGACCATTACGATACACGGAAACCGAGATATAGCAGCTGAGTGTGATGAGGGAGACGCGGCAATGGCCGAGCAAGCCTGTAGGAAGGAAGAGCTCAAGCATTACCGTTCTCAGGTAGACCTAGAAGAGAGGGCAACGTCAAAAAAGCCAACTCCTGAGGGGGACAAAGCAAAAGTTAGGGCAGAGCAAAGCCCTAAGATGGTAGGCTTCATCAGGAGCGATATTTTCAAAACTCTCAGTAGGGAAGAAGAAGACGTACCACCATCCGCGGCTGATCACGTTTCAAGGGCGACATACCCGGATTGGCTAGCAAATCCGGTACTCATTACGAAAGGGCATAGCAAGTGGAGAATGTGCATCGGCCGTACCAACGCGAGGCCGACTCTCGGGAGTAACTAAAGCAGTGTAATCGACGGCGGGTTTCATACGCACTCTTTTCCTTACCAGGGTACCTACGGGGACTGGAAGGTTTTTAATGAGGCGGCCTGCTGATTCAAAAAAGGAATTTTTATCAATAAAAGAAGATGGTTTCGAATCTTATCATGGTCTTTGCTTCAGTTGCAAGTAAGTAACATTGTTACTATCAATACATCAGTATCATCGAAATACATTGCGTGAATATAGGTCTCCGGGGGGTGATCTGCTTCAATAAGTAATCACAAAACCCGGAGACCCGGCCATGATGCCTATGAGTTATAGGGGCTGATTACTCGAAAAAACGGGTGCAGCTGCAATCTTATAACTGGACAAAGGAGCCAAATTTCTTGGTTATTCTTACTTAAGCTCGATGTGACTCGCACTAAAGTGGCATGATCTGTTCACGTACGATTACAATCAAACTATGCAGCCCAATAGGGCTTGCTTGATCTTGTTTTTCGTATAGATGCAACGACATGGTATCCACGCGAAAGCCGGCTTACAGTACAAGATAATCAAAAGGGTCATCTAAACCACAAGTCCATGCAGAGTATAAGGCTAAAAAAGCCGGAAACTCAACAAGTATTAAGCATGACTTCAGTATTTATGTAAACAGCTATTGGTATCCAGCTTGGTAAACAGCGGTATGTCATCTGAGAAAGGCCACGCCCCCATAGCTCGTACTTTGGGTCATGGGGACTGGGGACTTCGAAACAGAAACAAACTGTTTAACTACCAAAGCCTGTAAACCTTAATTTCCGAGTATTGGGGACTTAAAGAAAAGTTCATCTATCAAAACCTACGATACTCGGTTAGCCGAGTCTCAAAAGGAAATTGAAAACAAGAGTTCGAAGTATCGAGAATAAGCTTATAAGTAACACAAGGATGGATATTATCAAAAACCAGGGGAGGCAAAGAGTTATCATAAGTTCACAAACGCAAAGTCATAGTGTCAGCATCAATGGTGCACAGGCGCACCGCAAAAATCATATCAGTCTCGAGAAACGCAAAGCACTAGGCAGCGTCCTACTCGGCGTCCTGAGAGTGGTCCTCCGGGTCTAAGTCTTGGACTTGCTCCTTGGCCTTGCCAGCAGTTTTACCCGGGCTCTTCACATCTGGACGAACAGGCGGAGGCACGGCTGGGGTAGAGGTAGACGGCTTTACGCCCAGCTCTGCTTCCCTCTTTGCAGTCTCTTCCTTCCTCCTAGCCAGATCAGTCGACCATTTGTCCAACATATCAATAGGGGGGGTGCCTCCACCAGGATAACCTTGCCCTCAGAATCATACGAGCTCATAATCGTGTTTAGATCCATCTTGTCGGCCAAAGCTGTGGCTGAAGGACGTACCGCAGATTGTATAGCTTTGAAATCCTGGGGCCTGAATTTGGATCCGTCAGCTTTAAACTCTGGGAACCCGGATACTATCTTCGCCGGGTCAAGCTTTGGAAAATAAGCCTTCGCCAGCGTTAAAGCCCGGGTCATCCCAATTCGGCAAGACGAACGCTTCAGTATTTCAATCCACCCAGGTGCTGTGGAAAAGGCCTGTATAAGGTTCTCCTCGCCCGGGTATACCTCAGAAGGCCACTTGATAGCATCCAGCAAAAGTTTCGTGCCGGCAAAAAACGTCCGGAGCACAGTCTTCAGAGTTTTAACTTGGGTAATGGCATTCTCCTCCGGAGCAGCAAGGTTAGCACCTGCAATCGAAACATGCAAAAGCATATCAATAATTTTGGTTATTACAAACGGCAAAATGGAGGTAAGCAAGCTAGTCGCAGATAAACAAGCTTACTTAGCAAAATACGGTAAGTGTCCGTAATCTGAGTCGATAAGTTCTTCAGCGAGGATTGGGCGGCATTGTACTTCTTCTTGTATGTGGAGACATCTTTTCTCAAAGTCTTCATCTCCGCTTCAAGGGCCTCCCTACGCTTAACTTCAGCCAGCAAGAGCTGATCAGCCTTAAGTAACGCCTCATCCGACTGAGTAATCTCTGCCTGCAAAGGCCGGGTGAAGCTGTAAGCCGGATATCACGAGAGTATTTCCTCTGAGGAAATGATTACCGAAAAGTATTATGCGAAGTACCGAGAATAATTAAAAAAAAAAAATTAATTATACTCGGGACTTGGGGACTGGATGTATAATAAGGAGTATCAAGTAAAAGTTACCTGATGTGCTGCAGCCATACGTTCTAAGACAGTCCCTTCTGAAGCATGCATGGCGAGAAGAGCGCTCATCAGCTGGTTAAAGTCAGCGTTATCCGAGTTAGATGGCTCGGGTACCTGGAAAGTGGGAAAAGGGGCATTTCTTGTAACAGGAGGTGGCACCCGGGTCATCCGAATGTCGGAGTCTGGTCCCCCTCCCGCGCTTGAAGCTGCTCCCTTCTCCTTCTCGCCTGCGTGCGAAGCGATTGGATACTCGGCGTCATGCCTAGCTGACTCCGGTGGCGACACTTGCTCGTCGCCAGCCGTGGTGAAGGCATCATCAGCCGGCTCGTTCTCGACCCGGACCTTAGCCTCGGTGTCCTCCTGGTCGCTACTAATAACCGTGGCTCTGAAGAAGGTGCAAAGGCGCAATTAATCTTTGGTTATAAAAAAAAAAGGGAATGAAAGTTCGGTATAATATCAGGAAAAGGCGCTTACCCGGTGTTCACCGGGAAGTCCGAAGGAAAGCCGCTGCTAGACCCGGAAGATACTAAAAAATGGCAGGAAAGGTCTCGGGTTACGTTGCAAAGGAATGTCCGGAAAGAATTTTTGTTTGCGATAAATACCAGAGTGTCGAACCGGGGGCGACGACGCGACCGGGTTAAGGGTCTCGTTCCCCGGATGGTTCCGGGTTACGCGGCGCCTAGTCGCGGGTGGCTCCTTCAATCATGATCAAAAGGGGAGAAAATGGGGTTAGCCCCGGAGTGACGTTATGGGAGCAAAAATCAAAGTGTAAGGAGATGAAGTAAGAACCTGGAGGGCTATTCTCTGAGATTTCCTCTTTGTTCCGGCTTTGGGGGTCGGTTCCGGCTCTTCCTCCTCGCTGGTGGACCCGCCCCCGCTGTCTTCTTCTTCTTCCTCTTCTTCCTCTTCTTCGTTTTGGCCTCCTCGTTCTGAAAAATATCCGACTTATAGCATAAGGAAGAAGAAAGGGCAGGGTATAATGCGTGCAAGGGATTAAGTATATACCTTCATCCGAGTTAACGACGTCATCTTCCTCCTCCGCGTCTTCGGAGTTAGGAGGGGTGTTAACCGTCCAAAAGTCATCATCGGCCTGAGGAGAAAATACCAGGGTAATGGTTGATATCGAAACAAGAGAAGTGGATAAAAGTAAGCTGTTAGAAGTCAAAATCAAAAGGTAAAAAACTTACTGCGGGGGCTGGATTCTCGAGGGTAAAAGGTTCTAATCCGGCTATGCCCCGGATTACCTCGAGTTTCTCTGTCAGGAAACCCTTAATTGTTTTGTTAATGTCACCCGGAGCAGGGGTGCTGGTAGAGAATCGGATTGGGTCCGTGGTTTGACCCGAGTATTCGCACATCAGCTTATCACGAATGGAGTTTGGCTGAATGCGGAAGCTAACCCAGGTCTTTACCAGGTTTAGCCCGATGAGGCCTCGGGCTGACAAGATGGAGATCCTAGCTAGCAAAGGCAAGATCGCCTCCCTGTCTGAGTCAGGGGCGAAGGCGTTGAATTTTTCGGAGATGTCAAGCTGACCCTCCGAGTAACCCGGCAACTTCTTTTCGCCGGGAGGGGAGGTATCCTGGCAGTAGAAGTATGAGAGCTGCCAGTGCTTCACATGAGAATTGAGTGTAATAGGAGGCATTAGGGAGTTCTTGCGGCGCTGGATGGAAACCCCGCCGCAAGTAAGAAGTGCGCCGTCGCCGCTTTCGCGACACGGCTTGCACTGAAAAAGTTCGACGAAGAGAGCCAGACTTGGCGGAGTGCACAAGTAAGACTCGGAAAGAACGATAAAATGAGAGATGTTTAAAATAGAGTTTGGGCCTATATCGAAAATACGGAGTTTGTAGTGGTCTAGGACATCACGGAAGAAAGGGTGACCCGGAGGTCTAAAGCCCCGGGTCACGTGCTCAACGAAACATATTACCTCGTTTGTTGCTGGGGAAGGTCGGGTTTCGTTGCCTGGTACTCTCCAGTGGATAGCTTCCTGTGGAGGTAGGGTTCCGAGCTCGACCAACTCCTTCAGTTTGGCCGTGGTAACAGAGGACTTCCCCCAATTGGCTGATATGGAGTTTGTGGATTTAGCCTTTGCCGGCTGTTTCCCCTGCCTCTTGGGAGCCATAGGATTGACCTGGTAAAACATTGAAGGAAGGAGTGTAAGAAACAAAAACTCCGAAGTTAGTAGATAAGCAGTTACCGGCAATTTAAGCACAAACCGGGTATTGTCTTGCCGAGTCAAGT
Organism: Alopecurus myosuroides; assembly: GCA_028641055.1. Lineage (NCBI taxonomy): Eukaryota > Viridiplantae > Streptophyta > Magnoliopsida > Poales > Poaceae > Alopecurus > Alopecurus myosuroides. Next base: position 309,315,195 of record CM054057.1, on the reverse strand, counting down.
ATGATGTGTCCGGGTATTGTATGCTATTACAAAATCTATGGGGCTTTCCGTAAAAGCAAATGTTTGGAGAAGTTATGAGGGTGCTTATATGCCTACCATCTGCGAATGATCCGGAGAAGTGAGATTTTCTGAGGAGGGAGAACAAGGGCGGAAATTTTATATGGCCCAAGCCTAGATTTGGGATCTTGTTTCTAAATTTATGGCCATGTTAATGACCACTGGAGTTAGGAGAGTAATATAAGCTATGAATCCTATCTGGGGGGATGTCTATGGTAAGTATCATTGAGCTAATCCGGCGCGGCCCGAGAAATCGCGGACTACTTGATTCAGATCTGATCTGAGGAAAAGATGAGGAATTGCGAGGATGAGCTGAGGGATACGAGGAACTTACCAAAGGGGATTGAAGCAGAGCTTTGCGGAGACAGATGGCGCAAGATTGATGTCCTTTCGAGGTTGTTGGTCGGCGAATCGGGCGCTTGGCGGCGGATTTGGGAGTTGGAGTGAGTCGCGCGGTGGCGGAGCGCAGGCGACGGCGGATGGGCTCCGGCGAGGTGCGTGGGGCTTCCGTGGTGGCACTCCGCGAGCTCAGATTTGAGAAGAAGTGAAATGGGGAAAGTGAGCCGTTGAGAGTTGGGTTTGTTCCCTGAGCCCTATTTATAACCGCCCGGGTGGAAAAGCCTAGCTTAACGGTCGAGACCCGGGGGGTGCGGGGTAATAATTGGCCATTTCGAAATTTGAAAGGCGCATTCCATGCACAGACCAATGTGATCCCGAGAAAAGGGGAAGGGGGAATTTCCTTCCTAGTACCAGCGACAGTTATTGAGGAAGATGTGAAATCATCGAGTTTCCTATTAAGATTCAGGTCTGGAAGATTGAGGGAGAGCCTTTGGGGGGAAGCCGGGTTGCTACCTGATCCCCTGGGTGTTAATCTCAGCCGCTTGTCAGCATATTGTATCTTGATCTTTATGTGTTCTTGTATCCAATATTTCTGTAGGGAATAGCCAGCACTTCGAAGAGTAAATCTTGGAAGCACAGGCTATTCTGGGGACTACTGATGGGGGGATAGTAACCCGGTAGGCCCACTTCAAGGTGTAATTCGGCCCGAGGTGAGCTAAGCGATACCCGGATAGGGGTAAAGAGGTTACTGGAAGGCCCAAAGGCTTGTGAGATTCGTAACCCGGCTTGTGGGTTGCGATAAGGAAAGTTAGGCTTTGTATGTGGAGTTCGAGTAGGACTCAAGATGTGCCTTGAAGGGCAAGTTAGGGGTGTACGGGTGCTTTATAAACCGGCCCCTAGGTTTAGTTTGCCAGAGATTCAAGTCATAGTTGTAACACCTGTTATCGAGTATCCAGTATAATCATATCGAGAGCCGGCGAGTTGCTTTCCGGTTCTTAGATTGCTTTCGCCATGTCCTCCTCCGAGCTAAACCCTCTCCCAAATACCTGTGTCGACTTGCCCCGAGATCAGTTACCCCAGGTAACATCTGCCGTGATTATCCCACGACATTATTAGTCATTGGGTGAAACATGGTTATCATTATGTTTAAGTTGTCCTGAGTACTTGTTAGCCAGTACTTTCACCAAGTAATCCATAACCGCGGAAAACACGGCTTCTCGAGAAGATTTATCCCTGCAGGGGTGCACCATAGTAACCGTACACGTAAGAATATCCCGCCAGATGGGAATCAAACCCACCAAGCGAGACACTCAACACAACCAACTGTTCTTCGCATCAAGCCCAAAGCACCGCGTGCTGTGCGTGCGCGGCTAATCGAGCCCCCCGAAGAAAAGGAGGACCCTCATAGCACTGGAAGACCACGCCGCCCTAAATGCCGACTACAAAAGTTCCACCCTGGCCTCGGGTTCGTACCTGCATATGATGCAGCAAATGGAAAGCCCGAACTAGTACGGCGATTTGGACGAGATGCGAATCGAGTCAAGTTGAGGGGGGCGCCCATACTCGCTTCCCACATGCGGGTAGTGCGCTCATCATGGATCAGTAGACAAGACCCTTTTCCTATTAGGGTCGACACTAGCAGGCCTCAAAACCACAAAGGGCCTCCTGCCGGTGCCTTATCATCAAGTTATTATTAACAGCAGCATTAACAGGATTGATTGATTAACATTCGAGCCCTCGGAACGGTAACAGATGATAATAGCACGATAATAAAAGAAGTAACCGACAACAGGCTCGAGCAAAAGCAACCCTAAGCATTCTAGATAAGAACAGGCACAAACAAAGGCTGTGGGTATGGAGGTGAGGCAATATCATTGGTTCAGGGAATCATGTGATGGGTTCGGAGAATAGCAACGATACATAGGGCTAGCAATAGTAGACAAAAGGATAGTATCGACAACAAGTGTGGAAGAGAACTCGATGATTCATGTGAGTGATAACTTGCCTGGAAGCTCAGCAGCCGGGTACTGGGCTAGGTCCTGGGTAGTGGTGTCGTAAGGCTCGTCGGTACCAACGTCGTCGTCTAAGCGAGAAGAAGCAAAAACAACAACGAAGGAAGACGGGCAATCAATACATGGCATAGGTGCACAAACATGGGATGATGCATGTCATGTTCAATAGATGCACCAAAGTAAACTACTTGATATGAAACACAAGTTTAAATGATTCCATATGCAAAGGTTGCATATGGAAGCCCATGCTTTAGAGTTGAATTAATTGTTCTATCACTAAGCATCATGTGTAAGTGACTTAGTATGATGCATGCATGATGAAGAACAAGAATATAACAAGTTTTAAATGCAATTAGAATGATAGTTAACCATTTTAGAAAATATTAATAAGTTTGGAAAAATATTGTTACTTAATGGTGTTGAACAAGTAATTGTTGTTTTCATCAAGTTAAAGTGTGCAAAACAAATAACAAAGTTGATATTTGAAAAGGTTATCAAATTTTAGTTGGATTACATGTTTCACATTTTGAAATTGGACTTTGGATTATTTAATTATGAATTAAACAATATTAAACAATTTTTAATTGAATTAAACAAGATTTAAATTGTTTAGGCAATTTAAATTATTCAAACCAGAAAACAAAATTTATATTTGGAAAGTACATGAAAAGTTGATTGAAAAACATATTTGGTTTGTGAAATTTGGAATTTTTATGAACAAGTTATGAATTTTGCAAGTTTAAGGGAATTTGACAAGAATTCAAATTTTGCACCAATTTAAAATATTCAAAACAGTAAACAAATTTTATATTTGGATAGAACATTTAATTTGGTATTGAAAACATATCAAAAATGTTGGATTTGGATTTAGGATGATTTAGTTATGCAATTTACAAAATTTGGGGTAAATCTGCCATTTTATGGATCTAGGGACTTAGAAATAAATTTTTCCAGGGGCTAGAAATAAGGGCCAGGGGCTTAGGTGTGATTTGCTAAACATTCCAGTACCAAACTATTGTAAAAATAAAACTTGGTTTTATTTGGGAGAGAGGGGACTTGATCCCTCCACCTCCTGGTTGATGCAAAGGAACCCAACCACTAGGCTAGTGCGATTTTGTTGGTGGGACTGCACCTCTGAACAGGTTAAGGTGTTGGGTGCGGTTGTGCTGAAATAAAACGAGAAAAAGGTGTGGGGATGGGAATCGAACCCGCAACCTCTGGTTCACTGCGCGCGCATCAGACCAGAAGGGCTTCGCTGCGTTTGTTGATGGGATGAGGTGCTGGTTGGTTTTAACCTTTGCCAACTAGATGTTATCTGAACCTGCAAGCGAACCGAACACATCTTCAGATCGTTACAGACATGAACAACGAACAGAGGCACTCGAGGTGATCTTCGTGGAAGAAATTGATGACCGAATCACAAGAGAGAAGAGAGGGGATGAGCGGGAATGGAAAGGAGATGGTACCGGCTTCGCGTGGGAGTGCTCGGGGTGGCCGGAGGCGGGCGGACGCGGCGGCGATGTGCTCCGGCGGCGATGGCCGTGGCACAGAACAGAGGAGGTTCTCTCCCTCGATGGTGGCGGCTGAGGGGAGATAGGAGGGAGGAGATGCGTTTAGGGTTAGGGTTTGGCTCGGGAGGGGAGAGGGGGAGATATAGAGGAGGGGGAGGAGCATCGAGTGGCTCAGGAGGAGGAGGCTGTCGCTGTCCTCCATGGCGTCACCCTCCGTACGGAGGTAGAAGAGGGGGGTATCGGGCCAACCAGGTGGGCTGGGCCTTCTCCCCCACCTGGTTGAAACGTTTTGTTCTTTTTTTTTTTTTTTTTTTTGTATTATGAGATGTGCTGTTTTTTTTTGTAGCAAATGCTTTTGGATGAAATAAATAGGTTTTAACTTAGATAAAATTTTGGAAAAATTTGGGTAAGCTTCTTAGGTGAAAAGAAACCATTTGGTATTTTTGGTTTTCAAAATTTCAAATGTTTGATTGCTGTTTCAAAATTGAACCAATTTAAGTGATAATTGCCATAGTGATTAATACTTAGAAAATAGGGTGTTTTCAATAGGGTTTCCCCTAGGGTTTAGTATGTTTTTGAAGAATACCAAGTTGTGATAACTTCATGGATTCAAAAGTTTGATGATTTGAGAATTGTTTTGAGTTTGGGAAAGACTTGGAAAATAATTGATTAAATTGAGCAATTGATTTTAGCAACAACTTAAAAGGTGAATTATAATGAGTTGCTTGAAAACAAAAGAGGTTTTTAGTTTGCACTTCTTTATTTGAAAGGTTGTAACAGACAAGTGTGAAAACAGAAGTTGATAACAAGTTTAAATTCATATGAAAACAATGCAAACAGAAATATAAAATGAGAATGATGCCATGATGCATTGCATAAATTAAACAAATAAGTAAAACAACTAAGGGTTTTCATACTTGGATGTTACATGAAGGGTCAGGCAGCTACTTGGTGGGAGAACTACCAGACCTTGAGAGCTGGCTACCCAATCACCTAGGGTTGTTTCAAGGAAGCTTTCCTGAAGCACCACATTCCAGATGGTCTCATGGAAAGGATGCGTGAAGAGTTTTGCTCACTCAAGCAGGGCAAGCTGGACGTCATTGGCTATCAGAGTGAGTTCAATCGCCTCGCTCGTTACGCTGGTGATGAGGTGTCCACTGAGGCTAAGAAGATGGAAAGGTTCCGCAGAGGTTTTAACCCGGAACTCAAGTACGCCCTCACCAACATCAAGGCCAACAACTTCGAGGAGCTCGTGAACACCGCGCTCAATGAGGAAAATGGGCGCAAGGCGTTCGAGGAGTCTCGTAAGCACTCGCGTGAGGGTGGTTCCTCCTCCAACATGACCACCCCTCCGCAGAAGCGCCGCATCTTGGTGCCAAATGGTGCTGTCACTCGGGCTCCATATGCCCAAGCTTCTCCAGGCTTCGCTACCCACCCACCCAACCCTGTTCAGATGCATGATCAGAGGGCTTCAATGGGGCAGCCAAGGCCAGGGCCTCCTCGTGTCGTCACTTGCTACAAGTGCAAGCAGACGGGGCACTACGCTGACAAGTGCACGCAGAGGCAGCTACCTCCACCACCACCTCGTCCCAACACAAACCAGGCAATGGTGCGTGCTCCCCCGGCTAAAGCCTTCAACTCCAACAACAGGCCTGTCGGGAGGACCGCAAGGGTGAATCATATCAAGATCGACAAAGCTGAGGAAGCTCATGACGTCGTTCTCGGTATATTACCCGTAAACTCTTTTCCAGCTAAAGTGTTGTTTGATACCGGAGCATCGCATTCTTTTGTGTCAAAGATCTTTGCAACAACAAACAACCTAATGGTGGTTCCACTAAGCAATCAAATCACTGTTCACTCACCGGGATCTCAAATGTTGACTTCCAAGATAAGTAAGGATAATCAAATCCTAATTGGAGGCTACATTTTCCTTGCTTCACTCATGTTGCTGGGAAATTCCGACATGGATGTCATTCTGGGCATGGATTGGTTGAAAGAGAAAAAGTGTAAGTCGTTTGGGAGATTTGGCCCAAGTAGATGTTAACTCGGTTGATTTTTTGACTACTCGGCCCGAATCTCGGGGACTGGGGGAATGACTAAGAGGAAAAGAGAAAACGAGAAGAGAAGGAAGAAACCAGCAACTCGGAAAATGCAAGAAGGAGAAGAAACTCTTACCGCGTAGCCCTGCTCAATGTCCTCAATGTTCTTGCGCATAACAAAGAGCTTCCCGGCAAGAGTGCAGGCAGGGCTGGCAACTGTCATGGCGACAGAACCAACATCGGCTTTGTTCCAGTCGAGGCGGTACTGGTCGATCTCGCCCAGCTCCATACCATTCCATTTGGGGTTGCCATGTGCCTGGCTGTTCCAGGCCGGATCGACGAAGCCAACTCGGTCCAAGATGGCAGTGAGGCCTTCTCCTTCAATTTCGTCGTCTTCTTCGCCGCGCGAAAAGAGATCAGGAGTAGCTGCTTTCTTCCCCTTGGACTTAGTGGTTCCCACAGCTTGACCTTCCTTGAGAACGGCTAGTCGCTTCTCTCCCTTGGATAGCGAGATCTTGTGCTGCTGCGACAGAGTCATCATGTACTCGGGGAAGGCAGCGCTCCGCTTCTCGTCAGGGCCAGTGGTAACCCCGGAGGCAGCCGGGTTGGTGTTTGAACCAGAGGGAACAAGTGTGAGCTGGGTGCTCTTCACCTGCTTCCCGGAAGGATCACCTCGTGGCTTGGGAGGCGGCATCTGCTGCCCAGCCTGCAAAGCATTGCGCTTCGGCTGTATTCGGGTGGCCTCGCTCTTGATAATCTTCTTGGAGCTTGGAGAAGTGGCAGGACGAGAAGGCGGTGGTACTTGCAGAGTAGGTTGAGGAGGTATCGGTGCTGATTGAGTTGGTGGGGGAGTTGGTGCACGGGGCGGAGTCACCTGTTGAGTTGGCGGCACTGGTGGCCGGCAACCCGGTGCAGCATCTGACTGCACTTGGTCTTGATGGGTGAGCTCCACCACGTCTTCTTCTACCCGCTGCTCTATAGCGGGGTCTGGCCTTGTGTCTACATTGTCTTCTACCCGCGGCCCGGCCGCGGGATCGTCTTGTTCAGCAGCGAGGAGGTCTTGCTGCTGCTCGGGAGTGGCGTCTGGCCGCTCCAGGGCGGCATCGTCTTGCTGCCCGGCAGCGTCTTCAGTGTTTTCCCCAGCTGATGCAGCTGGGGGAGATGGTGGCATCTCGTCGTTGGCAGCATCCCGGGCAGTTTGCTGCGCATCAGGTTGCTGCTGCACGAGGAGGGGATCGGTGTCTTCCCCGGCGCCAGTGCTCTCAGCGCCGAGATCTCTTTCTTCATCAGCAGGGGAGGACGCACGCGTCCTATCCTGCTGGTCCTGGTCTTCATCGTTGTTCGAGAGCTCTACGAGTTTCTCTCGGGGCACATCTGTCTTTCTCTTGGGGCGAGGAGCGGCCGCAGCAGCATCCGCGTCGAGAGGGGCGCTGGAAGAAGAAACAAGTTCAGAAAGGAAGCAGAAAGAGGGAGGAAAGGAAACAGCAACAAGTCAAAGTTCTACTCGGAGAAACACTTACCCTTTGCTGGTAGGGGCTGTCCTCTTACGGGAAGCGAGGGCCTTGGGACCGCCTTTCTTCTTGGGTCTCTTGGAAGGGGGTTCCTGGGCACCGCTACCCACCCTCTTCCGAGTATTGGTAGCGGCCATGGATAGAGGATTAACCTCCCGGGGATCGTCCTCATCGTCCAACTCAGGATCCTCTGCAGAGTAGCAGAAGAAATGAATTCAGAGAACAGAGAAGGGAATCAAAGTGCGCTACTGATGAACGGAAAGATTAACTCGGTCACCTTCGTCATCTTTGGACCAATCCCGAATACATGCATCAACTCGGGACTTACCAGGCTGATTGGCGTGAGGGATGCAAAGGGTGTCTTGGGTGTCGTAGGCGGTCGCATCGTCCTCTTCTCGGTCCTTGGACCAGTTGGCCTCGAAGATCTCATTGTCTTCTTCTAGCTGGCGATCGATGTGCTGTTGAGGCAAACATGAAGCACAGTGAGTTGGGTTCTCGGCTAAGGATTTCTACTCGGGATAGCATGCAAACACAAAGCATATTCAGCTAAAGGATTTCTACTCGGGATAGCATGCAAACACAAAGCATATTCAGCTAAGGATTTCTACTCGGGACAACATGCAAACACGAAGCATATTAGGCTGAGTAATCCTACCCGGCACGGCATGCAAACACAAAGCATATAGAGCCAAAAGGATAAGTGTGATGACCTACTCGGTGCAGCATGCAAAGATTAAGCATACAAAGCTGAGAGACTACCTATTCGTTATCAAGGTGCAAACAAAAAGCACAGAACGCTGACCTGTTCAATGGGCTTGAGGCGGCTATACGGCACGAAGCCGTACGCCCAGTTATCAGAGAGAGAGAGGTCTGCATGATGGACATGGCCCAGATAGCCACCTCAGCCTTGCTGAGCTCGAATGTCGTTGTTCTTGTGCAGTCACGGGGTCCTCCCATGTGGCACATCTTGTGTGACCGGCGCTGGAGCGGGAGTACCCGGCGCGATATCCAGCACGCGATTGGATCGTCCTGAAGAAACCCTTCCGAGATCAACTCGGTCAGGCGTCGCTCAACCTGGAGGACGTCTGGGATGGTCTTCTTGGGGTCATAGCCCCAGTGCTGCCCGGTGGGCAGTGCATTCTTGAATTTTGGGATCCCTATCCGGTCTTCGATAGGCTTCCCCTCTTCGGCAGCAACATTGTTCACATATAGGAAACCGCGCTGCCACTTGCGCACGGTTTCCAATCCCTTAACCCTCGGGTGGTGCCCTGTCTTGCGCTGCAACATCATGGCGCTACCCGTCTGGTTCATCGCGCGAGCGTTCTCGGTGTTCCCAGGATCGGGAACACTCTGTTTGCGAAAGAAAAAGTATCTTGCCCATGTGTGGATTGTCGGGTAGACACCTAAGAAGGCCTCACACACGACGGCGTGTATAGATAGCATGAGGATGGCGTTTAGTGGAAGGTGATGCGGCTGGAGGCCGAAGTGGTTGAGGAACTCGGAAAGAAAATCGGAGATGGGAAGGCCGAAGCCACGTTTGAAATGGGAGAGAAAGATGACGTACTTGTCCTTGTCGGGTTTCGGGATGATCTCGGTACCTGGATGCCTGCAGACGACGCCGGAGGGATGCGGCGCGTGTTGACAAGCCACTTGCAGTCCTCGGCGGTGACGTCCGAGCCCTCCCAGCCGGCTCGGGCGGCATCATCCTCGTCTCCGCGCGGAGCCATGGAGGCGGAAGTGCTCGTGGGAGATTGGAATCAACGGAGTTGAGCGGAGGCGCTTCTCTCTGTCTCTCTCGCGGTGCGTGGAGCAGCGGCGCAGCGAGTGCTTGCGGTGGCGGCGTGCTCGATGGCGGCGGAGAGGCGAGGGGGCGTGAGATTGGGAAGAACGGGAAAGAGGAGAAGGGAACGTCGCGGGGGTATTTATCTCTCCCCCTCGAGTTGTCGTTACCGGTGGATTGATCGTGGCATTGATCGTGGGCAATGATCGTGCGGCGTGGGTTAAGCGACCGTTAGAAACGCACACAGCGCAAAACGCGCGCGTAACGGACGCAGTTAATCCCACGTCCTGATCGTGGGCTCTCGAGTACGGTTGACGTGACCTAACGGGCTCGTGGGCCCAGGATGCAGAGACTGGCGCGTGGCCTGCCGTGTCCCTGGCACCGAGGCGTCGGGGGCACAGGGGTTTGACACGTGCCCAGTAGCGACACGGAGAGGTGGATTTGGGCCGATTCAGCGGGATCGCTTTCGAAATTTCACTAAGTTATTTTACTCGGCAGCTCAGGAGAGAAATTGCTCTACTCAGCAACCAGGAAGGTTATCTCGTAACCACAGTTGAAGATATTCGAGAAGGGGTTACTGGTTCAAAGTCAGAGTGCAACTCGGCATTAATAATTCGAGAAGACAATTTGATTTAAGCTGGCAGGTCCCAGTGAACAAGTTCGCAGGACTCTACCAGCTTCGGGGACTAATGTCGGGGGGTTACCCCCGAGTAGGGGTAAGGCAAGTGGTAAAAGGCAAAGATTAGTGTACTGTTGGCCGGGTTGGTGGCTACCCGGTACCCCTCTACCCGGTAGTCTCTATCTGGTCATAAGTATTGAAGACCAAGAGAAGATATTGAGCAAGTTTGTATTCGTCCGGTTAGCGGTCAAGTGGTCCGAGTAGAGGGACTGCGTTCCTACTCGGGCAAGAAGTCAATGGAGCCGTTCTGACAAGGGATCCCGCGTATCCTGCGTCTGTACCGGCATGCGGTTCAACTTACGGAGCGCGTGATTATTCGCGCTACGGCGTGGCTACAATGTGGTAGGCGCCTGTCAAGTCCTGTCACTGATAGAGGGGACATGACTGGTCTAGGGGCCTACCCTATCTCACTGACAAGGTGGACAGGTCCCATCTCCGGAACGGCGCAACGACTTCCCGCACCCGCGTCAGTGAGAAGCGGAGGCGTGCGCTGTCCTGCAGTGGGCATGTCACATCAAGTGTACCTTATAGTCTTTCTTTATTCGGCTGGGCACCACTATATAAGGTGCCCTGCCCCCTCCTGCGCGAGGGACGTTGCTTCACTTCGCGTTTATTGCTAGAACCAGCACTAGAGCTAGAGAGAACAGCCGAGTGGCTACCCGGCCAAGAGAGATACTTTGTACTGTGGTTACTCGGAGATCACACATATAGAGAGAGAGGCGGGAGTAGGGGTGTTACCTCCACACGAGGGCCCTGAACCTGGGTAGATCTTGTTGTTTTCAGTGCTAGAGATACCTTACGCGCGGCTACTCGCCGTGCGATCCCTCCCCGGATACCTCCAGCGTCCATCGGCCCCAACACTTTAGCCATCCTATGGCATCTGCCGTGATACCACCACGACAGTTGTTCTGCAAACATTCTCGGAATTGGACCCCACAAAGCCCGAAGTTCCTATTTTCCCGGAAGCATCCAGAACACCGAAGAGGAGTCGAAGACGAGCAACAGGGGGGGCACACCATAGGGTGGCGCGGGTACCCCTAGCCACGCCACCTATGGGTGTAGGGCCCCTGGAGTTCCACCGCCTTTGACCTTTTTCCTATTTAATCCTCCCGGATGGAAAACCCTAAGCACCTGATAAAAAATCCCCGAAAAGTTCCGCAGTCGCCATCACACTCAACCCTAGATCAGGGGGGGTTCTTAAGTTGTTTCCATGCACCCTGGCGGAGAGGAGATCATCACCGGAGGCCTCTCCATCACCATGCCTGCCTCCGGAAGTGATGTGTGAGTAGTCCATCCTTTGACTGCGGGTTCGTAGCTATAGCTAGATGGTTGTCTTCTCCTCATATGCCTCCATGTTTAGATCTCGTGAGCTGCCTATCATGATTGAGATTGATATTATGTAACTCTATGTGCTATGTTTGCTGGGATCCGATGAATATTGAACTTATGCCAAGTTGATTATAGTCTTTATTTGCATATGATATTTGTGATCTTGCATGCTTTCCGTTGCTAGTGGTTGCTCTAGCCAAGTAGTTTCTAGTGACTCCAAGAGGGAGTATTTATGCTCAATAGTGGGTTCATGCCTCCTCACCACCTTGCTCGAGTGACGGAAACATGAAGGAGGGATGTGATGTTGCCATTAGGGAGAAAACAACGGTGAGAGTGCCCACGTGCATAATCATTGCTTACATTACACACTTTGTTTAATGCAGTTATCTGTTGCTTGCAACTTAATACCTAAGGGGGTTCGGATGATAACCTGAGGGTGGATTATTAGTCATAGATGCAGATGGATGTCGGCATATGTATCTTGTTGTAATGCCCGCACTAAATATCATAGTAGTCTTCATGTCATATTATGCACTATGGTGCAACCTCTATTTGTCAATTGCCCAGCTGTAATTTGTTCACCCAACATGCTATATTTTATGGAGAGACACCACTAGTGAACCTATGAACCCCGGTCCATTTTTCCACACTGTTAAACAAACCACAACTATTTCCTGCTTTCTTTACTTACTGCAAGCATACACTGTTTTCCATACTATACGTCTAATCTTTGTTTTCAGCAAGACCGGTGAGATTGACAACCTCACTGTACCGTTGGGGCAAAGTATTTTGGGTGTGTTGTGTGAAGGTTCCACGTTGTTGCTGATACCGATGAAGCGCCAGCACCACCGTCAGTGGCATCAACCTTCTGAAGGTCCTCTTTCTCCTACTGGATTGATAACCCTGGTTCTTAACTAAGGGGAAACTCCTACCGCTGTGCTCATCACAACCTCCTCTTGGGGTTCCGAACAAAGCGCATAAAGGATTTTTCTTGCGTTGTTGCCGGGGAGGAAGAAGTCTTCTGGAAAGGGGAGTCTCTCACTCTCAACCTCTTTCTTTTATTTATTGTCTTGTTTTTCTTCTCTATATTGAAAACACACAAAAAAATCTTGTTATAGTTGTTATTTTTGTCTCTACGTGCTTTTTACCATTATGTTGTTCCCTATGTTTACCTTGAAAGATTTGCCGGTAGGAAGTGGTTCTATACTTGGAAAGGACGTTGTTAAAGAATTCTTTGATCATGTTAGTAAGCATGATAACTTTGAGGAAAAATCCATAGTAGAACTTGCTCCCAATTACAAGACTGCTGCAACTTCTTTAGTTCACATGCTAGAAGCTAGGTTTGTTAACCTCCATCCCATAATGCAACATATGTTCCTGAACTTGAATAACATTGAAGATGTTGAGAAAAGAAACTTTATCTTAGAAACTATGCTTAAAGAATTTGGGGATGTTGCTATAGAAGCTAGAAAAGTCTTTGATCGTTTTAATATGCTTGGCTCATGTGTAGACATTGATGGTTCTCTAGAAAAAACCGAATCTAATAATGAAAACGAGGACAAAATACCAATCCCCTTTAAATTAGTAGCTCTACACGAAGCCCAAGAAAAGAATTTTGATTGGATTGTTCCTGAGAATTTATTTGATGAACATAGTAAGCCGAAATGTACTAAGAGAGGAGCCTATGAAAATCACTTAGATAAAATACAATGCATTATTAAAGAATTTCCAAATCTTGATTTGAATGCCTCACCTGAAAATACTTGAGTTTGCCTTTTATGCCTAGTTGAAAGGCGTTAAAGAAAAGCGCTACCGGGAGACAACCCATTTTATTTTATTGTTTTCAACCCGTTTTCTTTCGTTTTCTTTGGTGTGCTTTGCACCTGGGTGTTGTCTATTTCCTTAGAAACCCCGCTGTATCTTTTCTTTTGAGTTTTTGTTGAGCCAAGTAAAGCCTCTAGTGGAAAGTTGAGCCTATATTTCGGAATTCTGCGCAGGAAACAAATTTCTGCTGTCCACTGTTAATTCCGTTAAAAACCACAGAAAATTAAAAATGACCTGAGCTTTTTTGTGATTAATCCTAAGTTATATAAGCAACTTTTCTTATAAGACCACTTTTTTATTTGAGCAACAGAAGATTTTTGAAAAAATCGATCTTTACCTGCTGTTCTGTTTTGACAGATTTCTGTCATTTATCGCATTTGCAACTTAATCTCTTTCTTTTGGTGTTATTTTGAGAAAAAGAGTTTTAAAAGAAGTTGTGACAGTAGATAATGTTTTTTTTGAGTGTTCTAAAACTAAACCATGTGAATTTATTATTTCAATTGCACTAACGTTGCTAATGAAGATTGTGAGCATTTTGATGTGAAGGAAGTTTTCTAGGGTCAAGAGAAGATGATCATATGATGTGATCAAGAAGAGTGAAATGCCTAAGATTGGGGATGCCACGGTGGTACATCGCAGAAAATTCCAAGTAGACTCAAGCGTCTAAGCTTGGGGATTCCCAAGGCACCCCCTTCTTCATCAACAAATTTTCAGGTCACTTCTAGTGAAACTATATTTCTATTCGGTCGCATCTTATGTGCTTTGCTTGGAGCGTCTTTTATTTTTTTTTTCAGTTTGTTTTTGTTTTTGCTTTCAGTTTTTTTTTACTTTTTAAATAATCTTGGTTGGACCCCAACATTCTTTTATTGGAGAGTGACACGCTCCGCTTTTTCTTGGGAATACTTTGTTTTCTTAATCTCTGTCTAGCTGTTGCATTTATTTAGCTCCTGTTTTGCATGCATCTCTTATCAGAGCTGTTAGTTTTAGTAGTGTTATGTGAGTACTCTCATGTTTGCTTCCTGTATCATAAAGAGTATTTTTGTTAAAGCATGTTTTGTGTGGTGCTTGTTGGGAGAAAGAAAACTGCTGCTTGAAGTAGAATTTATAACAGTATTAGTAGAAGCTTGTATAGACTGTGGCTAGAACTTTCTCATGCCATGCTAAATGTTATTTTAGTTTTAAAGCCTTGTGGTTATTGATTAGCATGATTAGCCTCAAATATCTGAGATTGTTTAATACGTCTTGAAAGATTCATGAGTTGTTCTTGTCATAGTAAAGCATCAATATATGGTATTCTCTTTCGAATGTTTTATTTGGGTCACTTGACGCATGCTCACACCATTTTTATGACTACAAACTAGTCACGAATAGCCTCCATGAACACTTGTTTTTGAACTTGTGATACTGCTTATGTTTTAATTAATGATACGTATGTCGCTATGCGTGATTATGGATCATATGCTCTCTTGATTTGTCTCTCCCAGTCTTTTGCTAGCCTCCACCTGTACTGAGTATGAGCACTACTCGTGCATCCAAACTCCTTTAAACCAAAGTTTTTCCCATTGTGTACACCATACCTACCTACATGTGGTATTTAACCGCCATTCCAAGTAAATTTCTCATGTGTTACCTTTAAAACCTTCAAAATTACTCCTGATTTATGTTCCTATTTTTGCTCATGAGGACGTAAATAGAGAATCTTTATCTCACTTGTTGATTGGATTTCACACCCTGGACTAGTGGCTTCATCCGCTTATCCAAATGATAGAAGAGCTGGCAGCGGGGTGCCCAGCCCCAAATTAATGCAAACAAATTCTCTTCACTATTTTTGCCCCTGATTTATCAGTCAAAGCGTAATTGTGTAAACAAAAGAGAAAGAGGGATGACCTTCTACACCAGTTGCGTCCTTCACCATGGGAGCCGCTCTTGCGAATCCAGTTGGCTTGTGACGTACTGTATTTTCTATTTACCATTTGTTGACATTAGCATAAATCTCCCAAAATATAGACACTCCTCCACGGCATGTGATTGTTGGCAGGCACCCAAGGATTCGGTTAGCCATGGTGTGTGAAAGATGGACGGGAGGAGTGTCAAACTTTTAACACCTCTGTTTAATAAAATAAAAATCTCTAGCACATGAGTGATCCGTGCTTCCCTCCGTGAAGGGTCGTTCTTTTACTTTTATGTTGAGTCTCCATCTTCTAACTTTATGCACAGTTGAGAGAGAATTTTTTCCATTCTGTGTTCTATGTGCATTTGTCCCATAAGCATCAATAATTACTTCATGATGTGATATTATTTGTTCTTAAATTATTTGTTCTAGTCTTCCTCATGAACTTTGAAGGTGTCCTGGCATTTATGTTTTGCGCCACTTGTAAGGACTATCGAAATATCACTTTGCCATGCTTTCTCTATACCTGAAACAAACGTCTAGATTTCTTTGCATTATTTTTCATGATCCTTTATTTGAGTTACTCTTCGTGATGCAAATTAATTGCTATGCTTTATTATTAAAGTTTTATTTATCATATCTGTGTTTAAAGTTTTATGATCTCAGCGTGCATATGCTTTTACATTAGATTGATTAAGTTTATGTTAGTAGCATGTCACCTCAGAAATTATTGTTTTATCATTTACCTACTCGAGGACGAGTAGGAACTAAGTTTGGGGATGCTTGATACGTCTCCAACGTATATATAATTTCTGATGCTCCATGATCATATTTTGCCAATTTATACTTGTTTTCTCCCTTATTTATAGCATTTTTATATGTTTTCCGGGACTAGCCTATTAACAAGGTGCCAAGTGCCAGTTCCCTGTTTTCTGCTGTTTTTGGTTTCAGAAAAGTTGTTCTTCAAACATTCTCGGAATTGGACCCCACAAAGCCCGAAGTTCCTATTTTCCCCGGAAGCATCCAGACCACCGAAGAGGAGTCAAACACGGGCAACAGGGGGGCCACACCATAGGGTGGCGCGGGTCCCCCTGGCCGCGCCACCTTTGGGTGTGGGGCCCCTAGAGCTCCACCGCCTTTGCCCTTTCGCCTATTTAAGCCCCCCGGATGGAAAACCCTAAGCACCTGATCAAAAATCCCCAAAAAGTTCCGCATCTACTATGACCGTCAACCCTAGATCAGGGGGGTTCTGAAGCTATTGCTGGCACCCTGCCGGAGAGGAGATCATCGCCGGAGGCCTCTCCATCACCATGCCTGCCTTCGGAAGTGATGCGTGAGTAGTTCATCCTTGTACTACGGGTTCGTAGCTGTAGCTAGATGGTTGTCTTCTCCTCATATGCCTCCATGTTTAGATCTCGTGAGCTGCCTATCATGATCGAGATTGATCTTATGTAACTCTATGTGCTGTGTTTGTTGGGATCCGATGAATATTGAACTTATGCCATGTTGATTATAGTCTTTATTTGCATATGCTATTTGTGATCTTGCATGCTTTCCATTGCTAGTGGTTGGTCTGGCCAAGTAGTTGCTAGTGACTCCAAGAGGGAGTATTTATGCTCGATAGTGGGTTCATGCCCCCTCACCACCTTGCTCGAGTGACATAAACGTGAAGGGGGGATGTGTTGTTGCCATTATGGAGAAAACAGTGGTGAGAGTGCCCGCGTGCATAATCATTGCTTACATTACACACTTTGTTTAATGTAGTTATTTGTTGCTTGAAACTTAATACCTAAGGGGGTTCAGATGATAACCCTGAGGGTGGATTATTAGTCATAGATGCAAATGGATGTCGGTCTATGTATCTTGTTGTAATGCCCACACTAAATATCATAGTAGTCTTCATGTCATATTGTGCACTACGGTGCAACCTCTATTTGTCAATTCCCAGGTGTAATTTGTTCACCCAGCATGCTATCTTTTATGGAGAGAAACCAGTAGTGAACCTATGACCCCGGTCCATTTTCCACACTGTTAAACAAACCACAAATGTTTCCTGCTTTCTTTACTTACTCCAAGCATACACTGTTTTCCACACTATCCGTCCAATCTTTGTTTTCAGCAAGACCGATGAGATTGACAACCTCACTGTACCGTTGGGGCAAAGTATTTTGGTTGTGTTGTGCAGGTTCCACTTTGTTGCCGACACCGGTGAAGCGCCAGCACCACCGTTAGTGGTATCAACCTTCCGACGGTCCTCTTTCTCCTACTGGATTGATAATCCTAGTTCTTAACGAAGGGGAAAACTCCTACCGCTGTGCTCATCACACCCTCCTCTTGGGGTTCCCAACAAAGCGCATAATGATACTCGAAGGTGGAACATAACAGAAACAGTTGAAACTTCTTTAATCTGCGAATTACAAAACTTTGACCTGGTCCTAGAGACGAACGAGGTACTGGAGTTTATTTCCCTTATATTTCAAGATGGAATGTTTTAACGGAACACAAGAGGGATGCATTGGAAGACTCCAACACGCATATGTAACTTGGTTTCCAAACAACAGACGAAGTTTCGAAGCAAGTAAAGAATAGGAACGTGCTCGGAAGAATCCTGAGATCACGTTTGAGTGCACAAGGTAATACTCATATGTAAACCCATGCCAAGAGGAGAAATATAGATGAATAAAAAAATAAAGATGTGGAGGCCATGATAATCACTCTTGTTGTGACCCCTTTTGGTTCCAAAATAAAACCTATGGCTATGAGAGTTGGAATTGCCTAGCCACCCTGAGGTAGAACAGATTCCTCAGGATCCAAAGAAACATAACTTGGGTTAAAGGTCAGCATCCTGTACTGATGACGTGAGCATCAGATAGCTAAGAAACCACACGATTCAACCCACTGCAATTCAGCAGTGCCTTAAAGGACACTACGAACAACTATCACGAAGTACCTTTCAAAAACCATACATAACTCCCGAAGAATTGGAGCAAAGGACAAATGATACATTCGAGATGGACGCAAATCTCGATGTTTTGGGTTTGAGACTCTAGGACATGGAACACACACGACTCTAGAAACTTTAACAGTAGGTTAACTTGGGTGAAAGACGTGCTTTTCAAAGAAGGCACCTAAGTTTTGAATGAACATAACCTTTGCAAATCAAAACAGGTAAGGTGACCCAGAGTTAGAGCGATACCAGATAAGGAGTAAAAAGAATCGTAAGAAGGTTTTCACAACTAATTTGGAGTTTCAAATAGTTTTCACAAACTCTAGACTCAACATCGACCAAGCAGTAAGGTTTCCCTACAGGCAGTCCTGCTCTAATACCATGACTTGTCAGACCCCCGGACCCAGAGGTATACATACTGTTATGCGCTCCTAGTCATGGACCCACAAGGGCTCCGGGGTTACCAGCCCCGGCTAGAACAAACAACGACAGGTAGACCAGATTCATCGGCACGCAGGCCGGATAACATCGGTACTACTATTCCTTGTGTCCATGCTAGTCATAACCAACTATGCATATCAAAGCGTCCACGAGTCGTATGAAACTGAAGGAACGGGACCAAAGCTATACAGAGATGCTATGTGTCCAGGAAGTGCAACAACAATCGAGGGTTACTAGGGTTACCAAGCCCCAGGCCGAATCACATCGGCAAGCGTGCTCATAAATGGATCATCGGCTCCACAACCCCTCGACTGCGACAACTACGCAGGCATAGCCAAAACTGTGTAACAATGAGCTCGAAACCAACAACCGATCAAAGCAGTAACTCTATACATGAAGTTGTATCAAACGAGTATTACTAGAGTATAGCTTACAAACAGACGTCTCATGATCCAACATTACACCAGACAACGGAAGGAAAATTATGTTGCTAATCAACAAGAACCAGAAAGGCCTAAGAGGCTGCAACATAAGGCGATGTCCTAGCCCATAGATTCCAGGATGCTACCTGGGAACCCCAAACTACTCGTCGATGTCCACGTTGAAACACCACTGAAGTGCGGAACTCCACCTGAACCAAATTGAAGCAAACATGAGTACAAGAGGTACTCAACAAGACTTAGTTAACCTATTATATATCTGCTTCTTTTAGAAAGATTTATGAAGGTTATTTTGCGTAAAGCCATCTTTGTTTTCCAAGTTGAGGAAGGAATAGCACGTCTCGTGGAGTATTTTTAAAATAAATGATAAAGCTACTCAACTACTGATATCATCATCTTTTAAACCACCAGTATCATTTCAGCACCTCGTGCTTCAAAGATCACCACATCAAGTTGTTTTGGTACCTCTTGCTACAAGGTAACCCCTCTCGGCATCTCCGAGGAGGCATCCTTCATTCGTTATCAACAAGTTTTAGTCAATCCGTTCAAGTTATCTATGATCACATAATCCGTCACCAAGTCGTCCTTAACCGCGGACACGACTTTTCGAAAATATTTAACCCTGCAGGGGTGTACAACTTTAACCACACGTACCAACCAACTCTTAATGCAAAAAGGTTAGCACTAGTCCGGGAAGTGCCGACAGATGGAGGTTGACCACGACCTTTCCCTTTCTTCGCCTATTCCATGAGTCGCTCCGAGTAGAGATGGTCCGCCAATAGGGAGTGGCCATCTCCTGCCAGGTCTCTATCATTGTGAGCGGTGCTTCAACTACTGTCTCTCCACAAGATGTTACACCGCCACGTCCTATTTTTGTAAACGTTTTTAACATCCCCGCAAATCTAAATGGAAAGCCCAAACTAGGATACTCATGGAACAAACTAGGAAAGTTGAGACCGAGGGGAATATAAGACCCGTGTGGATGCACGCTCAGTCTTGGCTCAAAGACGAGAACTCTCTCCTAGGGGCATGAATGAGACAAAAACCACATACCCTCTGTGGTCTCATCATCCACACCTTTAAGTCATCTTAGTAAAGTATCTCTTAACTTACCACTACTTCCTGCCATATTAGATTCATTCGCAACTCTGATTCATCAACTGGATGGAGCAGAGATAACAAGCATGTATGACTAAGCACAACATAATCAAGGCTTTGGCGATGAACACAAGCAAACCTATGGCTGCTAGGAGTAGTGGATCGGGACAATTAGGCTATGCATAATATAGGAGAACTCTAACTACTGACACAAGATACATTGGAATCGAATGCAAGGTACAAGAATCAAAAGTATTTCGAAATCATATATGGGAAGATAAGAGGTTATGCTTGCCTTGCTTCAAGAAAACCGGATAAAGGCTTCAGGAATAAGTGCTTGACTTCTCGGTTAGGATCAAGTATTCGCCATCGGAATTGTTGGTCTTCACTTTAGAGTCGCATTCTACCGAGGGGGAACAACACCGAAAAGAAGAACAACAATCAAACATGGCATCGATGCAATGCACAAGCACAATATGTATGCATGAGCAAGTTAATGCACTTAAATAAAGCCCTATACATGTTCGATGGGTTGCTAGGGTTTGTATGGCAGGTATGCAGTTTTATTTAAATTAGCCCTAAAATGGACCTCGGAGGGCGTTTCGGGCGATTCTGAAAGTGAGTCTAATTTTAATTGCTCAAATGGGTTTGAAAACATGATAAATAGGTTGCATTTGTCATTTTGAGCAATTTGGTATATAATTTGTAATTTTTTGATTTCATTGAATAAAATCTTATTTTCTCTATTTTAAATGAATTGAACAATATTTAAATAAGGGTCAAAAATCAACTTTGTCAGACATGTTTGAAAATGACATAAACAACTAGATTTTTCTGAACATTCCTATATTTTTATTTTATTTTTCTGATAAAGAGGGAGTAATTTATTGAATTACCAAAATTAAATCATTTTCTGTATTTATTAAACATTTTCTGGGAAACAAACAAAACATGCTTATGACGTTATTGTGTCGTCATCCTGGCATCAGCCTAGGCCAGGAAGGTTCTGCCTCCACGCAATCACGCGAACGAGCGAGGGGTTCTCAAATTAAACAATACAAAGCGAGAGAGGATGTCTCGGGGAGTCGAGGATTGGAGGCGATGGACCAAATGGTCACATGAAACCTCGTCGGCGTCCATGTCCGTGGCAGCCGGCGATGGTGATCGTCGAAAGGTCGTATCGGAGCGAGAGGGAGGGGATGGAGGGGTGCCGGAGCATCGGTGGCTCACCAGGAGCTCGATGGCGGTCTCGGGGAGGCGAGGGAAGGCCGGAGGCGGCCGGAATCGAGCTCGGCAACGGTGGCCTGAGTCGGAGAAGAAAGTCGCGATTCCATGTTCCACCGCGTCCCGGCAAGCGTGAATCGGCGGGGAGGTAGAGGAGGTCCAGGCGCTCCTCTAGAGCCTCTCCGTTGAGCTCGAGGCGGCTTACAGCGATGGCGCCATGTCGGCCAAGGGAGCTAGGGTTTCGGGTCTTGGGGTTTCCCTGCGTGTGGGATACAGAGAGCGAGAGAGAGGGCGAGGAGCGGCCAAGATGGAAGAGGAGAAGGAGGACACGACGGACACAACTCCTTATCCTCGTGGGAGGGACAAGCAGGAGATGGCAACAACGGCCACGCATCTCTCTGCTGCCTTCTGTCAAGAGGAAGAAGAAAGGAAAGCCGATTTTTGAAAACCCCCGTAGAGTTCCTTGAATTGCAAAATAGTCCTTTTCTCTCTAAAAACATGACAGAAACAACGTTTTTGAGGGCCTTTTTGCAAACAGAAAAATTTGCAAAAATGATATTTGAAATCCTTGTCAAATTTTCAAACTCACCATATGTCGCTTTGGTGAAATTAAAATAGTTTTTAATTGAAATTTTTGAAAACCACATTAAGTAGTACATGTAATTTTTTCTCAGTTTCCATTTAAATTCAAAATTTAAATTGGTTCAAATTTGTTTCATGCATGAATGACATGAGCACAACACACCACAACCCTATTTTAGCAATACAAGGATTTTACATTACTCTTTCCATGGAAAGGTTCCAAAGAAGCTTGAAGATCCTGATATACCAACTATTCCATGCTTCGTTAAAAAATTTATGTTAGAACTGCTTTATATGATTTTGGAGGAGGAGTTAGTGTTATGTCTTTCTCTTTCTGGAAAAATTGATACCAACTGATATATCCTTGCAAATGGCTGACCAATCTACCGCTATTCCTGTTGGTATATGTGAGGATGTTCCTGTTCAAGTAGCTAATAACTGTTTGATATTAACTGACTTTGTTGTGTTGGAAATGCCCGAAGATGATAATATGTCTATTATTCTTGGGATACCTTTTCTTAACACTGTAGGGGATGTTATTGATTGCGACCAAGGAAAAGTAAAATTTAGTGTTAATGACACAGAGCGCACAGTTTATTCTCCCAAGAAGCTTGATAAGACATATGGTCTAAATTCAATTGAAAACATTGAGACCATCAAGATTAGAGAATTCTATTGTCCTATTCCAATGCCACAGAAAGAATATGAAATTGTCATGATTGGGACTATGTCTATCAAAGTTGAGGTAACACAATCAGTTAGTGAAATGAAAATTTTTGCTTCATGTAAAATTGTTTTGGTAACAACACTTGATCAACCTTGTTAACAAAGTGATTTTGAATGAAGGAAACAATGTTTTCACTATGTTTACTTTTGTTTACTCATGTTTTCACCATCCCTAATTACATTTTCACTACATTTTCCCATGTTTCCGCTGGTTATTTTCATTTGGTTTTTAATTTGTTTTCCATCGTTCCATAATCGTTTTCCTGGATTATAGTCATTTACCAAATTCTGGAAATTCCCTGAAAATAAAGTTTCTCGAAAAATTCCAGAAAACTTATATTAAATATTTGCACTCAAAATGAGGCAGAGAGGCACCTGGGGCAACCTAGGGGGCCCACCATGCCACCAAACCATGTGGTGGCGCGGCCACATGCCAGGCCATACCAGGGCATGGTGTGGCCCCCTGGCCCTCCGCTTGCTCCTCCACCTACCACTTCACTCTCTCCCCCGACCTAACACACCACTGATACGTCCAAAACGTATCTCCTTTTCCGAACACTTTTATTGTTGTTTGCCTCTAAACTTGTGAGTTTTGGATACAACTAACACAGACTAACGTTGTTTTCAGCAGAATTACCTTGGTGTCTTGTTTTCTGCAAAAAAACAACTTTTAGGAAATTGCCCGGAAAAGATCCCGAAGTCCTTATTTTACCCGAAGACCCCCGGAGCCAGAAGAAGAGCCGGAGGGGGGCAAAGAGGGGCCCACACCATAGGCTGGCACGCCCACCCTAGGCCGCGCCGGCTGGTGGTGTGCCCACCTCATCCACCCCTCGGGCTCCCCTCTTGACTACTTAAGCCCCGTAACCTAAAAACCGAGGGGGGTTCATCATATTCCAGAGAAACACATCAGAGCACCGTCCATTTTGCATCACTATTTTATATTGATTTTTTTTGTTATTCGTCGATATATTTCTTGTTATGATGCATTACTTATGTTATTTTATCTTATTGTGCATGTTTCATAATTTTTGGAGAATAAACACCGGAACCAGAAATCTGATGGAAAAAGCACCGTCGAGATACCCTATTTTAGAATTTCACAAGAATAGGGGGATACCGGAGGAGTCTTAGAAGGTCCGAGGAGGAAGTGGCCATCTGTGGCCCACACCACCAGGGGGCGTGCCCCCCTTGGCCGCGCCTGGGGGCGGTGTGGCCCCCCTGGCCCACTCCCGGGCGCCCCCTTTCGCATACTTCACCCCAGGGAATCCTAAGCCCCAGATCATCATTGAAGAATTATCCCGCCGCCGCCTCGGGCAGAAAACACCAGAGAGATAAAAGCTCTCCAGCTGGGAGAAATCAGCCGAGGAAATTCCTCCCGGGAGAGGGGAAATCATCGCCATCGTCACCGTCATTGCTCCGGGCATCATCAAGATCGTCATCGTCATCATCATCACCACCAGCACCATCACCCTCATCATCCACCTTCATCTCGCTGTAACAATTAGGGGCCTCTATTGTTGTTTTACATTAGATCTCTCTCCTGGTGTGGATTACTTGTTAGTAGTTGATGCTTGTGAGATTTATCGGTGTTAGCACTTTATGACCATATTGTTATTATCCATTATATCACCTCTGAGTATGATCCATATTATGTCTTGTGAGTAGTTCGTTAAGTTCTTGAGGACACGTGATAAGTCATGATGGTAGTAGTGAAGTTATGTTGAAGTAATATCTCGTGGTTCAGTATTTAAGTTATGGTGCTATTCTTCTAGTGATGTCATGTGAACGTCGACTATATGATACTTCACCTTTATGGGGCCTAGGAGGACGCATTGTATATTTCGCTACTAATTGTTGGGTTGCCGGATTGACAGAAACCTAAACCCCCGTTAGGAAACCAGTGCACGAGGGAGCATAGAATGCCGGAGTTTTATGGCGGTGGTTAGATTTATCTTAATTAATTTCTTGTATTTGCGGATGCTTACGAGGGGTATAATCACAATTATGTATTAGTCCTAGTTAGGCGGTGTATTAGCATAGGTTCACCCACACAACACTTCACGAACCAATTGATATTAATCAACCGTAATTAAATAAAAGCACTTGAGGAAATTCCCTTGTGTCCTCGAGAAAGTTTGGAAATCATAAGTAGAACAACCAGCTTGTCCTTTGATCTCAAAAGGATTGGGCCACTCGATGCAATATTATTTACTACACTTTATTTACTCGTACTTTATTTATCTGCTATATCAAAAACCTCCAAAAACCCGTTTGCTAGTGTTTACAGTGAATCCTCTATCCAACCTGCTTGTCAACACCTTATGCTCCTCGTTGGGTTCGACACTCTTATTTATCTAAAGTACTATGATAAACCCCCTATACTTGTGGGTCATCAAGACTATTTTTTGGCGCCGTTGCCGGGGAGTGAAGCGCTATTGGTAAGTGCAATTGGTAAGAGAAACTTTTACTGTGAGTGTTGTTTTGTATTTCTGTCCGCTGCTTTATTTCATTATGGAGAATACCTTTGGTTCTCTGTTTAGAGGTACTTCTACCGTTACTACTAGGGTAGTAGGTTACCCGTTATCTGCTGAATTAGACCCTTAAAAAATAGCAATGAAAATTGTTGGACGTGTTATGGATAACTGCTATTACGGTGATGGAACTGTCCATCCCGGTGATCATTTGCTCTTTATACATGAATTATGCGAGTTATTCTGTTATGCAGGTATTACAATGGATCAAGTTAAAAGGAAATTATCTTTAACGCTGAAAGGAAGAGCCGCTGAATGGTTCAAATTACTGAAGAATGGTGAATCTATTGGATGGGAGGAAATTGTTCCTCTCTTTTATTCTAAATTCTATCTTCCTAGTGAGATTCATAAAGACCGGAATAAAATATATAATTTCTGGCCTCATGATGGAGAGAGTATTGACCAAGCGTGGGGGATAATGAAGTTATTAATGCTCAAATGTCATATTCATGAACTCCCGAGTAATATTGTTGTCAATAATTTTTATGCAAGGCTTTCTCTTCATGATAAGGATTTATTGGATGCTTCTTGTTCTGGATCATTCACACGTATGAAGGAAGAAGCTAAATGGGATCTTCTTGATCATATTCAAGAGAACACTAAAGGATGGGAGAATGTAACATCCCAAGTCTGAAAAACAGCCTTTAGAATATTTTGCTCTCTGTTATTTTATGTTTTGCATCATGGCATCATGTGGATTGCATTTGTTTTGTTTGTTTTCCATTTGTTTTCCTCTGTTTTCATTTGTTTTCCTTTGTTTTCTATTGGAATTTCAACTCAAATTTCAAACCTTTTGTTTCATCCTTGTGATGTTACAATTTCTAAAAAGATATTTCAAAATAAAACAATTATTTGTTTCCATTAAAGTGTGATTCCAAACTATTGTTTTATTTCTATAAAAATGCATCCAATAATCAAACCCTTTTCAAATTCAATTTGTTTTCCCTTTGAAATTCCAAACAACATCCAAATAGTTGTTTCCAAATAAAAACCTTAATTGTTTCCAATTATCCCATAATGTTCAACTAATAAAATGGTGTTATAAATTCCACTAAGTCATCCCAGATTGGTTTTCAAATTCAAAGCAAACCATCAACAACACCTCATTTGGAAATTATCAAATAACAAACCATTCCAATGTTTCTAATCCAACTAATAACAGGGTTCACCCTATTAAATTGTTGGTTCTAATCAATCATTTAATTTCCAATCATGTTTAAAATTCAAATCAAGCCTCAAACAACAACCAATTTGAATTCATGCAAATTATAACACAAATTTAATCAAGGGGTTATAAATTGCATAGGGGTTACCCTATTTAAAAGTTGGTTTTTATTAAAGTTCATTTAATAGATAAATGCATCTAATTTTGGTTATCTTTTTCAAACAGCACAAAAACTTAACCATTTTTGAAATCCATCTTTGCTAACTCTTTGAAATTAACTTCACAATCACCCCCTAATTTTCCTGGGATTTTTCCTAACCCTAAAGGCCTCCTTTTCTTCCAATTTTGTTTGCTACAAAAAAAAAAGAAACAAAAAATTAACAAAAGAGAAAAAGGGAGCAGCAGCTAACTAACCTCTAACCTAGGCCCAGCCCACCCAGGCAGCGAAGGCCCAGGCGCTCATCTTCCTCGTACGGAGGATCCCTATCGCTGTCTGTCCTCCATGGACCCCCCTCTCTTTGCTCCACCTGCCCCGATGCCCCTACAAGACCCCAACCCGTGACCTAACCCTTGTGCTCTCCCCTCCCCTCCCCAGCCGCCGCCAAATCTCCCCTCTTCCTCCCACCTCTCGGATTTCTTTTCTCTGTACCATCCCGAGATGGAGTGGCAGAAACAGCCACCTTTGGCGTCGAAATTCGTCGCCGTCGACCTTCTCCAAGCACGATCGACTACTACCAGCTCCCCCCGGTGAGCCTCCCTTCCGATTCCCGACGATATCAAGCTCGTTTACTCGCCGTACATGCCGCTGCATGTCCCTCTATGTGCTGTACGCTTTGGAGGCGAGCTGCAGTTTCCTGTTGGCAGAAGCGCTCTAGCTGCTCTGCTCCACTGCTTGTGCACCACCAAGGAACCACGTTGCCCTATCATTAACATGTCCTAGCACACCACTAGATGCACCTTTGTTTTCTCCGGTCACTCCAGGATGCAGCAGCGCCACTAGGGAGGGCGTCGTCCCTGTTCTGCAACTGAACCCGAAAAAGTCTGAATCTTCCTGTTAAAAATTCAGTTAACTTCGAAGCCACAGCTTATACCCCCCCAAGTCCATTCCTTGCAACACACAGCACACTAGCCCATCTGGTTCCTGCCCCTTTGTGCAGGCCAGAGGTGAGGGGTTCGATCCCCCTCCCACACAAATAAAAACCAACTTTTTGTTTTGCTTTGTTTTGGTCACAGAACTTTTTGCAAATCACACCTAGGCCCCTGGCAATTATTTCTAGCCCCTGCAAAATTTTTTTCTAGTCCTCAGCTATTAAAAATGGCAGAATTAATCCCTAAAAGCAAAACCTTAATATCTTTTAATCTATAACTCTAAAAAATAAAAGTTATATATGTTTATTGCTCCAAATTTCATAATCTTTCCAACTAACCTAATTGTGTTCTGTTTTGAGTTTTCAAAATACTTTTAAAATTCAAATTTGAATAGTTCAAATGTAATTTGCAATAACTCATAAATAATTCATACTAATTCCAAATAATGCAAATAAAATATGTTTTCCATACCATTTTGCATAACCTATTCAAATATAATTTTTGTTTCCTGGTTTGAATAATTCAAATTGCCTAAATAATTTAATCCTTATTTAATTCAATTAAATTTGATAAAATCATAACTTGCTTAATATAAAATATTTTTTGACATGCAAAATATGTTTTCAAACCACCAAAGTGTGAACTTTGAAAATGTGAATTTGAAATTATGTTTTGACTAAATAAAATTCAATTAATATTCAAACTTGTTTTAAATTCAATTAAAACTTGTTTAATATTGTTTAATTCATAATAAAATCATCCTAATTCAAATTTCAATAATTGAAACATGTAATCCAACTAAAATTTGATGTTCTTTTCAAATATAAACTTTGTTACTTGTTTTGCACACTTTAACTTGATGAAAACAACAATTGTTTGTGTGACATCTTTAAGTAACCAACTTTTTCCAAACTTAACAAATGATTTCCAAACTTGTTCCAATCCTTTTTCACTTGCATCTATCATTGTTATTTGTTGTTATTTTGTTGTTATCATCATCCATGCATCATGCTAATCCACTTTCATATAATGATCAGTTGTAAAACAATTAATTCAACCATAATTCATGGGCTTTCCATATGCAATCCAATTGCATATGGGTCCATTTAATCCTGTTTCTATCTTGTCAACTAGTTTATTTTGATGCAACCATTAATTTGACATGCATCATCTTTGATTGTGCACAATGCCATGATAATGATTGTTTATATTTCTGCCTTGTTTGTTTGCTTCTTCTCGGATACACGACGACGTTGAGACCGACGATATTTACGACGTCCCTTCTAAGGAGTTAGCTCAGTACCAGGCTACTGGGTTTTGCAGGCAAGTTATCACTCACATGAACCACTGTGTTCCTTTCAACATTGATTACCGATACTTTCCGTTGTTCCTTTCTGCTAGCCTTGGTAGTAGTTGTTTCTGATACGAACCTATCACATGAATCCCTTAACCTTGATATTGCCTCATCTCCACTCCTATCACCCCTTGGTTGAGCCAGTGTCTTACTAGCATGCTTAGGTTGTTTTGCTCGAGTCTGTTACCCGTTACTTTCTGTTACTATTTCTATTACGTTGTGGGGGCTCGATGTTTAATCAATCAATCATGCTAATGTTACTATAAATAATAAATTTGATGATAAGGCACCGGCAGGAGGCCCATGAGAGGTTTTGAGGCCTGCTAGTGTCGACCCTAATAGGAAAAGGGTCTTGTCTACTGATCCATGATGAGCGCACTAACCGCATGTGGGAAGCGAGTATGGGCGCCCCCCTCAACTTGACCTGATTCGCATCTCGTCCAAATCGCCTCATTTAGTTCGTGTTTTCCATTTGCCGCATGCATGTTTTTGCGAGCCCAGGCCAGGGTGGAACTTTCGTAGTCGGCATATAGGGGGACACGTTCTTAGAGTGCTATGAGGGTCCATTTTCTTCTGGGCTCGATTAGCCGTGCGCCCAAGGTGCTTTGGGATTGATGCGAAGAATGGTTGGTTGTGTTGAGTGCCCCGCTTGGTGGAAGGGCCTTTCCATCTGGCGGGTTATTCATGCGTGTACGGCCAAATTGGTGCAACCCTGCAGGGATAATCTTCTCGAGAAGCCGTGTTTTCCGCGGTTATGGATTACTTGGTGAAAGTACTGGCTAACAAGTACTCAGGACAACTTAAACCTAATGATTAACAACTTTACACCCAATGATTAATAACTTGACTAGTAATAGGCTTATTGACACAATGATATGAACCATCATTAATTTCAACTGTGTGAGTTATCCTCGGATTGCTTCTTTGGATAAGGGGCGAGATCCAGGATGGGTTTGTTTGAATTTATCTTTCAGTTGGTTACAATCCTCGATCTTATCTCCTTTCTGTTAGCCGGAAGTGGTAGAATCTCTGTAGTTGGTTAGCGCAGCCAGTTGCCGCATCTTTATATCCCCTTCTTTCCGTTGAACCCAAAGCATCTGTGCTTGGTGTTGACGGGTTACACTTTGGTGAACTGTGAGTCTTGCTTGCCAGTACGTTTATGTACTGACCCCTTTGGGGCTGTGGTTTCCGCAGACCTACGT
Source organism: Alopecurus myosuroides (assembly GCA_028641055.1). Classification (NCBI taxonomy): domain Eukaryota; kingdom Viridiplantae; phylum Streptophyta; class Magnoliopsida; order Poales; family Poaceae; genus Alopecurus; species Alopecurus myosuroides. The sequence goes on along the minus strand of CM054057.1, from coordinate 309,285,424 downwards.
TTCCGAGGATCTACATGGCGGCTACTACGTGGAGTATGACGAGACTGCTGACGAGTAGATAGCGGACCCGGGCAGGATCCGAGACTTCGTGGATGGGCTCCGTCTTTTCGTTTCCGGCCTCTTAGGCCTATTTGGTTCTTGTCTGTACTCAGACATGTTGAATGCTTCCGCTGTGATGTAATGATGAATTGTTGGGGCATGTGCCCTCTGAATGATTGTATTTGCTATCTCTGCTCTAATGAGAGCTATTTGCAACTTATTTCAATCTTTTGTGTCGTAGAGATCTGTTGTGGTATCACTTGTTAAACGCCGTTGACGTACCATGTGTGTATGGTTTGAAGTACGTCGACGGAAGTGCCTTTGATCTCTAGTGGATAGTTTACATCGACGATGGAATAGCAGGGCTTGTGTTGTCGCGCATAAGCGCAGGCCTACCAGGAAGCTGGGACGTGGGAGCAGTTATGCCCCATAATCCAAGCATCTGCTATCCAGTTCGTACGGTGAGTATCCCCTAGAAGTCAGGGTGCGACAAATGGTATCAGAGCCTGTCTGCCTGTAGGATCCCTTTTTACTGGTCGCAGTTGAGTCTAGAAACTATTTTGTAGCTATATAGGAAAAATGAAACGTGAGAGTAGGAATTCTGTTCTTTTTCTTCTTTTCCCCACCCTCCCTCCCTTTTCTGGTAAGGAAGTGCAACGTTGATTTCTCCCTCCTCATCTAAACTTTCAAGTTAGGATTTCACGTGTTTTGGGTTTTCCATAGTACCTCAGGAGTTTTTGGTCTCGTTTTTCCCGGTGTTGCTTCGTTATCCTGTTCTTCTCAACATCCTTTTCGTCCGTTGAAATCTTGTTGTTGTTTTCCACTTCAATTCTTCTACCGGCGTCTAATCAAAGTTTCCCCGTGCATCTGCTAAACTCTATTCCAGCTAAAGTGTTGTTTCATACCGGAGCATCACATTCCTTTGTGTCAACAATCTTTTCCACAACATACAACCCAATTCTGGTTCCACTAAGCAATCAATACTCTGTTCACTCCCCGGGATCTCAAATGTTGACTTCCAAGATAAGTAAGAACAATCCAATTCTAATGAGAGGCCACATATTCCTCGTTACTCTCATGTTGCTGATTCTGACATTGATGTCATCCTTGGTGTTCCATTGATGTCAATAACTCTGTTCCACCTTTATTACAGATAGTCTATTCTCCAAATGAATCAAATTCTATCCAGCTATACACCCTCGGTACAAAAACCTCTCCCTTTACTTGAAAATGTTCCGGTGGTTTCCAAATTCCCTGACGTCTATCCAAGGTGCACGATGTGTTTCACGTGTCACAGCTCAAGAGGATCTTCCCAATAAGTATCCGGACCTTTTCTTTTCTCAGTAGGAATCTCGGGGCGCGATTCCTTCAAGGGGGGGCGTTTTGTAACATCCCAAGTCTGAAAAACAGCCTTTAGAATGTTTTGCTCTCTGTTATTTTATGTTTTGCATCATGGCATCATGTGGATTGCATTTGTTTTGTTTGTTTTCCATTTGTTTTCCTCTGTTTTCATTTGTTTTCCTTTGTTTTCTATTGGAATTTCAACTCAAATTTCAAACCTTTTGTTTCATCCTTGTGATGTTACAATTTCTAAAAAGATATTTCAAAATAAAACAATTATTTGTTTCCATTAAAGTGTGATTCCAAACTATTGTTTTATTTCTATAAAAATGCATCCAATAATCAAACCCTTTTCAAATTCAATTTGTTTTCCCTTTGAAATTCCAAACAACATCCAAATAGTTGTTTCCAAATAAAAACCTTAATTGTTTCCAATTATCCCATAATGTTCAACTAATAAAATGGTGTTATAAATTCCACTAAGTCATCCCAGATTGGTTTTCAAATTCAAAGCAAACCATCAACAACACCTCATTTGGAAATTATCAAATAACAAACCATTCCAATGTTTCTAATCCAACTAATAACAGGGTTCACCCTATTAAATTGTTGGTTCTAATCAATCATTTAATTTCCAATCATGTTTAAAATTCAAATCAAGCCTCAAACAACAACCAATTTGAATTCATGCAAATTATAACACAAATTTAATCAAGGGGTTATAAATTGCATAGGGGTTACCCTATTTAAAAGTTGGTTTTTATTAAAGTTCATTTAATAGATAAATGCATCTAATTTTGGTTATCTTTTTCAAACAGCACAAAAACTTAACCATTTTTGAAATCCATCTTTGCTAACTCTTTGAAATTAACTTCACAATCACCCCCTAATTTTCCTGGGATTTTTCCTAACCCTAAAGGCCTCCTTTTCTTCCAATTTTGTTTGCTACAAAAAAAAAAGAAACAAAAAATTAACAAAAGAGAAAAAGGGAGCAGCAGCTAACTAACCTCTAACCTAGGCCCAGCCCACCCAGGCAGCGAAGGCCCAGGCGCTCATCTTCCTCGTACGGAGGATCCCTATCGCTGTCTGTCCTCCATGGACCCCCCTCTCTTTGCTCCACCTGCCCCGATGCCCCTACAAGACCCCAACCCGTGACCTAACCCTTGTGCTCTCCCCTCCCCTCCCCAGCCGCCGCCAAATCTCCCCTCTTCCTCCCACCTCTCGGATTTCTTTTCTCTGTACCATCCCGAGATGGAGTGGCAGAAACAGCCACCTTTGGCGTCGAAATTCGTCGCCGTCGACCTTCTCCAAGCACGATCGACTACTACCAGCTCCCCCCGGTGAGCCTCCCTTCCGATTCCCGACGATATCAAGCTCGTTTACTCGCCGTACATGCCGCTGCATGTCCCTCTATGTGCTGTCCGCTTTGGAGGCGAGCTGCAGTTTCCTGTTGGCAGAAGCGCTCTAGCTGCTCTGCTCCACTGCTTGTGCACCACCAAGGAACCACGTTGCCCTATCATTAACATGTCCTAGCACACCACTAGATGCACCTTTGTTTTCTCCGGTCACTCCAGGATGCAGCAGCGCCACTAGGGAGGGCGTCGTCCCTGTTCTGCAACTGAACCCGAAAAAGTCTGAATCTTCCTGTTAAAAATTCAGTTAACTTCGAAGCCACAGCTTATACCCCCCAAGTCCATTCCTTGCAACACACAGCACACTAGCCCATCTGGTTCCTGCCCCTTTGCGCAGGCCAGAGGTGAGGGGTTCGATCCCCCTCCCACACAAATAAAAACCAACTTTTTGTTTTGCTTTGTTTTGGTCACAGAACTTTTTGCAAATCACACCTAGGCCCCTGGCAATTATTTCTAGCCCCTGCAAAATTTTTTTCTAGTCCTCAGCTATTAAAAATGGCAGAATTAATCCCTAAAAGCAAAACCTTAATATCTTTTAATCTATAACTCTAAAAAATAAAAGTTATATATGTTTATTGCTCCAAATTTCATAATCTTTCCAACTAACCTAATTGTGTTCTGTTTTGAGTTTTCAAAATACTTTTAAAATTCAAATTTGAATAGTTCAAATGTAATTTGCAATAACTCATAAATAATTCATACTAATTCCAAATAATGCAAATAAAATATGTTTTCCATACCATTTTGCATAACCTATTCAAATATAATTTTTGTTTCCTGGTTTGAATAATTCAAATTGCCTAAATAATTTAATCCTTATTTAATTCAATTAAATTTGATAAAATCATAACTTGCTTAATATAAAATATTTTTGGACATGCAAAATATGTTTTCAAACCACCAAAGTGTGAACTTTGCAAATGTGAATTTGAAATTATGTTTTGACTAAATAAAATTCAATTAATATTCAAACTTGTTTTAAATTCAATTAAAACTTGTTTAATATTGTTTAATTCATAATAAAATCATCCTAATTCAAATTTCAATAATTGAAACATGTAATCCAACTAAAATTTGATGTTCTTTTCAAATATAAACTTTGTTACTTGTTTTGCACACTTTAACTTGATGAAAACAACAATTGTTTGTGTGACATCTTTAAGTAACCAACTTTTTCCAAACTTAACAAATGATTTCCAAACTTGTTCCAATCCTTTTTCACTTGCATCTATCATTGTTATTTGTTGTTATTTTGTTGTTATCATCATCCATGCATCATGCTAATCCACTTTCATATAATGATCAGTTGTAAAACAATTAATTCAACCATAATTCATGGGCTTTCCATATGCAATCCAATTGCATATGGGTCCATTTAATCCTGTTTCTATCTTGTCAACTAGTTTATTTTGATGCAACCATTAATTTGACATGCATCATCTTTGATTGTGCACAATGCCATGATAATGATTGTTTATATTTCTGCCTTGTTTGTTTGCTTCTTCTCGGATACACGACGACGTTGAGACCGACGATATTTACGACGTCCCTTCTAAGGAGTTAGCTCAGTACCAGGCTACTGGGTTTTGCAGGCAAGTTATCACTCACATGAACCACTGTGTTCCTTTCAACATTGATTACCGATACTTTCCGTTGTTCCTTTCTGCTAGCCTTGGTAGTAGTTGTTTCTGATACGAACCTATCACATGAATCCCTTAACCTTGATATTGCCTCATCTCCACTCCTATCACCCCTTGGTTGAGCCAGTGTCTTACTAGCATGCTTAGGTTGTTTTGCTCGAGTCTGTTACCCGTTACTTTCTGTTACTATTTCTATTACGTTGTGGGGGCTCGATGTTTAATCAATCAATCATGCTAATGTTACTATTAATAATAAATTTGATGATAAGGCACCGGCAGGAGGCCCATGAGAGGTTTTGAGGCCTGCTAGTGTCGACCCTAATAGGAAAAGGGTCTTGTCTACTGATCCATGATGAGCGCACTAACCGCATGTGGGAAGCGAGTATGGGCGCCCCCCTCAACTTGACCTGATTCGCATCTCGTCCAAATCGCCTCATTTAGTTCGTGTTTTCCATTTGCCGCATGCATGTTTTTGCGAGCCCAGGCCAGGGTGGAACTTTCGTAGTCGGCATATAGGGGGACACGTTCTTAGAGTGCTATGAGGGTCCATTTTCTTCTGGGCTCGATTAGCCGTGCGCCCAAGGTGCTTTGGGCTTGATGCGAAGAATGGTTGGTTGTGTTGAGTGCCCCGCTTGGTGGAAGGGCCTTTCCATCTGGCGGGTTATTCATGCGTGTACGGCCAAATTGGTGCAACCCTGCAGGGATAATCTTCTCGAGAAGCCGTGTTTTCCGCGGTTATGGATTACTTGGTGAAAGTACTGGCTAACAAGTACTCAGGACAACTTAAACCTAATGATTAACAACTTTACACCCAATGATTAATAACTTGACTAGTAATAGGCTTATTGACACAATGATATGAACCATCATTAATTTCAACTGTGTGAGTTATCCTCGGATTGCTTCTTTGGATAAGGGGCGAGATCCAGGATGGGTTTGTTTGAAGTTATCTTTCAGTTGGTTACAATCCTCGATCTTATCTCCTTTCTGTTAGCCGGAAGTGGTAGAATCTCTGTAGTTGGTTAGCGCAGCCAGTTGCCGCATCTTTATATCCCCTTCTTTCCGTTGAACCCAAAGCATCTGTGCTTGGTGTTGACGGGTTACACTTTGGTGAACTGTGAGTCTTGCTTGCCAGTACGTTTATGTACTGACCCCTTTGGGGCTGTGGTTTCCGCAGACCTACGTTTCCGAGGATCTACATGGCGGCTACTACGTGGAGTATGACGAGACTGCTGACGAGTAGATAGCGGACCCGGGCAGGATCCGAGACTTCGTGGATGGGCTCCGTCTTTTCGTTTCCGGCCTCTTAGGCCTATTTGGTTCTTGTCTGTACTCAGACATGTTGAATGCTTCCGCTGTGATGTAATGATGAATTGTTGGGGCATGTGCCCTCTGAATGATTGTATTTGCTATCTCTGCTCTAATGAGAGCTATTTGCAACTTATTTCAATCTTTTGTGTCGTAGAGATCTGTTGTGGTATCACTTGTTAAACGCCGTTGACGTACCATGTGTGTATGGTTTGAAGTACGTCGACGGAAGTGCCTTTGATCTCTAGTGGATAGTTTACATCGACGATGGAATAGCAGGGCTTGTGTTGTCGCGCATAAGCGCAGGCCTACCAGGAAGCTGGGACGTGGGAGCAGTTATGCCCCATAATCCAAGCATCTGCTATCCAGTTCGTACGGTGAGTATCCCCTAGAAGTCAGGGTGCGACAGAGAATGACAAAGGTAGAAAGTCAAGTATAAATTATGATTATGAATGCATTAAATCTTTTATGGGAACCAATGACTTCTATAATGTTAGTGTTGTTTCTCATCTTGATTCTAAAATCTTTGCAAACTGGCTTTAAGCTTTTTCCTCCTATCTTGATGTTCCTAACAAGGAATTTAGCAAGTATCATGCACCTTATAAAGATATTGTTCCTGCTAGTAATATAGAAGTGCATGTTGTTACTCCTTCTAATCCCGAGCCTTATGTTGCTAAGGGGAAAGAACACTCTATGGTGGCTAGTGTGGTTAATAAGAGTAATAAGAAATCTATTGAACCCGATGAACAAATAACCGTCGAACCTGCGGTAGCAATAGTGAAAGATCTTGTTTGTGGAAATGTAGAGGATGAACACATTGTCTTTTGTGAGGATGCTTCTAATATTGTTTCCCATCCTCATAGACCTAAGAAAACTAGTGTTCCTATGCTTTCTGTTAAGATTGGTGATCATTGCTATTATGGTTTGTGTGATATTGGTGCTAGTTCTAGTGCTATTCCTTATGAGCTTTATAGAGAAATTATGCATGAAATTGGTTCTTGTGAGCTTGAAGATATTGATATGGTTATTCAGCTTGCTAATAGAGAAATTGTATTTCCGATTGGTATTGTTAGAGATGTGGAAGTTTTATGTGGTAAAACTAAATATCCCACTGATTTTCTAGTACTTGGTAAGGCTGCTAGTAAAACTTGTCCTATTATTTTTGGCAGACCTTTCTTGAACACTTGTGGTGCTATTATAGATTATAAGTGAGGTCTTTATGGAAGAGATAAATGAGATTGACGATATTCTTCTTCGTCAACCGGTTATACTGAAACATAATTTAGCTGTGGAAGACTTGGGTACCATATTACTGATGTCTACGCATGCTTCTATTCTTATAGACAGTGTTGGGCCTCCAAGTGCAGAGGTTTGTAGAACAACAACAAGTTTTCCTTAAGTGGATTACCCAAGGTTTATCGAACTCAGGGAGGAAGAGGTCAAAGGTGTCCCTCTCAAGCAACCCTGCAATTACGATACAAGAAGTCTCTTGTGTCCCCAACACACCTAATACAATTGTAAGTTGTATAGGTGCACTACTTCGGCAAAGAGAGAGTAAAATACAAGTGATATGGATAATTATAAGTGACAATAGAAATCTGAAATAAAAATGGCAGCAAGCAAACATGTAGCAGAACTGATTGTAAATGGTGTTTCAATGCTTAGAAACAAGGCCTAGGGATCCTACTTTCACTAGTGGACACTCTCAACAATGATAAAATAACTGAATGCATAAATATCTCTCTTCACTACACTACTCTGAACCACTCTCCGGTTGAATAACAAACACCAATTCATTGCGTAGGGCTGCAAAACCACTCCTCAAAGTCTCATTCCCATGTCTAGTTAACCCCACACTGTCACTATGAGCGCCCTCGAAGGTACTAGATAAACACCACAATTTCATAGGGTCATCCAACAAAATATATAAATATCATGCTAAACCACACGGTGCACACACTATCACCTTTACACCGTGATCAAAGTGTCTACGGAGATCTCATAACAAAACCACTCGAGTAACATAACAGATGAAGAGTAACATCTACTAATTCAACTAGATTACAAAGCTCACGATCACATAAAGATCACACCATGGGAGAGAGAGATGAAACACATAGCTACCGGTAGAGCCCTCAGCCCCGGGGAGAACTACTCCCTCCTCATCATAGGAGACAACAATGGCGATGAAGATGGCGGTGGATTCGATGGAGATGGCTCCGGGAGCACTTCCCAGTCCGGCAGGATGCCGGAACAGAGATTACTGTCCCCCAAAACTTGTTGGTAGCGGCAGCGGAGCTACGGATGTTTTTGGTGGAAAAGTCTGATTGATCTAGGGTTTATGCATCGGGGGGCATACATAGGCGAAAGGGCGATGCCGGGGTGTGGCCAGGGGGCCCACACCACCTGGTGGCGCGACGAGAGGGGGAACCGCGCCCCCCTAAGGTGTGGTGGCTCCCGGGCTCCCCTCCGGGTCTCTTCGGGACTACGTGGACCCTCCTGGACTTCTAAGCCTTCTGGCTTTTGAATTTTCCAATTCCGAGAATATTTCCAGAACAACTTTTCTGAAACTAAAAACAGCAGAAAACATGAACTAGCTCTGTGGCATCTTGTCAATAGGTTAGTCCCGGGAAATCGATAAAAATGACATAAAGTGTATAGCAAACATGTGGGAAACAACATGAAAACAACATGGAACATCAGAAATTAAGGATACGTTTATGATGTATCAATTACCACCCAAGGAGGATCCTGTTTTTGATTTAAAACCTCTGCCCGATGATCTTAAATATGCTTATATTGATGATAAGAAAATATATCCTGCTATTATTAGTGCTAAACTTTCAGGTGAAGAAGATGAAAGATTATTGGGAATTCTGAAGAAACACCATGGAGCTATTGGATATACTATTGATGATTTGAAGGGAATTTCTCCTACTATATGTCAACATGCTATTAATATTGAAACTGATGCAAAGCCAGTAGTTGAACATCAACACCGTTTAATTCCTAAGATGAAGGAAGTGATAAGAAATGAGGTATTAAAACTTCTCGATGTTGGTATTATTTTTCCTAATGCTTATAGTAGATGGGTGAGCCCTATGCATTGTGTCCCTAAAAAGGGAGGAATGACTATTGTGCCTAATGAAAACAGTGAGCTTATTCCATAAAGAGTAGTAGTTGATTATAGAATGTGCATTGATTTTAGAAAGATCATTATCCTTTACTCTTTATTGATCAAATGCTAGAGAGGTTGTCTAAGAAGACTCATTTTTTGCTTTCTTTATGGTTATTCTTGGTTTTCTCAAATTGCTGTTAGGGAAAAAGATCGAGAAAAAACAACCTTTACTTGTCCTTATGGTACTTATTCTTATAGACGTATGCCTTTTGGTTTGTGTAATGCTCCTGCTACGTTTCAAAGATGCATGTCTGCTATTTTTTATGGTTTTTGTGAGGAGATTGTGGAAGTATTCATGGACGATTTCTCCGTCTATGGAACTTCTTTTGATAATTGTTTGCACAACCGTTATAAAGTTTTACATAGATGTGAGGAAACTAATCTTGTTCTTATCTGGGAGAAATGCCACTTTATGGTGAATGAAGGAATTGTTCTTGGACATAAAATTTCTGAAATAGACATTGAAATTGACAGAACTAAAGTGGAAGCCATAGAGAAAATGCCCTGTCCTAGGGATGTTAAAGGTATTCGTAGTGTTCTTAGTCATACTGCTTTTTATAGGAGGTTTATTAAAGATTTATCTAAAATATCAAAACCTCTTACTAATCTTCTTCAAAAAGATGTACCATTTGTTTTTGATGATGATTGTAAGGAAGATTTTGAAACTTTAAAGAAGGCTTTGACTACTGCTCCTATTGTTCAACCACGTGATTGGAATTTACCTTTTGAAATTATGTGTGATGCTAGTGATTTTGCTGTAGGTGCTATTCTCGGACATCGCGTAGATAAGAAGTTGTATGTTATTCATTATGCTAGTAAGACTCTTGATGGTCAAAAGAATTATGCTACTACTGAAAAAGAGGTCTTAGCTGTAGTTTTTGCATGTGATAAGTTTAGACCTTATATTGTTGACTCAAAGGTTCCTATTCATACTGATCATGCTGCTATTAGATACCTTATGGAAAATAAAGATGCTAAGCCTAGGCTTATTAGATTGGTGTTGCTTTTACAAGAGTTTGATTTGCATATTGTGGATAGGAAGGGTGCTGAAAATCCTATTCCCGATAACTTGTCTAGATTGGAAAACATTACTTTTGGCCCTATTCCTGTTAATGATAGTTTTCCAAATGAACTGTCGGCTACAATAAAAGTAAAATCCCAAGATAGCCCATGGAATGCTGATTACGCTAACTTTATTGTTTCAAAGTATTTGCCGCCAACATTTACAACTCAACAAAGAAGAAAATTCTTCTATGATTTGAGGCATTATTTTTAGGATGGCCCACACTTATATAAAGAAGGAGTAGATGGTATTATGAGAAGATGTGTTCCAGATCATGAACAACGTGAAATATTGAAGAAGTACCATGGTAGTGCTTATGGAGGACATCACGCTAGAGATAGAACCGCATAGAAGGTTCTACAATCAGGTTTCTATTGGCCTACCCTCTTTAAAGATGCACGTAGATTTATTTTATCTTGCGATGAATGTAAAAGAGTAGGAAATATTTCTAGACGTAATGAAATGCCTATGAGTTATTCTCTTGTTATTGAACCTTTTGATTGTTGGGGATTTGACTTTATGGGTCCTTTTGCTCCTTCGAATGGTTACACTCACATTCTTGTTGTTGTTGATTATGTTATTGAGTGGGTATAAGCTATACCTACTAAACGTGTTGATGGTGAGACCTCTTTAAAAATGCTTAAAGATGTTATTTTCCCTAGGTTTGGTGTGCCTAGATATCTTATGACAGATGGAGGTTCTCATTTTATTCATGGTGGTTTTAGAAAAACCCTTGCTAAATATGATGTTAATCATAGAATTCCCTCACCTTATCATCCTCAAACCAGTGGGCAAGTAGAATTATCAAATAGAGAAATTAAAACTATCTTGCAAAAGACTGTTAATAATTCTAGGAAGAATTGGTCTGGTAAGTTGAATGATGCTTTATGGGCTTATAGAACTGCTTATAAAAACACTATGGGTATGTATCCCTATAAATGGTTTATGGAAAAGCTTTTCACCTGCCTTTATAATTAGAACACAAAGCTTATTGGGAAGTGAAAGAACTTAATAAAGATTTCAAAATTGCTCGTAAGAAAAGAATGCTTGATTTGAATCATCTAGATGAATGGAGATGTGAAGCTTATGAAAATGCTAAGCTCTTCAAAGAGAAAATTAAACAATGTCATGATAAAAGAATCCTTAAAAGAGAATTTCATGTCGATGAGAAAGTTCTATTGTATCGATCTCGTCTCAGATTTTTTGCAGGAAAATTACTCTCTAGACGGGAAGGACCTTATATTATTGAAGAAGTGTATCGTTCGGGTGCAATTAAAATTGCTTCCCTCAAACATAACACTACACAAGTGGTAAATGGGAAAAGACTCAAACGTTATATTTCTGGGGATTCTTATGATGAAGATGTTGATGTTATTCAAGTAATGACTCCGAAGAAGTTCATTAGACGGAAGATTCCAGAATCTACAGAGTCTGTTTTGGAATAGGTAGCAATTCTGTTAAGAAAAAGTTCGCAGAATACCTTCCAAGTTATAAATTATTGGTTTTTGGAAAATATGAAAAATACCGAGCCGAAGAAGAGTAGGAGGAGGTGCCTGGAGGCACCACACCACCTGGGGGCGCGGGCCCACCCTTGGCCACGCCACCCTTTGGTGTGGGCACCTCGGAGCCCCTCTCCGACTCTATTTTGACATGGACTTCCCTTTCGTTATGCATATTTTTGTTACAAAACCTCCCGGACCCCCCGAGGTCCGTATATTGTTTTCTCTTCGTGTTTCTGTTTCGAGCTATTTCTGCCAGGATCTGTTTTCAGTTTTAGAAGCACCATGGCCTATGCCAACAACAACAAGGGGAAGGAGCCAATGTAAGATGATCTCCAAGGTCCCAAGCGCAAGAACTTGGATCAGGGCGTCAAGAAAGAAGCAAAAAGGACGTCATCAATCATTGTTTATTCTTGTAGCGTGCAGGGACCAAGACCATTAGTTCTGGGCCTTAGTCCCATCCCTGTAGTAGAGGAATCTCTTCCGCTTGCAGATGAGTTTTGTGAATGTTATCGAGCTTTAAGGACGGAGGTAGAGATTCTTTAGGAGGAAAATGACAGGTTTCGTGAGATGATGCAACGTTTTCACGCCTTGCTTGAGAAGAGTGTATCACCACCACCACCGAAAAATTGATTCGTCACTGGTATTGGCATCCCCTTGGCTTGTTCCAAGCTTGGGGGAGTGCCGCGGTATCACACCTTAATCTTTCACCTTTTTACCTTTTAGTAGAGTCATATCGTGAGTAAAGAAAATATCATATAGGATGGTTTGCAGTATGGAAGTTTCACTCTCTAGTTGGTTATCGTTGTATCCCTTGGTTTGAGTTGCCGTAATGAAATATTAATGAGAAGTTTCATCATCTACTTCCCCTACTTTATTTTAGTTTGCAATTTTTGTTATGTGATTGATCTTGTTATTAGTACTGGTATCAATGTTGGAGCTTCAAGTTAATCTAGTTGGTTTTGGCAAAGTTAGCATTGGTCTGTAGCAACAATTCTAAGTAAATTGCTTGTGTGCTACCTTTAAACCTTCAAAATTACACATGTTTTAGCTCACGAGGATACAAATAGAGAATCTTTATCTCACTTGTTGATTGGATTTCATACCCTGGACTAGTGGCTTCATTCGCTTATCCAAATGCTAGAAGAGCTCGCAGCGGGGTTCCCAGCCCCAAATAATGATACAAATTCTCTTCACTATTTTTTACCCTGATTTATCAGTCAAAGCATAACTGTGTAAAAAAAGAGAAAGAGGGATGACCTTCTATGCCAGTTGCGTCCTTCAATGGGAGCCGCTCTTGTGAAGTCTAGTTGGCTCGTGACGTACTGTATTTTCTATTTCCATTCGTTGACATAAACATACACCTCTCTCAAAATTAGACACTCCTCCATGGTTTGTGATTGTTGGCAGGCACCCGAGGATTCGGTTAGCCATGGTTTGTGTAAAAAAGGTTGGGAGGAGTGTCAACCATTTTATACCCCTTTTTTTTAAAAAAAAGCTCTATCACATGAGTGATCCATGCTTCCCTCTGCGAAGGGCCTATCTTTTACCTTTATGTTGAGTCAGTAAACCTATTTCTTTCTATCCTTAGCAAACATTTGAGTTGTCGTGATTCATCCATCTATATGTTGATTTACTCAATCATGTTATTTATTCTTCCTTCTTTGTACAAATGTTTTTATTTGTTTGAATACCACTTTGAAAGTTACCAATGTCTACAAAGAGACCGTTATAATTGAGCATGATAAACTCTGCAATATAAGCTCTAGTATAAAGACTCTGATCGAAAGATAAGTACACTGTTAATTGTTCTCTGACCAAGAACGAAGTTTTCCTTTACCAATTTTGATTTCCTTTTGCACCTTTATTGTGATTTCCTCTACTTGTTTCAATTTTGATTATATGAGAGGAAGTTGCTGTCTAAAATGACTTGTTATTTGTTAGATGTGATGCCTCTTGTCCGTATTTTATTTATCGACACCTCACTCCATAAACACGTGGTCATGTTTATTGAGTTCAGTTTCGCTTGGGGACAAGCGAGGTCTAAGCTTGGGGGGGGGAGTTGATACGTCCATTTTGCATCACCGTTTTATATTGTTATTTTCTGTTATTCATCGATATATTTCATGTTATGATGCATCACTTATGTTATTTTATCTTATTTTGCATGTTTCATAATTTTTGGAGAATAAACACCGAAACCAGAAATCTGATGGAAAAAGCATCGTCGAGATACCCTATTTCAGAAGTTCAGAAGAAGAGGAGGGATACCGGAGGAGTATTAGAAGGTCCGAGGAGGAAGTGAGCCAGAAGGGCACCCGGAGGGGGGCCACCTAGGGCCCACTCCACAGGCGGCGCCCCCCTGGTCGAGCCTGGGGGTGGTGTGCCCCCCTGGCCCACTACCGGGCGCTCCCTTTCGTGTACTTGACCCCCAGGGAACCCTAAGACCCAAATCATCATCAAAGAATTATTCCGCCACCGCCTCGGGGTGGAAAACACCAGAGAGAGAAAAGCTCTCCGAGAGGGAGAAATCTGCCGGGGATATTCCTCCATGGAGAGGGAAAATCACCGCCATCATCACCATCATCGCTCCAGGCATCATCAAGATCGTCACGATCATCACCACCAGAACCATCACCCTCATCATCCACCTTCATCCCGTTGTAACAATTAGGGGCCTCTCCCGGTGTGGATTACTTGTTAGTAGTTGATGCTTGTGAGATTTATCGGTGTTAGAACTTTATGACCAAATTATTATTATCCATTATATCACCTCTGATTATGATCCATATGATGTCTTATGAGTAGTTCGTTTAGTTCTTGAGGACATGGGAGAAGTCATGATGTTAGTAGTGAAGTTATGTTGAAGTAATATCTCGTGGTTCGGTATTTAAGTTGTGGTGCTATTCTTCTTGTGGTGTCATGTGAACGTCGACTACATGATACTTCACCTTTATGGGGGCATGATACGTCATAAATGTATCCTGAAATTCTGATATTCCATGTTGTTTCCTACATGTTTTCTATACACTTTATGTCATTTTTATCGATTTTCTGGACTAACCTATTGACAAGATGCCAAAGAGCCAGTTCCCTGTTTTCTGCTGTTTTTAATTTCAGAAAAGTTGTTCTGGAAATATTTTCGGAATTGGAAAATTCGAAGTCCGAAGGTCCTAGAATCCCCGAAGGTTCCACGGAGTTCTGAGGAGGCCCGGAGGGGGGGGGGACACACCATAGGGCGGCGCGCCCCCTGGCCACGCCACGCCTTTGCCCTTTCGCCTATTTATACACCCCGGCATATCAACCCTAAAAATATACCACTTCAACCCGAGAAACACCCGAGGCCGCCGACACCGTCATTCCGAGACCGGGAGGGTTCTGGAGCTCTCCCCAGCACCCTGTCGGGAGGGGAATTCATCACCGGAGGGGTCTACACCACCATGCCTGTCGTGGGATAATCACGGCAGACGTTACCGGGGGTAACTTGTCTTGGGGCAAATCGACTCTGGTGTTTGGGAGAGGGTTTATCTCAAAGGAAACCATGGTGATATGCGATCTGGTAGCCGGCAATCAAGTCGCCGAGTCTCCGATCTGAATATATTATCTCGATACTTGTGTTACAATAGATACTCGATACCTCGCAATTCGGCGATTGTGTCTTACTCACGATACAACTTACTTAACCCTAACCTAGGGACCGGCTTATATAACATCCGGACCCCCTGTCTTACTCCCCAAGGCGTACTCTGAATCCTACCCGGACACTGCTTACAAACCCTAAACTTCCTTACCGGAACCCACAATCCGGGTTACGAGGCCTATGT
This sequence comes from Alopecurus myosuroides, assembly GCA_028641055.1. NCBI lineage: Eukaryota > Viridiplantae > Streptophyta > Magnoliopsida > Poales > Poaceae > Alopecurus > Alopecurus myosuroides. The sequence continues at coordinate 309,270,120 of CM054057.1, read as the reverse complement.
TCCTGGGCCTTCTAGAAGCTCCTTTATCCTAAGCCGGGTCTTGCGCAGCTGTAACATCCCAAGTCTGAAAAATAGCCTTTAGAATGTTTGCTCTCTGTTATTTTATGTTTTGCATCATGGCATCATGTTGGTTGCATTTGTTTTGTTTGTTTTCCATTTGTTTTTCTCTGTTTTCAGTTGTTTTCCAACTGTTTTCATTTGTTTTCCTTTGTTTTCCATTTGAATTTCAAACCAAAATTCAAACCTTTTGTTTCATCCTTGTGATGTTACAATTTCTAAAATGATATTTCAAAATAAAACAATTATTTGTTTCCATTAAAGTGTGATTCCAAACTATTGTTTCATTTCTATAAAAATGCATCCAATAATCAAACCCTTTTCAAATTCAATTTGTTTTCCATTTGAAATCCCAAACCAACATCCAAATAGTTGTTTCCAAATAAAAACCTTAATTGTTTCCAATTATCGCATAATGTTCAACTAATAAAATGGTGTTATAAATTCCACTAAGCCTTTCCAAATTGGTTTTCAAATTCAAAGCAAAATCATCATCAACACCTCAGTTGGAAATTATCAAATATCAAACCTTTCCAATGTGTATAATCCAACTAATAACAGGGTTCACCCTATTAAATTGTTGTTTCTATATTAATTAACCAAATATTCCAATTCAAAACAAATAGTTTTCAAACAAAACCAATTTGAAACTATAAAAAATAATAAGCAAAACTTTCTCTCATCCCTTGTTTTCTAATTAATTCTTTTGGGTCACTTTATTAAAAGGTTGATTTCATTAATCATTTCAAATCTTCAAAATAATCTAATTTTGGTTTATTCCAAACAGCACCAAAAACTTAAACATTTTTGAAATCCAAATTGGTTAGCTGTTTGAAGTTAACATGACAAGTTCGCCCTATTTTTCTATGAATTTTTCCTAACCCTAAAGGCCTCCTTTTCTTCCAATTTTGTTTGCTACAAAAAATAAAATAAAAGAAACAAAAATAACAAAAGAGAAAAGGAGGAGCAGCAGCTAACTAATCTATCCTAAGCCCAGCCCACTTCTTTTTCCAGCCCGATACCCCTTCTTCCTCGCTGGCGTCACCCTCCTCTGTACGAACACATCCATCACCAGACGATCTCCCCCTCCCCCTCTGGATGAGCTGCCGTACAAGGTCTCACCCTCCTTAAAATCACCACACCTCCCCCTCTGCTCGAACCCTAGAAACCCTAGAGCCCCTCCATCCCATCGCCGCCACCTTCCCTCCCCTCTCTGCTGGTTCGGTGTTCTCTGAACCCTGAACCCACGATCACCACCACCGAGCCCCCATGGCCGCCACCTTCCTATCCCCCATGATCACCTCGGGAGGCAACCTTCCCCGGGAATGGAACCGGCTGCGCACCCGCTCCAACTTCGATGTAGGCGTCACCGCCCGAGGAGGCCTGGGTCGCCGGCGCCATCTCCTCCATCGCCGGCGTTCTCCACTGCCTGCACCTCCCCTGCACCGCCCCGTCCGCCTCCTCCTTGCTGCGTCGAGCCCAAGGTGAGGCCGCCCCCGCCTCGGTTCCCTCTCTCCCTTCTCCTACTCGCCTCCCATCACCCCTCGCAGCAGCCCCACGGCCACCGCGGCCATGAACCACGGCGAGCAGCCCAGCTGCAGGGATCGTTTCCTTCCGGGTTCAGTAGCGCAGGAAATTTCAGATTCAGAAAAACAGTCCGCGAGCCACAGCATATCCTCCCTCGATCCCCTTCTCTGTCACGAAAAACACGAGAGCGCACTGGTTCCATCCCGTGCAGCGCAACGCTAGCGCACTGGTTCGAATCCCGGCCACCCCTTTTCTTCCTGGTTTCTTTTCCAATTGTTTCAGTATTTGTTTCTGCACCTTATCCTCACCACGCGACCCCTTCTGTCACGAATCAGCACACCAGCCCAACTGGTAGCAGTCCCTTTGTGCTAGCAGCAGGTTGGGGGTTCGAGTCCACCTCCCAACCATTAACCAAAACTTTTATTTTTCCAATGTCTGGGCACAGAAACTTCTCAGTAATCACCTGTAGGTCCCTGTTGTTTACTTTCTAGCCCCTGCAAATTAATTCTAAGTCCCTGCTATTAATTTCTAAATCCCTGGATATTAATTAAAATGGCAGATTGCACCCTAAACTTCTAAAATGCATAAATAATTCATTTTAACTCCAATTTCAACATTTTTAATATGTTTTCAATACCAAATTAAATGTACTTTCCAAATATAAATTTTGTTTGCTGTTTTGAATAATTTAAATTGCTGAAAACAACTGTTTCTTGTTTATTGCATTTAAAATTGCCAAAATAATAACTTGCTCATTTTAAATCCAATTTCCACAAATGAAATATGTTTTCCATGCAAAATTAAACCACCTTTCCAAATATAAAATTTGTTTCATGTTTTGAATAACTAAAATTGGTTAAATAATTTAAACCTTGTTTAATTCATTTAAAATTGGTAATTTCATAACTTGATCAAAACAAATTCTTTTGGAACATATAAAATATGTTTTCCAACCCTAAAAGTATAAACTTTTCAAATATGAAATTGGTTTAATGCTTTGAACAAATAAAAATTCAAATAAGTTCATGTTTGAATTAAATTCATTTAATTCTTGTTTACCTTGTTTAATTCCTAAATAATTCATTTGAAATCCTTTTGCAACAAGTGAAACATGTAATCCAACTAAAATTTGATGTTCTTTTCAAATATAAACTTTGTTATTTGTTTTGAACACTTTAACTTGTTGAAAACAACAGTTGCTTGTGTGGCAAGTTTAAGTAACCAAACTTTCCAAACTTAACCAATGTTCTCCAAACTTGTTTTACTCTTTTATCACTTGCATCTATTATTGTTATTTGCTGTTATTTTGTTGTTATCATCATGCATGCATCATGCTAACAACTCTCACATAATAATTAATTGTAAATCATTTGTTTCCACTTATTTCAATGGATCTTTTCCATATGCAATCCAATTGCATATGGGTCCAATTAAATTGTGTTATCTTGACAAGTAGTTTATTTTGATGCATCTATTAACATGACATGCATCATCCCCATGTTTGTGCACCTATGCCATTATATTGATTGTTTATCTTTCTGCAATGGTTGTTTGCTTCTTCCCGGATACACGACGACGTTGAGACCGACGATATTTACGACATCCCTTCTAAGGAGTTAGCTCAGTACCAGGCTACTGGGTTTTGCAGGCAAGTTATCACTCACATGAACCACTGTGTTCCTTTCAACATTGGTTACCGATACTTTCCGTTGTTCTTTTCTGCTAGCCTTAGCAGTAGTTGTTTCTGTTACGAACCTATCACATGAATCCCTTAACCTTGATATTGCCTCATCTCCCTTCCTACAACCATTGTTTGAGCCCGTGTCTTACTCGCATGCTTAGGTTGCTTTGCTCGAGTCTGTTACCCGTTACTCTCAGTTACTATTCCATTATGTTCTGGGGGCTCGATGTTTAATCAATCAATCAATCATGCTACTGTTACTGTTAATTAATAAACTTGATGATAAGGCACCGGCAGGAGGCCCTTTGTGGTTTTGAGGCCTGCTAGTGTCGACCCTAATAGGAAAAGGGTCTTGTCTACTGATCCATGATGAGCGCACTAACCGCATGTGGGAAGCGAGTATGGGCGCCCCCCTCAATTTGATTCGATTCGCATCTCGTCCAAATCGCCTCATTTAGTTCGGGCTTTCCATTTGCTGCATGCATGATTTTGCGAGCCCTTGGATCCCGGGTGGAACTTTCGTAGTCGGCATATAGGAGGACACGTTCTTAGAGTGCTATGAGGGTCCATTTTCTTCTGGGCTCGATTAGCCGTGCGCCTAAGGTGCTTTGGGCTTGATGCGAAGAAGAGTTGAGTTGTGTTGAGTGCCCCGCTTGGTGGAAGGGACTTTCCATCTGGCGGGTTATTCATGCGTGTACGGCCAAATTGGTGCAACCCTGCAGGGATAATCTTCTCGAGAAGCCGTGTTTTCCGCGGTTATGGATTACTTGGTGAAAGTACTGGCTAACAAGTACTCAGGACAACTTAAACTAATGATTCACAATCTCACCCAATGATTAACAACTTGACTAGTAATAGGATTATTGACACAACAATCTGAACCATCATTAATACAACTGTGTGAGTTATCCTCGGATTGCTTCTTTGGATAAGGGGCGAGATCCAGGATGGGTTTGTTTGAAGTTATCTTTCAGTTGGTTGCAATCCTCGATCTTATCCCCTTTCTGTTAGCCGGAAGTGGTAGAAATCTCTGTAGTTGGTTAGCGCAGCCAGTTGCAGCATCTTTTATATCCCCTCTCTTCCGCTGAACCCAAGGCATCTGTGCTTGGTGTTGACGGGTTACACTTTCGTGAACTGTGAGTCTTGCTTGCCAGTACGTTTATGTACTGACCCCTTTGGGGCTGTGGTTTCCGCAGACCTACGTTTCCGAGGATCTACATGGTGGCTACTACGTGGAGCATGACGAGACTGCTGACGAGTAGATAGCGGACCCGGGCAGGATCCGAGACTTCGTGGATGGGCTCCGTCAGTTTGCTTCCGGCCTCTTAGGACTATTTGGTTCTTGTCTGTACCCAGACATGTTGAATGCTTCCGCTGTATTGTAATGATGTATTGTTGGGGCAGGTGCCCTCTGAATGATTGTATTTGCTATCTCTGCTCTAATGAGAGCCCTTTGCAACTTATTTCAATCTTTTGTGTCGTAGAGATCTGTTGTGATATCAGTTGTTCAACGCCGTTGACGTACCATGTGTGTATGGTTTGAAGTACGTCGACGGAAGTGCCTTTGATCTCTAGTGGATAGTTTACATCGACGGTGGAATAGCAGGGCTTGTGTTGTCGCGCATAAGCGCAGGCCTACCAGGAAGCTGGGACGTGGGAGCAGTTATGCCCCATAATCCAAGCATCTGCTATCCAGTTCGTACGGTGAGTATCCCCTAGAAATCAGGGTGCGACAAATGGTATCAGAGCCTGTCTGTCTGTAGGATCCCTTTTTACTGGTCGCAGTTTGAGTCTAGAAACTATTTTGTAGCTATATAGGAAAAATGAAACGTGAGAGTAGGAATTCTGTTCTTTTTCTTCTTTCCCCACCCACCCTCCCTTTTTCTGGTAAGGAAGTGTAACGTCGTTTTCCCTTCTCATCTGAACTTTCAAGTTAGGATTTCACGAATTCTGGTTTCTCTAGGATGGTTATATCTACTAGACCATAGGAATGGAGGTGGTTGTGACATGATTTATCATGTTGCCTACTCATGATTGAGAACGGAGGCGTGTAAGCCCCGGAAGCAAATCCTCTATTCCTTAAGCAGTAGATATTGATCCTTTAGAAGCCCGGATGGGTTTTCCGTAGTACCTCAGGAGTTTTGTTCTCGTTTTCCCCGATGTTGTTATCCTGTTCTTCTCAACATCCTTTTCGTCCGTTGAAATCTTGTTGTTGTTTTCCAATTCAATTCTTCTACCGGCGTCTAATCAAAACTTCCTCGTAAACTCTTATCCAGTTAAAGTGTTATTTGATATCGGAGCATCACATTCCTTTGTGTCAACAATCTTTTACACAACATACAACCCAATTCTGGTTCCACTAAGCAATCAAAACTCTGTTCACTCCCCGGGATCTCAAATGTTGACTTCCAAGATAAGTAAGAACAATCCAATTCTAATGAGAGGCCACATATTCCTCGTTACTCTCATGTTGATGATTCTGACATTGATGTTATTCTTGGTGTTGCATTGATGTCAATAACTCTGTTCCACCCTTATTACAGATAGTCTATTCTCCAAATGAATCAAGTTCTATCCAGCTATACACCCTTGGTGCAAAATCTCTCCCCTTTACTTGAAATGTTCCGGTGGTTTGCAAATTCCCTGACGTCTATCTAAGGTGCACGATGTGTTTCACGTGTCACAGTTCAAGAGGATCTCCCCAAGAAGTTTCCGGACCTTTTTCTTTTCTCAGTAGGAATCTCGGGGCGCGATTCCTTCAAGGGGGGGCGTTTTGTAACATCCCAAGTCTGAAAAATAGCCTTTAGAATGTTTGCTCTCTGTTATTTTATGTTTTGCATCATGGCATCATGTTGGTTGCATTTGTTTTGTTTGTTTTCCATTTGTTTTTCTCTGTTTTCAGTTGTTTTCCAACTGTTTTCATTTGTTTTCCTTTGTTTTCCATTTGAATTTCAAACCAAAATTCAAACCTTTTGTTTCATCCTTGTGATGTTACAATTTCTAAAATGATATTTCAAAATAAAACAATTATTTGTTTCCATTAAAGTGTGATTCCAAACTATTGTTTCATTTCTATAAAAATGCATCCAATAATCAAACCCTTTTCAAATTCAATTTGTTTTCCATTTGAAATCCCAAACCAACATCCAAATAGTTGTTTCCAATTAAAAACCTTAATTGTTTCCAATTATCCCATAATGTTCAACTAATAAAATGGTGTTATAAATTCCACTAAGCCTTTCCAAATTGGTTTTCAAATTCAAAGCAAAATCATCATCAACACCTCAGTTGGAAATTATCAAATATCAAACCTTTCCAATGTGTATAATCCAACTAATAACAGGGTTCGCCCTATTAAATTGTTGTTTCTATATTAATTAACCAAATATTCCAATTCAAAACAAATAGTTTTCAAACAAAACCAATTTGAAACTATAAAAAATAATAAGCAAAACTTTCTCTCATCCCTTGTTTTCTAATTAATTCTTTTGGGTCACTTTATTAAAAGGTTGATTTCATTAATCATTTCAAATCTTCAAAATAATCTAATTTTGGTTTATTCCAAACAGCACCAAAAACTTAAACATTTTTGAAATCCAAATTGGTTAGCTGTTTGAAGTTAACATGACAAGTTCGCCCTATTTTTCTATGAATTTTTCCTAACCCTAAAGGCCTCCTTTTCTTCCAATTTTGTTTGCTACAAAAAATAAAATAAAAGAAACAAAAATAACAAAAGAGAAAAGGAGGAGCAGCAGCTAACTAATCTATCCTAAGCCCAGCCCACTTCTTTTTCCAGCCCGATACCCCTTCTTCCTCGCTGGCGTCACCCTCCTCTGTACGAACACATCCATCACCAGACGATCTCCCCCTCCCCCTCTGGATGAGCTGCCGTACAAGGTCTCACCCTCCTTAAAATCACCACACCTCCCCCTCTGCTCGAACCCTAGAAACCCTAGAGCCCCTCCATCCCATCGCCGCCACCTTCCCTCCCCTCTCTGCTGGTTCGGTGTTCTCTGAACCCTGAACCCACGATCACCACCACCGAGCCCCCATGGCCGCCACCTTCCCATCCCCCATGATCACCTCGGGAGGCAACCTTCCCCGGGAATGGAACCGGCTGCGCACCTGCTCCAACTTCGATGTAGGCGTCACCGCCCGAGGAGGCCTGGGTCGCCGGCGCCATCTCCTCCATCGCCGGCGTTCTCCACTGCCTGCACCTCCCCTGCACCGCCCCGTCCGCCTCCTCCTTGCTGCGTCGAGCCCAAGGTGAGGCCGCCCCCGCCTCGGTTCCCTCTCTCCCTTCTCCTACTCGCCTCCCATCACCCCTCGCAGCAGCCCCACGGCCACCGCGGCCATGAACCACGGCGAGCAGCCCAGCTGCAGGGATCGTTTCCTTCCGGGTTCAGTAGCGCAGGAAATTTCAGATTCAGAAAAACAGTCCGCGAGCCACAGCATATCCTCCCTCGATCCCCTTCTCTGTCACGAAAAACACGAGAGCGCACTGGTTCCATCCCGTGCAGCGCAACGCTAGCGCACTGGTTCGAATCCCGGCCACCCCTTTTCTTCCTGGTTTCTTTTCCAATTGTTTCAGTATTTGTTTCTGCACCTTATCCTCACCACGCGACCCCTTCTGTCACGAATCAGCACACCAGCCCAACTGGTAGCAGTCCCTTTGTGCTAGCAGCAGGTTGGGGGTTCGAGTCCCCCTCCCAACCATTAACCAAAACTTTTATTTTTCCAATGTCTGGGCACAGAAACTTCTCAGTAATCACCTATAGGTCCTTGTTGTTTACTTTCTAGCCCCTGCAAATTAATTCTAAGTCCCTGCTATTAATTTCTAAATCCCTGGATATTAATTAAAATGGCAGATTGCACCCTAAACTTCTAAAATGCATAAATAATTCATTTTAACTCCAATTTCAACATTTTTAATATGTTTTCAATACCAAATTAAATGTACTTTCCAAATATAAATTTTGTTTGCTGTTTTGAATAATTTAAATTGCTGAAAACAACTGTTTCTTGTTTATTGCATTTAAAATTGCCAAAATAATAACTTGCTCATTTTAAATCCAATTTCCACAAATGAAATATGTTTTCCATGCAAAATTAAACCACCTTTCCAAATATAAAATTTGTTTCATGTTTTGAATAACTAAAATTGGTTAAATAATTTAAACCTTGTTTAATTCATTTAAAATTGGTAATTTCATAACTTGATCAAAACAAATTCTTTTGGAACATATAAAATATGTTTTCCAACCCTAAAAGTATAAACTTTTCAAATATGAAATTGGTTTAATGCTTTGAACAAATAAAAATTCAAATAAGTTCATGTTTGAATTAAATTCATTTAATTCTTGTTTACCTTGTTTAATTCCTAAATAATTCATTTGAAATCCTTTTGCAACAAGTGAAACATGTAATCCAACTAAAATTTGATGTTCTTTTCAAATATAAACTTTGTTATTTGTTTTGAACACTTTAACTTGTTGAAAACAATAGTTGCTTGTGTGGCAAGTTTAAGTAACCAAACTTTCCAAACTTAACCAATGTTCTCCAAACTTGTTTTACTCTTTTATCACTTGCATCTATTATTGTTATTTGCTGTTATTTTGTTGTTATCATCATGCATGCATCATGCTAACAACTCTCACATAATAATTAATTGTAAATCATTTGTTTCCACTTATTTCAATGGATCTTTTTCATATGCAATCCAATTGCATATGGGTCCAATTAAATTGTGTTATCTTGACAAGTAGTTTATTTTGATGCATCTATTAACATGACATGCATCATCCCCATGTTTGTGCACCTATGCCATTATATTGATTGTTTATCTTTCTGCAATGGTTGTTTGCTTCTTCCCGGATACACGACGACGTTGAGACCGACGATATTTACGACATCCCTTCTAAGGAGTTAGCTCAGTACCAGGCTACTGGGTTTTGCAGGCAAGTTATCACTCACATGAACCACTGTGTTCCTTTCAACATTGGTTACCGATACTTTCCGTTGTTCTTTTCTGCTAGCCTTAGCAGTAGTTGTTTCTGTTACGAACCTATCACATGAATCCCTTAACCTTGATATTGCCTCATCTCCCTTCCTACAACCATTGTTTGAGCCCGTGTCTTACTCGCATGCTTAGGTTTCTTTGCTCGAGTCTGTTACCCGTTACTCTCAGTTACTATTCCATTATGTTCTGGGGGCTCGATGTTTAATCAATCAATCAATCATGCTACTGTTATTGTTAATTAATAAATTTGATGATAAGGCACCGGCAGGAGGCCCTTTGTGGTTTTGAGGCCTGCTAGTGTCGACCCTAATAGGAAAAGGGTCTTGTCTACTGATCCATGATGAGCGCACTAACCGCATGTGGGAAGCGAGTATGGGCGCCCCCCTCAATTTGATTCGATTCGCATCTCGTCCAAATCGCCTCATTTAGTTCGGGCTTTCCATTTGCTGCATGCATGATTTTGCGAGCCCTTGGATCCCGGGTGGAACTTTCGTAGTCGGCATATAGGAGGACACGTTCTTAGAGTGCTATGAGGGTCCATTTTCTTCTGGGCTCGATTAGCCGTGCGCCTAAGGTGCTTTGGGCTTGATGCGAAGAAGAGTTGAGTTGTGTTGAGTGCCCCGCTTGGTGGAAGGGCCTTTCCATCTGGCGGGTTATTCATGCGTGTACGGCCAAATTGGTGCAACCCTGCAGGGATAATCTTCTCGAGAAGCCGTGTTTTCCGCGGTTATGGATTACTTGGTGAAAGTACTGGCTAACAAGTACTCAGGACAACTTAAACTAATGATTCACAATCTCACCCAATGATTAACAACTTGACTAGTAATAGGATTATTGACACAACAATCTGAACCATCATTAATACAACTGTGTGAGTTATCCTCGGATTGCTTCTTTGGATAAGGGGCGAGATCCAGGATGGGTTTGTTTGAAGTTATCTTTCAGTTGGTTGCAATCCTCGATCTTATCCCCTTTCTGTTAGCCGGAAGTGGTAGAAATCTCTATAGTTGGTTAGCGCAGCCAGTTGCAGCATCTTTTATATCCCCTCTCTTCCGCTGAACCCAAGGCATCTGTGCTTGGTGTTGACGGGTTACACTTTGGTGAACTGTGAGTCTTGCTTGCCAGTACGTTTATGTACTGACCCCTTTGGGGCTGTGGTTTCTGCAGACCTACGTTTCCGAGGATCTACATGGTGGCTACTACGTGGAGCATGACGAGACTGCTGACGAGTAGATAGCGGACCCGGGCAGGATCCGAGACTTCGTGGATGGGCTCCGTCAGTTTGCTTCCGGCCTCTTAGGCCTATTTGGTTCTTGTCTGTACCCAGACATGTTGAATGCTTCCGCTGTATTGTAATGATGTATTGTTGGGGCAGGTGCCCTCTGAATGATTGTATTTGCTATCTCTGCTCTAATGAGAGCCCTTTGCAACTTATTTCAATCTTTTGTGTCGTAGAGATCTGTTGTGATATCAGTTGTTCAACGCCGTTGACGTACCATGTGTGTATGGTTTGAAGTACGTCGACGGAAGTGCCTTTGATCTCTAGTGGATAGTTTACATCGACGGTGGAATAGCAGGGCTTGTGTTGTCGCGCATAAGCGCAGGCCTACCAGGAAGCTGGGACGTGGGAGCAGTTATGCCCCATAATCCAAGCATCTGCTATCCAGTTCGTACGGTGAGTATCCCCTAGAAATCAGGGTGCGACAGCAGCGTCCTTTGGGCCGAGTTACTCCTTGGCGTTAGCCTACCGGGTTATCATCCCTCCATCAGTAGTCCCCAGAATAGCTTGGGCTTCACGGGATCCTCCTTGAAGCGTACGCTATTCCCTGCAAAAATAATAAACATACAAATTCATAGAGGCTGGGTCAAGTTGCTTTAATAAACAGCTAGGCCTAACTCCATTGGTGGTCCATATAATAACCCGGCTTTCTCTAAGTCCATCTTTAATTTTCCGGGTCAATGTTCCAAGGAAGATGCAGAAGACCCGGCTCACTTTGCTCATTAATTGATCCGAATATCGCGGGAAGGATTCACTTCCTATCCATTCCGGATATCCCGTCCAGCACTTAACGCGCATCCCAGAAAATCAGGACGGGTATCTCTTATCCCAAAAATTTCGGGTCCCGCCCGTTGGCCTAGGTTTATTCACCCGTACCTATAAATAGGTACACGGGGGGGGGGTGACCTAACCCCAACGGCTCACTCCCTCCTTCTTCTTCCTCCTCACCTGCGCTTCCACACCCGAGCTCTCGGAACGCCACCACGGAGACCTCGTGCGCATCGCCGGAGCAAGGCCGCCGCCAGCTGCGTTCCTCCACGGTCCGCCCCGCGCCGCCGTCAATCTCCGCGGCCGCGCCTCCGAGCTGCCCGCCGGGAATCGCACGTGGGCACCATGACTGCGCCATCTGTCGCCGTCGCATCCTCCTCCAATCTGCGCAGGTAAGATTCCTATTCCCCTCGATTCAATGAGCAATTTCTTCGGTTGACTAGATTGGATCTTGGTCCGCCGCGGGCCATTTCTCGCCCCGCGCCGGATTAGGTCGCACAGCTCCTCCCTAGTCCATCCAATTGCCTAATAGATTACCACACATCACTCCCCTATTGCTCATAGCCGTTAATTTCTCTGCGAAATCGATAGCAAAATTTCCAATCTAGATGTAGTTGACCCAGATTTCCGCGACGGCTCACAGATACCCGGAAAATCCTCCTCTTCCGGTTGTTTTACTTGCACTAGATACATAGGCGGTCAACCTTCTTTCGTAAATACTTGCCGATACGTAGATACCCCATAATTTCTGTACTGCCTGTCAATACCCGGATAGTTCATAACTTTCATATTGTTTATCGATACTCGGTAAATCCATAACTTCCGGGTCTCATGCCTAATATCTTTTGTCTTGTACTTTTGCAGACTGAACCAATGGCTCCCAAGACCAAAGGGAAACAGTCGTCTAAGCCAAGGATGACCCAATCAATATCCGCCAACTGGGCGCGATCCACCGTGACCAAGGCCAAGCTGGAGGAGTTGGCCGAGTTAGGCGTCCTCCCCCCTCAGGAGGAGATTCACTGGAGGGTACCGGGTGATGAGACTCGGCCTACCCCCAATGCCGACGAGGTAATTTGCTTTGTCGAGCACGTGATCCGGGGGTTTCGGCCCCCGGGTCACTCTTTCTTCCGCGAGGTCCTCCGCCATTATGGCCTCCGGGTGTTCGACATAGGGCCTAACTCTATGCTGAACATAACCCATTTCATAGTCCTTTGCGAGTCCTATTTGTGCATCCCGCAAAATTTGGCTCTATTCATAGAACTTTTCCAGTGCAAACCATGCCGCGAAAGCGGTGACGGGGCGCTCTTGGCTTGCGGCGGGGTTTCTATCCAGCGCCGCAAGAATTCACCCATGCCGACTCTCACCCTCAATTCGCACGTTAAGCACTGGCAGCTTTCTTTTTTCTACTGCCGAGACACCTCCCCACCCGGCAAGAGGAAATTGCCGGGTTACTCGGAGGGCCTCCTAGATATATCCGATACTTTCAATGCCTTTGCCCCTGAGTCGGACAGGGAAGCCATCCAGCCCCTCTTAGCGAAGATAGCCGTTCTTTCTGCCCAAGGCCTCCTTGGGCTTAACTTGGTTAAGACATGGGTGGACTTCCGGATCCAACCCAATTCCATTCGCGCCAAGCTGATGTGCGACTACTCGAGGCACGTCACGGACGCGCTCCGATATTCTTCAAAGAATTATCCGGCTGGCGATACCAACAAGACCATCAAGAGTTTCTTGACGGAAAAGTTGGAGGTGATCAAGAACATTGCCGGGTTAGCACCGTTTACCCGGGATAACCCGCCTCCAGCGGTAAAATCCGATACTTATACACTTATCCTCACACTTTAACTTGATAGAACCACTAACTCTCATTTTCATGCTTTTATCTCAGGCTAATAACGTCTTTTGGAATATTGAGACCTCCCCTTCCTCCGGAGACCCGGAAGAAGATGAAGAACCGGGTGATAATGATGAAGGTATTGTCCGGGTCTTCGATCAACTTCACTTGCACCATTTTGCTTTCGCATATCTCCCTTTTTCCGACTATACATTCTCGGCTTGCAGGGTTGGAGGACAAGGACGACAAGGAGGACCCGGAGGCTACCGAGTCCGATAAAAGCGAAACTAAACAAGATGTAACGGTTGGGGCCAAGAGGAAAACCAGAGGAGTGGTGTCTAAGGTTCCCTACTCCCTCATGTCCTCCGAACCTTACTCTTTTGCTAACATGTGTAAACTTAACCAACAACTAACCAACCCATCACACTTGAAGGACCCGCCTTCGGCCAAACGCAGGGTGACCCGGAGTTCCCCGGGTAACGATCCCCTCAACCCGGGCATCTCCACATCACCAGCCCGCCTTGCCAGTACTCCTCCAATTCGTCCTTCCAACTCACCCCGACGTAACCCCTCCCCCAACCATCCATTGGCTGGACAGTTCCGGGTCCCTCTATCGAGTCATGCGACAGCTTCATCCGCTTCCAGCAGCGAGCTCCCACCAGATTATGCCGTGAACACCGGGTGAGCTTTTGCTATGTGATATCCTTGTGTACTTGATAGTTTTCATTCTCTACCGCTGACTATTTCTCTCTCTTTTCCTTAGCGCCCAAGTCACACTTAGTGACCAAGAGAACATGGAGACAGACACCCGGGACACTGAAGGCCCTGTTGATGATGTACATGCTGCGACTGGCGGCCCTGAAGAAGAAGAAGTCAAGGGGCAAGATTCCCCCATAGACCCGGCCAAGCAGGATGCCGGGTCTCCAAAGCATGCTGATGGACCCGGTGATGAGGACGCGGGAGTCTTGGGTACAAGGATGGGTACCCCCACCCCTGACCCCCAGGCCACCCAGGTAACGTCTCCAAAGCCGGATCAAACTCCTAATCCGGGTTGTCAGGGAGCCGGGTCTTCCGGCACCAAGCCCGAAGACATGAGCTTCGCTGAGATGCTCAATGCTCTGCACACCTTGAGAGCTGATGAGGAGGACATCCTGGAGGCCCTGATAGCCAAACACGAGGTAAACCATGTTACAACCGCTTGTATACTCGTCTAGTCCCCAAGTTCCGAGTGAACTTAAGCATAATTTTCTTGGAACTTTCATAGATAGCCGACTGATACTTTTGTTTTGTCCGACTGACATTTCTTTGTGTTTTCGCATAGGCCTACGTAACGCACTCTGAGAAAGAGTTGGCTAAAACCAACAAACTTCTCAAGGCGGAAACGAAGCTACGTGAATCTGCTGAGGCTGAAGCTAAGAAAGCCGGGAAGCAGGCAAAGAAATATAAGAAGAGATGCAATGCTGCAGTGAATAGGGTGAACGAGCTGTCGGGCCAGATCGCCGACACTTATCGTTCTCTGATATGTAGGATTTCCCGACTGACTGATCTTTAAATTTGTTCTGATGTTCTGGAGGATACTCGGAGTTCCTAACTTTGGATGTTTCTGCTTTTCTGCAGGGTCGGATGAGGAAATTACGGATGTGGATGAAGTAGTTCTACTGAAGAAGATAAAGAGCACCATCCGGCAACTCTGTGCTGGGACTAAGTGGGCCTTGAAAGCTGTGAGGTGTCCAAGCACTGGGGATGGTGGTTTGAACACGCTGCTTGCTGCGTGTTCTACCATCCTCGAGTGGATTGAACACTGGAAGCGTTCATCCTGCCAGGTTGGGGTGACCCGGGGTCTTGCCTTGGCGAAAGCATACTTTCCCAAGCTTGACCCGGCGAAGCTTGTTGGCGGGTTTCCAGAGTTCAACCACGATGGCTCCCCGTTTTTACCTAAGCATTACAAGGCCATTCAGACAGAGGTTCGTCACGCAGCCAGCCTGATTGCCGGCAACTTGGATGTCAGCCGGATGGTGCCGCCGTATGATGCACAAGATAGGGCAATGAAGACGGATCTTCCGAAGCCCTTTGATATGCTGGCACGGTGGAAGGCTGAATCTGCCCAACTGAGGGAAGAAGCTGCGAAGAAAAAAGCAGAAGCCGATATTGCGCCTGCTAGCTCCACGCCAGTTGTCCCTCCTCCTTCGCGTGCCAGTGCCACTGCTAACCCGGATGCTGCTGCTACCAAGAGTGCTGAAGAACAAGTCAAGGAACAGGACCCGGCTGGCAAGGGCAAGGGCAAGATGGATGCCTCGACCCAAGATGCCGAGTAATCTTTACTATCCGCTGTCATCAAATGCGTCATTCGGCCAATGGGCCTGTTAAACAATTATGTTTGATGGTGCGCCTGTGCACCTTTGATACTACTATCATGGTTCGTAATACATTTTGAAACCTTAATAGCTTTCGTGGCCCTTCTGGCCTTTGGATGAATTTAGTATCTATCTTCCTTTGAGCTTATTTACTCTTGATATTCCGACTTTCTTTATGGTTCCTTTTGTGAGACTCGGTTTCCAGGTTTCGTGGGTTTTGACAGGTGGACTTTTTTCTAAGTCCCCAAGTCCCCAAGACTCGGATTTTTGGGTTTTGTGAGCTTAATAGCTAGATGATTTGTTTCTTATTTCAAATTCCCCAGTCCCCAAGGCCCGAACTTCCGAGTCTAGGGTGTTAGGTCTTTCAAAGGGAACAAATCATTTATGCTAAGCCCAAAACCTAGAGCCGTTTCACATAGGTTTTGAAGTTATGCTTAATAGACTGTGAGTTTCCGGTTATTAACCCTGTACTCTGCATAACTTGTGGTTTAGATGACCCTTTTGGCTCTCTTGTACTGTAAGCCGGCTTTCGCGTGGATAATCATGTTGCTACATCTATACGAAGACATGGTCAGGCAAGTCCCATTGGGCATCATGACTGATTGTGATCATATGCGAGCAAATCATGCCACTTTAGTGCGAATCACATCGAGCTTAAGTAAGAAAAGTCAAGAAAGTTTGGCTCCTTTGTCCGGTTATAAGCTTGCAGCCGTACTCGTTTGCGAGTAATCGGACCTTATAACTCATAGGCATCATGGCCGGGTCTTTGAGTTTGTAACTGTGCTATTCAAGCAATCAGCCCCCAAGACCTAAATATATGCAAACTGCTAAAGAAGCTAATGTACTAAACAACAGTAAACAATACTTACCTGGAAGAAAGATAAAAAGCATAACGGAAATAAAAATTGATAAAGACACATGAAAAGGAAATAATATATTGTTTAACCATCTCTTTATTGATATGAGAAAAGTTAGGTCAGCAGGACGCCTCATTAAAAACCTTCCAGTCCCCTTAGGTACCCTGGATAGGAAAAGAGTGCGTCTGAAACCTGCTGCCTGTTACATCGTGCAATTCCACCTTGTGAATCTAGCCTATACTAAGTATAGTAGGGACGCAGCTGAGCCACATTCCATGGTCTTTCTTTCTCTTGCATAGATGAAGTGGTATGAGTGGTGTCATTAACCGTAGCCGACTCTTCCCTTGCATCTATCAAGTAATATGATCCATTGTGCAGATTCCGGCTTATGATGAACGGTCCTTCCCATGGCGGTGATAACTTGTGTTTTCCTTCCTTTGATTGCACCAGGCGCAGGACCAGTGATGGGGGATGATAATCCGGTATGCCAAACTCCAAGGAGTAACCCGGCCCAAAGGACGGTGCGCAGGATCCGGCTAAGGATAAGGAAACTTCTGGAAGGCCCAAAGTTTGTAGGCCTCGTAACCCGGATTGTGGGTTGCGGTAAGGAAAGCTAGGGTTTGTAAGCAGTGTCCGGGTAGGATTCCGGGTGCGCCTTGGAGGGCAAGTCAGGAGGGTACGGTGCTTTATAAACCGACCCCTACGACTAGTTTGGGGAGATCCAAGAACCCTAGCAATATCGCGTGATATCGAGCATCCAGTGTAAACCCTAATCGAGTTATCATATCGAGAATAGAGATCCGGCTACTTCGATTACCGGCTATCAGATCGAATTGCACCATGTTTTCCCTTGAGCTAAACCCTCTCCCAAACGCCAGTGTCGACTTGCCCCTAGATCAGTTACCCCTGGTAACGTCTGCCGTGATAATCCCACGATAGTTGGCGCCCACCGTGGGGCCTGCGTCCAAAGGTGTTTACATCACGGGAGAAGCTCGGAAGAACATGGAGAATCTTGTCATTGGCGAAATCTACATCGACCACGAAGGAGAAAAGATGGTGGACGATTCCGGCTGGGGGCCAGAGTCGGATCATCTCGAGTCCGGATCTATGGTGACGATCGGCCGGATCAACATCTTCATCGGTACGGTACGAACGTCTAATTTAAAAGGACAATATCATGTGCATACTACAGGAACTTCCAGCAGGAACCAGGAAACATTAAAGCAAGCGGCAAACTCGGTTTCATCGGCCGCGCCGGGATATCTTAGATGGGCAGAACAAGAGATAACATGGAGTAGAAGAGATCACCCAGAAAAGGTAGAACGTCCAGGAGTCTTGGCATTGGTGGTTGCTCCACAGGTTAATGGTTACGAACTGAAGAGGGTCCTGATGGACGGTGGAAGTAGCATCAACATCCTTTATTGGGAGACCTTCTTACGGATGAATCTCAAAGAGTCCCAGCTGCAGAAAAGTTCAACAATCTTTCATGGGATCGTACCGGGTCACTCGGCGAGCCCCGAGGGAAAGGTCACCTTGGAGGTTGCTTTTGGAGAATCGACGGATAATTATCGAGTTGAGTGGCTCACGTTCGAGGTGGTCAAACTGCGCAGTCCTTATCACGCGCTATTTGGAAGACCGGCTTATGCCAAATTCATGGCTAGGCCGTGTTACGTGTATCTGCAGCTAAAAATTCCGGGTCCTAAACGGACCATCACTATACATGGGAACCGGGATATAGCGGCCGAGTGTGACGAAGGAGATTCGGTTATGGCTGAGCAAGCATGCAGAAAGGAAGAACTCGAATATTACCGGTCTCAAGTAAATCCGGACGATAGAACAGCCTTGAAAAAGCCGGATACTGAGGATGAGAGAGCAAAATTCAAGGCAGCACAAGACACCAAGAAGATAGATTTTGTCGAAGGGGATTCCACTAAGCTGTTTACCATAGGGTCTAACTTGGGAAAAGAGCAGGAGGAAGCGCTCGTGGAGTTTATTCGTTCGAATGCAGATGTGTTTGCCTGGACACCTAGCGACATGCCGGGTATCCCTACGGAACTGGCTGAGCACAGTTTGCATGTGGATCCCAAGTCCAGGCCCGTGAAGCAAGGTTTGAGGAAAATGAATGAGGAAAGAAGGAAGGCTATAGGCGAAGAGATCGCTCGGCTACTGGCAGCCGGCTTTATCATGGAAGTATTTCACCCGGATTGGTTGGCTAACCCGGTTCTAGTGATGAAAAAGACCAATGAGTGGAGGATGTGCATTGATTTTACGAGTCTCAACAAACATTGCCCAAAGGATCCGTTTGCGCTACCAAGGATAGACCAGATTATAGATGCAGTAGCTGGAAGCGATCTGTTATGCTTCTTGGACGCATATTCCGGGTACCATCAGATTAAGCTCAAGAGGGAGGATTGGGAGAAAACATCATTCATAACCCCTTTTGGGGCCTTCTGTTATAAAACTATGACATTTGGGTTGAAGAATGCCGGCGCAAGTTACCAACGGTGTATTCAAAAGTGCTTCGAGGACCAAATCGGACGCAACGTCCATGCCTATGTGGATGATGTGGTCATCAAGACCAGGAAGGCGGAGACATTTATCGATGATCTAAAGGAGACGTTCAAAAACTTGAGGAGGTACCATATGAAGCTTAACCCAACAAAGTGCGTGTTTGGAGTTCCAGCTGGGAAATTACTCGGCTTCATAGTTTCCGAGAGAGGAATCGAGGCAAACCCGGATAAAATCAAGGCCATCCAGAGTCTGAAAAAACCGGAAAATTTGAAGCATGTTCAAAAGCTCACGGGCTGCGTAGCAGCCTTGAGCCGATTCATATCCAGACTCGGAGAAAAAGTAATACCCTTGTACCGGCTCTTGCGAAAGTCAGATAAATTCGTGTGGGATCAAGAGGCGGATGAGGCGTTTGAGGCACTAAAGAAGCAGTTATCTGAAGCACCAGTATTAGCAGCGCCGGGTCCTAAAGAGCCTATGTTGCTATACGTGGCAGCTGGCCCCCGAGCCGTTTATTACGTCAGCGCAAAGAGGATGGAAAAGATTACCCGGTTCAGAGGCCGGTTTATTACGTCAGCGAGGTATTATCAGAAGCAAAGCAGCGCTATCCACATTGGCAAAAGTTGGTGTTCGGGGTCTTTATGGCCAGCCGGAAGTTGAAGCCGTATTTCCAAGAACATCCCATAACAGTGGTTAGTTCAATACCAATGTCGGACATCATCAGAAACTCGGACGCGACGGGAAGAATAGCCAAATGGGCGATAGAGATGGGGGATTATCATATCAACTACGAACCCAGGTCAGCAATCAAATCTCAAGCTTTAATTGATTTCGTTAATGACTGGACACATACAGGCATGACTGCAACGGTTCCAAATTCCGAGTCATGGATCATGCACTTCGACGGATCAAAGCAGTACGAGGGATCAGGAGCTGGGGTGGTGCTAACATCACCCAAAGGAGACAAATTGAGTTACGTGCTACAAATTCACTTCGACTGTTCCAACAACGTGGCCGAGTATGAGGCCCTATTGCATGGCTTAAAGGTAGCCAAAGAGATGAACATTAAGAGGATACGATGCTTCGGAGATTCGGACCTTGTGGTACAGCAGGTGTCAGGAACGTGGGATAGAAAGGACGCAACTATGGCAGCATACCGCAGGGAAGTTGATAGGGTTGCAGGATGTTTTTCCGGGTATGAGGTGGAGCATATAGACAGAAGAAAGAATGAGGCAGCTGACGCCCTCGCCAGACTCGGCTCGCGCAGAGAGCCGGTTCCACCTAACGTTTTCCTGGACGAATTATGGCGACCATCAGTTAAAATCGAGTCAAAGGAGGAATTGGCAAATCAAGATCCGGATTCAGGACTCGTAGCCACTGTACGTACTATTCCCGAGTGGACAGAGCCGTTTTTGGCCTACCTATCACGAGGCGAGTTACCACAACAGGAGGTATTAGCAAGGCAAATTTTGAGGCGAGCAAAGGGATATTCTATCATCAATGGGGAATTGTACAAGAGAAGTGCAACAGGAGTCTTTTTGCGCTGCGTAGCGCCGGAAGAAGGCAGACAGATTCTCAAGGAAATCCATGAAGGCGACTGTGGACATCATGCGTCCACAAGGTCTCTTGTGGCTAAAGCTTATCGACACGGGTTTTTCTGGCTCACGGCCCTAGCGGATGCGGAACGATTGGTAGCAAGGTGTGACGGATGTCAAAGGTACGCTCGCCAAACCCATGTGCCGGCTATGGAATTGCGGACTATCCCGTTAACTTGGCCGTTTGCCGTCTGGGGTATGGACATGGTTGGCCCCTTTCATATGTCACCATGCAAGAAGACACATCTTTTGGTGGCTATTGATAAGTTTACCAAGTGGGTTGAGGTTATGCCAGTTACTAATTGCGAAGCAGCTACAGCAGTCAAGTTCCTGAAAAGGATTATCTACCAGTTCGGGTACCCCCACAGCATAATTACCGACAATGGAACCAACATGTCCCTTGGTGAGATGGAGAAGTTTTGTGGCAACAATGGAATCCGGCTCGATGTGGCATCGGTGGCTCATCCCCAGGCCAATGGACAAGTGGAGAGGGCAAACCAAGAATTGCTTCGCGGATTAAAACCACGATTGCGAGTTCCCTGTGTCAGGGCTGCTGGTGCATGGGTCGAAGAACTTCCTTCTGTGGTTTGGGGTATCAACACTACACCTAACAGATCCACTCAGATGACACCCTTCTTCATGGTCTATGGTGCGGAAGCAGTGTTACCGAGTGACATTATTCATGATTCGCCTAGAGTATCAGCTTACGTCGAAGTAGAGAACGAAAAAACCCGGCAGGACGCCGTAGATATGTTAGAAGAGCAAAGAGAACAAGCCCTGGAAAGATCAGCCATATATCAGCAAGATCTACGGAGGTATCATAGCCGGCGTGTGAAGACCCGGGTATTCCAGGAAGGAGACTTGGTTCTGCGCCTGGTACAGTCAAACGAAGGAAAACACAAATTATCACCACCATGGGAAGGACCATTTATCATAAGCCGGAGTCTGCATAACGGATCATATTATTTGATAGATGCAAGGGAAGAGTCGGCTACAGTCAACGACACCGCACACACCACTTCATCTATGCAAGAAAGAGATAGACCATGGAACGTGGCTCAGCTACGTCCGTATTATACTTAGTAAAGACTATATTGGCAAGTGGAATTGCACGATGTAATAGGCAGCAGGTTTTCTGACGTACTCTTTTCCTATCCAGGGTACCTTTGGGGACTGGACGGGTTTTTAATGAGGCGGCTTGCTGACCTACATTTTTCATATCAAGTAAAGAGATGGTTATCAAGAAAAGAGATGGTTATCAAGAAAAGAGATGGTTATCAAGAAAAGAGATGGTTATCGAGAAAAGAGATGGTTGTTATCAGGTTATGTATTCTCAGTACGATGCGTATATCTAGGTCTTGGGGGCTGGTCGCTTAAATAGCACAGTTACAAACTCAAAGACCCGGCCATGATGCCTATGAGTTATAAGGGCCGATTACTTGCAAACGAGTACGGCTACAATCTTATAACCGGACAAAGAAGTCCAAATTTCTTGGCTATTCTTACTTAAGCTCGATGTGACTCGCATTGAAGTGGCATGATTTGTTCGCTTACGATGGCAGTTAGTCATGAAACCCGACGGGGATTGGCTGGCTACGTCTTCGTATTGATGTAACAACATGGTATCCACGCGAAAGCCGGCTTACAGTACAAGACAGTCAAAAGGGTCATCTAAACCACAAGTTATGCAGAGTACAAGGCTGAATAGCTGGAAACTCAACGACTATTAAGCATAACTTCAAAACCTATGTGAAACAACTCGTGGATCTTTGTGAAAATAGCAATAAGCATATTTTTCCCTTTTCAAGATCAAGTGTCCTAGACTCGGCAATCCGGGCCCGGTAGCTTGAAATCTTGAAAAGAGAAAAACTGGCTTACTTGTATAGTTGCAAAAATCCAAATATCCGAGTCTTGGGGACTTGGGGACTTCGAAGCAAAATCCGCTTGTCAATACCCATGAGACCCGGAAATTGAGTTTTCACAAAAGGAACAATAAATAAAACCAGATATCGAGAACAGATGAGCTTAAACTTAAAAAGGCCGGAACAGGCATCGAGTATATCAAGGCCTTAGCGTGCATTACAAAACCCTGGTGAAAAGATATCAAAGGTGCACAGGCGCACCACCCAAAATATAAGTGTTTTCAAAAGTATGTTGACCGACCGATGTGTAAGAAGAGGCATTAGAAATCATATATCACTCGGCGTTCATCTTGGCCTTGCCCTTGCCATCATCGGTGGTAGCAGCAGCACCCAGATCAGCGGTACCAGCCCCTGCAGGAGGTGGAACGACTGGTGTTGAGGTAGCAGGGGCAGAGCCGGCTTCAGTTTGCTTCTTGGCAGCCTCCGCCCTTATCGCAGCAGCTTCTTTCTTCCACCGAGCCAGCATATCATACGGCTCGGGAAGATCCGACTTAATTACTTCACCAGCGGCATCATAGGCTGGAACAAGAATATTAACAACCAGTTCGTCAGCAATCATGCTCGCCGGGTAACGAACCTCCTTTTGGACGGCCTGGAAATCCTTCACCGAGAACTTGGATCCGTCAAGCTTAAACTCTGGGAAGCCGCCCATAAGCTTCACTAGCTCGAGCTGGGGGAGATAAGCTTTGGCGAGAGCAAGCCCCCGGGTTACTCCAACCCGGCAAGACGAGCGTTTCCAGTGCCAAATCCACTCAGGGATAGTGGAGAAGGCATCCAGCATTCTCTTCAGATCAACATGCCCCTTACCCGGCCACCGTAGTTCTTGAAGGATCCACTTGGTTCCGGCGCATAGCTGCCGGGTGACGCTCTTGATGGTTTTCAGCTTGGCCATGTCATCCTCTTCCGGCATGGTTTCGTCCGGGCCTGAAGAAAGGGAGACGTAAGTCGGGAAACTGCCGCTATCTATCAAAAAGATAAACCCGGAGGAGGAAACTTACCAAGTAAAGCACGATATGTGTCCGATATTTGGACGGAAAGGCTTGTTAGGTCATCTTCTGCTCGGTGAGCCCTTTTCCTATACTTCCTCATTATCAACTTATTTCTCCTGGTTTCGGCTTCGGCTGCTTCGCGTAAAGCTACCTCCTTTTCGATGAGCTTGGAGGCGTCCGCCAGTCTCTCCTCAGATTGAGTTACGAAAGCCTGCATGCATGAAAACAAGGATCAGTTGGGCAGAGAAGCAAGTTATCAGTCGCTTGTATAATAAAGTCCCAAGTAAATTATGAATCAATTCACTCGGAACTTGGGGATTGGACAAAGGCATAAGCAACATTAGTCGGATTTACCTCGTGTTTGGCTATCAAAGCTCCCAAGATGTTTTCTTCATTAGCCCTTAAAGTGCGAAGGGTTTCTAGCATCTGGGCAAATGTCAGTTCCTCGGATCGAGTACCGGAAGAGCCGGCAGCTTGGTCGCTTGGTGGGGGGTCTCTCCCCGCCCTTGGAGTTGAGACCCGGACAGTTTGGGTGGCCGGGTTGGGAGAACTCATCCTTGTATCTAGAACTTCGATCTCCTCGTCTACTGGTTCCGATGAGGAAGGAGATCCGGCAGCTCGGGGAAGTGGATTGTTCAGAGGGCCTTGTTCCTGGTTGTTCGTTGTATCACCGTCAGTCGCGGCGTCTGCATTGTCAGTCGGTTTCTCCGCCTGATGGTCATCTGCTTCTATATTTTCCGGGTCGCTAACGACGGCTTGAGCGCTAAAAGAAAGATGAGAAAAAGCGGCTATTAGTGATGATGGTGGCTTGAGTGGAAACTTGTTAAGCATAAAAGGAAGTCATGTAGCGTAAACTTACCCGGCGTTCACGGTATAATCAGGCGGGAGCTCGCCGCTGGAAGCAGATGAGGTTGCCACGGGAACTACCAACGGGACCCGGAATTGCCCGGCACGTGGATGGTTAGGAGAAGGGTTGCGTTGAGGAGAGTCGGAAGGACGAGGCGGAGGAGCGCCGCCACGAGGGACCGAGGGAATAGAGATGCCCGGGTTAAGGGGATCTTCACCCGGGGAGCTCCGAGTTACCCTGCGTTTGGCTGGGAAGGAATCCTTCAAGCAGGATGAATTTGATAGTTGATGGTTAAGTTGTCGCATGGCGTCAAAGGAGTAAGGTTCAGAAGATAATGAGGAAAAAGGAACCTTGGACACTGCCCTCCTGGTCTTCCTCTTGGCACCCACTGTTGCCTCTTGGTCAGACTCAGTAGCCTCCGGGTCATCCTCATTGGCCTCACCTTCGTCCTCCAGTCCTGTGAATCGGGTGTGTGTTCGTTGGAAAAGAGGTAAACGGGAGGAAAGTAATACAAGTAAGTATATATGGATTCTGTGTAAATACCTTCACTACTGTCAGCCGGCTCGTCCTCTTCTTCCGGGTCTCTGGAAGGGGGGGAGGGTTCAACTCTCCAGAAAGGATCATCAGCCTAAGTCAAAAGAACGAGATTAAGGGTCAAAAGCTGTATCAAGTCAAGATATGGAAATAAGTTGTGAGTATCAAATATTACCGCTGGAGCTGGGTTTTCCCGAGTAAACGGGGGTAACCCGGTGATACCCTTTATCACCTCCAGTTTCTCGGTCAAGAAGCCCTTGATGGTCTTGTTGGTATCGCCGGTCGCAAAGCTCTTGGTGGAGTATCGGAGTGCATCTGTAGTGTGCCCCGAATACTCGCACATCAACTTGGTGCGGATGGAGTTAGGTTGGATCCGGAAATCAACCCATGTTTTTATTAAATTGAGCCCGAGGAGGCCTTGGGCTGAGAGAATGGCTATCTTGGTTAGCAAGGGAAGGATTGCCTCCCTGTCCGAATCTGAGGCAAAGGCACTGAAAGACTCGGAGGGCTCGAGGGGGGTCTCTGAGTAACCCGGCAGCTTCTTTTCACTGTCAGGGGAGGTATCGCGGCAATAAAAGAAGGACAGTTGCCAGTGTTTGACGTGGGAGTGTAGGTTGAGGGTTGGCATCAGAGAATTCCTGCGGCGCTGGATGGATACCCCGCCACAGGTTAGGAGCGCTCCGTCGCCGCTTTCGCGGCACGGCTTGCATTGGAATAACTCGATGAAGAGAGTTAAACTCGGCGGCATGCACAAGTACGATTCAGAGAGAACAATGAAGTGGGTGATGTTTAACATAGAGTTAGGCCCTATGTCGAACATTCGGAGTCCATAGTGATCTAAGACCTCCCTAAAGAAAGGGTGACCCGGAGGACGGAATCCCCGGGTCACGTGCTCCACGAAGCAGATTACCTCGCTTTCTGCGGGTGTGGGCCGGGTCTCATTACCCGGCGCTCTCCAGTGAATGTCCTTCTGAGAAGGGAGAGTTCCTAATTCGGCTAGCTCCTCCAACTTGGCTTTCGTAGTTGTGGAACGCCCCCAGTTGGCGGATATGGTTTGGGTAGTTCTCGCCTGAGTCGGTTGTTTTCCTTGTCGTTTGGGAGCCATGGGATCAACCTGCAAAGCACAAGAAAAAGAGGCGTATGAAATAAGACCCGGGAGTGTTGAATTATCCGAGTATAAGGTATCAAGAAAGTATGAAGCTGAGAATTATCCGGGTATCATGCTATGAAGCGGAAATCACAAGGTATCCGGGTATTAAGTATAGCTGTGGAAATTATTGGTCACTTACGTATTGAAGTGAGTTTGGGGAACACGGATGGTTGCCCATGTCTCTACTGCAAGCAAAATAACTGGAAAAGGAGGATTTTCCGGGTGTCAATGATATGCGCGAAAATTTGGACGAAATGGATCTAGGTTGGAAAACTCGCGAATGATTCTACGAAGAAATTGGTGATTAATGGCGGTAAGAGGGTGGCGTGAGATCATCCAACAAGTTGTTGAAGGAGTTGGCAAGCATCTAAACCGTCTAATTCGATGTGATGGAAAAAACAGTCCGCGGATTGACCTAGATCCAATCTGGATTAAATCGAAAAAATCGCGGGGCTAGATTAGCGAACACTTACTGGAAGAAGCTGGAATATGGCCTGGCGGCGGCCGGTGCCGTGATCTAGATCCCCCCTTGCAGCGTTTGATGAGCGGAACAAGGGCGCGGTGGCGGAGTTTTGGCGGCGGCGCGGAGCGATTCGGGGTTGAGTGCAGCCGGCGGCGGCCTTATTACGGTGGCGTGCTCGGGATTCTCGAGATGTTGCGGGGCGCAGGGAATGAGGAAGCCGATGAAAGATTGGAGTGATAGGTGGGAGTCCAAGTTACCCTCTGGGCTCTATTTATAAGGTGTGGGTGGATAAACCAATCCCAACGGGCGGAATCCGGAAGATTTAGGGTAATGGCTATCCGCGCGGATTTTACGAGATATGCTTCGCAAGCTGAGCGAGGTATCCGGACAAAAAAGAGAAAGGGATCCTTTCCATGGCATCAGCATCAGTTATCGAGTAAAGTATAGAGTTTGGGCATTTTTATAAAGGCTTAGACTCGGAAAGTTAAGCAAAGCATCTGGAGAAAAGCCGGGTTACTATATGGCCACCATGGAGTTAGGCCTAGCTGAATATCAAAACATCTTAACCCGGCCTCTATATGCCCGTATGTTTGATATCTTTGCAGGGAATAGCAAGCGCTTCAAGGAGGATCCATGAAGCCCAGGCTATTCTGGGGACTACTGATGGGGGGATGATAATCCGGTATGCCAAACTCCAAGGAGTAACCCGGCCCAAAGGACGGTGCGCAGGATCCGGCTAAGGATAAGGAAACTTCTGGAAGGCCCAAAGTTTGTAGGCCTCGTAACCCGGATTGTGGGTTGCGGTAAGGAAAGCTAGGGTTTGTAAGCAGTGTCCGGGTAGGATTCCGGGTGCGCCTTGGAGGGCAAGTCAGGAGGGTACGGTGCTTTATAAACCGACCCCTACGACTAGTTTGGGGAGATCCAAGAACCCTAGCAATATCGCGTGATATCGAGCATCCAGTGTAAACCCTAATCGAGTTATCATATCGAGAATAGAGATCCGGCTACTTCGATTACCGGCTATCAGATCGAATTGCACCATGTTTTCCCTTGAGCTAAACCCTCTCCCAAACGCCAGTGTCGACTTGCCCCTAGATTAGTTACCCCTGGTAACGTCTGCCGTGATAATCCCACGACAACCAGGTATCCTTCCTGGAAGACCCGGGTTTTCACGCGTCGGCTATGATATCTTCGCAGATCTTGCTGATATATGGCTGATCTCTCCAAAGCTTGTTCCCTGTGTTCTTCTAGCATATCCACGGCGTCTTGCCGGGTCTTCTCGTTCTCCACTTCGACGTAAGCCGATACTCGAGGCGAGTCATGAATAATATCACTCGGCAGCACTGCTTCTGCGCCATAAACCATGAAAAACGGTGTCATCTGGGTAGATCTGTTAGGTGTGGTGTTGATACCCCAAACCACTGAAGGTAACTCCTCAACCCATGCACCAGCAGCTCTGATACACGGGACTCGCAACCGTGGCTTTAATCCACGAAGCAATTCCTGATTTGCTCTCTCCACTTGTC
Organism: Alopecurus myosuroides; assembly: GCA_028641055.1. NCBI lineage: Eukaryota > Viridiplantae > Streptophyta > Magnoliopsida > Poales > Poaceae > Alopecurus > Alopecurus myosuroides. The sequence continues at coordinate 309,242,213 of CM054057.1, read as the reverse complement.
CATTAGCCTGTGGGTGGGCCACGGAGGCTATGTCCAAACGGATGCCATTGTGTCCACAGAACTTTTCCATCTCGCCAAGGGACATGTTGGTTCCGTTGTCGGTAATTATGCTGTGGGGATATCCGAACCGATAGATAATCCTTTTCAGGAACTTGACCGCTGTAATTGCCTCACAATTGGTGACTGGCATGACCTCAACCCACTTGGTAAACTTATCAACAGCCACTAAGAGATGTGTCTTTTTGCAAGGTGACATGTGGAAGGGGCCAACCATATCCATACCCCAAACCGCAAACGGCCAAGTTAACGGGATAGTCCGCAATTCCATAGCCGGCACATGGGTTTGGCGAGCGTACCTTTGACATCCGTCACACCTTGCCACCAAGCGCTCCGCGTCTGCTAGGGCCGTGAGCCAGAAGAAACCATGTCGATAAGCTTTGGCCACAAGGGATCTTGTGGATGCATGATGCCCACAATCACCTTCATGGATCTCCTTGAGGATCTGTCGGCCTTCTTCTGGTGCTACACAGCGCAAAAAGACTCCTGCTGCACTTCTTTTGTACAACTCCCCATTGATGATAGAATATCCTTTTGCTCGTCTCAGAATTTGTCTTGCTAATACCTCCTGCTGTGGTAACTCGCCCCATGATAGGTAGGCCAGGAACGGCTTTGTCCACTCGGGAACAGCACGTACTGTGGCCACGAGCTCCAAATCCGGGTCTTGATTTGCTGGTTCTTCTTCAGACTCGGTTTTAACTGATGGTCGCCATAGCTCATCCAGGAAAACGTTAGGTGGAACCGGCTCTCTGCGCGAGCCGAGTCTAGCGAGTGCATCTGCTGCCTCGTTTTTTCTTCTGTCTATGTGCTCTACCTCATACACGGAAAAACATCCGGCAACCCTGTCCACCTCTCTGCGGTATGCTGCCATAGTTGCATCTTTTCTATCGCAAGTTCCTGAGACCTACTGTACCACAAGGTCCGAATCTCCAAAGCATCGTATCCTCTTAATGTTCATCTCCTTGGCTACCTTTAAGCCATGCAATAGGGCCTCATACTCGGCCACGTTATTGAAACAATCAAAATGAATCTGCAACACGTAACTTAACTTGTCTCCTTTGGGTGATGTTAGCACCACTCCAGCTCCTGATCCCTCGTATTGCTTGGAAGCATCAAAGTGCATTATCCAAGACTCGGAGTTTGGTGCCATGGTGGGCATGCCTGTGTGGGTCCAATCGTTAATGAAATCAACTAGAGCTTGAGATTTGATTGCTGACCTGGGCTCATAGTTGATGTGATAATCTCCCATCTCGATCGCCCACTTTGCTATTCTACCTGTTGCATCCGAGTTTCTGATAATATCCGACATTGGTATAGAACTAACCACTGTTATGGGGTGTTCCTGAAAGTACGGCTTCAGTTTCCGGCTGGCCATGAAGACCCCGAAAACCAACTTCTGCCAATGCGGGTAGCGCTGCTTTGCTTCTGATAACACCTCACTGACGTAATAAACCGGCCTCTGGACCGGGTGATCTTTTCCATCCTCCTTGCGCTCGACAACAACCACTGCGCTAACCGCCCGGGGCCCTGCTGCAACGTATAGTAACATAGGCTCTTTAGGACCCGGAGCTGCTAGGACTGGTGCCTCAGATAGTTGCTTTTTTAGTGCCTCGAACGCCTCGTCCGCCTCTTGGTCCCATACGAATTTATCAGATTTCTTCAAGAGCCGGTACACGGGTATTGCCTTCTCTTCGAGTCTGGATATAAACCGGCTAAGCGCTGCTACGCACCCTGTGAGCTTCTGAACATGCTTCAAATTTTCCGGCTTTTTCAGACTCTGGATAGCTTTGATTTTATCCGGATTTGCCTCAATTCCTCTCTCAGAAACGATAAAGCCGAGTAATTTCCCGGCTGGGACTCCAAAGACACACTTTCTCGGGTTAAGTTTCATCTGGTACCTTCTTAGGTTCTTGAACGTTTCCTTTAGATCATCAATAAATGTCTCCGCTTTCCTGGTCTTGATCACCACATCATCCACGTATGCGTGAACATTGCGTCCGATTTGGTGCTCAAAGAACTTCTGAATACACCGCTGATAGGTTGCGCCAGCGTTCTTCAATCCAAATGTCATGGTCTTGTAACAAAAGGCCCTGAAAGGGGTTATGAACGATGTTTTCTCCCAATCTTCCTTCTTGAGCTTGATCTGATGATACCCGGAATATGCGTCCAGGAAACATAATAGGTCACTTCCAGCCACTGCGTCTATGATCTGATCTATCCTTGGTAGTGCAAACGGATCCTTTGGGCAATGCTTGTTGAGACTTGTATAATCGATGCACATTCTCCACTCATTGGTCTTTTTCATCACGAGGACCGGGTTTGCTAACCAGTCCAGGTGAAATACTTCCATAATAAAGCCGGTTGTAAGCAGCCGTGCAATTTCTTCTCCTATAGCTTTCCTTCTTTCTTCATTCATTTTTCTCAGGCCTTGCTTCATAGGCCTGGACTTGGGATCAACGTGCAAACTGTGCTCTGCCAGTTCTGTAGGGATACCCGGCATATCGCTAGGCGTCCAGGCAAACACATCCTGATTCGAACGAATGAACTCCACAAGTGCTTTCTCCTGCTCACTGTCCAAGTTAGATCCTATAGCAAATTGCTTAGAGGGATCACCCTCGACAAAGGCCACCATCTTGGTGTCCCGCGCTGCCTTGAACTTCGCTCTCTCATCTTCAGTATTTGGCTTTTTTAACGTTGTTCTGTCATCCGGGTCTACTTGAGACCGGTAATACTTGAGTTCCTCTTTCCTGCAAGCTTGTTCAGCCATTGCCGCATCTCCTTCATCGCACTTAGCCGCTATATCCCGGTTCCCATGTATGGTGATGGTCTGCTTGGGACCCGGGATTTTTAGCTGTAAATACACATAACACGGCCTGGCCATGAACTTAGCATAAGCCGGCCTTCCGAATAGCGCGTGATAAGGGCTACGCAACTTGACCACCTCGAAGGTGAGCCACTCAACCCGGAAATTATCCTTCGATTCTCCAAAAGCTACCTCCAATGTGATTTTTCCCTCGGGGCACGCTGAGTGACCCGGTACTATCCCGTGAAAAACTGTTGAACTCTTCTGTAGCTGGGATTCCTTGAGACCCATGCGTAGAAAGGTTTCCCAATATAAGATGTTGATGCTACTACCGCCGTCCATTAAGACCTTTTTCAGCTCGTAACCATTAACCTGCAGCGCGACCACCAATGCTAAGACTCCCGGGTGTTCTATCCTTTCCGGGTGATCCCTTCTGCTCCACGTTACGTCCTGCTCCGACCATCTCAGGTATCTTGGAACGGCTGATGAAACCGAATTTACCGCCTTTTTCAGTATCTTTCTGTCCTTGTTGGAAATTCCTGTAGTATGCACGTGATATTGTCCTAACTGCTTGGGGTTGGCTTGGAAACCTCCAGCTCCCCCTGGTTATTACCCGGATTTCCGCCTGCTGGGTTGCCGGCTGGGGGTGGGCCATTGCCCGGGTTTCCACCCGGACCCGGTCCTCCTCCCCGACCTGCACCTCGCATAGCCTTGTTTATTTCCTCGTTCTTCCATCTCTGTAGGTCCGCACATTGCTCCAATGAGTGGTTAGCCGGCCTACCGTTCCTGCTGTGCTTTGGGCACGCCATTCTAAAGATATCCCAATTGTTACCCGGCCTTGGCGGTCCTTGATAATTCCCTCCGTTCTGGTTTCCTCCATTGAAGTTTCCTTCTGCCCTAGGTCTTGAAGACCCGGCCTCTGTGCTAGCGACAAACTCAGAGTTTCCCTCAAACGGGCGCTTGTTCTGATTGTTCCCATTATTACCTCCATTGTTACCCGGTGTTGATCCATTGCCGGTTCTTCCATCGTTACTTGTGTTCGCTTTTGCTTTCTTGTCATCGACGTCCTCTTCTGTGGTATCCGTTGCAGCGTGTTTGTTGCATGCGTCCATTAGCTCTCCCATCGTAACCTCTGAAGCATTCCGACTGGATTTCATGCGAGTCAACTTTTGCACTAAAGGTATGTACTTGCATGTCTTTGCCATAGCTTGTAACACATCCTTGGGCTGAATATCTGTAGATGAGTGAAGTATCTCCATAACTCGGCGCACCCAGCTGCGCGCCGATTCTCCCTTCTTCTGGATGCACCGCTCTAAGTCATCAATAGTAAACAGTTTTCTGCACGTCCCATGAAAGTGCTTGATAAACGCAGTTTTCAAATCCTCCCATGACTTGATAGATCCTTCCGGTAGGTTATTGAACCATAACTTTGCCGCTCCTTCTGACATCATCAAATACATGAACTTGGCTTGGAGATTTTCGGATGCGTTGCGGATTGACATAGCCATCTCATAACTGCTCAACCATGTTTCTGGATCCATAGTCGGCTCATAATTTACTACTTTACCCGGTTCTTTGAATTTATCCGGGTAAGGCTCAGCCCTGATGTTATCCGACAGACACTTAGGCCCAGCGAGATTAGTCGGAACTGGCCTTACTCGGGATATGTGTGATCCTGCAGGGGGTGCGGCTGGGCGCGGCGCTGCTGCTGGTCCGTGCACCGCAGACCCGGCCGCGGCTCTCCTGGCTCTGGAACTGTCCACGATAGCTTGCGCGGCTGATGCCGCTGGTACTGTTTGAACACGGGGAGGAGGCGGCATTTGCTGCTGCTCTGCCCTCCGTCGCGCTGAGCTTGTCTGAATATTGCCGGTATTGGCTCGTTGCTGGCTGATATACGGTGTCCCATGCATTCCACTTCTGTTATCCGGGTAATTAACTTGCTGTGCCACCGCAGTGCGTAATAGATCTATCGCCCGCCGGGTCTCCTCTGCGTGGGGTGACTCTCTCACGGGGATTTGATTCAATGCGAGTGTTGCTGCGTACACATTATCCATGGGGTTGTTGTAATGACCTGCTGGCGTGCGAAACCATGATGGTGGTGGTGGTAATGTATTGCCGGTAGTAACTCCAGTCTGTAATATGGGTAACCCGGCCTGCGTGTTTACCGGTTGTGCTCCTCCAGTTGCGGGTTGATGTACAGTTCCTTGGTTCGCCGCTGGAATCGGCTGATCCTGAGGTGTGATGAATAGTGTGGCCGGGTTTATGACTCCACCTGTTGCCGGTAATCTGGTCTGGTGCCTTTGACGCACCCTGGTTGTCTCTTCTCGGAGCCGGTTCTCCAATGCATCTAGATCGCGCTGGCGCGCAGCTACCCCTTGTTTTTCTGCTTCCACTTGCCTTCTCTGTTGTTCCAATGCACGACGGGCTACATCCAGATCCCTAACACGTTCCACCGCGTTTTCCGGGGTTATGACTGTGGCTAGAACGGTGGGATTCAGGATCAGGTTGTTGCTGAACAGGGCCGGGTGTTGCGGATTTGAAGGACCCGCCCCTGGCGTTCGGTTTGCCAGATATCCGAACGTGTTTGCCTGCAACTCGCTATCCGCTGCATGGCTGGTAACTGATGCCGATTCTCCGTCAACCCGGGTTAAAACCGGGTTTCCGTCGACCGGATTTTGCTGCTGGGCCAATGCTTGTGTTGTTCCGACAGCGGTCGCGGTCACGTTCCCTTGATTAAGATTGGTTGCGGGGGCCGTGTAGACCGCGACCTGGCGCACAATGCTTGGCGCATATTCGTATTCTTCTTCATCATCACTATCTTCCTCGTACCGGTCCTCCAGCAGGTGCAGGATAGACTCGGTATCATCCTCCCTTATGACTCGGCCACGCGAGGTCCATGCCGGCTCCTCCGGCTGTTCCCTCTTCGTGGTGGGCTCCTCTGTCGGATCCACCGTCCCGACCGATTCTTCTCCGTCCGACTGAACGTGGGTGGCCTTTCCTGACACATAATCAAATCCTAAATCGTCAGGGATTGAACCGAACGCACGTACCATACCGACGAAGACGTTGACCCGGCCGATCGTGATGACGGATCCGGATTCGAGCAGATCCGACTCTGGCCCCCAGCCAAAATCGTCCACCATCTTCTCTCCTTCGGGGTTGGTGTAGATCTCACCGACGAAGAGGTTCTTCATGTTCTCCCGAGCTTCTCCCGTGATGTAAACACCCTTGGACGTAGGCCCCACGGTGGGCGCCAACTGTCGTGGGATAATCACGGCAGACGTTATCGGGGGTAACTTGTCTTGGGGCAAATCGACTCTGGTGTTTGGGAGAGGGTTTAGCTCAAAGGAAACCATGGTGATATGCGATCTGGTAGCCGGCAATCAAGTCGCCGAGTCTCCGATCTGAATATATTATCTCGATACTTGTGTTACAATAGATACTCGATACCTCGCAATTCGGCGATTGTGTCTTACTCACGATACAACTTACTTAACCCTAACCTAGGGACCGGCTTATATAACATCCGGACCCCCTGGCTTACTCCCCAAGGCGTACTCTGAATCCTACCCGGACACTTCTTACAAACCCTAAACTTCCTTACCGGAACCCACAATCCGGGTTACGAGGTCTATGTTCCTGGGCCTTCTAGAAGCTCCTTTATCCTAAGCCGGGTCTTGCGCAGCGTCCTTTGGGCCGAGTTACTCCTTGGCGTTAGCCTACCGGGTTATCATCCCTCCATCAATGCCCTCCTCCGAAGTGATGCGTGAGTAGTTCATCCCTGGATTACGGGTCCATAGCAGTGCCTACATGGTTGTTCTCTCCACTTTGTACCTCATGTTTAGATCTCGTGAGCTGCCTCACATGATCGAGATCATCTTTATGTAACGCTACATGCTGTGTTTGCTGGGATCTGATGAATGTTGAATGCTATGTCTTCTAATTATCAATTTATCATGTTATCTTCATGCTTATGTTATTTATGATCTTGCTAAAGGGAATATGCCCGAGGGGAAATAATAAAGTAGTTATTATCTTATTCCTTTTTTTATGATAAATGTTTATTTATCATGCTAGAATTGTATTAACCGTAAACGTTGATACATGTGTGTCTAATAAACAAACAAGAGTTCCTAGTAACGCCTCTCGTTTGATTAGCTCGTTGATTAACTGATGATCAAGGTTTCCTGATCATAAACATTGGGTGTTGTTAATAACTGGGTCATATCGTTGGTACAATGATGTGATGAACATAGAACCAAAGTGAATATAGCAATGCGATCAAGTCATTAAGTTTACATTGTTATATCAAACATGCGAAGTAACTCTAATCCTTAGACCATGAGATCATGTCAATCACTAAAACCAGAAGAGTGCTTTGATGTCATCAAATGTCACACCGTAACAGGGTGACTATAAAGGTGTCGTTGGGTATTTGGAAAGTATTAGTGGAGGCTCATGGATCAAGAGTGGGATTTGTCCATCCAAATGACGAAGAGATATACTCTAGGCCCTCTCGGTGATATCACATCAACACTGCTTGCAAGCACGTGACTAGGTTACAAGGATGTTATATCACGGAACGAGTAAAAGAGTACTTGTCGGTAACGAGATTGAACTAGGTATGGTTGATACCAATGATCGGATCTCGGACAAGTAAAATATCGCGAGACAAAGGGAATTGGTTACGACGTTTATGGTTCACACGATCACTAGATTCATCGTTGAATGTGTAGGAGTCATTACGGATCTCCAGGTCCCGCTGTTGACTATTGATCGGAGAGGTGTCTCGATCATGTCTACATTATTCACAAACTGTAGGGTGACAGACTTAAGGTTTGATGACGCGATTGAGTGGATACGGAATATCAGAGAAAAGTTTGGACAACACTGAAATTGTTTTGGGGAATATTGAAATAGTCAAGGGTGGTATATGTTAATTTTTTATTAACAAATAGTTCAAGGGGGTAAGTGTTAATGTTTGTTAATAGGATTAAAAAATATTAAAATAAAGAAATGAAATTGTTTTATTTATTTATTAAAGAAAACCCTTGGAATTTTGAGTGGGAATTGATGAGGGAATGAGTGGGTTGAGTGGAGACTCCACCCACATGATGAGGGGAAAGGTGGACGCACCAAAATTTCGTGGCTGCCTCCCCCTCCTATATAAAGAGGGGTTGGACCTCCCTCTCTCTAGACACTTGGTGTCATCTTTACCTCCCTCCTCCCGCTGATCCACCTCATGTTCATGCGCTTGGCGAAGCCCTGAACGAAGGTTTCTTCACCACCACCATGCCGTCGTGCGGCTGGAGTTCTGAGGGATCCTCTACTTCCGCTTCCCCGCTAGATTGAGGGAACGGAGGTCGTCATCAAGCCGTACGTGTGACCGATCATGGAGGCACCGCCAGATTGCGGTGCACATCTTATCGCTCTCGGGATCGGCGTGAGTACGACTACGCCAACAACGAGATTCGATCTCGTAACGCTTATAGTCTTCGAGGGTATGTTTTCCTAAGACTCTATATGCCCGTTGCTTTCATCTCCTAGATTAGATCTTGTCCTTTCGGGTGTCTCTCGCGTAGGATTTTTTTTCTATGCAACGTACCTTTCAGTGGTATCAGAGCCGGATCTATGCGTAGATGATTTGTACGGTTAGAACACATAGGTGTATGTGGGCGTTGATGATCATGTGATTGCCTTCTTGAGTATTTTATGATCTTAGTGGCATAGTAGGATGAAGCTGCCCTAGACAAACTTTACGTGTACTTCGTACACGAGACCTGTCTCACTTGTGGCTGAGGGGGTGTCCGTTTCCCCTACTATAGTTAAGATCTAATCTACGAAGGGTTGTTAAAAATATGTTTATCATCTTTGTGGTTCATGTTCGTAGGTATGAACGGTTCTATCCTCAAAAGCCCAAGCCACGTAAAATATGCAAAAATAAATTAGAGACGTCTAACTTATTTTTGTAGGGCATGTGATGTGATATGGTCAATGTTACAAATTTGATGTATGGGATGATATCTTTTGTAAATTATTGACATACTGGCAGGAGCCATATGGTTGTATTATTATTTATGTCCTGCGTGTTGTATATCATATCCATGTGATTTGTTGTAATTTTGATGGACAATCAATATGGAGGTGACATGGTCCAGATGGACCTTGGTGCCACGCCGGTGGAATGATGGAGACCATACCATGATGCACAAGATGGAGATCAAGTGCAAGAAGGACCATATCATATCACATTATCCATGCATGTGATGTTAATCCTTTTATGCATCTTATTTTGCTTAGATCGCTACGGTAGAATTATAAGATGATCCCTCTCACTTAATGTCAAAATAATAATGTGTTCTTCCTTAGTATGCACCGTTAAGAAAGTTCGTCGTTTCAAGACACCACGTGATGATCGGGTGTGACAGACTCAACGGTCACATACAACGGGTGTTGACAAGCCTAGCATGTACATACATGGCCTAGGAACACACGCAATACTACGGTTCTACTTGGAGAGCCTAGCATGTACAGACATGGCCTCGGAACACGTAACCGAAAGGTAAAGAATGAGTCATATGGACGATATGATGAACATGTCGATGTTCGCCTTTGCAGCTACATCATCTCACCTGATGATCGGTTTTGGTGTAGTGAATTTGGTTTGTGTAATCACTAAAACGACTAGAGGAATGTTGTTTTTGAGTGGGAGTTCACGTATTTTTTTTTGAATTAACTTGAACTTATTTTACCATGAACAACCAATCAATGTGAATTGGCACAAATTGTAGTATTCATTGGCCTCCACAAACTACCTTACACATAGATTGTTAATTGAGATATAATTGTTATGATATGGTAAAACAATTTAAGATTGGTACCATATTAGTGAAATTTAAAATTGATTCCTATTGTAGATTTTTGGTATTTCCTACCTAGCTCCATATGATTAATGATTTATTGATCTAGAGAGCAAATAATTCTTACTTAGAATCCAGTGTCATGCTTGCTTCCATAATACTTTATCTTCAAAAGATTGTTTTGTTGATCAAGGTGATTTAGGAACTGAAAACAATTGTTTTCGAAAACAATCAAGTGAAAGATATATTGATATCTAGAAACTTTTTTGTGGCAACATGACTTAGTATAATTTAGCATGACAATGTGCTTATATTATTTGACTATATGCAATGATTGAAGACGCTAGACGTTTGAATCTTCCAAGAAGTTGGGTGCTAATATTATCCTCTAAATTCCTTCCTTCGAGCTATAGTAGTTTCATCACAAAATTGTTATGATGGGATGGATTAAAAGTATGGGTAAAATCGTCTACCTTGCTTGAGGATTGCTAAGAGTGGAATCCGGAAGAATGCTATTAATATGGTGATATTAGTAGAACAATCAAACTCAAAGTATGACTCAATGGGTGATAGTATATGACTAACACGCCAAGGAAAATGTGCTAGTACGACTAGTGATACGACCATCTACTGGTGAGCATGCTAGGACAATAAACCACGATGTATAATGTCTAAGGCCTACGAGCCGCATGTTGTGGCCGAGCCTTTTAAATGGGTCGGTTTGTATCCAGTTTGAGTCCAATTAGGTTAGGATTCGGTTTGGGTATGTCCAACCGACTAGGGGTTGGCCTCTTATATAAAGAGAGCCGAGGCCTAGGGTTTTAGACAGGTTGAAAATTATGTAGAAGATTGTGTTCAGGTCACCACTGTCCCTAGGGGATCGCATGTAGCCGGTGTCTCGGACGTTCGTCGGTTATCTTTGCAAATAAAGACGTGAGTGTTCTTGGATCTTCCAAGGGGGTTCGTGTGTGGCTAGGGAGGTCTTGGATCTGGCTAGGGTTGTCGAGCTTGGCGTGAGGTGTGGTGTTCATCACCTTGTTGCTCGCCTAAATCTATCCATGTTCTTCAGGTTACGTGTGTGCGCAAGTGATTGGGAGAATAGTTATCTCGGTGGTTCTTGCGGTGAAAGATCGGGGAAACGTCTACATTAACTAGCACTGTTTGATGTTGAATGATTCTTCTATAAAGAAAGGGAATTGAAAATATAATTACAAAAAGGTATATGGCAGAAAAGAAGATAACTGGAAAAGTCCATTGTTGCACCCTGATTTCTAGGGGATACTCACCGTACGAACTGGATAGCAGATGCTTGGATTATGGGGCATAACTGCTCCCACGTCCCAGCTTCCTGGTAGGCCTGCGCTTATGCGCGACAACACAAGCCCTGCTATTCCATCGTCGATGTAAACTATCCACTAGAGATCAAAGGCACTTCCGTCGACGTACTTCAAACCATACACACATGGTACGTCAACGGCGTTTAACAAGTGATATCACAACAGATCTCTACGACACAAAAGATTGAAATAAGTTGCAAATGGCTCTCATTAGAGCAGAGATAGCAAATACAATCATTCAGAGGGCACATGCCCCAACAATACATCATTACAATACAGCGGAAGCATTCAACATGTCTGAGTACAGACAAGAACCAAATAGGCCTAAGAGGCCGGAAACAAACAGACGGAGCCCATCCACGAAGTCTCGGATCCTGCCCGGGTCCGCTATCTACTTGTCAGCAGTCTCGTCGTACTCCACGTAGTAGCCACCATGTAGATCCTCGGAAACGTAGGTCTGCGGAAACCACAGCCCCAACGGGGTCAGTACATAAACGTACTGGCAAGCAAGACTCACAGTTCACCAAAGTGTAACCCGTCAACACCAAGCACAGATGCCTTGGGTTCAACGGAAGAAAAGGGGTATGAAAGAGGCTGCAACTGGCTGCGCTAACCAACTACAGAGGTTCTATCATGTCCAACTATCAGAAAGGGAATAAGATCGAGGGTTGTAACCAACTGGAAGATAACATCAAACAAACCCATCCTGGATCTCGCCCCTTATCCAAAGAAGCAATCCGAGGATAACTCACACAGTTGTATTAAAGGTGAATCAAGTTATTGTGTCATCCACCTATTACTAGTCAAATTATTAATCATTGGGTGTAACATGTTTGATCATTATGTTTAAGTTGTCCTGAGTATTTGTTAGCCAGTACTTTCACCAAGTAATCCATAACCGCGGAAAACACGGCTTCTCGAGAAGATTATCCCTGCAGGGTTGCACCAATTTGGCCGTACACTCATGAATAACCCGCCAGATGGAAAGGCCCTTCCACCAAGCGGGGTACTCAACACAACCAACCATTCCTCGCATCAAGCCCAAAGCACCTTGGGCGCACGGCTAATCGAGCCCAGAAGAAAATGGACCCTCATAGCACTCTAAGAACGTGTCCCCCTATATGCCGACTACGAAAGTTCCACCCTGGCCTGGGCTCGCAAAAACATGATGCGGCAAATGGAAAACACGAACTAAATGAGGCGATTTGGACGAGATGCGAATCAGGTCAAGTTGAGGGGGGCGCCCATACTCGCTTCCCAAATGCGGGTAGTGCGCTCATCATGGATCAGTAGACAAGACCCTTTTCCTATTAGGGTCGACACTAGCAGGCTTCAAAACCTCTCATGGGCCTCCTGCCGGTGCCTTATCATCAGGTTTATTATTAACAGTAACATTAGCATGATTGATTGATTAAACATCGAGCCCCCAGAACATAAATGAGTAGTAACAGAAAGTAACGGGTAACAGACTCGAGCAAAACAACCTAAGCATGCTAGTAAGACACTGGCTCAACCAAAGGGGTGATAGGAGTGGAGGTGAGGCAATATCAGGGTTAAAGGATTCATGTGATAGGTTCGTAACAGAAACAACTACTACTAAGGCTAGCAGAAAAGAACAACGGAAAGTATCGGTAATCAATGTTGAAAGGAACACAGTGGTTCATGTGAGTGATAACTTGCCTGCAAACCCAGTAGCCTGGTACTGAGCTAACTCCTTAGAAGGGTGTCGTAAGTATCGCCGGTCTCAACGTCGTCGTATAACCGGGAAGAAGCAAACAAACATTGCAGAAAGATAAACAATCAATATAATGACATAGGTGCACAAACATGGGATGATGCATGTCATGTTAATAGATGCATCAAAGTAACCTACTTGACAAGATAACACAATTTAATTGGACCCCTATGCAATGTGAATTGCATATGGATGCAAATGGTTAAGGTGGAAGCAATGATCTACATTTGATTAACAAGTGTAAGTGGTTAAACATGATGCATGCATGATGATAACAAGGAGTAAACAAGTTAGATGCAATTGGAAAAGGAGTAAAACAAGTGTGGGATTTTTTAGTTGTCATGTTAGGAATTTTGGTTCCTTATTGATGTCACACAAGTAATTGTTGTTTTCAACAAGTTAAAGTGTTCAAAACAAATAACAAAGTTGATATTTGAAAAGGTTATCAAATTTTAGTTGGTTTACATGTTTCACATTTTGAAATTGGACTTTGGATTAATTAATTATGAATTAAACAATAATAAACAATTTTTAATTGCATTAAACAAGAATTAAATTGTTTAGGCAGTTTTAATTATTCAAAACAGAAAAAAAAAATTATATTTGCAAAGGTGAGATGAAATGGTATGGAAAACATATTTTATTTGCCCTATTTGGAATTGGTATGAATTAGTTATGAATTTTTGCAAATTACATTTGAATTATCCAAATTTGAATTTTAAAAGTATTTTGAAAACTCAAAACAGAATACAAATAGGTTATTTGGAAAGATTAGGAAAATTGGATCAGAATTCATATAAAACTTTTTGTTATTGGCATTATAGAATAAAAGTTATTAAATTTAGAAGTTTTGGTTTAAAATCTGTTTATTAAAAGGATTGTTTTGGTGACAGAATTGCAGAAAACATTTGCTACCGCGCACCACCCTACCCACGGCCACTGCCCGTGGACCAGGGGGCCAGCGTGGCCACTGCGCGGTGAGGTGGCACCCTGGGCCACCGACTGGTGGGCCGCTGCCCCTGCGCGCGGAAGAAAAATGAAACAAAAGGGGGTGGTGCGCGCCTGGGGTTCGAACCCAGGACGCGACGCGGCGCGCACGGACTCGCTACCGTTTGCGCTGTGGCCGTTCGGTTGTCGAATACAGGGTACGGTCTGAAGAAAAGGCGTACCCTGGAGGTGTAACTGAATTTCACGTCAGCTACGCTGAACCTGACGGAAAATAGCAGTGCTCGCCGGCGAGGCCTTCTGCGGCCACGGCGGGTCTCCGGCGGCTCGCGGGGCATGTGTGTGATCCAGGTTGCGTGCAGGTGCGTGCAGAGGCGGGCAACGGGAAGGGGAAGGGAGGAAAAGCGAGGGCTCACTGTGGTTGGCCGCCATGGAAGCAGTAGCAGGCGGTGGTGCTCGAGGACGCCGTCGACGACGCGGGAGAGGGGTTCCGAGGCCTCTCCGGCCCGGTGGAGGCGACGAGGAGGGAGGCCGGGCCGCGGCAGTTCCATTCCCCATTGAAGCTCGGCGATCGACGGCCCCGGGAGGCGACTGCGGAGAGGTTTCTGTCGCCGGAATTGGAGGTGCAGGTTCAGGAAGGTAGGGTTTTTCAGAGAGGGAGAGACAGGGAGGACGGCGGCGAGAGGAAGGAGGAAGGGTGGGAAGCTAGGGCTAGCAGGCTCGGGGTAGGGTTTAGGTTTTTATGGGGGATCGGTGCCTGGTACGGCAAACATCCAGGCGGGGAGGAAGAAGATCGGATGGTGCAGAGACATGTCGTACAGAAAATGACCTCAGGATGAGGAAGACGACAAGAGGGAGGAGAGGGGTACTGGGCCAAGAATAGGGTAGTTGGGCTGGGCTGGTGCCTTAGATAGGTTAGGTGCTGCTCTCCTCTCCTCTCCTTTTTATTTTTATTTTTATTTTACTGTTTTTTTTGTAGCATATGCTTTAGGAAGAAAACCTTAGGGTTTAGATTAGAGAAAAATTTGATAAATTTAGGATAAGCTCCTTAGGCCAAATGCAACCACTTGGCAATTTTCATTTTTCAAAATTTTAACATTTGGTTGCTTTTTGAAATTAGAACCAAATTTGAGTGAAATGGTTAATTTTAATAAACATTAATAAAACCATTAATAAAATAGGGTAACCCCTATTGTAAATAGGCAATTTTGAACTAGTTTCATTTGGTAGCAACCTAAATTCAAAATGGTTCTGTTTGGGTGCTTGCATTTGAATTTTAAAGTGTGTTTGAGAATGAATAAATGATTTAAAACCATTATTTTCCCAAATGATCACTATGGAAAACATGGAACCAAAAGATTGTTATTGTTGGTGATTTTTATTCAAAAAGTTGTAACAGAACAAGTATGAAAACAACCATTTGAATTTGTTTGAGTTTGAATTATGAAAACAAGATAAAACAGATGCAAAACAAATATTAACAATGCAAACAATAATAAATCAATGCAATGAAATGATGACATGATGCATTGCTTGAAATAAAACAAGGAATCAAACATTCTAGGGGTATTTTTCATACTTGGGATGTTACAAAACGCCCCCCCTTGAAGGAATCGCGCCCCGAGATTCCTACTGAGAAAAAAAAGGTCCGGAAACTTCTTGGGAAGATCCTCTTGAGCTGTGGCACGTGAAACACATCGTGCCCATTGGATAGACGTCAGGGAATTTGCAAACCACCGGAACAATATTAGTAGAGGTATAGGTTTGTATGAAGGGTGTATAGCTGGATAGAATTTGATTCATTTGGAGAATAGACTATCTGTAATAAGGTTGGAACAGAGTTATTGACATCAATGGAACACTAAGAATAATCATCAATGTCAGAATCATCAACATGAGAGTAACGAGGAAAATGTGGCCTCCCATTAGAATTGGATTGTTCTTACTTATCTTGGAAGTCAACATTTGAGATCCCGGGGAGTGAACAGAGTTTTGATTGTTTAGTGGAACCAGAATTAGGTAGTTTGTTGTGGCAAAGATTTTTGATAGAAAGGAATGTGATGCTCCGGTATGAAACAACACTTTAGCTGGAATAGAGTTTAGTAGATGAACGAGGAAACTTGATTAGACAGAACTTGAGCCATATGGAGAATAGACTATTTGGAATGTGGTGCTTGAGGAATGAAAACAACAACAACAAGAACCTCTCTGGACAGATGGATTTGATATTTGGGAAGTTGATTTGACGCCGGTAGAGGAATTGAAGTAGAAAACAACAACAAGATTTCAACGGACGAAAAGGAAATGTTTAGAAGAACATGATATTGAAGCAACACCGGGAAAAACGAGACCAAAACTCCTGAGGTACTACGGAAAAACCCATCCGGGCTTCTAAAGGATCAATATCTACTTCTTAAGGAATAGAGGATCTGCTTCCGGGGCCTATTTGCCACCGTTCTCAATCGTGAGTAGGCAACATGATAAATCATGTCACAACCACCTCCATTCCTATGATCTAGTAGATATAACCATCCTAGAGAAACCAGAATACGTGAAATCCTAACTTGAAAGTTTAGATGAGAAGGGAGAAAATCAACGTTGCACTTCCTTACCAGAAAAGGGAGGGAGGGTGGGGAAAAGAAGAAAAAGAACAGAATTCCTACTCTCACGTTTCATTTTTCCTATATAGCTACAAAATAGTTTCTAGACTCAACTGCGACCAGTAAAACGGGATCCTACAGGCAGACAGGCTCTGATACCATTTGTCGCACCCTGATTTCTAGGGGATACTCACCGTACGAACTGGATAGCAGATGCTTGGATTATGGGGCATAACTGCTCCCACGTCCCAGCTTCCTGGTAGGCCTGCGCTTATGCGCGACAACACAAGCCCTGCTATTCCATCGTCGATGTAAACTATCCACTAGAGATCAAAGGCACTTCCGTCGACGTACTTCAAACCATACACACATGGTACGTCAACGGCGTTTAACAAGTGATATCACAACAGATCTCTACGACACAAAAGATTGAAATAAGTTGCAAATGGCTCTCATTAGAGCAGAGATAGCAAATACAATCATTCAGAGGGCACATGCCCCAACAATACATCATTACAATACAGCGGAAGCATTCAACATGTCTGAGTACAGACAAGAACCAAATAGGCCTAAGAGGCCGGAAACAAACAGACGGAGCCCATCCACGAAGTCTCGGATCCTGCCCGGGTCCGCTATCTACTCGTCAGCAGTCTCGTCGTACTCCACGTAGTAGCCACCATGTAGATCCTCGGAAACGTAGGTCTGCGGAAACCACAGCCCCAACGGGGTCAGTACATAAACGTACTGGCAAGCAAGACTCACAGTTCACCAAAGTGTAACCCGTCAACACCAAGCACAGATGCCTTGGGTTCAACGGAAGAAAAGGGGTATGAAAGAGGCTGCAACTGGCTGCGCTAACCAACTACAGAGGTTCTATCATGTCCAACTATCAGAAAGGGGATAAGATCGAGGGTTGTAACCAACTGGAAGATAACATCAAACAAACCCATCCTGGATCTCGCCCCTTATCCAAAGAAGCAATCCGAGGATAACTCACACAGTTGTATTAAAGGTGAATCAAGTTATTGTGTCATCCACCTATTACTAGTCAAATTATTAATCATTGGGTGTAACATGTTTGATCATTATGTTTAAGTTGTCCTGAGTACTTGTTAGCCAGTACTTTCACCAAGTAATCCATAACCGCGGAAAACACGGCTTCTCGAGAAGATTATCCCTGCAGGGTTGCACCAATTTGGCCGTACACTCATGAATAACCCGCCAGATGGAAAGGCCCTTCCACCAAGCGGGGTACTCAACACAACCAACCATTCCTCGCATCAAGCCCAAAGCACCTTGGGCGCACGGCTAATCGAGCCCAGAAGAAAATGGACCCTCATAGCACTCTAAGAACGTGTCCCCCTATATGCCGACTACGAAAGTTCCACCCTGGCCTGGGCTCGCAAAAACATGATGCGGCAAATGGAAAACACGAACTAAATGAGGCGATTTGGACGAGATGCGAATCAGGTCAAGTTGAGGGGGGCGCCCATACTCGCTTCCCAAATGCGGGTAGTGCGCTCATCATGGATCAGTAGACAAGACCCTTTTCCTATTAGGGTCGACACTAGCAGGCTTCAAAACCTCTCATGGGCCTCCTGCCGGTGCCTTATCATCAGGTTTATTATTAACAGTAACATTAGCATGATTGATTGATTAAACATCGAGCCCCCAGAACATAAATGAGTAGTAACAGAAAGTAACGGGTAACAGACTCGAGCAAAACAACCTAAGCATGCTAGTAAGACACTGGCTCAACCAAAGGGGTGATAGGAGTGGAGGTGAGGCAATATCAGGGTTAAAGGATTCATGTGATAGGTTCGTAACAGAAACAACTACTACTAAGGCTAGCAGAAAAGAACAACGGAAAGTATCGGTAATCAATGTTGAAAGGAACACAGTGGTTCATGTGAGTGATAACTTGCCTGCAAACCCAGTAGCCTGGTACTGAGCTAACTCCTTAGAAGGGTGTCGTAAGTATCGCCGGTCTCAACGTCGTCGTATAACCGGGAAGAAGCAAACAAACATTGCAGAAAGATAAACAATCAATATAATGACATAGGTGCACAAACATGGGATGATGCATGTCATGTTAATAGATGCATCAAAGTAACCTACTTGACAAGATAACACAATTTAATTGGACCCCTATGCAATGTGAATTGCATATGGATGCAAATGGTTAAGGTGGAAGCAATGATCTACATTTGATTAACAAGTGTAAGTGGTTAAACATGATGCATGCATGATGATAACAAGGAGTAAACAAGTTAGATGCAATTGGAAAAGGAGTAAAACAAGTGTGGGATTTTTTAGTTGTCATGTTAGGAATTTTGGTTCCTTATTGATGTCACACAAGTAATTGTTGTTTTCAACAAGTTAAAGTGTTCAAAACAAATAACAAAGTTGATATTTGAAAAGGTTATCAAATTTTAGTTGGTTTACATGTTTCACATTTTGAAATTGGACTTTGGATTAATTAATTATGAATTAAACAATAATAAACAATTTTTAATTGCATTAAACAAGAATTAAATTGTTTAGGCAGTTTTAATTATTCAAAACAGAAAACAAAAATTATATTTGCAAAGGTGAGATGAAATGGTATGGAAAACATATTTTATTTGCCCTATTTGGAATTGGTATGAATTAGTTATGAATTTTTGCAAATTACATTTGAATTATCCAAATTTGAATTTTAAAAGTATTTTGAAAACTCAAAACAGAATACAAATAGGTTATTTGGAAAGATTAGGAAAATTGGATCAGAATTCATATAAAACTTTTTGTTATTGGCATTATAGAATAAAAGTTATTAAATTTAGAAGTTTTGGTTTAAAATCTGTTTATTAAAAGGATTGTTTTGGTGACAGAATTGCAGAAAACATTTGCTACCGCGCACCACCCTACCCACGGCCACTGCCCGTGGACCAGGGGGCCAGCGTGGCCACTGCGCGGTGAGGTGGCACCCTGGGCCACCGACTGGTGGGCCGCTGCCCCTGCGCGCGGAAGAAAAATGAAACAAAAGGGGGTGGTGCGCGCCTGGGGTTCGAACCCAGGACGCGACGCGGCGCGCACGGACTCGCTACCGTTTGCGCTGTGGCCGTTCGGTTGTCGAATACAGGGTACGGTCTGAAGAAAAGGCGTACCCTGGAGGTGTAACTGAATTTCACGTCAGCTACGCTGAACCTGACGGAAAATAGCAGTGCTCGCCGGCGAGGCCTTCTGCGGCCACGGCGGGTCTCCGGCGGCTCGCGGGGCATGTGTGTGATCCAGGTTGCGTGCAGGTGCGTGCAGAGGCGGGCAACGGGAAGGGGAAGGGAGGAAAAGCGAGGGCTCACTGTGGTTGGCCGCCATGGAAGCAGTAGCAGGCGGTGGTGCTCGAGGACGCCGTCGACGACGCGGGAGAGGGGTTCCGAGGCCTCTCCGGCCCGGTGGAGGCGACGAGGAGGGAGGCCGGGCCGCGGCAGTTCCATTCCCCATTGAAGCTCGGCGATCGACGGCCCCGGGAGGCGACTGCGGAGAGGTTTCTGTCGCCGGAATTGGAGGTGCAGGTTCAGGAAGGTAGGGTTTTTCAGAGAGGGAGAGACAGGGAGGACGGCGGCGAGAGGAAGGAGGAAGGGTGGGAAGCTAGGGCTAGCAGGCTCGGGGTAGGGTTTAGGTTTTTATGGGGGATCGGTGCCTGGTACGGCAAACATCCAGGCGGGGAGGAAGAAGATCGGATGGTGCAGAGACATGTCGTACAGAAAATGACCTCAGGATGAGGAAGACGACAAGAGGGAGGAGAGGGGTACTGGGCCAAGAATAGGGTAGTTGGGCTGGGCTGGTGCCTTAGATAGGTTAGGTGCTGCTCTCCTCTCCTCTCCTTTTTATTTTTATTTTTATTTTACTGTTTTTTTTTGTAGCATATGCTTTAGGAAGAAAACCTTAGGGTTTAGATTAGAGAAAAATTTGATAAATTTAGGATAAGCTCCTTAGGCCAAATGCAACCACTTGGCAATTTTCATTTTTCAAAATTTTAACATTTGGTTGCTTTTTGAAATTAGAACCAAATTTGAGTGAAATGGTTAATTTTAATAAACATTAATAAAACCATTAATAAAATAGGGTAACCCCTATTGTAAATAGGCAATTTTGAACTAGTTTCATTTGGTAGCAACCTAAATTCAAAATGGTTCTGTTTGGGTGCTTGCATTTGAATTTTAAAGTGTGTTTGAGAATGAATAAATGATTTAAAACCATTATTTTCCCAAATGATCACTATGGAAAACATGGAACCAAAAGATTGTTATTGTTGGTGATTTTTATTCAAAAAGTTGTAACAGAACAAGTATGAAAACAACCATTTGAATTTGTTTGAGTTTGAATTATGAAAACAAGATAAAACAGATGCAAAACAAATATTAACAATGCAAACAATAATAAAGCAATGCAATGAAATGATGACATGATGCATTGCTTGAAATAAAACAAGGAATCAAACATTCTAGGGGTATTTTTCATACTTGGGATGTTACATCCATCTCAGGTGTATATGCTTGATATACAAGTTATAGATGTATTACTAGTTAACAAAGTATTTTTTGGGTATTTTGATACCAGATTGGTTGGTATGAGTTTTCATACAAAGCAACACAATGCAAGAAATACAAGATCCTAAAAGGAACTAGTAGTAGATGTGGGATCGGTCATGACAAGAACATAAATAAAGTGTTATTGTGTTCACTGTCGTATCGAACCAAACATTCAAGATTTATTTTAAGAACTTAATAAGTTGTTATTTTGTTCCGGTCTTTTGTAAGAACAAATGAGATTTTTCAAACTATGACCATATTCCATAATTAATGGATGAGTTAATATAAATCGTGTTGGTAAAGTAAACATCTATAAGACTAAATGCTAAACGTTGCAAGACGTAAAAGAATTTTGCTTATATTGTGACACCACATTTTTAGTTCATATCGAAAAGGAAAACATGAAAGGAACTCCATGTTAATGGGCTTCCGGAGTCGTTTTATTTTTGAATAAATTGACGCTTGTGAGACCTCTTCCAAAAGATGGCTAGAATTCCGTTCATAGGCTAAAGTAGAATGGACGACTAATTTAATGGAGATTGTACATATTGAAGTATATAGTCCATTATGTATAGTCATGTGTGGTGGATTAATTTTTCCTCATAAAATTTCGTTGACGATTTGAGTAGTTATATGAGTATATCTATTTAAAGAGAACGGAGTTTGACATTTTTGAATTGGTTCAAATTATTGTTAGTATGAAGTAAAAAATCACTGTAACAAGATAATCAAGTATTTATGATTGGATCATAAAGGATAAAGTTTGAGTTACAAGTTTAGCAAAACATCTAACGAGTTGCAGAATTGTTCTACAACTTATATTTCTGGAATACCTAACATTAGTTTGGAGTATTCGAGAGACAAAATCAAACCTTGTTGGACATGGTAAGATTAATAAAATTGCCATTATAATTTTGTAGTTTATACATTAGATACAACCGCTTTTACACTTAAAAGAGCGCCATCATGATCCGTTGAAATTGACACCATATAAGTTATGGCTTGGGTAGTGACCCGAATTGTCTTTTTCTTAAGTTTTGGTATGCATAGCATGTGTAAAATGTTTACAACCAAAAATAGGATAAATATATGTTTATAAGGTTATCCCAAAGAAAACATAGGGTATTTCTCCTATCACCAAACCAAAGAAAAATGTTGTTTGTCAGAAAGGGTTGATTTCTCGAGAAAGTAGTTCTTGCGAAACAAGTGAGTGGGAGGACAGTACAAAATCAACAAGATTAGAGAATCTTCGTTACCATGTCAAGAGTAGCGCAGCACTGGAAGTTGTTCTAGGGTTTCCCATTTTGATAAACTAGAAGACACTACATGTGTTGTAGATACTTCGAATGAGTTTGCGAACTGAACCACAAAAGTCCTAAAACTTTGTATTTAGACCAACTTGTGGTTTAAGAGTAAAGTGTTGTTTTGACAACAAAGGACCTGGAACTTATAACGGAAGAAAATGATGGGCCCTCACTTCGTAAAATTGGCTATGAGTCATTATATCCGCGATAGAATTCCTGTATGAATATCAAGTATGTGACTTGGTAGTCTTTTCGAAAGGCATGATGCCTAACGATAGCAAACGGGTCTATATAGCAACAAAGACATGGATTTTTACATCCTTTGAAAGTAGTTCTTGTCGAAAAGATGTTTTCGACGAAGTTCAAAGACTTGACTACTACAAGATTTTGATCTTCCGTAGTGATGCTTTAGTCTTTGCGGATGGTTCTAGCAAAAGTTACATATTATGATATGGCAGTTGAATAACAAAACCAACTTTTCTCTCAAGGAAGTTTGATCAAGGATGTGTACTTGACATAGTCTGAGAGTTTTGTAAAATTCAAAAGGTTGCTGGAAAGGTATGCACACTTCAATGGTTGAAGTGAGCATAACGAATTTGGAATCTATACTTTAATGAAGTTATCAAAGAGTTTGATTCCATCATGAACGGTAAAGATGCTTGTAGAGTTACAAGAAATTAAGTCGGAGCGCTAAGACATATTTCCAATGCTTTATGTAGATGATATATGGTTGATTGGAAAATATGTATTTTAAATTAACACAGTTAAGATTTTCATATTGATGAAAGGCTTAGGAGATATTGGGCATCGATATCTATAAGAGATTGATTGAAGCGCCTGATATGGTTGAGCCAAATTACATAGATGAAATATTGAAGTAAGTCAATATCGAAATGAAAAGAAGGAGTTCTTGCCACATGGAAAAGAATTGAGCAATATTCAAGTGTTTTGAGACATGATGAGCATAATTGAGATTGAGATTTCTGAGTCATGTGTTCCATGCTATGTACACAACCAGATGAGTCTTGTGCTATACAATGTTATAGTAGGATAATTCATATGATGATTAGACAACAGTGGGAGAGATCCTTATGCAATTTTCTAGAAATGCTAAGGATATGTTTTCCTATATAGTAATGACAAAATATTCGTTGTAATATGTTACACTAATAGTCTTGTCATATATTCAAATAATTTTATCTCAATTAAAATATGTGATGAAGGGTAGCACAATAGGCTGGAAGAAACTTTCATGCTGGATTTGAATGAGTTTCAAAATTAAAGTATTGTGATGGATACTAGAACAAAGGCTAAGTATATCATTGTGTTGATAACAAATAAATAGAAGTATTTTGTTTCAAGGAGTTCTTTATTGAACTTGGTGAATTTCCAAGAATGCTGACACTATGAAGCTACATTTTCACAATGTTAGTAACATTGGTTTAAGGTGAGGAATTAAGGTCTCACCGGTTGACCAAATAAATACAAAGCCATCTCATTAGAGAATGAGTGATGCGTATAGACGCAAAGACATGCAAATACGATAGGATCTGAAAAGTTCAGATCTTTTTGATGAAGTTTACCACATGCGAAGCATGGTAATAACACTGGAACGCCGGATGTGTTAAGTGCTTACAACCTAGATTATTGACTCTAGTGCAAGTGGGAGACGTAAGGGAATATGCCCGAGAGGCAATAATAAAGTAGTTATTATCTTATTCCTTATTTATGATAAATGTTTATTTCCCATGCTAGAATTGTATTAACCAGAAACGTTGATACATGTGTCTCTAATTAACAAACAAGAGTTCCTAGTAACGCCTCTCGTTTGACTAGCTCATTGATTAACTGATGATCAAGGTTTCCTGATCATAAACATTGGATGTTGTTAATAACGGGGTCATATCATTGGTAGAATGATGTGATGAACATATGCCCAAAGTGAATATAGCAATGCGATCAAGTCATTAAGTTTACATTGTTATATCAAGCATACGAAGTAACTCTAATCCTTAGACCACGAGATCATGTCAATCACTAACACCGGAAGAGCGCTTTGATGTCATCAAACGTCACACCGTAACAGGGTGACTACAAAGGTGTCGTTGGGTATTTGGAAAGTATTAGTTGAGGCTCATGGATTAAGAGTGGGATTTGTCCATCCAAATGACGGAGAGATATACCCTGGGCCCTCTCGATGATATCACATCAACACTGCTTGCAAGCACGTGACTAGGTCACAAGGATGTCATATCAGGGAACGAGTAAAAGAGTACTTGTCGGTAACAAGATTGAACTAGGCATGGTTGATACAAATGATCGGATCTCTTACAAATAAAATATCGCCAGACAAAGGGAATTGGTTATGACGTTTATGGTTCACACGATCACTAGATTCTTCTTTTAATGTGTAGGAGTCATTACGAATCTCTAGGTCCCGCTGTTGACTATTGATCAGAGATGTGTCTCGACCATGTCTACATTATTCACGAACCGTAGGGTGACACACTTAAGGTTTGATGACGCGATTGAGTGGATACGGAATATCAGAGAAAAGTTTTGACAACACCGAAATTGTTTCGGGGAATATTGAAATAGTCACCGGAATTGTTTCGGGGAATATTGAAATAGTTCAAGGTCGTATACGTTAATGTTTGATTAACAAATAGTTCAAGGGGGTAAGTGTTAACGTTTGTTAATAGGATTAACAAATATTAAAATAAAGAAATGAAATTGTTTTATTTATTTCTTAAAGAGAACCCATGAAATTTTGAGTGGAAATTGATGAGAGAATGAGTGGGTTGAGTGGAGACTCCACCCACATGATGAGGGGTGAGGTGGACGCACAAAAATTTCGTGGCTGCCTCCCCCTCCTATATAAAGAGGGGTTGGACCTCCCTCTCCCCACACACTTGGTGTCATCTTCACCTCCCTCCTCCCGCTGATCCACCTCATGTTCATGCGCTTGGCGAAGCCCTGAACGAAGTTTTATTCACCACCACCACGCAATCGTGCTGCTGGAGTTCCGAGGGGTCTTCTACTTCCGCTGCCCCACTGGATCGAGGGAACGGAGGTCGTCATCAAGCCGTACGTGTGACCGATCACGGAGGCACCACCGGATTGCAGCGCACATATTCTCGCTCTCAGGATCGGCGTGAGTACAACTATGACAACAATGAGATTCGATCTCGTAACGCTTAGAGTCTTCGAGGGTATGTTTTCCTAAGACTCTCTATGCCCGTTTCTTTAATCTCCTAGATTAGATCTTGGCCTTTCGGGTTCTCTCGCGTAGGAAAATTTTTGTTTTCTGTGCAACGTACATTTCACTTGCATGTTCTCCGTTATTAGTAGATGCTCTGGCCAAGTAGATGCTAGTGACTCCAAGAGGGAGTATTTATGCTCGATAGTGGGTTCATGCCTCCTTTGCATCTGTGCTCGAGTGACAAAAACATGACGGATGGATGATCTTCTGTTGCCATTGGGGAGAAAACAACGGTGTTTACCTAGTTTACATTGTTTACATCACACAGTTTTCTTACTGCGATAATCTGTTGCTTGCAACTTAATACCCAACGTTTGTTCGGATGATATTCGGAGGGTGCATTGTTAGTCATAGATGAAGTTGGATGACGGTCTATGTATTTTGTTGTAACGCCCGCATGAATCACATAGTAATATTTATGTCTTGCATATGCACTACGGAGCAACCTTCATTTCTGTCAATTCCCCAGCTGTAATTTGTTCACCATGCATGTTATTTATCTTTCACGGAGAGACACCACTAGTGAACTATGGACCCCGGTCCATTTTCTCATATTTATAATATACACACTGATTTCACACTGCTTTCATACTGCTGCTACTGCTTTCATACTGTTTTCCACACCATACGTTTAACCTCTTTGTGTTCAGCAAAACCGGTGAGATTGAAAAGCTCATTGCTTCGTTGGGGAAAAATGATTTGATTGTGTTGTGTAGGTTCCATGTTGCTTCTGAAACGGTAGTGCGCCTTGCCATCTCAGCTGCTTCAACCTTCTGAAGGTTCGCCTTGCTCCTACTGGTCGATTAAACCTTGGTTTCTTACTGAGGGAAAACAAATGTTGTGCTCATCATACCTTCCTCTTTGGGTCTCCCAACGAGTGCAAGATCTGCACCGTCTAGCTAATTTCTGGCACTGTTGTTGGGGAGGAAGAGAATTTCTGCAAGGGGAGTCTCTCACTTCCAATCTCTTTACTTTGTTTTTTTTTGCTTAGTTTATTTTATTTTGTCTTGTTTGCTTCTCTTTATCAAAAAAACACAAAAAAACAGTTCTTATTCTAGTTGTAGTTTTATTCTTGTTTTTAGTTTTGGTAAAATGAGTACTCCTGATCCTGTTACCATGTCACGTGAGGAAATGATCTTCACTTTCAAACAGGGAGTGATGAGAGTTTTTAAGGAAGCTTGGTCTAGAGTTTTTGATTCCTATTGCAAAATTGAACCTAAAATGACTCTAACTTGTTTCTTCGTAGATTTTACTTTGGTCTTGTTATTTGCTATAGATATGCTTTGGATACTGTGGTAGGAGGAGATTTCCTTCATTGTGATGGAGAGCGAGATTTTAATGCTATAAAAAAATTAGTTGCAACCTACAGTTTACCCAGTAGTTCTAATAAAGCCTTTGCAAGTATTTATGCTAGATTGAATACTATTGAGTCACATATTTCATATCTAAAAGAAGGTTATGGCCAGATTCGTGAACATCTTGATTATGTCCCAATAAACTCTGAAGCCTCAAATATGATTCCTTTGGTGAAGGTTGCTATAAATGGTGAAACATTTCATGCTCGTTGTGATATTATGTCTGAATTTTGTCTTATGCCTAAGGAGATTTATGAATCTTTGAACCTTTGGGGACTTGCTGAGGGAGGAGAAGAAATTCCTATAATTAATAACACCACTATATATTTCCCATTGGGATAGTTGAGGGAGTGTTAACAAAACTCCTAGGAAAAACGTTCTCCACTGATTATCTTGTTATTCAATGTGTAGGAGGAGGACAAATTACCCTTGGAAGATCTCTGCTGAAGCTCCTAGGAGCAACTATTGATATGGGGAAAGGTACCATGACTTTCACTTCCAAACCATGCTTGGACCATCAGTTCCCTAAAAGTAAAAATAAGGGTAAAAAAGGTAAGCGTAAACCTCGTAATTATTTGGATACTTCTTCACTTGAAAACACTTGATTCCACTTTTCTGGGCCTAGCTAAAAGGTGTTAAAGAAAAGCACTTCTTGGGAGATAAACCATGGTTTTATTTTTTCTTTGTTTTTCTCTATTTTCTTTGAGTCAAGGGGTTGTATACTTCTGTAGAAACTCCCTTGTATTTTTATTTTCATGTTTTAGTTGTGCGAAGTAAAGTTTCTGACGATAGTTGAAGTTGGTTTTTGGATTTCTGCGCAGGAAACAGATTTCTGTTGTCCATCGTAAAAAATCGTATAGTTCATATAAAAATCAGAATGACCTGAGATTTCTTGTGCTTATTCCTAGGCTAATTCCGAATTTTTTTTGTTCTTTAAGTTTTTCGATCTGAGCAACGTAAGTGCCCCGAAAAAATCGTCTTTACAGACTGTTCTGGTTTTGATAGATTCTGCCATTTTTCCTGCATTTGCTCTTTTACGATGTCAAGTGGATTTATTTGATTCACGAAACATCAGTGGTTGTAGTTAATGTTTAAAATTATCAACATCCCTTGTGCCCATGCTTAACCCATGAATTTTTTATTTTTGCACAAACCCTCTAATGCGAATTACTCTTTGAGTGTGGTGTGAAGGAAGTTTTCAAGGGTCAAGAGAAGAGGGTGATATATGTGATCAAGAAGTGTGCAAGGTCAAAGCTTGGGGATGCCCCCATGGTTCATCCAAGAATATTTTAAGAATACTCAAGCATCTAATCTTGGGGATGCCCAAGGCATCCCCTTCTTCATCAACAATCTATCATGTCACTTCTAGTGAAACTATATTTTTGTTCGGTCATATCGTATGAAGTTTACTTGGAGCGTCTGTTTGTTTTTATTTTGTTTTCCTTGCTTCAATAATAAAGTTGGACCCTATCATTCCTTGTTTGGGAGAGATACACGCTCCGCTTTTTCGTTTGAATACTTGTTGTGCTACTATTCTTAGCTTTTCTTCTAGCTGTTGCAAAATTCATGTTTAGCTCTTGTTATCATTGCATCTCTTATTCAGAGCTGTTAGTTTTAGTAGTGTTATGTTAGTACTATCATGTTTTCTTGCTTTAAAATTTAGAGAGTTTTTGTTAAAGCATGTTTTGTATGGTGCTTGTTGGGAAAAGAAACTGTTGCTTGTAGTAGAATTTATAACGGTGCAAGTCGAAACTTGTATATACTGTGGCTAGACTTTTTCATATAATGCTAGATGTTATTTTAATTCTAAATCCTTGTGGTTATTTATTAGCATGATTAGCCTCAAATAGCTGAGAGTTTTAACGTGCCATTGAAAGAATCATGAGTTGTTCTTGTCATATTGAAGCATAAATTTGTGGTGTTCTCCTTTGAATGTTTTATTTGGTTGACTTGGCGCATGCTCACACCATGTTTATGACTATGAACGAGTCACTTATAGCCTCTATGATAATTTAGTTTTTGAACTTGTGGTACCACTTATGCTCTGATAAATGATGTTCATGTCGCTATGCATGATATGGCTCTTATGCTCTCTTGATTTGTCGCTCCCAATCTTTTGCTAGCCTCCACATGTACTGAGTATGAGCTCTACTCGTGCATCCAACTCCCAAAAACCAAAGTTTAACAAATGTGTCCACCATACCTACCTACATGTGGTATTTAACCGCCACCCCAAAGTAAATTGCTCATGTGTTACCTTTAAAACTTTCAAAATCACTCCTGTTTTATGCTCCTGTTTAGCTCATGAGGACGTAATAGAGAATATTTATCTCACTTGTTGATTGGAATTTCACACCCTGGACTAGTGGCTTCATCCTCTTATCCAATGATACAAGAGCTGGCAGCGGGGTGCCCAGCCCCAAATTAATAACAACAAATTCTCTTCACTATTTTTCCCCTTATTTATTAATCAAAACATAATTGTGTAAGCAAAAGAGAAAGAGGGATGACCTTCTACCCAGATGCGTCCTTCTATGGGAGCCGCTCTTGTGAAGTATAGTTGGCTTGTGACATACGGTATTTTTCATTTACCATTCGTTGACATAAGCATACACCTCTCTAAAAAATAGACACTCCACTGTTTGTGATTGTTGGTAGGCACCCGAGGATTCGGTTAGCCATGGTTTGTGTAAGATGGATGGGAGAAGTGTCAAGCTTTTATACGTTTGTTTAATAAAATAAAAAGCTCTAGCACATGAGTTGATCTCTGCTTCCCTCTACGAAGGGCCTTTCTTTTACTTTTATGTTGAGTCTCCATCTTCTAACTTTATGCACAGTTGAGAGAGCATAGTTGTCATTCTGAGTTTTATGTGCATTTGTCCCAGAAACTTTATTAATTGATTCATGATGTGTTATTGATTGTTCTCTAATTATTTGTTCTAGTCTTCCTCATGAACTTTGATGGTGTCCTGGCATTTATGTTTTTCCCCTCTCTTAAGGACTAGAGAAATATCACTTTGTCATGTTATCTCTATGCTTGAAACAAACGTATATCTTTTGTTGCATTGTTATTCATGATATTTTATTTGTGTTACTTCTCATGATGCAAGGTGATTGTTGTGCTTTATTGTTAAAATTCTATCTATCATGCTTGTGTTGAAGTTCTATCATCTCAGCTTACTTATGTTTTTACATTATTGATGGTCAAGTTTATGTTGGTAGCATGTCACCTCAGAAATTATGTGTTTTTATTGTTTACCTACTCGAGGACGAGTAGGAACTAAGCTGAGGATGTTGATACGTCATAAACGCATCCTTAAATTCTGATGTTCCATGTTGTTTCCTACATGTTTGCTATACACTTTATGTCATTTTTATCGATTTTCCGGACTAACCTATTGACAAGATGCCACAGAGCCCGTTTCCTGTTTTCTGGTGTTTTTAGTTTCAGAAAAGTTGTTCTGGAAATATTCTCGGAATTGGAAAATTCGAAGTCCGGAGGTCCTAGAATTCCCGAAGGTTCCATGGTGTCCCGAAGAGGCCAGGAGGGGGGCCACACCATAGAGCGGCTCGCCCCCTGGCCGCGCCATGGGGTGGTGTGGGCCCCCGGGCCTCCATTGCCTTTGCCCTTTCGCCTATTTATACCCCCCGACATATCAACCCTAAAAATATACCACTTCGTCCCGAGAAACACCCGAGGCCATCGTCATTGTCATCCCGAGATCGGGAGGGTTCTGGAGCTCTCCCCGGCACACTGCCGGGAGGGGAATTCATCATCGGAGGGGTCTACACCACCATTCCCTCCTCCGAAGTGATGCGTGAGTAGTTCATCCCTGGACTACTGGTCCATAGTAGTAGCTAGGTGGTTGTTCTCTCCACTTTGTACCTCATGTTTAGATCTCGTTAGCTGCCTCACATGATCGAGATCATCTTTATGTAATGCTACATGTTGTGTTTGCTGGGATCTGATGAATGTTGCATGCTATGTCTTCTGATTATCAATCTATCATGTTATCTTCATGCTTACGTTATTTATGATCTTGCATGCACTCTGTTATTAGTAGATGCTCTAGCCAAGTAGATGCTAGTAACTCCAAGAGGGAGTATTTCTGCTCGATAGTGGGTTCATGCCTCCTTTGCATCTGTGCTCGAGTAACAAAAAAACGTGACGGATGGAGGATGTGATGTTGCCATTAGGGAGAAAACAATAGTGTTTACCTAGTTTACATTGTTTACATTACACACCTTGCTTATTGCGATAATCTGTTGCTTGCAACTTAATACCCAACAATTGTTCGGATGATATTCGTAGGTTGGATTATTAGTCATAGATCCAGTTGGATGACGGTCTATGTATTTTGTTGTAATGCCTGCATGAATCACATAGTAATCTTTATGTCTTGCATATGCACAATGGTGCAGCCTTCATTTCTGTCAATTGCCCAGCTGTAATTTGTTCACCATGCATGTTATTTTTCTTTCACAGAGAGACACCACTAGTGAACTGTGGACCCTGGTCCATTTTCTCATACTGATAACATACACACTGCTTTCATACTGTTTTCCTACTGTTGTCCACACCATACGTTTAACCTTTTTGTGTTCAGCAAAACCGGTGAGATTGATAACCTCACTGCTTCGTTGGGGCAAAGTGATTTGATTGTGTTGTGTAGGTTCCATGTTGCTTCTGAACCGGTAGTGCGCCCTGCCATCTCAGCTGCTTCAACCTTCTGAAGTTATTCCTTCCTCCTACTGGTCGATTAAACCTTGGTTTCTTACTAAGGGAAAACTGTTGTTGTGCTCATCATACCTTCCTCTTGGGGTCTCCCAACGAGTCAAGATATGCACCATCAGGGCCTAGGAGGATGCATTGTGTATTTGGCTACTAATTATGGGGTTACCAGAGTGACAGAAACCAAAAGCCCCATTCGAAAACCAATGAATGAGGGAGCGTAGAATTCCGGAGTTTTAAGGCTGTGGTTAGATTTATCTTAATTACTTTCTTGTATTTGCGGATGCTTACGAGGGGTATAATTACATGTATGTATTAGTCCTAGTTGGTACGTGCATTAGCATAGGTTCACCCACACGACACTTCACGAACCAATTGATATTAATCAACCGTAATGAAACGAAATCACTTGACAAAATTCCCATGTGTCCCCGAGAACGTTTGGTAATCATAAGTAGAACAACCGGCTTTTCCTTTGCTCTCAAAAGGATTGGGCCACTTGCTGCATGTTGCTGGCAGAGTTAAATCCTTTCCCTGCGTTGTTGGGAACCCCAAGAGGAAGGTGTGATGAGCACAGCGGTAGGATTTTTCCCCTTAGTTAAGAACCAGGGTTATCAATCCGGTAGGATAAAGAGAATCTTCGGAAGGTTGATGCCACATACGGTGGTGCTGGCGCTTCACCGGTGTCAGCAACAACGTGGAACCTGCACACAACACAACCAAAATACTTTGCCTCAACGGTACAGTGAGGTTGTCAATCTCACCGGTCTTGATGAAAACAAAGATTATATGTATAGTGTGGAAAAACAGTGTATGCTTGCAGAAAGTAGAGAGAGCAGGAAAATGTTGTGGTTTGTTTAACAGTGTGGAAAATGGACCGGGGTTTGTAGTTTCACTAGTGGTGTCTCTCCATAAAAGATAGCATGCTGGGTGAGAAAATTACAGCTGGGCAATTGACAAATAAAGGTTGCACCGTAGTGAACAATATGACATGAAGATTACTATGCTATTTAGTGCGGGCATTACAACAAGATACATAGACCGACATCCATCTACATCTATTACTAATAATCCACCCTCAGGTTATCATCCGAACCCCCTCAAGTATTAAGTTGCAAGCAATAGATAATTGCATTAAACAAAGTGTGTAATGTAAGGAATGATTATGCACGCGGGCACTCTCACCGTTGTTTTCTCCCTAATGGCAACAACACATCCTCCCCCTTCACGTTTCTTCCACTCGAGCAAGGCAACAAGGAGGCATGAACCCACTATCGAGCATAAATACTCCCTCTTGGAGTCACTAGCAACTACTTGGCCAGAATAACCACTAGCAACGGAGAGCGTGCAAGATCACAAATAACATATGCAAATAAAGACTATAATCAACTTGGCATAAAGTCAATATTCATCGGATCCCAGCAAACACAGCATAGAAAATTACATAATATCAATCTCCATCATGATAGGAAGCTCACGAGATCTAAACATGGAGGCATATGAGGAGAAGATAACCATCTAGCTACAACTATGAACCCGTAGTCCAAGGATGAACTACTCACGCATCACTCCGGAGGCAGGCATGGTGATGAAGAGGCCTCCGGTGATGATCTCCTCTCCGGCAGGGTGCCGGAAACAGCTTCAGAACCCCCCTGATCTGGGGTTGACGGTGACGACGGCTGCAGAACTTTTTCGGGGATTTTGACCAGGTGTTTAGGGTTTTCCATCCGGGGGGGGGGGGGGCTTAAATAGGCGAAATGGCGAAGGCAATGGAGGCCAGGGGGGCGCGCCACCCTATGGTGTGGCACCCCTGCTGCCCCTCTCCGGCTCCTCTTCGGTCTTCTGGATGCTTCCGGGGAAAATAGGACTTTCGGGCTTCGGATTTTCCAATTCCAGAATATTTCCAGAACAACTTTTTTGAAACTAAAAAATAGCAGAAAACAGGGAACTGGCTCTATGGCATCTTGTTAATAGGTTAGTCCGGAAAATCGATAAAAATGACATAAAGAAGGGAGAAAACATGTAGCAATTGTCAAAATATGATCATGGAGCATCAGAAATTTGGGATACATTTATGACGTATCAAGCATCCCCAAGCTTGGTTCCTACTCGTCCTCGAGTAGGTAAACGATAAAACAATAATTTATGAGGTGACATGCTACTAACAAAAACTTGATCAATCTAATGTAAAAGCATATGCACGCTGAGATCATAAGACTTTAAACACAGGCATGATAAATAAAACTTTAATAATAAAGCATAGCAATTACTTTGGATCACGAAGAGTAACTCAAATAAAGGATCATGAATAATAATGCAAAGAAAGGTAAACGTTTGTTTCAGGTATAGAGAAAGCATGGCAAAGTGATATTTCGATAGTCCTTAAGAGTGGGGCAAAACATAAATGCCAGGAAACCTTCAAAGTTCAAGAGGAAGACTAGAACAAATAATTTAACGACAAATAATATCACATCATGAAGTAATTATTGATGCTTATGGGACAAATGCACGTAGAACTCAGAATGGCAAAATGCTCTCTCAAATGTGCATAAAGTTAAAAGATGGAGACTCAACATAAAAGTAAAATAAAGGCCATTCGCAGAGGGAAGCAGGGATCACTCATGTGCTAGAGCTTTTATTTTATTAAACAGAGGTATTAAAAGTTTGACATTTGTGGAGGAATGTCTATATTTTGGGAGATGTGTGCTAATGTCAACGAATGGTAAACAGAAAATACAGTACGTCACAAGTCAACTGGATTCACAAGAGCCGCTCCCATGGTGAAGGACGCAACTGGTATAGAAGGTCATCCCTGTTTCTCTTTTGTTTACTCAATTATGCTTTGACTGATAAATCAGGGGCAAAAATAGTGAAAATAATTTGTATGCATTAATTTGGGGCTGGGCACCCCGCTGCCAGTTCTTCTATCATTTGGATAAGCGGATGAATCCACTAGTCCAGGGTGTGAAATCCAATCAACAAGTGAGACAAAGATTCTCTATTGACGTCCTCATGAGCAAAAACAGGAACATAAAGCAAAAGTAATTTTGAAGGTTTTAAAGGTAACACATGAGCAATTTACTTTGGAATGGCAGTTAAATACCACATGTAGGTAGGTATGGTGGACACAATGGGAAAATTTGGTTTAAGGGAACTTGGATGCACGAGTAGAGCTCATACTCAGTACAGGTGGAGGCTAGCAAAAGACTAGGAGCGAAAAATCAAGAGAGCATAAGAGCCATAATCATGCATAGCGACATAATCATCATTAATTAAAACATAAGCAATATCATAAGTTCAAAAACTAAGTGGTCATGGAGGCTATTCGTGACTGGTTTGTAGTCATAAACATGGTGTGAGCATGCACCAAGTCAACCAAATAAAAATTTCGAAAGAGAATACCATATATTGATGCTTTACTATGACAAGAACAACTCATGAATCTTTCAGTACATATTAAACACTCTCGGATATTTGAGGCTAATAATGCTACTCAATAACAACAAGGCTTTAAAACTAAAATAACATTTAGCATGGCATGAAAAATTCCTAGTCAGAGTCTATACAAGCTTCTACTAGTACTGTTATAAATTCTACTTCAAGCAGTAGTATTCTTTTGTTTCTCCCAACAAGCACCATAAGAAACATGCTTTAACAAAAATACTCTTTATGATACAGCAAGCAAACATGAGAGTACTCAAATAACACTACTAAAACTCACAGCTCTAATAAGAGATGCATGCAAAACAGGGGCTGAATAAATACAGCAGCTAGACAGAGATTAAGAATACAACGTATTCTCATGAAAAAGCGGAGCGTGTCACTCTCCACCAAAAGAATGTTGGGGTCCAACCAAGCTTATTATGAAAGTAAAAAAAACTCAAAGCAAAATCAAAATCAAACTTAAAACAAAAATAAAAGACGCTCCAAGTAAAGCACATAAGATGCGACCGAATAAAAATATAGTTTCACTAGAAGTGACCTGATAATTAGTTGATGAAGAAGGGGATGCCTTGGGCATCCCCAAGCTTAGATGCTTGAGTATTCTTGGAATTTTCTTGGATGTACCACCGGGGCATCCCCAATATTAGTCTTTTCACTCTTCTTATTCACATCATATCATCTTCTTCTCTTGACCCTTGAAAACTTCCTTCACATCAAAATTCTCACAATCTTCATTAGCAACGTTAGTGCAATTGAAATAAGATATTCACATGGTTCAGTTTCAACACAAGTCTAACACTCAAAAACACATTAGCTACTTTCACAACTTCTTTAAAAACTATTTTTCTCAAAAGAACACCAAAAGAAAGATATTAAGATGCAAATGCGATAAATGGCAGAAATCTGTCAAGACATAACAGCAGGTAAAGATCGTTTTTTTTCAAAAATCTTATGTTGCTCAAATAAAAAGGTGATATATTCTAATAAAAGTTGCGGAATTAGCTGAGGAATAAGCACAAAAAAATTCAGACCATTCTGATCTTCCAGGATTTTATACGATATTTTACGGTGGACAGCAAAAATCTGTTTTCTGCGCAGAAATCCGGAAACCAACTCCAACTTCCCACTAGTGGCTTTACTTTGCTCAACAAAAACACAAAAGAAAAGATACAGAGGGGTTGCTAAGGAAATAGAAAACACCCAGGTTCAAGCACACCAAAGAAAACAAAGGAAAACTGAAAGAAAACAGAGAAATAAAACGGGTTGTCTTCCGGTAGCGCTTTTCTTTAAAGCCTTTCAGCTAGGCATAGAAAAATCAACTCAAGTATTTTCAAGAGAGGAAGCATCATCTATACCTTCCTATAAACCATTATTTGCAACAATGGGCACTTTAGATGTTTTTGAAGATTCAACATGAAGGTCATTCTTAGTCTCATTAATTGTTTTAGCAATTTCAGCACATATTGAGATTTGGGTTTAGCCATCTTAGGAGCATACATGAATCTTTGCTCCTTTCCCACAAAGGCTTTCTCCTTTTTGAATTTAAGAGATGAAAAGGTTTAGCTTAAATTTCCCATGGAATCCTCTAGTTTACCAATCCTAAAACTTTTATTATCATGAGTGTTGCTACCTTCTAGAGCGGTGATTCTTTTATCAATAGTAACTAGTAATTCATTAACTTTGCTAGCATTATCAAGGAAGACTAATAAGTTCATTTCCAAAGAGTTTAGTTTATCAATGACATCCTCCAAAGTGATCTCAGTTTTAACAGTTGTAATGGGGGGGGTGCTCCTACTAAACTTTCAATCAAATTACACGCTTCCAAAGCAGGAGTTCCTAGAAAATTTCCACACGTAAGAGTATCTAACACATGCCTTTACCAGCCAGAAATACCAACATAAAAATTTCTCAGGAGTATCAAGGTAGAATTTTTTTTGTGCACCTCTTATGAGCATCATTTATTCTATACGAAGCATCTTTTAAACTTTCTCCCCCTTGTTGCATAAAAGAACGAACCTCTACTTCAGGAATACTCATTTTAGCAGAATAAAAGCAAGCACATAAATAACAGCTATGAAGTAAACTATTTTTTGTGTTTTTTGATATAGAGAAATAAACTTTTTTTTGTGTGTTTTTGATATAGAGAAATAGAAACAAGACAAAAAGAAAACAAGGCAATAAACAAAATAAAGAGATTGAGAGTGAGAGACTCCCCTTGCCAGAAGACTTCCTTCTCCCCGGCAACGGCGCCAGAAAAATCCTTGTTGCTGGCAGAGTTAAATCCTTTCTCTACGTTGTTGGGAATCCCAAGAGGAAGGTGTGATGAGAACAGCGGTAGGATTTTTCCCCTTAGTGAAGAACCAGGGTTATCAATCCAGTAGGAGAAAGAGAATCTTCGGAAGGTTGATGCCACTGACGGTGGTGCTGGCGCTTCACCGGTGTCAGCAATAACATGGAACCTGTACACAACACAACCAAAATACTTTTCCCCAACGATACAGTGAAGTTGTTAATCTCACCGGTCTTGCTGAAAACAAAGATTAGACGTTTAGTGTGGAAAAGCAGTGTATGCTTGCAGAAAGTAGAGAGAGCAGGAAATTGTTGTGGTTTGTTTAACAGTGTGGAAAATGGACCGGGGTTTGTAGTTTCACTAGTGGTGTCTCTCCATAAAAGATAGCATGCTGGGTGCACAAATTATAGCTGGGCAATTGACAAATAAAGGTTGCACCATAGTGCACAATATGACATGAAGATTACTATGCTATTTAGTGCGGGCATTACAACAAGATACATAGACCGACATCCATCTGTATTTATGACTAATAATCCACCCTCAGGTATTAAGTTGCAAGCAATAGATAATTGCATTAAACAAAGTGTGTAATGTAAGTAATGATTATGCACGCGGGTACTCTCACCGTTGTTTTCTCCCTAATGGAAACAACACATCCTCCCCCCTTCACGTTTCTGTCACTCGATCAAGGCAACAAGGAGGCATGAACCCACTATCGAGCATAAATACTCCCTCTTGGAGTCACTAGCAACTACTTGGCCAGAATAACCACTAGCAACGGAGAGCATGCAAGATCACAAATAACATATGGAAATAAAGACTATAATCAACTTGGCATAAGGTCAATATTAATCGGATCCCAGCAAACATAGAATAGAGAATTACATAAGATCAATCTCGATCATGATAGGCAGCTCACGAGATCTAAACATGGAGGTATATGAGGAGAAGACAACCATCTAGCTACAACTACGAACCTGTAGTCCAAGGATGAACAACTCACGCATCACTCCGGAGGTAGGCATGGTGATGAAGAGCCTCCGGTGATGATTTCCTCTCTGGCAGGGTGCCGGAAACAGCTTTAGAACCCCCCTGATCTGGGGTTGTCGGTGACGGCGGCTGCGGAACTTTTTCGGGGATTTTGATCAGGTGTTTAGGGTTTTCCATACGGGGGGCTTAAATAGGCGAAAGGGCGAAGGCGGTGGAGGCCGGGGGGCCCACATCCATAGCTAGCGCGGCCAGGGGGGCCGCTCCACCCTATGGTGTGGCCCCCCTACTGCCCCTCTCTGGCTCCTCTTCGGTCTTCTGGATGCTTCTGGGGAAAATAGGACTTCCGGGCTTCGAATTTTCCAATTCTGAGAATATTTCCAGAACAACTTTTCTGAAACTAAAAAAAAGTAGAAAACATGGAACTGGCTCTGTGGCATCTTGTTAATAGGTTAGTCCAGAAAATCGATAAAACTGACATAAAGAAGGGAGAAAACATGTAGCAATTGTCAAAATATGATCATGAAGCATCAGAAATTAGGGATAGGATTATGAGTATCACTGCAATATTATTTACTTCACTTTATTTACTCGCACTTTATTTATCTGCTATATCAAAACCCTCCAAAAACCCGTTTGCTAGTGTTTACAGTGAATCCTCTATCCAACCTGCTTGTCAACACCTTTTGCTCCTCGTTGGGTTTGGCACTCTTATTTATCGAAATAACTACTATACACCCCCTATACTTGTGGGTCATCAGCGCCCTACCGGGATGGGGATTCGGAGGAGGTCATCGCCATCCTCATCGCCACCACTTCTCCATCAACCATCCATGATGGCCCCATCCATGTGTGAGTAATCCCTGCTGTAGGCTGAGAGGGATGGAAGGGATTGGATGAGATCGTTCATGTAATAATGTCAGATTTTTAGGGCATAGTGCCTAGTATCCGTTGTTAGTGCTTTATATCGTTGTTGCAACTTGTTATGCTTAATGCTTGTCACTAGGGCCCGAGTGCCATGATCTCATATCTGAACATGTTATTGTTTCATGAGTATAATTATGTTTCTTGATCATATCTGCAAGTTTTTTACACGCATTATTGTCCAGAACCCGAGGCCCCGGAGTGACAAAAATTCGGACAATCGGAGGGGATGGCTGTGATGTGAGGATCACAAGGTATCGTGGAGTGTTAATGCTTTTCTCAGGTGTTTTATTGAAAGGAGCACCTTAATTACCAATAGTTTCCCTTGAGGCCCTGCTGCAAACGGGCTGGTAGGACAAAAGATGTTGTGCAAGTTTCTCATTGCGAGCACGTACGACTAAATTGGAATACATGCCTATGGTTTTCCTAGAACTTGGATGCTTTATTATTATCTATCTGAAATGCCCATGTTTTGATTATTATATGAACTATATTATCCATGCAACGCCCGTTCATTCATCCCTATGCCTATAGTATTTTAATCCTGCTGTTTCCCGCAATTGCTACCACTGTTACTATTTTACTCCTGCTGTTATTTTACTACTGCTACTACTATAAAACTGTTACCATTGATAAACTATTGCGAGCAAGTCTAATTTTAGGTGCAGCTGGACCGACAACTCATCTGTTAAGGCTTATAAATATTCTTTGGCTCCCCTTGTGTCGAATCAATAAATTTGGGTTTTACTTCCCTCGAAGACTGCTGCGATCCCCTATACTTGTGGGTCATCGATACTATTTTCTGACGCCGTTGCTGGGGAGCATATTTTTATTTATTTTCTCACTTGAACGTGATATTGTTTGCTGCAAGCCTTTCATCATGGGTAAAACTCGTGATGGAAAAGTTTCTATACTGCCATCCACTACAAGGAGAGGTACAACTCTGAACACCTCTGTTGATCTTGATTCACCATTTGTAATGAGTAAGGTTCTTACACCACCACATGCTACACACACTGCTAATTCTAATGAATCTGAAAATGATTCTGATACTTTTGATGATACTTCTACTATGCTTGATGATACTGGTTCACTAGGTCCTTTCCTAGATGCTACAATTGCTAGAGCTAAACAAATTGAAAACACTGAAATTCCTGTTGAAAATCTTGGTACACCTGTTAATTCACCCAAGTCTAGAGAAATTCCAAGTGATGGTCTTGAGGAAACTTACATTGAACTTAATGATGACTTTATTGAAGAAGTTCAAGCTACTACTAGTTAAAGTGCGATTAAGAGTCTCCTTGCAAGAAGTGTTGTTAAATATAAACCTTGTCTTGATGCTAAGTTTGCTACATCTCCCATACACATTAAAGATAAGGATTATGATTTCTCTATAGATTTATCTTATACATCTATTGTTGAGAAAGAACCTTTTTGTGGTACTGAAAGTAAAAGTGCTATGGAACATATGAATGAGCTTTCATCTTTGAGTAGTTTATTTTCTGATGATATTAAGAAACACACTTACTTTGTTACCAAGATCTTCCCTTTCTCATTGAAAGACGAAGCTAAAACTTGGTTTAACAATTTGTCACCTGGTTCTATTGATAGTCCTATTGGTTTGGTTAATGCTTTCTTTCAAAAATATTTTCATGCTAGTGCTCAACATGCTGCTTTGTAGAGAATCTTTAACTTTAAGAAAATTGATGGAGAGAAAATGCCTGAATCTTGGGCAAGATTTTGTTCTTTAATTAGAGCTCAGCCTGGATAGTAATTAGCTAAAAATGAACTCCTTGATATATTCTATAATAGACTAAATGTTGAATCTAGGACATACCTGGATAGTTGTGTTGGTTGTGTTTTCAGGAAAAGAACTCCAGAAGAAGCTGAAGAATTATTGGCTAAAATAGCCAAAAATCATGATGATTGGACTATACCTGAGCCTACACCAACACCAGAACCACCACCAATACCAACACCCAAGAAGAGGGGAATGATTGAATTAAATGATGAAGTGATGAGGGAAGCCAAGAAATCTCTTAAATAGAGGGGTATTAAATCCGATACCACGTTACTATTGTTTCTTTATCCTCCGTCATCTTGACCTTTCGGTACGGTTGACTTTTGAACAACGGCCACAGTGTAGGTTCCTACTCAATTGATCGGCTTCCTTAGACTTTGAGAGAAGTAGCTGGCTCAGTGGAGAAACTAGAGAGGAGCGTTAGGGAAGTAGCTGAGTGGAGAAACTAGAGAGGAGCATAAGTAAGCCAGCTTCCACTTTCAGGCTATGAGATCTTAACCCTGATTGCTTAAGGTTTAATATAGTCATGTTGGATCTGCTACTAAGAAAGGAAGAGAAAGACTGAAAATTACCAGTGAGCATGGAGGTTTGGTTAGGCTTGAATACGACGATGTCGAGTTGGCGGCGGAGGAAGACTCGGCATGAAGGCCAGCCGCCCGGTGGTGTGGTACATAGTGGTAATAGTACGCGTCCCGCTCTAAAACAAAGAAAAAGGTGCATGCCGCACTGAAGATGTGAAGAATCTACCACCTATAGAAGAATTATGTAAGCCAATTCCTCATCCACCCACAGTTGAGGTACACTCTCTCCAATATTTTCATAATAGAGATATTCCCTATTCTAAACCACCCGATCAATGCTTAGATGAATTTGATAAGACAACTTTAATATGAGAATGCAGAATCATCTAATAGAAAACTCAAGAGCAATTGATAATTTGCATGGTATTATTGAGAGAACCTCTAATGATGTTAAAATGCTCGTTAAACATTTTCATATGGTTCAAACTCAAATTGATCAATTCACTAAAGTGCAAAAAGATTTGCTAGCTAATGCTTCTAGAGAAAAACATGTTTGTGAGATAATTACTAGAAGTGGTATTTCTACTCATGATCCGTTGTATCCTGAGGGACATCCTAAAAGAATTGATCAAGATTCTCAACAACCTA
This sequence comes from Alopecurus myosuroides, assembly GCA_028641055.1. Lineage (NCBI taxonomy): Eukaryota > Viridiplantae > Streptophyta > Magnoliopsida > Poales > Poaceae > Alopecurus > Alopecurus myosuroides. The sequence goes on along the minus strand of CM054057.1, from coordinate 309,200,031 downwards.
AAAACAATAGTTCTCCTTCTAAGAAAAAGAAGAAAAGACATAAAACTGTTGTAGAATCTTCTGAACCTACTAAAGATCCTAATAGTATATCTATCTCTGATGCTGAAACTGAAAGTGGTAATGATAAAAGTGATGCTTCTGATAATAAAGAAACTGAAGTTGAACCTGAAAAGCAAACTAAAACTGCAAAGTACACCAAGGAGGATTTCATTGCTAATAAACATGGTAATGAAAGATAACCTTGGGTACAAAAATCAATGTCTTTTCCTAATGAGAAACACAAATCAAAGGAGCAAGAACCTTATAAGAAGTTTTGTGAATGGACGAAACCTTTTTTTTTTGCAAATTCCTTTAACTGATTCTATTAAATTGCCTCCTTATTCTAAATATATGAAATATATTGTCTCTAACAAAAGGAAAATTCCTAATGAGGAAATTTCCACTATGCTTGCTAATTACTCTTTCAATGGCAAGGTTCCAAAGAAGTTTGGAGATCCTGGTATTCCCACTATTCCTTGTTCTATTAAAAATAATTATTTTAGAACTTCTTTATGTGATTTGGGAGCAGGAGTTAGTGTTATGCCTTTTTCTCTCTATAAGAGGCTCTCTCGGGAAAAATTGATACCCACTGATAAATCTACTGCTATTCCTGTTGGTATATGTGAGAATGTTCCTTTTCAAGTGACTACTAACTGTTTGATATTAACTGACTTTGTTGTGTTGGAAAGGCCCAAAGATGATAATATGTCTATTATTCTTGGGAGACCTTTTCTTAACACTACAAGGGCTATTATTAATTGCAATCAAGGAAAAGTAACTTTTAATGTTAATGATAAAGAGCACAGAGTTTATTTTCCCAAGAAGATTGATAGGAGATATGGTCTAAATTCAATTGAAAATATTGGGACCATCAAGATTGGAGAATTCTATTGTCCCATTCCAATGCCACGAAAAGAATATGAAATTATTATGATTGGGACTATGTCTATCAAAGTTGAGGTAACATAATAATTTAGTGAAAAGCAAAGTTTTGCGTCATATAATTTTTTTTTGGTAACATGACTTGATCAACCTTGTTAACAAAGTGATTTTGAATAAAGAGGACAATGTTTTAACTATGTTTTCACCTTCACCATTATGTTTTCACCAGCCATAGTCATGTTTTCATCTTGATTACTGTGGTTACTCATGTTTTCACCACCCACATTTTTGTTTTCACTTTGCTTTCCCTTAATTCCCCTTGTCTTAGAACCTCTGTAGTTCTGGTTTTGGTTTTGTTTTCCACCTTTCTACATTTTTTCTGGTTTTTAATTATTTATTAAATTCTGGAAATTGCTCGAAAATGAAGTTTCTCTAAAAATTCCGGAAAAAATATATTAAATTTCGACGTAAAAAATGAGGCAGAGAGGCACCTGGGAGACCCCAGGGGGCCCACCATGCAGGCACACCACCAGGTGGCGTGGTCTGGCCCCTGGTGGCGCCAGCACATGGTGTTCTTCTTCATGAATTTCTTGATCTCTTTGCTCAACCCATCTTTGTTGCTGAAATTTGGTGCATTTGCTCTCCGGTATGTGACTCCTCCGATTATCCAACTAGAATTTTATTTGGTGGAGTATGTCTTCAGTATTTTCATACTGTAGGTGAAGGTTGTGTGAGCTATCATGCTTGATTTATGTGAAATAATTTATTTTTGATGCATGTTTAGCCCTCCTACAAGTCTCTATAGTAGTTCCTATCATACAGTTGCTTGAAATCAATTTTTGTGATGCTAGCTAAAAATTTCATAAATGGACAACTTCAACTTTGGAGATATATTTAACAGTGATGCACCTAGGAGGAAAAGGCCTTCACGCTCAGCTACTCTACTGAGACCATCGTATAATGAGAATCTCATTGCACCGAGTATCGACGATGCAGGAGATGATGGAGATGCAAATCCATCTAGCTTCCCTTGTTATACTTTTCTTAATGATGCCGACATACTTGAGGATTTCTTGTTGCTGGTTGGTAGGGCTGGTTTAAACAATTACATGAATGATGAGATCCCTCAATATGCTTTATTGACAACAACTTTTGGTGAGATCTTGTTTTTTCATAACTCCCAGTATGACCCATCAGTTACATTCAAAATCTATGATAGACCTAATTCCATGCCTTTAGAATTTTTTTACAGCATTGTAGGTATTAACACGACGGGGGTGGCGAGGAAGATTCAAGAAAGGCCCGCTGATCTGATGGAGCTCTACCGTGGAATTACCAATGATGATGACCGCATAGCTCAGCGTGGCAAGATAAGAAACATTCTACTGCCCGCTATTAGATATTTCACTTATTACCTTGCTACTAGTGTTCTTGCTAGGGAAAACACTAGTAATATTTCAAATTACCATCTTGCTTTTCTTGCTGCTGCACTAAATAGTAGTGATAAGTATAATCTTGGTTCTTTCATTGCTCACTGCTTAGCTGCTAAAGGACCCATTTATGGGGGTATTATTGCTACGCGTGTTTTGACTGCTCTAGACCTTTCTGTTGCTCCACATGATGTTTTATTAGCTCCACAGAGACTTGACCTTGCTGCCATGAAGGCTCACCACTTTATTCATTCAAACTCTATTGTTGGACATCTAGTATATAGAGTTTTATTTACTGATGGCGACGAGAGGGAAGTTCTCTTGCCACATCCTGATTTGTTTCATATTAGCAGGATGCCATATGGTCGCGTTCAAAGGATGAGTTGGATGAGCAGTTGTGCTTGCTTGATTTCAATGAGCACCACGACCCCGAGCATCAGATGGGGCAGAACGCGCCTTCTGAGGACTACACCGCGCAGTACACTTGGACGTCCTCGAGCTCATATCGGGAGGATGGCTCATTCTTGACACACTATGAGGCGCCACTTCATGCCCCTCTTGGGATTGATCTCCACTTAGGACAAAAGCCTAAGCCACGGGGAAGGTATCCCAACATCACGCTCATCTATATATCACATTTCTGTCCGTTCTTTGTATATCCTTGTTTTTGTTTCTTTCGATTGTTTTCGTTTCTTTCGCTTCTTTTTGTTTTTATTACTTTATTCTTGCTTTCCAAAACACAAAAGGACAAAAAATATTTATGTTTTTTCTCTTTGTTTGCTTCTTTTGTTGGTTTTCTTTACTTTCTCGCTTCGGTTTAATATTCAAAAATTCAAAAAAAAAATCTTTGTTTGCTTGTTTCCTTCTGTTCTTGTTTTAAATTCGAAAACCCAAAAATATTTGTTGTTCTTCTTTGGTTTTGTAAAGTTGCTGAAGAGTTCAGTAGTCTTCCGTGACTCCGTTGGATCTTGGTTATCATTCTATATTATTCAATCCACATGAGTGAAGAGCAACAATGACGATTTACGACAATCCAAGTTGTGGTGAGAGGCTGGTATGAACTCTACTTATTTTCATTTTTGTACATATACTCATCAATGTGGACATGCTTACTTTGATTTTGTAGGGTGTATGTTATTTTGATGCTTAGTAGTTCGTGCTCTCTCTCATGAGTAGTTCCAGCTTTTTAATGTTAGATGGCATGTTGTATAAATGTTTGCTTGCATTGCTTTATTCATAGAAGGATATGACACTGTGGTATCTCCCTCTGAATGTTTCGCTTGAATTGACTTGGGACATGCTCAAGTATGCATATGACTGAAAACAAAAAGTCAATTAAGCCTCGATGATTTATTTTGTCTCAGAGTATTTGTATCACTTTTATGCCCCCGTTAATTATTTTTTGTCGCAAGCATGATTATGACAGTTGTTGATCTCTTGATTGTCTCTCCTAGTCTATTTCTAGCCTTCACTTGTACTGAGTATGAGCTCTACTCATGCATCCAACTCCCAAAAACCAAAGTTTGCCAAATGTGTCCACCATACCTACCTATATGTGGTATTTCACCGCCACGCTAAGTAAATTTCTCAGGTGCTAACTTTAAAACCTTCAACATTATTCTTGTTTTGGACGCGAATAGAGAATCTTTATCTCACTTGTTGATTGGACATTGCACACCTGGACTGGTGGCACATCTGCTTATCCAAATTGATAGAAGAGCTGGCAGCAGGGTGCCCAGTCCAAAAATTGGTTACTATTAAATTCTCTTCAGTATTTTTACCTCTGATTTATCAGTCAAAGCATAATTGTGTAAACAAAAGATAATAGGGATAACCTACTACACCAGTGGCATCCTTCAATAGGAGCAACTCTTATAAGGTCTGGTTGACTTGTGACGTACTGTATTGTCTGTTTACCATTCGTTGACATAGACATACACACCTTCCCTTAAAAATTTAGACACTCCTCCATGGTATGTGATTGTTGGCAGGCACCCGAGGATTCGGCTAGCCATGGTTTGTGTAAGAAAGGTTGGGAGGAGTGTCAAATATTTATGCTCTCCATTTGTTTATCAAATAAAAAGCTCTAGCACATGAGTCAATCCCCGCTCCCCTCTACAAAGGGACCTTCTTTTACTTTTACGTTGAGTCTTGAACTTCTCACTTTATGCACCTTCTTAAAGAGCATAGCTTTCATTCTTAGTTTAATGTGCTTGTCCCAGAACACGGTTTATTGTGGTATAACCTTTATGCTTGTATCTTTGATATATTTACTTCTAGTCTTCACTTGAACCTCACAGGTGCCCTGGCATTTATGTTTTGCTCCATTATTAAGGGCAAGCGAGTAAACTTTATCATACCCTATTATGAACATTGCAAGTCCTGTAGATTGATATATTTCATGTTTCTTGTTATTAGTGTATTGGCATCTCTTCATGGTTTGCATAATTATTAGGTGACTTTATTTGCATACTTCTTACTATGAATTTCCTAAACACTTGATCATATAGTGAGAATATTTGCATCTTATGAAACAAATGTGTTCGTAAAAGTTCTTTTTTCGCACTCAGTTGTCAACTGAATTTCTTGAGGACAAGCAATAAGCTTAGCTTGGGGGAGTTGATATGTCCAAAACGTATCTCCTTTTCCGAACACTTTTGCTATTGTTTGCCTCTAAACTTGTGAGTTTTGGATACAACTAACACGGACTAACGCTGTTTTCAGCAGAATTACCTTGGTGTCTCATTTTGTGTAAAAAAAAATCAACTTTTAGGAAATTGCCCTGAAAAGATCTCGAAGTCCTTATTTTACCCGAAGACCCCCGGAGGCAGAAGAAGAACCGGAAGGGGGCAAAGAGGGGGCCACAACATAGGCTGGAGCCCCTAGGCTGCACTGCCTGGTGGTGTGGCCACCTCAGCCACCCACTCGGGCTCCCCTTTCGACTACTTAATCCCCGTAACCTAAAAACCGAGGGGGTTCATCATATTCCAGAAAACACATCAGAGCGTCACCGCCACCTCGAAACTCAATTCGGGGATCAGAAGTTCCTGTTCTGGCACCCTGTCGGGACGGGGATTCGGAGAAGATCATCGCCATCGTCATCGCCACCACTTATCCATCAACCATCCATGATCCCCCCATCTAGGTGTGAGTAATCCCCGATGTAGGCTGAGAGGGATGGAAGGGATTGGATAAGATCTGATACGTCATAAACGTATCCATAATTTCTGATGTTCCATGTTGTTTTCATGCCATATGCTACATGTTTTCCTTACACTTTATGTAATTTTAATCGATTTCCCACGACTAACCTATTCACAAGATGCCATAGAGCAGTTCCCTGTTTTCTGTTGTTTTTAGTTTCAGAAAAGTTGTTATGGAAATATTCTCGACATTGGAAACTTCGAAGCCCGGAAGCCTTAGAATTACCGAAGGTTCCACGGAGTCCCGAAGAGGCCTAGAGGGAGGCCACACCGTAGGGCGGCGCGCCCCCTGGCCACGCCTAGGAGTGGTGTGGGCCCCTCGGGCATCCACTGCCATCGCCCTTTCGCCTATATATTCCCCCCGATACGTTAACCCTAAAAATATATCACTTTTCCACGAATAATACCCGAGGCTGCTGTCATCGTCAACCCGAGATCGGGAGGATTATGGGTTCTCCCCGGCACCCTGCCGAGAAGGAAAATCATCACCGGAGGGCTCTACACCACCATGCACGCCTCTGAAGTGATGAGTGAGTAGTTCATCCTTGGACTACAGGTCCATAGTAGTAGCTAGATGGTTGTCCTCTCCTCTTAATGCCTCATGTTTAGATCTCGTGAGTTGCCTCCAATGATCGAGATCATCTTATTGTAATTCTACATGTTCTGTTTGCTGGGATCCGATGATTATTGAATGCTACGTCTCTTGATTATCAATCTATCATGTTGTCTTCATGTGTATGTTATTTATCATCTTGCATGCTCTCCGTTGTTAGTAGATGCTCTAGCCAAGTAGATGCTAGTGACTCCAAGAGGGAGTATTTATGCTCGATAGTTGGTTCATGCCTCCTTTGCATTTGTGCTCGAGTGACAAAACGTGACGGATGGAGGATGTAATGTTGCCATTAGGGAGAAAACAATAGTGTTTACCTAGTTTACATTGTTTACATTACACACCTTGCTTACTGCGATAATCTGTTGCTTGCAACTTAATACCCAAGAATTGTTCGGATGATATTCGGAGGGTGGATTATTAGTCATAGATGCAGTTGGATGATGATCTATGAACTTTGTTGTAATGCCCGCTTGAATCTCATAGTAATCTTTATGACATGCATGTTTCATTATCTATCAACTGCCCAGTTGTAATTTGTTCACCGCGCATGTTAGCTATCTTTTATGGAGAGACACCACTAGTGAACTGTGGGGCCCAGTCCATTTTCTCATACTGATAATACACACACCGCTTCGACTGTTTTTACACTGCTTCCACCGTTTCCACACTGCTACTGTTGTTTTCATATTGTTCTCGTACTATTCACTACACCATAAGTTTAACATCTTTGTGTTCAGCAAAATCGGTGAGATTGACAACCTCACTGCTACGTTGGGGCAAAGTGAATTGATTGTGTTGTGTAGGTTTGACGTTGCTGCTGAATCGGTAGTGCACCCTGCCATCTCAGCTGCATCAATCTTCAGAAGTGCTTGTTTCTCCTACTGGTCGATTCAACCTTGGTTTCTTTTCTGAGGTAAAAATTGCTGCTGCACTCTTCACACCTTGCGCTTGGGGTCTCCCAACGAGCGTGTGTCTATACTCCATAAAGCTTTTCTAGCGCCGTTGCCGGGGAGGAAGAGAATTTCTGCAAGGGGGGTCTCTCACCTCCAATCATTTTTATTTTGTTATTGTTTTGCTTGTTACTTGCTTTATTATCCTTGCTACAAATGTTTGATGTCTTTGAAACTAGATCTTGTAGGAAAGGTGGGTTCACAGATGAACAACAAAAATATTATAAGGAACACCGCTTGTCACAAAAATGGATACACTTATGGGAGAAAATTAATAAATTGCATGACTATGCTAAAAAACTTGTGCTCCACTTATAATGTTACCTATTGATTTGATAAATCTTTTTGCTGTACGAGGTATAAACACCTTCCTTTTCAATGTGAGTATAACGATGATGTTACCATATCTTCTTATGTTAAGGGAAATTGTGACTTTGATGATGTGGAACAAATTGAGGAAGTAACTCATGCCTTGCAGGAGCCTATGGAAGAAGAAATTGCTAAATCTAGAAGCTCAATGGGTGAAAAGAGGAGGAGAGTGATGATCAAGAGGAGGAATAATGGAGCTACCCATGTCTACCTCCCAATGAGAGTAACTCTTTAATTCATAGTTGTGATGATCCTATTGATTATTTTGAAATATCCCTTTTTGATAAAGTTGATACGTGTTATACTTGTGACCTTGATACTACTATGAATGAAACTTGTGAAAATGATATTGCTACTGTTATTTATGATAATCCTTGCTACTTTGATAAATCCTATGATAATCCTCTATTTATTCCAGCTATTGATATGCATGATAATGAGGAAGTTTGTTTAGAAAATTTATATGATAATGCTCTTGATGATGGCCCTATGTTACTTGATGTTATAAATCATAATGCTATTGGAAATGGGATTGCTATTAGTAGTCCCATACCTTTTATGAGTGATCAATCATCTCGTTTTTATATTGCTAAAAGTGGGGAAAAATAAGAGCTGATTTTAAATTTTGATCCCACTCTTTTTGAGCTTGATATGAATTGTGTGATTTTAGAAAATGACTAACATGCTTTATGTGATAATTATGTTGTTGAGTTTGTTCATGATGCTACTGAAAATTATTATGAGAGAGGAAAATATGGTTGTAGGAATTTTCATGTTACTAAAAAACCTCTCTTTGTGTTCAAAGTTCTGAAATTGCTCTTGTTCTACCTTCCCATGATTTCTAGTTTGAGCTTCTTTAATTTGTTTCTTTACAAGATTCCTATTCATAGGAAGTGGGTTAGGATTAAATTTGTTTTATACTTGCTTCTTGATGCTCTCTTTTTCTTAATTCATATTTCTTATGTGAGCATCTTCTTTCTTTCTGATGCCTAGCTCAAAGGCGTTAAAGAAAAGCACTTCTTGGGAGATAACCCATGGTTTTATTTTTTGCTTTGTTTTTCTCTGTTTCTTTGAGTCAAGGGGTTGTATACTTCTGTAGAAACTTCTTTGTATATTTATTTTCATGTTTTAGTTGTGCCAAGTAAAGTTTCTAGCAAAAGTTGGAGTTGGTTTGGATTTCTGCGCAGGAAACAGATTTCTGCTGTCCACCATAAAAAATCGTATAAATTCCAGAAAGATCAAAATGACCTGAACCTTTTTGTGCTTATTCCTTAGATAATTCCTAAACTTTTTCGTTCCTTTTTTTGATCTCTGCAACATTGTGCCTCAAACAAAAATCGTCTTTAAAGACATTTTTGGTTTTGGCAGATTCTACCATTTTTCTTGCATTTGCTCTTTTACTATGTCGAATGGATTTATTTGCGTCACAAAACATCAGTGGCAGTAGCTAATGTTTAAAAGTATCAATAGAACTAGTTCCCATGCAGAACCCATGGATTTTTGATTGTCGCACTAACCCTCTAATGCGAATTACTTTGAGTGTGGTGTGAAGGAACTTTTCAAGGGTCAAGAGAAGAGGGTGATATAATGTGATTAAGAAGAGTGCAAGGTCAAATATTTGGGATGCCCTCGTGGTTCATCCCAGCAAATTCTAAGAGGACTCAAGCATCTAAGCTTGGGGATGCCCAAGGCATCCCCTTCTTCATCAACAATTTATCAGGTCACTTCTAGTGAAATTATATTTTTATTCGGTCACATCATATGAAATTTAGTTGGAGCGTATGTTTGTTTTCTTTTGTTTTCCTTGATGCAATAATATAGCTGGAACCTAGCATTATTTGTGTGGGAGAGATACACGCTCTGCTTTTTCGTTTGAATACTCTTTATGCTCGTATTCTTAGTTTTTCTTCTAGCTGCTACAAATTTCCTATTTAGCTCCTGTTTTTCTTGCATCTCTTATTCAAATCTGTTAGTTTTAGTAGTGTTGTGTTAGTACTATATTTTTCATTGTTGTATCTCTTAGAGAGTTTTTGTTTAGTATGAAATGCTTGGTGTTGGAAAGCAGTAGTAAAATTTTCGTGCTTATAACGGTGCAATTAAAATCTTGTATAGACTATGGCTAGACTTTTTCATGTCATGCTAGATGTTATTTTAATTCTAAAGCCTAGTAGTTATTTTTGTAGCATGATTTGTCTCAAATAGCTGAGAGTGTTTAATGTGCCTTTGAAAGAATCATGAGTTGTTCTTGTCATATTGAAGCATAAATTTGTGGTGTTCTTCTTTCAATGTTTTATTTGGTTGACTTGGCGCATGCTCACAACATGTTTATGACTACAAACTAGTCACTTATAGCCTTTATGATCATTTACTTTTTGAACTTGTAGTACCACTTATGCTTTGATTAATGATGTTTTGTCGCTATGCATGATTATTGCCATTATTGCTCTCTTGATTTGTCGCTCCCACTCTTTTGCTAGCCTCCACTTGTACTGAGTATGAGCTCTACTCGTGCATCCAACTCCCAAAAACCAAATTTTACCAAATGTGTCCACCATACCTATCTACATGTGGTATTTAACTGCCACTCAAAAATAAATTGCTCATGTGTTACCTTTACAACCTTCAAAATTACTCCAGTTTTGTGCTCCAATTGTAGCTCATGAGAGCATCCACAATGGGTAGCTCTTATAGAGACGCTTAAGAGAAAAAAAATAATATCATAAAATATAATTATGAGCTTAGCGTCGGTGTCCACAACGCGCTGGTCGCTTAATCCATCCTGGGCTCCTGGCTGGCCGAGCCCCAGGCGTCTCCGTTTCCTACATATCGAAGGAAAAAAAGAAAATAGCGTCGAGCGATTCTTATAGCGCGCGGCGCCCAGGATCAGTGCTGTAACTGTCGGGCCAGCCGGGATTTAGATCCTGGCGTTGGGGTGCAGGCGCTGCGCAGTGGAAGCTCTGAGTAAGTAAATAAAGAATCTTTATCTCACTTGTTGATTGGACTTTCACACCCTGGACTAATGGCTTCATCGCTTATCAAATTGATGGAAGAGCTGGCAGTGGGGTGCCCAGCCCCAAATTACATCAAATTCTCTTCACTATTTTTTCCCCTGATTTATCAGTCAAACCATAATTGTGTAAACAAAAGAGAAAGAGGGATGACCTTCTACCCAGATGTGTCCTTCTATGGGAGCCACTCTTGTGAAGTCTAGTTGGCTTGTGACGTATTGTATTTTGTGTTTACTATTCATTGACATAAGCATACACCTCTCTAAAAAAATGTTTTCAATACCGCCGTTTAACCAAATAAAATCTCTAGCACATGAGGGGTCCCTGCTTCCCTCTACGAAGGGCCTTTCTTTTACCTTTATGTTGAGTCTCCATCTTCTAACTTTATGCACAGTTGAGAGAGAATGGTTGCCATTCTGCGTTTAATGTGCATTTGTCCCAGAAACATTATTAATTTATTCATGATGTGTTATTGTATGTTCTCAAATTATTTATTCTAGTCTTCCTCTTAAACTTTGAAGGTGTCCTGGCATTTATGTTTTTCCCCACTCTTAAGGACAAGCGAAATATCACTTTGCTATGTTTTATCTATGCTTGAAACAAACGTATAGCTTTCGAGTGCATTACTATTCATGATATTTTATTTGTGTTACTTTTCATGATGCAAGGTGATTGTTGTGTTTCATTGTTAGAATTACACCTATCATGCTTGTGTTAAAATTCTATGATCTCAGCTATGCTTATGATTTTACAATTTAGATGATCAAGTTTATGTTGGAAGCATGTCACCTCAGAAATTATGTGATTTTGTCGTTTACCTACACGAGGACGAATAGGAACCAAGCTTGGGGATGTTGATACGTCATAAACGTATCCTTAATTTCTGATGTTGCATGTTTTTTTCATGCAATATGCTACATGTTTTCCTTACACTTTATGTCATTTTTATCAATTTCCCGGGACTAACCTATTGACAAGATGCCATAGAGACAGTTCCATGTTTTCTGTTGTTTTAAGCTTTAGAAAAGTTGTTCTGGAAATATTCTATGAATTGGAAAATTCGAAGCCCGGAAGTCTTAGAATTCCCGAAGGTTCCACGGAGTCCCGAAGAGGCCCGGAAGGGGGCCACACCATAGGGCGGCGCGCCCCCTGGCCGCGCCTGGGGGTGGTGTGGCCCCCTTGGGCGTCCACCGCCATCGCCCTTTCGCCTATATATTCCCCCGGTATGTTAGCCCTAAAAATATACCACTTTTCCACGAAAAACACCCGAGGCCGCCGTCATCATCAACCCGAGATCGGGAGGGTTCTGGGTTCTCCCCGGCACCCTGCTGGGAGGGAAAATCATAACCATAGGGCTCTACACCACCATGCCCGCCTCCGGAGTGATGCGTGAGTAGTTCATCCTTGGACTACGGGTCCATAGTAGTAGCTAGATGGTTGTCCTCTCCTCTTTATGCCTCATGTTTAGATCTCATGAGCTGCCTCACATGATCGAGATCATATTATTGTAATGCTACATGTTGTGTTTGTTGGGATCCGATGATTATTGAATGTTATGTCTCTTGATTATCAATCTATCATGTTGTCTTCATGTGTATGTTATTTATGATCTCGCATGCTCTCTGTTGTTAGTAGATGCTCTGGCCAAGAAGATGCTAGTGACTCTAAGAGGGACTATTGATGCTCGATAGTGGGTTCATGCCTCCTTTGCATCTGTGCTCGAGTGATAGAAACGTGACAAATGGAGGATGTGTTGTTGCCATTAGGGAGAAAACAACGATGCTTACTTTGTTTATATTACACACTTTGCTTACTGCAATAATTTGTTGCTTGCAACTTAATACCCAATGTTTGTTCAGCTGATATTCGGAGGGTGGATTATTAGTCATAGATGCAGTTGGATGATGATCTGTGTACTTTGTTGTAATACCCGCATGAATCTTATAATAATCTTTATGTCATGCATGTTTCATTATCTATCAATTGCCCAGCTGTAATCTGTTCACCACACATGTTAGCTATCTTTTATGGAGAGACACCACTAGTAAACTATGGACCCCGGTCCATTTTCTCATACTGACAATACACACACTGCTTCCACTGTTTCCATACTGCTACTTCTGTTTTCATATTGTTCTCATACTATTTACCACACCACACGTTTAACTTCTTTGTGTTCAGCAAAACCGGTGAGATTGACAACCTCACTCCTACGTTGGGGCAAAGTGAATTGACTGTGTTGTATAGGTTCCACGTTGCTGCTGAACCGGTAGTGCGCCCTGCCATCTCAGCTGCATCAACCTTCAGAAGTGCTTCTTTCTCCTACTGGTCGATTCAACCTTGGTTTCTTTTCTGAGGGAAAACTTGCTGATGCACTCTTCACACCTTGCGCTTGGGGTCTCCCAACAAGCGTTTGTCTACACTCCATCAAGATCGTTCACGTAATAATGCCAGATTGTTAGGGCATAGTGCCTGGTATCCGATGTTAGTGCTTTATATCATTGTTGCAACTTGTTATGCTTAATGCTTGTCACTAGGGCCCGAGTGCCATGATCTCAGATCTGAATATGTTATTGTTTCATGAGTATAATTATGTTTCTTGATCATATCTGCAAGCTGTTTACACACATTATTGTCCGGAACCCGAGGCCCCGAAGTGATAGAAATTGGGACAACCGGAGGTGATGGCTGTGATGTGAGGATCACATGTGTTCACAGAGTGCTAATGCTTTTCTCCGGTGCTTTATTAAAAGAAGCACCTTAATTATCAGTAGTTTCCCTTGAGGCCCCGCTGCAAACGGGCTAGTAGGACAAAAGATGTTGTGCAATTTTCTCATTGCGAGCACATACGACTAAATTGGAAAACATGCCTATGGTTTTCCTAGAACTTGGATGCTTTATTATTATCTATCTGCAATGCCCATGTTTTGATTATTATATGAACTATCTTATCCATGCAACGCCCGTTCATCCATCCCTATGCCTACAATATTTTAATCCCGTTGTTTCCCGCAATTGCTACCGCTATTACTATTTTATTCCTGTTGTTATTTTACTACTTCTACTGCCATAAAAAATGTTACCACTGATAAACTGTTGCGAGCAAGTCTACTTTCAGGTGCAGCTGAACTGACAACTCATATGTTAAGGCTTATAAATATTCTTTGGCTCCCCTTGTGTCGAATCAATAAATTTGGGTTTTACTTCCCTCGAAGACTGTTGTGATCCCCTATACTTGTGGGTCATCAACCACCCCTGCTCAAACTCGTGTTCTTGCTTGCGATTTTCGATCTCCTTGCTCAACCCATCTTTGTTGCTGAGATTTGGGGCATTTGTTCTCCGGTATGTGACTTCTCCAATATCCAAGTAGAATTTTGTTTAGTTGAGTATTTCTTGCGTATGTTGGTACTATAGGTGACAAGTTATGTGAGCTTGGATGCTTGTTCTATGTGTACATAAATTAGTTTTGATGCATGTATATTCCTCTTACAGGTCTCTACAGTAGTTTCTTTCATATAGTTACTTAAAAATCATTTTTATGATGCTTGTTAAAAATTTCAGAAAAGGAACATGCATAATCACACTTATGGAGACATTTTTGAGAGAAATGCACCAAGGGTGGCAAGGCCTTCAAGATCAACTACTCGATTGAGGCCATCCTATAATGAATATCTTATTGCACCAAGTACTGGTGATGAGGGGGGTCATGGAGATGCACATACATCTACCTTCCCTTGTGCTAATTTTTTTAGTGATGCAGGGATCCTTGATGATTTATTGCTTCTTGTTAGGAGGGTTGGCTTGACTGAGTATATGAATGATGAAAGTTACCAATATGCTATGCTCACCAAACTTTTTTTGTGAGCTTTACTTTTAATAACTCCTCCTACAATCCATCTATTGCATTTAGAATTTATGATAGGCCTTTTACCATGATTTTGGAAAGATTTTGCAGTATCATAGGTATTGCTCCGGCTGAGACAACGAAGAGGATTCAAGGTCGACCCACTGATTTGCTGGAACTTAACCGAGGGGTGACAAATGATGATGACCGTGCAACCCAGCGTGGCAAGATAAGGAACATTCAACTCCCAACCATTAGATACTTTGCTTATTATCTTGCCACTAGTGTTCTTGGTAGGGAAAACACAAGTAATATTTCTAATTATCATTTAGCTTTTCTGGCTGCTGCACTTAACAATAATACTAGTTACAACCCTGTTGCTCTCATTTCATGTCGCTTAGCTGCTAGGGGACCCATTTATGGGGGAATTATTGGTACACGTATTATAGCTGCTCTAGGCCTTTCTGTTGATCCCAATGATGAGTTGTTAACCCCACAGAGACTTGATCTTGCTGCTATGAAAGTCCATTTTGTTACTGCTAACTCTTGTGCGGGAATCTAGTTTATAGAGTTTTATTTACCGATGGAGACGAAAGGGAAGTTCCCTTGATGCAGTCTGGTTTGTTCAGTATTCACAGGAGGCCGTGGTCGCGCTCAAAGGAGGAATTGGACGAGCAACTAGGTTTACTTGGCTTCCATGTGCAGCACGACCCCGAATATCAAGAGGGTCACGAGAAGCCCTCTGAGGACTACGCCATGCATTACTCCCGGGCGTCCTCGAGTTCATATCAGGATGATGGCCCTTTCTCGTCATACTTTGGGGGCGCAACTTCTTGGCCCTCTTGGGATTTATCTCCACTTAGGCCCAAATCCTAAGCTTGGCGGGAGGTATACCGACATCACACTCATTTACATATCATAATTTTGTCGGTACTTTGTATATACATGTTTCTGTTTCTTTCTTTTCCATTATTGTTCTTGTTTAGTTTTTGCTTTCCAAAACATAAAAAGACCAAAAATATTTCTGTTGTTTCTCTTTATTTGTTTCGTTAGTTTCTATTATTAGTTTGCTTTACTTTCTAGTTTCAGCTTTTATTCAAAAATCCAAAAGGACTTGACTTCGTTTTCTTGTTTTCTTTTGTTCTTGTTTTAAATTCGAAAACCCAAAAATATTTGGTGTTCTTCTTCGGTTTTTTAAAGTTTGCTGCAGAGTTCAACAGTCTTCTGTGGCTCCATTGGAGCTTGCTTATCATTTCAAATAAGTCAAGCCACACAAGTGAAAAGCAATAATGAAGATTTATGACAATTCAAGTTGTGGTGAGAGGTTAGTACGAACTCTGTTTGTTTTCATTTTTGTACATATACTCAATCATGTGTACATTCTTAATTCGTTCGTGTAAGGTGTATGCTATTTAATGGATGCTTAGTAGTTCGTTCTCTCTTATGATCAGTTCCAACCTACTAATAGTAGATAACATGTTGTATAAATGTTTGCTTGCATTTTTATATTCATAAAAGGGTATGACATTGGGGTATCCTCCTCTGAATGTTTCATTTGAATTGACTTGGAACATGCTCATGCATGCATATGACTGAAAACAAAAAGTCAATTAAGTATTGATGATTTATTTTGCCTCAGAGTTCTTGTATCACTTAAATGCCACCGTTAATTTTTTTCTGTCGCAAGCATGATTATAACGGTTACTGCTCTCTTGATTGTCGCTTCCCAGTCTATTGCTAGCCTTCACTTGTACTAAGCCGGAATGCTGCTCGTGCTTCCAAATCCCTGAAAACCAAGTCATTCCAAAGAGTCCACTATAAATTTCTATGCATGATATTTCAAGACATTCCAAGTAAATTTTCATGTGCTACCTTTAAAACCTTCAAAATACTTCTCATTTTGTGACACATTTTTAGCTCATGAGGAAGTAGTAGTTGGATTTGTTATCTTCCATACTAAATTAAATACCCCCATGACTTGCATGCTTCATCTGCTTGTCACTAATTTTGCAAAGAGCTGGTTAGTCCACTATAACATCCAAAAGTAAAGAAAGTAAAATAGGCACTCCTCCATGGTATGTAATTGTTGGCAGGAACCCGAGGATTCGGTTAGCCATGGTTTGTGATAAGCAAAGGTTGGTAGAAGTGTCAAACTATATATAAAAGTTCATACTATAAATGCCTAATATCAATAATTCGGAACCGCTCTCAACTTGCTTAGTATGGAAGATAACAAGAACTCTATTACCATTCGTTGACATAAACAACCACTTCCCAAAATTATTTTACTTCGGTTTATAAAAATAAAAAGCTCTAGCGCATGTTAATCCCTGCTTCCCTCTGCAAAGGGCCAATCTTTTACTTTATTGTTGAGTCACCATATTTTCTTTGAGCACCTTCTCGAGAGCATAACTGTCATTCTTAGTGTAATGTGCTTGTCCCAGAACACGGTTAATTGTGGTATAACTTTTATGCTTTTATCTTTGATATCTCTACTTCTAGTATTCACTTGAACTTCAGAGGTGCCCTGACATTTATGTTTTGCTCCACAAATAAGGGCAAGCGAGATACCACTTTATCATATCTTATTATGAACATTGCAATCCTACAAATAGATATACTTCATGTTGCTTATTATTAGTGTGTTGGTATCTCTTCATGGTTTGCATAACTATTAGGTGGCTTTATTTGCATACTTCTTATTATGAATTGCATAAGTGCTTGGTCATATAGTGAGAATATATACATCATATGAAGCAAATGTGTTTGTAAAATTTCTTTTATCGCACTCAGTTGTTAACTGAATTGCTTGAGGACAAGCAATAAGCTAAGCTTGGGGGAGTTGATACGTCCAAAACGTATCTACTTTCCTGAACACTTTTGCTGTTGTTTTTCCTCTAAACTTGTGAGTTTTGAATACAACTAACACGGACTAACGCTGTTTTTAGCAGAATTGTCCTGCTATCTTGTTTTTTGTGCAGAAATTCAACTTTAAGGAAAATGCCCAGAAAATATCGCAAAGTCCCTATTTTACCCTAAGACTCACGGAGCCACAAGACGAGACGGAGATGGGCCACGAGGGGCCCACACCATGTGGCGGCGCGGGAAGCCCCTAGGCCGCGCCGTGGCATGGTGTGGCCGCCTCAGCAGCCCCCTCATGCCCCCCTTTCGACTACTTAAGCCTCTTGACCTAAAAACACCCGGGGACAAACAATTTTTCCATGAAAAGTTCTGTAGCTCCGCCGCCACCGAAAACCCCAATTCGGGGATCAAAAACTCTGTTCTGGCACTCTGCCGTGACGGGGAATTGGAGGAGATCATCTCCATCACCATCACCGACGCCTCTCCATCAACCATCCATGATTCCCCTATCCATGTGTGAGTAATCCCCGCTGTAGGTTGAAGGGGATGGTAGGGATTGAATAATATTATTCATGTAATAGATGCCAAAATTGTTAGGGCATGGTGCCTAGTATCCGTTATTAGTGCTTTTGACATTGTTGCAACTTGTTATGCTTGATGCTTGACACTAGGGCCCGGGTGCCATGATTTCAGATCTGAACATGTTATTGATTCATGAGATAATTATTGTTTTTGATCTTACCTGCAAGTGTATACACATATTCTTGTCCGGAACCCGAGGCCTCAAAGTGACAACAATTGGGATAATCGGAGAGGATGGCTATGATGTAAGGATCACGTGTGTTCACGGAGTGTTAATGCTTTGCTCTGGTGCTTTATTAAAAGGAGCACCTTAATTATCAGTAGTTTCCCTTGAGGCCCCGCTGAAAACGGGCTAGTAGGAAAAAAGGTGTTGTGCAAGTTTCTCATTGCAAGCATGTACGACTAAATACGGAACACATGCCTATGGTTAGTTAGTACTTGGATGCTTTATCATTATTTACTTGCAATTGCCCATGTCTTGATTGGTATATGAATTATCTTATCCATGCAATGCCCGTTCATCCGTCCCCATGCCAACAGTATTTTAATTCTGATGTCTACTACAATTAATGTTGTTGTATTTATTTCATTCATGCTATTATTTCACTACTGTCACTGCTATAAAATTGTTGCTACTGATAAACTGTTGCGAGCAAGTCTATTTCCAGGTGCAGCTGAACTGAGAATTCATCTCTTAAGGCTTATAAATATTCTTTGCTTCCCCTTGTGTCGAATCAATAAATTTGGGTTTTACTTCCCTCGAAGACTGTTGCGATCCCTTATACTTGTGGGTCATCAATGGCCTATAGTTGTTACCACCAAAATTATTTTTATAACCACTATTGTTGAAATTGTTTCTAGCAATAAAATTCAAATAAACTTGATCATTTTCATTAGCAAGAAGAGAGTTCAAGTGAACATTAGAGGACCCATAGGCATTTTTTTAGCAATCATATCAATCTTATCACTCAAAGAAGAGACCTCCTCAACGAAATTTACCTTTCTACCTGTTGGAGCCCTGTCTATGTGTCATTGGGAATAGTTTGTCATCAAATTATGCAATAACTTATTTGTTGCACCTAATGTGAGATTCATAAAGATTCCTCTCGCGGCTAATTCCAATAAATTTCTCAAAGAAATTTTTAATCCTACATAAAAAGTTTGGAAAACCATCCACGTAGTTAATCCGTGCCTGGGACAATTCTTTAACATAGTTTTCATTCTTTTCGAAGTTTGAACAACATGTTCATTATCATTATTTCTAAAGTGCATAATGTTACTCCTCAATTGTACAATTCTTGCAGCTGGATAATACTTCACAATAAAAGCATCTTTGCATTTAGTCCAAGAATCAATACTATTTTTAGGCAAATATAATAACTATTCTTTAGTTTTTCCTTTTAACGACAAAGGTAATAATCTTAATTTAACAATATCACCATATAAATATTTATATTTTTGCATATCACATAACTCAACAAAGTTATTTAAATGAGAGGCATCAAGTTCTCCAATACCCAAAAATTGTTCTTTCATGACAAGATTCAACAAAGCACGTTTAATTTCATAGAATTTTGCTGTAGTAGCAGGTGGAGCAATTGGCGTGCATATGAAATTATTATTATTGGTACTATTAAAGTCACAAAGTTTAGTGGTATCATTGGTACCCATACTTGTAAAATAATACAAGATAAACTAGCAAAGCAAGTAAAAGACTAGGAATTAGAAAACTGATTTTTTGGATTTTTGATATAAGGAAAACACAGCTAAATAAAAGTAAACTAAGTAAGAACAAAACAAAAGAGAGAAAGTGGAAGTGTGTAACTCACCTAGCTGAAAGCTTGAAGTCCCCGACAACGGCGCCAGAAAAGAGGTTACTGACGTGAGACCACACGTTCATTGGAAGACCCCAAGAGGAAGATATGATGTAGCGTAGCAGTATTTCCCCCAGTTATGGAACCAACGTTATCAATCCAGTAGGACTTGAAAGCCTCTCAGTAGGTTGCTTGTGACGACGCCGCTAGAGAAGAGCTGTTGACGGGAGCTTTCTTACATGTACTCTGGCTCTTCAACAAGCGTGGACCTGCACACACACACAAACTCTCTCTTTCTCCCAATTTTCCTAGAAGGTTTTCTATCTTCCCGTCTTGCCGAAAATTAGAAAATTAATTATATCGAATGGTTGGAGACGATTAAATCAAAATGGACCAGCGAGCAAGTGATGAAGAAAAGCAAGTAACGAGGTTGTAATCAATGATGAAAATAGGATAGGGGGCCATAGTTTCACTAGTGGCGTCTCTCCTAAGGACAATAACCATGCTGGGTAAACAAATTACAGCTGGGTGATTGACAAATTATGAACGTATAATAATACTATTATGACAAGATAAATTTCACGAGTTCTAACATTTTAGTCATTATGTCAAGATAAATAGACCGGCATCCGACAACATCTATTACTAAAGTCCACCTTGATACAACAATCCATCAAATCTCGATGGTATTAAGTTGTAGCACCGAAATGATCACTTGTGTGCAATAGACAAATGCATTAAGAACAATATGTAATGTAAGCAATAATTCCTATTTGTAGACAAGAACACCGTTGTTTTCTCCCTAGTGGCAACAACACATCCCCCTCCCACACATTTATGTCACCCTGCCGCAGGTTAAAGGAGGCATGAACTCACTATCTAGCATATAAACACCCTCTTGGAGGTGTATACAATAACTTGACCAAGGAAACCATACACACCGGAGAAAATTGCAAGACAAGATTAAAATTCTCTGAAGATATAAGTGAAACATCTCAATATGACATGAAAAAAATAATCATAATCGCATGGTTCATCGGACCCAACAAACACAACATGTAGCAATTACATAACGGTGATCTTGATCATATAAGACAACTCACAAGATCTAAACATGGTGGCACAAAGTGGAGAGAACACCATCTAGCTACTACTATAGACCCGTAGTGCCGGGATGAACTACTGCCACATCTGTCTAGAGACAATCATGGCGATGTAGAGACCACCGATGACAATCACTCTCTCCGGCAGGGTGCTAGAGCACTTAGACTGGACTTTCAAGGTGACGCCGCCTCTGTATCTGTTTCGTGGAAAATTTCCCCGTCTCTGACATTTTGAGGGTTAAAGACAGTTTATAGGCGAAGATGCGACGGGATGCGGTGGCCAGGGCCACGAGGCAACCCCACGTTGCGGCCTAGGGGGCGCGCCTAGCACCCCTTTGGTGGCCCCAGGGCTCCCCTCCCGCTCTCCTTTGGACTCCGTCTTTGTTCCGAGCAAAAAATAATCTCCGTGGATTTTCAGGACTTTTGAAGAATATTTTGTTTGGAAAATTTCTGAAACATAAAAATTACAGAAAATAGGAACTGACTCTGCGCATCTTGTTAATAGGTTAGTCCATGAAATCATCCGGAAAACATGTAGAAAATATGGAAGAACATGTAGAAAATAAGCATTGAATATCAAAAATTATAAATATATTTAGGACGTATCAGGCTCCACAAGCACTTTTTTTTGCGTAAAATAACCATCATAGTCATTCGCAAGTATACCATCAACTATGCGGTTGAAGAAATTACGGGACATCGTAAATATGTGCATAAAAAAATAAACAAGATACAGATAAGAAAAATAGGCAAACATGGAGAAGTGTACTAATTACGAACCTTGACCGAAAGTGATTTTCGGGATAGCAAGGAACTTGCTCTTAGTAGTCATCCCAGAGAAGAAGAAATCCGACATCTCTTACTCGATTTATTGTGTGAGTCCATGCGTGGAACCGCCATGGCGTCTAGTGTTCATTTGCTCTTCCTCCTCACGCTATGCGAATGCTACAAGCATGAGTTCATCGTCGCCAGATGAAGACGATGAAGAATTCATGATCATATCCCAAGAGGATGTATTCATTGTGTTGTGTGAGAGAGGAGAGAAATCTAAGGGAGATGGGAGAGAGGTGAGAAGGGTGGTATATATGGACCAGAAATCTAGCAGTTGAAAATCTAGCCGTTTGAAATATAGCCGTTGGAAAATATCGCCACTAAAAATTAAACCGTTTAAAAATCGCTGATGAAAGTTAGTTATAAAAATACTACTCCCTCCGATCCGTATTAAGCGTCGAAAAAAATGAGCTGAGCATGTATAAATCTGTGTACAACCTGTGACACTTAATTGGGATCGGAGGGAGTATTAAAATAAAGGAGAGAGAATATAGAGATATCCTGATATACACCTTTCACTGAAAAACTAGAAGGTGTAAAAACAAGAAAGGTATATGGAGGCCTCCAAATTTACAGTAGTCACTCGACAAGTTCTAACCATCTTTTTTTTTAAAAAAAGGTTCTATCCATCTAACCATGCGCCATGGTTCATGAGTTGAGAACTCCGTTAGGTCGCACATTGAATACTGTGACTTACTAGGAGCTTTTTTTCCTGCACCCCAAACTACACGTGTAGCCGTAATGTGAAGCGAGGGCGCACGCCTTGCCGGTTCATTTCAATTTCGAGGCCTGTTCCCTCGTCTTCCTCTCCCACGGTCCCACTCCGCCTCCAAACATTACTACTCCCACTCCCAGTTATTAGCAGCAGAGGGCGGAGCTGCGGAGGACGGTTCTGTTCTCCATCGGCGACCACGCATCGGAAGAGCATCCATCCATCCATTCCCGGACCCCGCGCGCGTACGTTCACGAAGCTCATCTACCTATCCTGATTTTAACTTGCTTTCGCATCTTTCGCTAGGATCATTCACGAAGCTCATCTACCTATCTAAGCTAGATGTTGTCATGGCGGCCGCCCTTGAGACGGCGGTCGAGACTAACTAGTACATGCGTGGCCGTCAATGCTTTCTTTTCAGTTTTGTGCTTATTTTCTTGGCGAGATCCGGAAAAGTTTGCTGCTCCTGCCGCCCAATTTGTACTCGGGATTTCGTGGAAGGAAGGGGTGGAAACTCGAATTAAACTAGCGTCCGCACTCCGCAGTCCTTTTGGACAACACAGCTTGTGCATTTTCTTCGAACCAGTTAAAAATAACACACGTGTATCGTGAACATTTTGGATCCGCCGGGGGACAATTTGCACCAACCTGTTAATTGTGGCAAAAGTATGAACATGTGAGAACTCTTTCCGTAGTAGTACTAAACTATCATCACCCTTTTAGAGAATGCATGAACACCAATACTTTCTTTATTAGAGCATAAACTTACTTTTTGGTAGATTTTAAATTGAATTTTTAATTTACAACTCAAAAGACCTCTAATTGAAAACAATTAATTTTGATGTTTTTAAGGAAAGTGAATTTTCTTAGCAGGACTGAGGTGGTAGCCCTATATTTCCTCTCAAACTTCTCTTTTTTGTATCTCTCAAACCATACAACATATGGATTTGAAACATTGCAGTTCACTGAAACATTTGAGATAGAATGTGGAAAAATAGTTTTGGATTTTTCTGACATTAATTATAAATATATATTCAATGATTTTTTTAATTTACATTGCATAATAAAATTCTGAACTGTTTTTTCCACATTCTAGTTCTAATGTTACAGTGGGCTGGAAAGTTCCAAATCCATATGTTATATTGTTTGAGATATACAAAAGAGAAAAACTAAAAAAACTTTTCCTATTTCGAATTTTGTGTCGACGATTATGAACTAAAAAAACTAGGACTGAAAAAAAATGTGGGGTTACTCAAGAAAAAAGATGTCACGAGGGTTGCTGGATGCTGGGCGTGGATAAATGCCACGCATTGGCAGATTTTGGACGACTGCAACCATCGCTTGGTGCAAGTAACTTCACCGTAGCATGCTAAAAAATCATAAACTTATTTGAGACTGTCTCCTTCTATTTTATTTTATTTTTTTGCATGGATCCAAGAAATCCATTTAAAATTTTAAATAATTGCGTATGCTAACAAAGCAACAAAAGAATTGTCTTTTAAGCATGTGAAAAAAAATTAATAGCTAAATTAGCAAACACATTGGAACAAAATTTGTTGTTTTTGCATAGGTCACAACTCTGAGTTTTCTCGTGTAATTAGCGTGGGTATCATTCAAGTGATTTACCCGAAGTTTCAAGGTTTAATCCCTTCAAATTTTGGCCTCGGGCTTAATTATAATTGGAAGCAAAAAACCCTTACTCGCCCAAACACCTAATTAGTTTGGTGGTTGTTAAGGAAATGACCTTGAATAAAGTGAAATAATCTATACTCTTAACTAGCATTTCTCACCGCAAAAACCAGACAAGTCTAATGGATTTTAGTCAGACAGAAAACTCTGTGCAAATCGGTTGGAGCAAAGTTTGTATTCACGTTCCAACGAAGAATATAACCAAACCTGTTTCCCCATCTGTTTTTTTTTTGTTAATTGGTGCTCCCTGAGTACTGTTTTTTGTGGTTGTGTGGGCTTCCTTATTCAACGAAAAAATTTCAGTTCTCTTCTCTTTTCATTTATAGAAATCGCGTGCATGCTTGGGTGTTAATGAATAATAAGCTAGCTGGCTAGCTATTTGTCGTAGCAATTATTCTCATGTTGCCAAATCGTTGATGGCTCATTCATTTTTTCTAGCAGCAGAACGATGTATAAAAGGAAAAAAGGTGCATCTCCTAATCGGTTACTCGCCTACTTTTAACCTCATGTTTGTTTTGGCATATCACACCTATTTACCCCTAATCACATCACCCTTTTTACTTCATCAAAACTTAGTATCGTTTTGTTTCCGCTTTCCAGGATGTCCAGCATGATTGTTCCTGTGTACATTACCGCGCCTGAGTTAGCGACAATCCTTGAGAACAATGCAGGGCTCGAGTTCCTTACGAAGACAAGAGAAGTTCGTGTGAGAAGGTTGCTTCACGCTAATGCTCACGGGTACCCTATACCATCACCTGCCCTTGAATACATTAAGCAACATCACAAGCGATATCTTGCTGGTGAGGCACAAGCACAGTTGAAGGTAGTTAAGCCGTATGTACCCGTTTGTACTTCCGGTACTTCAATTTCACTCCAGCAAAGAATTGCTAAAAGGCCCAAGTTCGATATGGAAGAAATTTACAGAACAGGACAACCTGAAGTAGACGCCAAAGGGAAATCTGTTGCACCTGCTACTTATCTGGAGTTTATGTCTGAAAATGATCTTAAGCTCTTAGAAGATCCATGTACCCCTGAGGAGTACAAATCATTACTCAAGATGGTGGAGATGTTTTATGAAGTAAATGGTGGCCCCTGTTATGATGCTGAGGTTCTGGCCCTAGGTTCATTGGAGAAAGCAGAGTACTTCCTTATGCCCGATACTATACAGTTTGAACCATGTGGAGTTGATAACATTTGCAGAGGACCTGCGTTTTGGAAACCTGACAGGAAGCTAATTTCTCAGATATACGCCCTGGCTAAATCACAGGCGCTGCAGCTTGGCATTACAGGGGACAGGCAAATTAAGTGGGCAGTTCTGCGTACTCAGGCATTTTCTGCTGGCTGGTACCATGAACAGAATTATTCAAGGCTTTGTTCGCCTCCGATAAACTCAGCTGAGATTTACGCCAACGACCTGGGAGCTATTGAGAAGCACCTTTCTGATGCTTGAAAGCTTGTCTGCTTCCTGCCTTTTCTCCATGAGTTCGCATTCAGAACCGTTGGTAGCACATGGTCATATAATTCCTCCAATGCAATAAAATATGAAGGTAAAGCGATAAAGTTTGCTGATTCTGCATCAGTTCGTCCGGCTCTATCTTACCTGACAGGTAAAGATCTCTATGGTCCTGCTCTGCAATGGATCGGTGTCGAGATGCCTATGAAGGTCCTTCAGAGAAAGGTTGGTGTTGACGCAATACCCTCTGTTTTCACTCTCCGAACCAGAGTAGCTCCTGCTGGGAAAGCCCTGATCACTACCACTCATGCTGTTGTAAAAGAGATGAAGACTCTGGAATTCTGGAAATCCTTACAAGAACATATGCAGAAATTCAATGATGCAACTGTTAGTGCAATGGCAGGGAAGATTCAAGCGAACCCTTGGAAGTATCACGGAATGCCAAAGCCTTATAACTTAGAACCTTTAAGTGCAGAAGAACAACTTGAGGTCGCGGCTGCCATGGCCTGCGCTGAATATTTTGCACCGATAACCTTTGCGTTTACTCAGTCTGTGATGGGGCATCATCAGCTGCCAGGGTACATGGCACTTAAGAAGTATGCTCATGAGAATGCTTTTCTTTACGAGCGCTTCAAGAAGTTCATTGCTCCTATGAGGAAAAAATTGGATAAGAATATTGGTGCAAAGATAGTTGCTGAGGCATCTGGTATTCCCCAAGAACATGCATGACCACGCTGGTAGGAGGAACTCCCTGCCTGGCACTTCAGCTTCTATTTAATTTCTGAGGTCTGGCCTCTGATCTTAACTGGTACCTTTTGGTCGACGGGAGCTAGCACTTTGATGCCTACAATGTTAGGTTATGTTTTGTCAAACAACTTGTGTCGTTATGGTTATTGTGTTCAACTTTTAAACCTACTGCAACAAGCTTTGGACTTTGCGGCTTGTTGCTTTTAGATATTCCGGGGATGGTTCTTATTTCGATTTAGCCTGATATTATCATGCTCGTATGGTTGAGCACTTGAGCTGCTTACTTCAATTATTGCTCGTCATATTTTTCAAATATGGTTATATACTCCTTTCGTCTCGAATTAATTATCGTGAATTTGTTAAAATATGGATGTATCTACACATATTTAGTGTAGTGGTACATCCATATTTTGATAAATTCAAAATGATTAATTCGAGACGGAGGGAGTACAACAACTGATGTGCCGGATAGTAGGCAGTGTTGCTGCGGGACAAGGAAGTAAACAATGCTACTGTATTGGGATCGATTGATTTCAACTGAAGCTTGAAAAATAGCTGGAGGACTCCACTCCATGTAGACCAGCGGTCAGTCCTGTTAAAAATCCTGTTTTCACCTTGGGCACTCCCGTCGAAATCCTTGGCGACTCTTCCTCTATACTTTTCATGGCTGCTAATGTCGTCGAACCATCGATCCATCTTCAGGGAAGAGTTTTGCATAACCTTGCCAGGCCTGCTGTCGCTTTTTTTTCTTTGGAAAAGGGAGCATAGCCCCAGCCTCTGCATCGGTTTGATGCATACGGCTTTTATTAGAACAAAAACATTTAAAGTATTACATAATGGAGGTCTCCAAAATTACAAGCAAAACGAAAAAGTTTAGGACCGACTTCCACTACGAAGCACAAATCCTATAATCATGCTGCCACCCGTTGGAGAAGAGGATGGCCCGGACTAAAGCCAGCAACCGGTTGCATCCAGCCTCCATAAATTGGCGCTGGTCCTGTGGCAGAAGGAGCGACCACGAAGAAATCCAATAAATAGCCTTGTGCACAACCTGAAGAAATGAATATTTTGCACCTTGTTAAAAATCGCATCATTGCTACAGTTCCAAACCGCCCACAAAAAGGCACATGTCCCAATCCGAATACGTCGTCTATCATGTTTGTGTATTCCATGCAGCCATCCACCAAACATATGGCTCAGACTCGCAGGAGGAGAGATATTAAAAGTAAAATGGAGCAATCTCCAAATTTTAATAACAAAGGGACACGAAATGAATAAGTGTTCAATAGTTTCGTCATGATTACAGAAAGCACACTTTGTGCAACCATGCCAATTACACTTCATTAAGTTATCCTTGGTAAGAATTACACGCCTGCTAAGCAACCACATGAAATTTTTGATCTTAAGGCGTATTTTCATCTTCCATAAATATTTATGTTCAAAAGGTGGGTGGTCATTCATGTAATCACTATACATAGACTTAACCGAGAAGACCCCGTTATTATTCAAACTCCAAGAGAAATAATCTTCCTCCTCAGAAAGAGAAATAGCCATAAGCTTTTGAACAAGATGCAATCATGATGTCCAATTGTTCCCTTGTAAATTTCGTCTGAACTACACGTTAATGGGAGGTGCAGTTGATAACACATCTGCGACAAGTACATTCTTATTTCTAGTAATGTGATATAGATCAAGATACTGGTAAGCCAACGCTTGATCCCCCAACCACACATCATCTCTTTGGACTCCCACTGGAATTTCGAAAAAAAGAGTAGGAACATGGGGTAAGCTAGTGAGTACCGAATTAATAAGAACTAGTCTGTCACCGTAGGATAAAAGTTTGCCAGCCCAAGAGGCTAATTTCTTCTCGAAGCGATCTTCCACTATTTTCCATTCTTTTAGGAGTAATTTTCTATAGTGAATCGGAATACCAAGTTACTTAACGGGCATAGTCCCAACTACACACCAAAAAATATTCCGGTATTCTTCCATGTGCTCTTTAGCATTTCCAAAACAAAATATTTCACTCTTATGAAAGTTAATCTTAAGTCCAGATAGCTGTTCGAATAAAGACAAGACCAGCTTCATGTTCACAGCCTTTTCCAGATCATGTTCCGGGAATAAGATTGTGTCATCATCATATTGCAGAATGGAAACACCACCCTCCACCAAATGAGGTACCAAGCCACCTACCTGCCCATCCTCTTTAGCTCTATCAATAATAATGGCTAACATATCAGCCACTAGATTGAAGAGAACTGGTGACAGGGGGTCACCTTGTCTTAAACCTTTAAAAGTTTGGAAATAATGACCAATATCATCATTTACATGAATGCCTACACTGCCCCTATGAACATAGTTAGACACCCACTCACACCACTTAGAGTGAAAACCCTTCATCCTCAACACTTGCCGGAGAAAAGTTCAATTCACCTTATCATAAGCTTTTTCAAAATCAATTTTGAAAAGCACTCCATCCATCTTTTTTGAGTGAAGTTCATGAATAGTTTCATTCAAAATAACCACTCCCTCAAGAATATTCCTACCAGGCAAAAAAGCAGATTGGGTTGGCCGAATAATAGACTGTGCAATCGAAGTCACACGATTAGTCCCAACCTTCGTGAAGATTTTGAAACTCACATTGAGTAAACAAATAGGCCTATACTGATCTATTCTACTTGCATCCTCTTTCTTTGGTAACAATGAAATAACACCAAAGTTCAAACGGTAAAGGGGCAAGTTTCCTGAATGGAACTGATGGAACATGGCCATTAAATCTTTTTTAATCACCGGCCAACATACCTGGTAGAATTCGCTGGGAAACCCATCAGGTCCAGGGGCAGTGTTCCTTTTCATTTGAGAAATTGCTTCAAAAACCTCTTCCTCAGAAAACGGGGCAATCAAAATATCGTTCTCCTCAACCGAAACACGATCAATATCGTCAACTTTTTCTTCATCCAAGGAGAAGAAATTCGGTTCAGGAGGGCCATTTTTTTTATAGAAATCAGAGATAAAGGTTTTGAGATTCGGTTCCCCCACAATTGTCCCTTCATCCTGTTCTAACTGAAAGATTCTCTTCTTCCTGTGTTTCCCATTTGCAATCAAATGGAAATAACGTGTATTATCCCCAACTTCTTGAATATGCTTGACCTTATCTCTCTGAGCCCATTTGTCTTCTTCCTCACGTCTAAGCCTAGCAAGACACTCATCCGCATCGTGCTTGGCTTTCCTTTCCGCTAGAGATAATGGTACCGACTCCACTTTAATATCGAGTTCATTAATTAGAAGGAGCAATTTCTCTTTCTACATTTTATATTGACCACTCAAATTTTTAGCCTAGCCCCGTAAAAATTGCCGTAAATGTCTAATCTTGATTTGCCAAGACTCTATAGGAGAGTGATCCTCCACACAAGAGGACCATTCCCTAGCCACAAGATCCAAAAAAACCTTCTTTCTTTAGCCAAGCCAGCTCAAAAGAAAACCGGGATTTATTCCCAAGATGTGCATATTGACGAGAGTCAATAATAACAAGAGTATGGTCGGAACCAGTACGAGCCAAAGCATGCACTGAAACCAAAGGAAACTTTTGTTCCCACTCCACACTAGCTAAAAAGCGGTCTAATTTTTCAAAAGTTTGGTTTACCCCTCTACTAGCCCAAGTGAACTGTCTCCCCGAGAATTCTAGGTCTTTCAGATCAAGACTCTCAATAATTTCGTTGAAAATAGAAGGCCAACGCGCATTAAAATTATCGTTATTGTTCTCCCGTTGTCTCCTAATAATATTAAAATCCCCCCCCCCCAAAACGAGCAACATTCTCTCTTCTTTTTTACAAATCCGCACCATCTCAGCCCAAAAATCGTGTTTAAGAGCATCTTGTGCCGCTCCATACACCACTACAAAGGTCCAAAGGAAAGCATCCGACTTATTTTTAATGTGAAACTTAATACAGAAAACCCCCGCCTCAACGTTCTGAACCACAAACATTGTGGGGTCAAAACCTACTAGAATGCCACCAGAGCGGCCACGAGGTGGAAGGCAATACCACATGAATTCCCCCCCCCCCCCAAATATTTGAGAAAAGGAACCAAAAAATTAGATCTCCCTGTTTCTATAATCGCAACAAAATTAAGATTCTCTTCATGAACAGATTCTTGAATAGCAAAATGCTTAGCTGTATCTCCGAAACCATCTGTATTCCATATCATGCCTTTCATTGTTTACCTGATTTTATTTTCTGTAACCTTGCACTTCGTCTTTTAACATCTATGCCAGTGCCCGCTTTCTTTCTACGTGTTATTTTGCTAGGCAAGATTTCGGTATCTAGACCCATTTGGTCCAAGGGAGGTTCATTGTCCTCAATACCGAGGTCTTCCGACAAATTAGTAACAGTAGCTAAAATCGTGTTATTGTCCTCCCCTTCCTCTACATTAGCCAAAGGTTTGGTAAAAAAGGTGATAACACATGTTTCCTCTACATTTTTATGTTTGTTGATTGACATCTCTATCGCCGAAATTTTTGTACCCAAAGAAACTCCCAACTTATGAGCTGTAGCAGCTATAATCTCATTCGAAACAGCAAGAAAAGAAAGTTTTCGGTTGAATCTCGTACCTGGGGTATAGATATCAGTACGTCTCTGTGCCAACAAAGTGGCACGGTCCAACTGAGTGTCGTCCGCGTTGATTTGAGCTCGAATCCTGTTGCTAGAGCGCATACCAGAACTAGAAGGATACGCAACCCCTCTAAAAGCCATAACATCATCAATTCTTGGTGTGAAAGGGGGTGCACTGGAGCTACGAGGACCAACTCTTTCCTCTGATCCCAACATCCTGGGTTTAGACAGAGTACTCACTCCCTTAATATCATCTGCTGTATGAAAATTAGCATCAGACTGAGGCAACTTAAAATTGGAAACAGAAAAACATGATGCATTCATCATGCTCTCACCAACTGTAGGAGGACCATCGACCGAATCTTGCTGAACATTAATAGGTGCTTGCACAGAAGAATGTCCCATCGTAGCTCTCCCAACCGACTGAGACAGAAGGGCCTGTCGCTGCTCACTTCTCTGACACAGCGGCAGAGAAACCGAGCCGTTTCGTGCCGCAGCGGTGGCGAAATCCTGCCACTGGGCTCAAACTGCCGCGACGGCGTCGGAATTACCTGTTGCGGGACTGAAGGCAGCGAAAACGGTTCCGAGACCGCAATTTTCTCTGCCGTCACGGCAGGGATAGGAACAGATTCCTGCCGTGGCTCCAAAGCTGGCTGCACATGCCTCGCGCTGCCACTCTCATGTAATGGTAATGCATCATTGCCTCCACCAATCATTCGTGTCTCCTGTAACTTCTCTGCACGATCACGGGAACCTGAAGAAGCCCATGTGCCCATCTGGTTGCAACAAAAAGAAGTAGAACAAACACATTTGTTATCACTACTAGGTAAAACTACATTGCCCAAAACAGGTACACAGTTTGAATTCATCAATCCAAAACAATAACCTTAGGAGGGGTGATAAGAGAGGATGGTGGAGAGCAACCTTGCCCCACATTAAGGGCCATCTTTTCTACTGCCACGGTTCGAGCTACCGCCTCCTGTGAAGATTGTACTCCCGACAATTCACAATGAGAAACAAGTTCCCTCTTAAGAACACGGCGAGCCACCTCTATTGATTTAGCAACTTGAGGCGAGAAGGAGAGTCCCGCAACATGTTTAGCACCATAGCTAAACGAGTTGGGATTAGAACTATCATTAGTACCCGTCCTCTCCATAGTGGGTTGTAACGCAGGTACAGGGATATCAGACACATCCATCTCCTTATCTAAGTCATCTTCATCTTTTCCATCATCCCCATCTTTTTCATTAGCTCTTTGAACCGAAACCATATCAACATCCACTCCTCTCTCCCCTTCCTTCTCAAAAGAAAGATTATAGAAGCCATCCTTAATAAAAATAGGAAGTTGCCTGGGGATCTTGGTGTGATCAACGCATCCAATAAAAATCCTAAGAACACCATTTTGACGGGTATGCTTCATATCAATACGAAATGGTTTTCCAAAAAGTGTATCAAGACTCCACATAGCCAAGAAATCCCCTTTATGCTGGCTCGGTATCACATGCATCAACAACCAGAATCTTGGTACCTCAAAGGCCGGTTTATCCTTAGTATGCCATGCGTCAACAACCAACTCAATAGTGGTGCTGGTCACCTGAAAAGAACCAAAGTTTCTAAGCCTATCAAGCTCAGCTTTTGAAGGAAATTGCACTTTTTATATATTATGACCCACTTGAAGTAATTCCCACTGGAAAGCATCAACCGGAACCACACGCTGTAACTGAGAAATGATTTGTGGTATGTTCAACTGACCACCAACCACGGAGATAGAACCCATGTGAGTATTGTCAGATTTTGGCCTGTAATTTTCCGAGACAACCGCTTCATAGAACGTAAGATCATCATGGGCATGACCATAAACCAAAATTTGTGGCTTTACCATTTTCAGTAAGTGACAGTCATCGTCAACATGTCCCGTTCCCTCACAATAATCATAAATAAGTCTGGTGCAATCTGCCAGTACATGACCTGAGAATCCACAACGGAAGCATCTGCCAATCTTCTTCGCCTTCTCCGAGTTGCTGTTATCCACCATTTGTTGCGCCATAGGCAACAAATTTTCCGCAGCTGTTGAAACTGCCGCAGCATCAATACCCTTTGACCTCTAATCGTCAGCAATCTAACTAGTGCTGGTAGCCAGTTCAGCCCGTGCTTTAGCTGTAACAACTGCTCGAGCTGCTCTACTATTAGCCAGCCCCGGTAAAGCTCCACGACCAGCCCCATTAGGCCCCTATCTGAAGTTAGCTCCACGATTGTTAAACCTTCCATGCACCCTCTGCTGACCATTACGATGACCCACTGCATTAGACCCCGTTCCCACATTGAACCGCCCTTGGGGGAGGCCCTGGTTCTGACCCTTGTATCCTTGGTTCTGAAAATTACCATCATCACCGTGCTGGTTGAAGTTTCCCTGCCAATTCATCTGTCCATAGCCAGAGGAGTTGGAGTATTTAAAACCATTACCGAGCCCATTGTTGGCAAAATTACCTCGATTACTGCCATAGCCTCCACCTTGATCTCCCGCATAGCTAGAACCTCCCATCTCGAAACCATTGTTACCTCGATGATTCCCTTGAAAATTAGCATTGGACCCATTGTTACCGAAACCTCCGTTCTGATTATCACCGTTTCCAAAACACATGTTTTGGTTTCTGCCATTGTTGAAGTTGTAGGGAACACCACCGCCATACCCTGGAAACCGCCGCGATCCATTGATCCCCTACCACCTCCCCGTGGGTTACCACCCCCGTTGTTCATGGTGTCAACGAGCAATGAGACAGGGAACCCGCGCAGCCACCGGCTCCTTGATCTGATTGTGTATAACACGTCAACGCCCCTGCCAGGGTTTAAGTCTACCACCGATCGGGAGACCGAATCATCAAACGGGCCCCCACACGGGGTAACTACAACCCGGCCCAAAGCAGTCCGAGTTCGATCAAATTCAAAATCGGGTTTGGAGCCAGACTCCGATCGAGGACCAATGTACGATCTCGAATGAACCTGAGAGGACAAATCCTCCAATCTACGTAAAGCATGACGACGACGTCGTGAAACCACTAAAGTATTCATCATCGTCATTCAAATCGAGCGGGTGAACAGACGGAGACATGACTGGTGTCTTGCTGCGAGGATCCAAGATCTTCGGAGGGGAAGGGGGCGGGGATCTTACCGGACTCAAAGGAGATTGTAAAATCATCGCGGCCTCACGTTGTTGAATGTGTTTGTTGAACTGCCTGGCTTTCCTCGATGCCACTAGATCGCATGAAGAAGATGGCGAAGGTGTGCGGCACTGGTACCGCCACGAGAGGGAAGGGGATTCATCAGACCCGAGCGATGGAAATCCATCTGACCCGAGCGCAACATCCTCGTCGTCGCTGGTCTCCGACGAGAGAGCCCAGAACCGGCCGCCGGGCCTATCGCCTCCCGAGTCGCCGCCCATCCTCTTCTCTGCTTATGGCCTGCTGTCGCTACCATGGCATCAGACATCGCCACCACCCTGCACATGTCCATCAACAAGCATCCGCCACCGGTACCCTCACGTCATGCCCCCGTGACCGCCCACGGTGACGCGGTATAAACCACGCTGCTCAACCACCTGACTACTCAAGTCGGCACCTGCTCCAAAATGATGCCCCTAGCACTAATCATATGACACTAGGGGTGCCATCGTCCGATCTAGGAGATCCAAATCTAGGTTTTTTTACAGAGTAGCCCGATCGGAGCGACGCGAGCTGCTACGACAATGTCTTAGACAAGGCAACAACGCCAAGAGACACCACCATTGTTCTCCATGACCGAAGACAAGGATCGGTCTTCACGGTCGGTAGTCTCGCCACTTCAAACTCGTTATCGGATGAGTGTGGCATTAGAGTCACCACCACACACACGCGGACACGCAACAGAAGGAGTCAGCCACCTACCATCTCGCCAATAGTCTACAACCCCAGCTCTATAGGCCCTCCCAAGCCCATCATCTCACGAGGGATCCCAGAGCGTGTGGCTGCAGTGACCATGGCATCCCAGCCGAGCGAGCACGAGATCATGCTCGCCTTTTCATCAACGTAGATCCAACGACTTTGGGGCCCTAAGCACCCTGCCCATCCATATGTCCACACGCCGCCGCTGAGGAAAGAGGGCCGCCACCTCCACAGAAGAACATAACCCCGCTACCGCAGTCCCCACACGAGCGGCTAATATTTGTGCCCCTTCCACCTTCCTACTCTGGCTCCTCCCCCTCACTGACGCTGTAGGATCCGTAGGTCTTCCTCTAGGCTTGACAAAACGAGACTAAAGCATGATGGAGGTCTTCCTCCTCGGCTTGGCATAGTTCATAGTGAGAGAGCTATTTAATATGCATGTTCTTCAGGGTTACATAGTCTGATAGGATGTCGCTAGTAACACGCCACCAAAACACTCGGACTCTCGGAATAACCTTTAGTGTTGTGGGGCTACCACGGAAGATCCCTTGTATGACATACTCGGGTTTTGTGAGGAGGGAGAAGGATGCGCGCTGGTGAACTCGATGGCGAACAAGGAGAAAGGGACCCAATTTACCTAGGTCCAGGGCCCTCGTGGAGGTAAAACCCCTACTCATTGTTGTATGATCTTTATTGACTTGAACGTTAAAAGGTGCTGCAATGGATGATGCGTGTATTGAATCTCGTGGGAGTCCAATGGTGAGTTTGGCAGCTAGGTTACGGATTGCATGAGTCTTGTCTCCCAGGGCTCGACAACGCCTCCCAACCTTTATATAGGAAGTTGCACCTCCGGGTCATATCCGAGTAGGTTTACAACTTAGATATGTGAAGAGCTAGGTCTTCCCTTAGTAGTCATTTGACAGATTCATCGGTAGGTCGGTTCCAGGCCTTACAACGAGGCTGGGCTTCGAGTAACTAGATGGGCTATCGAGTAGGCCTCGAGATGTTTAGTAGCCGGTAGACCAAAAGTGGGGACCTGGCGGACGATGTTTAGTTTGAATTTGGAAACTGAAGAAAATATCCTAGCAGGGTCCTCGTGTCACTCTCTCCCAGGGGCGACTCAGGCGGCGGCCCCCCTTCGAGCGGTGGCTTCCTCCACCCCCCCACCGCCACTTGTGGCCTCCGCCGGGCAAACGCCCGCGCGCGGCTGGCGGCGACGAGGCTTCTAGGTGCTCTACGGCAGTGGGAGATGGGGATCTCGTGGCGGTGGTGGCCATCTCCGGTGCAGCTCGGGTCGGCGGTGGTGGGCAGTCTGTGGTGGGCGGCAGTGCGGTCTGCGCTTCCTCAGTGGTGCTCATTGTGTACGGTGTGGTTTTGGACGGCAGGCGGCTGCTCCAGATCCATGCGCGCCCCGCTCGATCTGTCCTAGGCTTGCGGCGGCCGATGTTATGTTGCTCGGGATGTCCTCGTGGTGGTTCTAGGGAGTGCCCGGGTGACCGGCTGCTCCCTAACTTGGTGCTTGTCGGCGTGATGTCGGCGGCGTCCCTATTCTTCTCTCCCACCCGTCCATCGTCCTGCTGTGGCGCGCTTCCGCAGGGGGGTTGAATATTTCGACTTGCAGATGGCGGTAGTGAGGGCGGTTCGCTCCCTACGCGGGGTGCGGCCGTGGTTGGGTGGGGAGTCCTCCCCTGTCTTGCTGTCAGCGGCGGCGGGCGTTGTTCCGCCGTGCTGGCGACCTTCGTGGTTCTGCAGATGGAAGCCATGGATGCGGCATCCTCCTTCTGTGGCAGTGTCGTGGCTGGGGTGGTGAACTTGCTGCAGGTTCCACCTTTTGGTCTCCCAAGTGTGCCTGGTGTGGTCTCCCTAGGTAGCCTCGGCTGGTGTTGCTCTTCGATGGTGCCGGTGGACGGCGCAACCTCGGCTACGCCGTGCCTTTCGGTTGCTCAGTGGCTCTTCACGCAATAGTATGTGTGCGTGCTCTGCGAAGCTATCCAGGTGCTAGACTCGGCTCTGTGAGTCCCTTCGGCTTCTCCGACGGCATCGTTGTCGTGTCGTAGACTCGGTGGTGGGTGGCCTTTCGTCTATGGTTGGCAACATGGTTTTTGCCTTACGGCTCGCTGGTGTGGCGGCATGGACTCGGTTGCTCGTTGCCCTTCGGCTGTGCCGATAGCACTGAGATGTCATGGATGGTCTCGGCTGATCAGAGCTCTTTGTCTACGGTTGTGATGTTTCTCTTGCAATGTGCCTCTTGTGGGTTTGTCTTGCTGATCTTTGCGTTTTTTTTGCATGTGGTTGGATGAGTTTTGTGCCTTCGGTTTGAAGCGGTGAACCAGGGTGCTCCTCATTAGGGGCTTTCTTGGAGTCTTCTCTGAGTTTCATGTGTGCGTGCGTGCGTTTTGGGTGGGTGTAGGTATGCGCGGGTGTTTTTCGGTTGTGTTTCCTCTC
This sequence comes from Alopecurus myosuroides, assembly GCA_028641055.1. Classification (NCBI taxonomy): domain Eukaryota; kingdom Viridiplantae; phylum Streptophyta; class Magnoliopsida; order Poales; family Poaceae; genus Alopecurus; species Alopecurus myosuroides. The sequence goes on along the minus strand of CM054057.1, from coordinate 309,162,928 downwards.
TTTTGTACCCCTCGTGTGCTCCGGTTCACTTGAACCCTATCTTGTAAAAGGATGCAAAGTCTTATAGGCAACAAATGAATACAAATTTGGGTGGAGGGTCTTCTCCCTCCCCCGGTGACCATTCAAAAAAAAGGCGGACCATATCAGCGTATCAAAAGATGAAGCACCCACTACCAGCCCTTCCTCTAGAGTGAGATGCTCGTTACGAGTCACCAATGCACGGTAGGATAATTTTATAGAGTGCAATCAATTCTTCTCAAGAGACCAAGCCTAGAAATTTGCACCACCAGCAGTTCAAAGTGAAGTATTTAATATCACATCTGCATCTGGTGCTAAGAAATTATTCTGCGCTACATCAACCTTCCAACTATGGTTATAACTATTAATTAGGTCAGATCCGAGAGACAGGAGATCCCTGCCTATCTGCCCCATCGGTATGTGTCAACGAAGATGGAATCTAGCGGTCTGTCCATGTGGCAATAGAAGCTCCATCATCAACGCACTTAATGAGACCCTTCTCCAACAATGATCTCCCTGCCACAATTGCCTTCCATGTTGTCAATGCCGACGCTAGGATTGCGGCTTCCATGAAGGAAAAGTAAGGAACATATTTCCCTTTAAGAACATGCATATATACATAGGGTTCGAAGATGGTTAATAGACGCCATCCATGTAGGATGACCAACGGCTAGCACTGTCCTTCAACAGATATCGTATCGACTATCAGAGGATTTGAAAAATAATTTTCATATTAATGGTTAGTGTTAGGTGTAGAAGCAATGTCAAACCATTTTCATGACAAAGATATGATTTGAATATGGACATGCGTATGTTGTACACGCATTATTGCCTCCCCATTGCGCCTGCCCTGCAACTATCTTCTCATAGGAGCTCACTCCCCCAAACCCCACACAACCACAAGGAAATCAATGGTAGGAGGTTGCCAAAGAGAACGTTCGTCGTTGCAGTACCACCTAGGGGCAGGCTCTCCTATCACCGCTCCTCCTTGGTCATGGGAAAATTGTTGTGCCATGTAGGAAAACATTGCCCCGCGAAGATTTTTGCAACAATTTGTGATTGAATGAAGGTGCGAGATGGAGCATTGTGAGGCACATGATCACGTGATATTAAACACCTTTATATATTGTATGTATATGATATTGAATAGTACTCCGACCGTATACCCACAAACCTATACACACCACCGTACGAGGCTTTTCCCTACCCATATAAACACGTAACCGATGCCCCCACGGGTACGCATCGTTCCAACAAAACCAAGGTGATATCAATTGCCATTAGTATATTTGTGATGCTTGTCAACTTGGCAAGAGCCATACAGTTGCCATACCCTATTTCTACTAGTGTCCCCACTTTTCCTTTAGAGCGAGTGTTTTCCGATGTATGGGGTCCAACACCTGGTTCACTTGGCAAACATTGCTATTATGAGAGCTTGATAGATGATTTCAGCAAATTTATTTGGATATACTTGCTTAAAATGATGGTGAAGTTTATCAAGTTTTTCATAATTTTCAACAATTTGTTGAACGCAAGTTTGATAGGAAAATCAAAACTATGCAAACTGATTGGGGGGGGGGTGAATATGTAAAACTCAACAGTTTATTTCAAAAAGTTGATATAATCATATCTCATGTTCACATGCTCATCAACAAAATTGTTCTGCTGAACACAAACATCGTCATATTGTTGAAGTTGGCTTGTCCTTACTTGCCAATGCATGTATGCCACTTAAATTTTGGGATGAAGCATTTCTCATATCCACTTTTCTCATAAATTTGCTTCCTAGTAAAGTCATAAATTTTGAAACTCCAGTTGAATGTATTCTTCATACTAAACACAATTATGATTCTCTTCGCATTTTTGGGTGTGCTTGTTGGCCAAACCTTCGTCCCTATAACACACGCAAACTTGCCTTTCGCTCCACTCGTTGTATTTTTCTTGGCTATAGTCCTCTTCATAAAGAGGAGTTAAATGCTTAGATGTGTCCACTGGATGTGTATACATTTCTCGACATGTTGTTTTTTATGAGAATGTTTTCTCTTTTACTTATCTTCATCCAAATGCAGGAAAACGTCTTTGTGCTGAAATTCTATTACTTCTACAAAATTCTTTAGCCTACTAAGAAACTAATGGGGATGTACACAATCATGATCACATGACTTTGCCTATTATACCTCGTGTGACTAACAATGGCCAGGAAAACATGGAAGAAAGTGGATAAGATGTTACTACTGCAAATGCTGAATCTACACAAAAAAAATTGAGTCAAAACGATGCTATTACGGGTGACAACGAGCAAGAAACGTCCGGGTCAAATTTTTCGCTACAGGACAACAACACTGGATCCGATGCTAATCCAGCATCGCTCTCGGATCATGTGCATGAGGATCCCGGCGAGGATTTTGCACACAGTTCTATGCCACGGTCCCCCGCTTGCTAGCCTCCACGTGTGTCGTCCACCACCAGCGTACTCGAGAGTCCGATAGCCTCCCGCGTGGACAAGACAACATCTGTCTCCCGCGTGGGCACGCAACACGCCACTCGCCAACCGGTGACTGCCACGTCGCCTTCAACCGGCGGTACCTGCACCAGATCCTCTACATCACCGACGCATGGTGCCTCCTCTATGTTAGCTGATGTTGTTTCGGCTAATTTGGCTCCGACCGGATCTTCTGCCTCATCTGACTCTGTAGATACTCCTGCACCTGGATATCGCACTCGTTTTCAGCAAGGTATAACCCATCCAAAGAGAATTACAGATGGTACAATTTGTTATGAAGTAAAACGTGGTCGTGTGCGGTATAGTCTTCTTACTTCCACAAGTGAACCTCGTTCTCTTGCGGAGGCACTTGATCATCCGGAGTACTGGCTCGCAATGAAACAGAAACATGATGCTCTTATGCAAAATAATACCTGGCATCTTGTTCCTTCCAGCTCCTCCAGAAATTTGATTCACTATAAATGGGTATACCGTATCAAAAGACATTTTGATGGCACTTTTGATAGATACAAAGCTCGACTTGTTGCCAAGGCCTTTAAGCAAAGGTATGACATTGATTATGAAGATACCTTTAGTCATGCTGTTAAAGCAGCAACTATGTATCAGAACCGTTCTTACAGTATCACTTTCACGAGGTTGGAGCTTACGGCAGCTTGATGTTAAGAACGTGTTTTTACATGGTGTTCTTGAGGAAGATGTTTACATGAAACAACCCCCAGGATTTTAGGATCCAAATGCCCCCCATCATATACGCAAACTTGATAAATCTCTAGTGTTTAAACAGCCTCCCCAAGCATGGTTTCTAGACTGACTTCAAAACTTCATGATGTTGGTTTTACTCCATCACAGGCTGATACATCTCTATTTCTCTATCACCGCTCAGATGTCATTATTATCTGCTTATATATGTTGATGATATTATCGTGCCCAGTTAGTATGATGTAGCTGTTACAGTACTACTCTAGAATCTTAATGTTTGCTTTGCTATCAAAGACCTTGGTGGTTTGCACTTCTTTCTTGGCATTGAGGTGAAGCGTATTCCAAATGGTCTGATTCTCACACAAGAAAAATATGCCCCAGACTTGCTTGCTAAAGTGGGTATGTATGATTGTAAGCCTGCTCCTACTCCATTGTCTTCCATAGAAAACTTATCTCTGGTTGAGGGGGAACCACTTGACACAGATGATTGCACAAAATATCGCAATATAATTGAGGCAATTCAGTATCTCACATTGACGCGCCCGGATATATCCTTTTCTGTTAACAAGATTTGTCAGTATCTTCATGCACCTATGACATATCATTGGACAACAGTTAAACGTATACTCAGATATGTCAGTGGCACTACAAATCTTGGTATTACTTTCAAAGACCCAACTCTCTTTTATTGAGTGCATTTTCAGATGCAGATTGGGCTGGTTGTTTAGATGACAGACGTTCTACAGGTGGTTTCGCTATCTTTATTGGACCAAATTTAGTCTCCTGGAATGCCAAGAAACAACCTACAATGTCACGCTCTAGTACAGAAGCTGAATATAAAGCTTTCACAAATGCTACAACAAAGTTAATATGGGTTGAAGCTCTCTTGAAGGATCTTGGAGTTAGACTAACAGAAAAACCATGTCTATGTTGTGATAACTTGGGTTCTACCTATTTGTCTGCAAATCCAGTTTTTCATGCTCTTACCAAACACATAGAGATCGACTTTCATTCTTTCCGTGAAAGGGTAACAAGCGAAAACTTGGCAATCAAGTTCATATCAAGTAAGGACCAAATTGCTCATGGGTTCACTAAGGCACTTCCTGTTGCTAATCTTCATGAGTTTCAGCGTAATCTAAATTTCCTTCGAAGTTTAGATTAAGGGGGGTTGTTAGACACCTTTGTATACTCGTATATATACGGTACAGAGTAGTACTCCGACCGTATGCCTACAAACCGTACACGCCACCGTAGGAGGCTTTTCCCTACCGATATAAACATGTAACCAATGCCCCCACGGGTACGCATCGTTCCACCAAAACCAAGACAAATAATAATAGTTTTCATTTTCACTAGAGAGCACGTGCTACCGAATGAACCCTTTGAGTTACTCGTCTGTACCCTAAATCCTAAACAAAATACATTGCATGTTCTCTAGAACCCTGCACAAAGCCCTTCCGAAGTGATGCGTGAGTACTTCATCCCTGGACTACGGGTCCATAGCACTAGCTAGATTGTTGTTCTCTTCACTTTGTACCTCATGTTTAGATCTCGTGAGCTACCTCACATGATCGAGATCATCTTTATGTAATGCTACATGTTGTGTTTGCTGGGATCTGATGAATGTTGAATGCTATGTCTTCTGATTATCAATCTATCATGTTATCTTCATGCTCATATTATTTATGATCTTGCATGCTCTCCGTTATTAGTAGAAGCTCTGGCCAAGTAGATGCTAGTAACTCCAAGAGGGAGTATTTATGCTCGATAGTGGGTTCATGCCTCCTTTGCATCTGTGCTCGAGTGACAGAAACATGACGGATGGAGGATCTTATGTTTCCATTAGGGAGAAAACAACGGTGTTTACGTTGTTTATATTACACACTTTGCTTACGGAGATAATCTGTTGCTAGCAACTTAATACCCAACGTTTGTTTGGATGGTATTCGGAGGGTGGAATATTATACATAGATGCAGTTGGATGATGGTCTATGTATTTTGTTGTAATGCCTGCATGAATCACATAGTAATCTTTATGTCTTGCATATGCAGTATGGTGCAGCCTTCATTTCTGTCAATTGCCCAGCTGGAATTTGTTCACCACAGATGTTATTTATCTTGCACGAAGAGACACAACTAGTGAACTGTGTACCCCGATCCATTTTCCTCATACTGATAAAACACCTACTGCTTTCATACTGCTTTCATACTGTTCCTACTATTTTCATATTGTTTTCCACACCATACTTTTAACCTCTTTGTGTTCAGCAAAACCGGTGGGATTGAAAACCTCACTGCTTCGTTGGGGCAAAGTGATTTGATTGTGCTGTGTAGGTTCCACGTTGCTGCTGAACCGGTAGTGCGCCCTACCATCTCCGCTGCATCAACCTTATGAAGTTACTCCTTCCTCCTACTGGTCGATTCAACCTTAGTTTCTTTCTGAGGGAAACTTGCTGCTGCACTCTTCATACCTTCCTCTTGGGGTCTTCCAACGAACGTGTATTCACACGCATCAAACACTTTTCTAGCGCCGTTGCTGGGGAGGAAGAGAATTTCTGCAAGGGGAGTCTCTCACTTCCAATCTCTTTTCTTTGTTTTAGTTTTTCTTAGTTTATTTTATTTTATCTTGTTTGTTTCTCTTTATCAAAAACACAAAAAATTATTTCTTATTCTAGTTGTTATTTTTTGCTTTATCATGCTTGCTATCAATGTTTGATGTCTTTGAAACTAGATCTTATTGGCAAGGTGGGTTCACAGATGAACAACAAAAATATTATAAGGAACACCGCTTGTTAAAAAAAGGAATACACTTATGAGAGCAAATTAATAAATTGCATGACTACGCTAAACACTTGTGCTCTACTTATAATGTTACTTATTGCTTTGATAAATCTTGTTGTTGTAGGAGGTATAAACACCTCCCTTTTTAGTGTGAGTATAATGATGATGTTACCATATCTTCTTATGTTAAGGGAAATTATGACTTTGATGATGTGGAACAAACTGAGGAATTTATTGCTTGGAAGGGTGCATTCGAAATTGCTTATTTGCTTGAAAGTATTGATGATGCACCTTATAAATATGAGATTTGTGATATACTTGAATATTGCTTCGATAATTACAAGGATTTTAATTACTACATACTTCAATATCGTAATCAATTCTCTCCCCCAAAGGGAGAGACTAATGCCTTGCAGGAACCTATGGAAGAAGAAACTGCTGAATCTGGGAGCCCGTTGGATGAAAAAGAGGAGGAGAGTGATGATCAAGAGGAGGAAGAATGAAGCTACCATTTCTACCTTCCAATCATAGTAACTCTTTAACTCATACATTATTTGATGAAAGTGATGATCTTATTGATTCTTTTGAAATATCCCTTTTTGATGAAATTGATACTTGCTATACTTGTGTTCTTGATACTATTATGAATGGAACTTGTGAGAATGATATTGATACTGTTATTTATGATAATCCATGCTACTTGGATAATCCTATGAGAATCCTCCATTTATTCCAACTATTGATATGCATGATAATGAGGAAGTTTGTTTAGAAAATTTATATGATAATGCTCTTGATGATGGTCCTATGTTACTTGATGTTATAAATTATAATTCTACTGAAAATAGGATTTCTATAATGTGACCTATACCTTATATGAGTGACCAATTATCTTGTTTTCCAATCTTAAATTTTGATCCCACTTTTCTGGGCATAGCTAAAAGGCATTAAAGAAAAGCACTTCTTGGGAGATAACCCATGGTTTTATTTTTTCTTTGTTTTTGTCTGTTTTCTTTGAGTCAAGGAGTTGTATACCTCTATAGAAACTCCTTTGCATCTTTCTTTTAATGTTTTAGTAGTGCCAAGTAAGGTTTCTGACGAAAGTTGGAGTTGGTTTTCGGATTTCTGCGCGGGAAACAGATTTCTGCTGTCCATCGTAAATAATCGTATAAATCATAGAAAAATCAGAATGACATGAAATTTCTTTTGCTTTTCCTCGGCTAATTCCGCAAATTTTTTGTTCTTTAAGTTTTTCAATCTTAGCAACGTAAGTGCCTCGAAAAAGTTCGTCTTTACAGACTATTCTAGTTTTGACAGATTCTGCCATTTTTCTTGCATTTGCTCTTTTGCGATGTCAAGTGGATTTATTTGCTTCATGAAAAATAAGTGGATGTAGCTAATTTTTAAAAGTATTAATAGCACTTGTTCCATACAGAACCAATGGATTTTTAATTTTTGCACTAACCCTATAATGCGAATTACTGTTTGAGCGTGGTGTGAAGGAAGTTTTCAAGGTCAAGAGAAGAGGTGATATATGTGATCAAGAAGAGTGCAAGGTCGAAGCTTGGGGATTCCCCCGTGGTTCATCCAAGCATATTTTTTAGAAGACTCAAGCATCTAAGCTTGGATATGCCCAAGGCATCCCCTTCTTCATCAACTATCTATCAAGTCACTTCTCGTGAAACTATATTTTTATTCGGTCACATCATATGAAGTTTACTTGGAGCGTCTGTTCGTTTTTCTTTTCTTTTCCTACGTTTTTCTTTTATTTTCTTTGCTGCAATAATATATTTGGACCCTAGCATTCTTTGTTTGGGAGGGAGACACGCTCCGCTTTTTCGTTTGAATACTTGCTATGCTAGTATTCCTAGTTTTTCTTCTAGTTGCTGCAAAAATTCCTGTTTAGCTCTTGTTTTCATTGCATCTCTCATTCATAGATGTTAGATTTAGTAGTGTTATGTGAGTCCTCTCATTTTGCTTTCTGTATCATTTAGAGAGTTTTTGTTAAAGCATGTTTGTATGGTGCTTGTTGGGAAAAGAAACTGCTACTTGAGGTAGAATTTTTAACGGTGCAAGTAGAAGCTTGTATAGACTTTGGCTAGACTTTTTCATATCATGCTAGATGTTATTTTAGTTCTAAATCCTTGTGGTTATTTAGTAGCATGATTAGATTCAAAGAATCATGAGTTGTTCTTGTCATATTGAAGCATAAATTTGTGGTGTTCTCCTTTGAATGTTTTATTTGGTTGACTTGGCGCATGCTCACACCACATTTTTGACTATGAACCAGTAGCCTCCATGATAATTTAGTTTTTGAACTTGTGGTACCACTTATGCTCTGATTAATGATGTTTATGTCGCTATGCATGATTATGGCTCTTATGCTCTCTTGATTTGTCGCTCCCAGTCTTTTGGTAGCCTCCATCTGTACTGAGTATAAGATCTACTCGTGCATCCAACTCCCAAAAACCAAAGTTTTCCCATTTTGTCCACCATACCTACCTACATGTGGTAATTAACCTCCACTCCAAAGTAAATTGCTCATGTGTTACCTTTAAAACTTTCAAAATTACTCATGTTCTGTGCTCCTATTTTAGCTCATGAGGACGTAAATAGAGAACATTTATGTCACTTGTTCATTGGACTTTCACACCCTGGATTAGTGGCTTCATCCGCTTATACAATGATAGAAGAGCTGGCAGCAGGGTGCCTAGCCCCAAATTAATAACACAAATTCTCTTCACTATTTTTGCCCCTGATTTATCAGTCAAAGCATGATTGTGTAAACAAAATAGAAAGAGGGATGACCTTCTACCTAGATGCGTCCTTCTACGGGATCCGCTCTTGTGAAGTCTAGTTGGCTTGTGACGTACTGTATTTTCTATTTACTATTCATTGACATAAGCATACACCTCTCTTAAAAAATGTTTTTTTATATCTCTGTTTAATAAAATAAAAGCTCTAGCACATGAGTGATCCATGCTTCCCTCTGCGACCTTTCTTTTAATTTTATGTTGAGTCTCCATCTTTTAACTTTATGCACGGTTGAGAGAGCATAGTGGCCATTCTAAGTTTTATGTGCATGTGTCCCAGAAACATTATTTATTGATTCATGATGTGTTATTTCTTGTTCTCTAATTATTTGTTCTAGACTTCCTCATGAACTTTGAAGGTGTCCTGGCATTTATGTTTTGCCCACTTTAAAGGTGTCCCCATGAACTTTGAAGGTGCCTCATGAACTTTGACATGTTTTCTTTATACTTGAAACAAACATATATCTTTCGTTGCATTATTATTCATGATCTTTTATTTGTGTTACTTCTCATGATGCAAGGTGATTGCTATCCTTTATTATTAAGATTCTATTTATCATGCTTGTGTTTAAGTTTTATGATCTCAGCTTACTTATGCTTTTACATTATTGATGATCAAATTTATGTTGGTAGCATGTCACCTCAGAAATTATGTGTTTTTATCATTTACCTACTTGAAGACGAGTAGGAACTAAGCTTGGGGATGTTGATACGTCATAAATGTATCCTTAATTTCTGATGTTCCATGTTGTTTTCTTATTGTTTCCCACATGTTTTCTATACACTTTATGTCATTTTTATCGATTTTACGGATTAACCTATTGACAAGATGCCACAGAGCCAGTTCCCTGTTTTCTGTTGTTTTTAGTTCAAGAAAAGTTGTTCTGAAAATATTCTCGGAATTGGAAAATTCGAATCCCGGAAGTCTTACAATTCCCGAAGAGACCCGGAGGGGAGCCTCAGGGGGCCCACACCATAGGGTGGCACGCCCCCTGGCCGCGCCATGGGGTGGTGTTGGGCCTCCACCGCCTTTGCCATTTCGCTTATTTATACCCTCTGAGACGTAAACCCTAAAGATATACCACTTCGTCCCGAAAAATACTCGAGGCCTCCGTCATCGTCATCTCGAGATCGGGAGGGTTCTGGAGCTCTCCCCGGCACCCTGCCGAGAGGAAAATTCATCACCGGAGGGGTCTACACCACCATGCCTTCCTCCAAAGTGATGCGTGAGTAGTTCATCCATGGACTACGGGTCCATAGTAGTAGCTAGATTTTTGTTGTCTCCACTTCTTACCTCATGTTTAGATCTCGTGAGCTGCCTCACATGATCGAGATCATCCTTATGTAATGCTACATGTTGTGTTTGCTAGGATCTGATGAATGTTGAATGCTATGTCTTCTGATTATCAATCTATCATGTTGTCTTCATGCTTATGTTATTTATGATCTTGCATTCTCTCCGTTATTAGTAGATGCTCTGGCCAAGTAGATGCTAGTAACTCCAAGAGGAAATATTTATGCTCGATACTGGGTTCATGCCTCCTTTGCATCTATGCTCGAGTGACAGAAAAGTGATGGATGGAGGATGTGTTGTTGCCATTAGGGAGAAAACACCGGTGTTTACCTAGTTTACATTGTTTATATTACACACTTTGCTTACGCGATAATATGTTGCTAGCAACTTAATAACCAACGTTTGTTCGGATGATATTCGGAGCGTGGGTTATTAGACATAGATGCAGTTGGATGACGATATATGTATTTTGTTGTAATGCCTGCATGAATCACATAGTAATCTTTATGTCTTGCATATGCACTACGGTGCAGCCTTCATTTCTGTCAATTGCCCAGCTGTAATTTGTTCACAACACATGTTATTTATCTTTCAGGAGAGACAACACTAGTGAACTGTGGACCCCGGTCCATTTTCCTCATACTGATAAAATACATACTGTTTTCATATTGTTCCTACTGTTTTCCACACCATACGTTTAACCTCTTTATGTTCAGCAAAACCGGTGAGATTGACAATCTCACTGTTTCGTTGGGGCAAAGTGATTTGATTGTGTTGTGTAGGTTCCACGTTGCAGCTGAACCGGTAGTGCGCCCTGCCATCTCCGCTGCATCAACCTTCTGAAGTTACTCCTTCCTCCTACTGGTCGATTCAACCTTGGTTTCTTTCAGAGGGAAACTTGTTGCTGCACTCTTCCTACCTTCCTCTTAGGGTCTCCCAACGAACGTGTTCACACGCATCAGACGCATGCTCCCTCCGTAGAGCTAGCTAGTTGTGGCACCTTTGGACTAGTTTCTAGCATGTGCATATGGCCTAGTTGGTTGCTCCTTGCTAAGTATGTGCACATGCCTAATCAATCATGGGCATTGCCTAGTTTCGAAAAAAATGTGTGCACATGCATGCTTTCATGACTAGCTACCGGCTAGTTTGCTCAGCTCGTCCGCTCGTCGTGGTATATTCTGGTTCGCCACACTGACCTTCCCAGAATGTCGGCGACCACCATGACAGAGCCGACACCTTTCCTTCTCGAAAACGGAGCCCTCCAAGTCTACACCTGCAATGCTGTCTAATTCCTCCATCGGTCGCGTCTACGACAATGTCGGGATACGATGGAGCAGGGTTACCAAATCTAGCACCGACGGGGCAACGAGTCAGGTTCATGGCCGCCGATGCTGAATTAGTAAGTTTGGGGCTAGCATGGACAAGTAATGATATGTGATGTTGCATATGTTCACTCTGATATGTTGTAAACTTACATGCATTATATTGTGAACCGCACCGCATTTGCTACAAGTTTGTGTTTTTATCGAATATTTCGATGTTGCATACGTGCTTTCAAAATACTGCAAACACATGTTTATTTTACAACATTACTATTTTTGAAATGTCGTAGATTATTTTTTTGCGGTTTTGTAACATCTTGAAATTTTCTGGATTGTGTAACCACATTTTTATTGTTATTACTTTTTGCAAAATGATACGAGATATTTTTTCATGGTTGTAGCATCTTACTAAAAAAATTGTTGCACAACCACTTATTTGTTACATTACTTTTTAGAAATGCTCCGTTTGTTCTAAAAAGATGTTACAACAATCTATTTAAATAGTATTTTTTTTTGCGTCCTACCAAAGCGGGATCCATCCATATCAAGCCGATCCATATTAGGGAGACCCCATATCTGACTCCACCTATAGAAAACCACGCATTTTTTGGGCCCGTTGTAGGATATGACCAATGGTCTGCGCGGTTCTTCGAAGATATCGTATCAACTATTCAGAATATACTGAGTACAGTACCTATAAAGTAAAATGTATGCACAACATCGATCACACTAACTACCGCTGGTGGTTCGGTACGCTATTAAACATGCAATGGCTTGCATTGTTTGGTGAGGCGCACTAGCGTATGAATGAGTGAGTTGTTATATTAGCTATAAAATGACACCAGACCCGGCAAATTATTGCCCGTCCCTACTAGGGATGGGTGTGTCAGTCAGGCTCTTATCGGGCCCAGCGTAACCGAGAGGCCGTAATCGGGCCTAGCGTAGCCGAATAGATCCGGCCGGGTACGGCTGGCCCGATTGGATTCTATTTTTGAAAAAAAAGGTAGATCTACGTATTATTTTTTGAAATACGTATTATAAACGTATTATTTTAAAAAAAATTGTCATTATATTGTGAACCGCACCGCATTCGCTACAAGTTTGTGTTATCCCGAATATTTCGATGTTGCATACATGCTTTCAAAATACTGCAAACACACGTTTATTTTACAACATTACTATTTTTGAAATGTCGTCGATCTTTTTTTTTTGCGGTTTTGTAACATCTTGAAATTTTCTGGATTGTGTAACCACATTTTCATTGTTAACTTTTTGCAAAATGATACGAGATATTTTTGCATGGTTGTAGCATCTTACTAAAAAAATGTTGCACAACCACTTATTTGTTACATTACTTTTTAGAAATGCTCCATATTTTTCCTAAAAAATGTTACAACAATCTATTGAAATAGTATTTTTTTTGCGTCCTACGAAAGCGGGATCCATCCATAGCAAGCCGACCCATATTAGGGAGGCCCCATATTTGACTCCACCTGCAGAAAACCACCCATTTTTTGGCCCGTTGAAGGATATGACCAATGAATGGCCTACGCCGTTCTTCGAGAGATATCGTATCGACTATTCAGAGTATATATATATTGAGTACAGTACCTAAAGTAAAATGTATGCACAACATCGATCAACTACCCACCATACGCTATTAAACGTGCAATGGCTTGCATTGTTAGGTGAGTCGCACTAGAGTATGAATGAGTGAGTGTTTATATTAGCTATAAAATGACGCCGGTTTTTCCCTAAGAAAATGATGTCGGTGACAAAGGAACCGCGTTTAGTCGATGTCCATTAGCGCATAAAGCTAGCAGTATGCCTTTACTCTACTTTTGTTTTCATGTTAGCTGAGGGCTTGAGTGTATGCAGGTGCACAAATTCTCTCTAGCTTAAAGTGGTCCTATTTTAGTATTTTTTTAAAGAAAAACTCCCAGTCCGGTTGAAAGCCATGGAAAAGCAGACGATGTTAGGAGCGGAAACGTGTATATAAATCAGGGAGGTGCAAATAGGCAGCAGACAGTTTGGCTATTAGTTGATCCATCAGTGAGAGCAAAAATCTCGAGCAAGGAGAAGCTCAAGTAGCACGAGAGAAACCATGACGATCAGGTGCGTACTCCAGCGTACCAACTACCACCACAGATCGATGAAATATGTCCATTAGCTAGCGGTTTTCGTTCCGGGGAAAATTTGTTGTTAGAGACTTCCGTAGCTGGCTTAACTAACGGCAGAGCCGCGATTACATTTTGCGCACCAAATCGTCTTGCCACTCTCCAGCGATGCCACCCCACACCATGGCACGCGCACCGGCCGCCATCATCCTACGCCGTGGTGGCGCACTTCGCCGGTGTCCTATGCGGGGCTGCAGCCGGTGCCTATCGAGGACGAAGAGTTCGACCATCCCATCAAGGTGCCACCTCGACACACTCGGCTTCCTAGCTAGTCCCTACGCCGCCGAAAGGCTTCCCCGTAGCAGGCCCTGAGGCCCTTGTCATGCGCCTACTTCGGTGACCGGACCCGTCGTATGAAGCAGTTCCTTTGCCATGTGCCGAGGCAGCTATACAAGGTCAGCCGTTCCAGGCTCGATTTGCACCGTAGCCTCCACCGTTCCAACCCTTTTCTCTAGTAATTTTGGTGCCCATCCGCTCATCGCACGGAAGCTGTTCGGTGGAATGCTTATCAGAAAAGTAGCATCTGCACCTTGCATTGTCAGCGTTTTTTTTTTTTTTTGCGTGTGTCTGTTTCATGTGCTCATTGATTTTTCATCATGCATGGCAACAACACACCCTCTTGCTTCACACGATGCATCTACAGAACACTGCTCCATCTTTTTCTAGAAGTAACTAGAAAATAGTATCAAGTCTTTTGGTTCAGCCAAGTGGTTCATGGAGAGGGTTTTATTTGGAACATCACTACAAAATACTATCGAGTTTTTTTTTGGTTCAGCCATCTAGATCTAAAAGTAACTAGAAAAACAGTGAGCCCAAATGGTAGGTTCTATTGGCATTTGGATAATAGTTTTCTTTTCAACTAAGAGCAAAAGTGCTGCTGACTGCACCTTCCAGTTACCCACATGTAAATTTTGCTTCCTTTGCTTGAACCTAAACCACGCAAACCCTTCGAAAACTATCGTATCTTGGACCTTGTTAAAGTATTATCTATGCACCGCATCAATCAACTACCTAAAGTTGACGGTTCAGTACAAAGTTAAACGTGTGATGAGTTGCAATGTTTGGTGAGTTGCATTAGCATACAAATGAGTGCTTAAGTATATATACTTGCTGGCTTTCACTGGTCTCAAATAACCGTGGAAATTGCTCGGTGGGAGGAGCATTTACAATGAATACTTGCAGAATGACGTTGGTCTTGGTCATATAGGTACTTTTGGAGATGTTTAGTCAGACAAGCATTCATAAGCTATTGTGCCTTTTACTCTTTTATTTTAATGTTAGCTGAGGCACACTATCCAGGTGCATCGCTCTTGTTTAAAGTGGTCCTTTTTTTTGTTTCAATTTTTTTTATAACTGGTCCTTTTTTACTAGGTAAAAAAGTAGCTGTTTGAAAACCATGGAAAAGCAGAAGAGTAGGTGCAAAAAAACGTGCATATAATCAAGTAAAGGGAAGTACATGTTTTCCAGTAAGTAGGCAGCAAGAAGTTTAATAACCGGCTGATCGAACTCCAATCAGGGAAAGCAAGAATCTTGAGTAAGGAGGAGATCAACTAGCAGGAGAACCATATCAGGTACGTACTTAAACATAACAAAGCAGATAAAACGTGTGCATTAGGAATGAACATTTTTTTTAAAGTCTTGTCTTAATTTTCACTCATTTTGTGGGGCTTCATTCTATTTCTATGCAAGTAAAATTATGAAGCTCACTATGAGTGCAAACATGCTTTGTATATAAGGTTGATCAGAACTATTTGTGTTCCAGCTGCTTCTTAGATCAATCTGAGCTAGCATATTTACTATGTAAAAATTGAGTATTTTCATTAAAATTTGTCCTTGTTTTAATCTATGCATAGTACTGAAACCAGGGAAACATGAAGTTCAATGCAATCATCCGATGGCTAGTCATGATGCTCACCGCTGGCTGTGCACATGTTACTACCTGCAGCTCCTTACATGGAAACGAGACAGACATGTTTTCACTGCTTGAATTCAAGAAGACAATTAGTCCAGATCCACATCAAGCTTTTGTGTCCTGGAACGACAGCACCCACTACTGCAATTGGCAAGGTGTTCACTGCAGCATGAAGAATCCACGTCGAGTCACTTCTCTTGACCTTTCCTATCAAGGTTTAGTCGGGCAAATCTCCCCGTCACTCCAGAACCTAACATTCCTGAAATATCTGGACCTGTCGGATAATAGCTTCACCGCAGAGATCCCTCCTTTCCTTGGTCATCTGCGCCACCTCCGTTATCTCTATTTGAGTAACAACAGTCTGCAGGGAGAGATTCCTAGCTTTGCAAACTCTTCCAGCCTTGAGGTTTTGCTGAATGGCAATCATCTAGTTGGGAAAATTCCTGTCAATTGGTCTCCTAGACTTCAATTACTGGAACTTTCATTTAATAATCTTACTGGAACCATACCTGCTTCTCTTGCCAATCTCACAAGGCTGTTTGGATTTAGATGCATGAATAATAAGATCGAGGGTGACATACCGAATGAGTTTGCCAAGTTCCTCAGCCTGCAGTTCTTGAATGTTGGAATAAATCTGTTGGTCGGTAGGTTTCCACAAGCCATCTTGAATCTTTCGAATCTCGCTGAAGTCGGCCTTACTTCGAACAGTTTCAGTGGAGAGGTACCGCCCAATCTCGGTAACTATCTACCTAATCTCGAACTGCTATATTTAGCCGACAACTTATTTCAAGGGAATATTCCTTCTTCTTTAACAAATGCTTCCAAGTTACACCGTGTTGATATCTCAGCGAATAATTTCACCGGGGTGGTGCCTGGCTCCATTGGCAAACTAAGCAAACTGACTACGTTAAATCTAGAGCTCAATAAACTCATAGCACATAGCAAGCAAGATTGGGTATTTATGAATAGCTTATCCAACTGCACTGAGCTGCGAGGTTTCTCTATTTACGGAAATCATTTTGAAGGACAAGTACCATCTTCATTAGGTAACCTTTCTGTTCAGCTTCAAGAGCTACATTTGGGAGAAAATAAATTATCAGGGAACTTTCCTTCTGGCATAGCTAATCTTCCCAGCCTAACTAATTTGGTAATGGATAGCAACCGATTCACAGGTGCCGTTCCTGAGTGGATCGGGTGTCTCAAGAAATTGCAATCAATATATTTAGACGATAACAGTTTTACGGGATTTATTCCTGTATCCCTTTCAAATTTATCTCGACTAGGGTTTCTTGATCTAGGCTCTAATAAGTTCCATGGTCACATACCCCCAAGCTTAGGAAGACTGCAAATGCTCCAAAATTTGTACATTCCCAATAACAGTCTTCATGGTAATGTACCAAAAGAGATCTTCAGAATTCCAGTAATAACTGTAATTGATCTATCTTTCAACAACCTTGATGGACCACTTCCAGACGAGATTAGCAATGCAAGGCAACTTTTATACTTGTCCCTTTCATCGAACAAGCTATCAGGAGATATTCCAAACACTATGGGTAACTGTGAAAGCTTGGAAGACATCGAGTTGAATTCAAATATTTTCCGGGGAGGCATCCCCACTTCATTAGGCAATATAAGAGGCCTAAGAGTCCTCAGTTGTTCTCATAATAACTTAACTGGGTCAATACCGATGTCTTTTGGCAACTCACAGTATCTTGAGAAACTGGATTTATCTTTCAACCATCTTGAGGGGGAGGTCCCAAAAATTGGAATCTTCAAGAATGCAACTGCCCTACGAATCGATGGAAATAAGGGTCTTTGTGGTGGTGCATTGGAGCTCCATTTAGTTGCATGTTCTGATGAACCTTCAGACTCAACTAAGCTCAACTTATTCACTGTACTCAAAGTAGCAATTCCAGTGGCCAGCATGATTTCCATTGCCATGGTCATATTTGTCGCACTGTTCCGGAGGGGGAAATACAAGAGAAAAACTATGTCTTTACCATCATTTGGTAGAAACTTCCCCAAGGTTTCATTTATTGATCTAGCCAGAGCAACAGATGGGTTCTCGACAACCAACATAGTTGGAAGCGGGGGATACGGATGTGTATATCAAGGAAAACTATTTCAAGATGGAAATTATGTCGCCATAAAAGTCTTCAACATGGAGACTAGGGGAGCACAGAAGAGCTTCATCAAAGAATGTGATGCCTTAAAAAATGTGCGGCATCGTAATCTGGTCTCTATCCTAACTGCATGCTCAAGCATTGATCCTAGTGGGAATGATTTCAAAGCTCTAGTGTATGAGTTCATGCCTCGAGGAGACTTACATAGACTACTATACACAACCCAAGACTACGAAAACTCTTCAAATTTCATCCATATTACACTTGCTCAAAGGCTAAGCATTCTGGTGGATGTAGCAGATGCATTGGAGTACCTACACCATAACAACCAAGGAACATTTGTTCATTGTGACATGAAGCCTAGCAACATTCTCTTGGATGACAGTATGATAGCTCATGTTGGAGACTTCGGCCTTGCCAGGTTCAAAGTTGATTCAGCGGTATCATCATCCGGTGGTTCATACTCTTCTTCAATTGCAGTGAAGGGCACGATTGGATATGTTGCTCCAGGTAATATCGATTTTATATTTTGGTATCCTCTCTTTATGTTGAGAATGACCTTCTCTTATAATATTGTTGGGATCAAATTAATCTTGCATGGGATCTACAGAGTGTGCAACAGGTGTTCATGTTTCGACTGCTAGCGATGTCTATAGCTTTGGAATTATTATACTTGAGATATTCTTACGGAAGAGGCCGATTGATGATATGTTCAAGGATGGAGTGGGCATTGCAAAATATGTTGAGATGAACTTTCCTACTAGAATATCAGAGATTGTAGACCCCGAGTTACTACAAGATCAGCCGGAATTTCCCCAAGAAACTATAGTGGCTATGAAGGCAAAGGACTTGAACTGTTTAATTTCCGTGCTAAACATTGGACTACGTTGCACCAAGCTGGCCCCGAACGAGCGCCCCAACATGCAGGAAGTGTCTGCAAGGTTGCATGGAATCAAGGAGGCATATCTCAGAGGGATTTAAGGTAGACACTTGATTTTTGTGTATGGTGACTGGTGTTTTCATAATTTAAAGAAGGTTTATTTATAAATGCATGCACCCTTCCTTCCCGATAAAACCATGACTCTTGTTACTGTTGTAATTTACAGGAGCAGTGTCTGCGAGAAGAACAAATAAATAAAGCAGGATTTTGGTATGCAGGAGAATCGAACATTTATACAACATATGCGTTCTGCTTCTGATGTTGGTCAAGGCAGAGCTTCCTCCCTGACGTGCACACCTATGTTGTGTGGGGCAATCAATGGCTCTGTTTTTATTGTTTATTTTTCTGCCTTTCTACTCGTAGTAGAAACTTCCCATAGTACGCAAGATGATGTTTGTTAAGAGATGTCGAAACCATATCATACCGCCTCAGACCTAGGGAAGTTCAACTTATATGTTGATATTAAGTTAGTTGAACGAACAGTCAATTATATGTGCTTGAAAGGACATTACTAACGCAGTATTGTTTAATCTATAACCTTTTCTGATGATGAGGATTCCTGAATTTGCCATTTTACCTCTTCACGGATTTACTCCATGCAATCCTTAACATGCAACTGTTAGTGTTCTATGGGCATGTCCATTGTGCAGTCCTGATTCCTGAAGTTATCTCTGCGCAGTCCTGATTCCTGAAGTTATCTCTGCGCCTCTAGAGGTCAAGCTTCTTTGGTTGGTTACTCATGGTAAGGTCCTGACAAGAGATCATCACGAGTCATCGCCTAGATGATCATTCTTGTATTCTCTATGCTGTACTGCTGAAGATGCATGCGTTTCCCTTGTCATTTTTCCTGTCAGACTGCGTGGCTTTTATTTGGACTATGTTTCTGAATCTCTGAATGTTTCTCTGCGAGATCACTTTGAACCGATTGAAGGTTGGTGACATTGACGATACAAATACAGACTAATAGTTTAATGTAATTGATTAGTAATTAAAGCTGTAAATATTGTAGGTAATGATTGACATGAACTGCTTTCCAAGTGGGTTTATGAGGATCATGACAGATATATTCTACTTCATGAGCACGGGTGGAGCCATGCAATGTAATCGATTTTTTATTATTTCCGGTAGATTTTGGACTCGGATGCTTGGTATATTTCAAAAGGATATCCCATCTTGGCCTTGCTGAAATAATATGTATGCACCGCATCGATCAGCCACCTAGTATGACGACGAAGCTATGGGTGTGTCGGCTTAAGAAAAAGAGAGAGAAGATGGTACCGACAGGACCGCGGATGACCAAATCAAACAAGAAGACCGTATTTATGCGGAAGCAGTAGAATCTATTTAATTTATTGGTGGTCGGTGGTTACCATTAGCAATGTTATTTGAATACTTATTGTCGTGGTGGTGTCACGGCAGATGCCATAGGATGGCTAAAGATGTGGGGACGAAGGACGCTGGAGTTGCTCGGGGAGGGATCACGCGACGAGTAGACGCGTGAGGTGAAGATCAAACACTGCAAACAACACGATCTACCCAGGTTCAGGGCCCTCGTGAGGAGGTAAAACCCCTACTGCTGCCTTTTCTCTGTGTATTCTGGTGTCTCACCGAGTAGCCACAGTACAAATGTTCTTGCTACCGAGTAGCCACTCTTCTCTCTCCGGGTAGGATTAGGTCAAGAATCTCTACGGGTGCAGTGTCCCTTGTGAACGTGTGAAGCATCGTGCCCCGCGCAGGAGGCGGCTGGGCACCTTATATACCCGGTGCCCTGCCGGATACAGCCAAATACAAACAAGTGTCGACATTGTGTGCACATCGTCCTTCTTCCGAGTTCCCGCTGACAGCTTTGGCTTCTAAGCTTGTCCTGATGCAGAAAGTCGTTGGACAAAACCAAGTAACCAGTCTGTTATCACTGTGCGAACACAGAGTAGGTCCCCCTATCCTGCGACGCCCTGCTGCCACACTGTCGATGTCAGGCACGCCGTCCCCAGGTGAACAGTGCTGTGAACAGTGCCAAGTACGGATCCGGGATACGCGGGATCCGTGTCAAAACGGCTCCTTTGACTTCTGACCCGAGTAGGTTCCCGCCAGTTTTACTCGGGCCAACTCTTCTACTCGAACAGATATATCTTGCTTGATATCTCCTTCTGGTCATCTTTTTGTGAGACCGAGTAGCAGTCGACCGGGTAGCAAGTACCGGGTAGGCGGCTACTCGACCAACCCTCTATTCTGATTGTTGCCTTTACCACTTGCCTTTACCCTACTCGGGGGTAACCCCCCGACAGCAGTCCCCGAAGCTGGTAGAGCCCTGCGAACTCTTTCACTGGGCCCTGCCAGCTTGAAAACCAAGCTTGGCAACCTTGCTCTTGAACCTCAATATGCCGAGTAAAACCTCCGAGTAGCACTTCGAAGAATACCTTGAGTTTCCTTTCTTCCGAATAGAGCTAGCCTCCTTCTCTGTAACCGAGTAAAAAGACTTGGGGAATTTCTTCAATCGAATCTCTGCAGCGCAGAGCACAGTCCGCCTTTCCGTGCTGCAACTGGACACGTGTCACGCATCCAGGACCGCGACGCCTCGCTTCCCAAGCCCTGACAGGCCACGCGCCCAGTTTTCACGGAGCGGGCCCACGACCTCGTAATGTCCCATCACGCGCAGTAATCGCCCACGATCTCGTCGTGGGATCAATTGCGGCCGTTACGCGCGCGTTCCGCGCTGCGTGCGTTTCTAACCGGCCACAGACCCCACGCCGCACGGTTTACTGCCACGATCGATCCCACTACTCCAATCGTAACGGTAATCCGTGGTGCGGTATAAATACCCCCACGGTAACTTCCTCTTCTCCTTCCCCTGCACTTTCCTCTTCTGCCTCTCTGTTTCTCCGCCGCTGCCGAGCTCTCCGCCGCCGCGCAACTCTTTGCGCCGCCGCGGATTCCACCATTCCACCAACCTCTTCCAAACATTCACCACTTCCTACTCGCCGCCATGGCTCGCGGTGACAGCGCTCGCGCCGGCTGGGACGGCTCCTACGTCACCGCCGAGGACTGCCAATGGCTCGTGAACACCCGGAGAGTTCCTCCCGGTGTTCGCTGCCGGCCATCCAACGGCGAGATCGTCCCGGCTCCCGAGGAGGGGGAGCACGTCGTCTTCCTCGCTCACTTCGAGCGGGGATTCGGCCTTCCTGCGTCTGATTTCCTCCGCTCCCTTCTCGACCACTACGGTCTCCGTATGCATCACCTTCCACCCAACGCGGTCGTCTTCCTCTCCTACCACGCCGTGGTGTGCGAGGCCTTCCTCGGCGTTCTCCCCACGACGGAGACGTGGTCGAAGTATTTCTTCTTCCGCCAACAGAGCCAAGGCAAGAAGGACGGGGCGGCCGCCAGCAGCCGGACAACCGACACCGGCAGCGCCATGATGGTGCAGCGGACGGGAACCAACCACCCTCGCATCAAGGGATTGGATTCTGTCCGCAAGTGGCAGAAGTCCTTTCTGTATGTGAAGAACATCGCCGCCACGAAGGACGCCAAGGTGGAGGACAGGATCAATCTGCCCCCTTGGAGCAACCGAGTTCCTACCGGGCAGAATTGGAAGAGCAAACCATCCAACAGCAGGAACCTGCTGCAGATGGAGGAGCGGCTCGCGTATCTGATCGGAGAAGGATTGAAGAGCGACGATCCAGTCGCCTGCTGGATTCGCAACCGAGTGCTGCCTCTGCAACGCCGCTCCCACCCCATGTGCTACATGGGAGGCCCCCGCGACTGCACTCGGACGACCACGTTCGAGCTCAGCAACGCGGACGTCGCCGCGCATGCAAGGTCCATCCTGACCACAGGCCTCCGAGATAACTGGCAGTATGGCTTCATCCCATACAGCCGCACGAAGCCGATTCCACCGGTACGTTCCTCTTATTCTGCTTCCAATACATGCAATCCGAGTAGATAGCTTCCTCTCCTTGCTGCGACTAGCATTCGCATTCTGCGCCGAGTAGGGCGCTTAGCGGAACTGCTCAGGCTTAGTATGCTTGCTGTTTGCATGCCTTGTCGGGTAGCACACTTAGGAGAAACACTTAGGCTTAATGTGCTTGATGTTTGCACGCCTTGCCGAGTAGGACGCTTAGCCGAACCGTTTAGGCTTATTGTGCTTGGTGTTTGCACGCCTAGTCGGATAGAGTGTCTTCACGCTACTCGGCTCACTCTGCGATGTTTCTCTATTCTTCAGGTCCTTGACCGCCAGCTTGCTGAGAGCTGTGAGCGCTTCGAGGGCAACTGGTCAGATGACCGAGAGGAAGACGATGAGGTCTCCTTCGAGACCGCGGAGCAGCTTGATCCTCCTGAAGCCGCCCAGACGAGTAGGCACCATGTCGATGCGTCCGTCCGCGACTGGACCGAGGACGAAGATGAAGGTAATTGAACTCATCCTGTCTGGTCGCAAGCTGCACAAACTAACTGCTTCCTGCTTCTGAATCGCCCTTCTTCCTTTCTATTTCACAGGTGATGCCGATGCTTAGGACGGAGGCGAGGATGAGGACGACGATGAAGGTGAGGACGAGGACGATGCAGCCCTGGTCGTCCCACCTCTTTCAGTTGCTGCTCCTGTCACCCGCAAGCGGGCGGGTAGTGGCGCCCAAGAACCCCCCGCCAAGAAGAAGAAACCGACCGAGAAGACGACCAAGAAGGTCGTGAAGAGAAAACGACCAACGATCCCTACCCGCAAGGGGTAAGTTCCTTCTCGGCTATATGCTTCTATTCACTTCATTCTTCTCGGTTGATTCCCAATCCTTTTACTTTGCTGTTTCCTCTCAGTTTCCTCTGCCCTCTTCTTATTTCTGAACACGATTTTCTCTTCAGAGCCCCCCTGGACGCGGATGCCGCTCGTGCGCCCACGAAGACCAAGAAGAAAGCCGCCATTGACGTTGATAAGCTCATCAACCTCGACGGCGACGAAAATGACACCGCCAATGCGCAAGCGGAGGACTCCGACGAGGCTCCGTACAGGGATACCGACGCCCACGACGTTGAGCAGGAGCAGCAGTCCCGCGCCGAGCAGGAGGCGCAGGATGCTGCTCACCAGGAGCTGCCACCTTCCCCTCCAGCCACCAGGGCTGAAGAAAACCAAGATCCAGACCACGAGATGCATGACGACGCCGCCCTTGAGCGGCAGGAAGAAGAAGAAGAAGAGCAGCCATCGACAGGGGCTGCTGAACAAGAAGACCCCGCGGCCCAGCCGCGGGTAGAAGAACCGGATGCCTCACAGCCAGATCCCGCTGCCGGGCAGCGGGTAGAAGTAGTCAACGCGACGGAGGAGTACCCTCTGAGCGACGCGCAACCAGACGCCACGCAGGGTAGCGCCCAACCGGATGCCGCGCCGGTTAGCGCACCCCTGCCGCCGCCTACTGATCAAGGTACCTCCTCCAGTGCACCAGATTCTTCCTTGGTGCAGAAAACCAAGGCTACAGCCAGCCCTCCGGCCAGGACGGTTACGAGGAAGAACGCTCAGGACGCTGCAGCGAAGAAAACCGCCGAGGAGAAGGCCGCCGAGAAGAAGAAAACCAAGAAGCCAGTCACCGAGAAGCCAACAGCCAAGAAGGAAATTTCTAAGAAGCGGGCTGCCGAGATGCCGCCGCCAACATCAACTGCCCAGCCCGGTCAGTTGGCTATCCGCGAGCATGGCGCGGCTGCTGGCGCTGCTGCTGCGTCCGGCGTCTCAGATCCACCCTGCTACCCTCCATACATGGTGAAGGTCAGCCAGCAGCACCAGATTGGCCTCACCTCCAAGGAACGGAATCTTGCTCTTCAGAAAGGGAAGAAGGCCGTGGCAGTGGACTCCAGGCCCCCGGCCCCAAATCAAGACAAATCTCTCTCCATTTCTTCGCGTGGAGTTCAGGATCAGGCGGTGACGTCCCAGGGCCTCGAGCAAGTACTTGACTTGATTGGCTTCATCGATGCCAAGTGGGACAGCAAGGTTCTTGGTAATACGAACTGGAACGGCACGGATTTGGGCGACATAGACCATATGAGTGTCGACTGGAACAAGGTAGACCTGGGTTACAAACCCATGACTGTCTCATCCACCTCTGCTACGCTTGCCACCAAGATGTTTGTCCACCGCAAGAACGCCGAAGACCTTGAGCAATCCTACGCGGTAAGCTCCTATTCATCCTCTCCGAGTTGCATTTTCACTTCTCTTCTACTCGTCTTCTTTTCCTTATCCATCACCCAGTCCCCGAGATTCTGGCCGAGTAGGCGGATACTCTCTCGAGTAGCCACCTTCTCGAGTTGAATCTCTACTACCTTGCCTGATTCTTTTTTCTTTTGCTTCTCAGAATAGCGTACTGAAGCGGACCGACTTGCATCGTCGGCTACTCTGGAACCATGCTGTTGCCAGGAGGCGCATTGCCGCCCTGGAAAAAGAGAAGATAGCCGCCGAGGAAGCTGATAAGGAAGTGATGAACAGCACCCTGAGGCTTTCTGAAGTTGAAGGTACGCTTTTAGCTACGCGGTTCTTGCGTTTGGTGTTTACGCCCGCTTCTGCTTTTTGCGCTAACCAATTTTACTCTGCAGGGAAGTTGAAGGCCCTGTCCGACGAGCACGAGAACTGCCGTGCCTTCGTCGAGAATGGCCAGGCCACCATCAAGAGATTGGAAGGTACGTTGCCGTCTTCTCGGCTTGTCTCTGTATTCTTTTCTTCGCTACTCTGTTGATCGTGCTTTGCTTTTCTCAGAAGATCATAAAAAATTTGTCGAGGAACATCAAGACTGCCTCAAGCCTGCTGAGGTGAAGCAGCAACTGTCCAGCCAGGCTGTCGAGCTGATAAAAGAGCATACCACCGAGATGGAAACTCTCCAGACCCAGCTGCAGACTGCGCTCAAAGACGCCCTCGACTTAGCAGCCGAGAAGGAGGAATTGCTTGCCGAGAAGAAGAGGAACGAAGCAACAGCCAAAGCCAGGGAGAGAACCCTCGAACAGGAGTGCGAGGTGCTGAAGAAGAGCAATGCTGGCCTCTTCACTCAGCTAGAGGAGCTCCGTTTGATTGAGGAGAAGCATCTAGCCAACGACGAATCTTGGAAGAACCTGTTGCAAGGGCTGCGCTATGACTTGAACAGTAAGTGCTCCCTTTTCTCTGCTTCTCCGCTACTCGGCTGCACCTTTTTTCTCTGCTTCTCGTTTCTGATCTTCTCTCATAGCTTTTGCAGAAGTTTTCCCTGATATCGTGTCTTCTTGCGCGCCTGCCCTGGCCAAGGCCCGATCAGCACGCGCTGAGAAGGGCGAGCCTATGGACACCCGAGCAGAAATTGAAGAGAGCATCCTGGTCATGCAAGGGCAATTCCAGTGCCTAGCCGGCGTGGGCACCGATCTGGTGCGCGTTGGCTTCCAGCTCCACGAACTCTTCTGGCCCCAGGACGACGCGCCAACGACCATCCGCGGGCTTGCCCTGAAGCTGCGCGGCGTGAAGGCCGAACTGAAGAAATGGCGCGCCTCGGGAGCTCGGGAAGGTGCGGACATGATGCTGCTCTTCATCACCACTTGGTACGAAAACCTCAATATGCAGATTATCCGTGAGATGCGCCGAGACTCCAGGTGGGAGAAGGACCCCGACTGCGTGGCTATCCGCCAGCTGGTCGCTCACGAGGTCGCTCAGTATGCTGACACTGCGACCTTCATCGATGGCCTCACCGAGCCCGACACCGAGGAGGACGAAGGCGGGGAGGAGGACGACGACGAAGAGACGGACACAGAGGAGCTGGATCTGAGCTGCTTCGAGTCTCCTGGTGGCAAGACCGGGAAGGGGAAGGCCGCGGTCGTCGCGGATAGCGATGAAGAGGACGAGAACGAGAAGATGTCTATTGACACCTCCGCGCTCGAGTTCGGCACCTCGTCAGGAGCTGCCCTTGACGACACCGTCAGCCTTCGCGCCCAGGCCACCGAGCCCGACGCCGAGCTAGCGAAGACCGTCCCCGTCAGCCCGGAAGCGGACGGGACCAAGGCCGGAGCCGAGGACGAAGCTGCGAAGACTGTTGACGCCAGCTCGGAGGTGGACGCGACCAAGGCCACTACTGAAGATGAGGCAGCTAAGGCTAGCACCGAGAACGCCGCCTCGACCTGAATCTGTCCTGCAGCTTATTTCTCAAACACTTATCAGATTCCCGGGATGCCGGGTGCAAATGTATCAGACTATTTATGCCGTTGCTACTCATTTTTATTCCCACTTGTTATTTTCAACTTAATCAATTTGTTCAGCCTGGGCTCGATGCCGGGTTGCGTTATCATGCGAGTCCCCAAGTTGCATTTCTTATTCACTCTCTCTTTTCGTCTCAGCTCTACCCGCAACTTGTTGCTTTTTTGGTATTCGAGTCACAAGAGTTAAAGAGCAGAGCTGCAAATACTTAGCCGCTTAGAAACAATCATAGTAACACAGCCCACCACTTAGCCGAAAAGATAAGACAAAGAACAGAAGTAAAAGCACCCTACTCGGTTCCTGCACTCTTCCTTTCCTTAGTAATTTTTCTTGTGCTCATGGACCCTTTGCTTGTTCTCTTGCTTGCCATGAAGCCGGGTTTCGGACAGCAGCAAAGTCGAAGAGTTGGCATGTGGGTTTAAACACAGTACTCAATGTACCTTTGAATTTTGAAGTAGAGCAACCGAATAGGCAAAAGGTAAAGCCGAGTAGAAACACTTAGAGCAATTTTGGACGAGGGCAGTCCCCGAGTTCAATTTCAGATTGCAGAATAGAATTTCAACTCGGATAAGAGGGTACATACACATCTTTGCTCACGAATGAAAACGATGGAGTAGGGCTACATTCCAGGGACGCTTAGATTCCTCTCCAGCTTTATCTGCCCTGTTCGCCTGTGGTGGGCGCGCATCTACAAGATAATACGCATCATTGTGCAGCGCTTTTCTCACAATGAAAGGTCCTTCCCATGGAGGAGACAGTTTGTGCATCCCGGCTGTGCGCTGCACAAGCCTAAGGACCATGTCTCCTTCTCGGAAAACCCTTGGGTTCACCTTTCGGCTATGATAACGCCGCAGGTTTTGCTGGTAGATAGCCGAACGTGACAGAGTCAGCTCTCTTGCTTCTTCAAGCAGGTCAACGTCGTCTTCTCGAGCTTCTCTCGCCTCCACCTCAGTATAGAGGGTTACTCGGGGGGAGTCATGCTCTAGGTCTATTGGCAACACGGCCTCAGCCCCGTATACCAAGAAGAATGGCGTGTAGCCGGTTGACCGGTTAGGGGTAGTCCTTAGACTCCACAACACCACTGGCAACTCGTCTAGCCAACACCCAGGTGTTTTCAGCAGTGGCTCAATCAGCCTTGGCTTTATGCCAGCTAGCACCATGCCATTTGCTCTTTCAACTTGCCCGTTGGAGGTGGGATGCGCAACGGACGCAACATCTAGCCGAATATGCTTATCTCTGCAGAACCGCACCATCGCCCCCTCTGCGAAATTTGTGCCGTTGTCCGTGATGATGCTGTGCGGGTAGCCGTATCTCAGGATCACATCCTTCAAGAATTTCACAGCTGTTGCTCCATCGCACTTCCGAATAGGCTTCACTTCAATCCACTTGGTGAATTTGTCCACCATGACCAGGATGTGAGTCATGTTGCCTCTAGCCGGCTGGAAGGGTCCGACCATGTCCAAACACCAAACAACAAATGGCCAAGTGATAGGAATGGTTTTCAACTCGGAAGCAGGCATGTGAATCTTGCTTGCAAACATCTGACAGCCATTGCACTTCCTCACGATGTCCTCAGCTTGCTGCAGAGCTGTGAGCCAGTAGAAGCCATGCCGAAAAACTTTCTTGACCAATGCCCGAGAAGAGGCGTGATGCCCACATTCTCCTTGGTGTATCTCTACCAGAATCTCTTCTCCTTCTTCTGGTTTCACACAGCGTTGCAGCAAGCCGGTGGCACTCCTCTTGTGCAGCACATCTCGGAATATAGTGTAGCCCTTGGATCTTCTCTGAATCTGTCTTGCAACCACTTCATCTTCTCGCAGAGTACCGTCCCTTAGAAAGGATAATATGGGCATGGCCCAACTCGGTGTCTCCCGTGTGGGAAACACTGGTTCGTCCACTTCCATTGGGACAGGCACCTCTGGTTGTTCTTTATGGTTGGGAGCACTTCTCTGGAGCCCAGATCGATTGGCAAGGACTTCCTCAATGAATGCAACAGTCCCCGGGTTAAGGACATCAGTCCCCGAGTAAGGAGTGGCAGTCCCCGAGTAAGGAGTGGCAGTCCCCGAGTAGGGAGTGGCAGTCCCCGAGTAAGGAGTGGCAGTCCCCGAGTAGGGAATGGCAGTCCCCGGGTAGGGAGTGGCAGTCCCCGAGTAGAGGACGACAGTCCCCGAGTCGGGAGCAGCAGTCCCCGGGTTTCCTGTAGCATTCTCCCAGTCAATCTCCATGGGATCAGATTCCTCGCTTGGCAGAGAAGGAACAAATATGGACTCCGAGTTGGGAGAGGGCTTGATGGATGTCTTCCTCAAGTGCTCCAAGGCAACCCCCGCCGGGATGGATTGCCGAGAAGATCCCAACTTGGACAGCTCGTCTGCCGCTTCGTTCTCTGCTCGGTGAATGTGCTGGAATTCGCAGCCCTCGAAGAATCCAGTCATAGACTGTACCAGGAAGCGATATGATGCCATGTTGGCATCTAGAGCATCCCAAGTGCCAGAGACTTGCTGCACCACCAGATCTGAATCGCCATAGCATATAATGCGCTGCACGCCAACCTCCTTGGCTACTCGCAAACCATGCACTACTGCCTCGTACTCTGCTACGTTGTTGGACGCCTTGAAATGAATCTGCAGCACATATTTGAGTTGATCTCGCTTGGGTGACGTAAGCACTACACCAGCACCAAGGCCTTCCTTCACCTTCGAGCCATCAAAGTGCATCTTCCAGTAATTAGAAACTGGAGCAGGAGGTTCATACTGCACCTCGGCCCAATCCACCAGAAATTCCACCAGAATCTGAGACTTGATAGCTTCTCTTCTCGCATACGCGGGTGCATACGCGGCCAGCTCGATTGCCCACTTGGCTACTCTGCCACTCGCCTCCTTGTTGGCCATGATATCCGAGATGGGAGCAGAGCTCACAACCGTGATAGGATGCTCTTGGAAGTAATGCTTTAGCTTCTTGGCGCCCAGGTACACGCCGTAGGTCATCTTCTGATAGTGCGGGTAGTTTTGCTTGGAGCTAGACAACACTTCACTGAGATAGTACACTGGGCGCTGCACACTCTTGCCTTCTTCTTCTCGCTCCACCACAATCACCACACTGACTACCCGGTTAGTGGCAGCAATGTACAGCAGCATTGGCTCCTTGGGTAGCGGACTAGCCAAGATGGGAGCGCTAGCCAGCATTTCTTTCAGCTCGTTGAATGCCACATCCGCTTGCGGAGTCCAGACAAACTTGTCACTTTTCTTCATCAGCTGTTATAGAGGCAGGGCCTTCTCGCCCATTCGGCCCAGAAAACGGCTCAGAGATGCCAAGCAACCAGTGAACTTCTGTACATCCTTCAGGGACCTCGGCAAAGACATGCTCTCAATAGCTTTTATCTTTGAAGGATTGGCTTCAATGCCCCGACTAGATACCAGGAAGCCGAGTAGCTTGCCAGCCGGGACACCAAAGGTGCATTTACTAGGATTCAGCTTCATTTTGTACTTGCGTCGGTTAGCAAAGGTTTCCTCCAGGTCGGCAAGCAGAGTATGTGTTTTGTTCGTTTTGATGACAATGTCATCTACGTACACCTGCACATTCTTGCCGAGCTGGTCGTGCAAGCATTTCTGCATGCATCTCTGATAGGTTGCACCCGCATTCCTCAAGACAAAACACATGACACGATAGCAATAAGCCCCGTACGGGGTAATGAAAGCAGTCTTTATTTGATCAGCAGGATTGAGTGCAATCTGGTGGAAACCAGAATAGGCATCTATGAAAGACAACAGTTCACAACCAGCAGTGGAATCGATCACCTGATCGATGCGAGGTAGCGGGAAGGGATCCTTGGGGCATGCCTTGTTCAAGTCGGTGTAGTCGACACACATGCGCCATGCAGTGGCAGCCTTGGGATCCTCCTTCTTCTTCTCGACCATGACCGGGTTGGCTAGCCAATCCGGATGCAGCACCTTCATGATGAAATTGCTTATCAGCAGCTTGGTGATCTGGTCGCCAATGGCTTTCCTTCTCTCATCTCCGAAGCGGCGCATAGCCTGCTTCACCGGCTTGGCGTCAGGACGCACATGTAAAGAGTGCTCAACCAACTCCCTCGGGACTCCTGGTAAATCTTCATTGGACCAGGCGAATACATCCCGATTCTCACGGAGGAAGTGGATGAGCTCGCTTTCCTATTTCTCCGCCAACCCGGAGCCAATGATGGCTACGCGGTCGGGGAACTCGGGGTCGACCTGGACCTTCTTGGTTTCCCGAGATGCCTGGAACGCGGTCCCGTGTTGGGTACTCGGTACGCCCTGCGCGCCAGCCTGCGCGGATTGCGCCATGGCCACCACCTCATACATCTTCTTCTTCTCGGCAGCAATCACCATCGACTCCGCCAACTGGGAACCAGCAGAGGCACACTCCATGGACTTCTTGTAATCACCAGAGATAGTAATTATGCCATTGGGACCAGGGATCTTCATCTTCAGATATGCAACATGAGTAGAGGCCATGAACTTGCTCAGAGCGGGCCTGCCGAGTAGAGCATGGTAAGGGCTCTGGTGATCAACCACTTCGAACTGCAGGCGCTCTGTGCGGCAGTTCTCCCTGGTGCCGAATAGCACATCTATCCATACTCGGCCAATCGGGTTGCACGAGATCCCGGGCACAATACCATGGAAGGTGGTCTTGCTGGGCAGCATCATGTTCTCGGCCAGCCCAAGCTTCTCGAGTGTGTCTTTGTACACGATGTTGATGCTGCTGCCGTTGTCGATTAGCACCTTGCTGAACCTCACATTCTTCTCGGGACCAAGGAAAGTAGGATCCAGCACCAAGGCGTAGCTACCCGGGTTGGGCATCACCTTGGGATGATCTACTCGGGACCACCTGATCTCCTGGTCACACCAATACATGTAGTGAGGAACAGCAGGAATCACTGCATTGACCTCCATGGCACGCCTGTGATGTGATTGCTTGTCGACTGGCTCCGAAGTGAAGATCATGTAGCTCTCATGGTGCTCTTGGTACTGGTTGGAGCCTCCGCCCCCATTGTTGTTGCCCTGGTAGTTGTTGTTGCCTCTGTTGTTGTTGCGGTTGTAGTTGTTGTTGTTGTTGCGGTAGCTCTCATTGTTGAAGTGACGGTTGGCTCCTAAAGCCACTTGGTTCACATTTTCTCTTCTCGGGAACACTGGCGGCCGAGCTGCAGGTGCGCGAGTAGGCTGCACATTGGCATTGGCCGCTGGCAGAGGAGGAGGAGGAGGCAAGCCATCATTCTTGATCACATCCCACCACTCGCACTGCCGAGTAGTGTGGTTAGCAGGCCTTGAGGGGTGGTGAGTGTGAAAACTGCATGGGCCATCCTTCATGTCGTCAAAGACGAACTTCCTCGGCTGCTCGGAGTTGCCGCTACCCGACTGAGGAGCACGGAATGGTTTCTTGTTTCCTTGGCCCTGGTTCTGGTTCTGCCCATAGGCTCCAGCAGGTTTCTGCCTTTGGCTACCCCCAGCTCCAACAGCCACTGCATTCACCTCTTCAGGGTCATACCGAGTATCTATTCGGTCACCCCTGCGCTTGTTGCGGAACTCGTTGCGCTTGCTGTTGCTGAAGTTTCTTCTCGGCTCAGAGGAGTCCATCAGGGGCTGAGTAGGATCACCGAGTGCGTACTGATCCGCAATCTTGATGGTCTCCGCCAGAGTGTTAGGCATCTCCCTCTGCAACCTCTGCCACAGCATACTGCCATGTCTGCAACCCTGCGCAAACCAAGTGATGGCCTGGGCCTCGTTCACACCTTCACAGGTGTTCCTCAATGTGCTCCACCGAGTAAGGTACTCACGGTCCGTCTCATCTTCTCGCTGCCTGCATGCGGACAGCTGCTGTGGCCTATTCGGCCTCTTGTAAGTGCTTGTGAAATTGCTGATGAAGGCGTCCGAGAAGTCCAGCCAGCAGTTGATGCTGTTCTTGGGCAAGTTGTTGAGCCAAGTGCGAGCTGGACCCTCTAGCATCTGCGGGACATAGCGCACCGCCCATCTCCTGTTGCCGTTCGCGATATGAACCGCGGTAACATAGTCGTTGAGCCAATCTTCAGGCTTGGTGCCGCCGTTGTAGCTCTTGGTGCCCCTTGCGAGCTGGAAGTTCTTCACGGACGGCTCGTTCATGATGCGCGGGCCAAAGCACTCGGGGCCAGGAGGACCCGTGTTCTCCAGCCGGGCTGACAAGTTGATCCGGTCCAGCTGATGCCTTGCGTCTCCAGGCGCCAACACGCGCTCGCCAACACGGTCCAGAATGTCATAGCCAGCCATCTCCATGGCCGAGTAGCCGTCATCATATCTGTCCACCTGCACAGCTGCAGGCTGCTCCACCGGGTTGGCGGCTGGCGCCACTGCGCGCGGCTGCTGCCTCTGCCGAGCAGGCTGAGCAGCGGGACGCTGAGAAGGACCTGGGCGCGCTCCACCTCGGGCCTGGCTTTGAGCTTGATGGGCTTGAGAGCCTGCTCTTGCAGCGTTGTGTTCCTGACCGGGCTGCTGCGGCACAGCGAGCTGTTTCGCGGCAGCAGCCGGGTCGTACACCTGCATTTGCCTATCTCTGGCGGAACGCCCGCTGCGGCTCTTCTCGCGGCTGGGATGCGGAGATGAGGCCTGCTCGTTAGATCTAGCCGCGTGCGAGTGCACCACCTGCGAGGCTCCAGCACCCGGGTTGGCTTTCCGGAACTCCTCATTCTGCCTAGCAGCCGCTAACACCAACTCATTGAGCCCTTCCTGCTGCCTAACACGCGCGTCGCCGTTGAGACGAGGCAACTCGGCGGCCACGGCCTCTGCAGCTCTAAGTGGCTTGGCGGGTGTGCTGTATCTAGGCCTAGTGGAAGTGTTTGCGGTGGCGGACTGAGCGGGAACCTCTACAACTGTCGCCATCTCGGCACCAAGGTTGCGCCGCGTGGCGCCTACTCTGCTAGCTCTCCTAGTAACTGGCGTGAAGCCGTGAGCCTTGTTGTACTCAAGCTGATCTAAGCTAAGCTCTATCCTGATCTTGTCCAACTCCGCCTGCTCGGCGAGCAGCTCCTGGCGTTGCCGCTCGAGCTGCTCCTTCATGCTCAGGAGCTCGAGGTCGGTGGGAGGCGGCATGCCATTCCGCCCAGCCGACGCGGGAATGGTCGGAGTGGTGGAGGGAGGGAGGTTGCAGTCCTTCTCGTAAGGCCTGTGGGTCCTGCCACCAGCGCTCGAGCCAGCAAGATCCTCGACGACGACCGCGGCGCCAGCAGCAGCTGCGCCGGCGTTTGCCGCCAAGCCGGTCACCATCACTTCAGCGCAGTCCGCAGAACGGCGCGCAGGCCTTCCGCGAGCAGTGATCACCGCAGGAGGATCCTCCGCATCATGCACCAGCTCGGGGTAGTCGCGGTCGATGACGGTGGCGACGTAGACGAGGTGCGCGCCGAAGGAGATCACCGTGCCGCCCTCCGGCATGGCCTTGCCGCCGAAATCGCCTGCGTTGTCGGTGACGAAGTCGAAGGAGCCGAATCTGTGGACAAGGCCACAGACTACGCGCTCCGCTGAAGAAGATCCCGTCCGAACAGAAACTCCAGCCAGCGCCGCTGGTTGCCCCACGGTGGGCGCCAACTGTCGTGGTGGTGTTACGGCAGATGCCATAGGATGGCTAAAGATGTGGGGACGAAGGACGCTGGAGGTGCTCGGGGAGGGATCACGCGACGAGTAGACGCGTGAGGTGAAGATCAAACACTGAAAACAACACGATCTACCCAGGTTCAGGGCCCTCGTGAGGAGGTAAAACCCCTACTCCTGCCTTTCTCTGTGTATTCTGGTGTCTCACCGAGTAGCCACAGTACAAATGTTCTTGCTACCGAGTAGCCACTCTTCTCTCTCCGGGTAGGATTAGGTCAAGAATCTCTACGGGTGCAGTGTCCCTTGTGAACGTGTGAAGCATCGTGCCCCGCGCAGGAGGCGGCTGGGCACCTTATATACCCGGTGCCCTGCCGGATACAGCCAAATACAAACAAGTGTCGACATTGTGTGCACATCGTCCTTCTTCCGAGTTCCCGCTGACAGCTTTGGCTTCTAAGCTTGTCCTGATGCAGAAAGTCATTGGGCAAAACCAAGTAACCAGTCTGTTATCACTGTGCGAACACAGAGTAGGTCCCCCCTATCCTGCGACGCCCTGCTGCCACACTGTCGCTGTCACGCACGCCGTCCCCAGATGAACAGTGCTGTGAACAGTGCCAAGTACGGACCCGGGATACGCGGGATCCGTGTCAGAACGGCTCCTTTGACTTCTGACCCGAGTAGGTTCCCGCCAGTTTTACTCGGGCCAACTCTTCTACTCGAACAGATATATCTTGCTTGATATCTCCTTCTGGTCATCTTTTTGTGAGACCGAGTAGCAGTCGACCGGGTAGCAAGTACCGGGTAGGCGGCTACTCGACCAACCCTCTATTCTGATTGTTGCCTTTACCACTTGCCTTTACCCTACTCGAGGGTAACCCCCGACACTTATTATGTATCATGCATACATTGTTATCTCATTATTGTACTCATTGTAACTTGCAAGGCATATTTTACAAAGGAAATAGAGAGAATTCCTTATTTGGCCTGCCTGAAATTTGTCTTCCTTTTTTGGTCATGATAATTTTTTATTCCTTTCATGACACACAAAGTTTGGTTGGTTTCTTATTGACCCTTAGTACTATATAATCAATAAGATGACACTTCTACCCCAGCTGCAATATGTGACCAAAATGGCAATTAAAAAGTTATGATATCTATTTAGAGAAATCGTGCATGTAAGCAACACAGAATAAAATCTTAGTTATACCGTGCAGCAGCAAGCAAGACAGAATAAAATCGTGCATGCATGCAGAGCTCTAGCTAGACATGCACGTATGTATACCGTGTGAGTATGCACTAGTATACAGGGACGAATCTCACGTGTACGAGCTGGGTGTAGCTGACACCAATACGGCCATGGCGAAGAGACTCATGAGCGACACTTTTTATGGATCGGGGGAGTATTAATTAGCCACACTGAGATTTAGATGGGTCAGAGTGAATTTTATTGGTGTCGGCTACACCCAGCTCGTACACGTGAGATTAGTACAAAGTTTGTATTAATTTAATATAAAAATGAGCGACACTTTTTATGCACCGGAGGGAGTACGTGATAGGCTTGAGGAAAAACAATTCAGCTCATACCAAGGCCTAGTTAACATAATGTTCAAGATATCTCTTATCGGGAACATATCGGTTGACCCCCGATAAGTGGTAAATCGGTCGATTTATCGGAATATCGGTTGAAATATCAGAATATCGTTCGAAATATCGGGCACTTTATCTTATCGGCTAGACACCAATTAGCGATAAATCGGCCGATTTATCGAAATATCGGCCGATAATTTTGAACAGAGAGTTAACATGACATGGACACCGGCCAAGGAACGGACGATTGGATCGCTCGGATCCTATGCCTCGCCTAGGTGATCCCTTAATAATTTCCAAATTCCATGATTGCTATTGCCACATAGAATAACCCGAGTTCCCCTATAGGTTGCCCTCAGCGCGTGCTAGCAACGCCTCGCTTACGCTCGGCTCGCGCACGCCAGCGAGAAGGCGCCTGGCTCACGCTACATGGGCCTGGCCCATTGCGCGACTCCAGCTCACGCTTGTACTAAAAATCCTGAAAAATAAATAATTTAATAAATTGAACCAAATTAGAAAAATGAATATTTTTTAGAAAGTGTGAACAAAATTGTGAACAAAAATAAACATTTTTTGTAAAAAAAAATGAAATACTTTTTAGAAATTGTGAACAAAATTTAAAATGAACAAATTTTAAAAATGATGATTTTTCACAATGAACAATTCTCTTAAGAAACAAAGGAAAAACAGGAAAAAAAATTGTTCATTTTAGAAAAGTGTTCATTTAAAAAATTGCTCATTTTTAGAAATTTTTTTATTTTCAAAATTTGTTCATCTAAAAAATTGTTTGTTTTCGAAAATTGTTCGTATTCAAAATTTGTTCATATTATATTTGATTGTTTAGATTTTGATTTATTCTTTTTGAAAAAAATCAGATTTAAAAAAGTTTGTTTTTAAAATGGTGCAGAAAACAAAACAGACAAAATGTTGCAGAAAACAAACAGAAAAACAAATGAAAAAGAAACAGAGATAAATAATTAGAAGAAAAAAATAGAAAAAAGGAAAAAAAAATACAAACTTATATATTTCGAAAAATATACAAACCACGGACGGATCGCTGCGAGCAGGCGATACATAGTGGACGCGGAATAACCCTATGGGGCAATGACGGCTTGCAGGCTTGCGGAAAAGGATCGAGCGGTGGATCATAGATTTGACACAAAACCACGACAACTGTCCAAGAGTGACAATAGAGCGGAACCACACTTCACGAACTAGGTAATGTATTGCTAAAAAGTCAATTCGATACTCGCTTGCTTTTTCGTGCTTGCAAGCAACACAGAATAGATAGGAGCCATTTTCATGCTTGCATGCAACACACACGTGACAATACACAAATTGTGGTTATGTGTGTCAACCTACTGTCTCTATTTAGACATCACTATATTGCTTTTAGTATATAATAGATAATAGATAACCAACTAGTAAAACATAACTCTTTAAGTGTCATTTTCGTCACATATTATAGTAGGGGCAAAAGTGTCATCTTATTGCTTAAATCTTCTATATCTAAATAGGAGACCCCCACTACATGATTTTTCTCAACATGCAGCTATGCCACATCAGCGGTGCCACCCCATCTTCCCACTAACTTGCAGTTATGCCACGTCATTTTTTATATTACTTTTAATTCAACCGAAGATTTTGAGTCTGAAAGAGCTAAACGTCAGAATTAATGTCCATGGACGCATGTCCATATGTTGGCTCATTCAGCTGCAGGTCGCCTCCACGATTCGTCTTTCTCGGCCCAGTCTCTACCTCCTCTCTGCTATTCTTCCGAAGCAGACAACATCTCTCCCCATTCTCATAAATGGAACCACGTGAAGCTATTTGGCTTCTATCTCATTTACTCTCATTTCCCTTTAATCTTCTCCAAACCGACGGAAGGCCACACCTATTCGTTGCCTATATTATGTGCTTCATTTTCCTGTCAATCTTCCCGGACCTTCCGCTCATGTTCCTGGATTAGGACTCCTCACATGCTAGGTGCCACAGCCATGACGGGAAGACCTGCAGCAGCACCCTGCACTGCACTCCAAGGTAAGCTGCAGCATCTTTCCCCTTCTATTGTCTCCGGTTCTGAATTTATCTTTGGACGCTCTCATGTCCAGCATTTCTCATATTAGCGGCTTTTTCTCTGTTCTGTGAACTTTTCAGGTGATTAAGTCAAGATGGTATATTTGAGTGATTTGCCACGATTTTGTGGTGGGTTGTTGTCCGGTTTACATAGATTCTGTTTCTTCATCTGATCGAGTTCGTCACTAATATATATGTCGGTCCTTCACTTTTGCCTGTGTTCTTTTGTTTGTAATCAAAGTCTTGGGCTACCAGATGTCGGAAAATAATATTTATATTCTCAAGTTCTGTTCATGAATTGCACGTATTTTAGTTTTCACGGTAATGCCATTCCAGTCATATGCAAGTTGCAAACATTTGGATCGTTGTTTTACTAGCTGCTAACACAATTTCTGACGTGTCACTTGATTCAACCTCTTTTACACTAGACTATACTCTGACAGGCGGTGGCCAATTTTTCTTCAGCTTCTCCTATAATTGGTCAACGAAGCATATATATTTGGTATGAATATTAGGTTGTTGTTTACTACGTTTTTTCTGTATGTATGTCGATCGACGAACAGAGCAGACTATATCCATATTGCAAAAAAAAAAAAAAATTACCGCTTCTGTTAACTACATGCATTAGTGCCATCCTGTTTGCATGCTGCTCCACCCAAGGGGCAATTCACTGTCAGCACTCAGCACGTCTATGTTAGAGAAATCATTAACGCCTTCCGAGTGTGCATCAGTTCTCAAAAGTTAATGTATTTTTTCCCGTATGCATAGCATATGTCAAGGATATAGCTAGATTTCAGAAAAGTTGCTGGTGCAAGGTACCAATAGCCTATTTAACATTATCTTAGACCCATAACTCACGAGTCTTTTTTCCAAATAAATATTGATAATGTATGAGATGAATGGCCCTTCTACTTTTCTTCAGTTTAAGAGATAATCTTCAGTTTAAGAGATAACGAAGGTCATATCCATCCGAGTCATATTGAAATAAAATAGCATACCAAAAACAAGCATATTTTAATTAGTATTAGGAGCTCTTCATTCTATTCATATTTGTTTTGCAGGAATCACAACTCTATTATGTATATATCCTGTTCTCACACTTTTTTTTACTGTAATACATAATTCTTTGTGTTAAAAAAATATTTTTTCTCTCACATTTGTTTAAACTTTTTTATCACGTGTTCCCGCTGCAACGCGCGGGGTATCATCTAGTATTACTAGAGGGCCAAATAAGGAACCAACCAAACTTTATATGTCATTAAAGAAAATTTTTATCAGGGCCAAAAAAGAATACAAACTACAACGAGGACCAAATAAGAAATTATCTTAAGGAAATAGGGAGATATAATCACGTTCAATGTAATACTCTGGAAGTTTCTTTCGGTATATATAGCTAATTGTACTAACAAATCAGTTTTAAGATATATGTAATAGACCTTATCCTAGATATCGTTACCATAAATATGTTTGCATTATATAGTCTGTGCAGTTATTCGAAAATAATTGAATAAAAATTATGCTACAATATATAGTTTAAATATAGAACGATTCAAATGTAGTTTCAACTATATAAGTTAAAACTATATAAAAAATACAAATATAAATTTAGTATTTTTCGTGTAGTTAAGAATGCGAACTAATAAATAGAACATTATACTCGTTAATACCGTTGCGTGCTAAGAATAAGTATAAAAGTTTAATATAAATTATATTGTAATAGTTTCTTCTTCTACTATGCTTGGTCATGCTCTATGATATGGTCGTATCATGGCGTGTGTACCAAACGGGAAGTTTATGGGATTTGATCCCTTTGGGAAAATTCCCTTCCAATCTCGGCTCAATCCTTCTTACCAAACGAGACCTAAAAGGTGGACACATACATGCATATTGTTGACGGTGCTTTCTCCTCCATCCACGATACTATTCCCAAACCCTAGGTGTGGCCACATCAACGGCGGTGCTGCTGTTCTATTCCTCCCGGCCGATGGAGTCGCCGCCGCTCCCACATCCAACCAATGGAACCCTAGACACAGTCCCCTTCCTTCCTCTTTCCCCTCGCATTTCTGATGTCGTGAGCGAGATTCCAGACAAGAAGAGCGCCTCCGGCAAGAAGCTCGCCAAGGTCTCCTCCGGCGAGAAAGCTTTCGAACTCATGGTACAGTTGGACCCCAGCGGATTTCTTATTTTACTTTGCTTGGTGTCTATGGTGTACGCTATCGTTGCATCATGGCGAGTATGGAGACTCTTGGACCATCCAACGGATCTGTTCTGGAATTCATCGTTGCAATTATGCCTTCTACATTTTGTGTGGACAATAACAGTTTCTGATAGGAGACATACGGTCATTTCTCAATTTGCATACATACTTCTGTTGATCTGTGTGGCAACTCCTTTCCTAGGAACAATCAACGGTATGTTGGTCATGTACTTGAGCATGATGTATGGGATACAATGTTTCTGGGTACTATGAGCGGTACTGTGAGCGCCTGGGAATTAAGAGATATGCACTTCTCACGTGTATGGCCAAACGTCAGAGCCATGACGAGGTAGGGGCCTCCATAGTTCAATGTCTTATATCTCTGTGCTCTATAGTGTGCATTGCACGCATAGCGTGGCTGATTCTCACGCCGGATAAGAGTCATCGAAGTTTCTTCAATTCGTTTGATTATGTCACTGAGATGTAGGCTGAAATCGGTGTTACTTTTGGATTGTGGACCATATACACCACGCAATTTGATTTGGGAGGAGCTATTCTATCCATGGATACATTTGCTTGGGACGCTCCAACTTTTTTATGCGGTGGGCTATTAATTGGTGTATTCCTTTTCTTCGCAGTCAGTGATGCAATAGCAATTCTCTTCTTCTGGATTGCAACAATGGAACTCATGGGATTCTTTGGATACGTCATGGCGCTCCGTGCATGCTATAGGAGTGTCATTCCTAGGTATTGTATCTGTTCTGAAATACATAATATTTCTAAAATGCATGGTATTGATTTTTCAGCACTTTCACTATGACATTTTATTTGTCTTAGATCAACTCAAATTATTAGATTTGTCATAAAAAACTACTTATGCGCTTTCTTGGTTTAAAAAATTTGTCGCATAACAGCGAATATGTTTTTCTTTTCTCTTAATTTTTCACTTCTTATGTGACTTGTGTTTGTCTATTGCTTGCTACAACCCGATAAAGAAATTGTGAAATACGGCCAAGTCTTGTAGACATTTATTTTTCCTGATGGCCCATGATCTTCATAATAATTTGTTTTATACATACATTTGTCCTTTTCGAATTTGCATTTCCTTACATAATATATTTATAGACAATTAGACATTAACCATTCTGATTCTGCTCCATGCCATGTCCTATTTTCAATATGTGAGTTGAAAACAAAGAATGGTTAAGGATTCACTAACATAAAAAGAACATCATGATTCCTGTAGTGTAAATATTAATTAATTAGTTACATCTCTGTTCTCAAATATATAACTATTATAGCAAGCATGGTATCAATTTCTTAGAATTTGATGCTTGTTCTGTGGTTAATCTATAGATTGTTGTGGTTTAGATTTATTTTTCCGATTGATTGCCGTAAATGTAAATTGAGAATGTCATGTGAGAAAATTGTGACGAAAAGTGGGAGATTGTTTTGCTTGCAGCTGCCACCATAGCACAAAGTGGGCACAACGGTCTGACAAGGTGTACTTGGCGATTGAGCTGGCTGATGCCAAGGATGTGATACTCAACATGAAACCAGATGGCCATTTCAACTTCTCCGCAAAGGGTTGTAATGGAATTAAGTATGAGCTTCAACTTGAGCTCTTAGGTGCGGTCAATGTTGAGGTTTGTGTAATTAATGACAT
Organism: Alopecurus myosuroides; assembly: GCA_028641055.1. Classification (NCBI taxonomy): domain Eukaryota; kingdom Viridiplantae; phylum Streptophyta; class Magnoliopsida; order Poales; family Poaceae; genus Alopecurus; species Alopecurus myosuroides. Next base: position 309,121,058 of record CM054057.1, on the reverse strand, counting down.
ATGTCATCTTCCAGTGTCCTTCACTTCCTTCCATGATAATGTTGTTGTTTGGTTATTTTTGCAGCAAATCAAGGTGTCTTTCACGCCGAGGGCTATATGCTACCTTATCAAGAAAGCTGAGAGCAACTGGTGGCCTATGCTACTCAAGAAGGAAGGAAAAACACCTGCGATTGTGAAGGTTGACTTGGATGAATGATAAAATGAGGATGATGCAGAAACTGGATGTAAGTCTGAAAGTGCATTTCATGATCCTTAGAGTTTTGTGTGCTAGTTAACAATACTAACGATACTATCTACAAAGGTGTTATCTGGTGCAGTCGTTTAAGTACTCTATCGCATCGAACGCCACAAAAGGTGAAGGTAGATCAACTTCTGGTGTTCCTGGTGGTAACCGGATATTTCAACCGGAAATTTACAGGGAAACCAGAAATTCCGGTTGTGTTGGATTCTCCGAATTTGGCTAAGGACAAAACGATTCTGAGCAATGGAGTCAACCGGAAATTTCCGGGCCAACCGAATATTCCGGTTGGGAAGTTTTTCACGAAGAAATGGCTAAGTCTGGATTTCTCTAGCTCATGGAGGCAACCGGAAATTCTGGTCAAACCGGAAATTCCGGTTGAGAGGAGAAATGCCAGAAATTTGGTTAAGTTAGAAAACTTCCACGTCTTGGAGTCAAACGGATATTTGTAACCGTATTTTTTGGTGAAATCGGAAATTCCGATTGGGGTCAACTACTGCTTGAAAACCTTAGATCTGAAGGGATTTTTGCCTAACCGGAAATGCCGATCCAAGTTTGGACCGGATATTCCGGTTCAAGTTTCCAGCTCCAACAACCACATTTATGGAGGGGTATAAATACCCCTCCTCTTCCTCCTTGAGCTCTAGTTCGTCCAAAGCATTGAAGTCCATTTATTGAGCTCACCAAATCTTAGATCCCTCTCAACTCCTCCACCCAAATGCGTTGATCTTTGGAGGATTGAAGGAGAAGCCCCGAATCTACCTCTTCACCAAGTCGTTCTTCATTTCCCCCTCATTCACTTGAGAGATTTGAGTCTATGGTTTCCATTTTAGAGAACCTAGACCTCTTGCTACACTTTGTGATTCTTGATGTTGGGAGCCCCCAATTTGGTTGTGGGTGTGCGCCCCATGCTTGTTGTAAAGGGCTCGATTCCCGCCTCAAAGGGGATCAATAGTGGAAGGTGGACTAGGCCTTTGTGGAATTGTTCATTGGAGAATAGGGTGAGGCTTTTATGGCATTGAGTAGGCCTTTGTGGCTAAACTCACACCCCTCCAACGAGACATACTCCCTTAACAAGGAGGAACTCAGCAATACATCATGTCTCCGCGTGCTTCCTATCGGTTACCTCGTTCCTCTCTCCTTTAATTATGCTTGTATTGTGTTTATCTTTGTTCTTGTCATATAGGTAAATTCACCATAGTTGCATTATCTAGAGAAATTACCTTTGTGTCAAGCCTAATCTTGAAGAAAAATTAAAATTGGTCGTAGCACCTATTCACCCCCCTCTAGGTTCCCATACTATCCCTTCAATTGGTATAAGAGCCTCATCTCTTTTATTGGGCTTAACCGCCTAAGAGTTTAGTATGGATGGTGATACGGTAGTCACCGGTTGCGCGGCACAAGTCACTATAGATGATCTAAAGGAATTGCAAAGTTCCTTGACCTCATCCATGGAGGGCAAAATTGATGAGTTGCGAGCTCTCATGTTGCAACTCATGAAAGCCAAGGAACCAGAGACTTCCACTTCACTGATACGTCATAAATGTATCCTTAATTTCTGATGTTCCATGTTGTTTTCTTATTGTTTCCCACATGTTTGTTATACACTTTATGCCTTTTTATCGATTTTCCGGACTAACCTATTGACAAGATGACACAGAGCGAGTTCCCTATTTTCTGTTGTTTTTAGTTTCAGAAAAGTTGTTCTGAAAATATTCTCGAAATTGGAAAATTCGAAGCCCGGAAGTCTTAGAATTCCCAAAGGTTCCATGGAGTCCCGAATAGACCCGGAGAGGGGCCTTAGGGGGGCCACACCATAGGGCGGCGCCCCCCTCCCTTGGCCGCACCAGGGGGTGGTGTGGCCCCCCCAAGCCTCCACTGCCTCTTCCCTTTCGCCTATTTAATCCCCCGAGACATAAACCCTAAAGATATACCACGTTTTCCTCAGAAACACCCGAGGCCGCCGTCACCGTCATCCCGAGATCGGGAGGGTTCTGGAGCTCTCCCCGGCACCCTGCCGGAGCGGGAAATCATCACCGGAGGGGTCTACACCACCATGCCCTCCTCCGAAGTGATGCGTGAGTAGTTCATCCCTGGACTACGGGTCCATATCAGTAGCTAGATGGTCGTTCTCTCTACTTTGTACCTCATGTTTAGATCTTCTGAGCTTCCTATCATGATCAAGATCATTTTTATGTAATGCTACATGTTGTGTTTGCTGGGATCTGATGAATGTTGAATGCTATGTCTTATGATTATCAATCTATCATGTTATCTTCATGCTTATGTTATTTATGATCTTGCATGATCTCCGTTATTAGTAGATGCTCTGGCCAAGTAGATGCTAGTAACTCCAAGAGGGAGTATTTATGCTCGATAGTGGGTTCATGCCTCCTTTTCATCTGTGCTCGAGTGACAGAAACGTGACGGATGGAGGATGTGCTGTTGCCATTAGGGAGAAAACAACGGTGTTTACCTAGTTTACATTGTTTACATTACACACTTTGCTTACAGCGATAATCTGTTGCTTCCAACTGAATACCCAGCGTTTATTCGGATGATATTCGGAGGGTGGTTTATTAGACATAGATGCATTTGGATGACGGTCTATGTATTTTGTTGTAATGCCCGCATGAATCACATAGTAATCTTTATGTCTTGCATATGCACTACCGTGCAGCCTTCATTTCTATCAATTGCCCAGCTGTAATTTGTTCACCACACATGTTATTTATCTTTCACGGAGAGACACCACTAGTGAACTATGGACCCCGGTCCATTTTCCTCACACTGATAAAACACCTACAGCTTTCATACTGCTCTCATAATGTTCCCACTGTTTTCCTGCTGTTTTCCACACCATACGTTTAACCTCTTTGTGTTCACCAAAACCGGTGAGATTGACAACCTCACTTCTTCGTTGGGCAAAGTGATTTGATTGTGTTGTGTAGGTTCCACGTTGCTGCTGAACCGGTAGTGGGCCCTGCCATCTCAGCTGCATCAACCCTCCGAAGTGCTTCTTCCTCCTACTGGTCGATTCAACATTGGTTTCTTTTCTGAGGGAAAACTTGCTGCTGCACTCTTCACACCTTGCGCTTGGGGTCTCCCAATGAGCGTGTGTCTACACTCCATCATTCACCTCCTCCAGATGAAAATTTGGAGAGTGCCAAGAATGGGGATAATGGTGAACCACTTAAATATGCATCCGCGAAGAACTCCATCGATAAGGGTACGGAAGTAATAAAAGAGATTACACCTCCGTTGAGGGGCACTACTCTTCTGATCCTCCCGTCCCACATCGTCATATAATTCCTAGAGAAGAACCTCCTAAACTTGATGCACATTCTTTTGGTGATTGGCAATATTACATGGAAACTCACTTAAACTCTTCTTGTATTGACCTTTGGAGGGTCACTCGAGATGGATACAAGCCACAAGACCCCCAAGAACTTGACAAGAAGAGAAGCCGTAGATTGTCAACTCAACTACACCGCCTTGTCCATCATTCAACGAGCCGTGGATCCAAACCACATGCATCATCTTCAACAATATGTATCATACCTTGAGCAATGAAGCTGATGGATTCTATATGCATGATGGTGAGAACCATGAAGACATGTATTAGAGGATCAAGACACTTGCCACCGCATTCAAAAATGTTGGTGCCAAGTACATTGATGATGCTTGGATCAAGAGGAAGTACATTAGTGCTATCATGCCATTTGAGCCCACGGACGTGAAGAGCCTTCAAGAAATACATGACTTTTCATTTTTGATCCCAACCCAAGTGATGCAATTAATTAGCTCCTTCCAAGTCCAAACAAAGAATGCTCTTGACAATCGAGCTAGATCTATGGGAATGTACAAAGGAGCTTCGGTTGCTTTGAAGGCCAAGGTAGTGTCAAGGGAGGTTGAACATAAAGAAGCTTGCATTGAGTACTTGGCCCCTCTGAATGATCAAGAATATGACCCCGTGCTCAAGGATGTCATTGCTCTTGTCGTGCATAAGTTTTGGAAGATTCCTCCCAAGGCCAAGGCATATGTTGAGGAGAAGACCAAGTCTAGCTATGGCAAAGAGGGGACTCAAAAAGTGAGGTCTTGCTTCAATTGTCAAGACAAGCACCATTTCATTGAGGAATGCCCCTATGAGAATAGGGAACATCATAGTGGCAAGCTTGTTCGCAAGGACAAGTCCAAGGTTGCTTACAACAAACCTCATTTCAAGAAGAAATGTTCCAACAAGAAGTCCCCCACCAAGTTTGTGCTAGTGACTCAAGAAGAGTATGATTCCGGAAGTGGTGAAGAAGAAGAATCCACTAGTGAAGTGGCCGCTCTTGCTATTGCATCAACTTCACCTCCCTCGTCCCTCTTCAAATCCCCCAATGAGAATCTTCCTCAACCCAATGCCAAGTGCTTCGTGACTAAGGCCTCAGAGGTAGTATCTTCTATCATCTCTAAGACTACAAATGACATGAATACCATTGCTAGTCATAGTGTAGAAGATGAAATTGATTCTTTGGAACAATTTATGTCTAACATGCAAGGTGAGACCAAGAAGTACTTTGATCTCCTCATGAGCCAATTGGGAGAGGCTCATTAAGCTCTTGAGAAGAAAGGTGAGATTGAAAGGAGAGATGCAGATGAAAAGGCATCTCTCTATATGACGCTTGAGGAAGAACATGAGGGTCGGGTTTCTCTTGAGGAGGAACTTGAAACTATTGAAGAGTCACATAATGAACTTGTTTCTAATATCACTAAAGAACATGACCTTGCTATTTCTAAATATAAGAAAGCTAAAAAGGATAGGGCTGAGTTTGGGGTTAATTAGTCATGGTAAACTAACCATGTAGTTTGAGAAGCTCGACGAGGCTCACAAGGCCTTGGAGAGTGAACTCTCTACTCTCAAATAGTCACATGAACAACTTCAAACTCAAATAAATCAATTTAATGAGCCTAGTACTTCTACTTCTTCTTGTGATCATGCAAATATTATTGAGGAGAATTCTAGGTTGAAGGAAGAGCTAGTAAGGCTCAAGGGAAAGAGCCCATGTGCTGAGAAGGTGGTGGCTTCTAAGCCACAAGTTTCTCCCAAGACACAAGTGGTTGCTCCTAGACCAAAAGTGGGAAAGAAAGGTCTTGGATATGTTGCCAAGAAGAAGAACAAGAACAAGAAGAAGAAGAACAAGAAGAAGGTCATGCCCGCACAAGCTAACAATGTTTCTTCGAGTGGTATGGTCATTAGGGACAACACTCCTCGTAGCATCCCCGTGGGAACTAACAATCCACAACACTTCTTATCTGTTGATTATTATGGTGTTGTGCAAGCTAAATATGTTAGCCCAATTGAAGTTTTCATTGACTATACCGTTTGGGTTCCAAAGACCCTGTTGCTAACATGAGGGGACCCTCCTCGGGTCCTAACTCTAGTCAATGATCTCTTGCAGGATTGTGCTTCCGGTGGGTCTAAATGGATAATTGATAGTGAATGCACTAGTCATACTACCGGAAGCAAAGAACTTATGACGGATTGCGCCCAAATACAAATGATGGAAGAGGTGGGTATAAACACCTCCCTTTTCAATGTGAGTATAATGATAATGTTACCATATCTTCTTATGTATTATGATTTTGATGATGTGGAACAAATTGAGGAATTTATTGCTTGGAACGGTGCATTCGAATTGCCTATTTTCTTGAAAGTATTGATGATGCACCTTATAAATACGAGATTTATGATATACTTGAATATTGTTTTGATAATTACAAGGATTGTAATTACTACATACTTAAATATCTTAATATATGCTCTCTCCCAAAGGAGGAGACTAATGCCTTGCAGGAAACTTTGGAAGAAGAAACTGCTGAATCTGGAAGCTCATTGGATGAAAAAGAGGAGGAAGAATGGACCCCATGTCTACCTCCCAATGATAGAAACTCTTTAAATCATACCTTGTTTTATTTCAACCCATGCTACTTTGATAAATCTTATCATAATCCTCTATTTATTTTAACTGTTGATATGCATGATAATGAGGAAGTTTGTTTAGAAAATCTATATGAAAATGCTCTAGATGAAGGTCCTATGTTACTTTATGTTACAAATTATAATGCAACTGAAAATAGGATTGCTATAATGTGTCCTATACCTTTTATGAGTGATCAATCATCTTGTTTTAATATTGCTAAAAGTGGGAAAAAAAGATAAGCTGATTTTAAATTTCGATCCCACTGTTTTGGGGCTTGATATGAATTGTGTGCTTTTAGACCATGACAAACATGATTTATGTGATAATTATGTTGTTGAGTTTTTTCATGATGCTACTGGAAATTATTATGAGATATTAAAATATGGTTGTAGGAATTTTCATGTTACTAAAACACCTCTCTTTGTGTTGAAAGTTTTGAAACTGCTCTTGTTCTACCTTCCCATGATTTCTAGTTTGAGTTTTATTTAATTTATTTATTTACAAGATTCCTATGCATAGGAAGTGGGTTAGGCTAAAATTTGTATTATACTTTCTTCTTGATACTCTCTTTTGCTTAATTCATATTTCTTATGTGAGCATCTTCTGGCTTTATTTCCTACCTAAAAGGCGTTAAAGTAAAGCACTTCTCGGGAGATAACCCATGGTTTTATTTTTGCTTTGTTTTTCTCTGTTTTTTTTAGTAAAGGGGTTTTATACTTCTGTAGCAACTCATTTGTATCTTTATTTTCATGTTTTAGTTTTCCAAGTAAAGTTTCTAGAGAAAGTTGGAATTGGTTTTGGATTTCTACGGAGGAAACAGATTTCTGTTGTCCACCGTAATATATCATATAAATTGCAGAAAGATCAAAATGACATTTTTTTCTTATTCCTTAGCTAATTCCGAAACTATTTTGTTCTTTATGTTTTTCGATCTGAGCAACGTAAGTGCCCCAAAATAATTCGTCTTTACAGACTGTTCTGGATTTGGCAGATTCTGCCATTTTTCTTGCATTTGCTCTTTTACGACGTCAAGTGGATTTCTTTGCTTCAAGAAACATTAGTGGTTGTAGCTAATGTTTAAAATTATCAATATAACTTTTTCCTATGCAGAACCCATGGATTTTTGATTGTTGCACTAACCCTCTAATGCGAACTACTTTGAGTGTGGTGTGAAGAAAGTTTTCAAGGGTCAGGAGAAGAGAGTGATATAATGTGGTCAAGAAGAGTGCAAGGTCAAAGCTTGGGGATGCCCCCGTGGTTCATCCCAGCATATTATAAGAAGACTCAAGCATCCAAATTTTGGTATACCCAAGGCATCTCCTTCTTCATCAACAATTTATCAAGTCACTTCTAGTGAAACTATATTTTTATTCGGTCACATCATATGAAATTTACTGGGAGAGTCTGTTTGTTTTTTTGTTTTTTTTTGTTTTTTTTCCTTGCTTCAATAATATAGTTGGAACCTAGCATTCTTTTTGTGGGAGATAGACACGCTCCACTTTTTCGTTTGAATACTCGTTATGCTCGTATTCTTAGTTTTTCTTCTAGCTGCTGCAAAATTCTTGTTTAGCTCCTGTTTTTCTTGCATGTCTTATCCCGAGATATTAGTTTTATTAGAGTTGTGTTATTACTCTCTTGTTTCATTGCTTCATCTCTTGGAGAGTTTTTGTTTATTATGAAATGCTTGGTGTTGGAAAGGAGTAGTACAGTTTTCGTGCTTACAATTATAAGCTTGTATAGACTGTGGCTAGACTTTTTCATGTCATGCTAGATGTTATTTTAATTCTAAATCGTAGTAGTTATTTTTGTAGCATGACTTGTATCAAATAGCTGAGAGTGTTTAATGTGCCTTATAAAGAATCATGAGTTTTTCTTGTCATATTGAAGCATAAATTTGTGGTGTTCTCCTTTGAATGTTTTATTTAGTTAATTTGGCGCATGTTCATACCATGTTTATGACTACAAACCAGTCACTTATAGCCTCTATGATCATTTAGTTTTTTAACTTGTAGTACCACTTATGTTTTTATTAATGATGTTTTTGTCGCTATGCATGATTATGGCCATTATTGCTCTCTTGATTTGGCGCTCCCAGTTTTTGCTAGCCTCCACCTGTACTGAGTATGAGCTCTACTCGTGCATCAAACTCCAAAAAAACCAAAATTTTCCAAATGTGTCCACCATGCCTACCTACATGTGGTATTTAACTGCCACTTCAAAGTAAATTGCTCATGTGTTACCCTTAAAACCTTAAAAATTGATCCTGTTTTGTGCTCCTGTTTTAGCTCATGAGGACGTAAATAGAGAATCTTTATCTCACTTGTTAATTGGACTTTCACACCCTAGACTAGTGGCTTAATCCGCTTATCCAATTGATAGAAGAGCTGGCAGGGGGTGCCCAGCCCTACATTAATACAACAAATTCTCTTCGCTATTTCCCCCCCTGATTTATTAGTCAAAGCATAATTGTGTAAACAAAAAAGAAAGAGGGATGACCTTCTACCTAGATGCGTCCTTCTATGGGAGCCGCTCTTGTGAAGTCTAGTTGTCTTGTGACGTACTATATTTTCTTTTTACTATTCATTGACATAAGCATACACCTCTCTATAAAATGTTTTCAATACATCTGTTTAACAAAATAAAAAGCTCTAGGACATGAGTGATCCCTGCTTCCGTCTGCGAAGGGCCTTTCTTTTACTTTTATGTTGAGTCTCCATCTTCTAACTTTATGCACAGTTGAGAGAGCATGGTTGCCATTCTGAGTTTAATGTGCATTTGTCTTAGAAACATTATTAATTGATTCATGATGTGGTATTGTTTGTTCTTAAATTATTTGTTCTAGTCTTCCTCTTAAACTTTGAAGGTGTCCTGGCATTTATGTTTTGCCCCACTCTTAAGGATAAGCAAAATATCACTTTGTTATGTTATCTCTATGCTGGAAACAAACGTATAGCTTTCAAGTGCATTATTATTCATGATCTTTTATTTGTGTTACTTTTCATGATGCAAAGTTATTGCTATTTTCTATGATCTCAACTATGCTTATGCTTTTACAATTTAGATGATCAAGTTTATGTTGGTAGCATGTCACCTCAGAAATTATGTGTTTTTTATCATTTACCTACTCGAGGACGAATAGGAACTAAGCTTGGGGATGTTGATACGTCATAAACGTATCCTTAATTTCTGATGTTCCATGTTGGTTTAATGCCATATGCTACATGCTTTATTTACACTTTAAGTCATTTTTATCGATTTTCCGGGACTAACCTATTCACAAGATGCCACAGAGCCAGTTCCTGTTTTCTGTTGTTTTTAGTTTCAGAAAAGTTGTTCTTGAAATATTCTCGGAATTGAAAAATTCGAAGACCAGAAGTCTTAGGATTCCCGAAGGTTCCATCGAGTTCCGAAGAGGCCCAGAGGGGGCCCACAGGGGGCCACACCATAGGGCAGCGCGCTCTGGGGTGGTGTGGGTCCCTCGGGCGCCCACCACCATCGTACTTTTTCGCCCATATATTCTCCCCGAAGCGTAAACCCTAAAAATATACTACTTTTCCACCAAAAAACACCCAAGGCCGCTGTGATCGGCAACCCGAGATCGGGAGGGTTCTGGAGTTCTCCTCGGCACCCTACCGGGAGGGAAAATCATCACCAGAAGGGTCTACACGACCATGCCCTCCTTCGGAGTGATGCGTGAGTAGTTCATCCTTGGACTACGGGTCCATAGCAGTAGCTAGATGGTTGTCTTTTCTTTTTTATGCCTCATGTTTGGATCTCATGAGCTGCCTCACATGATCGAGATCATCTTATTGTAATGCTACATGTTGTGTTTGCTGGGATCCGATGATTACTGAATGCTATGTCTCTTCATTATCGCTCTATCATGTTGTCTTCATGTGTATGTTATTTATGATCTTGCATGTTCTCCGTTGTTAGTGGATGCTCTGGCCAAGTAGATGCTAGTGACTCCAAGAGGGAGTATTTATGCTCGATTGTGGGTTCATGCCTCCTTTGCATCTGTGCTCGAGTGACAGAAACGTGACGGATGGAGGATGTGATGTTGCCATTAGGGAGAAAACAACGATATTTACTTTGTTTGCATTGTTTACATTACACACTTTGCTTACTGCGATAATCTGTTCCTCACAACTTAATACCCAACATTTGTTCGGATGATATTCGGATGGTGGATTATTAGTCATAGATGCAGTTTGATGACGATCTATGTATTTTGTTGTAACGCCCGCATGAATCTCATAATAATCTTTATGTCATGCATGTTTCTTTATCTATCAATTGCCCAGCTATAATTTGTTCACCACGCATGTTAGCTATCTTTTATGGAGAGACACCTCTAATGAACTGTGGACCCGGGTCCATTTTCTCATACTGATAATACACATACATATTGTGTTTGTTGGGATCCGATGATTACTGAATGCTATGTCTCTTCATTATCACTCTATCATGTTGTCTTCATGTGTATGTTATTTATGATCTTGCATGCCCTCCGTTGTTAGTGGATGCTCAGTAGATGCTAGTGACTCCAAGAGGGAGTATTTATGCTCGATTATGGGTTCATGCCTCCTTTGCATCTTTATCTATCAATTGTCCAGCTGTAATTTGTTCACCACGCATGTTAGCTATCTTTTATGGAGAGACACCTCTAATTAAAGAACTGTGGACCCGGGTCCATTTTCTCATACTGATAATACACACACTGGTTCTACTGTTTTCACACTGTTTTCACTAATTTCACACTACTAGTGTTGTTTTCATAATGTTCTCAAACTATTTTCCGCACCATACTTTTAGCCTCTGTGTTCAGCAAAACCGGTGAGATTAACAACCTCACTGCTTCGTTGGGCAAAGTGAATTGATAGTGTTGTGTAGGTTCCGCGTTGCCGCTGAACCGGTAGTGCGCCCTGCCATCTCAGCTGCATTAACCTTCGGAAAATGCTTGTCGTCCTACTGGTCGATTCAACCTTGGTTTCTTTTCCAAGGGAAAACTTGCCACTGCAGTCTTCAAAACCTTTCTCTTGAGGTTTACTAACATCAGGCATCAGTCAACATCGATAATCGGTGCCGCTAATACAAGCAACCTTCTTTAAGACTACGAAGTCCTACTAGTTCTATAAACTCTGGTTCCACACTGGGGGAAATTTCTGCTAGACTACATCATACCTTCCGCTTGGGGTCTCCCAACGAGCGTGTGATCACGTCAACATCAACATCCAATGCACTTCTCCTTAAATTAAACCAATAACATGCTTCTGCACGACTTTGGCAATGGTGAGAAATAGACTTGTATGCATCCTAAATTGCCAGAAAAAAAACACTTCTCCGGATAGTCTGAAGTAATATTTCATAAGTTTGGCATGGCTTTCCGCTCTATCTCGGTTGATGTAGATGCGGCCGAGCCGTGATCCTAACCCCGGCCGCCAAAAATCCTCGTTCACTATCACCACAACGGCCATTTCACAGTCCTTGTTGTCTTATTACCTTCTCCAAAGACGAAGAATCGTCAAAGAACATCTCCCACAACATCTTCATCTACAAGAAAACTCACCATAATTATTTCATCGAACACTACAAGGGCCATGGAGGTGAGAAGCTCAGCCGGTGACGTTGAGCGGATACAGAATCTTTTAAAAGGCCGCGTGACTGAGAAACAACCGGCCAATCGACGGAGGGGTTGGGAGGAGATGGTACTTTGTTTGCCGGTGGCTCCCCAAGCTTGCCGCAGCCAAATGGATGTGGCTTGAAATTCGCCGGCCTTCCCTTGATTCCTACGCCACAAAGCTCTGTAGTGGGCCTTCTATGTCATCCTCGTCCTCCAATGGTCGCACTGTTGCTCAAAACGAGCCGAGAACAGAGAAGGCGGCAGAAGGCATTCCTATAAAAATGGATGCGGTGGGCGGAGAGATTCTGGCGGGAGCCCACTCGTCGAGCGTATAGAAATTTGCTAGGGGTGGTGAGGGTTGTAGGGTGTCGGCGGGGGTGGAGAGTGTTGGCCAGAGGCAATGGCGGGGACTGTGCGGGCCGAGCGGGAAAAGTTTCGGAGCCGGGTGGAGGGCCAAGATTTTTCTATGCGCGGTCAAGGTCGAGTTTATTTGTGAGTTGGCCGGCAGCTAGAGAATATTTGTGCTCCTCTAAGACATACGAGGGTTCACCTAGGTGCGGTTTAGAGCGTCGAAAGTTGTGAAACCCTTAATTTTGTTGTTTTATTTGACCCTCATATCGAGGTATATAAAGGGGGTGCATGGGGTTGCTAGAGATTTGGAGTACAAGGCCCGTAGAGTCCTAATCTATCTCTATGTACGTATCCTAACACACCCTCAGTCGTAGCGGGAGTGAAGCAGACGCTTGCGAATGGATTTAAGTTTTGTGCTTTGGTCGCCTCCTCCTCTCCATCATCATTATCTCTCCTCTCTTCCCTCCCGCAGTCACAGCGGGAGCGGCGTGGACGCAAGTGACGACGCGGACGCTGTTGATTGGAGTTATTGCTGATGTGTTGCTGTAGACATAGCCCTTGTTGTTGATGTTGAGGTAGACGAACGTGATGTAGCTGTAATCGTGGTAGTAGTGGTCAATGTAGTACAGTCATTGTAGCCGCAATGCCGGAGGCGCAAAAAATTGCGCGATGTGTATGACGGTGCTGCAGTTGTATTGTTTTCTACGACGTTTCGCACCTTGAGAGGTACCGTCGCGGGCATCAGAGGACGCGGTCGTAGGTCATAAATGAGTCCACCAGTTTTGCCAGGACTGGGAGAATCTCACCAAGCACACAACGGTTTTTCCAAAACCGTGAGCGTGGTTTTAGGGGTTTTCAGAATAGTGATGTCGAGTTGTCGATGCAGTCTTAGCCGTTGGACGCGGTCAATGCCGTCGTCGGTGTCGTGGCGTCTTGCAGTTATACTGAGAGGACGCGTGTCCAGCCTTGTGAATGTTGCAGTTGTAGCGGCGGCGGTGGAGTATTGACGAGGTTGTCGATGAAGACCACGTTGATGTAGACCTTGGCGGTGTGGTTTCGGCGATGAGGTAGTAGGCGTGAGGTGGTATGTCGCTTGGAGGCGTCCCTCGCGGTGACGATGATGTAGATGTCATGACGTGAGAGAAGTCGACAAAGTTCTACATGGTCCGCGTGTGGTTATCATCGCTTCTCGTAGATGTTCTTGACGAAGATTTGGCAGGCGTAGGTCATGATATCGGGCGTTGCGGGCTCAGGGGACCTGATCCTGCTGGTTGGCCACCTCTGTCACACAAAAAAGAAAGAATAGTGTCCATGTTCACAAGGTAGTTATGATGGCCTGATAAAACTTTTTCTTGATCGATCGCCCATGAGGTGCGACTCCATTGAGCTTTGCTCCTGTCTCCTCGACATGCTGGTGTCCCCGCACGTGGCCATGCCTCTACATTTTTTTTTGTACAATGAGCACCCCCAAAGGGGTAGAACCTTCATTACAAGAAAACAGTGGATGGAAATGAAAATACAGAGGACCTCATAAAGTAAGAAATTAACAAATAGGTCCCCAGCAATTGTAAAAAGGCCCCTGACAACAAATTTGGGAACTCAATCGGGTCCTTCTTCTTCTCCACTGCGGAGCGTCGACCAGGGTTGCTGCAGCCAAGGATTTCAGCGGGGACGCACCACTTGCCTCCATCCCAGCGATTCCATCAGCAAACCTAATCCAATAGGGCCTCACAAGGGAGGTTTGGATGCCGTTCTTCGGCTTGATTGGCCATCTGTTGGCCATGAGTAGCGGAGATCCACCATGGATGACCGCTGAGATGCTCCAATCGTAGGTTCGTAAGCTCGGACACCACCCCAACTCGCCCTCCAACCTACCCTCCTCCTTCTGCAATACCACCATGATACTCCAAGAAAAAGGAGAGATAGCCTTCGAGCTCACCAGACTGGTGCAGACACCACCACGCCGCGTCGATGAAATTAACTCACCCCATCCAGAGAGCCTGCCACGGACCTGGAGAAGCGAGCGGAGAGGGTGACGAAGAAGCAGTGCCGATAGATGGGGCTTATTGAGGCAGAGGCCCAAATCCCTCCATCTCCTTCTCGACCTGAGAGCAAGACGACGGAATTGATCCGACCAGACCAGCGAGATGCCCTTCTCGCCGGCGACGCTGCCGATGCACGCCTTATTTCCGGAGATGTTGTCCACCTCGACCACCGCTTGCGCCGCCGCGCGCCACCACACCGACGCAGAAACAGAGCGAAGCTTCAAGGACCCCCATCCTTGGCTGCAGAAGAACGAGGGACTACTCCACGACGACTCCACACAGGGAGAACAAACCCTACTCCTACACCTACGGGACTCTACTCTATACACGGAGGGGAGCCACCCAAGCCCATCTCGACGCCCACCAGCGCAAACACCGGCGGCGGGAGAGGCTCTCAACGGGGGGGGGAACAGTGAACTCTCAAGAGCGGTGCGAGTCTATCCAACCAACCGCCATGCCTCTACATGGAAGCATGCTGGCCAGTGTGTCCAGAACTTGCGTCCGCGTGGAATTTCACGAGCAGAGTGTGCGTGTCGCCCTGGCCGCCCGTGCTGATGTACGTGTGGAGGTTGATCCTGTGCGCGCCATAGCAGCGCAGCTGGAACCTGCCTCTGTACGACCTCCTTCTAGTAGTCGCACGGATCTTGTCCATCACATTGTTCCGCCCCCCCCCCCCCCCACTATGAGTTTTGGAGGCAATTTCTACATAGATTTCTCGCCGGGATTAGAGCATCTCCACCAGCACCCATCAAAAATGTGTTAGACACCCTTCAATTGTCCCCCTTTGGAGGTGACCAGATCTGTGTCCGCCGACTTGATGGGCGTGCTCCACAGCGGCGCCCCCCAACCGGCGACCCCCCAAACGGCGATCCGATCAAATAGTTGGCGAAATTAAGTTTAACCCAAAATAGAGGCGATCAAATGAAAGTCTTGACCAACACAGGGCCGTTCATACATCGTCTCGGCCAACACACAGTCGTTCAAACGGGCACCAGCGTCGGTGCATGCGAGTTCAGTCTTCTGGGGTCTCGGCGTCCTCTATAGCTGCCGCCTCGGCCTCGGCAGCTCGAGCAGCCGCTTCGGCCTCGGCAGCTAGAGCAGCCGCTTCGGCCTGCACCCTCGCCGCTCTTGCCACCGTGATGCGCCGCCTTTCCTCCCTGAAGTACTCCTTTTAATCAGGGCTAATGTCAGCCGTGTTGGTTGCCATGATCGAGCGCTCATCAGTCTTCTCTTGGGCTTTGGCTTTCTTGTCGGCCATGGCAAGAAAAGTGTTCCACCTTTCCTTGATGTCGCCCTGCAACTTCAGTTTCTTCGCCGCCGATGCGGCCGCCTCTTGCACGTACGCGGCCATCGTCTCTTGCATGCCGCTTGCCGACGCCCCATGCTTTGCCTTTGCCTTCTTGTTCCCAGTCGACCGATCGGCACTGCTGCCCGACAACTTGGTTTCATCGACGTCGGCCCCCTCCTCCCCTTTGCCGGCCACACTGAGACGCCAAGCCTTCCACTTTGGGGACTTTTGAATCTTGGTCCAAACATTCATGAACTTGAACGACTTCTTGTTATCCATGTTCAGCGCCACGTACATCTTGTGGGCGTCCTTCATCTGCACAAGAAGTCCGGCATCATAATAAGCTAAGAAAGTGTAAAAGAAGGTTCGCAACAATTTGAAAGGCTTTTACTTTGAGGGCGTCGGTCTTGCCACTCTCGTTCCTCATCCACACATGATCATGAAAGCCATGAAATTTGTTGCAAAGCCCTTGAATCATGGCCCACCGGTTCTCACATCCTTTGGAATTGCATTCGGGGAGGTCGCCGCGATGATGGAATGCCTTCCTTTCGATGAAGTCATCTGTAATGCGCTTCCAGTACGCATCACGTGTTTGTTGTGAGACTTTGCGTTCGTCCAACGAAACGAACATCCATGACCCGGCCAACAATAGGTCCTCATCTCCGCACCATGTCTTGCCTCGGCTACCCGCCTTCTTGACGATCTCGTTGGTCTCCAGATCACGCACGCCCTCGTCTTGGCCATATTGATCGGCGTTGGCCTCGGTGTTGGCGTGAGCATGTCGGCGAAGTAGCGTGGGAAAGAGATGGCGACGAGCTACACTAGGGGGCAGCAGATGTGTCAGTTTGGCTCAGCGCCACGAGCATGTCGGCGGTCTGATTTGCCTCCAATATCGTCGTAGTTCTCGCCCGTTCGCGCCGCCCTTGTCGGAGGTTAGAAGCGATTGTACGCTTCTGCTTCGCCGACAAATCCGCCACCACATCTGTCGGCTCCGGCTTCATCTGCAACCTCTGCGGCGCCAAACCCACCGCCGCCGCATGTTCTGGGACGCCGAGTTTATTTGAACCTGTTGGCGGCATGGTGCAAGAATGCGAGGAGGTGGCGTCGGTGGTGGAAAGGTGGGGAAAATGGAGGGAATAATGCCGTTTCGGCGTTCTGCGCGCCAAAGTAGAGGAATAGGGCGCGGTTTATGTCACTGACGGGCGGGGGCCGCCAGTCGAGAGGGGTGAGCGGACGATGTCCAGCGCCCCCAGCCAGGCCCCCAAGTATGGCGGGTGGGTTGGGGGGGCCGGACACAAAATTGGCGGGTGGACACCTTTTGGGGGTGCCGCTGTGGCGTTTTTTTTTTGTCCGGACCCCTATTGGGCCTTTGGGGGGCCATTTGGAGGGTACCGGTGGAGATGCTCTTAGGACCTTAGAGATTTGCAGGGATTTTATTTGTGGCTAATAGATCTAATCTACGGGAATTTCGAAATTGGCTGAAATCTAATCTAAAGA
Organism: Alopecurus myosuroides; assembly: GCA_028641055.1. Taxonomy (NCBI): domain Eukaryota; kingdom Viridiplantae; phylum Streptophyta; class Magnoliopsida; order Poales; family Poaceae; genus Alopecurus; species Alopecurus myosuroides. The sequence goes on along the minus strand of CM054057.1, from coordinate 309,104,050 downwards.
ACCGATCCAATCTTTGATCGAGACCGGGTGCCGCGTCCTCGAGGAGAGATCTCCCCGGAGACGGCGCGCGATGCGGAAGTAGTGGAAATATAGGATCGGCGCCGTGAGGCTAACCGCTCTGATACCAGGTGAAAAGTTGTGAAACCCTTAATTTTGTTGTTTGATTTGGCCCTCGTATGGAGGTATATAAAGAGGGTACATGGGGAAGGTAGGGACAATGCTAGCTCACGGGTGACCGGTGGGAAGGTTGATTTTCCGACATGTCATGTCCATTTATGGTAACCAATTGTTTAGGTAATTTTTCATCGGATGTAATCCCTTTGCAAATTTTATGGGTCAAAAAAAGTAACGAGAAGAAACGGGAATGGAAATAAGGAGAGAAACCCTGGAGGAGAAGGAAAGAATTGCATGCGGGTGGGCCCCTCCCATTGATTTACCTTGTATGTGCAATCCGTGGGAAAAAATGAAGGAGTTTTACATCCGATGGAATTTCGACCTGGCTACAGGTCACCCGTAAAGAAGTTGTCCTGTTGGTAGGTAGAGACTTGTAGTAGAGGAAAACGCTAACTTCCTCCCCGGGGGATCACGCGCTCCTATCCCCCGGTTGCACAGCCATCGGATGAAAAGCCATCGTATGGGTGTTTTTTCTCTTGGCCCCACCGATCCGCACACGCTAGAAAATATCGGGACGACTCCACCTTCCTTATCCCCTCCACGCCTTGACCTCTTCTTCTCTAGTGCTCCACCTTCCAGCATCCCGAGGCAGCAACGAACACCCAGCCCGAGCCCGCCCTGCCGCCTCCCACGCTGCAGACCAGTTACTCCCGCTCCCCCGCCACCTCACGCCGGGGCGGCCGCGCCACGCGCCAGTCCCCCTTCTTCCCTGTGTCGCCCGCCCTGGTTCCCTGTGTCACCCGCCCTGGTTCCCTGTGTCGCCCGCCTTGGGTCCCCGATGTCTTCGCCAGGGAGGTCGCGCCGCCGCGCGAGGCAGTCGGCCTTGACGGAGGCGACGGAGGCGAGGAAGTCCAGGAGAGGGAGCAGCTTCGCCACCTCGCGCACCGCCGCCTTCCTTCGCCTCGATGCCCAGATCCTCCATGGCCGCCGCCCGGGACCTCGGTGAGCCGCCCACGAATCGAGGGCGGGTGGGAGCTCGGTGGAGGGGTGCCGCGGGATGGGAAACGAAACGTAGATCGCGACCAAGGCGCAGTGGCGAGGCGGCCAGGACGGCGGCTCTCCACAACGTTTTCCGCCACCGGCATCTCGCTGCGGCGAGCTGATGAGGGCGTCCTCCTCCTGCGCGCATGGCCCGGCGGCGCGGGACGCCAAGCTGGCCTACAAGGCCCTGAGGAAGAAGGGCGGACACCGGCACGCCTGGGTGCTCATCGGGTTGCCTGCGCGTCGTCGCCGGACCACCTCCTCGCCTTACTCTTGCGGTGATGGAGGCCGCACCGCTGCTCCGGCGGGGGTGGCCGCGCGGTGCCCCCTCAACCTCGGCAAACGCTCACAGCAGCTGCTAGAAGGGCTGGTCGAGGATGTGTACCTTCGACAATGGGCGGTGCTCCCACGGGAGCTGCTCAAGGTGTTTTTTGGATGAATTTTTATGTGGTGCTAGAAACGTGCTACATTAGTGTAATTTTGTTGCCTTTTTTGTGTAACTTTTTTGCTACAATAACTCTGGTAATATCTCCGGCAAGGTCAATTGTTTGCTACAATACAAAAGAAACTTTGCTATAATAATTATAAATTTTTGCTATCTTAGCACAAACTTTTTGCTATAAGACCGGCGGCAGTGCTCAGCGCGAGCAAATTTTGCTACAGACTCTTTTTTTTTGCTATTTTTTATCAAATTTTTTGCTACGAGAACTCCGGCGATGTCCAATTTTTGCTATAATAGAGTAATTATTTTGCTATGTTTTTTTTTGCTACTGTAGTACAAGTTTTTTGCACAGGAGAGTTCTCCGGCGATCGTCGGCGAAAGTCTCCCGACGATGCCTCCGACGAAATTAATTTTGCTAACTCCGGCGAGGTCTCCGGCGAGGTCTGACTTTTCCTGTTCTTTTTTGTGATGAAACGTTTTTTGCTACATAGAAGCAAAAGCGGAGTGTTTATTTTGCTACGCAGAGCAAATACGAGATTAGGCAAAAAGTGGACACGTGTCAGCTAGGGGACCCGGGATGAAAATTTTCTATCCCCGGAGGACGCCCAACATTTCCCTATAGTATAAGATACGTAGAGTCTTAATCTATCCCTATGTACGTATCTTAACAAGGAGAACAAAAGGTGAAAAAATTCTCCTCTAAGCGGTTATAACGGGTTCGGTTAGAGATGCCTAGTGCGGAAAATTACTACTATAAAGGTTGGAGGGGTAGTGCTTCTACCAGATTCATTTGGGATGTGCAGCATGAGGTGCTGACAAGTGTAGGGTCGGATTCTATCTCCTCTCCCGCTTTTCTCCTCATCCGTTCGATGCGATGCAAGCAGTAAGACAAAAGGAGCGCCCACAATGAAACCCTAGAAGCCAATCGCTGCCCACGTCTCTCCTCCCCCAATCCCCTCCCGCTTCTCTTGCTCGTTCCCACTGGCATCGACGGCTGGCGGCGCAGAGCAGGGCGAAGCCATGGGAGTCGCGCTGCTCCCACGACGCCGCGCTCGTCGGCGCAGAGCGGCTGGTGGCCAGCTGCCGCGCTGCCTCGCGCGACTGCTGGACGATGGTGGCCGGCCGCGCGCACGGCGGGTGGAAGATTGTGGCCTCGGCGCCACCCGTGAGCTCCTCCTCATCAGCTGTGGTAGGAGGCAGGATCCTGGACGGCGCGCCGCTCGGAGGCGAACCACGGCGGCAGCGCAACAGTGGGAGGCGGCGGGATCCCAAGAGGCGCACCACTCGGAGGCGAACCGCGGCGGCACCGGAGCCAGAGTCGCCTGACTCCGTGTAGTGGCCCCGCGACCCTCCCGACCTTGGGCGACCTCCCTGGACCTCCAAGTCGCTGCTCGCCATGCTCCAGGACCGGTTCCTCGACGGGGAGAGCGATAGTAAAACCGCGCCGCCACGGACCGGACTAGGCGAGCGTCGACTCCTCCATTTCCACTCCCGCGCCGTGAGCACTCCTGCACGGCGAGCTGACCTAGCGCCTCTCCGCCGGTGTGGGATTTGAGCGGGCAAGGGCTGGTGCAGCAGACGGCGACCACGACGGGTGAACGGCGGCGGCCACTCGGCGACCACCAGCAAGATGCTGCCATTCAATGCTGTCCGCACGCAAGGTGCACGCTGCTGCCTAGCGACCATCTGCACAGGTATAAGCTCAGGTCATCCCACCGCTGCCTTCTCTGCCTCAGATCTGCCGATCTCCTCCTCGCGGTACCTCGTGGCCATGTCAACTCGGAGAGATCGATCTAGCTCCTCAATTGCTTGGTTCCCCTGGCGCCTCCCTCCTTGATCTGCACGGATCTACTAATCCTTTGCATCAAGAAAAACTGCTCCGTTTTCTTTTGTTGTTCTGAAGTTGTTTGGAAACATAAACTAAATATTGAATTTTTTTGGTAGATGCCAATGGGGAGATAGTTATTTCCTTGGAAAGTTCCTCAGAAGAAATATCTAAAGGTTTGCTTCTGTAGTTTTCTATCGGATTGCAGACATGTATTTGACATATGGTTATTTACCAATTTTATATCAATCTGTGATTTCTAATCTGCGAGAACATGGTTTTAGTGAACTAGGTCGATGCATCCACTAGGTTCCTCCCAAAAAAATTTGTTAGGTAGAAGCATATTTGATAGGTTTTTGTCACACTGCCTATGAGATGTTTGAGATACATTATTAGCATGTAGTTTGGATTCTAGGACATATTACAATTTATGAATCTCATAAAATGTATAATATGCCTTGATCCTAATTGAATTACTATCATATGTTTTCAGCTTGCTCTGTTCAAAGATATATTTTGTACTCAAAACTGTAGGAGAAGTCCTAACAATCTATAGTTTGTGTTGTCGCTTGAAATACCGGTGATTTCAGTAGCATTTGACAAATGGTAGTTTGAAGGCTAATGAGTTGCCTCCGGTTTGGCTGACAGTTAGAACACAGGTCGATGATACCTCTGTGCAGTGCCAAACCAAAAATATAATGACAGTGTTCTTTGGCGACAGCCCCGAAAGAGTTCTTCTAATTTTGCCGTGTCATTTTTTTTTGCTTAGTTCAGTTTTGGTTGATCTTCCGTTAAGTTAGCAAGAGCAGTGCATACATTTCATAAGTCTAGCTTTCAGATGGACCATATATTTTTTCCTGCGTATTTCTGAACTGTCTGCTATCACTGTGCTTGCCTAAACTAGGCTTCTTGCAGTTATAGTTGGGAAGACAGCTGAAAATTCTTTGATGTTTGCTTGTGATTTTTGTTTAGACCTTCAGGGCATGCCATGTTCCCCATGGTTCAATTTCTTGCCAAACATGTGAAAATTGCCTGTTACCGTATTTCTGGACTGCATGCTATCAATGTGCTTGTCTAAACTAGGTTTCTTACAGTACACCATTTAGGTCCGGAGGGGGAGGATGATGGCTTGATAAACCTGACCATTTCAGAAAGTGTTATCAGGTGATTTCTCTGGTCAGATACGAATATGCTATTGAGGATGCACTCATTGGTATTCTACGCAGAGGATGGACAATATTTTTATAGGTTCGGTGCTGGTTTGTTACTTGCTTACCTTTCCAAACCATATTTCATGAACTGGTATTTTATTTATGGCAATACTCCAAACTTCAGTCGTGCTGTAGCAGCCTGAATAAAAAATTAACATCATCGGGCCAGTGTAGCCTTCTCAATTTTCCCAATGTAGCCTTCTCAATGCTACAATAGAGTATAAAAAACTTTATGAGATTCCAAACTTCTGGTACTGTTGGGTGCCTTTTAGTATTTGTAAGTCTGATTAACACCAGACTGGCTACAAAATGCTACTTACCTATCTGATTTTTGTATGGAAACAGAGGATAAAAAGCTCTATGAGATTCCAAACTTCTTGTGCTGTTATGCTCACTTACCGATCTGATTTTTGTATGGAAACAGATTGCTACTGAAGCAACTTGTTACCATGGAGGTGATCCAGTGGACAGAATTGTGGGAATTCTTCAAGGATGAGTATGAGAAGGAGAAGAATTTCCTTGGAGGAGCTCTAGGCACCAAAGCTGCCAAAGATCTGTACTTGGATTATCGTGTACTTGACTGACAAGAATTGTGGGAACATGTATCTTTCTGTTGTTGCTCTGGTCAGAATATCTTGATTGTTTCGAAGTACTATTCAAGGATCAGCCTGAAGAGGATTGCTTCATCTTCTTTGCTTGACCTTTATGTATGTCCTACCTCTCCCTCGCAGGTGAAATGCTTGCCAGTCACGATGCCAAGGTGAGCTTCTACCAGTTTTGAAGTACTACATAAAGGTTTGCTCATTGTACATCTTTATCCCCCTCACTTCATGTTCTTGTCAATGCCCACGTTTTGAATGTATAATTTGTGCTCTTTTAGTTCTGTACTGATTGCTATTGAGCCGTTGGAGCAGTTTTTCCATGCCTACTAACTTCAGCATGATTAGTTATACCTGATTAGTGACGTACTTGGGAGAGATGTGATAAAACTTTGATCGTTCTTGTTAATAGCTGCAGATTACAAGTTTTTCTTGCAATGTAATATTTGTGCCACTTATCTTTAAGCTCCATGAAATGAATGTCGAGGTTTTGATACGCACTTGTGTTCTTCCCGCACTTGTGTTCTTCCAAGCAACTATTATTGCAGGTTCTTGATGATTGTGTCACCATAAATTGATTGTGTTGTAATGAAAAAGAAGAGCTACGTGTGAAAGATTTTCCATGGAAGACACTGATTCTATTCAATATCGTTGTTGTTGTGCTATTACAGAAATGTACCAATGTGAATTAAATTACTATGGAAATCTAGGCTTACATATTTTTGTTGACGTCTTAGAGTACTTCACATACTTGGGGAACAGATGATTTGGTTTTGGGTATGCCACATGCCTGACAGGCTGTGTTTGAATCTGAAATCTACACCTTCAATCAACTCATAATAGTGAAATTTCTTGCCTGATCTTTTCGTTTCTCAAGTTAATTATGACCGGGAATATTTTTGATTGAAAGGTGTGATGGCATAAATATATCTGATTCTGATCTTATATTTCAGGCAATAAGAAATTGTTTCTAACCTCCAATGAGCTTAATGGCCATTTTTCTCCTATCTAATGATGCTGATTATGATCGACCTGATGGTGTTTGACGAGGTCTGGTATGCATATTGTTGTCTTACCTCACTATTCTGTATTTTTTAATAAAGATCAAACCAATAGGGTTCGGCGCTTTGCATATAGGCTGGAGAGATTATTTCTTGCTTCAGAGGAAGTTTTTTTTATGCAGGGACTAAAGCTTCTATTTATTAGGATCTCCATTTTATATTTATTCATGATTTTTTCTGGAGTTTTCCTTCTCATCCATTTCCCTACATTACACAAAGAATTTCTTTGGAATTAGTTGTAAGAGATTATATACTTTGTTCTGGAACTCATTAGTCACATCACAAATTTTGTGTAGCTACGCTTAATGACAATTCCTAGGTTTATGATGCTCAGGAGTAATGAGGATTTGAGTGCTTTGCACTATGCACAGGTTCTTTCTTAGGGGTTGATTCTTCAGACTTTATTAGATATACATATAGCAAGTAGAATTGTCTCTTATCCCTAGAAGGACATAGATCAAACATAAATTGCATCTGATGTCTGGTCTTGAGAAATTTCACACCGATGGTTGCCACTATTAGAACAGGCCTAAAGTTTGCGGAGTGCCAACACTTAAAACCTTACATTTTGCGCCTTAATTCTCATTTTTCACAAAGTTGAGGTGTTCTTTGTTCAGAAACCGGATATTAAAAATACTGTTACAAAAACAAGTTCATGGAATCACTAGATAGATAGAGATACATAACTGCACTTTCCTTGCATTTTAGACACTAATTACATTGTTTTCTTGTGTTCCCCCGTTTTATGGATTCCCTGTTCATTTGAAAATTGGGTTCTTTTTCTGTTACCTTGCATGATTTTCCTTTCAATGGACATGTTTGATGCTGAACTAATACATTATGTTCTAAGAAAAAAGTGTGTTTTACTAACGATTTGAACCCATGTTAAGAATTTTGGGCGATATTCCAAAACTCATTTGGAATTTTGTAGAAGGCCAAGTTGTACATTGTGCAACATGCTTGATTTCTGGTTCATTGGGGTATCCTACAAATTTAATGACACCACACCAGTATGCCATGCCGAAGAAATCAAATATGGCCTATATTTGCTTCTTCTTACCATAAATAAAGATGATTTGGTTGTCCCAGGTGTGCTCGAACATTTTTAAGATGTAACTACAACATCAAATGTGAAATTGATGGCATTTGGCAACTGCTTGTGCCCGACAATGAAATAGGGAACAGTCATCTTCTGCAAGTACTTTGTGATTTTGTTCTTTTCCCTCAAAATTTAGTTTTCTTTGTTAAAATGAATAAACTCTAGGTGGTGGAAGGGCATGTTTAATCACCATAGGCTATCAACAACTCACCTTCTCCCCTCTCTTTATTTCTGCATCGTTAATTTAATCTCGATTTGACATGTTAGTTGTTATCTGCAATTTTTAATGCCTTGATCAAAGTAAGATCTATTTTCTACTTTGAGTGATTGTGCTATCTACTTGTTTGTGTTTGGTTTATGTTGGCACTGGAAATTGCTAGCCTATTATTTTGCTATCGATATTTTATATTTTTTTTAAGCTTGCCATTGAAAAATGTTACCATAAGATTTCTATGGTTAAACTATGTGTTGTAGCTATGTCTAATTATTATTACCTTTCTGTGGTGAAACTCCTCAATTATCGTACTTCTGAATTTGCAGTACTCCAAAGTATATACCAGTCATCTTTTGTTGGGAGCACAAGAACATTTGTTCCGCTGTAGAGAAAGTGTCAAACATATTATTACCTGTTTTATATCCAAGTAAAAAAATAGTCAGTGGGAATCATATGAAATCCCCTACTGAAGATAGTGTACTTACTGAAACTATTCTACTTTGTGATGTATGACAGGTTATCTTCTCTCTGTAGCAAAGAACATGAGTGAACGTGTCTATCTAAAAGCATTCTCAAGTATTGTCACCTTTTGGTATGTTTTAGAAAGAAATTTATGTCTTGACATGTCCGTTTATTGTTTGCTATGCTTATATACGCTCAGGTTAACATTTATTGATCTCCTCTGATTACAACGGTTGTCCCGAATGTTGTTTGTTGTCAAAGTGATTTACTCAGTACATGTGTTGTTTTCTGAATTAGAATGACTGGTGTCTTGCAGTCTTTGTCCTGAAAGTTTCTAGGCAGTCTTTGTCCTCAATATTTTGGTCTGAATGCATGCAAATTTGGTCTATTAAATAGCGCATTCTGTTAATACAGTCTATTAAATAGCCCATTATGTTGATACAGTTAACAACCAATAGGCTTCAGTAACCTGCATTTGTAAATGTTGTCAATATTTACAATAGCCTACAATAGTTAGTAATCTTGGAGTAGAAAATGGTGATTATTCCCAGGAATAGTACTAGCAATGTCTCAGTTTGTTTTTGGAGTTCACAAAGCAGCCACCAACCAAAACTGGAGTAGCACTTGTCCATTTCTATTTTCCATTTTCTCTACACTTTGTGGGTTGTAGCATATGGATGGAATACCATGACACAAGGATTGTTCTAGGAACATTCCATTATATTTTCATTTGTTGTTGTTGCCTCGAGTGAATGTTTTGTGTTTGCAATATTTAATACAAAATAAACTGCAAAATTAGATATCGTACCTGCTACCTAATCCTATTTCTGCAAAATTTGTTTTAGCCCAGGAGCTTGACTAGACGGAGCTGGAGATGGAGCTGGCGATCTGAGCGAGAGGTGGTACTCGCGACGGCTGTAAGAGGATGTGCCTGGCAAGAGGAGCCCGTTGGAGAAGTGCTCGCAAGGTGGAGTGCGGACTCGGCTGCGGGAAGGCGGAGCTGCCGGCAAGATTTCGCCATCATAGGCTGAGACGTGATGCTGGCATGTTCGTGTTGGATCACTGGATGAGCTGAGATGAGGCGCTGGCCTGTGCCTGGCCTGAGCGGAGCTGCCGGAGAGCTAAGACGAGGCGCTAGATCGCTGGAGCGTATGTGTGCTTTGCTAGATCAATCAGCGGGGCAGGCGTGCTTGCCTGTCCGGAACTGGAGTAATTATAAGTGTTTATTGATCTTCCACTGCATCCACAATCTATTAACGGCATGTATAGTTATACTGCTGCTTTCACTATTTTTTAGCGTTGTACTTTTGTTTGTGGACAACAAGTATAATTAACTGATGTAGTAGGTTTATTGTAGCTATATGAATTATTTTTGTCCACACTATTCACATCCTAGAATTGCTCTCTGTATGTTGTGTTTTGTGTGATCCTGCTTGATTAGTTGATGTCACTGTTATAACTTCTTGCTGAATTTAAGTTGCTTCTCCAAATCTTGTTTGTTTTTGCATCAGTTTCTTATGAATTAGCATCATATGATTCCCGAATAAAAAAGAAGTTAGTACTCCCTCCGACCCGTTATAAGTGTCGTGGGATTTTAACTAGCCAAGCACAGTCCAGAAGTATACCTCCGATCAGAGGGATTATCATTTATTACAAGCCATCGACGGCACACATCGTCAACCTTAAGTCTACATCCTGTACATGTACATGGCTGGTAAAATGTCTGGCCTCTCTAAGCATCTCAATCATGCACCATGACATGATCATCTACAGTTTATTTGATTTGAAATGCCATGGATTAACCAGATTCAATGTTTTGCTCTTAACTTTCATAGATAGATGGATAAGATTACTTCTGTGCTCATGGTAACCTGAATCCTTTATGCTCCGATGCAGATCTTATTTAACGCAGTATGCTCAACTTTCATGAGTTATCCAACACTATTCTGCCTTGGCAAGAGATGGTGGAGAAATTATGTTGATCATTTAATTAGAAATCATAATGGAAATGACATACAATTTTTGTTAACAGGTGGCACTCAGCAGGTCTCGTGAACCATATCTATTTGAAGATTCATTGTGAAAAGTCTCTTATTACTTTCGAACACACTTAAATCCTACCAATTGACTAATCTCCTAATTCATGCGGATTATAATTTTTACTTTTCGAAACATAAATATATTTTGTGATAAAAACAATCAATAAATGATACGGCAGACTTGCATATAGCTAACCATTTTCTCTTATGTATACAAATTCAAATTTGGGCATAAATCCATTATTTGCGCCAATTGGTACTTCCGATGTTCTACTCCTTGGATAAATTACATTAGAGGGAAAACATAAATGCACCCAAGTCTATCGTCACCCCGCCAAAATTAAAATCCTAAATCATATGCTCCAACTAATAGCTAATTATAACAATATAAATTTTCAATTTACTAAGACAATAATCTCTGGGTTAATTTATAGTTATTTTCTTATGGAGAAAAAATCCAACAAAAATCCGTTATTTGCGCCAGTGGCGCAACGGGTCATCTAGTGTGTATAAAAGGGAGGTATATGTTCTCGCGTAACAAGGCAGCAAGCAGTTTGGCTATCAGTTGGTCGAGATCTCTGACGAGGAAGAGCAAAAACCTCGAGCAAGGAGAAGCTCAAGTAGCAAGAGAAACCACTTCAATCAGGTACCTACTCCAGCATGCCAACACAGATGAAATTTGTGAAATACTGTATTAGCTATCAACATTTGTTTCTGCTCGTTTGGGTGGTTTTAATTAGGAAATACGTACGTGCGTAGACTATTCCGTAGCTGTCTTCTAAAAATATTGCCAGTCTTCCCACCGGCCCGGTGATAAAACTTTTGTAGATTGGTTCCTTGCTACCCCGACATGCATATATATACTCCCTCCGTTCCAAAATAGATGACTTCCATTTTTTCATATATGTATGTATCTAGACACTAAAACATGGTGAAAAATCACAAAAATAACCCTGGAGATAAACTTCATCAAAAAATAACCTGAAACACAAAAAAAAAATCTGAATCTAACCCTTTTGAGTAGCGGCCAACGCGGGGGCGCGGTCCTTGACAGGGCAGCGCCGGCGAGCCCGGCGCGGTAGTTCAGGGCAGCGCCGAGAGAGCTGGAGCGGTGCATGACAGGGCAGCGCCCTGTCACTCGGCGCGGTGCTCCCTGCGTGAAAAAACGGGCAGGCTCAGCGATCTTGACGCCGCCTCCTCGAGCGCGGCTGCCTCGTCGCCGACCCCGCAATCTCGGGCGCCGTCTTCGTACCGTACTACGCGGTCTGGCTGCCGGAGTTCGAGAACTTCACGTTCCTCGCCCTCGAGTCGCGCGCGTGGCCGTGGCAGGAGCATGCCATCCCACACCCAGAGCCGTTCCACCCGGCTTCGCTCCCGCGGTTGGAGGCATGGCTTGCGCTGGCGCGGCACTCACCACGCTTATGCTTTACGCGCGCGGCTCTCCTGGTCGCGAACGACAACTGCTCCGAATACGGTGGGCATTCCCCCAAGCAAAGTCTAAGAGACGTGAGCTGGTTGGGCTGTGCTCGGAGTTTCTTGGCGCCGGCACGGAGCCCGCGACAGCAGCGCAGCAGACCTGCAGTGGACCATGGCGAACTCGGTGAAGCATCTGGACGTGCAGGAGGCCATCCGGAGGGAGATCGACGCCGTGGCCGGAGAGGACGCCAAAGTGGTCTACGAGGAAAACTTCGGTGGGCTGGAGTACACCTCCAGGCCGTCCTCGTGGAGGTCCTCCGTCTGCATCCCACCGTGCCATCGGTGGCTAGGCAGGTGAGCTTTCCGATTCTTAATCAGAAACTTAACTATAGCTCAAAGTACGTACTACTAGATTTTCACAGCCGTCACATCATGATGCGGTCATCTTGAATCTTGATGTATGATAACCAATCAACCTCCCAGACTAGATTTTCATGTTCAAAAAAAAAAAAAAGACTAGATTTTCTTTTTTACAAGGTGATACCGGAGGACCACATCGTTCTGGACGGTCGGCGTGTTTCCCGCACCCGACGACGTGATACGGGAGGAGCACCCGACGTCGTTCCACTCAGCTTCGCTCCCGTGTCTTGAGGCATGGCTTGCGCGGGCGCGGCGATCCCGCCGCACCACGCTTATGCTTTACGTGGGCGGCGTCTCGCGCTCGTCCAGACCTAACATCCGGGGCTCCATCCTCGCCGAGTGCGCTAACCACACCGACGCGTCCGTCATCGTGGACTCGTCGGCTGGCAAGTGCTCCCACGACCTCGTCCGGTACGTTGCTGGCGCCAAGTTCTGCCTTGAGCCGCCCAGTGGACACTCCGACGCGGCGGTCGACCTTCGACGCCATCCTCGTCGGGTGCGTGCCCGTGTTCTTCGAGGACGCCGCGGCCACGAGTTCTCGGTGCGGATACAGAAGGAGATGATGGTGCTCGGCGGCGTCAAGATCGCTGAGCCTGCCCGTTTTTTCACGCAGGGAGCACCGCGCCGAGTGACAGGGCGCTGCCCTGTCATGCACCGCTCCAGCTCTCTCGGCGCTGCCCTGAACTACCGCGCCGGGCTCGCCGGCGCTGCCCTGTCAAGGACCGCGCCCCCGCGTTGGCCGCTACTCAAAAGGGTTAGATTCGGATTTTTTTTGCGTTTCAGGTTATTTTTGATGAAGTTTATCTCCAGGGTTATTTTTGTGATTTTTCACCTAAAACATGTCTAGATACATGCATATATGGACAAATAGAAGTCATCTATTTTGGAACGGAGGGAGTAGTTGTTAGAGCTTGAAAAAGATAAACAGTGTTTTTTCTTGTTAGAACTAATCGACAGCATCAGGTGTTTTTTTCTTCCAGGGAGACAAGCAGTAAAGAAACTGCGACGTCAGGCAGTAGCAGTTGTAGTTCGTGCTATAGCTCCTCGAGGAGCTAGAGCTTGAAGACGATACACAGTACCCCCGACTTGGGTCCCGGTCGCCGCTATCGCTATGCCTTCACGTCAAGTCACGACTGTACATGACCCTTGCTCATGGGCTGGCAGTACTCTCGTCTCGTGTGATCTGAACCAACCTCCTATCCCACGCCAAAAATAAATGAATAAACGTGTGCAGTGTGCAGTTTTAAGCTATAGCTAAGAGAATCTTTCTGTTCTAGACATATGTCTAAACACTGGAGAGGGTGAGTCTGCTAAGTTTTCTTATACACTGAGTCTAGTACTAGACATATGTCTAAAGGAATCAAATGACAGACTATCCCACTTGTCAGTGTATAACAGATATCTTTTATTGTTACTTTTTATTCTGTTTGATGGGACCCACACGTGTGCTAAACGCTGGAGCATATTTTCTTTTTTTTAGACTCAAGTCTAGCAAATTTCTTAGGGTGAGTCTAGCCATTCTCACGCTGTACATGCTTTTACTTTGTCATACTGTTCACCAGTCATGTCTGAGTTGTCACGCCAATGATTTGCCTACACCCACGCGCTAATAATGAAAACACACTTTACAGACCAGCTCACAAGATACGGTCAACCTGCGGGCTAGCAGCCAACCCTAATACTGCAGTCCTTCCCTGCCTTCCCGCGTGCGCAGATCGCTTCAAAGCAATGACGAATCTAGAACGAAATTACTTGACGTACGACGAAATCCATCCGATTTGCGTACGACGAGCAGATGGGCCGCGAGCATGCTTCCCAGGTTTACAATCAACGGCTTGTGTTTTACATCGTACAGGGATCGGACAATTTTTGTCGTACGTGAAGCAACGCTCAATCTAGAATTTCAGTGGCGCAAAAAAATTAAGGATAATTTGGATTAAAAAAATCTAATATTTAGAGCATCTCATATTTTCGCGGGCTAAATCATATTTGCATCCCTGCGTTTGTTACTTTTAGCGCGTGGCGACGATGTGAGCTTTTCCATGTGCGCGTGCTTTTCTAAGCGCGCAGAAATATAATTATGCACACAACAATTGTAAAACGAGATATAAAAGACAATCAAATAGACAGAAAATAAATATATTTCTCGCGTTCGTTCGAAAGAGTTCAAACAACATATTGATAAAATAAAAAAGAGAGAACAAGTAGGTTTGGGAAACGCCACACAATGGGGCGATCTCACGTTATCAATATATAGGTTACAATCTAGGGTTACAAGCCTTGGGCATCAAGGAAGGTCACAACAAGATCAGTACCGTTTCAATCTAGAGGTATTCCGTATGTAACCTAGGTATACGTTATACAATATATACGGTACAAAAGGTTTACGTTAACACCCCTCGCAAGTTGTGCGTCTGAAGGAAGCAGCCACAAATTGGATCTGAATTCGGAGAACATTTGCGAGGACAAACCTTTTGTCATAATGTTAGCATACTGATGAGAGGAGGGCACATGGAGAACTCAGACCTGGAGACACCTTCTCTCGAACGAAGTGAATGTCGTTTTCGATGTGCTTGATACACCATTGTTGAACCGGACTGGAGGCCATGTATATTGCGCTGACGTTGTCACAGAAAATCACCGTAGCAGATGTTAGAGGGTGGTGAAGTTCGTTGAGGAGATGGCGGATCCAACAACATTCTGCAACAGCATGAGCAACCGCGTGGTATTCTGCCTCAGCGCTTGAGCGAGAAACCGTAGTTTGGCGCTTAGACGACCATGAATCCATGTTATCGGCGAGATAAACGCAATACCCAAAGGTGGAGCGGCGAGTGTCGGGGTACCCAGCCCAATCTGTGTCAGAGTATGCCGTGAGGGTGTTGGTGGGCGAACGAGAGAGGTGCATGCTGAAATCCAATGTGCCGTTGACGTAGCGCAGGATCCGCTTGACAAGGTTCAGATGAGGTTCCCTCGGTGCATGCATGTAGAGGCAGGCCTGCTGAACGGCGTGCGCAATGTCAGGATGCGTGAGCGTGAAATATTTCAGGGCACCGGCATAGCTGCGGTACGTGGTAGGATAGGGAAGCAGAGCACCATCGTCAGCAGAGAGTTTGCAACAAACATCAATGGGGGTGGCGCATGGGTCGCAGTATGTCATGCATGCACGCTGGAGAAACTCGAGAGCATACTAGGAGAGAGCCATATCCTCTTGTGTCCGAGTAACCGAGATGCCGAGGAAGAAGGACAACGCGTCGAGGTATGTCATGGCGAACTCGGAGTGCAACTGCTGCGTCAGAGACCGAAGGAGATGTTCGGTCGAGGCGGTGATGAAGATGTCATCCACGTATAAGAGAATGTAGGAAATCTCCATGTCGCGCTTGTGGATAAAGAGGGAGACTTCAGACTTCGAGGCAACGAAGCCGAGATGATGCGTGTAGTGGGCGAACCGCTGGTACCACGCCCTGGGCGCCTGCTTGAGGCCATACAAGGACTTGTGGAGACGACAGACGTGGTCAGGGTGGTGGGCGTCGATGAAGCCGGGAGGATGCTGACGGTAGACCTCCTCGTTGAGAGTGCCGTGGAGGAAGGCATTCTTGACGTCGAGCTGGTGGATTGGCCAGGAGTGCGATACTGCAATGCTGAGGACGATGCGGATCGTGGCGGGCTTGATGACGGGGGTGAATGTCTCATAGAAATCGATTCCCGGTTGTTGAGAGAAACCGCAAACCACCCATCGCGTCTTGTACCAAGCAAGGCTGCCATCGGAGTGGCACTTGTGCTTGTAAATCCATTTCCGTGAAACAATGTTAGCACGAGGAGGACGAGGTACAAGTGACCATGTCCGATTAGAAACAAGCGCGTCAAATTTATCGTGCATGGCGCGGCGCCAATGTGGATCATTGAGGGCGCCCCAGTATATTTTGAATTGGAGAGGGGAGGGATCGAATAAGAGGCTGTGAGGTTGAGGCGATCAATGGGTTGGAATAAGCCTCGTTTCGCACGAGTGGCCATGGTGTGCGTGTTAGACAGCGATGGTGGACGATGAATAATCACCGTAGGGGAGGAATCGCTATCAGAAGAGAGGGGGGAGCCTAGTGCGGGCGATACCGAAGCCGAGGATGGTGGCGACGCCGGCGGTGAATGGGCCGCGAGCCTGCAGGTGTGAGTGGGCCGGACGGAGGCCCACTTGGGCTGGCAGGGAAGGGTGGAGCCGAAGGTGGCTGTGGGCTGTGATGCATCTCGGGTGACCCGGGAGCATGCATAGCAGGCGCGGGATGCGGGACATCGATCGAAGAGGTGAGCGACGTGGTGGTGGCAAGGCCAAGCAAGAAATCGACCGAGGGAGTCGTCTCGGCTGGTCGGTTGGACGCGTGAGCGAAGGGAAAGACGGACTCGTAGAATACGACGTGACGTGAGATGATGACGCGTTGGGTTTGGAGGTCAAGGCATTGGTAGCCTTTGTGGTTTGTGGGGTAGCCGAGAAAAACGCACACAACTGGACGGGGTGTGAGTTTATGTTGGGCGGTGGCGGCCTGATTGGGGCAGCAAAGGCAGCCGAACACGCATAGGGCTGCGTAGTCCGGAGATGTGTTGTGAAGGCGAGTGTAGGGGATGTCGAACTGAATTGGCTGGGAGGGTCATACGTTCACAAGGTGGGTAGTTGCGGTGACGACTTCTGCCCAATAGGAGAGTAGGATGGATGACTGAAACATGAGCGTGCGAGTGACGTCGTTGAGTGTGCGAATTGGACGCTCGGCCTTCACATTTTGCGCAGACGTGTATGGGAATGAGAGGCGAAGGCGGATGCCGTGTGTGGTGAAGAAGGAGGTTACCGTGGAGTTGATGAACTCGGTTCCGTTGTCAGCTTGCATATCGACGATAGGGCGGGAGAATTGCGTCCGATCATAGGCGACAAAAGTGATGAGGTGGTCGGCAGTGTCGGACTTGCGGTTGCAAAGGAAAAGTCTACATAAAATGAGAAAAATCGTCAACGATGACAAGATAGTATTTCAAACCAGAATTGCTTAAAACAGGAGACGTCCAGAGATCATAATGTATTAATTGAAACGGAACGAAACTTGGCGACGTAGACCTAGCGAATGGCAAGCGCACATGTTTGCCAAGTTGGCAAGCGTGGCATATATACGAGGCTGCTTTATTACATGGAATAAAAAACTTCTGGTGGAGTTGGAACATGGCGTCACAACCTAGATGACCTAGGCGGCGATGCCATAGCTCGGTGGAGGTGGATGCGACAACGGGTCCATACACGGAGCTGGCTTGTGGTGGGAGGACATAGAGATCTCCATGGCTATTGCAGCGAATGAACACGGCCTTGGTGCGGAGATCCTTGATAGAAAAACCAAACGGGTCAAACTCGATAGAACAAGTATTAGCACAACCGACGAATGGAAATGAGATTTTTAACAAGATGGGGAACAACCAAAACATTTTTAAGAAAGAGATTATGTGCGGAAGCATGACGAATGTGAGAGATGGGCATGGTGGAGCCATTGCCCGTGGTGACAAGTGAAGATGGAGATAATTGAGAAGAATTGTGGAGCATACCGGGGAAACAAGAGAATAAGAAACTAAAAAAAAAGTCCCGCTACAGAGTTCCGGTCCTTATAGCAGCAGCACAACCACCACCAAGACAACGCCTAATGTCCATATATCCAAAAGTAACGCCTATAAGAAGAAAACAGTGCACAAGTGCCATCGTCGCCCGATCGAAGATCTTAAGTTTTCATCCTGAATATAGTCTCCGCTCTCAAAACAATGCCTTCAGCAAGGCTATTGCCAGGCATAACCAGTTAAGGCAAGACTTTGCATTTTCATCCTGAAAGGTAAGACTTTAAACTGCACCTATGTTGATGCCCCACTTTTATACTGATGCCACGATTCCTAAAACTCCAAGTCTGTTTCTCATCGATGCAAATACTCCAATCACCATTCCTAGTCCTCCAACTCAGCTTCCATGTCATTCTAGGTCTCTGACTTCACCATGGATTTGCATCTGATGACAACTGAAGTAGATCTTAGTGCCGCTCCTTGCGTTGCGATCAAATACCACCTGATCCAGCAATCTTCGGGCATTAACGCCCATGGGAGATTGCCGACGGAGCCTTCCAGAACCCGACACTCTGGCCAGATCAAACAGGACATGCGTGAGGCAGTCCTTCGTCTTTGTGAGAGAGGAACCCTAGGACTGTCACCTTTATTCGAGCACACCAGCAACCCTCACGCCGCTGGCCAGCTTCTGGCATATAGGTCGAGCGGGTCAGGCACACAGAGGAGGGCTGCAGCGCACCCTAGGCGTGCGTATGAGCGCCATCTCCATAGGTTCTGTGTCGTCGCCTCCGACCATCACCGCACGCCAGCCCTTCTCAGCCCTATCCACGCCTCCCTGCAGCGCGCCGATAGACGTTGCGCATGGGAGAGCACTGCCGCCCCGCTGTCAGACGACCACCCACTCCGCCAAGGAGCCGAACCCCCCGCACGAAGGGAATCCGGCAGGCTACGCCAGCCACGGCATGGCCGCCACCGCCGGCGCCAACGGCGGTAGCAGCCGATGAGGGAAGATCTGGCGCCAAACTTCTTGATCGGATCGGGGGTCCTCCGGGGCCGCCTTCGTGCGGGGCAACCCGGGAGCCAATCTCTTCGGGGTGGATGGAGACAAAACGACAAGGGCTTTCCGGATGTGTGCTTGGTTTGGTCGGAGGTGGCTGCTGGTGGGAGATCGGTCGGTGGCGGCAGCGACGTCACGCACTCGACTGAAGATACTCTTAGTGAGACGAGCATCATAAACTAGTGTGCCTTTTAGTGTCGTTTTGTTTTCATGTTAGCTGAGGCACACTATGCAGTTGCATCACTCCTCTTTGTGTCCTCTTTGGGTCAAAGGAAATTCATAGGAATTTTGGAGGATTCCAAACCATAGAAATTTTTCCTATGGAATGCCTTTGGAGCGTGGGATTGACACCACAAAAATCCTAAGGAATCTATATCTATGCCCTCTATTCCATAGGAATCTCAACATGAGATCCAATATCTTTTTATTTTTTTGTTTGAGATGTCCAATGCACTCATACGCTCTCCTCATTTCTGCAAAACTCATGCATTTATTTCCTGCGCGCCATCCAAATACATCTCTTACAAAATTTCCGTGCTTTGAAATTATGTAGGAATTGAAGTGCATGATATTTAAATCATTTGTTTTTCCTGTTCCTAAAATCCTTCAAACCAAATAAGCCTTTAAATTGGTCATATTTTTCTTGTTTAGATAAAGGAATTTTATTACTTAAAAGAGTTTAAACATTACAACAGGCCTCTGCATAGCGAAGATACACACAACCGCTGACCAAAAAAGGAGAAATAAACATCAAATGTATCAACAGACTGAATACACCCAAAATGATGTAACAAGTTGTCGACTAAGGAGGACCAATCCTAAGATCAAACGGTCATCCATGTGGGATAAACATATCACTCACCGTCTTTTCCAGTCGCGCAGAAGACTCCGTAAATAGGTCTCGATACTCCGCCCGTTGTAATATGGACCACAAACAAAGAAAACATGTGCACCAGTAAAGAATCTTGTCATTCCTATTTAGCCACAGCGACCATATAACGGCTAGCGCTCCTACCCTAAAAATAGTTTTTAACCTATTCTCAATCTCATTTAACCAATTGCCAAAAATATTAGCAGTGGATGTGGGTGGATACAGGTTTTAACCCATTTGGATAGCCGACCAAATAGAAAGCGTGAACTTGCACTCGAAATATAAGCGTCCAATTGTCTCATCCTAAGGACAAGAGACGCACTTCGTACTCACATGCCAATTACACTTTACAAGATTATTCTTAGTTAATATGACACACTTACGAAGAAACCACGCGAATATTCTCAACTTCAATGGACCTTCATTTGTCATATTTTTTATTATTATCGACCAAAATATTTGAGTGGACCATCATCATATACATTGATTCAACCAAAAACTTACCGTCTCCGGTTAAACTCCAACAGAACTCATCGGTGCCCTAGACAGTTCGATCAATGCCAATCTATTTAAAAATTGGTCCTATTTTTAGTAGTTAAAGAAAGTGGCCTTTTGAAAACAATGGAAACCAGGTTTTTTAAAAAAAGGGGGAAACCCACACAACTATTCGTTTCAATACTTATGAAGTATGAGGTTTACAATGTGATCTCTTAAATTTGAGACATGTATCAACGTACAAAATAAAGACATACATCACCATTTAGCCACTCCAATATGAATTCATTTTGTTTTTTAATCAACTTCTAGCCAATTACCAAACATGTTGGAAAAATATCAGTAGGAGCCAAAAACAAGTGCATATAATTAAAGAAAGTAAGGTACATGTTCTCCAGTAATTAGGCAACAAGAATTTTTCTAACAACTGATCGAACTCCAATCAGGGAAATCAAGAATCTTGAGCAAGGAGAAGATCAACTAGCAGGAGAATCATATCAGGTACGCACTTAAACATAGCAACACAGATGAAACATGTTCATTAGTTAGCTACGAGTGCAAACGTGCATCGTACAAAAGGTTGATCAGAACTGTTTGTGCCCCAGCTGC
The DNA here is from genome assembly GCA_028641055.1 of Alopecurus myosuroides. Taxonomy (NCBI): domain Eukaryota; kingdom Viridiplantae; phylum Streptophyta; class Magnoliopsida; order Poales; family Poaceae; genus Alopecurus; species Alopecurus myosuroides. The sequence goes on along the minus strand of CM054057.1, from coordinate 309,083,504 downwards.
TTTATAGCAAGGTAATACGATCTCATTCATAAGATAAAAATCCGGTTACAAGACACGTAAACACCGATATTACAGTACTGAAAGGATAGAAAAATCCTGTGCAAAAAACCATCGCCTGTCCCTCTCCTTCGGCACCACCGAAGCAACCACCAAGAGAGATTAGACAGATCACCTCTTCACTTGAGCTCGACGCGGCTCCATCGCTGATCTGCAGCTTTACGGACCTCCAAAGTAGTTTGCCAAAAGCAAAACTATTGTCGTTTGAACGAATCAGACCGGGGCAACGTGTCCCCGGACACGCCATCGAACTCCAGACCTGGCATCCCCGCACGACTACAACGTCGAAGAAGGATACCAGAACTGTTAGCCTCCAACCACAAATCCAGCACAAGATGCACCATCTTCCAGCTATCAACTGCGCAGGCAACCGTCTGCGCGTACTCCCGGACGACCAATCCTCCCTGCTCCACCATGACGTCGGAGACAACGCCGCAGCAACAGGGACAGAGCAGAAGGAGAGACACACCTGATAGGATCGCCGCCACCGCCTCGCCGACACCATCCATGAACTCTAAAGCCACCGATCTGAAGGATCGGCAAACACACGATGCCATCAACTCTGAGACATCGCCTTGAGGGACGACGCCGGTGTGGGAGTAGAGTTGGGGCAGATTTATTCGTCGCGACGCCGCTCCCACCACCCCAATGGCGCACCACGATCCACAGAACAAAACCTAACTACAGAGCGGAGGAACGAGCCCCCTCCCTCCTGCCGCCGGAGCAGCGGTCGGAGGGAGAGGGGATGTAACACCCGGGGGATTTCCCCCAACTAGATTTGGTTGTTTTTCTTTTTGCATGGCATCATGCATCATATGCATTGCACCTCTGTTTCGTGTTGTTTTCAAACCAATTTAAAACTTCAAACATGTTCCAAATGGTTTCAATTAAAATTGCAAACAATTCAACTAAAATTGTAATTCATATTTGATGTGGAGTTATTATTTATACTTGGTTATTTAAACATTGCCTCAATGTGGAAAACCTCTTTTGGATTTGAATTCAAGTCTCATTGTTTAATAAATTGTGCAAATTCAAAACTTTGAAAACAAAATAGCTTACACTTGGGCAAAGGTAGTCTTATGTCCAACTAAAACATTTGTTGAATCAAAACCCTAAAACTCTTATGCTATTTCTCTTCTTTTCTTTTCTACAAAAAAAAAAATAAATAAAAGAAAAAGAAAGGGAGTGAGGAGGCAGCAGAACTGGGCCAACAAGGCGCAGTCAGCCACCTACAACCTACCAGGCCAGCCCAACCTCCTTCTTCTTCCTTTGTCCGTACAGGAACGCACGCACGAGCCGTGCCCCTGTCGCTTTCAACCACCCTCCTCCACCTGCTCCCCCCTCCTCTAAAGCGCTCCTCTCCTTCCCCTCCTCAAACCCTAGACCTCCCGCTTCCCTCTCCCAGCCGCCGCCACCTCCCTTCTTCCTCCTCCCCTAAATTCTTTCTCTGAAATTTTCCGAACGGAGAAGAGGGCACCGTAGCACCTCACCGTGGCGCCGCTGCTATGGCCCCTCCCGCGCCCGTGCAAGGACGCCCGAAGATGCGCCTCGTCGTCCTCTTCGTTCGCACCGGAGCAATCGAGCTGGTTCGCTCCCGTTTGTCGCCGGCATCCTCGACACGTTCTATGGCCGCATCCCTTCGCCGGTGAAATTCGTCGCCTGCCGTCTTCCTCCGTCCTCTCCGACCTGCTGTCTGGCCTCTCGGTGAGCACACCTTCCGATTCCCTCTGTTTATCTGTCCGATCGCATCTGATACGCTGCTCTAGCCTCGATCAGTTTATGTGTGCGCCATGAACGCGAGATGAAGCTCCTGGTCCATGTTCTTGCACGCACGTAGACGCACATCCGTGCGCTCACAGCACCACACCTGTACGTGCACCCTGCACACACACACGACACCATCCCTGCACCCAAAACCCGCACGGACGAATCACCAAATCGGGGTCGACGATGGCCTTTTTGTCCGTCAGCGTCGCTGCAGTTCGTGGCCTTCCTTCTGAACCCGACACCTGAAGACTGAATCTACGTTTCGAGATTCAGTTAACGCGGCCTGTATGCCTCTTATTCAGTCACGCACTGATCCTATCACAAAGCAGAGCAGCAACCCAGTGGCTTGGTACCCTGTCCGCACTCCCTGGAGTCCCGAGTTCGATTCCCTTCCGCAGCAAAGCCACCCCCTTTTTTTTGTCCATTTTTCTTTTATTCTCGAAAATCCAGAAAACAGAACTAAACCTTTATTTGTAAAATCAATAACAAATTGAAAAATGCTCCAATTTAAATGATTCAAATTTCTAGGGATTCAGAATCTTGTGCTCTTTCTGTTAGTCACAAAGTTGCAACATGTTTCTGTAGTAAATTTTGCACTAAATAACTAAATACATAAATGGCTATTAAAATTTGAAACTTTGGGAATTCATAACTTGAGTTTTGTTCACCCAATTTGAGCAAACTTGGGCTCTAAACTTTTGTCTTAACAAACTCTACACAGTGGTATTTTATTTGGTCACAATTGAATTAAATTTGAACATGTTTCCTTCTGTTTACTAAAAAGTGCAGAATAAAAATGCTTATGGAAAAATGCATAATAAATTCAATAATGATCCAAAAATTATGTTTAATAGCTCAAAATGTTCAGTGAAACATTTGCTACATGTTTTCAACCTTTTCAATGCAATTTGTTTACTGTTTTCCCTAATTAAAATTGGAGTAATAATTCAATACTTTAATTACACCTATTAAATTGCAAAAATGCATAACTTGGGCAATTCAAATCCAATTCCAACATGTAAAATATGTTTTCCATCCCATTTTTCTTGAACTTTGCAAATATCAACTTTGTTTTCTATTTTGAATAAATTAAATTGCTGAAAACAACTATTTCTTAATTAATGCATTTAAAATTGTCAATTTAATAACTTGCTCATCTAAAATCCAAATTCAACAAATGAAATATGTATTCCATCTAAAATTTTGTGTTCTTTCCAAATATAAATTTTGTTATCTGTTTTGAACATTTAAAATTGGTGAAAACAACAAATGTTTGTTTAAATCATTTAAAATGCCAAAGTTCATAACTTAACAAATAAAATCCCAAACTTGGTAAACAACATATCAAACTGAAGCTATTATTGTTTTCTTATTGTTTTCATCATCCATGCATCATTCTAATCAACTTTCATATGATGGTTATTTGTAGATCATTTAATTCAACATTAATTCATGGGCTTTTCCATATGCAATCCAAATTGCATATGGGCCCATTTAAATATGTTTACCATGTCAACTAGTTTATCTTTGATGCACCCCTTAACTTGTCATGCATCCATATCTTGATCATGCTGGATCTTTTGCCGTAGAAGTAATTGTTGCATCCGGTGTTTGTTCTAGTTCGTTGCTTCTTCGCGGATAGGATGCTGAGATGATGTGAGCAACGACAAGTTCTGCTACCTCTCCAAAATGGATTCCAGGCAAGTATACTCATTTGCTACCTATGGCTGACTTTCATCACTTGTTACCGATTCTTTCCGTTGTTCTTATGCTAGCCTTATGATTCGATGCTTGTGTCTCGATCCTATCATATGTTTACCTTGCAACCATGATATAGCCTTTCTTCCACTTCCTATTAACTGTTGTTTGTTTACCTTGTTGGCCCTCGTGTCGTAGTTGCATGCTTAGGGTTGTTTGCGCTCAAGTCTTGTTGTCCGTCTTATCACCTGTTTAGTTTGATAGTTGGGTTTCAACTTAATCAACAACATGTTAATGTTTTGGGTAATAATAATTTGATGATAAGGCACCGGCAGGAGGCCCGGCGTGGTTTTGAGGCCTGCTAGTGTCGACCTTATTTAGGAAAAGGGTGTTGTCCTCCGATCCATGATGAGCGCACTAACCGCATGTGGGAAGCGAGTATGGGCGCCCCCCGCAATTCTGATTCGATTCCCATCTCGTCCAAATCGCCACACTTAGTTCGGGCTTTCCATTTGATGCATGCATATGCAGGTGCGAGCCCTTGGCGCCAGGGTGGAACTTTTGTAGTCGGCATTTAGGGCGGCGTGGTTATCCAGTGCTATGAGGGTCCCCCTTTTCTTCGTGGGGGCTCGATTAGCCGCGCACGCACAACACGTGGTTCTTTGGGCTTGATGCGAAGAAGAGTTGGGTTGTGTTGAGTGGCCTGCTTGGTGGGTTTGCTCCCCGCCTGGCGGGTCATTCTTACGTGTACGGCCAAATTGGTGCATCCCTGCAGGGTTAAATCTTCTCGAGAAGCCGTGTTGTCCGCGGTTATGGATGACTTGGTGAAAGTGCTGGCTAACAAGTACTCAGACAACTTACACTTAACGATAATAACTTGACTAGTAATATAGATTACCTCCACCATAAAAATGAATGTCACCTTAATCAACAGGGTGAGTTTCCTTGGGTTGCTTCCTTAGTAGGGGGTAACACTGGATGGGTATTGTTTGGTGAGTAGTTGTAGTTGGTTCTGATACGCTCTCTTATCCCTCTCTAATAGCCGGAAGTTGTAGCGTGTCTCTGTAGTTAGTTAGTGCAGCCCGCTGCCGCTACATTGCAATAACCCCTTTTCTTTCCGTTGTACCCAAAGTATTTGTATCTTGTGATGATTGGTTACGCTGGTATCTTGTGAGTATGGTTTATCCAATTGCCAGTACTTAACCGTACTGACCCACGAATCCATTTCGTGGCTGCATATTCCACATTGCAGTCAACAGGTTTGAAGTCTGACGATGTTAGCTTGGGAATCCCTCCGGTTTGGCCTGGGCAGGGATTGGACGCCATCGGTTATCTTCAGGACTCTTAGTCCAATTTGGATCTTGTCCGTAGTCGGACACTATGTTGTTTCTTCCGCTGTTATTTGGACTTTTGTATTGTATCAGTTGTATCCTTGACTCGTTTGAGTCGTCTTGTATATACCTCCTTTGTTGTTGCTGTGGATTATTCGTGAACTGTTGTAATGTTATTACAAGTGGCAACCTGGAATCGGTTATTATGCGGATTTGGGTGGAAATGCCGTAATCTGCATAGTGCCCGATCTCGGGGCGTCACAAATGGTATCAGAGCATGGTTTCCGATTCCCAATGTTGTTTCGATACGAATGGTTATCGAAGCAACGGGTCCGCAAAGCCTGTAGGATAACCTCGCTAACGGTCGTTGTTTCTAGAGTGTCAAAAACTATTTCTGCTAAACTATTTTGGAAACATCTCAATAGGATTCTTGTTTTCTCCTTATCTCTATTCTATTTCTCCTCCTACCTTATTTGTTTTGGAGTCTCTTCCCTTATCTATCTTTCAAAGTGTTAGGATCCTACGTGGGTTGGACGTTCTCTTAGCCTTTGAACCTAATAGGTTCGATCTTCGGAAGGCTCTCAATGGAAGAACATCGTCGTCACTCCGAGCAAGAATCTCTTGTTAGTGGTGTCGAGAAGCCCTTGTTAGTGGTGTCGAGAAGCCCTTGTTAGTGGTGTCAAGGAGATCAACTGGAAGCATGAAGAATCGATAGTGGAACTTCTTTCCCCACCGGGTTAGTGGGTGGATTGCGAGGGCGCAATCCCTTGTTAGTGGTGTCGTCTGTAACACCCGGGGGATTTCCCCCAACTAGATTTGGTTGTTTTTCTTTTTGCATGGCATCATGCATCATATGCATTGCACCTCTGTTTCCTGTTGTTTTCAAACCAATTTAAAACTTCAAACATGTTCCAAATGGTTTCAATTAAAATTGCAAACAATTCAACTAAAATTGTAATTCATATTTGATGTGGAGTTATTATTTATACTTGGTTATTTAAACATTGCCTCAATGTGGAAAACCTCTTTTGGATTTGAATTCAAGTCTCATTGTTTAATAAATTGTGCAAATTCAAAACTTTGAAAACAAAATAGCTTACACTTGGGCAAAGGTAGTCTTATGTCCAACTAAAACATTTGTTGAATCAAAACCCTAAAACTCTTATGCTATTTCTCTCCTTTTCTTTTCTACAAAAAAAAAGAGAAATAAATAAAATAAAAAGAAAGGGAGTGAGGAGGCAGCCGAACTGGGCCAACAAGGCCCAGTCAGCCACCTACAACCCACCAGGCCAGCCCAACCTCCTTCTTCTTCCTTTGTCCGTACAGGAACGCACGCACGAGCCGTGCCCCTCTCGCTTTCAACCACCCTCCTCCACCTGCTCCCTCCCCCCTCCTCTAAAGCGCTCCTCTCCTGCCCCTCCTCAAACCCTAGACCTCCCGCTTCCCTCTCCTAGCCGCCGCCACCTCCCTTCTTCCTCCTCCCCTAAATTCTTTCTCTGAAATTTTCCGAACGCAGAAGAGGGCACCGTAGCACCTCACCGTGGCGCCACTGCTATGGCCCCTCCCGCGCCCGTGCAAGGACGCCCGAAGATGCGCCTCGTCGTCCTCTTCGTTCGCACCGGAGCAATCGAGCTGGTTCGCTCCCGTTTATCGCCGGCATCCTCGACACGTTCTATGGCCGCATCCCTTCGCTGGCGAAATTCGTCGCCTGCTGTCTTCCTCCGTCCTCTCCGACCTGCTGTATGGCCTCTCGGTGAGCACACCTTCCGATTCCCTCTGTTTATCTGTCCGATCGCATCTGATACGCTGCTCTAGCCTCGGTCAATTTATGTGTGCGCCATGAACGCGAGATGAAGCTCCTGGTCCATGTTCTTGCACGCACGTAGACGCACATCCGTGCGCTCACAGCACCACACCTGTACGTGCACCCTGCGCACACACACGACACCATCCCGGCACCCAACACCCGCACGGACGAATCACCAAATCGGGGTCGACGATGGCCTTTTTGTCCGTCAGCATCGCTGCAGTTTGTGGCCTTCCTTCTGAACCCGACACCTGAAGACTGAATCTACATTTCGAGATTCAGTTAACGCGGCCCGTATGCCTCTTATTCAGTCACGCACTGATCCTATCACAAAGCAGAGCAGCAGCCCAGTGGCTTGGTACCCTGTCCGCACTCCCTGGAGTCCCGAGTTCGATTCCCTTCCGCAGCAAAGCCACCCCCTTTTTTTTGTCCATTTTTCTTTTATTCTCGAAAATCCAGAAAACAGAACTAAACCTTTATTTGTAAAATCAATAACAAATTGAAAAATGCTCCAATTTAAATGATTCAAATTTCTAGGGATTCAGAATCTTGTGCTCTTTCTGTTAGTCACAAAGTTGCAACATGTTTCATTAGTAAATTTTGCACTAAATAATTAAATAAATAAATGGCTATTAAAATTTGAAACTTTGGGAATTCATAACTTGAGTTATGTTCACCCAATTTGAGCAAACTTGGGCTCTAAAATTTTGTCTTAACAAACTCTACACAGTGGTATTTTATTTGGTCACAATTGAATTAAATTTGAACATGTTTCCTTCTGTTTACTAAAAAGGGCAGAATAAAAATGCTTATGGAAAAATGCATAATAAATTCAATAATGATTCAAAAATTATGTTTAATAGCTCAAAATGTTCAGTGAAACATTTGCTACATGTTTTCAACCTTTTCAATGCAATTTGTTTACTGTTTTCCCTAATTAAAATTGGAGTAATAATTCAATACTTTAATTACACCTTTTAAATTGCAAAAATGCATAACTTGGGCAATTCAAATCCAATTCCAACATGTAAAATATGTTTTCCATCCCATTTTTCTTGAACTTTGCAAATATCAACCTTGTTTTCTATTTTGAATAAATTAAATTGCTGAAAACAACTATTTCTTAATTAATGCATTTAAAATTGTCAATTTAATAACTTGCTCATCTAAAATCCAAATTCAACAAATGAAATATGTATTCCATCTAAAATTTTGTGTTCTTTCCAAATATAAATTTTGTTATCTGTTTTGAAGATTTAAAATTGGTGAAAACAACAAATGTTTGTTTAAATCATTTAAAATGCCAAAGTTCATAACTTAACAAATAAAATCCCAAACTTGGTAAACAACATATCAAACTGAAGCTATTGTTGTTTTCTTATTGTTTTCATCATCCATGCATCATTCTAATCAACTTTCACATGATGGTTATTTGTAGATCATTTAATTCAACATTAATTCATGGGCTTTTCCATATGCAATCAAAATTGCATATGGGCCCATTTAAATATGTTTACCATGTCAACTAGTTTATCTTTGATGCACCCCTTAACTTGTCATGCATCCATATCTTGATCATGCTGGATCTTTTGCCGTAGAAGTAATTGTTGCATCCGGTGTTTGTTCTAGTTCGTTGCTTCTTCGCGGATAGGATGCTGAGATGATGTGAGCAACGACAAGTTCTGCTACCTCTCCAAAATGGATTCCAAGCAAGTATACTCACTTGCTACCTATGGCTGCCTTTCATCACTTGTTACCGATTCTTTCCGTTGTTCTTATGCTAGCCTTATGATTCGATGCTTGTGTCTCGATCCTATCATATGTTTACCTTGCAACCATGATATAGCATTCCTTCCACTTCCTATTAACTGTTGTTTGTTTACCTTGTTGACCCTCGTGTCGTAGTTGCATGCTTAGGGTTGTTTGCGCTCAAGTCTTGTTGTCCGTCTTATCACCTGTTTAGTTTGATAGTTGGGTTTCAACTTAATCAACAACATGTTAATGTTTTGGGTAATAATAATTTGATGATAAGGCACCGGCAGGAGGCCCGGCGTGGTTTTGAGGCCTGCTAGTGTCGACCTTATTTAGGAAAAGTGTCTTGTCCTCCGATCCATGATGAGCGCACTAACCGCATGTGGGAAGCGAGTATGGGCGCCCCCCGCAATTCTGATTCGATTCGCATCTCGTCCAAATCGCCACACTTAGTTCGGGCTTTCCATTTGATGCATGCATATGCAGGTGCGAGCCCTTGGCGCCAGGGTGGAACTTTTGTAGTCAGCATTTAGGGCGGCGTGGTCTTCCAGTTCTATGAGGGTCCCCCTTTTCTTCGTGGGGGCTCGATTAGCCGCGCACGCACAGCACGTGGTTCTTTGGGCTTGATGCGAAGAAGAGTTGGGTTGTGTTGAGTGGCCTGCTTGGTGGGTTTGCTCCCCGCCTGGCGGGTCATTCTTACGTGTACGGCCAAATTGGTGCATCCCTGCAGGGTTAAATCTTCTCGAGAAGCCGTGTTGTCCGCGGTTATGGATGACTTGGTGAAAGTGCTGGCTAACAAGTACTCAGACAACTTACACTTAACGATAATAACTTGACTAGTAATATAGATTACCTCCACCATAAAAATGAATGTCACCTTAATCAACAGGGTGAGTTTCCTTGGGTTGCTTCCTTAGTAGGGGGTAACACTGAATGGGTATTGTTTGGTGAGTAGTTGTAGTTGGTTCTGATACGCTCTCTTATCCCTCTCTAATAGCCGGAAGTTGTAGCGTGTCTCTGTAGTTAGTTAGTGCAGCCCGCTGCCGCTACGTTGCAATAACCCCTTTTCTTTCTGTTGTACCCAAAGTATTTGTATCTTGTGATGATTGGTTACGCTGGTATCTTGTGAGTATGGTTTATCCACTTGCCAGTACTTAACCGTACTGACCCACGAATCCATTTCGTGGCTGCATATTCCACATTGAAGTCAACAGGTTTGAAGTCTGACGACGTTAGCTTGGGAATCCCTCCGGTTTGGCCTGGGCAGGGATTGGACGCCATCGGTTATCTTCAGGACTCTTAGTCCAATTTGGATCTTGTCCGTAGTCGGACACTATGTTGTTTCTTCCGCTGTTATTTGGACTTTTGTATTGTATCAGTTGTATCCTTGACTCGTTTGAGTCGTCTTGTATATACCTCCTTTGTTGTTGCTGTGGATTATTCGTAAACTGTTGTAATGTTATCACAAGTGGCAACCTGGAATCGGTTATTATGCGGATTTGGGTGGAAATGCCGAAATCTGCATAGTGCCCGATCTCGGGGCGTCACAGGGGACCAGCGCGCCGGCCGGTGAAGATCGGTGGTAGATCAAACATATTTAATATTTAAAATTGAGTTTTTTATTCGAATTTTCCTTGTTTTAATCTGTGCATAATACTGAAACCAGGGAAACATGAAGGTCAATGCAATCATCCGATTGCTAGTCATGATGCTCACCGCTTGCTGTGCACATGTTGCCACCTGCAGCTCCTTACATGGAAATGAGACAGACATGTTGTCACTGCTTGAATTCAAGAAGACAATCAGTCTCGATCCCCATCAAGCCTTGGTGCCCTGGAACGACAGCACCTACTACTGCAACTGGGAAGGTGTGCGCTGCAGGATGAAGAATCCACATCGAATCATATCTCTTGACCTTTCTTATCAAGGTTTAATCGGGAAAATCTCCCCATCACTTGGGAACCTAACATTCCTAAAATATCTGATCCTGTCGGATAATAGCTTCACCGCAGAGATCCCTCCTTCCCTTGGTCATCTCCGCCACCTCCGTTATCTTTTTTGAGTAACAACACTCTCCAAGGACAGATTCCTAGCTTTGCGAACTGTTCCAGTCTTGAGGTTCTGTTGCTGAATGGCAATCATCTAGTTGGCCAAATTCCTGTAAATTGGTCTCCTAGACTTCAATCACTGGATTTTTCAGCTAATAATCTTACCAGAACCATACCTGCTTCTATTGGGAATCTGACAATGCTGATCGAACTTAGATGCATGAATAATAAGATTGAGGGTGACATACCTAATGAGTTCGCCAAGTTCCGGAGCCTGCAGTTCTTGTATGTTGGCAAAAATCTGCTATCCGGTCTGTTTCCACAAGCCATCTTGAATCTTTCGACTCTTGCTGAAATCGGCCTTACTTCAAACAGTTTCAGCGGAGAGGTGCCGCCTAATATAGGTAACTATTTGCCTAATCTCGAACTGCTATTTTTAGGCCTCAACTTATTTCAAGGGAATATTCCTCCGTCTTTAACAAACGCTTCCAAGCTACGCCGTGTTGATATATCAGGGAATAATTTCACTGGGGTGGTGCCTGGCTCCATTGGCAAACTAAGCAAACTGTCTACGTTAAATCTAGAGCTCAATAAACTGAAAGCACATAGCAAACAAGATTGGGTATTCATGAACAGCTTAGCCAACTGCACTGAGCTACGAAGTCTCTCAATTTCTGTAAATCGTTTTGAAGGCCAAGTACCATCTTCTTTGGGTAACCTTTTGTTCAGCTTCAAGAGCTATGTGGAGACATCATAGTAGTTTTCATAGACGGGGGTGCCATGAGACTACGGTAGAGACGTGGGGGAACGTGATCGCGTGGTGACAGTGAACACATGGTTTACCCAGGTTCGGTACGTCGCGACAGTACGACGTGCCTACTCCTGCACTTCTCACTAATCAGGACTAAAGCCTGGATATAGAATTACAATGTGAGGTTTCGATCTAGGCTATTCGCAGGGGATCAACTTTCCGGCGAGTTAGCCTATAGCTTCTTCTATGCTATTCGTTATCAAACTTATCTCCCGTCCGGCTTTATATAACAGCCGGATTAGGGCTTACAGAATAGGAAACCTAGAAGACTATGGTAACTATAACTTGGAAAGTAAGAAATCCGTCTTCTCCTCCAAGCCAGATCAGGTGGGCCGTGATCCGGGTCCTTCTAGAATCCGTCTTCTGTGCGTCAGGTTACTGGGCCACCCAATGGACTATAGCCCACTACAGATTGGGCCACCCTGGTAATCCGGCACTTTGACTACCATCTGATATATCCCTATTTGGTATATATCCGACAGTAGCCCCCAAGAAGGATTAAAACTCTGATTCACCGCCTTTCGCCAAATGTGCTTTGTCCGAGAAATTTCAATCAGCAGTCTTGATTCTTCTTATTCTTCTTTGAAAAGAGATGGTAACGTGAAACTCGGAATCCTGAAAATCCGGCTTTTCTCTCACGATCCTTCATGGAGAAGCAACTTCCTACGTCAGCGCTTGAGACGTGCTGACGTAAGGGACGCTTGGGTTTCACGCGGGAAACCCAGTAACGTATCTCTGACAGATTCTCGCGGGAAACGAGGAGATAGCTATCATTACCCTGTCGTTTCATTTCCCGGATTTTCCGGCGAGTGACACGCGTTGATCATCCAACGGTCAAAATAGCCGTTGGCACGTATCTTGACGGATTTCCGGCTATAAGTAGCCGTCTTCGTCCTCGCTGAAATCCTTCCGCACTCTCACTCTCCACGCCATTGCCGCACACGAGCCCTCGAGTGAAGAACAGTTATCGAGCGCGAATCGCACCCAGAGCACCACCGGAAACGCAACGCGCCGCCACCTAATGGCATCCTCGCCGTCACCCCCCACTCGCTCCGCCGCGCACACCATCGACGAAATCATCAGCGACCTAGATCCGCAGCTAGGATCCCCGAAGCACGCCGGCGACGAGCCGGAAAAGACCGCGGCCTCTGCGGAGGGCGGAGGAGATCTTTCCACCGTCGCGAACCTCACGGGCTCGAGCTCCGTGCCTTCCCCGCCGTTTGCTCCCGAGACGGCGGAGGAGAAGATCCAACTTCTCGGCGACGAGCTCGCCGCTGCCGCAGCCGCTGCGTCCGCCGCCGTCGGAGCGGATGATGAGGTGGAAACTGCAGGCAACTGGATTGCCTGCAGCATCCCGCCAGCCCTCCTTCCAACCTAAAGCCGAAGAAGCTAAAGAAACACAAAGTTGTGTCCAGCCGAGGCGCTCAACCTTCTCCCGTCATCGCCCCGGACACACCGTCCACGATGGCGGAAGAGCATGATGCAGCCCCCACCACCAAGCCGTTAGAGCCTAGCCAGCCCGTTGTGTCGAACACGGACACGAGGGAAAGGGCGGCTCCAGAGGTGGGAAAATCTTCTCGAACATTCGACGAAGAGATTCCCACCTTCGACAAGGACTTCAAGATTATCAATGACGGCCTAAGCGCGGCCGGAACTCTTTTTGCGGAATACGCAAAAGGGTTCAATGAAAACTTGGCGGGTTTGCAACGAATGAGCCAGGTATGTAACTCTAGCCCCCAAGCATTAAACAAAATGTATGCTTTTTTGCTGTGATGCTTTATGTTCATTCCTTTCCTTGCCATGTTCCAGCAAACCGCTGAAGCCATTAACATGGAAGTTTTCAACAAACTCTCCATCAAGAATAAAGAAGTTAGAAATCTTCTTTCTATTCTTGAGGAGAGAGAGATAGAGCTGGCATCGTCTCAGCTGGCGTTGTCGGAAACAACAGGTAAGTGTTTTTCCTCTGAAGTTTCCGATGCAACTTTTTGTCTAAGTACTTATTCCGGAAGTTTTCTAAACTCGGAATTTTCCTTGCTTTTCAGCTGCTTTGGCTAAGGCCAAGCAAATAGCTGAAGACGCCGGCAATGCCGAGTTTCTACGAAAGGAGAATTTGGACCTTCACAAGGATCTTGTGAAGGCTCAAAAAGATCTGGAAGCCAGCAATTTGGCCCTTGGAGTTTCTCAATCCAAGGCTTCCGCAGAGGCGGAGAAGGACCAGTCCACCATTCGGGACTTGGAGGCTGCTCTGAACCTGCGCCTGGAGGAAGGCTCCGAAATTGACAAACTTATCGGTAAGTTTTTTCTGTGTTTACCATTCTTCCCAGTCTTGCTGTATTTCTCTGCTTTTTTACTTATCCTTCTTGGTTGTTTTTGCTGAAAAACAGGAGATAGCCCAGATCTTTCTCGGATTGATAGAATCCGAGCTTTTGGGAAGACCTGGACTTCGATCAGAGCTGCTGGCATGCAGCTGGTCAACAAGTTCCTTCCCGCAAGGACTGGGGAGTTCTCGGACGTTGAGAAACTTCCGGGTGCCATCATGGAGGTGGCGGAGTCCAGGGAATCCACCCTACGCTCCGCTGCACGGGGTGGTGCACGCATGGCACTCGGCCTTATGCGTATGCACTACCCTGGTGCAAAGTCTTGGCGCGTGGCGTCCGGTATCCCTCAAGGATACACGGAAGCTCAGCGGAATACAATCTTTGACGAAATCAAAGGCCATGCCACCAAGATTGCCTCCATGGTGAATATCTCCATCACCTATCCAAAAGAGGAGGTCCCTGCAGCCCCCGAGGATGATAGCAGCGAGGAAGAGTCGGATTCTTGAAGGGCTGCCTTGAACCTGGATGGTGAAAGTAGACAAATAGGAGCATTACTGTACTTTTTAAAATGTAATTCGGATTGTAATGCTTCTATTCCTTTTGCATGAATGAGAACTCCGCCTTTTGCAGTTTTAATTATGAAATTCTTTGCAAGATTTTCGGGGTTTAATATTCCTTTGCCTTCTAAGTTCTCTGGCTTATATGTTTTAACTGTCCTTAGTGTTTGAAATGGCTTAATAGTATTATGAATCGTCATGCCGAGTGACTGGGTAGAACCGATCAGCTTAAACTCGGAAACATGGATCATACTAAAAGCATTTTTACTAACTAGCTTCAGTGACCCAACACATAAACAATCAGATAATACTTAGAGAAAAGTAAGGAATTTTTTTGAAACTTGGGCACGCATGCACAATCCGAGTTTCCTTTAGCCGTTAGCAAGCTGAAAGTCATTCAGTTTTTAAACACCGAGCACGCAGGCACAATTCGGGTTAACATTGAGTATTTTGTAAGATCATTGGGAAATAGATAAGGTGGAATCATGCTTTTTACTATGATGAACTTATAATAACATGGATATCAAAATTCCGACAACTTTATTTCATGATCTCAAAGATGTTTACATAGAAATTGAACTAAGTATAGAAGGGACGTAACTGCTGGATGCTCCAAGGCCTCTTTGTCTCTCCTAGTTCATCATCTATCTTTCTCTTTCTTTTGCGATTCGGCTTCTCGGGATCATCTTCCGTGTCCCGAATATCTACAAGATAATATGACCCATTTTTCATAGCTTTGCTGATTACAAATGGTCCTTCCCAAACTGGGGCCAATTTGTGCTTTCTTTGCTGCACCAATCTCAGCACTAAGTCACCTTCTTTAAAAGACTGATGCCTGATTTTCCGACTATGATAACGTCGTAAACCTTGCTGGTAAATGGCGGATCTTTGAAGCACAAGCTCTCGTTCTTCTTCTAAGAGATTGACGGCATCCTGTCGTGCTTCTTCGGCATCTGAGTCATCGAAATCCCGCACTCTTGGGCTATCATGGATCATGTCCGTTGGAAGAATAGCTTCCGCACCGTAAACTAGGAAAAACGGAGTTTGCCCAGTCGACCTGTTTGGCGTTGTTCGAATGCTCCAAAGCACAGAAGGTAACTCCTCTACCCATGCTCCAGCTGCTGTATGAAGAGGAGATTCGAGTCTTGGGCGTATTCCTTGCAGGATTGAGCTATTCATTTGCTCAACCTGTCCATTAGATTGCGGGTGTGCCACTGATGCAAGATCTAGGCGAATTCCCGTTTGTCGGCAATATTTTGCCAACTCCCCAATGGAGAAATTTGTCCCGTTGTCGGTTATTATGCTGTGTGGAACGCCGTATCTCATTACTAAGTCAATGATGAAATTTCTGGCAGTTGCACCATCCAGCTTTTTGATGGGTTTGGCCTCCACCCATTTGGCATACTTATCCACTGCTACGAGTAGATGTGTAAGTCCACCTCTTGCAGTTTTGAACGGTCCCATCATATCTAGCCCCCAGATCGCAAATGGCCATGTAATGGGGATAGTTTTGAGTGCTTGGGCCGGCAAATTAGTCTGCTTGGCGTAATATTGACACCCAGCGGACGTATTAACTATGTGCTCAGCATCTGTCTTGGCTGTTAGCCAGAAAAACCCAGCGTGGAATGCTTTTTTAACTATGCTTTTTGATTGAGCATGATGTCCACAATCTCCGGCATGGATTTCTTCCAGTATTTCTCGTCCTTCTTCTGGTGAGATACACCCCTGAAAATTTCCGGAAGTACTGCGTTATACAGATAATTGTCAATTACCACGTATCCTTTGCATCGACGCTGTATTTGTCTTTGCAAGACTTCGTCTGCTCCCTCCGGGTACTTCTGGTTGACTAAGAAGTTTAGATATGGAAGTCCAGTCCGGTTTGACGAGCATAACTTCAATTGATTCGGAAGCCAGAGGATACTCGACATCTCCACCTTTCATGGATGGCTCGTGCAAATGCTGGACGAATACACCTGGTGGTAAGGTTTTTACCCTCTCTGACCCCATGCGGGCTAATGCATCCGCGTTCCAATTTTCCCCCCTTTTGATGTGGAGTACTTCGAATCCGAAGAAACAGATGGCGAACTCGTCCACCGTTCTCCGATATTCGGCCATTATAGGGCTTTTGGCGTCCCAGGTTTGGTTAAGCTGATGCTGTACCAAATCCGAGTCGCCATAACACAGGATGCGTTTTACTCCTATTTCCTTTACAATATGCAGGCCGTGAAGCAGAGCTTCGTATTCTGCCACGTTATTACTGGCGTTGAAGTGTATTTGCAATACGTACTCCATCGTGTCTCCCTTAGGGGATTTTAAGACTACACCGGCGCCAACGCCCTCTTTCATCTTGGATCCGTCAAAGTGCATGATCCAGTATTCGGACTCCGGCATTGGTGTTTTCTCCATTGCTTCCGTCCAGTCGGCGACAAAATCTGCCAACCGTCCTTGGCTGATACTTAATGTCGAAGGCTGCTAGCTCGATACCCCATTTGGCTACTCGACCAGTTGCCTCCGCATTGTTTATAATGTCCCCTAGTGGTGCTTTACATACCACCGTTATGGAATGCCCTTGGAAGTAATGGCGCAGTTTTCTAGATGCGAAAAATACGCCATATGCCAGTTTTTGATAGTGTGGATACCTTTGTTTTGATTCGGATAAAACTTCACTTATGTAATATACCGGATGCTGGTCTGGTATGCTTTGTTCGTCTTTCTTACGCTCCACGACGATTACCGCACTAATAACCCTGTTTGTAGCCGTGAGGTACAATAACATAGGTTCTTCGTCTTTTGGGGATGCTAAAATCGGAGCTTTCATCAAAGTTTCCTTTAACTGGGCTAACGCTGCATCAGCCTCTTCTGTCCACTCGAACTTGTCGGATTTCTTTAGCAACTTGTAGAGTGGTAAGGCTTTATCCCCCAGCCGACTAATAAATCTGCTGACGGCAGCGGCGGAACTCGTCAATCTTTGGACATCTTTCACACACGTAGGTTTCGAGATGTTCAAGATGGCTTTGATCTTTTCCGGGTTAACCTCTATTCCTCTGTGGGAAACGATGAAACCCAGAAGTTTTCCTGAGGGAACCCCGAATACGCACTTAGATGGATTTAACTTCATCTTGTAGGTGCGCAAGTTTTCGAAAGTTTCTCGCAGATCCTCAAGGAGTGTATCTTTTTCCTTGGTTACGACAGCAATATCGTCCACGTAAACATGGACGTTTTTGCCAATCTGACTATGCAAACAACGTTGCATGCAACGCTGGTAGGTTGCACCTGCGTTCTTCAGGCCAAATGGCATGGTTACATGATAGTACGTCCCGTATGGGGTTATGAAAGAAGTCTTAATTTGATCTTCCTTTTTCATGCGTATTTGGTGGTACCCGGAGTATGCGTCCAAAAAGCATAAAAGCTCAGAGCCTGCAGTGGCATCTATTATTTGATCGATTCGTGGTAACGCGAACCTATCTTTCGGACGCAATTTGTTCAAGCCTGTGTAATCTATACACATTCTAAGAGCAGTAGTGTCTTTCTTCGGTACTAATACCGGGTTTGCAGACCATTCAGTGTGAATTACTTCCTGGATGAAATCTGCTGCTAAAAGCCGGATAATTTCCTTGCCAATAGCCTTTCGTCTTCTTCCGTCAAATCGACGGAGACCTTGTTTGACGGGTTTTGATCCTGGAATCACCTTGAGTTGGTGCTCAGCAAGTTCCCTGGGTACGCCTGGCATGTCAGCTGGACACCAGATAAAAATATCCCAGTTCTCACAGAGGAACTTGATGAGCTCGCCTTCCTATTTGTCAGTCATCGCAGTCCCTACGACGATGAACTTTGTCGGATCTTTGGGGTCTGGGATTACCTGTTTGGTATTCTCAGACGCCTTGAAGCTGTCTGTTGGCTTCCGAGTTTCTTTTCCTGCCGGCATTTCTGTCGGCGATACCTTCTTCGCTAATTCCTTCAGTTTTTCCTTTGCTATGACTCTCTGAGCGCAAAGGGCGTTTTCTTTCTCCAACTCGTTTGCCAGCTTGAAGTCACCAGCTATGGTGATTACTCCTCCTTTGGGTCCTGTCATCTTCAGCTTGTTATAGATATAACAGGATCTTGCCATGAATTTGGCGAAAGCTGGACGTCCGAGTATTGCGTGATACACGCTTTCGAACGACACTACTTCGAAGGATACTTTTTCCTGCCGGAAGTGATCTTTATCTCCGAAGGTGACATCTAGGGAAATCTCTCCTAGGGATCGTGCTTGTCTGCCAGGAACAATGCCATGGAAGCGTATGTTGCTGTAATTGAGCTGGGACTCGGAAATCTTCAGATGCTTCAGTGTATCTAGGTACATTATGTTAATGCTGGATCCTCCATCCATCAGCACTCTTCTTAGCCTAGTGTTCTGGACAATAGGGCTTACGACAAGAGCTTGTGTGCCGGGTTCAGGGATATTCCCGGGATGATCAGACTGATCCCAGGTAATTGGTGTGTTGCAGTACTTCAAGAATTTCGGGGTTGCCGGAACAACCGCGTTTATTTCTCGAAGTGTTCTTTTGGCCACCTTTGCTGACGGAGTTGCTAGGAATGTTAGCATTTCTTCTCCATCAACTCTCGGAAATTTGGGTTCGCCCTTTCGCTGTTGTTCCTGGATTTTTTCATCAGTGTCCGATTCACTGTCTTCTTTGTCAGCTTCTGGCTTTTGTTTGGCGGGTTTCCTTTTGGAACCCTTCCCCTTATTTCCGGATCCTGCACTGCCTTTCATGTGCTTATTCAGCCGGCATTGCGCGTTTGTGTGGGTGGGTTTCCCAAATTGTGAATGGTGGACACAGGGTTCCGACTTAATCCTCTCCCACTCCTCTGGAGTGTAGTTGATTGGATCTGGACTGCGTCCTTTCCACTTATTCCCTTTTTCACTTCCAAAGGCTATGTTGACCTCTTTGGGTTTTGTCGTTGTTTCTGGAGTTCCTTTTTTGTCAGAACGGGGAGTCTTCTTGGCAAGTATCAGTGATTCGATATTGCCCCCTCTTGCTCTGATGTCGTCTTCGGCTGCAGCATGTTCGTTGGCGGTGGTAAGCATAGATCTGAGATCTTTGTGCTGTTTGGAACCAACCATGAACGGTACAAGTCCGGGTTTTAGGCCATTGACGAAAGCATGCATTGCTTGTACGTCAGTTACTCCAGAAAAATTATTCTTCATTTCCGTCCATCTGGAGATGAAATCCACGTATGGTTCATCCTCGAATTGGGTGCAACGGTTCAGCTGGTTGATGCTGTTCGGGCGTTTGTACGTTCCCCGGAAATGCTGAGTAAATACTCTAGCCATATCATCCCAGCTGTCGACAGTTCTTGATGGTAATCCATTGATCCAATCTCTGGCTCCGTCCAGTAACATTAGGGGTAGAAACTTGACAGCTTCCAGGTCTGTCCCATTGTTGATCTGGACGGCTGTATAGTAGTCTGAGAGCCAGGTGTCCGGGTTTGTGCTGCCGGTGTATTTCTGGTACGTTGGACCGACTTTGGCAAAGCCAGAATGCAGGGTTATCCTTCGGATCCTGTTGTAACATCCCAAGTATGAAAACCATCCCCTTAGAATGTTTGTTGCATGTTTATTAAAGTATTGCATCATGTCATCATATTGTTTCCATGTTGTTTGCATTTGTTTCTTAATTGTTGCAATTGTTTTCCACTGTTTTCACAACTCAAATTCAAACCTTATTCAAACATTGGTTTCATACTTGCTCTGTTACAACATTTTGAATAAAAATCACAAATAATAACAACCAATTGGTTTCATGTTTTTGCCATAGTGATCACTTGTGAAAATGATGGTTTTAAACCAATCATTTAATTTCCAAACACATTTAAAATTCCAATTTCAAGCATCAAACAGCAACCAATTGAATCCGTGCAAATTATAACACAATTTTGATCAATGGTTTATAATTTAACATAGGGGTTACCCTATTTAAAAGTTGGTTTTTATCAATGATCATGTAATATTCAAAATTACCCACATTTGATTTAAATTCAAACAGCAAGCAAATATTCAAACTTTTTGAAAATAAAAGTTAACAACTGTTTGCAATTGGCCTAAGGAACTTCCTCTAATTTTTCCAAATTTTTCTCTAACCTAAAACCCATCATTTGCTTCCATTTACTTTTCAGCAAAAAAAAAGAGAAAGAAAAATTAAAAATTCAAACGTTGGCGCCAGCAGAGAGAGTGGGCTGCGCCCAGCCCACTGCTTTTTTCCCTCTCCTCGCGCGCAAGCCCAGCCCGCTATTCCCCGAAGAAAACGGTTCGTTTTTTTTCCCCGTTCTTTTTTGCCGTCATCAACACGTACGGCGGCCATCGGAGGCATCGATGACCACCCGACGGCGATCCGAGCTCCTACGGCCCTATAAACACCCCTGGACCCTCTTTGCTGCACCCTAGCCCTAGGTTTTCCTCCTCCCCTCGCTAGCGCAGCCGCTCACCCTCTCGCTGCCCGAGCTCCCCTCTCTGCAACTCCCTCCGGCGACCACCGCTCTGAAAATCGACGATGAACGCCTCCGTCGCCGCCCGATTCCCCGCTGGCTAGCCAGGAACCGAAACTCCACTCTCCCCTCGTCCGATTAGACACCCGCGCATCCCCGGAGACGCACGGTGCCCTCGCAGCCGTCCACAGCCGTGTCGCCGTCGAGCTCGTCCCGTTCTCTGCAACCTCGACACCTCCCGGTGAGCCACCGTGCTACCTCTCTCCCATCTCTCCCTCTGTTGCACCACCACGGTACCGTGCACGTCCACCACCCCACTGCACCCCAGCAGATCGAGCACGGCCGCGTTATTCTCCCCGCCGGCGAGCAGCGTTGCTTCTGTTCAGTCGCGGATGGATTCGTTCGTCAGAAAAATTCAGTTAGCCAACGAGGAATGTTAACCTGTCCGCGAAACTGAACCTGTCAAACGACTGAAACCAGCGCAGTGGTTGCGCTGTTCTGTTCCTTGCGCGCGGTCGTGGGATCGATCCCCCGCGCCCGCAGATAAAAACCACCTTTTTTCTCCCGCAGCGGAAACTGGCAGGGCCCACCTGTAAGCCGCGGTGGTTGCCACGCAAGCGCAAGGCGCGCCACGCTGGCCCCTGGCCCACGGGCAGTGGCTAGGGGTAGACAGCAGCGCAGTAATAAACGTTTCTGCGTTTTTCTGTTTTCAAAAATAGAACCTTTTAATTACAGATTAGTCCTCAATTTTAATTGGGTAATAACTTTTAATATATAACTCTAAAAAATAAAAGTTAAATATGTTTATTGTTATAAATTTAATTGTCTATCCAACTATGCCACTTGTGTGCTGTTTTGAAATTTCAAAATGCAATTCAAATTTGAATTCAAATAATTCAAATGCAAATTTCTAAATTCAATAACTAATTCATACCTAATCCAATAAATGCAAATAAAATATGTTTTCAATGCTATTTTAAATAAACTATTCAAATATAAATTTTGTTTCATGGGTTGAATAATTTAAATTGCCTAAATAATTTAATCCTTATTTAATCCATTTAAATTTGATAAAATCATAACTTGCCCCAAATAAATTATTTTTGAACATGCAAAATATGTTTTCAAACCACCAAAGTATGAACTTTTCAAATATGAGTTTGAAATTATGTTTTGAGCAAATAAAAATTCAAATAAAATTCATGCTTGTTTTAAATTCATTTAAAACCTGTTTAAATTTTGTTTAAGTCATAATAAATTCATCCTAATGCCTTTTTCAATATTTGAAACATGTAATCCACCCAAAATTTCATGATCTTTTCAAATATGAAATTAGTTATTTGTTTTGAACAATTTAAATGGTTGAAAACAACAAATACTTGTGTGTCACCTTTAAGGCACCCAAAAATTCCCTAAATTAATAATAAAATTCTAAATTGCTAAACCTCATTTCAAATTGGTTCTAATGTTGTTATTTTGCTGTTTCCCTTTTGCATGCATCATGCTAAACCACTAGCACCTGTTGATTAGTTGGAAAACAAATAATCTAACCAAAAATCCATGGGCTTTTCATATGCAACTCAAAATTGCATATGTGTCCATTTAAATTGTGCTATCATATCAAATAGTTTATTTTGATGCATCCATTAACTTGACATGCATCATCCTATGATTGTGCACTATGCCATGATATTGATTGTTTATTCTTCCTGTATTGTTTGTTTGCTTCTTCTCGTATAGACGACGACGTTGATACCGACGATCTTTACGACACCCCTTCTGAGGATCTAGCTCAGTACCTGGCTACTGGGTTTGCAGGCAAGTTATCACTCACATGAACCATTGTGTTCCTTTCAACATTGGTTACCGATACTTTCCGTTGTCTATATTTGCTAGCCCTATGTATCGTTGCTTCTGTTACGAACCTATCACATGATACCCTAAACCCTGATATTGCCACACCTCCAGTCCTAAAACCCCGTTGCTTGGGCCCGTGTCTTACTAGCATGCTTAGGGTTGTTTTGCTCGAGTCTGTTATCCGTTACTTTCTGTTATTATATTCTGTTATATTCTGGGGCTCGATGTTAAACAACAACCTGTTAATTTGAGGTAATAATAATTTGCTGATAAGGCACCGGCAGGAGGCCCGGCGTGGTTTTGAGGCCTGCTAGTGTCGACCCTAATAGGAAAAGGGTCTTGTCTACTGATCCATGATGAGCGCACTATCCGCATGTGGGAAGCGTGTATGGGCGCCCCCCTCAATTTGATTCGATTCGCATCTCGTCCAAATCACCACACTTAGTTCGGGCTTTCCATTTGATGCACGCATATGCAGGTACGAACCCGAGGCCAGGGTGGAACTTTTGTAGTCGGCATTTAGGGCGGCGTGGTCTTCCAGTGCTATGAGGGTCCTCCTTTTCTTCGGGGGGCTCGATTAGCCGCGCACGCACAGCACGTGGTGCTTTGGGCTTGATGCGAAGAAGATTTGAGTTGTGTTGAGTGCCCCGCTTGGTGGGAAAGGCCTTCCCATCTGGCGGGTTATTCTTACGTGTACGGCCAAATTGGTGCACCCCTGCAGGGATAAATCTTCTCGAGAAGCCGTGTTTTCCGCGGTTATGGTTGACTTGGTGAAAGTACTGGCTAACAAGTACTCAGAACAACTTACACCTAACTAATGGTAAACTTGACTAGTAATAGACTTATTGACACAACAACTTGATCCATCATTAATTCAACTGTGTGAGTTATCCTCGGATTGCTTCTTTGGATAAGGGGCGAGATCCAGGATGGGTTTGATTGGTGGTTAGCTATAGTTTGTTACGATACGCTATCTTATCTCTTTCTGTTACACCGGAAGTTGTAGTATGTTCTGTAGTTGGTTAGTGCAACCAGTTGCAGCATCTTTTATACCCTTTTCTTCCGTTGATCCCAAGGCATCTGTGCTTGGTGTTGACGGGTTACACTTTGGTGAACTGTGAGTCTTGCTTGCCAGTACGTTTATGTACTGACCCCTTTGGGGCTGTGGTTTCCGCAGACTACGCTTACGAGGTTCCAGGTGACGGCTACTACGTGGAGTTTGACGAGGCTGCTGACGAGTAGTTAGCGGACCCGGGCAGGATCCGAGACATCGTGGATGGGCTCCGTTTTCTTTTCATTCCCGGCTTCTTAATCCTATTTGGATTTGTCTGTACTCAGACCCCTTTGAATGCTTCCGCTGAGTTGTAATGATGCTATGTTGGGACATGTGTCCTCTGGATGATTGTATTTGCTATTCTCTGCCCTAGTG
This sequence comes from Alopecurus myosuroides, assembly GCA_028641055.1. Taxonomy (NCBI): domain Eukaryota; kingdom Viridiplantae; phylum Streptophyta; class Magnoliopsida; order Poales; family Poaceae; genus Alopecurus; species Alopecurus myosuroides. Next base: position 309,059,604 of record CM054057.1, on the reverse strand, counting down.
AGGGCCAGTTGCAACTTATTTCAATCTTTTGTGTCTTAGAGATAAGTTATGTTATCATCTTGTTCAAAGCCGTTGACGTACCATGTGTGTATGGTATGAAGTACGTCAATGGTAGTGTCCTGATTTCTACGGGATAGTTTACATCGACGGTGAATAGTAAAAGATTGGTTGTCACACATAAGTGTTGGCCTACTCGTAAGAGCTGCGGGTGCCGGTAAGCCCCGTAATCCAATCAAAATACTGTTCAGTTCGTACGGTGAGTATCCTCTAGAAGTCCGGGTGCGACAAATGGTATCAGAGCCTGTCTGCCTGTAGGATCCCTTTTTACTGGTCGCAGTTGAGTCTAGAAACTATTTTGTAGCTATATAGGAAAAATAAAACGTGAGAGTAGGAATTCTGCCATTTTTCTTCTTTCCCCACCCACCCACCCTTTTCTGGTAAGGAAGTGCAACGTTGTTTTCCCTTCTCACCTAAACTTTCAAGTTAGGATTTCACGTATCCTGGTTTCTCAAGGATAGTTATATCTACTAGACCATAGGAATGGAGGTGGTTGTAACATGATTTATCATGTTGCCTACTCATGATTGAGAACGGAGGCGTGTAAGCCCCGGAAGCAAATCCTCTATCCCTTAAGCAGTAGATATTGATCCTTTAGAAGCCCGGATGGGGTTTTCCGTAGTACCTCAGGAGTTTTGGTCTCGTGTTTCCCGTTGTTGCTTCAATATCCTGTTCTTTTCAACATCCTTATCGTCCGTTGAACCTTGTTGTTGCTTTCCACTTCAGTTCTCTACCGGCGTCTAATCAAAACCTCCCAAATCATCTGCAGATGGATCTCAGGTTCTTCCCGCAGGTGGTTCGGATGACTCGTTGCGAGAGCACCGCCGGTTATCCGGAGATGCTGAGAGACATGGTCACTTATCTGGGGTTCCATTGGGCACCAGAGTACCAGGTCTACGAGCAGCAGCGAGAGTTTGACCAGACCTACTACCAGGCTATCGTCTACATTCTGTCAGATGATGGCATGAGCGTTGTCCACCGCTACGAGGCAGTAGGTTCCACAGTGGATATGGCCGTGCAGCAGGCAGCTTACGTGAGTCTCACCGTCCTCCGTGCTGACTACTGGGGGTTTGACGATTCTATCTATCGCCACATCCCCCGTGGTTACATCACGTCAGCGGGAGCTCACTTCACCCTCTACGACAACCTGGATGTCTACGAGCATGATAACACCAGGCTGCACACCACCGCTCAGTTTGTGAGACACAGTGACGCTGTTGCCACCACACTTTCTCAGGAGTTGGCCTCAGTCAGGGAGCAGCTCTATCTTGCTTTGACTCGTCTGGCTACGTACACCACAGACTTTGTTGGAGATGAGCGCTTTGCACGTTTCCATCAGATAGTGGGACGTAGTTTGCCAGATGCTGGAGGTTACGAGCCGATCAGAGGTCCACTCCTCAACCTCGGAGCTGGTTACACTGGGATTCCACGCTTTGGAGCACAGGGAGACGACGCTTTCTACTTCACCACACCAAGAGTCGCTCTCAGAGCAGTCCCGCTCTACGTGGATCGTCGTTCGACTTACTTCCGTGGGATTCCTCCTCACCGTATCTCTCGGCGTACTACTCACCGTCGTCCTGCGTGATGAGCATGGGAGTACCGATGTATCCATTCATAGCTATGTTTAGTTATCCTTTGGCTTTCGAACCATGTATTGGGGTGTTGGATATTCTGATGTATTTGAACATGTGATGATGTACCTGTTGGTTATCTATTCATGCGTCGGAATAATCTATCTTTCGGTTACCAAGTCTATCCTTTTCTGTTGTTGTGCTAAAATGCATGTCTATTCAGGATGCCGCCAACAAGGAGCAACCCGCCTGAACCACCTCCGCTCACGGAGCTATTGACTCAGATGACTCAGGTCGTGACTCAGATGGCCCAGATCCAGGCTAACCAGCACAACAACCAGAATGCTCCGCGAGTCAGCATCAAGGAGTTTCTGAGTCTGGGGCCGAGGGTTTTCGTGGCAACACGGGAGCCTCTGGATGCTGATGACTGGATCAGGGAGATGGCCAGGGCTCTGGACATTGCTCACGTTGCTGAGGAGGATAAAGTCAAGTATGCCACCTACCTACTGAAGGGTCAGGCAGCTACCTGGTGGGAGAATTACCAGACCATGAGAGCTGGATATCCTATCACCTGGGGTTGTTTCAAGGATGCCTTCCTGAAGCACCACATCCCAGATGGTCTCATGGAAAGGATGCGTGAGGAGTTCTGCTCTCTTAAGCAGGGCAAGCTGGACGTCATTGGCTACCAGAATGAGTTCAATCGCCTCGCCCGTTATGCTGGTGATGAGGTGTCCACTGAGGCAAAAAAGATGGCAAGGTTCCGCCGAGGTTTTAACCCGGAACTGAAGTACGCTCTCACCAACATCAAGTGCAAGGACTTCGAGGAGCTCGTGAACACCGCGCTCAATGAGGAGAATGGGCGCAAGGCGTTCGAAGAGTCGCGCAAGCACTCGCGTGAGGGTGGTTCCTCCTCCAACATGACCACCCCTCCGCAGAAGCGCCGCATCTGGGTGCCAAACAGTGCTGTCACTAGGGCTCCATATGCCCAAGCTTCTCCAGGCTTTGGTCCCCGCCCACCCAACCCAGCTCAGATGCAGGCTCAGAGGTTCTCAATGGGGCAGCCAAGGCCAGATGCACCTCGTGTCGTCACTTGCTTCAAATGCAAGCAGACTGGACACTATGCTGATAAGTGCACTCAGAGGAAGCTACCTCCACCACCTCCTCGCCCCAACACCAACCAGGCAATGGTTCGTGCTCCCCCGGCTAAAGCCTTCAACTCCAACAACAGGCCTGTCGGGAGGACCGCGAGGGTGAATCATATCAAGGCCGACAAAGCTGAGGAAGCTGCTGACGTCGTTCTCGGTACATTCCCCGTTAACTCTAACCCAGCTAAAGTGTTGTTTGATACCGGAGCATCGCATTCTTTCGTGTCAAAGATCTTTGCAACAGCAGTTAAACTGCCTTTTGTTGGTTTGGGTTCCCCGCTAGTAGTAAACTCCCCTGGAGCAACTATGCAAACTTCCAAGATCAGTCATGAGAATCAGATCTTGATTGGAGGCCATATATTCCTTGCTTCCCTCATTCTGCTTGGCAATTCTGACATTGATGTCATCCTTGGCATGGATTGGTTGAAGGCCAATAAAGCTACGATTGATTGTGCTAAGAAGTCAATAACTCTATTCCACCCTTCCGGCCAGATAGTCTATTCTCCAAGTGAATCAAGTTGTGTTCAGCTGTACACCCTGGATGCTAAACCGCTACCTCTGCTTGAAAATGTTCCGGTGGTTTGTGAATTCCCTGACGTCTTTCCAGAAGAGTTGCCAGGGATGCCTCCGGACAAAGCAGTTGAGTTCGTGATCGAGCTTGAACCAGGTACTGCTCCAATCTCTAAGCATCCATACAAGATAGCTCCTCCTGAACTGAAATTGTTGAAGGAGCAAATCGATATGTACATGGAGAAAGGTTACATTCAGCCTAGTTCCTCCGCTTGGTCTTGCCCAACTCTGTTTGTTGCCAAGAAGGATCAAACAAAAAGACTCGTGGTTGACTATCGTTCTCTCAACGAGAAAACCATCAAGAACAAGTATCCAATTCCTCGTATCGATGATCTTTTTGATCAACTTGCTGGAGCCTCAATATTCTCAAAGTTGGACTTGAGGATGGGTTACCATCAAATAAAGATCAGAAAGGAAGATATTCCAAAAACAGCTTTCACCACTCGGTACGGTCTATATGAATACACCGTCATGTCCTTTGGTCTCACCAATGCACCGGCGACATTCTCAAGACTCATGAATTCTGTCTTCCATGAATACCTCGACAAGTTCGTTGTGGTATATCTCGATGATATTCTAGTCTACTCAAAATCCGAGGAAGAGCATGGAGAACACCTTCGTCTCACTCTCATGAAACTTCGCGAGCATCGTCTGTATGCCAAGTTCTCCAAATGTGAGTTCTGGATTCCAGAAGTTGCTTACCTTGGTCATGTCATCTCTGCCAAAGGCATAGCCATTGACCCGGAAAAGGTTAAGGCAATTGTTGATTGGAAACCTCCTAAGACGGTAAAACAAGTTAGAAGCTTTCTTGGCTTGGCTAGCTATTGCCGTCGTTTCGTCCAAAACTTTTCCAAGATTGCGAAACCTCTCACTGATCTCACAAAGAAGGACAAGAAGTTCGTTTGGACTCCACAGTGTGATGAGAGTTTCAATCTCTTGAAGACTAAACTCACTTCCACCCCAGTTATGGTTGGCCCAGATACTACCAAACCTTTCCAGATATTCTGCGATGCATCTCTCCAAGGCCTAGGTGCAGTTCTTATGCAAGAACATCAAGTTGTGGCTTATGCTTCACGTCAGTTGAACCCACATGAGCAAAACTATCCCACACATGATCTTGAACTTGCAGCAGTTGTGTTTGCCCTCAAGAAATGGAGACAATACTTGTTGGGTAACAAAACAGAAATCTTTTTCGATCATAAGAGTCTGAAATACATCTTCACTCAACCATATCTAAACCTCAGGCAAAGGAGATGGATTGAAAAGATTAAGGACTTTGATCTCACCATTTCTTACACTCCAGGCAAGGCTAATGTTATGGCCGATGCTCTCAGTCGCAAGTCATATTGCAATAATCTCATGATCATGGAAAGCCAACCTCCACTTCATGAAGAATTCCAGAAGCTGAACCTTGGTCTTGTTCCTCAAGGCTACCTTGCTAGCTTGACAGCCAGTCCAACTCTCGAGGACAAGATTCGTTCTGAACAACTTCGTGATGCTGAAATCAAGAAGATGGTTGAGCACATCAAGGAAGGCAAGGAGAAATTCAAGTCTTTCTCGATTGATGATAAAGGAACTGTGTTCTTTGAAGGAAGCATTGCAGTTCCTCAAGTTCAAAGTATCAAAGATATCATTCTCAAGGAGGCTCATGAAACTCCTCTCTCCATCCACCCTGGAAGTACAAAGATGTACCAGGATCTCAAGACTCTGTATTGGTGGCCTGGCATGAAACGTGAAATTGCTCAATACGTTTCTGAATGCGACGTTTGTCAACGTGTTAAGGCAGTCCATCAGAAAACAGCCGGTCTACTCCAACCTCTGAAAATTCCTGAGTGAAAGTGGGACATGATTGAAATGGACTTCGTTACTGGGTTTCCAAAGTCCAAAAAGGGCAACGATGCAATCTTCGTTGTTATTGATCGTCTCACTAAAGTAGCTCACTTCTTTGCTGTCAAGGAAACTATCTCAGCTAGCCAGTTAGCAGAGCTCTACACAGCAAAGATTGTTCCTCTTCATGGTGTTCCATTGGAAATAAGCTCAGACCGTGGAAGCATATTCACTTCTCATTTCTGGAAAAGCTTTCAAGAAGCATTGGGCACCAAACTTCTGTTCAGCACAGCTTATCACCCTCAGTCTCAGGGGCAAGTCGAAAGAGTCAATCAGATTCTCGAGGATATGCTCAGAGCATGTGGTATCTCCTTTGGCATGAAATGGGAGGATTGCCTTCCATATGCTGAATTCTCCTACAACAACAGTTACCAGGCAAGCCTAGGTATGGCACCATTTGAAGCACTCTATGGCCGCAGATGCAGGAGTCCAATCAATTGGTCTGGAGCTGGTGAACGTTCACTCTTAGGCCCTGACATTGTTAAGGAAGCCGAGGAGAAAGTTCGTATCATTCGTGACAATCTCAGGATTGCCCAGTCTCGTCAGAAGAGCTATTATGACAGCAAGCACAAGGATATGATCTATGCACCTGGTGACAAGGCATATCTCCGTGTAACTCCCCTCAGAGGCACTCATCGTTTTGGTGTGAAAGGAAAGCTGGCACCAAGATACATTGGTCCTTTCAACATTCTCTCAAGGCGTGCAGAAAATGCTTATCGTCTTGAACTTCCAGAAAAGCTATCCAAGGTGCACGATGTGTTCCACGTGTCACAGCTCAAGAAGTGTTTCAAAGATCCAGATCGTGCAGTTGATCATGATTCCATTGAACTGCAAGATGATCTATCTTATGAGGAGCACCCTGTTCGTATTCTCGATGAGACCGAGCGTAAGACTCGCAACAAGAGCACCAAGTTCTTGAAAGTGCAGTGGTCGCATCATTCCAATAAAGAGGCAACATGGGAGACCGAAGAGGATCTTCGCAAGAAGTATCCGGACCTTTTCCTTTCTCAGTAGGAATCTCGGGGCGCGATTCCTTCAAGGGGGGGCGTTTTGTAACATCCCAAGTATGAAAACCATCCCCTTAGAATGTTTGTTGCATGTTTATTAAAGTATTGCATCATGTCATCATATTGTTTCCATGTTGTTTGCATTTGTTTCTTAATTGTTGCAATTGTTTTCCACTGTTTTCACAACTCAAATTCAAACCTTATTCAAACATTGGTTTCATACTTGCTCTGTTACAACATTTTGAATAAAAATCACAAATAATAACAACCAATTGGTTTCATGTTTTTGCCATAGTGATCACTTGTGAAAATGATGGTTTTAAACCAATCATTTAATTTCCAAACACATTTAAAATTCCAATTTCAAGCATCAAACAGCAACCAATTGAATCCATGCAAATTATAACACAATTTTGATCAATGGTTTATAATTTAACATAGGGGTTACCCTATTTAAAAGTTGGTTTTTATCAATGATCATGTAATATTCAAAATTCCCCACATTTGATTTAAATTCAAACAGCAAGCAAATATTCAAACTTTTTGAAAATAAAAGTTAACAACTGTTTGCAATTGGCCTAAGGAACTTCCTCTAATTTTTTCCAAATTTTTCTCTAACCTAAAACCCATCATTTGCTTCCATTTACTTTTCAGCAAAAAAAAAGGAGAAAGAAAAATTAAAAATTCAAACGTTGGCGCCAGCAGAGAGAGTGGGCTGCGCCCAGCCCACTGCTTTTTTCCCTCTCCTCGCGCGCAAGCCCAGCCCGCTATTCCCCGAAGAAAACAGTTCGTATTTTTTCCCCATTCTTTTCTGCCGTCATCAACACGTACGACGGCCATCGGAGGCATCCACGGCGGCATCGACGACCACCCGACGGCGATCCGAGCTCCTACGGCCCTATAAACACCCCTAGACCCTCTCTGCTGCACCCTAGCCCTATTTTCCTCCTCCCCTCGCTAGCGCCGCCGCTCACCCTCTCGCTGCCCGAGCTCCCCTCTCTGCAACTCCCTCCGGCGACCACCGCTCTGAAAATCGACGATGAACGCCTCCGTCGCCGCCCGATTCCCCGCTGGCTAGCCAGGAACCGAAACTCCACTCTCCCCTCGTCCGATTAGACACCCGCGCATCCCCGGAGACGCACGGTGCCCTCGCCGCCGTCCACAGCCGTGTCGCCGTCGAGCTCGTCGCGTTCTCTGCAACCTCGACACCTCCCGGTGAGCCACCGTGCTACCTCTCTCCCATCTCTCCCTCTGTTGCACCACCACGGTACCGTGCACGTCCACCACCCCACTGCACCCCAGCAGATCGAGCACGGCCGCGTAATTCTCCCCGCCGGCGAGCAGCGTTGCTTCTGTTCAGTCGCGGATGGATTCGTTCGTCAGAAAAATTCAGTTAGCCAACGAGGAATGTTAACCTGTCCGCGAAACTGAACCTGTCAAACGACTGAAACCAGCGCAGTGGTTGCGCTGTTCTGTTCCTTGCGCGCGGTCATGGGATCGATCCCCCGCGGCCGCAGATAAAAACCACCTTTTTTCTCCCGCAGCGGAAACTGGCAGGGCCCACCTGTAAGCCGCGGTGGTTGCCACGCAAGCGCAAGGCGCGCCACGCTGGCCCTGGCCCACGGGCAGTGGCTAGGGGTAGACAGCAACGCAGTAATAAACGTTTCTGCGTTTTTCTGTTTTCAAAAATAGAACCTTTTAATTACAGATTAGTCCTCAATTTTAATTGGGTAATAACTTTTAATATATAACTCTAAAAAATAAAAGTTAAATATGTTTATTGTTCTAAATTTAATTGTCTATCCAACTATGCCACTTGTGTGCTGTTTTGAAATTTCAAAATGCAATTCAAATTTGAATTCAAATAATTCAAATGCAAATTTCTAAATTCAATAACTAATTCATACCTAATCCAATAAATGCAAATAAAATATGTTTTCAATGCTATTTTAAATAAACTATTCAAATATAAATTTTGTTTCATGGGTTGAATAATTTAAATTGCCTAAATAATTTAATCCTTATTTAATTCATTTAAATTTGATAAAATCATAACTTGCCCCAAATAAATTATTTTTGAACATGCAAAATATGTTTTCAAACCACCAAAGTATGAACTTTTCAAATATGAGTTTGAAATTATGTTTTGAGCAAATAAAAATTCAAATAAAATTCATGCTTGTTTTAAATTCATTTAAAACCTGTTTAAATTTTGTTTAAGTCATAATAAATTCATCCTAATGCCTTTTTCAATATTTGAAACATGTAATCCACCCAAAATTTCATGATCTTTTCAAATATGAAATTAGTTATTTGTTTTGAACAATTTAAATGGTTGAAAACAACAAATACTTGTGTGTCACCTTTAAGGCACCCAAAAATTCCCTAAATTAATAATAAAATTCTAAATTGCTAAACCTCATTTCAAATTGGTTCTAATGTTGTTATTTTGCTGTTTCCCTTTTGCATGCATCATGCTAAACCACTAGCACCTATTGATTAGTTGGAAAACAAATAATCTAACCAAAAATCCATGGGCTTTTCATATGCAACTCAAAATTGCATATGTGTCCATTTAAATTGTGCTATCATATCAAATAGTTTATTTTGATGCATCCATTAACTTGAAATGCATCATCCTGTGATTGTGCACTATGCCATGATATTGATTGTTTATTCTTCCTGTATTGTTTGTTTGCTTCTTCTCGTATAGACGACGACGTTGATACCGACGATCTTTACGACACCCCTTCTGAGGATCTAGCTCAGTACCCGGCTACTGGGTTTGCAGGCAAGTTATCACTCACATGAACCATTGTGTTCCTTTCAACATTGGTTACCGATACTTTCCGTTGTCTATATTTGCTAGCCCTATGTATCGTTGCTTCTGTTACGAACCTATCACATGATACCCTAAACCCTGATATTGCCACACCTCCAGTCCTAAAACCCCGTTGATTGGGCCCGTGTCTTACTAGCATGCTTAGGGTTGTTTTGCTCGAGTCTGTTATCCATTACTTTCTGTTATTATATTCTGTTATATTCTGGGGCTCGATGTTAAACAACAACCTGTTAATTTGAGGTAATAATAATTTGCTGATAAGGCACCGGCAGGAGGCCCGGCGTGGTTTTGAGGCCTGCTAGTGTCGACCCTAATAGGAAAAGGGTCTTGTCTACTGATCCATGATGAGCGCACTATCCGCATGTGGGAAGCGTGTATGGGCGCCCCCCTCAATTTGATTCGATTTGCATCTCGTCCAAATCACCACACTTAGTTCGGGCTTTCCATTTGATGCACGCATATGCAGGTACGAACCCGAGGCCAGGGTGGAACTTTTGTAGTCGGCATTTAGGGCGGCGTGGTCTTCCAGTGCTATGAGGGTCCTCCTTTTCTTCGGGGGGCTCGATTAGCCGCGCACGCACAACACATGGTGCTTTGGGCTTGATGCGAAGAAGAGTTGAGTTGTGTTGAGTGCCCCGCTTGGTGGGAAAGGCCTTCCCATCTGGCGGGTTATTCTTACGTGTATGGCCAAATTGGTGCACCCCTGCAGGGATAAATCTTCTCGAGAAGCCGTGTTTTCCGCGGTTATGGTTGACTTGGTGAAAGTACTGGCTAACAAGTACTCAGAACAACTTACACCTAACTAATGGTAAACTTGACTAGTAATAGACTTATTGACACAACAAATTGATCCATCATTAATTCAACTATGTGAGTTATCCTCGGATTGCTTCTTTGGATAAGGGGCGAGATCCAGGATGGGTTTGATTGGTGGTTAGCTATAGTTGGTTACGATACGCTATCTTATCTCTTTCTGTTACACCGGAAGTTGTAGTATGTTCTGTAGTTGGTTAGTGCAGCCAGTTGCAGCATCTTTTATACCCTTTTCTTCCGTTGATCCCAAGGCATCTGTGCTTGGTGTTGACGGGTTACACTTTGGTGAACTGTGAGTCTTGCTTGCCAGTACGTTTATGTACTGACCCCTTTGGGGCTGTGGTTTCCGTAGACTACGCTTACGAGGATCCAGGTGACGGCTACTACGTGGAGTTTGACGAGGCTGCTGACGAGTAGTTAGCGGACCCGGGCAGGATCCGAGACATCGTGGATGGGCTCCGTTTTCTTTTCATTCCCGGCTTCTTAAGCCTATTTGGATTTGTCTGTACTCAGACCCCTTTGAATGCTTCCGCTGAGTTGTAATGATGCTATGTTGGGACATGTGTCCTCTGGATGATTGTATTTGCTATTCTCTGCCCTAGTGATGGCCAGTTGCAACTTATTTCAATCTTTTGTGTCTTAGAGATAAGTTATGTTATCATCTTGTTCAAAGCCGTTGACGTACCATGTGTGTATGGTATGAAGTACGTCAATGGTAGTGTCCTGATTTCTACGGGATAGTTTACATCGACGGTGAATAGTAAAAGATTGGTTGTCACACATAAGTGTTGGCCTACTCGTAAGAGCTGCGGGTGCCGGTAAGCCCCATAATCCAATCAAAATACTGTTCAGTTCGTACGGTGAGTATCCTCTAGAAGTCCGGGTGCGACACCTGTCAGTGAAACACTTAGGACCAAAGTATAGATCATCCTTTTCCGCTCTATCGATGTGTGCGGAATATCTTCCAGCTGAATGGACAGAAGGGGATCTACTCCTTTCTTTTCCATTGTTGCGCGGACGCGCTTTTCCGGGATTGTATCTATCTCTTCCATGATCACGCCCTTTTGGATTAGGCGGAGTCCTGCTCCTGTGCCTTTCTTTATCCTTAGGAGGTGTCCGGGATCTCTCACGTCTGTGAGGTATATCGTATCTTCCGGCTTTCTCAGCTGGGTTTCTCGGAGGTGGCATTGTTTTGCCGTCATTCCGGTATTTTTCTTCCCGATCGTGGGGTTTGAGTCCACCTTTCGGGGGATGGGATCCGGTTCGGGACGCTTCATCCCTATTGTCGGGGTTTTTCTTGTCTTTTCTCGGATCCTCTTTTTTATCCTTTGAATTGTCTGAATCTCCAGGTTCCTCTGGTCCAGGTGCTCCAGCGGCGCAAGTAGCTGTTTTGCATAGGGCGGAGTTATCCTGCAGTCTTCCTGATCGCTCTTGGGCCCGCTGTTGTTGTTGCAATGCTTTTCCTAGGAAAGCATACACCTCCTGGAGCTTTTCACCATTAGAGTACAAGTCATTGTTGAGGATGGCAAACGCTGCTTCCGCGTTTTCTGCTGCGGTTTTGTATATTGGTTCGCCTCTGGCATCTTTGCCGTTTACCTGCTTTTGCCAAGATGGGTTGTGAAACCTTTCTTTTGGCGGCAGTACTTCCGGTCTTACGATTCCGGGTAACCTTGTAGGTTTAATGCCAGATCTATTCTTTCTCTCGTACTCCTCGATTTCTTCCTTCATGAGTTTAATGTCATCCTGGGTTTTTTGGAGGTGTTCGCGAGTTCTGAGTAGATGTTGCTGTTGCCGTTGGAAAGCTCGTCTCCTGGCTTCCAGCATCTCAGGGGGTTCATTTAATCCCACTGGAGTTTGCAACAGCTGCTGTTCTTCCTGTTCCGTCATTGGCGGAGCAAGGATTTCTTTGATTTTCTTCTCCGCAGGCTTTGTTCCGCTAGCATCTCCTACTTCCAGGTTTTTATCAGCTAGATCAGCTGATTTTTTCTTCCGGATTTTGTATTGGAGTTTCTTAGCAGCACGGTTCTTCTTCTTAGAAGAGGGAGGTTTTTTGACAGGCTCATCTTCTGTCAATTCCTTTACATTAGGAAATATCGGAGAAGTTTCTCCGTCTTCTCTCTCTTCCTCTGGCGGAGGGGTTTTAGGGCTTTCCTGGCTGCCGGTGTCCGTGGTATCAGCCGGTTTCGCCATTAGTACTTCATGGAATCCCTCTTGAAAAGATTTAACTTTCCTTTCAAAGGCGTCCGCGTCTTCGTCTTCGGAATCAAAATCATCTGATCCGGTTTCTGATTCCAATCTTGCCTCAATGGCGGCTAGTACAGAGTCAGCTTCCGAGTTCATCGTCATGTTGACAGATGTCGGATCTTCCGCCGGTATGACGGGTGTCGGATCTTCCGTCTCTGTGACGGGTGTGTTTTTGTCTGCCTCTTGCACGGGATTTCCGTCATCCGTGTTTTCCACGAATTCGGATTGCACCATGCCAATAAAGTGTGTATCACTTTTTGTCGGCAATCTGAGCAGAATCCGGTATCATAGTCGTCTTCGACTGGGTATAGGGCGGGTGGGAAATATTTGCTTCCACCGCAAAACCCCATTGCTTCTGCAGTTAGTCCGATAAAGATGTTAGCAGATCCGATCGGTAACACGCAGGCACTTACCAGGTGGTTTTGCGCCGGTATGTAGGATCCGTTGTCGAGGAAGCGTCCGACGTCATCATCGAACTCCAGGCTTCTGACAGTGATTGATCTTCCGATTCCGCCGAGTATCCCAGATCGGAACTTCACGCCTGACGTCGTTTTCCCCACGGTGGGCGCCAACTGTCGAGACATCGTAGTAATTTTCATAGACGGGGGTGCCATGAGACTACGGTAGAGACGTGGGGGAACGTGATCGCGTGGTGACAGTGAACACAGGATTTACCCAGATTCGGTACGTCTCGACAGTACGACGTGCCTACTCCTGCACTTCTCACTAATCAGGACTAAAGCCTGGATATAGAATTACAATGTGAGGTTTCGATCTAGGCTATTCGCAGGGGATCAACTTCCCGGCGAGTTAGCCTATAGCTTCTTCTATGTTATTCGTTATCAAACTTATCTCCCGTCCGGCTTTATATAACAGCCGGATTAGGGCTTACAGAATAGGAAACCTAGAAGACTACGGTAACTATAACTTGGAAAGTAAGGAATCCGTCTTCTCCTCCAAGCCAGATCACGTGGGCCGTGATCCGGGTCCTTCTAGAATCCGTCTTCTGTGCGTCAGGTTACTGGGCCGCCCAATGGACTATAGCCCACTACCGATTGGGCCACACTGGTAATCCGGCACTTTGACTACCATCTGATATACCCCTATTTGGTATATATCCGACAAGCTACGTTTGGCAGCAAATAAATTATCAGGGAACTTTCCTTCTGGCATAGCAAATCTTCCCAGCCTAACTCATTTGTCAATGGGAATCAATCGATTTACAGGTGTGGTTCCTGAGTGGATCGGGTGTCTCCAGAAATTGCAAACAATATATTTATACGATAACAGTTTTACGGGATTTATTCCTGTATCCCTTTCAAATTTATCTCGACTAGGGTTTCTTGATCTAGGCTTCAACAAGTTCCATGGTCACATACCCCCAAGATTAGGAAGACTGCAAATGCTCCAAAATTTATACATTCCCAATAACAGTCTTCATGGTAATGTACCAAAAGAAATCTTCAGAATTCCAGTAATATCTGAAATTGATCTATCTTTCAACAACCTTGATGGACCACTTCCAGACGAGATTAGCAATGCCAAGCAACTTTTATACTTGGATCTTTCATCGAACAAGCTATCAGGAGATATTCCAAACAGTATGGGTAACTGTGAAAGCTTGGAAGACATTGAGTTGAGTTCAAATATTTTCCGGGGAGGCATCCCCACTTCATTAGGAAATATAAGAGGCCTAAGAGTCCTCAGTTGTTCTCATAATAAGTTAACTGGATCAATACCGATGTCTTTTGGCAACTCACGGTATCTTGAGAAACTGGATTTATCTTTCAACCATCTTGAGGGGGAGGTCCCAAAAATTGGAATCTTTAAGAATGCAACGGCCCTACAGATTGGTGGAAATAAGGGTCTTTGTGGTGGTGCATTGGAGCTCCACTTAGTTGCATGTTCTGATGAGCCTTCAGAGTCAACTAAGCACAACTTATTGACTGTACTCAAGGTAGCAATTCCAGTGGCCAGCATGATTTCCATTGCCATGGTCATATTTGTCGTACTATTACGGATGGGGAAATACAAGAGAAAAACTATGTCTTTACCATCATTTGGTAGAAACTTCCCCAAGGTTTCATTTATTGATCTAGCTAGAGCAACAGATGGGTTCTCGACAACCAACATAATTGGAAGCGGGGGATACGGATGTGTATATCAAGGAATACTATTTCAAGATGGAAATTATGTCGCCATAAAAGTCTTTAACATGGAGACTAGGGGAGCACAGAAGAGCTTCATCAAAGAATGTAATGCCTTAAAAAATGTGCGGCATCGTAATCTGGTCTCCATTCTAACTGCATGCTCAAGCATTGATCGTAGTGGGAATGATTTCAAAGCTCTAGTGTATGAGTTCATGCCTCGAGGAGACTTATATAGACTACTATACACAACCCAAGACTATGAAAAATCTTCAAATTTCATCCATATTACACTTGCTCATAGGCTAAGCATTCTGGTGGATGTAGCAGATGCATTGGAGTACCTACACCATAACAACCTAGGAACATTTGTTCATTGTGACATGAAGCCTAGCAACATTCTCTTGGATGACAGTATGACAGCTCATGTTGGAGACTTCGGCCTCGCCAGGTTCAAAGTTCATTCAGCGGTATCATCATCCGGTGGTTCATACTCTTCTTCAATTGCAGTGAAGGGCACGATTGGATATGTTGCTCCAGGTAATATCGACTTTATATTCTGGTATCCTCTCTTTATGTTGAGAATGAACTTCGCTTATACTAATATTGGAATCAAATTAATCTTGCATGGGATCTACAGAGTGTGCAACAGGTATTCATGTTTCGACTGCTAGCGATGTCTATAGCTTTGGAATTATTCTACTTGAAATATTCTTACGGAAGAGGCCGACTGATGATATGTTCAAGGATGGAGTAGGCATTGCAAAATATGTTCAGATGAACCTTCCTACCGAAATATCAGAGATTGTAGACCCGGAGCTACTACAAGATCAGCCGGAATTTCCCCGAGAAACTATAGAGGCCATCAAGGCAAAAGACTTGAACTGTTTAATTTCAGCGCTAAACATTGGACTATGTTGCACCAAGCTGACCCCGAACGAGCACCCCAACATGCAGGAAGTGGCTGCAAGCTTGCACGGAATCAAGGAGGCATATCTCAGAGGGATTTAAGGTAGACACTTGATTTTTGTGTATGGTGAGCGGTGTTTTCATAATTTAAACAAGATTTATTTCTAAATGCATGCATGCGCCCTTCCTTTCCGATAAAACCATGACTCTTGTTACTGTTGTAATTGTACAGGAGCTGCGTCCGTGGGAAGAACAAATAAATAAAGCAGGATTTTGGTATGCCGGAGAATCGAACATTTATGCAACATATGCGTTCTGCTTCTGATGTTGGTCAAGTCAGAGCTTCCTCCTTGACGATGCACACCTATGTTGTGAGGGGCGATCAATGGCTTTGTTTTTATTATTTATTTTTCTGCCTTTCTACTCACAGTAGAAACTTCCCGCAGTACGCAAGATGATGTTTGTTAACAGATGTCGAAACCATATCATACCGCCTCAGACCTAGGGAAGTTCAACTTATATGTTGATATTAAGTTAGTTGTACGAACAGTCAATTATATGTGCTTGAAAATACATTACTAACGCAGTATTGTTTAATCTATAACCTTTTCTGATGATGAGGATTCCTGAATTTGCCATTTTACCTCTTCACGGATTTAATCCATGCAATCCTTAACATGCAACTGTTAGTGTTCTATGGGCATGTCCATTGTGCAGTCCTGATTCCTGAAGTTATCTCTGCGCAGTCCTGATTCCTGAAGTTATCTCTGGGCCTCTAGAGGTCAAGCTTCTTTGGTAGGTTACTCATGGTAAGGTCCTGACTAGAGATCATCACGAGTCATCACCTAGATGATCTTTCTTGTATTCTCTATGCTGTACTGCTGAAGATGCATGCGTTTCCCTTGTCATTTTTCCTGTCAGACTGCGTGGCTTTAATTTGGACTATGTTTCTGAATCTCTGAATGTTTCTCTGCGAGATCACTTTGAACCGATTGAAGGTTGGTGACATTGACGATACAAATACAGGCTAATAGTTTAATGTGATTGATTAGTAATTAAAGTTGTTAATATTGTAGGCAATGATTGACATGAACTGCTTTCCAAGTGGGCTTATGAGGATCATAATAGTTATATTCTACTTCATGAGCACGGGTGGAGCCATGCAATGTAATTGATTTTTTATTATTCCCGGTAGATTTTGGACTCGGATGCCTGGTAGATTTCAAAAGGATATCCCATCTTGGCCTTGCTGAAATAATATGTATGAACCGCATCGATCAGCCACCTAGTTGGTAGATCGGTACGAAGTTAACCGTATGACGACGAATCTATGGGTGTGTCGGTGCGGCGCAAAACGGGTCTTTCCCCTCTCTAGCTGCTACAATGTTTTGAGAGGAAAAGGCGCGATGGGCTCTCGCGACGCCCCTGGCGACGCGGAACCGCCCCCACCACCCCGGTGGCCGGCGTCCACCCACCCTCGTCCTCTACCTCTGCCACACTCTCCGACGGCGGCGGCCTCCACCCGGCAGGCTGCCCCAGTGGGGGGCACGCTACTCCGAGTTTGCCCAGCAATCCCCGCGTCCGCGACGTTGGTCCAGGTTCGGTCTTCCATGCCCACATCCTCTCTCTGTTCCCTCTCAACACCTCGACCCCCCCCCCCCCCGAAAGTCTGGGTCACTCCTCCTTTCACCTCGCCATGTTTCTCCCAGACCTCCATGTCCAACATCTTGTCCTTCTTGCTCTTCCCCCCGCCTGCCCGTGCCTGCGCCGAGCTCATCGCCGATGGGGTCTTCCGCTTCCGCACCCCCTCCACATTTTTCGCCTCTTTCGTCCTCTCCGTGGGACGCAAACACTGCCTGCGCTTCCAGCTCGGTTTCCACAGCCCGTCCGCCGACGCCATGACCGCGGCATCCAAGCTCTCCACGGACCCACCTGTCATCCTGGCGAGCAAACGTTCGCGCGGTAGGAAAAAACCGGCCTGGTCCCAGATCTCCCCTGACTCCTCCGGATTTTGTGGGCCATGTTTACTCCCATGACCCCCCCCCCCCCCCCCCGATCGCTCAGGAGTTCAATTTCGCCCAACGCTACCCGTCGCCTCTCCGGTCACTTCCCCCGCGCGGGGCGCAACGTTAGCCCCTGTCCCCTCTGCTGCTAACGGTAGCACAGGAAGTCCCATGCCCCCCTCGAGCCCTGCGCCGCGATTGATGGCAGCTCCAGCCCCCCGCCTAACTCCGGTACGGAGACGCCCCTTGCGTTCAATGAAACTCCGGGGCCCGGCGGGCGGACCTTCTTAGACGCTGCCAGCTCGCCTCCCGCTCCCCCTCTCCCCTCTCCGCGTCGCCTGTTCAAAACTCTGAGCCTTCAAGGCTGCTTCCGCTGCCACTCGCTTGAGCACAAAGTGCGTGATTGTCGCAACCCCATTCGCTGCCGTCAGTGTGGAAGATCGGGGCACCGCCACCGAACCTGCACCATGCCTCCCAGGCCCACCACCTTCATCCCCACCCCCACCTCGCCGCGCACCCCCACCACCAACCGCCCCCCGATCTGCCCTGCCACCCCGTACCCGTCCGCCTCCCTCCAATCCCCTTCGACTGAGATCTCGGCCTTTGACGCCTCCGTGCTGGCGCAAACGGCTGCCGCGGTCGAACCCCCGCCCGAGCGCGTGGTGCACGAGGTCCCCGGTTCCGTGCCACCCGCTATTGACACCGCGCCCGAGAGTGATGAGGACGCCACATCTGAAGAGGAGGTCGAATCGGACGACCTCTCGGTTGTCGTCCCCATCGAGGTCTTCATGCCCCCGGGGGACACGGAAGCGGCGCGTAGGCTCGCCGTCGTCTACGTCGAATCCCCAACTCCTTTCTCCACTCCCGCCTCCGCGTTCGCCGAGGCCATCTACGACTCCCTCCCCGGGCTCCACGTCTCGATGGTGCCATCTTCCGTGGGCGATGTGTACGCCAAATTCCTCAGCCATGGCGACAGAGAAATTGCCATGGCCAACCAGCCCTTCATCTTCGAGGGTGCGACCTTCAAGCTCGTCCGGGAGGAGGAGGCCGACAGGATCCCCTGTCCTATGCAATTCATCGCGGTCGTCTCCGCCAAACGCATGCCTGCCTAGCATGTCTCGCATCTCAGGGTCACCGCGGCCTTCAGTCCGTTCGGAGAAACCCTAGAGGTTGACCCCAACTGCCTGACGGGGGCGGATCTTTCCCTCGTGCGCGCTGTCGTGCTCCTTAAGGCGGGCCAGGACGTGCCCGAGGACATCACTGTCTCTCGTGCTCCCTGGGGGTCCCGCTTGGTCTCCCTGCGATGCGTTAGGCGTTGGCGCGCCGCCGAGTCTTTCAACGAAGATGGGGAATACGTGCCTTTCTTCGCCCCTCCCCCACCCCCTGTACCGGCACAACCTTGGCCGCCTCGCCCTCGCCCCACCGCCGTGCGCGCCCATGAACCTTGCTAACGGTGAACTCCGCGGTGATGCCGCTCTTGGGGGTGGGGACGACGCCGCCCTGGCTCAGGACGCGTTGCTCGCTATCCTCAATAGCGTGTCCTCCTCCCCGCCTCGCCTTGGGAGCCCCCGCTTCTCCTCCGCATCATCGATGTCCTCCCTCACCCTCTCGTGGTGTAGCCAGGTCACTTTCGATGCGGACTCCAGCTCGCTCAGCTCTGGGCGGCCTCTCTCCGCCACCAGGCGCCATGGCGTTGTCATCTCAGAGCTGACTGACGACGAGCCTCCTCCAGTTCACGCTAGCGGTCCCAACGTCCTCATGGCTGGGCGCAGGAGCTCCAGGTTGGCGCAGAAGGCGTCCCAGATGTACGAGCCCGTGGCGTCCAGGGCCACAATGCTCCGTGGTCTCCGCGATGCTCTCGACGGCTGCACGGCCGCCCTGCAAAAACAAGTGCGCAAGCACGGTGTGCTGGCGTGCTCCAAGCCTCTCTGCAAACGCACCATCGAGGCCCTCGCGAACACGATCTGCCCCTCATCTTTGGTGCTTGGCTCCACCGATGATTATAGCGGCTCTGCGCTCGCTCCGTCAGGGCTGCGGCAAAGCCCTTACCCCCTCCCCCCTGTTCCTCCCCGTAATCTTGTCAGTTGTAGCTCGTCCCGTCTCCGCCAGTGTCCCCTCCCCCCACCCCCGTGTAACTCTCCGGTGTTTGTTGATGTTAGCCATGAGTAAACCCGGCCGCGTGTTCACCGTCGAGTCCTGGAACGTGCAAGGACTTGGTGCTCCCCCCAAACGAACCATCGTGCGCGATGCTATCTCCGCCTCCGCCCCTGCGATCCTTTGCCTCCAGGAAACCAAGTTGGCTTCTCTGGATGCTACTTCTGTTGCTACGATCGCCCCTCACCCGCTCCGCGCGTTCGCCTGCGTCGATGCTGTCGGAAGCAGCGGTGGGATCCTCACGTGCTGGAACCCTGCATCCTTCTCCCTAGCCTCCCTTCGTCGCGACCGCTTCTCCCTCTCCACGACTCTCACCTCCACCCTCACCGACCTAACCTTCACCATCACCAATGTCTACGGCCCAGCCGATCACTCCCTCACACCCTCGTTCCTAGCAGAGCTTGACGCCCTTGGGTCCATCTTTCCTGGACCTTGGATGCTTGTCGGCGACTTCAACCTGATCCGCAATCCCCGTGAGAAAAACAATGCGAATTTCAACGCCCCTCTCGCCGCCTCTTTCAACGACTGCATCCGATCGCTCGCCTTGTTTGAACTCCCCATGTTTGATCGTCTTTTCACCTGGACAAACAAGCGTGATCCCCCGATTCTGGCCCGCCTCGATCGAGCTCTTTTCAACCAAGGCTAGAACGATCTTCTCCCCAACTGTTCGCTTACCACGCTGCACCATCCCACATCCGATCACATTCCTCTCCTCGTCTCCGTCTCAACGGACATCCCGCGCCCCTCTTGCTTTCGCTTCGAAAATTCCTGGCTCCTCGACCCCCTGTTCCTCCCTGCCACTCTTCCCTCTTGGACCAACTCGCCTTCGTGTTCGGACGCTGCCGGTGATCTTGCTGCTCATGCCAAGGCCTTCCGCACGGCCGCCAAGGTCTGGAAAAAAGCTCATCGCTTCTCCCCTCGCCATCAAAACAATTGCAAGTTCCTTGCTCAACTACTTGATTTCTTTGAAGAATCTCGGCTCCTCTCCGAGCCCGAGCGTGCGCTCCGTGTCACCTGCAGGGCTACACTGGAACGTCTCGTCCTTGTTCGCGCGGCGCGATGGTAACAGCGCGGAAATTTCCGCGCTATCAAGGAAGGCGACGCCAATACCCGCTTCTTCCACGCGCGCGCCTCGCAACGGATGCGGGGCAACTACTCCCTCCGTTCCATAATGTAAGATGTTCTAGATATTCTATATGTTGTCTAGATTCAGACTAAAATAAATGAACACATATACTTAAATGTGTCTAGATACATGTGAATGTATATGAATGTGGAATATGTCTAAAACATCTTATATTGTGGAACGGAGGGAGTACATCCACTTGCTCGAGGTCGACGGCATCACCGTTTCCTCCCACGCCGCCAAGGCCGCGGCGCTGCACGCATTCTACCACTCCCTGTTGGGCTCTGCATCGTCGACCTCGTGGGGTTTCGACCTCGACCGGCTCTACTCCAACCTGCCGCGGGCCGACGCCACCCCCCTCGTCGCCCCCTTCGAACTGGAGGAGATCAGACGCGTTGTCTTTGCCATGGACCGCGCGAGCGCCCCCGGCCCGGACGGTCTCGGACCTGGGTTCCTCCAGGCAGCTTGGCCCTCTGTCGCCCCCGCCTTCGCCGCTCTCCTCGGCCAGTTCCACCGTGGGCGCGTGGACCTCGCCCGCATCAACCGTGCACACGTTGTGCTGCTGCCAAAAGGCGAGGGTCAGCTCTCTCCGTCGTTTTTTCGGCCCATCTCTCTTCAGAACGGCTCGATCAAAGCCTTGTGCAAGGTTCTGACGACGCGACTGCAGCGACAAATCAGCAAACTGATCGATATCGACCAGGCGGGTTTCATTGGAGGCAGGAGCATCTCCCAAAATTTCATTTACGCCACGGAGCTTGTGCAAGCATGCTTCAGGCGCAGGGCTCCCGCCGTTGTGCTCAAGCTCGATTTCTCCAAAGCATTCGACTCCGTCAGCTGGGAATGCCTCCGCAAAGTGATGATCTCCCGGGGCTTCCCGCCGCTCTGGTGCGATTGGATCGACGCCATCCTCGGCTCCTCCCTCTCTGCCGTGCTCCTCAACGGTGTCCCGGGGAGGTGGATCAAGCTCGCCCGCGGCCTGCTTCAGGGAGACCCGCTCTCCCCATATCTGTTCCTCCTCGTCGCGGACGTGCTCCAGCGTATGCTCCAGGGCGACCCCGAGCTGCTGCATCCGCTCGTCGACGACGTGCCCTGCCCCGTTCTGCAGTATGCGGATGATACCCTTATCATTCTGCGCGCTGACGTCCGCGCAGCCCGGCGCCTCGGCGTCCTCCTACAATTGTTCGAACAGGCTACGGGCCTATCCATCAACCTCCAGAAAAGCACCTTGGTCCCGATGCACGTCGACGACGGCACGTTGGCTGAGATCACCGCCATCCTTGGCTGCGCTGTGGAGGGGTTCCCCCAGACCTACCTGGGCCTTCCCCTCTCCTCCACCAAGCTCAGGGCGGCCGATTTCGCGCCGCTCATCGCCAAAGTGGACAGGTACCTCTCCGGCTGGCGCGCGCTTCTGCTCTCCCCGGCTGGGCGGCTGATTCTTATCAACGCCGTGCTGGACGCCTTGCCAACTTACGCCATGGGAGCCGTGCTCCTTCCTGCCGGGGTGATCACCGCGATCGATCGTGTCCGTCACAGCTTCTTCTGGGAGGCTGGGGAGCACGCTTCCGGCGCAAAGTGCCTTGTTGCCTGGACCAAGGTGTGCCGCCCCAAGGAAGAAGGTGGGCTTGGGGTGCGCTGCCTCGCCACGCAAAACCGTTGCCTGCAGATCAAGGTGCTGCATCGCCTCTTCACCGCCCCCGACGGATCCTGGCCAGGCTGGGTGTGGGCACGCTTGTCTGACACCCCCCTTGACGCCATCGGCGGATCCGCCCAGCTCTGCGGGTCGCACTGGCGCGACCTCGTGTCCGTGCTCCCCCTTTACCGCTGCCTCTCCCGGGTCACGGTTGGCGACGGCAGACGGACGTCCTTCTGGTTTGATGCATGGCTCCCGGTCGGTGCGCTTGCGTCCACCTCCCCGGAACTCTTCAGCCACTGCACGATGCCATCGGCCACGGTGCGCCGAGTTCTCGTCGACGGGGTCCTCGCTCACCTCGTCGCCCGGCTCTCCACGACTGCGACTGCGCAGCTCGCGCGGCTCTCGCGAGCGATCGCTGGCACCAAGCTCTCTATGGACACCGACGCTCGCTCCCTCCCTCTCTGTGGTGGCGCCAACGGCTCCTTGCGTGTTTCCGCGCTCTACATATTGTGCATGTACGGGGGGGGGGGGGTCCGTTGTCCAGCGTTTGATTTCGTCTAGAGCAACCATGCTCCCTTGAAAGCGAAGATCTTCACATGGCTGCTGATCCAAGATCGAATTCAGAGCCGGGCAAACCTCCTGCATCGGCACATCCTCTCGGCGGACGAGGCCACCTGCGCCATTTGCGGCGCCGAGTCCGAAAGCTCTGAGCACATCATGTTCACCTGCCCCTTCGCTCGCCGCTTCTGGTCATCCATTGGAGCTGCCTAGATTAGCGACACGACGGTGTCCGGCGCTGCTTCGTGCCCCATCCCCGACAACTCTCCTGACAAGACTGCCTCGACGCTGCGTGTGCTCTGTCTTTGGCATCTCTAGAAGCACCGAAACGGCGTTGTTTTCAACAGCCTGACCCCTTCGATCCCCCTCCTCCTCAAGAACTGCTGCGACGAGGCCAATCTATGGCGCGTCCGTCCACCCGTTCAGCTGCGCGGTGACGTAGATCAATGGTTGGTCTTCTTCACCCGCCCCCCCCCCCCCCCCCCCGCCGCATAGGCTGCACCCTCCCATGGTTCTTTCTCATACTTGGTCCGCGCTGTCCGACTGTGGACAGTGCCCTCCCCCCTGTAACCACAAACTCTTTCGGGCCCTTTTCGCCCTATCCCTGTGATTAATAGAAAAGATATTCAGGTGGGGGTTTTTATGCCTCCCCCGGTGCAAAACTCAAAAAAAAAATCTATGGGTGTGTCGGATTAAGAAAAAGAGAGAGAAGATGGTACCGACAGGATTGCGGATGATTTGCGAAAGCAGTAGAATCTATTTAATTTATTGGTGGTCGGTGGTTACCATTAGCAATGTTATTTTAATACTTATTATGCATCTGCATACATTGTTATCTCATTATTGTACTCATTGTAACTTGCAAGGCATATTTTACAAAGGAAATAGAGAGAATTTCTTATTTGGCCTGCGTGAAGTTTGTCTTCCTTTTTTTGCCATGATAATTTTTTTATTCCTTTCATGACACACAAAGTTTGATTGGTTTCTTATTGACCCTTAGTACTATATAAGCAATAAGATGACACTTGTACCCCTGCTGCAATATGTGACCAAAATGGCAATTAAAAAGTTATGATATCAATTTAGAGAAATCGTGCATGTAAGCAACACAGAATAAAATCTTGGTTATACCGTGCAGCAGGCATGCAAGCAAGACAGAATAAAATTGAGCATGCATGCAGAGCTCTAGCTAGACACGCACGTAGGTATGCACTAGTATACAGGCAGTGGCGGAGGCAAGCCCCAGGCAACTTGGGCCTTGGCCTGGGGCGTGGAGGCGGATTACAGGCATGCACTATAGCACTTATACAAGACAAACAAGCGCGCTTCGCCGCGCCGGCTACATGACTTTGTCAAATAGTGTAATCGACGTGGTATACTTGCGGGTGCTTCTATTTATGACGCAGCCGCAGTCACGCTATTGGGTTAGTGTCAAGCGAGTCTTTCTCGGCTGTCTCCTCTCCAAAGACAGTATGAAATAAGATTGTCCAATTATTTAGAGTGAATTATAGTTTGTCAGTTAATCAATAAACATAACACATTCCTACACACTCCAGTTCAGAGCTCTTATAAAAGTAGCTGATTTTAAAATTATTTCTCTAAACTGATTTCCTTCTATGTGAATCCGAGATACATATACCCAAAACTAATAACACACTGAACCCATCATACCACTTTGCTACTGAACACAACATACAAACTAACACTGACATAGACCACGGTCACTATAAAACCACACGGGTTATTTAGCATAATGAAATAGGTCAGACTTCGTGCATATGCACCCAAAAGATGTCTTAACCAGGGCATCGGGTTTGCCTACATACTTATACATAGACGACAGATAAAGGTGCAAAGCATCTGAAGCAATGCGAGGCGCCACCTTGTGACGTACACCAAGCCCAAGGAAACACTGAGCGCATCATCGCCTAGCGGCGCTGCCTGGAAGCAGTTATGTCTAGTTAGTACATTCGCAGTCCCAGCAAGGGCCCATGAAATTCAACACATTAGCATAATATTACCGCCCCTCTACACCGCCTTGTCTGTTTTATCGTCATCTAGCCTCTTCTTTGCCGAGGACTCCGTGTGACAGTAGAACATGTAAGAAATAAGGGTGAATCGGCATGAAAATATCTTGGCGGGTAAGTAGACACTAGATGAACCGATAATGATGGCTGACCATCCTCACCTATATCTCCAGCCTTATCAACATCAATGGAAGTCTCTTTCTCTCGAGTCTCCTGAAGGAACACAATGTAGAAAAATAAACAGCCAAAAAACACATCAAATCAATGACAGCGAGTATTAAACTAAACTTGGTTTAAAAAAAGTACCGAACTAAACTCGAAATAAAGAATAGTTGTATTGAGCCATGAGGTAACAGTTCATAGGAGCACTTCAAGACTTCAATGGCTTGCAAATGCAGAACTGTAATACGGTATAAATCAGGGAAAATAGCACCCTGCCTTAACTTCTAACCTATTCTGGAGTGCAGAAAAATCAAATGCATGACTGCTAAAGCTATTTCCAGAGAGCAGAAAAATCAAATACACAGACTTTGGAAAGTGTTGTGCCAATAACCAAAACTATTTGCAAGATGGTTTTATACAGAAAAATATTTTATTGGTATTCTCTTGGTGTTACTACCACTTACTTGAGAAATCAATGAACCAAGTGAATAACCAAGAAAGCAAGTAGGATCTGGAAGAACCTGCTAATGTGACCGTTACACATGTATTTATATGAAGATTTAAAAATATGTGATGTTAACTGGTACATAATGAAATTCTTAGTATCCGCAAGGACATGCCGGCATCATAGTAATTAGTGCAATGCCTTTATGTTCGTAAAAATCTTGGTATGCACATGTAGGTTACTCTGAAGATGGCATACACTTGCTAACATTGAAATCTTTCACACTAATCCAGTACACCTTTTTCTTCTTAGAAAATGTTGACCTATCTTGTGATAATCTAACATTTCAGGCCAAAATGTGTATAGTTTGTATAAGCCTCCTCGAACACTTCGTTAGTAGCACACACGGATCAAACTTAAATCACACCCGTTGAAAACATCGAGAAGAAATTAATACACCAACGGGCTAAAAGGATTTGACATTTTTTACTGTCAATCCTCTCATCGTTGATGGTGTTCTTCCCTTTGTAACTTGGTTTATGTTCCTATAAACTGCCAATTTTTCCCTTTCAACTAATGTAGACAGATTGTAATGCTTATGTGCCATATTAATGATTAAAACAATATGCCCAGTGTACAATTATCTCTTGAACATGTCCTCACATAGAAATACCACTTCATGACCTACTCATTTATCCTGCAACACTGAGGAACTCGAACATATATCATAGATGAACGTATATTATATTTCCTAGCGGTTGATATTTTCTTCCCACCAAAATAATCCTTTGTATAAGCACAACGAACCACTTTGAGTTTAGCAAATCGGCACAACCTCTACGGGTACCCTCCAGGTTTATACACCGGATGGGCACACATGGACGAAACAGCGAATCGGCTAAACTATGCAATAAGCCAATAATCATATTATCCACACTACTTAACAACATGAAAATCATCTTAAATTCCAATAATCATTTTATTAGTCCGCTCTAACATAATCATGAGGCCTCAAACTGAGTACTGAAAACAAATATGCATATAGAGCAGAACATCTATCTATACCTCTCAGTCTTCTCCAGAAATAACGCCCCATGGGCTCAAATGTCAGGATGAGGAGGCCAGAACAAAACAATGTGTCCAACCTGTAGTGAGGTGGCAACCATGGTCAAGCAAAGTTTGGTGCAGCCACCACAACTTCCTTCACTGCATTATTAGTGAGTTCCAAGAACCAGGATACCAAATAATATTTCTTGCCTGACCCCAACATGCCAAAAAATATGTACCACTTCGTAAGAGAAAATTAGGAGGAATGGTTCCACCACACGATCTACTTTGAGATAAAATCGTAACATCAATTCATTTGATTGCTCCACAAAGTAGCTCTAATCCATGAACATGAAGCGCAAGTGCAAAACCATATATTCTCAATTTTAGGAAACCATACATACATGAAGACCAAACCAAAAAAGATGGAAGCAAACAAGTTCCGGCAGAATTTTGGGGAACACACGAACATGAACCCCAAAGAAAAAAATGGAAGCAAATACAATCAAGCCCGCTGCCATCGATGTCGTCAGGATCTAGCGGTGAAAGCAAATACGATTAATCAGACCAGGATTTTTTGGAAAATAGCAAAGAAGAATGAAGGCATTTCGAATATGGCAGTGGCTTGGCTGGAGGAGCCGGAGCCGAACCCGGCGAGGACGGCGTCCCGTGGAGGCCGGTCCAGCAAGGTTGATGCCAATGGGGTCCTAGCTGCAAGGCGGTTCCTGGTGGATCCCTAGGTCGTGCAAGCTCCTGGTGGCCGTATCTCCGGCGCCGACGACATGAGCGAGGCGGAGATAGGATCAGGAAGAGAGGCACTAGAGAGAGTACGGAGGACCCAGATACGCGAATAGTCATGGCAAAGACTACCTCCCTGCGGGCCGACGCGTGGCCCAACGGCAAGGACCCACAACCAGCGGTACAACGTGCGGAATATGGCCTGAGAGGAGCCACTGTACACCAAAATTACAGCTAAAGCATGAAACTGAAAATACATGGTTGTCAGGAGAGATGCAGATATATTCCGTATCGTATACTTTCACCATGAAATACACTATACCTCTATCAGATAGATGTCGTCTATTGGATAGGGATAATGACGTACCTCCAGCATAGTGAAGTAGTCTTGAAAGTGAGTGTGTCTGAAATAATGTATGCATTATTACGTTAATAAGAGAAGTCATCTACATATACTGGATAATTATAAGCTTGAGGTTATAACTTAATATTGGTTCTTGAAAATGAAGAATGGATTACTAAATTGTAGCAAAGGCTTAAATAGAGAATCTAGCTACTGATCAAAGAGTATGAACTACGAACATATGGTAAAAAATAATGAGATCTTCTTACACGTCTTCCTTATCTTTTTCTTCTGGTCAGTTGCAGAGAGACTTAAATTTAAAAAAAAATACGGAAGGAATAGAAAGATCCTAAGCGTTCAAGTTAGTGACCTACTTGATCAACACCTCATCCAAATTAGCTAGTATTCTCTTACAACCCCTTCATCGTGACATATAGCAAAGGAGTAATAAAATTCGACATGAACTATCAATCAAATTCAAGTGTCCTCTCAGTCTAAATGAAACTAGCCTGCATCCTCCAAGGTACATCATTTCCTACGATTTGCCCATCTTGTTATATTTTCCTCCGAGAGAGTAAGTGGCACAAACTCGTCTTCAAGCATGTTCCTTGCCAACCTTACAAAGATAATAGCACATCTATGAATCTTTTGCTTTTTTGGTGATAATAGCTCATCAACATCACCCAAAAATACAGCCAATTTGATTCGTCCCTAGCATCTACAGCCATGCCACTAGCATCTATTTTATGTCTGGTCAATACCTATACTGAGTAAATTAGCATTACTGAGAAACATAGAATGGAGGATAATACCTTCTACCTGGTTAAAATATATACTGAATAAATTAGGGTTATCAAGAATTATAGAAGGGAGGATAATGCCTTCTAGCGTACAAATATATATCTTTCGTCATCCTTTGGCTAGATATAACATAATGTTACCTAGCATTGGGAGCTAAGTTTTTCACATAGGAAAACCTACACAATGGAATTGGTCTGACATAAGAGCAAGGGTCTGATGATTATGATTTGTACTAATTTTAACACATAATATGCAAGGAATGCATATCAGTGAGAGGGACTATAATCCATACCTAATTTGAAAATAAATATAAAGCTATCCAATATGTGTTGTTCTGTTTCCCTAGGCATTTGGTCGAACACATAACATGACCATATTAAAAAAAAGTATCAATATTGAATCAGTACCCATCATATCAAGAAAATCGATGGAGTGCTACGAAATCGGACGCATTAAGACCCAACAAAGACCAAGTATAGGTACAAATAAGGAGATAGAGAAAGATTACAGCTCATGGAGGTGCGCGTGGCTGGGGGCAGAGGCTTGTCAACCGCCCGCATAGAACCTGCACCATCATTGGCGAAAATTGGTATACAACAACTCGGACTGAGATCAGGTGACACTGCGACATGCCCCTTCTTCTCTGCCATCCAAACTCCATCTAACGGACAGAAGTGGCCCAAAGCAATAAATTGCCCCCCACACGCACATACTGGCATCCATCTAGGCCAGCAGAACAAAAACTCTTTAGACTTCTAGCAGTTTTCAGTCATAGACAATACAAACAACAACGTTCAGTGATTTAAGAATACAAACATAAGCCATATATATGATGTACAGAATTTCATAAAATAAAATGCAGACTTAGCAGATTATAGTTATCACCATTAAATACTTAACACTGAAAAAAGAGAGTCGTGTATGCTGTACCAATAATCAGACAACAACACAAAAACTTTAGAAGCACTTGACTTTAATTTAGTACTATCACTTGTCATTTAAATTCAGAAACTCCAAACATTCATATTCCATGACAGCAAGTGTTAGAGCTTAAACAGTCGTTTGAGAGTAGAAACTTTTGCATGTTCTGCAGCTCAGACCATCCATCCACTCAATTTGTCTAATTAGCTCCTAATTATTGAGATAAGCACCTAAGTTGTGTTGCTAGTAAATCAGCGATTAAGCAGCGGGCAGGAAGCAACCAAACAATAAATAGGGAAGAGCAGGTCCATGGTGGCCGATTGGCCTGGGGAGGAGGTGCCTTTCTTTATCGCTGGAGCAGGAAGGGTCAGACAATATTTAGGCAAAGGAGGCCAGCCTGAGCACCGCCCGTCATCGTGGCTCCACTGCATATCTCACTCCAAGGCCCCCGACCCCCACCTCAAGCGGCTCTTCCAAGCCCCCTCCACACCCTGCGCCTTCTGTGCCGCCCCGATGGCTGTTGCCCCCCATCCGCGTGAGCTATTCGTTCATGCCCCCGCCCCCCAAAACAGTCCCGGAGCAGAGTTCCCCGAACCCCAATGCTCCGGGCCGGGCCCAGCAGTGTGGCGGTCGAGATGAGGACGGGGACGGAAGCAGGAGGGAAGCGCCACGGACCGAAACGATGTACCGCCGAAGAACCGTTGAGCGTAATGGCGGCCGACAGCCGGAAACCTAGCGCAGAGCTCTAGGTAGAAAGAGTATTGGAGGGAGAGAACGCGTACATCCTCGACCGCACCCGCGCGCGCCCAGCCGCGAGGCCCACATCCAGAGATCACATGGACGTGGCCATGGCGCGCATCGCCTTCTCGGACTCCTCGCACACGAACCGCTTGTCCTGCGATGCGACACCTTTAGCAGCTTGTCGAAAGCCTCGCTGGAGGCAGAGGAGATGAGGTTGCGGAAGGCGTTGAAGACGTCGGTGCAAGTAATCACGGAGGTCTTGAGAACCGTGCTGCTCGGGTTCTTCATCTTCTTCACGATGGCCAGCAACACCTTTTCCCTGCAACTCTCCCATCGATTTACCATGAATCAAGTCAGATCCAGAAGCGGAAAATTTCGTCAGAGAAACAAAACAATAGGTAGTGGGAGGGGCGAACGTACATGATGGGGCTGAGGAGCGCGGAAGCGCAGGCCTTGAGCCCGGCCACCAGCTGCAGATCCTCGGAGCGGACGTACTCCACGGCGGGCTTCGTCGCCGCCACGGGCGACGTGTCCTTGGGGTGCGCCGAGTTCTCAGCCCCAAGGGGTGGCGGCTACGACGGCGGGCGTGGACAGCTTGCCGGACTTCTTGGGCCGGTCCGACACGGCGGCCGGCGGCGTGTTGTCGAGCGCGCGGAGAGCCATGGGGTTGATTTGATTGCTTATCACTCGGTCCACCTTCCCAGCGAACGGGAAAAACAGTGCACTACAGTATTCCATTTAGCTATAAATTCCGTGAAAAGCGAGCATTTTCAGGGCTCCTGCATCGCTTTGTCTCTGTGTGTGGGTCCTAGTGTCCTTTCCTATCGCTGCATGTGGCCCTCTCTGCTCTTCCGTCTCTGGGACGCAGCTGTCGTCCCTGGTCGGTGTATACAGGGACGAATCTCACGTGTACGAGCTGGGTGTAGCTGACACCAATACGGCCATGACGAAGAGACTCGTGAGCGACATTTTTATGGATCGTAGGGAGTATTAATTAGCCAGACTGAGATTTAGATGGGGTCAGAGTGAATTTTTGGACCGGGCCAGACTCGAATTTTACACCTTCTCTTCGTCATGGCCGTATTAGTGTCAGCTACACCCAGCTCGTACACGTAAGATTAGTATAAAGTTTGTACTAATTTAGTATAAAATAAGCGACACTTTTTATGAATTGGAGGGAGTACGTGATAGGCTTGAGAAAAAACAATTCAGCCTATACTAAGGCCTAGTTAACATGACATGCGTACTGGCCAAGGAACAGGCGATTGGATCGCTCGGATCCTATGCCTCGCGTATGTGATCCCCTAATAATTTCCAAATTCCCTTATTGCTATTGCTACACAAAATAACCCAGGTTCCCCTATAGGTTGCCCTCAGCGTGTGCTAGCAACGCCTCGCTTACGCTCGGCTCGCGCACGCCAGCGAGAAGGCGCCTGGCTCACGCTACATGGACCTGGCCCATTGCGCGACTCCTCGCGTTTGTACTAAAAATCCTGAAAATAAACAATTTAATAAATTATGAACCAAATTGGAAAAATGAATATTTTATAGAAACTGTGAACAAAATTGTGAAAAAAATAAGCAATTGTTTTTTTAAATGAATATTTTTTAGAAATTGTGTTTTTTCTTTTCAAAATGAACAAATTTAAAAAATGGTTTTTTTTCACAATGAACAATTCTTTCAAAAAACAAAGAAAAAACAGAAAAAATTGTTCATTTTAGAAAAGTGCTCATTCAAAAAAATATATCATTTTTAGGAATTTGTTTATTTTCAAAATTTGTTCATCTAATTTTTTTTTCGAAAATTGTTCGTATTCTAAATTTGTTCATAATATATTTGATTGTTCAGATTTAAAATCATACTTTTTGAAAAATATCAGATTTAAAAAAGTTCTTTTTTTATAATGTTGCAGAAAACAAATAGAAAAACAAATGAAAAAAGAAACAAAGCAAAATAATTAGAAGAAAGAAATAGAAAAAATAAAAAAAAATACAAATCTGGAAATGGGCCGGCCCACCACGGACGGACCGCTGCGAGCAGACTATATAGTGGACGCGGAATAACCCTATGGACGGCTTGCGGGCTTGCAAAAAAGGATCGAGCCGCGGATCATAGATATGACACAAAACGACGACAACTATCCAAGAGTGACAACAGATCGGAACCTGACTTCATGGACTAGGTAATGTATTGCTAAAAGTCAATTCAACTCGTGCTTGCTTTTTCGTGTTTGCAAGCAACACAGAATAGATAGGAGCCATTTTCGTGCTTGCATGCAACATAGAATAAACACGTGACAATACACAAATTGTGGTTATACGTGTCAACCTAGTGTCTCTATTTAGACATCAGTATATTGCTTTTACTATATAATAATAGATAACCAACTAGTATAACATAACTTTTTAAGTGCCATTTTCGTCATATATTGCAGTAGGGGCAAAAGTGTCATCTTAGTGCTTAATATTACTAGAGGGCCAAATAAGGAACCAACCAAATTTTTGTGTCATGAAAGGAAGAAAATTTTTACGAAGCCCAACAAAGAATACAAACTTCAGCCAAGATCAAATAAGGAATTATCTTAAGAAAATAGGGAGATATAATCAAGTTCAATTTATACTCTGGAAGTTTCTATCGGTATATCTAGCTAACTGTACACATAAATAACTTTTAAGATATATGTAATAGAGTTAGATATGGTTACCATAAATATGTTTGCATTATATAGTCTGTGCAGTTATTCGAAAATAATTGAATAAAAATTTATGCTGCAATATATAGTTTAAATATAGCACAATTCAAATGTAGTTTCAACTATATAAGTTACAATTATTTAAAAAATACAAATATAAATTTAGTATTTTTCGTGTAGTTAAGAATGCGAACTAATAAATAGAACATTATACTCGCTAATATCGTTGCGTGCTAAGAATAAGTACAAAAGTTTAATATAAATTATATTATAATAGTTTCTTCTTCTACTATGCTTGGTTTCTGATAGGAGACAGATGGACATTTCTCAATTTGCATACATACTTCTACTGAGTTGTGCGGCAACTCATTTCCTAGGACCAATCAACGGTATGTTAGTAATGTACTTGAGCACGATGTATGCTTCAACATTAATGGGATAAAATGTTTCTGGGTACTATGAGCGGTACTGTGAGCGCGTGGGAATTAAGAGATCTGCACTTCTCACGTGTATGGCCGTCCGAGCCATGATGAGGTAGGGGCCTCCATAGTACGATGTCTTATATCTCTGTGTCTATCGTGTGCATTGCACACATAGTGTGGCTAATTCTCGCGCAGAATGAGAGTCATGGAAGTTTCTTCAATTCGTTTGATTATGTCACTGAGATGTGGGCTGAAATCTGTGTAACTTTTGGATTGTGGACCATATAAATCACGTAATTTGATTTGGGAGGAGCTATTCTATCCATGGATACATTTGCTTGGGACGCTCCAACTTTTTTATGCAGTGGGCTATTGATTGGTGTATTACTTTTCTTAGCAATCAGTGATGCAATAGCAGTTCTCTTCTTCTGGATTCCAACAATGGAACTCATGGGATTCTTTGGACGTCTTGGCGCTCCGTGGATGTTACAATATTGTCATTCCTAGGTGTTGTATCTGTTCTGAAGTACATAATATTTCTAACATGCGTGGTATTGATTTTTTAGCACTTTCACTATGACATTTTATTTGTCCTAGATCAACTTAAATTATTAGATTTGTCATAAAAACTACTTATGTGCTTCCTTGGTTTACAAAATCTGTCGCGTAACAACGAATATGTTTTTCTTTTCTCTTAATTTTACACTTGTTATGTGACTTGTGTTTGTCTATTATTTGCTACAACCCGATAATGAAATTGTGAAATGCGGACAAGGCTTGTAGACATTCATTTTTTTTATGGCCCGTGAACTTCATAATAATTTGTTTTGTACATACATTTTGTCCTTTTCGAATTTGCATTTCCTTACATAACAAATCTATAGACAATTAGACATTAAGCATTCTGATTCTGCTCCATGCCATGTCCTATTTTGAATACTTTAGTTGAAAAAAAGAACGGTTAAGGATTCACAAACATAAAATACATCATGATTCCTGTAGTGTAAGTATTAATTAATTGGTTACATCTCTGTTCTCAAATATGTAACTATCATAGCAAGCATGGTATCAATTTATTAGAATTTGATGCTTGTTCTGTGGTTAATCTATAGATTGTTGTGGTTTAGATTTACTTTTCTGATTGAACCAAACCAAACCAAACATTACAACAGTGACTATGAGCATAGCAAAAACAACGGTTGGAAAAAAAGGTTTACAGGACTCGGCTCGTGTTCTATTGCATAGATGTGGTACAAAATTTATACAGAGGAAGCCGATCGTGGATGGAGAGCATGCAGGGGCCCGCGCAGGTGCATGCAAGGCTACGGACCGAGTACGCTAAGGACTAGGTCTACTGGTTACTCCCCCCTCCCCCCCTCGCAGTCTGATCCTCATTCGGATGAATGTTCATACTGGACCTAAACTCCATGAACAAGGAAGCCCCTTCATGAAGAAATCGGCGAACTGGGATGTAGTTGGAACATGCAGCACCTTGGCCTCGCCCAAAGCAACACGATCACGACAGAAATGAAGATCGATTTTTACATTCTTCGTCCTCTAGTGCTGAACCGGGTTTGAAGACAGGTATGTTGCGCTGATATTGTCGCAGTAAACCATTGTAATTTGTCCAGAAGGTCGATGAAGTTCAGAGAGCAGCTGACGTAACCAGCACGATTCAACAACACGGTTGGCGACGACCCTGTACTCCACTTCGGCGCTTGAATGGGACATGTTGGGTTGCCGTTTGGACGACCATGAAACGTGGTTGGAGCCGAGGAAGACACAAAACTCGGAAGTGTACTGTGTATCGGGACAACCCGCCCAGTCCATGTCTGAATAAGCGATGAGATCGGTGGTGGAGTGCTTGTAGAGCTGGAGGCCGTAGTGGGATGTGCCCTTGATATAGCGGAGTATGTGTTTGACAAGGGAATAGTGTGTGTCGCGGGGAGCGTGCATGAATAAACACACGTGCTGGACGACGTGCGAAATGTCAGGCCATGTGAGGGTTAGGTACTGGAGCGCACCAAAAATGCTGCGGTAGTGAGATGGGTCACTAAATGGCGAGCCGACATGAGCAGAGAGCTTGGAGCAAGTGTAGATGAGGGTGGACATTAGGTCGCAATGTGTCATGTGGGCACGCTCTAGGATATCGAGAGCGTACTGTTGCTGGCATAAGACCATGCCGACATGGTTACGGTGGACATTGATGCCAATAAATTGGTGAATGTCCCCGAGTCGGTCATGGAAACTCAGTTTTGAGTGAGTGAATAATGGATTGAAGGAGTTGTGTGGTGTTGGCAGTGAGAATGATATCATCAACGTAAAGGAGAGAAGGCTATGGAGTTATGTTTGTGGAGGATAAACGGTGAGGAATCACATTTGGAAGAGATGAATCCAAGAGAGATGATGAAGCTCTGAAAACGGTAAACCACTGTCGGGGAGCTTGCTTGAGGCCGTAAAGAGATTTTTGTAGATGACATATGTGGTTTGGAAGATTGGAATCGACAAAGCCAGAAGCCTGCTGACAATAAACCGTTTCGTTGAGTGAGCCATGAAGAAACACGTTCTTCACGTCCATTTGATAAATGGGCCATTGGTCAGAGGTGGCTAGGCTAAAGATGACAGGATTATGACAGATTTGACAATGGGGCTAAAAGTCTCACTATGGTTGATTCCTGGTTGTTGGCTGAACCCTCGGACCACCTAACGAGCCTTATGACATGCCAACGTTACATCCTAGTGAAGATTGTGTCGAAACACCCATTTTCCCGTAACAACATTTGCACCTGCAGGTTTAGGAACCAAACAACAAGTATCAGTCTGCATTAAAGGCGTATACTCATCAAGCATTGCATTGTACTGGTTTGGATCCTTTAGAGGAGCACAATAGGTAGATGGGATGGGAGAAATAGCAGAAGTAGTTGTGTGCAGGGAGAATAATCATTCGTTTGCCCGTGTACACATTTATGTGGATTAGTGGATGGACATACCGTGGCGGCGAGGGATGTATGCTGCGTGACTGCTCGGCGAGGCGGACGAGAAGGATCTTGAGGCAGGCACAGAGGGAGCGGATCCTGGGGGAGATACTGTTGTTGTGGTGGGTGGTGTGGATCCCAAGGTGGATACGGTCGGAGTGGCAGGTGGGTGGAATCCCAGAGTGGGAGGACCATACGAGGTGGATGTGGTGGGGCTGTGAACAGGTGGCGTGTGTGGATGGGCTGGTGGCTGCTGTGCACGGAATGGGAGGTGGATTTCATTGACCGGTGTGGGGAGCAGGGGATCCGATGTGGCACATGTGGGTGTGGCGTCCGTGTGGCCTGGTTTGGCTGGAAAATATGGGAACTGGGATTCATCAAAAATGACATATCGGGAGGTGATAACTTTGCGAGAGGCGAGATCCAAGCACCTATAGCCTTTATGTTTGCGGGGGTAGCCTATGAACACACATTGGGTGGACCTATGGGCAAGTTTGTGTAGTGAGGTTGCAGAAAGGTTTGGGTAGCAAAGATAACCGAAATTGGGTAGGTGCTCATAGTTGGGCTGTGTGCCGAGGAGAAGATAGGGTGGGGTGAGAAAATGAATAGAACGAGATGGACGGATTTTCAATAGGTATGTGGCGGTGTGTAGGGCTTCTACCCAAAAACTATCGGGAATCACGGCTTGGGCTAAGCGGGTGCGAAGAACATCATTTGTGCACGGCGCGGGGACGGGTGCGGCGCGACGTAGAGGCGCGAGGACGGGCGGCGCGAAGACGGGCGACGTCGAGGAGCGGCGGCGACGAGGATCACCGGTGTTGAAATCGGGCGGCCTTACGGCATCGCTCTGTATTTCGGCGCCGGGGACTTAGAGAAATCTGCGAAACTGATATGTGTTGCCCCTGGCGGTTGCTCCGCCCGGGGTTATATAGGCGGGAGCCTTTTTCCCCGGTTGGTAACACGAAACGGGGCAAAAGGCCCAAAATTTTAGTTCTTTTTCCTGCCACCAATTTTTTTCCTTTCGAACATTTCAAATACTATTTAAAATACGTTTTCAAATACATTTGAAATGGTTTAGAATTTGGATAAACTTTCAATATGAAAAGTGTTTAAAATTGCGTAAACATTTCAAATACATTTTTTGTTTTATAAAATAATTATTCCAACTATTTAAACTAGTAACAATTTTTTAATTTTAAACATTTTAAAAAACCTATTTTATGAATGGTTTACAATGTGGAGAAACTTTGTATATGAAATGTGTTTAAAATTGCGTAAACATTTCAAATACATTTTCCGTTTTATAAAATAATTATTCTAACTATTTAAACTAGTAACAAAAATTCAAACATTACAAAAAAAAACTAGTTTATGACTGGTTTAATCTGCAATGTTTGATACATTATTACAAAATAGTCTAGCAATATTACATGAACCATGAAGGTTTAATACGTTATCATCAACTATTGCCGCCATTGTTTACTTCTCTGTCGTAGCCATGGAGCATCTTTCTTATTTAACGCGATGCTTGGGTCAGTTTTCACTCTAAAGGATGGAATTTCTTCAAATTTATCATAATCTTCTCACATGTCTGTCATGTCCTCCACTCCCACAATGTTTCTTTTCCCTGAAAAAACTATGTGCCGCTTCGGCTCACCGCATGATGTACTAGAATTCTTATTTTTTCTTTTCCTCGGTTGGGTAGACATGACTTTCACATAGAAAACTTGAGCCACATCTTTGGCTACGATGAATGGTTCGCTTCTGTACCCAAGATTGTTGAGATCCACTGTTGTCATTCCGTACTACTGGTCTACCTTTAGTCCTGTCATCTTGACCCATTGGCACCGAAATAGAGGGACCTTAAAATTAGGTCCATAGTCAAATTCCCATATATCCTCTATGTAAC
This sequence comes from Alopecurus myosuroides, assembly GCA_028641055.1. Classification (NCBI taxonomy): domain Eukaryota; kingdom Viridiplantae; phylum Streptophyta; class Magnoliopsida; order Poales; family Poaceae; genus Alopecurus; species Alopecurus myosuroides. The sequence continues at coordinate 309,021,714 of CM054057.1, read as the reverse complement.
CATAATATGTGTCCTTTGTCCCATTGTATCCGGTTGCATCGAAACGGATGCCACTATTCTGGTTGGTGCTCTTTTTATCTTGTGCGATCGTGTAAAATGTATTCTCATTTATCTCGTACCCTTGGAAAGTCAGTACAGTCGAAGATGGTGACATGGCCAACAAGTAGAGCTCATCTCCAACAATGTTGTTATTCATGAATTCTTCCTGCAACAAGGCGCCAAAACTATCGATGTGTTCATCATTAATCAAGGATTCAGACAGTCTCGAGTTTTTGGACCGTATAATATTCTTGTGTTCCTGGATATAAGGAGCCACCAAGGTGGACATTTGTAGAACTGTGTAGTGTGCTTTAGTGAAAGAATGTCCGTCCATAAATATCTTTGCTTTCCTTCCTAGCGTGCCTTTTCCACTCATTTTTCCCTCATGCTGCGATTCGGGAACACCAATCGACTTAAGGTCTGGAAGAAAGTCAACACAAAACTCAATTACCTCCTATGTTCCATAACCCTTGGAGATTCTTCCTTCTGACCTAACACGGTTGTGAACATATTTCTTTAAGACTCCCATGAACCTCTCAAAGGGGAACATATTGTGTAGAAACACAGGACCGAGAATGGTAATCCCTTTAACTAGGTGGACTAGGAGGTGTGTCATAATATTGAAGAAGGATGGTGGATACACCAACTCGAAGCTGACAAGACATTGGACCACATCTGTCTGTAACGCTGATAGACTTTCTGGATTGATTACCTTCTGAGAAATTGCATTGAGGAATGCGCATAACTTCACAATGGGTAGTCGAACATTTTCTGGTAGAATCCCCCTCAACGCAATCGGAAACAATTGTGTCATCAACACGTGGCAGTCATGAGACTTTAGGTTTTGAAATTTTTTCTCCGCCACATTTATTATCCCCTTTATATTCGACGAGAAGCCAGACGGGACCTTGATACTATTTAGTGCTTCAAAAAAGATTTCCTTCTCTTCCTTGGTAAGAGCGTAGCTGGCAGGACCACCTTAAACCGCTCACGATTCTTGCCGTCTCGTACTTTCGTGTGTTGCTGGTCCTGCCGTGCTTCAGATGTATCTTTTGACTTCCCATACAAGCCAAAGAAGCCTAGTTCACGCAGAGATTTTTCGTCAGGTGCATCACGTCGATCGCAGAGCGGACATCTAGGATTTTCCAATAGGGTAGTTCCCAAAATATAGATTGCTTCTTCCACATGGGTGCGTGTCCGTCAGCGTCATTCGGAACAACTTGTCTGCCCGGACCCTTTCCAAATATTACTTTCAAATCCTTCACCATATCAAATACATCATCACCATATCGAAGGATAGGCGTCTCCCGGGTATCTGCCTCACCATTGAAATGTTTGCCAGCTTTTCTTAAGGGTTGCTTGCGGAAGAAAACGATGATACCCGAGGTACACAACCTTCTTACATTTATGCAGATATACACTTTCGGTGCCATCTAAACAGTGTGTGCATGCATTGTATCACTTATTTGTATGTCCAAAAATGTTACTAAGAGCAGGCCAATCGTTGATGGTTACGGACAACAGCGCTCGTAGGTTAAATTCTTTTTATACGTGCTCGTCCTACATAGGTACACCTTTTTCACGCCACAACTGTAAAATTTTATCGACTAATGGCCTTAGGTACACATCAATGTCGTTGCCCGATTGTCTCGGGCTTTGGATCAGCACTGGCATCATAATGAACTTCCTCTTCATGCACAACCAAGGACGAAGGTTATACAAACATAGAGTTACATGACAGGTGCTATGGTTGCAGCTCTGCTCACTAAATGGATTAAATCCATCTGTATTTAGACCAAACCATAAGTTCTTTGCCTCACCTGCAAAGCGCGGGAACTTTCTCTCGATTTTTCTCCACTTTGACCCATCAGCGGGGTGTCTCAACATCTCATCTTTCTTACGATCTTCCATGTGCCATCACAAAAGTTTGGCATGCTCTTTGTTTCTGAACAAACATTTCAACCGTGGTATTATAGGAGCATACCACATCACCTTTGCAGGAACCCTCTTCCTGGGTCGCTCACCCTCAACATCGCCAGGGTCGTCTGGTCTGATCTTATACCGCAATGCAGTGCATACCGGGCATTGTTCCAAATTCCCGTACTTCTCACCGCGGTAGAGGATGCAGTCATTAATGCAGGCATGTATCTTCTCCACGTATAATCCTAGGGGGCATACAAGCTTCTTTGCTTGGTATGTACTTTCGGGCAATTCATTTTTTTTAGGAAGCTGCTTCTTCACTATTTGCAGCAACTTTGTAAATCCGCTGTCAGTCACACCGTTCTCGGCCTTCCATTGGAGCAATTGCAGTGTGCTGTCCAGCCTTTCTGCCCGTGTTCGCAAGTTGGATACAACAATGTTTTGTGATCCTTTAACATCTGGTCGAACTTCGCCCTCACCTTTTAAATATCACTTTCTGTCTTTGCATTCGTAATAGCCTGGCCAAGATCATCGATGGGCTCATCTGGTGCCTGCAACTCTGATTCCAATTCATTGTTATCTTCCATTCCAGTACGACACCATATTCAGGGAACATGTCATGATAGTTTTCATCATTCTCTTTTTCTTTGTTGTCTTCCATCATAACCCCTCTTTCTCCGTGCTTGGTCCAACAATTATAGCCGGGCATGAAACCGGATTGAAATAGGTGGAAGTGGATGACTCTATGAGAAGAGTGTTCCTTCTAATTCCGACATACAGCACATGGACAACAGATAAAATTATTCCTCTTGTTTGCCTAGGCCACCTCGAGAAAATAACCCATGCCTTTCATGAACGCGGCAGAGCGTCGGTCAGCGTACATCCATTGTCGGTTCATCTGCATTATATGATTATTAATTAAGAACGGTTACAGAACACCATGAATAGAGAAATGACCAATGTTACATCGACAGATGAAAGGTTAAAGTTGGTACCTCGAACGAGAAGAAAGAAATATGAGAAAGCTTATTTAATTAAGTGTGGCTCGAATAAATTAAATCGTGCTTGTTTTCTGCGAGCTGAGATGGCGTTATTCTTCCGGGCATTTCATCAAACACCTCTTGTGCATAGGAGGGGAAAAAAGTGAGCACACACCACACAACTAGAAATATGTCCCCCAAAGTGAGTGGCATGAGCAGACGAGAGGGCTGACAGGGTTTATATATAGTGGGGGGGTCATTTTCCCCGGTTGGTGGCTACAACCGGGGCAAAAGACCACCCACACCACGTGTCTGAACGGGCTCTGCTCGTCGAGGGCCTTTAGCCCCGGTTGGAGCCACCAACGGGGGCAAATGACCCCCCCACCACGCGCCCTGCTCGCCCCGGCCCCACCTCTGCAGTCTTTTGCACCAGGTGGTGGCCGAGCCGGGGCGAAAGTGGTGCTCGCCAGTGGGTAAAGGCCCCATTTTCCACTAGTGTAGCGGTAGAAGGAACATTTCGCATTACTGAAAATTTACGCATACCAGATTTAAATGAATGCGCTAATTTTGTCCTCAATTAGCTATCAAACATTTTGTTTTCCATATAGTACGTGCAACGTTGCTATCTTTTTTTTAGAAATGAGAGCCAAATCCCCGGCCTCTGCATCAAAGCGATGCACACAACCTTTATTTAATAAATAATAAAACCATCCATCCATTCAATCTGATACAAATCACGGATCAATTAAGGTCACGTTGATTATCTTTAGGAATTGACTGACCATTGTTTGTTGAACTTGTAGAAAAGTACAGTCCCACATGCGCTCGCTTACATTCAAGCATCCACACTTGACTGTGCAACACAGTGATACACGAGTCAACGAACTACGGTTCGAAGCCCAGCGAATGCTTTTCGTGGCACTTATTTTTTTTCTTCATAAACCTCTCTCCATCAACAAGTAAAAGCACTACGAAGTATACACACTTTCATGCACTGCCAAACTGGGAGAAAGTACGTTTCGTTTCACTACAAACTCCATCACAAAACAAAACAGTTTGCTTTAGATCAAGACGATGCATATTATACGTAGAATCAACCGGCCGGGGACTCGCTCACAAACTAGTGTCACTGGACGTCAATTCTACGGTTATCTCGGGTGCTCTACCGGCGCCATCGAGTACTTCTCTTACCAGATTCCTTCGTTGTTTATTGTCCTGACAACATGAGCAACTGACACCAATGCATTTTTCAAGAAACCAGCACTGTTCAACTAAGTGGATTTTCTTCAAAGAGACAGCACGCTTCACGACGAGCCAGATGTATCGCACCACCTCAATCTCTCTTCTAAGTCCAGCAAAGCCTTTCATCTCCAGCAGCCTCAAGTTGTGGTGCTCGAACTTTGGTGCTGCTTCCACCACGTTGGTCTCGTAGCAGCAAGGCCCATGTACCTTTGAGGAACAGGAAAAAAAAGGAAAGACCCGTCAGATCATAAATCTATGTCAACTTAACTAGACGTACACTTAAATTACTCTAACTTAGACCACAAACTAATACTAGTAAAAGTACTCCATAACAAATGGTTATGGGGGAATGATAACACTTATTTTATCACAGAAAAAATGTGACCATAGAGTAGTACTATCTTCGTATAAAAATATAAGAGGTTTTAGCGTTTTCTAGACAAAACATATCTAGACATGTGTGTAGATCCATGTGCATCTTATACTAAAACACGTCTAGGTACATGTTGTCTAGTAAACGGTAAAACATGTTACATTTCGATATGGAGTGGGTAGTAGTAACTCTTTTGTTGCATATTCTTGCATGTAAAAGGTAGTCATGTAAATGCACTACTTTCTCTGTAATGAAATCCATTGGTTTTCTAATTTGACCTAATTCAAACTATCTTAAGTTCAGGACTTCAGTGCTGACGCAGACTAGTTAAATGAAGTGATGAAAATATAGCACTATAGGCGGTAGTAAACTGCAACAATGTGGCTTAAATTGCATATAAATTTTTTAAGTCAGATAAAAGTCTGCGTACCTTAAGAGAAAGTTTCTTGAGGAAAGGCGCGGCTTGCAGGACACAAAGAGTCCAGAGCATTCCGAGAGTCCAGGTCGCAGAGATGAAGAACTCTGAGGTTACTCAACGCGGGGAAGAGCTGTCCTGGATTTCCATAGCAGTAATACAGATGTTGTGACGAGAGGCTTACGTCGTGCAGGCGAGGAACATCCCGAAACCACACCTTGAAGATCCCGAGCAAGCCATCGAAGCTGTCATCGCAGAAGAGCCGCTCTAGTTTCGGGAGGCTGGTCAGCTCGACTCCTGGGTACAAGGAATCACGGATCTCCAAGGCCCGGAGCGAGGATCCGGGAGCTTCTATCCGTAGGACGGGGCCCTCGTGGCTAGAGCCGCCACAGCGGATCAAGCACATGAGCTCGAGCCGGTTGCAGGCGTCGAGGATACCCAGGATCTCCGAGTCGCCGAAGCTGATATTTTGCAGGGTGAGGCTGGTGAGCCAGCCGAAAGCGACGGGGCAAGCGGCGATGAACGCCATGAGGCGCCGTGCGAACGCGGCATGGTGCACGTGGAAGACCCTGTGGATGCGGTGAAGGTGCGCCGTTACGGCGAACTCCAGGCGCCTGGCGCCGCCGCCGCTCTCGACGACGGCATCTCCGATGGAGCGCAGGTAAGGGTCCATGAGGTAGAACGCGAGGCGCAAGCTCTTGATGCTCCGCTGTTTGGTGGGCGCTAGGAACCACCTCGTGGCGTCCGAGTACGTGGTCATGACATGGTCCGCCGTGTGAGGAGAGAAATCCCAGAAGGAGTGCGGCGTCAGGTCGGCGGCGTCGATGGCGAGATCGGAGAGCAGGCGAGGGAGGCGCCTCAGTCGTCTCGCGAGGGCGCCGACCCTGACGGTGCTGCGCAGGTCGAGCAGTTGGAGGACGGCGAGGAGGATGTCGTCTGGAAGATCGCTGAACCTGTCGTGGCGCTTGTTGGATCGGTCATCCCCATCTTTAGCATGCTGCTGCTGGACACAACAGACGATGATCGATGATTAGGGCGACTGTGCACAAGATCGTAGAGAGGACACGTTAACAAGGATGGATGCATGGTGGAATTGAGAAAAGCTGCAGCTGCTACTTACTACAATGTTGATCTCCATGAGACGAGGATGGATTGCGGACTGGAACAGATGGGCGCGCCTGCGATACGGCTGATTAATTGGTGCGATACGAGTCCCATCCCATCCCGCATATATATCTAAGGCCGGGTCGAGGATGATAGGATAGTGATCAGGTCTGGACCCGTATCAAGATTTGCCGGATTTTTTTTTTTTGTAATTTAGGGAATTTTGGTAAAATAAATTCAAATATTTGAAGTTCATTTGAAATTTGCCCGGAAATCACATATTTAGTCCAATTTCAGTTAGTTCTCATTCTAATATTCGAATAATTGGTTTTCCTTTTCGTCCGAGATTTCACCGAAATTTCCGAATTTCACCCATTTCGGACAGGACCAGGAAATTTGCAAAAACGAAATCCAAATCCCCGATAGTGATATCACAAACCGCACGATTAGAACCCTTCGTCGCGGCTACGAACCCTAGATCGACCATGCCATAAATCCAATCCACCCAGCCCTCGGCCACCCCTAGATGGGTGATGATGGACCACCACTTCTGCTTCAAAAGGACCCGGGCTCCTTCCGCGCCCACTGTGAGACCTCTGCGGAGGCACATGACGGCAAAGGCGACCCCATCCGCGTCTCCTTTGACCTCTAGCTGACGTCGTGGTTTTCCAGCCTCTGCATACACTACCCGGAGGAGAGGGATCCCTCCTAGTGGGACTTCGTCATGGCGTCCCACCTCGACGCCGTCCTCTTCCGCATCGTGGTCATTTCTAAGGGATCTACGTCATCCATGGCTACGCCATGATGGACTACTTCATCTATAGGGCTTCCTCTTCATCCGCCAAGCTCTCTCTACACCCACGCTGCTTTTTTACGAATTCAGAGGCCGATGAAGAGGTTGCTTCTTCCTCGAGACACGAGTAGCGCATGGTGGATAGTAGTTCGATTGGTCTCTTTGTTGATGGAGAACACTTTGTTGAAATATGGGGTGGGCTTTAGGCCCATCCAACAATTTTAGTCAAATCGGTAAGGGTACATGCCGTCATGACAATTAAGTGGTGGAAGTTTAATCTCACATGACTAGTTGGGAGAGGGTTGCACCACCTTATAAGGTGAGCTCTTCCACCACTAGTATGAGTCGGTGTGAAGTGAAAAAATGTGTTCCACACGCACGCTCCTCCTCAACTTCCCGTCTCGCCACGACGGTATGAGCCGAGCACATACCTACGCGCTTTTTTTTGCCAGTCAGAAACGGGCAGTCTGAAATAAACACGTCACGAATCCATAACGGCATATCGTGGCCTGGGTTGTTGTCCTTGTTGGATATATGCCGAAGAGACAATAAAATATATATGTTTCATGATTAATGTACTATTTTTTTATGCTATAACTGATATGCTCACTGATATGAGATTCAGAAGAAAACACATACCCACGTGTAGAAACATAACACACCATTATAGCACTTTGTCATGTCTCATAGACAAACTCGCTAATATTATATGACCACGTTTTTCTGGTCATGGATATTTGTTATGTCAATATTAATGGGAGCATATTGTTATTTTAATATTGTGTCGGATAGACCCAAATAGTTGGGATACTACGAGATATGATTCTAGCATTGACATAAATAGTATCGTCATAGTATGGTTCATTTTTTTACTTCCTTAAACTATGAGAATATATGGTGGTGTACTTTGGAAAGATTAATTTGGTGTAGTCAAGTATCAGCACCGTAAAGATGTCAATGTTTCGAAGTGTGACATAAACTTGTTGACATGCATAATGACGGGTGTGTATAGTTTTATATTCCCGTTGCGTAGCCCAGCACCCCCCACTCCCCCCCCCCCCTCCCGCCGCCGTAAAAATGTAAGCGGGGATGAGATGTCCCGGGGTGTCGAAAATATATTTCTGACATCGCGAGGTTAAGTGGTTCCGAAGAAGGTTCGAGGACTTTCCATATAAGGGGGGAGTACCAGGAGGGGGCAGATTTCCCCCTCATGGCCGAACCCTAATTTTGGGGGCTGGCAGGTGGGCCTCAATGGCTCCACAAAATGGTACTCATCGTCCCGGTATTTTCTCTAGTTTTATTGGAGATAAAACAAGAAAAGAAAAAGGAGAAAAAGAAAAAGGGAAAGGAAGGAGGTGGAGTTGTACTCCACATCATCCCAATCCAAGTTGGGCTAGGGGAGGGGTGCGGCCACCTCCTCCTAGCTGAACTAGGACTCCTCTCCCTTTTGGCAAGTCTTCCCTCTCCTCGCACTATATAAAACACCCCAAGGCTCCAAGCAAAACACATAGTTGGCTCTCAAGTCTCTCTCTATTTCTCTATAAGAATTAGAGGACTAATTAGAGCTTCCTCTAATTGAATTAGAGTTTCTTCTAATTAGGTTTTGAGGTGTCCTCTCCCAATTAGACCTAACTTCTAATTAATCTCTCTCTCTCTCAAGTGTTGAGAACTCCACCTTCTGATGTCTACGCACGCTTCTATTATTGTAGACAGTGTTGGGCCTCCAAGTGTAGAGGTTTGTAGAACAGCAGCAAGTTTCCCTTAAGTGGATTACCCAAGGTTTATAAAACTCAGGGAGGTAGCAGTCAAAGATATCCCTATCAAGAAACTCTGCAATTAATTCGGTGAAGAAAGAATATATAGGTGCACTAGTTCGGCGAAGAAAGAGTAAAATGCAAATAATATGGATGATAATAAGTGATAAAAGCAATCTGAAATAAAAATGGCGGCAAGAAAACATGTAGCAGAACAGGCGGAAAACAGTGTTTCAATGCTTGGAAATAAGGCCTAGGGCTCCTAATTTCACTAGTGGACACTCTCAACAATGAAAACATAATTAAATGCATAAATATCATTTCTTCACTATGCTACTCCGAACCACTCTCCGGTCGAATAACAAACACCAATCATTGAGTAGGGCTGTAACAGCACTCCTCAGAGTAAGCACTTTCCCAACCAAGTAACCCCCATGCTATCACCATGCGACCTAGATGGTTCCACGCAAACACCACAATTTCATAGGGTTATCCAACACAAAATATAAATATAATGCTAAACCACACGGCGCACACACTGTCACCTTTACACCGTGATCAAAGTGTTTACAGAGATTTTATAACAAAAACCACTTGAGTAGCATAATAGATGAAGAATAATATCTATGAATTCAACTAGATTACAAAGCTCACGATCACATATAGATCACACCATGGGAGAGAGAGATGAAAGACATAGCTACCGGTAGAGCCCTCAGCCCCGGGGGAGAACTACTCCCTCCTCATCATAGGAGACAGCAACGGCGATGGAGATGGCGGTGGAGTCGATGGAGATGGCTTCCGGGGGCACTTCTTCGTCCCGGCAGGGTGCCAGAACAGAGATCTGTCCCCCGAAACTTGTCGGTGGCGGCGGCGGAGCTACAGATGTATTTTGTGGAAAACGTTGATTACCCTAGGGTTTATGCATCGGGGAGTATATATGGGCGAAAGGGCGATGCCGGGAGGTGGCCAAGGGGCCCACACCCCTAGGTGGCGCGGCCAGGGGGACCCGCGCCACCCCATGGTGTGGCCACTGTCGAGACATCGTGGTAGTTTTCATAGACGGGGGTGCCATGAGACTACGGGTAAAGACGTGGGGGAACGGGATCGCGTTGGTGACAAAGACATAGGATTTACCCAGGTTCGGTACGTCGTAATAATACGACGTTCCTACTCCTGCAATCTCACTAATCAGGACTAAAGCCTGTGTAAACAATTACAATGTGAGGTTAGGTTTAGCTATTCGCGGAGGATCAACTTCTCGGCGAGTTGGCATGTGGCTTCCTGTCTCTTATTATCTCATCTCCCGTCCGGATTTATATAATAGCCGGATTAGGGCATACAGAATAGGAAACCTAGAAGACTACGATAGCTAGTAACTTGGAAAGTAAGGAATCCGTCTTCTCCTCCAAGCCAGATCACGTGGGCCGTGATCCGGGTCCTTCTAGAATCCGGCTTCTGCGCGTCAGCTTACTGGGCCGCCCAATGGACCATAGCCCACTACCAGCTGGGCCACCCTGGTAATCCGGCACTTTTGACTACCATCTGATATACCCCTATTCAGTATATATCCGACAGTAGCCCCCAAGAAGGATTAAAACTCTGATTCGTCGTCTTTCGCCAAATGTATATTGTCCGAGAAATATCGGCCAGCAGTCTTGATTCCTTCTTTTGAAAATAGATGATAACGTAAAACTCGGAATTCGGGAAATCCGGCTTTTCTCACACGATCCTTCGCGGAGAAGGAATCTCCTATGTCAGCACTTTAATCCTGCTGACGTAAGGGACGTTTGGGTTTTGAGTGGGAAACCCAGAAACATATCTCTGACAGATTCTCGCGGGAAACGAGGAGATAACCATAATCATCCTGTCGATCCATTTCCCGGATTTCTCGGCGAGTGACACGCGTTAATCATCCAACGGTCAAAAGAGCCGTTAGCATGCATCGTGACGGATTTCCGGCTATAAATAGCCTTCGTCGTCCTCCCGGAAAACCTTCCGCAACCACTCGAACGCCATTACAACGCCCAAGCTCCCGAGCAGAGAGAGAGCACCGAAACGCAAACTGCGCCCAGAACGTCACCGGAGACGAGCCGCGCCGCCACCCAATGGCATCCTCGCCGTCCTCGCCCGCACGCAACGTTTCACAGGACATCGAAGACATAATCAACACCATGGATCCACAGTTGGACTCCCCGACGCGCGCCGGCGGCAAGCCAGTGAAGACAGCGGATTCCGCGGTGGACGGAGGGAATCCTTCCGCCACTGCGGATCTTGCGGGATCAAGCGCCGCGCCCTCTCCGCCGTTTGCTCCCGAAACGGCGGAGGAGAAGATTACGCTCCTCGGCGACGAGCTCGCTGCTGCAGAGGCCGCCGCGTCCGCCGCCGCCGGAGCGGACGAAGAAGTGGAAACTGCCGGCAACTGGGTTGCCTGCAGCATTCCCCCATCCCTCCTTCCAAACATGGAAAAGGAGGGGTTGGTACTCAAAGGGAAATGGCGGCTCCCTGAGGACGAGAACAAACCCCTGCCAAACGACGGCGAGCGGGTTCTTCTCTCCTCCCATCTCCTAAGAGGTATGGGTTTGCCACCTTCCGCCTTCTTCCTCCAAATTCTCTCCCATTACAACATCCAGCCCCATAACCTGCCACCCAATTCCATTCTCTATATGGCCGGGTTTCAGGCCCTCTTTGAGGGTTTCCTAGGCATAGAACCTAGGTTAGACTTCTGGTTGTACTGTTTCGGGGTTAAGCGGAACTCTTCGAAGGGCGCACTCCCGACTTGCGGGACCATCTCCTTCACTCTTAGGAGATTTAGGGAGGAATGGTTCCCCAATATCAGACCCTCGTAATCCGTCAAATTCTGGACGGGTTCCTTCTTCTATCATCCCGATTTTCCTTTTCCGACAAAGGCCATCGGGGTTCCACCTTTCTCAATCACTGCTGCTGTTCCCCAAGAGAATTGGGGAACAGAAGCCGTCCAAGTTCTGCCGCCTGATCTACTAAGGATCAAGCGGCGCATCGCCAACCTCACCTCCTTGGATCCGCCTCTAACCGGCATGGACACGGTCCTTTGCTAGTTGGACAGGCGGATCCAGCCATTAGCCAATCATGGCGGCCGTCTCCTCTACGAGTACACGGGCGCCAACGACAAAATGCGGACAACCAGCAAAGACTGGACCGCGAAGGATCTGCGGCGGCGCGTGAACCAGTTGGTCGCATCACGCGACCAATATGAAGCGAGTCGGCCTATGTATACGGCTGACAATCCGGCTCCCAAGGTATTTTTCCGTCATTTGGGTAGAATTTTGCTATGCTTTCTCGGATTTTTTGCTTCTAACTCTGCTTTTTCTTTTCGACAGATTGCTGAACTTCCTGACTCGGAGCTTGCCTCCGAAGCTGATCTGGAGGCTTTGCACGCCGCCTTTACAGGTGGGCGAAAGCGCAAGAAGATTTCCTCCTCTGAGGTCATCGATCTTGACGGGATTCCCGTCGTCACCTCCAGGTTAGAACGTACGGGTTTATTTCTTTTGTCGAAGTTTTCTTTCTTCTTCGGAGTTTTAACCTTTCCGGGTTTTTGTTTTTTGCCTTTAGCCTGCCTCCCTCTACCTTAAAGCCAAAGAAGCTGAAGAGGCATAAGGTTGTGACCAACAGATGCCCTCAACCTTCCCCCGTCATCGCACCGGACACACCGTCCACGATGGCGGAAGAGCATGCAACAGCCCCCACCACCAAGTCATTGGAGCCCAGCCAGCCCGTTGTGTCGGACACAGACACGAGGGAAAGGGCGGCTCCAGAGGTGGGAAATTCTTCTCGGACAATCGACCAGGAGATTCCCACCTTCGACAAGGACTTCAAGAATCTCAACGATGGCCTAAGCGCGGCCGGAATTATTTTTGCGGAATACGCAAAAGAGTTCAATGAAAACTTGGCGGGGTTGCAGCGAATGAGCCAGGTATTTAACTCTAGCCCCCAAGCATTAAGCAGAATGTATACTTTTTGCCTTGATGCTTTTTAGTTACTCTTTTCCTTGCCGTGTTCCAGCAAATTGCCGAAACCATTAACATGGAAGTTTTCAATAAACTTTCCTTCAAGAACAAGGAAGTTAGAAATCTTCTTTCCATTCTTGAGGTGAAAGAGACGGAGCTGGCATCGTCTCAGCTGCAGCTGAAGGAAACAACAGGTCAACTTTTTCCCTCTGAAGTTTTTGATTCAGCTTTTTGTCTAAGTACTTTTCCGGGATTTTTCTAAACTCGGAATTTTCCTTGCTTTCCCTGCTTTGGCTAAGGCCCAGCAAATAGCTGAAGATGCCGGAAATGTTGCCAGTCTCCGTGAGGAGAACCTGAACCTTCATAAGCAACTTATGAAGGCCCAAAAGGATCTGGAAGCCAGCAATCTGGCCCTTGGAATTGCTCATTCCAAGGCTTCCGAACAGGCGGAGAAGGATAAGTCCACCATCCAGGACTTGGAAAATGCCTTAACCCTTCGCCTGGAGGAAGGCTCTGAAATTGACAAGATCATTGGTAAGTTTTACTTCGTTTACCATTTTTCCATGTCTTGTTTTCATTCTCTGCTTTTTCACTTAACCTTTCTGGTTGTTTTGTCTGAAAAAACAGGAGGTAACCCAGATATCACTCGGATTGACAGAATCCGAGCCTTTGGGAAGACGTGGACTGCGATCAGAGCTGCTGGCATGCAGCTGGTCAACAAGCTCCTTCCCACAAGGACTGGGGAGTTCTCGGAAGTTGAGAAACTTCCGGGTGCCATCTTGGAGGTGGCGGAGTCCAGGGAATCCATCCTACGCTCCGCTGCACGGGGTGGTGCACGCATGGCACTAGGCCTTATGCGTATGCACTACCCTGGTGCAAAGTCTTGGCGCGTGGCGTCCGGTATCCCCCAAGGATACACGGAAACTCAGCGATCCACCATCTTTGATGAAATCAAAGGCCACGCCACCAAGATCGCCTCCATGGTGAACATCTCCATCACTTATCCAGAAGAGGAGATCCCGGAAGCCCCCGAGAATGACAGCAGCGAAGAAGACTCGGACGCTTGAAGGGCTGCTTTAACCTGGATGATGATGAAAGTAGACAATAGGAGCATTACTGCACTTTTACAATGTAATTTATATTGTAATGCTTCTATTCCTTTTGTGAAAACAAGAACTCCGTCTTTTGCAGTTTTAATTATGAAATTCTTTGCAATGTTTCCGGGTTTTAATATTCCTTTGCCTTCTAAGTTCTCTGGTTTATATGTTTTAACTGTCCTTAGTGTTTGAAATTGCTCGATAGTATTATGAATCATCATGCCGAGTAACTGGGTATAACCGATCAGTTTAAACTCGGAAACATGGATCATACTAAAGGTATTTTTACTAACTAGCTCCAGTGACCCAACACGTAAACAATCAGATAATACTTAGAGAAAAGTAAGGAATTTTTTGAAACTTGGGCACGCAGGCACAATCCGAGTTTCCTTTAGCCGTTAGCAGGCTGAAAATCATTCAGTTTTTAAACACCGAGCACGCAGGCACAATTCGGGTTAACATTGAGTATTTTGTAAGATCATTGGGAAATAGATAAGGTGGAATCATGCTTTGTACTATAATAAACTTGTAAAAACATGGATATCAAAATTCCGACAACTTTATTTCATGATCTCAAATATGTTTACATAGAAATTGAACTAAGTATAGAAGGGACGTAACTGCTGGATGCTCCAAAGCCTCTTTGTCTCTCCTAGTTCATTATCTATCTTTCTCTTTCTTTTACGATTCGGCTTCTCGGGATCATCTTCCGTGTCCCGAATATCTACAAGATAATATGACCCATTTTTCATAGCTTTGCTGATTACAAATGGTTCTTGCCATACTGGGGCTAATTTGTGTTTTCTTTGCTGCACCAATCTCAGCACTAAGTCACCTTCTTTAAAAGAACGATGCCTGATTTTCGGACTATGATAACGTCGTAAACCTTGCTGGTAAATGGCGGATCTTTGAAGCACAAGTTCTCGTTCTTCTTCTAAGAGATCGACGGCATCCTGTCGTGCTTGTTCGGCATCCGAGTCATCGAAATCCCGCACTCTTGGGCTATCATGGATCATGTCCGTTGGAAGAATAGCTTCCGCACCGTAAACTAGGAAAAACGGGGTTTGCCCAGTTGACCTGTTTGGCGTCGTTCGAATGCTCCAAAGAACGGAAGGTAGCTCCTCTACCCATGCTCCAGCTGCTCTATGAAGAGGAGATTCGAGTCTTGGGCGTATTCCTTGCAGGATTGAGCTATTCATTCGCTCAACCTGGCCATTGGATTGCGGGTGTGCCACAGATGCAAGATCTAGGCGAATTCCCGTTTGTCGGCAATATTTTGCCAACTCTCCAATGGAGAAATTTGTCCCGTTGTCGGTTATTATGCTGTGTGGAACGCCATATCTCATGACTATGTCAATGATGAAATTTCTGGCAGTTACACCGTCAAGCTTTTTGATGGGTTTAGCCTCCACCCATTTGGTATACTTATCCACAGCTACGAGTAGATGTGTAAGTCCGCCTCGCGCAGTTTTGAACGGTCCCATCATATCTAGCCCCCAGACCGCAAACGGCCATGTAATTGGGATAGTTTTGAGTGCTTGGGCCGGCATATTAGTCTGCTTGGCGTAATATTGACACCCTTCACATGTGTTAACTATGTGCTCAGCATCTGTCTTGGCTGTTAGCCAGAAAAACCCGGCACGGAATGCTTTTTTAACTATGCTTTTTGATTGAGCATGGTGTCCGCAATCTCCGGCATGGATTTCTTGAAGGATTTCTCGTCCTTCTTCTGGTGAAATACACCGCAGAAAAATTCCGGAAGTACTGCGTTTATACAGGCAATTATCAATTACCGTGTATCCTTTGCATCGACGCTGAATTTGTCTCTGCAAGACTTCGTCTGCTCCTTCCGGGTACTTCTGATTGACTAAGAAGTTTAAATATGGAATTGTCCAGTCCGGGTTAACGAGCATAACTTCAATTAACTCGGAAGCCAGAGGGTAATCGATATCTCCACCTTTTATGGATGGCTCGTACAAATGCTGGACGAATACACCTGGTGGTAGGATTTTTACCCTTTCTGACCCCATGCGGGCTAACGCATCCGCGTTCCAATTCTCCTCCGTTTTAACGTGGAGTACTTCGAATCCGAAAAAGCAGATGGCGAACTCATCCACCGTCCTCCGGTATTCGGCCATTATAGGGCTTTTTGCGTCCCAGGTTTGGTTAAGCTGATGCTGTACCAAATCCGAGTCGCCGTAGCACAGTATGCGCTTGACGCCTATTTCTTTTGCAATATGCAAGCCATGAAGCAATGCCTCGTATTCTGCCACGTTGTTACTGGCGTTGAAGTGTATTTGTAATACGTACTCCATTGTATCTCCTTTAGGGGATTTTAAGACTACACCAGCTCCAGCGCCCTCCTTCATCTTGGATCCGTCAAAATGCATGATCCAGTACTCGGACTCCGGCATTGGTGTTTTCTCCATTGCTTCCGTCCAGTCGGCGACAAAATCTGCCAGAACCTGAGATTTTATTGCCGTCCTTGGCTGATACTTAATGTCGAAGGCTGCTAGATCGATACCCCATTTGGCTACTCGGCCAGTTGCCTCCGCATATATCCCCTAGTGGTGCTTTACATACCACTGTTATGGAATGTCCTTGGAAGTAATGACGTAACTTTCTAGATGCGAAAAATACGCCATATGCCAGTTTTTGGTAGTGTGGGTACCTTTGCTTGGACTCGGAGAAAACTTCGCTTATGTAATATACCGGATGCTGGTCTAGTATAATTTGTTCGTCTTTCTTCCGTTCCACAACAATTACTGCACTAATAACCCTGTTTGTAGCCGTGAGGTACAATAACATAGGTTCTTCGTCTTTTGGGGATGCCAAAATCGGAGCTTTCATCAAAGTTTCCTTTAACTGGGTTAGCGCTGCATCGGCCTCTTCTGTCCACTCGAATTTGTCGGATTTTTTCAGCAACTTGTAGAGTGGTAAGGCTTTATCCCCCAGCCGACTAATAAATCTGCTGACGGCAGCAGCGGAACCCGTCAATCTTTGGACATCTTTCACACACGTAGGTTTGGAGATGTTCAAGATGGCTTTGATCTTTTCCGGGTTAACTTCTATTCCTCTGTGAGAAACGATGAAACCCAGAAGTTTTCCTGAGGGAACCCCAAATACACACTTTGATGGATTTAACTTCATCTTGTAAGAGCGCAAGTTTTCGAAGGTTTCTCGCAAATCCTCAAGGATTGTGTCTTTTTCCTTGGTTACGACAGCAATATCGTCCACATAAACATGGACGTTTTTGCCTATCTGACTATGCAAACATCGTTGCATGCAACGCTGGTAAGTTGCACCTGCGTTCTTCAGGCCAAACGGCATGGTTACGTAATAATACGTCCCGTACGGGATTATGAAAGAAGTCTTAATTTGATCTTCCTTTTTCATGCGTATTTGGTGATACCCGGAATAAGCATCCAAAAAGCATAAAAGCTCAGAGCCTGCAGTGGCATCTATTATTTGATCGATTCGCGGTAACGCGAACCTATCTTTTGGACACAACTTGTTCAAGCCGGTGTAATCTATACACATTCTAAGAGCAGTAGTGTCTTTCTTCGGTACTAATACCTGGTTTGCAGACCAATCAGTGTGGATTACTTCCTGAATGAAATCTGCTGGTAAAAGCCGGATAATTTCCTTGCCAATAGCCTTCCGTCTTCTTCCGTCAAATCGACGGAGACCTTGTTTGACGGGTTTGGAGCCTGGAATCACTTTTAGTTGATGCTCAGCAAGTTCCCTGGGTACGCCTGGCATGTCAGCTGGACACCAGGCGAAAATATCCCAGTTCTCACGGAGGAACTTGATGAGCTCGCCTTCCTATTTGTCGGTCATCCCAGTTCCTACTACGACAAATTTTGTCGGATCTTTAGGATCTAGGATTACCTGTCTTATATTCTCGGATGCCTTGAAGCTATCTGCTGGTTTCCGAGTTTCTTTTCCTGCCGGCATTTCTGTCGGTGATACCTCCTTAGCCAGCTCCTTCAGCTCTTCCTTTGCTATGATTTTCTCAGCACAAAGGGCGTTTTCTTTTTCCAGCTTGTTCGCCAGCTTGAAGTCTCCAGTTATGGTGATTACCCCTCCTTTCGGCCCTGGCATCTTCAGCTTGTTATAGATATAACATGATCTTGCCATAAATTTGGCGAAAGCTGGACGTCCGAGTATCGCGTGATACACGCTTTCGAACGGCACCACCTCGAAGGATACTTTTTCCTGACGGAAGTGATCTTTTTCTCCGAAGGTGACATCTAGGGAAATTTCTCCTAGGGATCGTGCTTGCCTGCCGGGAACAATGCCATGGAAGCGTATGTTGCTGTGATTGAGCTGGGCCTCGGATATTTTTAGATGTCTCAACGTATCCAGGTACATTATGTTGATGCTGGATCCTCCGTCCATTAGCACTCTTCTTAGCCTAGTGTTCTGGACAATAGGGCTTACAATAAGAGCTTGTGTGTCGGGTTCAGGGATATTTCCGGGGTGATCAGACTGATCCCAGGTTATTCGTGTGTTCGAATACTTCAAGAATTTCGGGGTTGTCGGAACAACCGCGTTTATTTCTCGAAGTGTTCTTTTCGCCACCTTTGCTGATGGAGTTGCTAGGAAAGTTAGGGCGCATTCTCCGTCAACTCTCGGAAACTTGGGTTCGCCTTTCCGCTGTTGTTCCTGGATTTTTTCGTCTGTGTCCGATTCACTGTCTTCTTTCTCAGCTTCTGGCTTTTGCTTAGAGAATTTCCTTTTGGAACTCTTCCCCTTGTTTCCGGATCCTGCACTGCCTTTCATGTGCTTATTCAGCCGGCATTGTGCGTTCGTATGGGTGGGTTTCCCAAATTGCGAATGGTGGACGCAGGGTTCCGACTTAATCTTCTCCCACTCTTCTTTAGTGTAGTTGATTGGTTCTGAGCTGCGTCCTTTCCATCTGCTCCCTTTTTCACTTCCAAAGGCTATGTTAACTCCTTTGGGTTTTGGTGTTGCATCTAAAGTTCCTTTTTTCTCAGAGCGAGGATTTTTCTTGGCCAGTATCAGTGTGCCGATATTGCCACCTCTTGCTCTGTTATCGTCCTCGGCTGCAGCATGCTCATTGGCGGTTGTAAGCATAGATCCGAGATCTTTGTGCTGTTTGGAACCAACCATGAACGGTACTAATCCGGGTTTTAGGTCATTGACGAAAGCATGCATTGCTTGTACGTCAGTTACTCCAGAACAACTATTCTTCATTGCAATCCATCTGGGGATGAAATCCACGTATGGTTCATCCTCGAATTGGGTGCAACGGTTCAGCTGGTTGATGCTGTTCGGGCGTTTGTAAGTTCCCCGGAAATGCTGAGTGAATACTCGAGCCATATCATCCCAGCTGTCGACAGTTCTTGATGGCAATCCATTGATCGAATCTCTGGCTCCATCCAGTAACATTAGGGGAAGAAACTTTACAGCTTCCAGGTATGTCCCATTGTTTATCAGGACGGCTGTATAATAGTCTGAGAGCCAGGTATCCGGGTTTGTACTTCCGGTATATTTCTGGTACATTGGACCGACCTTGGCGAAGCCAGAATGCAGGGTTGTCCTTCGGATCCTATCAGTGAAACACTTAGGTCCAAAGTATAGATCATCCTTTTCCGCTCTATCCATGTGTGCGGAATACCTGCCGGCTGAATGGACAGAAGGGGATCTACTCCTTTCTTTTCCATTGTTGCACGGACGCGCTTTTCCGGGATCGTTTCTATTTCTTTCAAGATCACGCCCTTTTGGATGAGGCGGAGTTCTACTCCTATGCCTTTCTTTATCCTTAGGGGGTGTCCGAGATCTCTCACGTCTGTGAGGTACATCCTTTCTTCCGGCTTTTTCAGCAGGGTGTCTCGGAGGTGGCATTGCTTTGCCATCTTTCCGATATTTTTCTTCCCGATCATGGGGTTTGCTTCCACCTTTCGGTAGATGAGATCCGGTTCTAGATGCTTCATCCCTATTGTCGGGATTTTTCTTATCTTTTCTCGGATCCGCTTTCTTATCCTTTGAATTGCCGGAATCTCCAGGTTCTTCCGGTCCAGGTGCTCCAGCGGCGCAAGTAGCTGTTTTGCATAGGGCGGAGTTATCGTGCAACTTCCCTGATCGCTCTTGGGCTCGCTGTTGTTATTGCAATGCTTTTCCTAGGAAAGCATACACCCCTTGGAGTTTTTCACCATTGGAGTACAAGTCATTGTTGAGGATGGCAAACGCTGCTTCCGCATTTTCTGCTGCGGTTTTGTATATTGGTTCGCCTCTGGCATCTTTGCCGTTTACCTGCATTTGCCAAGATGGGTTGTGAAACCTTTCTTTTGGCGGCAGTACTTCCGGTCTTACGATTCCGGGTAACCTTGTAGGTTTAATGCCAGATCTATTCTTTCTCTCGTATTCCTCGATTTCTACCTTCATGAGCTTGATGTCATCCTGGGTTTTTTGGAGGTGGTCACGAGTTCTGAATAGATGTTGTTGTTGCCTTTGGAGAGCTTGTCTCCTGGCTTCTAGCACTTCAAGGGGTTCATGTAATCCCACTGGCGTTTGTAACAATTCCTGTTCTTCTTGCTTTGTCATTGGCGGAACACGGATTTCTTTTGTTTTCTTCTCCGCAGGTTTTGTTCCGCTTGCATCTCCTACTTCCGGGCTTTCATCAGCTAGATCAGCCAATTTCTTCTTCCGGAGTTTGTATTGGAGTTTTTTAGCGGCCTTGTTCTTTTTCTTGGAAGAGGGAGGTTTTTTAATAGGTTCATCCTCTGTCAATTTCTTGACGTTGGGAAATATCGGAGAAGTTTCTCCATCTTCTCTCTCTTCCTCTCGCGGAGGGGTTTTAGGGCTTTCCTGACTTCCGGCGTCCGTGTTTTCAGCCGGTTTTGCCATTAGTACTTCATGGAATTCCTCTTGAAAAGATTTAACTTTTCTTTCGAAGTCGTCTACGTCTTCGTCTTCGGAATCAAAATCATCTGATCCGGTTTCTGACTCTAATCTCGCCTCAATGGCGGCTAGCACAGAGTCAGCTTCCGAGTTCATCGCTGGATTGGCGGGTATCGGATCTTCCACTTCTATAGTGGGTTTGATGTTTTCTGCCTCTTGCACGGGATTACTTTCATCCGTATTTTCGGTGAATGTCAGATCTTCCACCTCTGTAGTGGGTGTGTTGTTGTCTACCTTCTGCACGGGATTTCCGTCGTCCGTGTTTTCGGCGACCTCGGATTGCACCATACCGATAAAGTGTGTATCACTTTCATGTCGGCGATCTGAGCAAAATCCGGTATCATAGTCATCTTCGACTGGGTACAGGGCGGGTGGGATAAATTTGCTTCCACCGCAAAACCCCATGGCCTCTGCAGTTAGTCCGATAAAGATATTAGCAGATCCAATCGGTAACACGCAGGCACTTACCAGATGATTTTGTGCCGGTATGTAGGATCCATTGTCGAGGAAGCGTCCGACGTCATTGTCGAACTCCAGGCTTTCGACAGTTATGGAACTGCCGATTCCGCCGAGTATCCCAGATCGGAACTTAACGCCTGACGTCGTTTGCCCCACGGTGGGCGCCAAATGTCGAGACATCGTGGTAGTTTCCATAGACGGGGGTGCCATGAGACTACGGGTAAAGACGTGGGGGAACGGGATCGCGTTGGTGACAAAGACACAGGATTTACCCAGGTTCGGTACGTCGTAATAATACGGCGTTCCTACTCCTGCAATCTCACTAATCAGGACTAAAGCCTGTGTAAAAAATTACAATGTGAGGTTAGGTTTAGCTATTCGCGGAGGATCAACTTCTCGGCGAGTTGGCATGTGGCTTCCTGTCTCTTGTTATCTCATCTCCCGTCCGGCTTTATATAATAGCCGGATTAGGGCATACAGAATAGGAAACCTAGAAGACTACGATAGCTAGTAACTTGGAAAGTAAGGAATCCGTCTTCTCCTCCAAGCCAGATCACGTGGGCCGTGATCCGGTTCCTTCTAGAATCCGGCTTCTGCGCGTCAGCTTACTGGGCGCCCCAATGGACCATAGCCCACTACCAGCTGGGCCACCCTGGTAATCCGGCACTTTTGACTACCATCTGATATACCCCTATTTAGTATATATCCGACAGCCACCCTGTGGCCCCCCTCCGAAGCCCTTCGGGACTTCTGGATGCTTCTAGGACTTCTAAGACTTCTGGTTTTCGAATCGTCCAATTCCGAGAATATTTCCCGAGTAACTTTTCTGAAACTAAAAACAGCAGAAAACAGGGAACTGGCACTTGGCATCTTGTTAATAGGTTAGTCCCGGAAAACGCAGGAAAACGTAGGAAAACATGTAGAAATTGGCATAATATCAACATAGAACTTCAGAAATTATAGATACGTTTATGACGTATCAAGCATCCCCAAGATTAGTTCTTACTCGTCCTCGAGTAGGTAAACGATAAAACAAAATAATTTCTGAGGTGACATGCTACCACATAATCTTGATCATAATATGTAAAGTAGAATATGTAAACTAGGATCAAATGAACTAAAGTTGTTCTATATTTGATATCAACAAGTAATGCATAAACAAAGAAGAAAGAAGTAAAACTTGTAATGAATCAATACTAAAATACTATCAACCATGCAAAGTTTATTAGAGATGGTTTAAGCTTTCAAGAACAACAATATCATGCATGTCAAACGATCTTCACAACCCCTGTTAGGATCAAGTCAAGCTTTCCACACGATGCAATGCTTGAATCTTAAACTATTTGCGCACTAAAAACAAGCAAGTGTTCTGCGTTGGTCCCTGGCACCGGAATGTTATGGCTAAAAGAACATTATGGGGGTTTGGAAGGTCAATGGAAGAAAGGCTCGCAAAGTTGAAAGTGGTCATTAGATAAGAGAAAGTCTTACAACCGAAGCTATGCAAGGAGTAGGGATTGCCACACAACGGATGCACATAGAGCTATAAGTGTATGAAAGCTCTCCAATGGAACTAATGGGGGTGCATCCAACTTGCTTGCTCACGAAGACCTAGAGCTCATTTGAGGAGGCTCATCATTGGAATATACAAGCCAAGTTCTATAATGTAAAGTTCCCCACATAGTTATGAATGAGTGATAATATGAAAACTCTCTCGAAACTGAAGTAATGGTGCTAAACATGAAGCACAAGTGTGGTATATAAAGGATAGTGATGCACCCCCTCTCTCTTTATTCTCTCTTTGGCCCTTTCTCTTTTTTTTGGGGCTTTTTCATTTTTTTTATATATCCTCACCGGTAGGGGCAACATCCTATATTACAATGAATCATCACACTTTTAGTACTCATAACTCATAAAGAAATATCTCTGAGGTCTCTAACTGCATGCTCATCATCAAGTAACATAATGGAGGTGGATGTTGTGCAGCAATATATCTCGGAATGGCTATGGAAATGGCATGATAGGTAGGTATGGTGGCTGTTTTGAGAAAGAATATATGGGCTTATTTGTAGGAGAACAAAGTCCTCCCACGGGATTTGGATGCACTGGCGAAGTTTGCACCAACTCTCAATGTGAGAAAGGGAAATGCACAGTACCGAAGATGCTAGCAAATATGGATGGTGGAAGTGCCAGGAACCGCAACATAGACTCATGAGTTAAAACATTACAGCAAGCAAATCATCTTACAAGGCACAATGCAAATTACTCCAAGAGGGTCCGTGGCAGTGACAAGTCACTGTTAGCTACCCCGACCGTAGCGCGTAACAAAAGGCCGATCAGTAATGTATCACTCGTAGCAATCATATACCATTGTTTCTATCAGCTGGTAATTTAAGTGTGGCACAGTTTCAAGTTTCTTAGACCAACCATTAAAATTTTATACTTACTAGTTCTTCCCGTTTATCCATTAAGCAAATTAATATCTCAAAACAACAACAATGATTCAAGTGAAGCAGTTTAGTGATCTAAAAGACCATGCAAATTTTTTCACTATACCAACTACCACATAAGCATTTCTATTCTCAACCAAGAACATATATCAAAAGCTAACAGCTCTGAACAAGATATGCATGAAAACAACGACTAAACACAGTACTAGCAAAAAGTGAACACTCACAGAACAATAAGAATGAAAACTAGAGTGTTCTAAGCAATGAAAACGGAGCGTGTCTCTCTTCCACACAAGTGTGATAAGAACCAACCATTTATTACAGTAGAAAAAAACCAAACAAACTGAAAACAAAAATAAAAGACGCTCCAAGTAAAGCACATAAGATGCGACCGAATAAAAATATAGTTTCACTAGAAGTGACATGATAATTTGTTGATGTAGAAGGGGATGCCTTGGGAATCCCCAAGCTTAGACGCTTGAGTATTCTTGGAATTTGCTTGTATGTACCACCGGGGCATCCCCAAGCTTTGGATTTTCACTCTTCTTGATCACATCATATCATCCTCCTCTCTTGACCCTTGAAAAGTTCCTTCACATCAAAATTCTCACAATCTTCATTAGCAAAGTTAGTGCAATTGAAATAATAAATTCACATGGTTCTGTTTCAACACAAGTCTAACACTCAAAAACACATTATCTACTATCACAAGTTCTTTCAAAACTCTTTTTCTCAAAAGAACACCAAAAGAAAGAGATTAAGATGCAAATACGATAAATGGCAGAAATCTGTCAAAACAGAACATCAGGTAAAGATCAATTTTTCAAAAATCGTATGTTGCTCAAATAAAAAAGTGGTATTCTAACAAAAGTTGCGTATATAACTCAGGATTGAGCACAAAAAATGTCAGGTCATTTTGAATTTTCTGTGATTTTTAACGGAATTAGCACTGGACAGCAGAAATCTGTTTCCTGCGCAGAAATCCGAAATATAGCCTCAACTTTCCACTAGAGACTTTACTTGGCTCAACAAACACACAAAAGAAAAGATAGAGAGGGATTGCTAAGGAAATAGACAACACCCAGGTGCAAGGCACACCAAAGAAAACGAAAGAAAACGGGTTGAAAACAGAAAAATAAAACGGGTTGTCTCCCGGTAGCGCTTTTTTTTAACGCCTTTCAGCTAGGCATAGTGATTTTTAAAAGATGCTCACATAAGGATAAGATTTTAAGCACAATAAGAGAGCATCAAGCAGAAAATATAAAACACATTTAAGTCTAACCCACTTCCTATGAAAAATAATCTTGTAGAAAAACAAGTCAACGAAGCACAAAGTGACTAGCATAGGAAGACAAAATAAGTGCAACTTCAAAAATTTCAACATAAAGAGGGGAAACTTAATATTGTAGAGATTCATAAAACCAATTTTCCATCTCTCATAATAACTTTCAGTAGCATCATGAATAAAAATAACAATATAACTATCACAAGAAACATTCATATCATGAGCCACATGCATAAAAGTATTAATACTCTCCACATAAGCATAGTAATTTTTATTAATAGTAGTGGGAGCAAATTCAACAAAATAGCTATCATTATTATTCTCATCACCATAATCATCAAATATAGGAGGCATAGTATCATCAAAATAAATTTTCTCCTCAATAGTAGGTGGACTGAAAATATCATATTCATCATTGTAATCATCATATATAGGAAGAATAATATCATCATAAGAAATAGAATACTTATCCTCCAAAATGTGTTCATTTGTAAACATATCATCATTTTTACTAGGAGGAGATGTATCAAGCATATAATCATCAGTAGCAAAAGGATTTTCAAACACATCATCCACAAGTTTAGAGCTTTCTATATCATCATTTTCAATATCAAAAGTAGTGTGCTTTTCCCAATCATGATCACTACTATATGTAACAGGCATAGGCTCATCATCAAAGAAAATTTTCTCCTACGTGCTTGGGGAACTAAAAAGATCATTTTCATATAAACTAGCTTCCCCAATCTTAGATTTTTCCAAAGCATTAGAAATAATAGTGTTCAAAGCATTCATACTAATAACATTGCTATTAGCATGCAAATAAAGTTCCATAGGTTTTTTAATTTTCTCTTCAAACACTTCATGTCCTAACTCAAGATAAAGATTATAAAGCTCTCTCATATTTTTGTTGTTTTCCATTAAGCCTACCTAGTGAAAATAACAAACAAAAAGATATAATTGCAGAATCTAAAGGAAATAACTTCGAGCACTCACACCCGAGGATGTGAGAGTCTTTTACCTTACCTCCCCGGAAATGGCGCCAAAAAAGAGCTTGATGTCTATGCATGCTTCTATTCTTGTAGAAAGTGTTGGGCATCCAAGTGCAGAGGTTCGTAGAACAGGAGCAAGTTTCCCTTAAGTGGATTACCCAAGGTTTATCGAACTCGAGAAGGTAGAGGTCAAAGATATCCCTCTCAAGCAACCCTGCAATTAAGATACAAGAAGTCTCTTGTGTCCCCAACACACCCAATATACTTGTCAGGTATATAGGTGCACTAGTTCGGTGAAGAGAAAGTAAAATGCAAGTAATGCGGATGATGATAAGTGATAATAGCAATCTGAAATAAAAATGGCAGCAAGCAAACATGTAGAAGAACTGGCGGAAAACGGTGTTTCAATGCTTGGAAATAAGGCGTAGGGCTCCTACTTTCACTAGTGGACACTCTCAACAATGAAAACATAATTGAATGCATAAATATGATTTATTCACTATGCTACTCCGAACCACTCTCCGGTCGAATAACAAACACCAATCATTGCGTAGGGCTGTAACAACACTCCTCAGAGTAAGCACTTTCCCAACCAAGTAACCCCCATGCTATCACCATGATACCCAGATGGTTCCACGCAAACACCACAATTTCATAGGGTTATCCAACACAAAATATAAATATAATGCTAAACCACAGGGCGCACACACTGTCACCTTTACACCGTGATCAAAGTGTTTACGGAGATCTCATAACAAAAACCACTTGAGTAGCATAATAGATGAAGAATAATATCTATGAATTCAACTATATTACAAAGCTCACGATCACATATAGATCACACCATGGGAGAGAGAGATGAAACACATAGCTACCCGTAGAGCCCTCAGCCCCGGGGGAGAAGTACTCCCTCCTCATCATAGGAGACAACAACGGCGATGGAGATGGTGGTGGAGTCGATGGAGATGGTTTCCGGGGGCACTTCCCCGTCCCGGCAGAGTGCCAGAACAGAGATTTGTCTCCGGAAACTTGTCGGCGGCGACAGTGGAGCTACAGATGTATTTTGTGGAAAAACAGCGATTCCCCTAGGGTTTATGTATCGAGGAGTATATATGGGCAAAAGGGCGATGCCGGGAGGTGGCCAGGGGGGACCCGCGCCACCCCATGGTGTGGCCACCCTGTGGCCCCCCTCCGGGGCTCTTCGGGACTTCTAAGACTTCTGGTTTTCGAATCGTCCAATTCCGAGAATATTTCCAGAACAGCTTTTCTGAAACTAAAAACAGCTGAAAACAGGGAACTGGCACTTGGCATCTTGTTAATAGGTTAGTCCCGGAAAACGTAAGAAAACGTAGGAAAACATACGGAAAACATGTAGCAATTGGCATAATATCAACATAGAACATCAGAAATTATGGATACGTTTATGCCGTATCACCTTCATATACACATGCGGACAAGTCCTCGACAACGAGGCGCTGCGGAATTTGCCCTGGCGTATGTGTGCATACTTTCATAGGGGTAACACGTGAGACCCACACTCTGCTGGATCAAGGTGCTGGACAGGGGAAGTCGGCAACATCCTCACCGATAGGCCTTTGGGTGAGGATTTTCTACAGGCTTCGTCGACATCGTCATCGACACCTCTTCCGCTACTAACGATGTCTGGTACACGATCTCGAGAACTATATTTTGGAATTTATATTCACATGTATCTGCATAGCAAGGTCTTGGTTATTGCGTAGCAAGTTTGGCGAAATTCTAAAAGTCCCGTTGTGCAACCCAGCTGATACGGCACCTCCTATCTATGCTACGTATATTCTTTTCCCTGCTATTGATGCTCTCCGACGAGGACTATTGTTCCTCTTCCTGCCACGCAAGGAGAAGATCAACAGAGGTGTGACTATGTTCGAAAGATATTGGTGGTGCGTGCTGTGTTTGAAGGAGTCCGTATGGGGTCCACCTTCACGCGAGGCAATGTGGCGCACCTACAAAAGAGTCCTTTTATTTCAGCGTGTCGTTTTATTTTCTATTTAGAAAAAGTGGGTACGTAAAAGTTATTTTTTTTTCTAGTTGGTTTTCTTGTAAGTCAAGTTGAGTTGGCTATTATATAAAACCAGGTACGGCCATGTAATAGGGGAGTTGAAATTATTTGAGATTGAGAATACAGAAAAGGTCCCATGTTGGGGGACACACATATCATTTGTTTTGCTTGCTGATTCGCGAGCATCTGTTGTGCGTGTCGTGGAGTAGATCAAATCTGCTCACCGACTGAAGTTATCTCTTGTTGTTTTTCGATCGCCGTGAAAGATTGGGGCAAAACCCTCTCGGATCACGTTGATCCGTATCATCTTGGTATCAGAGCGTCGGGTTTCTCACGGTGTATTCTTGCTGAGAACTATCTGCTGCTGGAAGTATTGCTGCCGAAGGCGCTAAGCCAAGACACCGGTGAGTTCTTGTGCCCGTTTGCTATCGGAGAAGTTTGTGTTCATCTGCAAGTTGCCGATGGAGGCGATCAAGCCATCACACCGGTTTTGGAGACGTTGCTGCCTGAGGCTACTACGCCAAAACACCGGTGTTGATTCCGTTCATGAGATTGTTTGCCGCTGGAGGCGTGAAGATCTGCGTTGCCAAGTCATGCTTGTTCTCTATCTCTGCTCGAGTTCGTTTTGTTTCGATTTCTGGATCGGATTGGCAAGCGCAGAAGGAAGTATACGTACATATCGGTGTTTGTGGGTCGGATCTGCATAGTTTCCTAATGCATACCTGAAAAAATAACAGGGAAAAGAAAAGAGTAGGCGACCAGATTGGTGTTTGTCTGTTTTTTTTTGTGCTACTACCGATCTGCTGGACAAGTTTCGGTTCGTGGCAATAGGGATTGTGGGGTGATGTTGTGTTTTCGATCTCCTTTCCGTGGTATCTTGCTAGGAGTCCGGTTGTCCAGATCGGAAAGTTAATAAAGAGAGAGATTCAATCTGCTCGGTTTCCTTCCTAATCCTGAGGCGGCAAGAAGTTACAGGAAAAGAGGGGACCAAAAGAGATTTGATTGGTTTTGATAGCTCGTCATGTAAAAGAAGGAAGACACATAGAATAAGGAAGAGTTTCATTGGGTACGATCGGAAGCAATCGGAACTAAAAAATAAAAAGGAAAGTGGTGATTGGATTGGTACGTGCATATATCTTTCCTAGTCTTTGGAAAGGAAAGGATTGTCTAGGGATTAAAAAAAGGTGTAGGGATCGGATCAGAAGTACTTCACGTACAAAACCTGGTCGCGAGGTCCTTTTTGTTTGGCTGCATGTTGATCGTATATTGCTTCTTACTTTGTTGCTGCTATTTCCGCCGCACACCGTTGGTCCGAAAATTTTGGCCAGCATCTATTCCGAAGACTTCCCCTGCCATTGAGTTGTCGTATCTCCGGAAATTTTTGTTGCCAAGGTGGACTCTCGGATTAGTTGAGCTGTTGCATACGCTATGGAGAAAAAGAATTTGCTATCGTATGGGTTTCAGCGAGAGGAAGAAGGAATAGCTGAAAATTTATTCCACTCTCGTGTGAAAGTTCAGGATAAGGCATGCGCGTTAACAATTGATCACCGGAGCTTCATCAACGTTGTTAGCCTCGAGATGGTGGAGAAGCTGGAATTGCCGAGGACACCACATCCGTGACCCTATTTGCAGTATTTCAGTAACCATCAGCTCGCCATCACACACCAAGTGTCGGTACACTTTCAATTGGGTCTGTTGTCTTACGCGGTGTGTTGCGACGTGATTCCACTTCAGTTGGTTTCATGTCATTTGTTGTTGGAGAAACCATGGACCGATGAGCACGGAGTAATGATGTATCAATGTATTCCGCTGCAGTATATCGTTCCTTTTGGTAAAAAGAAGTGTCATCCTAAAACCATGGATACCCATACATACACACTTTGAAGAGATGAAAAATTGCAGAATAAGAAGGAGGCTTATGCAGAACTGAGAGAGCTCGAAGAGGCAAAGAAGAGGGAAGTCAAAGCTGCTGCAATTCCCGTGGTAGCCAACATTGCCGCACCTATTTTGGAGCCTATTCGACCTACGGTTGTGGACGATATTGCTGCAATTCATGTTGTTTCTGTGGATTCTACTGTTCACATCCATGTGGTTGATGTTCAGCCTGTTCATGACGATTTTGCTGTAGAAGATGACTTGAAACCAAGGACGGTTTCGCCTGAAGGGGGGAGGATGATACGGCACCTCCTATCTATGCTACGTATATTCTTTTCCCTGCTATTGATGCTCTCCGGCGACGACTATTGTTCCTCTTCCTGCCACGCAAGGAGAAGATCAACAGAGGTGTGACTATGTTCGAAAGATATTGGTGGTGCGTGTTGTGTTTGAAGGAGTCCGGATGGGGCCCACCTTCACGCGAGGCAATATGGCGCACCTACAAAAGAGTCCTTTTATTTCAGCGTGTCGTTTTATTTTCTATTTAGAAAAAGTGGGTCCATAAAAGTTATTTTATTTTTTCTAGTTGGTTTTCTTGTAAGTGAAGTTGAGTTGGCTATTATATAAATCCAGGTGCGTCCATGTAATAGGGGAGTTGAAATTATTTGAGATTGAGAATACAGAAAAGGTCCCATGTCGGGGGACACACATATCATTTGTTTTGCTTGCTGATTCGCGATGATTTGTTGTGCGTGTCGTGGAGTAGATCAAATCTGCTCACCGACCGAAGTTATCTCTTGTTGTTTTTCGATCGCCGTGAAAGATTGGGCCAAAACCCTCTCGGATCACGTTGATCCGTATCACCAGCACCACCCCCTCCCCCTGCCAATGAGGCGGACACATGCCGTCACCCCCAAAGAGGACACTATTGGGGTGTGTCAGACACAAATTCGAAGGATGCCAGTGAAGATGCTCTAACATAAAATATGGTCTATAACTAATCTATTGTGATTACACACTTTCCTCCGCCTCCGCTTCCAATAAAATATCGTCGTTCCCTTTCATCTTTGTGAGATCCTGACTCAGGGCTTAAGAGGATCGATAGAATACTCATATCAATAAGTTGCGACATCTTTTCTGGAATCTAATCTTCAAAGAACTTTCATATTATATGTTAATTTAACCTAAGTTGAGGCCAGAAAGAAACCGGATTCTTAAGCTCTAAGAACTTTTGTTATGTAAAACTAGTGGTTTCTGAATTAAAATCCACAAGGAGGGATCCTTAACTTGCAGAAAGCTCTAAGCTCTGAGGTTAACTCATATCTAGCAAGTCTAATGATATCACAATATCACATTGATTTGTTTGGTCTAAAACTCCAGGCTTCTACTTTTACTACTCCCTCCGTTCTCTTCTATGATGCACATTACTTACCATTTCAATTTTCACCACATACACGGTAAAATGAGTGAATCTATGTACAAAATAAGTCTAAATTCACTCATTTTAGAATGTATGTGGCCAAAATTGAAATGACTTATAAAAGTGAACGAAGGGAGTAGCTAGCTAGACCGGTGGGTTCATGGTGAGACCATGAGAGAACGTTGTACACCCTCGTGTGCTCAGGCACACATTTCTAGATTTGAGCTACCAAAACTTAAGTTCAATAAAAAAATAGAAAACATTGTTGTGTGAAAAGTAGTGTTTGAGTTCATGTAAGTTTTTAACTTCTTTACCATTAATGAAGAATAGGTTGTGGTTCATTCGTTAATCCCACTTGCTATTAACATCCTCATAAACCATACACTTGAGCGTTGTAACAATCAATAATGACATGACAATCCATGATGCATTGTGGTGCAGCTACCATTCAGTGATTGTACTCAATATAACCTTTAACTTTCCACAGTTATTTCACCCTCATTAAGGGTTAGAACTTTAATTTCGTGTAATCATGTGATTCTATACAGATTGGCTTTAGCTACATTCCAAAAATTAGCATCTATCTTTCAAAAAATTAAGCTAAACGCCGCGCTCCACACCCATAGGCGCACCGGTGTGGAGGAGAGGGGGCACGAGGAGAAACAAAGAGGCTTTGAGGGAGATGATGGTGACGGGTGAAGCTGGTGCCAATTCCCTAACCCACACCTAAGATAAAAAAAAGGCTATGTACTTACTCCCTCCGTTCCAAAATATTCCCTCCGTTCCATATTAGATTACTCTTTTATAGATGTATTTAGTATTGAAATATGTCTAGATACATCTATGTGGGAGTCATCTAATATGGAACGGAGGGAGTATCTGACTTCCATTTTTCCATACATGCATGTATGTAGACACTAAAACAAGTCTACATACATGCATGTATGGACAAATGGAAGTCATCTATTTTGGAACGGAGCGAGTAGTTGCGGGTAGCCATGTCTCTATGTAGGGGTGTTTTAGAGAGAGAATCTTTGGCCTTTATATCTTAGTCTCTACATTCACCTATGTCTTCCCATTACTTCTAAAAATCCAGAAAAGAGAGAAAACGCAAGATCCTAAATTTCAAAGCAACTCTAGTAAAATGGATGGACAAAATAGCTACCATGTATTTCTCTCTTTATTAATATAATTACTTTTGCAAAGCATGTGCTTTTGTATTTCCCTCTTTACTAATGTAATTCTGTTTGCAAAGTATGCCAATTTTCCGCACGTGCCACTTAGTAACTAATACCCTCCGTTCCTAAATACTATAAGATGTTTTAGCTTTTTTCTACATTCACCTATATCTATATCTATATGTATTTAGACAACTTTTAGTGTATATGTTCATTCATACTAGTCCGTGTCTAGTCAACACGTGCAATGGCTAGAACATCTTAAACTTAGAAATGGAGGGAGTAATACTAAACTTAGGTTGTACTAGTATCGACGACCGATTTGTCATTTCTTAATTTGGAGTACTAAATCTTCAACAATTAATTAGAAAACGAGGGAGCATTTTTTTAAGAACAGAAATATAATTCTTTATCTTCTATTTCTCTGTTGAACAGAGCTTAGGTTAAGCCAACAAACAGGATATGTTTTTTCCC
The DNA here is from genome assembly GCA_028641055.1 of Alopecurus myosuroides. Lineage (NCBI taxonomy): Eukaryota > Viridiplantae > Streptophyta > Magnoliopsida > Poales > Poaceae > Alopecurus > Alopecurus myosuroides. The sequence continues at coordinate 308,988,916 of CM054057.1, read as the reverse complement.
GAAACGATAAGGAAATGAATCGGCAGTAAAAAGAAAGTATCCCCTGTTTGAATTTCACACAACAAGAAAGCAGCGCAATCACAACATGACTGCATAACCGAACGATACCATTGTCGAATACACAGCACAATCCAGCATGATTTTTTGTTCTAGCAAAGTGCTTGAGATGCCAACTAAGATAAAACAGCTCACTCATCATCTATCTACGGTACAACTGGCAACCTGATGAGACGAACTTCTTAGTCGTCGAACAGGCTCAAGCCTAATCCATCACCGTCAGATTCACCATCGGATTCCTCTTTCTCCTCCTCCTCGGGAGCAGCCGCAGCACCACCAGACGAGGCAGCAGCTGGCGCAGCAGCGGCAAACTTGCTGGGGTCCTGAAATCCAACATACTATGCGTTAGATTTTTTTTTTTTTTTGAAGTTTACTATGCGTTAGATTGATACCAAGACAGGGATCGCCAAAGGCAGAATTTCCATACTTTCCATAAGACAAAATGTAGTCTAGGCATTCAGTATGTATGAGAGCTAGAGAATCAGTACGCATTTAAACTACAGTACATGTTTAGCTTCATCAAATACGACACTAAGCCTGGTAAGGCTCAACAAACATTGAAGTCAAGACAACATTCGGAATGCAGAGATGTAATACATTTTGAAAACCGGCAAGCATATGCATTTCAGCCAAGTTTAGGGAAAACATGAACCAAAAACAGGAGGTTTACCTTGAGGTACTCCTTGATCTGATCAGCATGAGGGTACGAGTAATCTGTCTCCAGAGCAACAGCAAGCACGTTCTTGTACCCATTGAGGAACATGTGCGGCGCAGCAGCCATGGTTGGGTACGAGAGTGCCAGGGACAGTGAGGCAACCATGGAGACACCAGAGGCAAACTTCTCTATCAGGTCTTCGTCGGTCAGGTCAAGAACCTCAGGGCTGAACACCGACCCGTCATCGTAGACATTGGTGATCACAAGACCATAGGAGAATGGGCGGATAGCGAGCTTGGCCAGCAGGGCAGCCTCGGATGAGCCCACCTTGTCACCCTTCTTGATAAGGTCCACAGCAGCCACGATTTCCACACTGCCCTTGTTGATCTTGGTGGGGATGTTAAGCACCTGAATCAGAAAAACACACAGCACAGCAGGGGTCAGAACTTGTGATTGACACCAAGTACACTGCAGAGTGTTATCACCAAAGATAACTCACCTGGAAGAAAGAAGTTTGGGAGGGATCCAGGCCAGTGTTTCCAGGGGGAACCACCACATCAATAGGAGCAACCAGCCCAACACGAGCAGGGGCCCCAACCTATTATATAACAAAACAAGAAGATCAGTGTCACAAAGTTAATAACATTGGTTAAACACTTAAACTAGAAATGTTATAAACATTAGAGGATGATCAATGGAAATATTCCCAGTAGTTCACATAATACAGTTATGCAAAAAAAGTAGCTACAAGCCTACAACACTATGCATATAGCCTGAAACTTCCATACCATTATATTTCCCCAAATTAGAGTATAGAACAATTTCACTAATTTCCCATTATTATCTCCCATATTTATATCTACAGCCCTAGGTTTAATTATCCATGCAGCAGCGTTAGCAATACAAACTCAAAGGACAAATCCATACAGTATATCAGTACTGTTCATCACAGCATGCAACAGGAAATACTACTGCATACAAATACAGATACAATTTCAGACAAATATTTTTTGAAACAAAAAATTTCAGGCAAACATGCACCAACCGCCCAATTCCTATTTTTAGATAAACATACCAAAATTTAAGGTTTGTTGGAATGATATATACATTAGATGATCTCCTCAGTAGTTCACACAAAACAGTTATGCATCTACTTGAAAAATTGACATGTAAATAGAAACTTCCATATCACTCCCCCAAATTAGAGTAGACGGCAATTCATTAATTTCCATTTATTATCTCCCAACTCGCTGATGTAATTATATCTACAACATGAGGTTTTAATATATCAGTGCAGCAGCGTTCTCAATACAAATTCAAAAGGACAAATATACGTTTGAGACTGCACAATAAAGAATCTTCAAAATCTTGGCACCATATAAAAATCTCTCATCTTCTTCCCTGTCTAATCGAAACCATTAGACTATAAAATTTTCGCACTCACTCATACAGTACATCAGTAGACTCCATGACGACATGCAACACGAAATACTACTGCATACAAATGCAGGTACAATTTCAGAAAATAAGCACCAACCGTACTACAACTTGAGGCTTGTGCTACTTGTATTAGCAAAGAGACAAGGTGTATGCCCAACAAATAATCTGTTTTGCTATGGAAGCAATCATCAAATTCATGCACCCAAGCTAGTGGCCCTCCCATAAATAAAACAAGAAACCATGAAATTGCAAATTAATCTGAAACAGAAGAACTCTGCCTGCAGCGGAAGGTACAAACAACAAACAGTTCATATGTCTAACTCCTACCACAACAACAGGGAGCGTTGTGTTTGAACCCCTTCCATGATAACCACAAATATTAGTACATCTGAGAAGCTTCACCCGAAGCAACACAAAATTCGTACAGACTAATTTTTATCCCATAGATATATGATCTAGATCTGGAACCGCCTCCCATATAATCACAGCAATATGCATCCTAAAATCCAGGCACCCAAGTAGCCAGCTTTGCCATACACAGAGTTGTTATCATCACATCCATGCAACCAAATAATCCTTTCCGTAACTAATTACAGCATCAATAGCACACTGAAACCAGACAAGTTGGTAGCAATCAAGAAACAAGGGCAGTGGCTAGATCACCTTGTACTTGGCGATCTCCTCGCGAACCTCCTTGAGGTCAGCCTTGGTGAAGATGAGACCGACGTTTCCCTTCAATCAGCAGCAGCAGAAGCACAAGTTAAAGGACGCAGACTTGACTTGAGGAATCGTCGACGCACACAGATCCGGGGCAAGGGACTTACTTGGAGCAGGGGTATGATGGCCTTGATCTTGTCGTTGCCCGTGGCGTCGGCGTGCACCTTGATGCAGCGGCGGATGAGGGTGTTCTTCCCCATGAGAATCTCCGACTCGCCGCGGATGCCCCTGCGCACCGCCGCGAGCTGGGTGGAGCCGACGTTGTCCACCTCCGCTATGAGCACCCTGGAGTACTCATCGAGGAACCTGCACAGCTTCTTGTCGTACGCCTGCTTCTTGTCGGTCTTGGACAGCTTCTTGATCGCCATGGCTGGTGGCCGCAAACCCTAACCCTAGACGGATCCGCGCGCTGGGATGTGGGTGGGTGGAGGGGAGGAAGAGGAAGCAGAAGAAAGAGGCTTGCGGCAGCGCGGCGGAGCGGAAGGGCGTCTATATAGTAGGAGCCGGGGACATGGAAGCGTTTGCGTGGGGCGTCCGTTGCGGGGGCATTCTCGTCTCTCCGCTCGCCAGCGTTGTTCTGGACTCTTCCAGTTCCATCCTAGCCGTCAGCCGGCGCCCAAAAAGTATTTGGGCTTGCCCATCTCCTTTAGACCGATTGGGCTAGCCCATCTGGGTGCTATTTTTTTCACACGGGGTTCGCGTGGCCTCTTCATCTTTAGGCCTTTAACGTGGTTTTCTTATCGCCAAATTCTTTTACGCTTGATTGCTTGGAAATATTTTGAGCTATATCCGCTTTCAAGCCTACTCCCTCCGTCCTCGAATAAGTGTACCTCTAGAATTGGTCTTGGTCAAACTTTTTAAACTTTGACTAACTTTATACAAAATAACATCAATATATATGATATAAAATTCATGTATTATGAAAGTATATTTCAAAACAGATCTAACGATACCAATTTAGTATCATAAATGTTGTTACGTTTCCCAATAAAATCGGTCAAACTTTAAAACAATTGACTTCCATAAAAGGAAAGCGTACACTTATTTGAGGACGCAGGGAGTAGGTGCGAAGGAGCGCACTTCCATTTTCTACGCCGTCTCGATGTACGAAGAGAGCCAAATATCATAGATTGTTCATATCGTGAAAAATAACTTGTCAACCTGATAGATAGGCTTCATCTTACAGAAAAAATAAGAAACTTGAAGCATACCCATTATAGCGATCAACAACATAGAATCGTAGGTACCGATACTAACTGGTCATCATGATACCTCCGAAAAGAAGCACCAGTCACAACAATAGATCAGTGGGAGGTACCAATTTTTCTTAACTATAAACCATGATGTATCTCCCCGACACATGAGAATCCTCTTTTTTTTCGAAACGGGCCGAAGCCCCGCTATATTAACATAGTAACCATCCGATACAGCCAACCTAATACACGGAACGAAGAATGCTGGGGGAGAAGGAGCAGCAAACACACACCCATAACAAGAAAAAGAGACAAAGGAGGGTTGACTAAGCGAAGATGACCCGCAACCGTTGCGCCCTCCGAGGAAGTACCACCAGTATCACCGAGTACCAAACAACACCTCCAAGAAGAAAAACAACTACTGTCCGGGCCAGCGGACTGGACCTAAGGTTTCTCCCTATACACAGAGGGAGGTGGACGAAGGGTAGCCACGACATCCTTTAGGAAGGGGAAATGCAACCCGAAGGTGGCATCGTGTCGGTGTCGGACAAGCCGGCAAGGACGTCTCCCGAATAAACCTGTCCACGACCCCCGAGCAATCCGTAGGCTAGGAGCCCCGCAAGGACGAGGCCTCGACACCACCAAACTTGCCGCCACTAGCATGCGCCACCATGGTCACGAAGCCACCGTCGCTGTCTCACCAAAACTTTTGCGACTAGAAAAAAAAAGCTTTCGCGAAAGTCAGATCCGACGACGCGTGAGGTGCTCGGTGTTGACACGTGTCGAGCTTAATGGTCCTTGTGGAACTGTTTCCGTTCTCTTCACGTTTATAAAATCTTTTTATAATTTTTTGGCATGGACTCGGGCAAATATGTGTCTACGAAGACCGAGATTCTAAACATCCGGAAAAGATATTTAAGTAGATATCACATGCCATTGAATTTTGTGGGCGCTTGCCATGGTTGGAGGAGTTTAGAGTAGCGGGTTGCTATTGGACAATGTGCGCTTGCCATGGTTAGACGAGCTTTCTCAGTCGTCTGATTGACCTTTATGGTCATTTCTGCCCATTGGCCATTGGAATGTGATTCAATCCCTGCAATGTGCCATGGTTGGAGGAGCCGAGAGTTGCTGGATGTGATGTTTGCTATCGTGAAAGTGTGTTTCAACCCGGCGCTTTGCGGTTTCCGAACAAAGCAGGGCAGTGTGCCTATTATGTAAAGAAATTATTTCCTATGTAATAGTATTTTTTCTCGAAATGTATTTTCATATCACTTATTAAGATGTCGGTAAAGTTTTTTTACCTTCATGTGACATTGCACCACAGAAAAGATGATTACATCGATTCGAAAAGAATGTTGTCATGGCACAGTAAAAAATTGACGATGCGAAAAGATGTGCATCTTGAAAAAATTGCAAGTAATTTGGGAGATCTGTTTTTTGAAAAAAATCATAATTTACCAAAAATAATTGAAAGAAGTGTGGGATGTGCTGCCATTGAAAGTCCGTGCGAGCTCAAATTAAAAAGAGAAAAAGTGCGATTGAAACTGAGATAGCCATGGAGGCCAAACTCGACAAAACCACCATATTCGTTGGCCGCCGTGCTTACTACTGAGCTAGACATGAAGTGACCTTTTGTTTGTTTCAGGAACTACAAAAAAGATTATTCTAGAGGATTTCACAAAACCATTATCGCTTAGCTTTTGACTTTTCGGGAATATATTGGCAGCTAGGAGGTTTGCCTAGAAGCAGTCAGACTTTAAAGAGTGTGGTAATAGCTCACTGATCGAGCGTCCTTGTGTTGAGGATGAACGGGGCTAAAAGATCTTTGATATTGTGCCCAATTCCGAAGTTAGTTCGTTTAGCATCGGAGTCCTAGTCCAAACCGGTTTTGTCTCAGTTTGTGTGCATATATACCTCGTGTTCTTTCTTGCGCGAGTCCAAGATTCTATCTGCCAATCCGCCCCGGAAGGGAAACACTTTAATTAGGACGACCTAACCAGCGCAAGCGTAGGTCGCTCTCGCGGGCGAAGCGACCAAAGCTAGCTTGGGCCGGCCTGTGAACGTATTTAGGCCCAATTAGCACCAATCTAGCTTTTTTGGGCCCAGTTTTCATGTTAGGATATTTTTTTCAGCAGGCCAACATAACAATTACGTGCAGTGGCGGACCCAGGAATTTTGGTTTGCCGGGGCAAACATTTTAGGACAATTTTTTTGGGTAGCATTCTCTTAAATCTGCAATTTTTTTAGTAGCATACTCTCCAATTTGTCTCCTGATACCATGATCGACAATTACATCAGTTTGGAAATGTCCTATACAACACTTGTGAAACGTTATACAGCGTCAAATTTGGCACAAAAATTGAGTGATCTGCTACTTATTTTCGGCACCGTACATTAACTATTCATCGCATAGGTCAAAAATTTTGCCAAAAGTGGGGAAATCTTCACTATGGAGGGAGCTGTAGGTTGCAAGCTGCGAGAGACGGATTTTTTTTTCCGGATTGAAACGCTTTGATCTACTTCCTCAGATGTGCGGTATGTGCTAACTGTTGGGGAAAATATAAATGGGCCTATTTATCTCTCACGTAAGGCCAGCCCAGTATGACTTTCTTTCTACTCTGCCCTGTTACCCCTTCGACACAGAAAGGAAAAAACGTCCGTGGCATGGATCGGATCGACATAAAACAGAGGGGGCGGCATGGCGGTATCCTGCTCCACGCCAAGAGACCCGGGGCGACCGCCCCTTCTCGTCCCTACGGTGGGTCCGCCTGTGATTACGTGTATCCACCTTTAGGCTAAGTGTTTTCGTCATTTTGGTCAAAGTTGCATAAGTGTCCAAAATTTGTAACAATTTCATACACGTTTTGTTGAGAAAACCCAAATGAGATATTGCAATATTTTCTGGATGATTTTCTACAAAATACATGTGTTATTTTTAGAATGATGTATTTATGTGCTTCTTCACATGTTGTAAATATGTAATTTTTTTATTGCTACCGTTTTCTTTTTTGTTGTAATATGTGATGATTTTTGTTGCAGCAAATCATTTTGTTGCTTGTCAACTTTTTAATTTATATAAATACTTTTTGTTGTTGTAATAGATTTGTGATTTTTGTTGAAATAGCTGATCATTTTTATTGCAAAAAACTACCCAAGTTGTTAAATTGCAAAACACATGTTTTTTGTTGTAATAGGTTGTGGTCTTTGTTGAATTGTTTAAATTTTTTGTTGCAATGTAATAAACATATTGTTTAACTTTTATTTCTAGCATTACGTTTTTTGAATTTTTTTGGGACAATTTGTTTCAATACTTTATTTTGTACATGGGACAAAAAAATTGTTGCGATACCCGTGAATTGTTGCAATACTCAGGCGAAATCCCCCCAGTGGCAGTTTTGCTGTAATTATGGAGATGATCAGGGGCAACGCAATATACTTATTCATTTAAGTGAGGCCGTTGTGGAATGCAGGTTCTATATCCGAAAAATAGGAGTGCTCAAATGCAAAAATGCGTTTTGCTGATTTCTGGATGTTGGGTGCTGATCGAATGGCTCACAAGGGGACCTAAGATTACGCAATCCTAGGCCGACCTACGGCTAACACTTATTGGGCGGTGCTAAGCGTAGGTCGCCCTATGTTTGTAAAACATAGGTCACTTTGTGAGCCCTCGGATCTTCATCTAACGGATAGAATCAGCACATCACAGTTTTGCATTTTAGCCCCCATGTTTTTGGATATAGAATCTGCACTCCACAGCAGCCCCACTTAAACGAACGAGTATATTGTGTTACCTCCGGTCATCTCGATAATTACAGCAAAACTGTCATTGCAACAAATTCACTGGTATCGCAACAAAAATTATAGTCCCGTGTAAAAAAAATATTGCAACAAATTGTTCCAAAAAAAATCGAAAAATAAGTAATGCTACAAAAAAAAATTGTTAAACAATATGTTTATTGCGTTGCAATAAAAAAAGTTCAACAATTCAACAAAAATCACAACATATTGCAACAAAAAAAATTATTTGCATCAATTAAAAAGTTGGTAAGCACCAAAATAGTTTTTCACCGTTCCAGTTGCAACAAAAATTATCTCCTATTTCAACCAAAAAAAAATCGATAGCAACGATAAAATCACATGTTTACAAGATGTCAAGAAGCGCATAAACATATCATTCCAAATGAAGTCTAAACACATATACGCATTTTCTAGAAAATCATCCAGAAAAAACATTGCAACATCTCGCTTGTGTTTTCGCAATAAAATACGTGCGAAATTATTATAAATTTTAAAGACGTACGCAACGTTAACCAAAATGGCGAAGAACACTTAGTGTACATATGACTGCAAGTGGTTGGTATGTTGGGCCGGTAAAAAACGGCCCAGACAGGAAAACTAGGCCAAAAAGCTAAATTGGTGCTAATTAAGCCTATATACGCTCACAGGCCGGCCCAAAACTGGTTGGTTGCTCGCTGGAGCTTCCCTCGCTGGCTGGAGCGACCTACGGTATCATCCCTTAGGTCGCCCTAAAACAAGCGTTTTCCAAATAATTTGTACTCCGTCGGGCACGACGACCATTGAGACCCGGACGACGACGGCCATGTCCCGTCCTCGCTGGGCTCTGCTCGACCGGCTAGGCCGCCGGGACGACTACTCCGATGCCGACGGTGGAACCGTCGCATCCTCCAAGACATCCACTCGCAAAGACATTTGCGTGTCTCTCCGTTTCACCACGCCGCGACCTCCCACCTCTACCTTCGCTGGCAGGACGGGCCCACAAGAAGGACTCCTTGTTTGTGTACCCTCGCGTCGTCGCGGCGCACGGCGACTTCGTCCTCTTCCAGCTGGCCATCCGAAGCCCGCCCAAGCGCCCACGGGCGATCGACTACTTCGTATACAGGGCCGGTACAGGGCCAAAGGCGCCGCCGGGCCGCCGTCGTTGTCACTGCTGAAACAGTACGCGTTCAAGCCTTCAGCCCGTGGTAGCGCATGGCGGACTGGAAGGCCATCGACATCCTGCGTCGTGGCGAGGACGCGTGCGCGGTGGCCGAGCTCTCCACGACGGGCGATCTGCTAGTGGCGTTCGAGCTTTGCGTGCTTCTCTCATAGCGGACGCCCGCCGACGTGTGGAAGGTGAGGCGGGTGGAGGTCGTCGATGAGAAGGCCAGGAATCCAGAGCTGTCACGCTGGGAGAACGATGTCGTCGTACCATTTGGCGACTGATGACTAACGTTTGTAGACCCCAAGTGCAAGTTGTGAAGAGCGCAGCAGCAAGTTTTCCCTCGAAAAGAAACCAAGGTGGAATCGACTAGTAGGAGGACAAGCAATCTCTGAAGGTTGATGCAGCTGAGGTGGCTGGGCGCACAGCAGGAACGTGGAACCTACACAACACAATCAAATCACTTTGTCCCAACGTAGCTGTGAGGTTGTCAATCTCACCGGTTTTGCTGAACACAAAGAGGTTAAACGTATGGTGTGGAAAATAATATGAGAACAGTATGAAAGCATTAGCAGCAGTATGAAAGTAGTAGGTGTTTTATCAGTATGAGGAAAAAGGACCGGGGTCCACAGTTCACTAGTGGTGTCTCTCTGTGAAAGATAAATAACATGTGTGGTAAAAAAATTACAGCTGGGCAATTGACATAAATGAAGGATGCACCGTAGTAAATATGCAAGACATAAATATTACTATGTGATTCATAGAACTATCTTTCATACTGTTTTCCACAACATACGTTTAACCTCTTTATGTTCAGCAAAACCGGTGAGATTGACAACCTCACTGCTTCGTTGGGGCAAAGTGATTTGATTGTGTTGTGCAGGTTCCATGTTGCTTCTGAACCGGTAGTGCGTCCTACCATCTCAACTGCTTCACCTTCTGAAGTTACTCCTTCCTCCTACTGGTTGATTCAACCTTGGTTTCTTTCTGAGGGAAACTTGTACTTCACTCTTCAAATCTTCCTATTGGGGTCTCCCAACGAACGTGTGTATCACGCGCATCAAGCTATTTTTCTGGCGTCGTTGCCGGGGAGGAAGAGAATTTCTGCAAGGGGGTCTCTCACTTCCAATCTCTTTACTTTGTTTTTGTTTTGCTTATTTTATTTATTTTGTCTTGTTTGCTTCTCTTTATAAAAAACACACAAAATTTAGTTCTTATTCTAGCTGTAGTTTTATTCCTGTTTTTAGTCTTGTTAAAATGACTACTCCTGAGAACACTAAGTTGTGTGACTTTACTAGCACCAACAACAATGATTTCATTAGCACATCTATTGCTCCACCTACTCCTACTGCTGATTTTTATGAAATAAAACCTGCCCTGTTAATGTCATGCTTCTATTCCTGTAGACAGTAATAGGCCTCCAAGTGCAGAGGTTTGTAGAACAGCAGAAAGTTTCCCTTAAGTGGATCACCCAAGGTTTATCGAACTTAGGGAGGTAGAGGTCAAAGATATCCCTCTCAAGCAACCCTGCAATTAAGATACAAGAAGTCTCTTGTGTCCCCAACACACCCAATATACTTGTCAGGTATATAGGTGCACTAGTTCCGCGAAGAGATAGTGAAATGCGAGTAATATGGATGGTTATAAGTAACAATTTCAATCTGAAATAAATATGGCAGCAAGCAAACATGTAGCAGAACAGGTTGTAGACGGTGTTTCAATGCTTGGAAACAAGGCCTAGGGATCCTAGTTTCACTAGTGGACAGTCTCAACAATGATCATATAATTGAATAACTAAATAGCTTCTCTTTACTATGCTACTCTTAACCCTCTTCGGTTGGATAACGACAACAGTGATACCAACTATCACCTGAGCATTTCTATTCTCAAGAAAACACGCATATGAGAACCACCTAACTACAAAAGCTAACTGCTCTGAATAAGAGATGCATGAAAACAAAGGCTAAACGCAGTACTATTAAAAAGTGAACACTCACAGAACAATAAGAATGAAAACTAGAATGTTCTAAGAAATGAAAACGGAGCGTGCCTCTCTCCCGCACAAGTATGATAAGATCCAACCATAAAATACAGCAAATAAAACTAAACAAACTAAAAACAAAAATAAAAGACGCTCCAAGTAAAGCACATAAGATGTGACTGAATAAAAATATAGTTTCACTAGAAGTGTCCTCATAAATTGTTGATAAAGAAGGGGATGCCTTGGGCATCCCCAAGCTTAGATGCTTGAGTCTTCTTGGAATTTGCTGGGATGTACCACCGGGGCATCCCCAAGCTTAGGCTTTTCACTATTCTTGATCACGTCATATCATCCTCTTCTCTTGACCCTTGAAAACTTCCTTCACACCAAACTTCTCACAATCTTCATTACCAATGTTAGTGCAATCGAAACAATAAATTCACATGGTTCAGTTTCAACACAAGACTAACACTCAAAAACAAATTAGCTACTTTCATAGCTTCTTTTAAAACTCTTTTTGTCAAAAGAACACCAAAAGAAAGAGATTAGGATGCAAATGCATTTATTGGCAGAAATCTGTCAAAACAGGACAGCAGGTAAAGATGATTTTTTTTCAAAAATCTTCTGTTGCTCAAATAAAAAAGTGGTCAACTAAGAAAAATTGCGTATATAACCCAGGATTACGCACACAAAAAAACTCAGGTCATGTTAAATTTTCTGTGATTTCATAGGATTTTAACAGTGGACAGCAGAAATCTATTTCCTGCGCAGAAATCCGAAATATAGTCTCAACTTTCCACTAGAGGCTTTACTTGGCTCAACTAATACATGAAAATAAAGATACAAAGGAGTCGCTATAGAAGTATACAACCCCTTGACTCAAAGAAAACAGAGAAAAACAATGCAAAAATAAAAACATGGGTTATCTCCCAAGAAGTGCTTTTCTTTAAAGCCTTTTAGCTAGGCATGATAATTTGAGAAGATGCTCACATGAGAAATATGAATTGAAGCAAAAGAGATCATCAAGAAGAAAATGTAAAACAAATTTAAGTCTAACCCACTTCATATGAAAAAGAATCTTGTAGAAAAACAAGTCATGAAAGCACAAAGTGGCTAGCATATGAAGAGAAAAATAAGTGCAACTTCAAAATTTTCAACATAAAGAGGGGAAACTTGATATTGTTGAGATGCATAAGACTATGTTTACCTATCTCATAATAACTTTCAGTAACATCATGAATAAAATTAACAATATAACTATCATAAGAAACATTCTTATCATGATCCACATGCATAAAAGAATTAATACTCTCCACATAAGCATAGTCATTCTCATTAATAGTAGTGGGAGAAAATTCAACAAAATAGCTATCATTATTATTCTCATCACCATAATCATCAAAAATAGGAGGCATAGTATCATCAAAATAAATTTTCTCCTCAATAGTAGGTGGACTGAAAATATCATATTCATCATTGTAATCATCATATATAGGAAGAATAATATCATCATAAGCAATAGAATAGTTATCCTCCAAAATGTGTTCATTTGTAAACATATCGTCATTTTTACTAGGAGGAGATGTATCAAGCATATAATCATCAGTAGCAAAAGGATTTTCAAACACGTCATCCACAAGTTTAGAACTTTCTATATCATCATTTTCAATATCAAAAGTATTGTGCTTTTCCCAATCATGATCACTACTATATGTAACAGGCATAGGCTCATCATCAAAGCAAATTTTCTCCTCCGTGCTTGGGGAATTAAAAAGATCATTTTCATATAAACTAGCTTCCCCAAGCTTAGAATTTTCCATAGCATTAGCAATAATGGTGTTAAAAGAATTCATACTAATAACATTGCTATTAGCATGCAAATAAAGCTCCATAGGTTTTTTATTTTATCTTCAAACACTTCATGTCCTAAATAAAGATAGAGATTATAAATCTCTCTCATTTTTATGTTGTTTTCCATTAAGACTACTAGTAAAAAATAAAAACAAGAAGCAAGTAAAAATAAGCCTAACTAGTGAAAACAATAAACAAAAGGATAAATTGCAGAATCTAAAGGAAATAACTCCGAGCACTCACACCCGAGGATGTGAGTACCTTTTACCTTACCTCCCCGGCAACGGCTCCATAAAAAAGCTTGATGTCTATGCACGCTTCTATTCTTGTTGACAGTGTTGGGCCTCCAAGTGCAGAGGTTTGTAGAACAATAGCAAGTTTCCCTTAAGTGGATCACCCAAGGTTTGTCGAACTCAGGGAGGTAGAGGTCAAAGATATCCCTCTCAAGCAACCCTGCAATTAAGATACAAGAAGTCTCTTGTGTCCCCAGCACACCCAATATACTTGTCAAGTATATAGGTGCACTAGTTCGGCGAAGAGATAGTGAAATGCGAGTAATATGGATGGTTATAAGTAATAATAGCAATCTGAAATAAATATGTAAGCAAGCAAACATGTAGCAGAACAGGCGGAAAACGGTGTTTCAATGCTTGGAAACAAGGCCTAGGGATCCTATTTTCACTAGTGAACACTCTCAACAATGATCACATAATTGAATAACTAAATATCTTATCTTCACTATGGTACTCTTAACCCTCTCCGGTTGGATAACAAACACTAATCATTGCGTAGGGCTGCAAAAAGCATTCCTTAAAGTAAGCATTCCCATGTCTAGTTAACCCCACGCTGTCACTATGAGCGCCCTAGAAGGTACTATACAAACACCACAATTCATAGAGGAGACACACACGATGTGCACACTGTCACCTTCACACCGCGGGACAAGGTGACTCCAAAGTTCATATTAATAAAACACTTGAGTAGCACAAGATGAAGAGTAACATCTACTTATTCAACTACATGACAAAGCTGACAATCACATATAGATCACATCATGGGAGAGACAGATGAACCACATAGCTACCGTAGAGCCCTCAGCCTCGGGGGAGAACTACTACCTCCTCGTCATAGGAGACAGCAACGGCGATGGAGATGGCGGTGGAGTCGATGGAGATGGCTTCCGGGGGCACTTCCCTGTCCCGGTAGGTGCTAGAACAGAGATCTGTCCCCCGAAACTTGTAGGCGGTGGAGGCGGAGCTACAAATGTATTTTCTGGAAAAGGTCGATTCTTTTAGGGTTTTCCCTCGGAGGATTATAAATAGGCGAAAGGGCGATGCTGGGGGGTGGCCAGGGGGCCCACACCACCAGGTGGCGCGACCAGGAGGCCCACGCCACCCTATGGTGTGGCCACCCCGTGGCCCCCCTCCGGGGCTCTTCGGGACTTCTGGATGCTTCTGGGGAAAATAGGAACTTCGGGATTCGTGGGGTCCAATTCCGAGAATATTTCCAGAACAACTTTTCTGAAATAAAAAACAGTAGAAAACAGGGAACTGACACTTGACATCTTGTTAATAGGTTAGTCCTGTAAAATCGATAAAAATGGCATAAAGAAGGGAGAAAACATGTAGCAATTGGCATAATATCAACATGGAACATCATAAATTATAGATACGTTGGAGACGTATCACCTGTTAAACCTTGTTATGAAAGAGCAATTTTCTGGTGTTAGTACTGATGATGTTGCTGCCCATCTTAATAACTTTGTTGAACTATGTGAGATGCAAAAATATAAGGATGTTGATGGATATATTATTAAACTGAAATGGTTTCCTATCTCTTTGAGATGAAGAGATAAAGAATGGTTGTTATGTTTGTCTCCTGCTAAGATAATATCTTTAAGAAGTAGCATTATGAATTTTAAGCAACTTGATAATGAGCATGTTGCTAAAGCTTGAGAAAGAATGAAATCTTTATTAAAGAATTGTCCCACTCATAGATTGACTACTTGGATGATCATCCAAACCTTTTATGCAGGTCAGAATTTTTCTTCAAGAAACCTTTTGGATTCAGCTGCTGGAGGAACCTTTATGTCCATGACCTTGGGGTTAGCAACAAAGCTTATTGATGATATGATGGTAAAATATTCTGAGTGGCACACTAAGAGAGCAACAACTGGTAAGAAGGTAAATTCTGTTGAAGAAACCTCCTCTTTGAATGAGAGACTTGATGTTATTATGTCTATGATTGTGAATGGTCATGCTCCTATTGATCCAAATAATGTTCCTTTAGCCTCTTTGGTTGCTCAAGAAGAGCATGTTGATGTGAACTTCATTAAAAAAAAAATTAACACCAATGCTTATAGGAATAATTTTGGTAGCAACAATTATAGGGCATATCCTCCTAATAATAGCAATGCTTGTGGTAATTCTTATGGTAACTCCTATAACAACAACAAAAGTGTACCCTCAGATCTTGAGTACATGCTTAAGAATTTTATTTGTACACAAACTGCTTTTAATAAGAAAATTTTGGCAAAATTTATGTTCTTGCTTCTAAAGTTGATATCCTTGCTCTTGACGTTGATTTTCTAAAACTAAAATTTATGCCTCGTGATGTTAAATAAAGTAAACCTTTAAATGCTATCCAAATTTGAATTGATGACAATGTTAGAATGTTAACTGAATTGCATACTAGATGGGAAAGAGAAGATGAAATAGCTACAAAGAATAATATAGCTAATGTTTGCACCATTACCACCACTAGTAAAACTGAAGCTTCTCATGCTATAAAACCTTCTACTATCAATGGAAAATTAACTGGTGTTGGAAATACTCCCACTTCTGCTAGTAAAAATGCAAAACTGCATGAAACTGCTAAAAATGTTCCTGATAAAAGTGCTGAAATTTTTAGAAACATGGGAGACAATGGTCCCATTATCTTTGATGAAAATGATCTTGAATTTTATGATTGGAACATAATTGAAGTGATAAAGTGTAACACCTGGGGTGTTCCCCCTAAGTTAGAAAGTGGGTTGTTTTTCTTTTGCCTTGCACACATGCATCATATGCATTGCACCATGTTTTCAAAACAACTCAAAAATTCAAACCAATTTAAACTTTCAAAACATGTCCAAAAATTTCCAATTTAAAAATTGCAAACTAAACAACTCAAATTGTTGCCAATAGTTTTGAAGTTGATTTCTTTAAATTGCTTGTTAATAAAAATTCCCTTTTATTAAAACCCTAGTGGTAAATTCAAATTCAAATAAAATCATTCATAATTGGCATGTTCCAATTGTGGTTTAAAAATTAAAATATTGCAAACATTAAAATTTAATAAGTTTCATAATTGTTTGAGTTTATTGAATAAAATTGTTTAAAAATCAAAACCTTATGAAATACTATTGGAAATTCAAATAGCAACTTAAAAACCAAATTAATATTTCAAATATTTGGACATAATGTTAACATTGCTTTGACTTACTGTTTTGCAAATTAATAAAATTTATTCATAAAATAAAAACCCCAAACCCTATTCTTTTCTCTCTCTCTCTCTTTTCTACAAAAAATGTGCAAACAAAAAAATTAAAAACAACAAAGAGAGAGAGAGCAGCCAAGGGAGAGGCAGGCCAGCCCACCAGCCTTCTCCCCTCTTCCCCAGCCCACCCCAGTAAACCTAGTGGCCCAGCTCCCCTCTATTTTTATTTTGGCCCGGTACCCCTTCGCTCTGTCTTCTTACTTCTGCTGGCATCACCGTGGTACGACCACCTCCACCACCGCATGATCTCCTCCTCCCCCCTCCGATGCGCTGCCGTACCGGCTCGAGCCCTCCATAAAACCTCCTGTAACCCTAAGCCCTAGCCCTACCCTCTCATTCTGCCGCTGCCATCCGTTTCTTCCACCTCCCTCTCTGCTTTCTCTGAACCTCCACACCACAGAGCAGCAGCCCGCCGTCAGAGAGTGGCCGCTCGCCGTCGCCGCGATCCTCCTCGAGTTGAACCATCCACGGGAATGGGATCCCCTCGCCACCCTCACCTTCTGCGCGGGAATTACGGACCCGAGGAGGCCTAGCGAGGCCGCGCGCTTCCTTGCTGCTCCGCCGGCCACCTCTGACGGTGCGCCCGACTGATGCCATCTTCCGGCCATCTCCGTCGTCCACGAGCAGAACGACGTCACGAACCCCCGATGTGAGCACTCCCTCCGTCCCTCGAGTCCTTCCTCCCCTCCCCTTGCTCTGGGTGCGAGCCATCGAGCCGCACCGCGGTGATCGCCGCCGGTCGCTGCATGTTTTCCTTTCGTGCTGTCGCTGTTAACTGACGAAAGTTTCAGTTTCGTCAGTTTAAACGCGGCCGGTTGCCTCATATTCCATCACGCTCTATTCCCATCACAACTACAGGACTAGCCCATTGGCCCTGTTCCTTGCGCGCGCTGGGGAGACGCGGGTTCGATCCCCCTCGGCCGAATAAAGGCCCCTTTTTTGATGTTTTACGCGCGCGAGAACCCCAGGCCCACACGTCATTGACCCCCACTGCCACCTCACACTCCACACACGCCACTGTGGCACCACGCTGGCCGTGGCCCACTGTCAGCCAGCGTGGGTGGCCCTGCCCCTGTAGAAAATTCCCTGTTCTGTTTCTTTTAAATGGAAATTTGAAACTAAATTTTGTACAATTAGTATCTCCTCCAATTTAACTTCAAATTGAACAAATAAAATATGCATCCCAATCAGAAAATCATGAACTTTTCAAATATGCATTTTGTTTTCTGTTTTGAATATTTCAAATGTTTTCAAAAATTCAAATTCAAATAACTCCTTTGAATTTGATTAAATTCATAACTAATTCAAATTTATTTCAAATGGCCCATATAAAATATGTTTTCCATCCAAAATTTCATGCTCTTTCCAAATATAACATTTGTTTTCTGTTTTGGATAAATAAAATTAATACAATTACTTAATGCTTTAATTAAATCATTTAAATGGTGAAATTCATAACTTGCTCAATTAAAATCCAATTTCAACAAATAAAATATGCTTTCCACTCAAAATGAAACCACCTTTCTGAATATCAACTTTGTTTTCTGGTTTGCAATATTTAAATTGGATAATTGTTTCACCCCTTATTTAATGCATTTAAATTGGTAATATGCTTAACTAAATCATTTAAAATTGTTTTCCAACATGTAAAATATGTTTTCCATGCAAAATTGAATAAGCTTTCCAAATATAAACTTTGTTTTCTGTTTTGAATAAATTAAATTGTTGAAAACAACTGTTTCTTATTTAATGCATTTAAAATTGTCAAATTAATAACTTGCTCATCTAAAATCCAAATTCAACAAATGAAATATGTATTCCATCTAAAATTTTGTGTTCTTTCCAAAAATAATTTTTGTTACCTGTTTTGAACATTTAAAATTGGTGAAAACAACAAATGTTTGTTTAAATCATTTAAAATGCAAAATTTCCTAACTTAATAAATAAAATTCCAAACTTGGTAAACAACATTTCAAATTGAAGCTATTGTTGTTTTCTCATTGTTTTCTTCATCCATGCATCATTCTAATCAACTTTCACATGATGGTTATTTGTAGATCATTTAATTCAACATTAATTCATGGGATTTTCCATATACAATCCAACTTGCATATGGGCCCATTTAAATATGTTTACCATGTCAACTAGTTTATCTTTGATGCATCCTTAAACTTGTCATGCATCCATATCTTGATCATGCTGGATCTTTTGCCGTAGTAGTAATTGTTGCATCCGGTGTTTGTTCTAGTTCGTTGCTTCTTCCCGGATAGGACGTTGAGATGATGTGAGCAACGACAAGTTCTTCGGATGTACCTCTACTTGCTGGATTCCAGGAAAGTATACTCACTTGCTGCCTATGGCTGCCTTTCATCACTTGTTACCGATTCTTCCTGTTGCCTTTATTCTAGCCTTATGATTCGATGCTTGTGTCTCGATCCTATCATATGTTTACCTTGCAGCCATGATATAGCCTTCCTTCCACTTCCTATTAACTGTTGTTTGTTTACCCTGTTGGCCTTGTGTCGTAGTTGCATGCTTAGTGTTGTTTGCGCTCAAGTCTCGTTGTCTGTCTTATCACCTGTTTAGTTTGATAGTTGGGTTTCAATTCAATCAACAACATGTTAATCTTTTGGGTAATAATAATTTGATGATAAGGCACCGGCAGAAGGCCCGGCGTGGTTTTGAGGCATGCTAGTGTCGACCCTAATTAGGAAAAGGGTCTTGTCCATTAATACATGATGAGCGCACTAACCGCATGTGGGAAGCGAGTATGGGCGCCCCCCCGCAACCCTGATTCGATTCGCATCTCGTCCAAATCGCCTCATTTAGTTCGGGTTTTCCATTTGCCGCATGCATATGCAGGTGCGAACCCTTGGCGCCAGGGTGGAACTTTTGTAGTCGGCATTTAGGGAGACACGTTCTTAGAGTGCTATGAGGGTCCCCTTTTCTTCGTGGGGCTTGATTAGCCGTGCGCTCAATTGCACGGGGTTCTTTGGGCTTGATGCGAAGAAGAGTTGGGTTGTGTTGAGTGTCTCGCTTGGTGGAAGGGCCTTTCCATCTGGCGGGTCATTCTTACGTGTACGGCCAAATTGGTGCATCCCTGCAGGGTTAAATCTTCTCGAGAAGCCGTGTTGTCCGCGGTTATGGATGACTTGGTGAAAGTACTGGCTAACAAGTACTCAGACAACTTACACCTAACGATGATAACGTGACTAGTAATATAGATTACCTCCACCATAAAAATGAATGTCACCTTAATCAACCGTGTGAGTTTCCTTGGGTTGCTTCCTTAGTAGGGGGTGACACTGGATGGGTATTGTTTGGTGAGTAGTTGTAGTTGGTTCTGATACACTATCTTATCCCTTTCTTTTAGCCGGATGTTGTAGCGCGTCTCTGTAGTTAGTTAGTGCAGCCCGCTGCCGCTTCTTTGCAACAATCCCTTCCTTTCCTTTGTCCCCAAAGTATTTGTATCTTGTGATGATTGGTTACGCTGGTATCTTGTGAGTATGGTTTATCCACTTGCCAGTACTTAACCGTACTGACCCACGAATCCCTTTCGTGGCTGCATATTCCACATTGCAGTCAACAGGTTTGAAGTCTGACGATGTTAGCTTGGGAATCCCTCCGGCTTGGCCTGGGCAGGGATTGGACGCCATCGGTTATCTTCAGGACTCTTAGTCCAATTTGTATCTTGTCCGTAGCCGGACGCTATGTTGTTTCTTCCGCTGTTATTTGGATCTTTGTATGGTATCAGTTGTATCCTTGGCTCGTTTGAGTCTTCTTGTATATATCTTTTCTGTTGTTGTTGCGGAATATTCGTGAACTGTTGTAATGTTATCACAAGTGGCAACCTGGAATCGGTTATTATGTGGATTTTGGCGGGAATGCTGAATTCTGCATAGTGCCCGATCTCGGGGCGTCACAAATGGTATCAGAGCATGGTTTCCGATTCCCGATATTGTTTCGATACGAATGGTTATCGAAGCAACGGGTCCGCAAAGCCTGTAGGATAACCTCGCTAACGGTCGTTGTTTCTAGAGTGTCAAAACTATTTGTGCAAAAATCTATTTTGGAAAACATCTCAATAGGATTCTTGTTTTCTCCTTATCCCTATTCTATTTCCCCTCCCATCTTATTTGCTTTGGAGTCTTCCCCCCTTGTCTATCTTTCAAAGTGTTAGGATCCTACGTGGGTGGACGTTTTCTGAGCCTTTAACCTAATAGGTTCGATCATCGGAAGATTCCTGGTGGAAGCACGTCGTTATCAGCCCGAGCAAGAATCTCTTGTTAGTGGTGTCGAGAAGCCCTTGTTAGTGGTGTCGAGGAGATCAGCTGGAAGCATGAAGAATCGATAGTCGAACTTCTTTCCCCTCCCGGGTTAGCAGGTGGATTGCGAGGGCGCAATCCCTTGTTAGTGGTGTCGTCTGTAACACCTGGGGTGTTCCCCCTAAGTTAGAAAGTGGGTTGTTTTTCTTTTGCCTTGCATCACATGCATCATATGCATTGCACCATGTTTTCAAAACAACTCAAAAATTCAAACCAATTTAAACTTTCAAAACATGTCCAAAAATTTCCAATTTAAAAATTGCAAACTAAACAACTCAAATTGTTTCCAATAGTTTTGAAGTTGATTTCTTTAAATTGCTTGTTAATAAAAATTTCCTTTTATTAAAACCCTAGTGGTAAATTCAAATTCAAATCAAATCATTCATAATTGGCATGTTCCAATTGTGGTTTAAAAAATTAAAATATTGCAAACATTTAAATTTAATAAGTTTCATAATTGTTTGAGTTTATTGAATAAAATTGTTTAAAAATCAAATCCTTATGAAATACTATTGGAAATTCAAATAGCAACTTAAAAATCAAATTAATATTTCAAATATTTGGACATAATGTTAACATTGCTTTGACTTACTGTTTTGCAAATTAATAAAATTTATTCATAAAATAAAAACCCCAAACCCTGTTCTTTTCTCTCTCTCTCTCTCTTTTCTACAAAAAATGTGCAAACAAAAAAATTAAAAACAACAAAGAGAGAGAGAGCAGCCAAGGGAGAGGCAGACCAGCCCACCAGCCTTCTCCCCTCTTCCCCAGCCCACCCCAGTCCACCTAGTGGCCCAGCTTCCCTCTGTTTTTATTTTGGCCCGGTACCCCTTCGCTCTGTCTTCTTCCTTCTGCTGGCGTCACCGTGGTACGACCACCTCCACCACCACATGATCTCCTCCTCCCCCCTCCGATGCGCTGCTGTACCAGCTCGATCCCTCCATAAAACCTCCTGCAACCCTAAGCCCTAGCCTACCCTCTCACTCTGCCACCGCCATCCGTTTCTTCCACCTCCCTCTCTGCTTTCTCTGAACCTCCACACCACAGAGCAGCAGCCCGCCGTCAGACAGTGGCCGCTCGCCGTCACCGCGATCCTCCTCGAGTTGAACCATCCACGGGAATGGGATCCCCTCGCCATCCTCACCTTCTGCGCGGGAATTACGGACCCGAGGCGGCCTAGCGAGGCCGCGCGCTTCCTTGCTGCTCCGCCGGCCACCTCTGACGGTGCGCCCGACTGATGCCATCTTCCGGCCATCTCCGTCGTCCACGAGCAGAACGACGTCACGAACCCCCGATGTGAGCACTCCCTCCGTCCCTCGACTCCTTCCTCCCCTCCACTTGCTCTGGGTGCGAGCCATCGAGCCGCACCGCGGTGATCGCCGCCAGTCGCTGCATGTTTTCCTTCCGTGCTGTCGCTGTTAACTGACGAAAGTTTCAGTTTCATCAGTTTAAATGCGGCCGGTTGCCTCATATTCCATCACGCTCTGTTCCTATCACAACTACAACACTAGCCCATTGGCCCTGTTCCTTGCGCGCGCTGGGGAGACGCGGGTTCGATCCCCCTCGGCCGAATAAAGGCCCCTTTTTTGATGTTTTACGCGCGCGAGAACCCCAGGTCCACACGTCATTGACCCCCACTGCCACCTCACACTCCACACACGCCACTGTGGCACCACGCTGGCCGTGGCCCACTGTCAGCCAGCATGGGTGGCCCTGCCCCTATAGAAAATTCCATGTTCTGTTTCTTTTAAATGGAAATTTGAAACTAAATTTTGTACAATTAGTATCTCCTCCAATTTAACTTCAAATTGAACAAATAAAATATGCATCCCAATCAGAAAATCATGAACTTTTCAAATATGCATTTTGTTTTCTGTTTTGAATATTTCAAATGTTTTCAAAAATTCAAATTCAAATAACTCCTTTGAATTTGATTAAATTCATAACTAATTCAAATTTATTTCAAATGGCCCATATAAAATATGTTTTCCATCCAAAATTTCATGCTCTTTCCAAATATAACATTTGTTTTCTATTTTGGATAAATAAAATTAATACAATTACTTAATGCTTTAATTAAATCATTTAAATGGTGAAATTCATAACTTGCTCAATTAAAATCCAATTTCAACAAATAAAATATGCTTTCCACTCAAAATGAAACCACCTTTCTGAATATCAACTTTGTTTTCTGGTTTGCAATATTTAAATTGGATAATTGTTTCACCCCTTATTTAATGCATTTAAATTGGTAATATGCTTAACTAAATCATTTAAAATTGTTTTCCAACATGTAAAATATGTTTTCCATGCAAAATTGAATAAGCTTTCCAAATATAAACTTTGTTTTCTGTTTTGAATAAATTAAATTGCTGAAAACAACTGTTTCTTATTTAATGCATTTAAAATTGTCAAATTAATAACTTGCTCATCTAAAATCCAAATTCAACAAATGAAATATGTATTCCATCTAAAATTTTGTGTTCTTTCCAAAAATAATTTTTGTTACCTGTTTTGAACATTTAAAATTGGTGAAAACAACAAATGTTTGTTTAAATCATTTAAAATGCAAAATTTCCTAACTTAATAAATAAAATTCCAAACTTGGTAAACAACATTTCAAATTGAAGCTATTGTTGTTTTCTCATTGTTTTCTTCATCCATGCATCATTCTAATCAACTTTCACATGATGGTTATTTGTAGATCATTTAATTCAACATTAATTCATGGGATTTTCCATATACAATCCAACTTGCATATGGGCCCATTTAAATATGTTTACCATGTCAACTAGTTTATCTTTGATGCATCCTTAAACTTGTCATGCATCCATATCTTGATCATGTTGGATCTTTTGTCGTAGTAGTAATTGTTGCATCCGGTGTTTGTTCTAGTTCGTTGCTTCTTCCCGGATAGGACGTTGAGATGATGTGAGTAACGACAAGTTCTTCGGATGTACCTCTACTTGCTGGATTCCAGGCAAGTATACTCACTTGCTGCCTATGGCTGCCTTTCATCACTTGTTACCGATTCTTCCCGTTGCCTTTATTCTAGCCTTATGATTCGATGCTTGTGTCTCGATCCTATCATATGTTTACCTTGCAGCCATGATATAGCCTTCCTTCCACTTCCTATTAACTGTTGTTTGTTTACCCTGTTGGCCTTGTGTCGTAGTTGCATGCTTAGTGTTGTTTGCGCTCAAGTCTCGTTGTCTGTCTTATCACCTGTTTAGTTTGATAGTTGGGTTTCAATTCAATCAACAACATGTTAATGTTTTGGGTAATAATAATTTGATGATAAGGCACCGACAGGAGGCCCGGCGTGGTTTTGAGGCCTGCTAGTGTCGACCCTAATTAGGAAAAGGGTCTTGTCCATTGATCCATGATGAGCGCACTAACCGCATGTGGGAAGCGAGTATGGGCGCCCCCCCGCAACGCTGATTCGATTCGCATCTCGTCCAAATCGCCTCATTTAGTTCGGGTTTTCCATTTGCCGCATGCATATGCAGGTGCGAACCCTTGGCGCCAGGGTGGAACTTTTGTAGTCGGCATTTAGGGAGACACGTTCTTAGAGTGCTATGAGGGTCCCCTTTTCTTCGTGGGGCTTGATTAGCCGTGCGCTCAATTGCACGGGGTTCTTTGGGCTTGATGCGAAGAAGAGTTGGGTTGTGTTGAGTGCCTCGCTTGGTGGAAGGGCCTTTCCATCTGGCGGGTCATTCTTACGTGTACGGCCAAATTGGTGCATCCATGCAGGGTTAAATCTTCTCGAGAAGCCGTGTTGTCTGCGGTTATGGATGACTTGGTGAAAGTGCTGGCTAACAAGTACTCAGACAACTTACACCTAACGATGATAACGTGACTAGTAATATAGATTACCTCCACCATAAAAATGAATGTCACCTTAATCAACCGTGTGAGTTTCCTTGGGTTGCTTCCTTAGTAGGGGGTGACACTGGATGGGTATTGTTTGGTGAGTAGTTGTAGTTGGTTCTGATACGCTATCTTATCCCTTTCTTTTAGCCGGATGTTGTAGCGCATCTCTGTAGTTAGTTAGTGCAGCCCGCTGCCGCTTCTTTGCAACAATCCCTTCCTTTCCTTTGTCCCCAAAGTATTTGTATCTTGTGATGATTGGTTACGCTGGTATCTTGTGAGTATGGTTTATCCACTTGCCAGTACTTAACCGTACTGACCCACGAATCCCTTTCGTGGCTGCATATTCCACATTGCAGTCAACAGGTTTGAAGTCTGACGACGTTAGCTTGGGAATCCCTCCGGCTTGGCCTGGGCAGGGATTGGACGCCATCGGTTATCTTCAGGACTCTTAGTCCAATTTGTATCTTGTCCGTAGCCGGACGCTATGTTGTTTCTTCCGCTGTTATTTGGATCTTTGTATGGTATCAGTTGTATCCTTGGCTCGTTTGAGTCTTCTTGTATATATCTTTTCTGTTGTTGTTGCGGAATATTCGTGAACTGTTGTAATGTTATCACAAGTGGCAACCTGGAATCGGTTATTATGTGGATTTTGGCGGGAATGCTGAATTCTGCATAGTGCCCGATCTCGGGGCGTCACATAAAGTTCTTACAAAATATTGCTAGTTGTCCTAATGCTAGTTCTATGAATATGATTTTCACAAAACATATTACAAATGCTCTCATGCAAATTAGAGATGATGAATTAAGAAGTGAAGCCTCTATACCTCGGAAGCTAGATGATGGTTGGGAACCTATTATTAAAATGAAACTGAATGATTTTGATTTCAATGCTCTATGTGATCTTGGTGCTAGTATCTCTGTTATGCCCAAGAAACTCTATGATATTCTTGATATACCACCATTAGAACCTTGTTATTTGGATATTCGTCTTATCGATAATGTTAGAAAGAAACATTTGGGGAGAGTTGATGATTTTATTATCATGGTTAATAATACTCTTGTCCCCGTTGATTTTGTTTTCTTGAATATTGAATGCAATGCTTCTTGTCCAATTGTTTTGGGAAGACCTTTTCTTAGAACGGTTGGTTCTGTTATTGATATGAAAGAAGGGAATATTAAATTTCAGTTCCCACTCAAGAAAGGTATGGAACACTTTCCTAGAAAAAGAATGAAGTTTCCTTCTGATTCAGTTATTAGAAAAAGTTACAATTTGGATGCTTCTTCACTTGAAAATACTTCATTCCACTTTTCTGGGCCTAGCTAAAAGGCGTTAAAGAAAAGCACTTCTTGGGAGATAACCCATGGTTTTTATTTTGCTTTGTTTTTCTCTGTTTTCTTTGAGTCAATGGGTTGTATACTTATGTAGCAACTCCTTTGTATTTTTCTTTTCATGTTTTAGTAGTGCCAAGTAAGGATTCTGACGAGAGTTGGAGTTGGTTTTCGGATTTCTGCACAGGAAACAGATTTCTTCCATCCACCGTAAAAACTCATATATAATCCAGGAAGATCAGAATGATCTGAATTTTTTCTCTTATTCCTCGGCTAATTTCGTAACTTTTTCGTTCTTTAAGTTTTTCGATCTGAGCAACGTAAGTGCCTCGAAAAAATTCGTCTTTACAGACAGTTCTGGTCTTGACAGATTGTGCCAGTTTTCTTGCATTTGCTCTTTTGCGATGTCAAGTGGATTTATTTGCTTCACGAAACATCAGTGGCTCTAGCTAACGTTTAAAAGTATCACTAGCACTTGTTCCATACAGAACCAATGGATTTTTATTTGTTGTACTAACCCTCTAATGTGAATTACTGTTTGAGTGTGGTGTGAAGGAAGTTTTCAAGTCTCAAGAGAAGAGGTGATATATGTGATCAAGAAGAGTGCAAGGTCAAAGCTTCAGGATTCCCCTATGGTACATCCAAGCATATTTTTATAAGACTCAAACATCTAAGCTTGGGGATGTGTAAGGTCCCCCAGAACCACGGTTCAAGGACACCTCCGATATGCATACATTCACGATCCCAGATCACACCAGTCGTGAACAACATATCAAGTTGGTACACAGATACAATATCCATTACACGGTTGCATAAAACACTTACAAAAGAGACGTGGTCACATGACCAAGTCCACACAACTGCCACGCTGGGAAAACACACAACACACACACAGCGGAAGACTAACACACACACAACGTAGTAGAGCCCAAGTCACGCCTTAACCTACAGGCTGCTGACCGGGAGGCGATCCTAGTTCGCAAGTCCATCAGCTCCGTACTCCTCTTCGTATAAATCCTTCTGAGGCTCCTCCTCGAAGTCTGGCAAGTAAATACCAGGGACGAAACCAATATGAGTACATTTGAATGTACTCAGCAAGACATCCATCATGTAGCTTACCCAAAATGCAAGGATGCTTATATAGTGGAGTAGGTAGGCTATACATAGGGTTCACTAACCATGATATATGTAAGACATATCAGAGTTGATTTTGAAAATCTCGGTATCTTTGTTGAAGAAGATACTTCAAACGAAAATAATATAGTTTTTCTTTTTCTTGTAGATATCACATGTACAAGAGGTTTTATAAACTCATTTTCTAACAGAAGCATTTCTCTTTGCAAAACTTCTCGTAGAACAACTTCTGGCTTTTCATCAACGGTACCTCCACGGTACAAGATTTCCTCCTTTCAGTACTTCACAAGTCCAACACCTTTTTGAAAACTCCTTTTTGAAAACATTGACACAATGCTAGCTACATGGCCATTCAACTGTCCATATCCAAGGACGCGGCTATTCCGAAATAGTTCTACTCTGCATAGGTGTACACAATCCACCAGATCCAGTACATCCGTCGTGAACAACCACAGACTGTAACAACAGTATGTAAACATCAGATAACTGATCCTAACCATCCAGTATGTTCAAGCTAGAATATGCCTATCTCTTCAGTCGAGTTTTACGACATCCCCGGCACCAGGCTAATCCCCGCCAAGACAGGAGCCCCAACTGCTGCGTCCGGAGGGAAAATTAATCCCACACTTTATATGTCGCCTGTTTCAAAGATTTGGCGACATTCGGTTCGAGGGAGTACGTCCCCTTATAGAAAATTGAGATAGAACACACACTAACAAGAACAAACTTCAAGTTAAGCCCCGTGCCCATGTTGGGGTAAAGTGGCAGTACGGTAAAGGTTGTCCGGAGAAGACTAGGTTATGTGTCATTTTTGTAAAACACCATTTTCTCAAAAATGACCACTTCCACATTTCTCCGGTGAATAAGGCTTCGTCTTTCGACCGGGTTTTCCATAAAGCCTTGGTTTTGTAAAAACATATTTTTAGGGTGTCCACTTAGGGACTTATATCCTTGGTGGTAATAAATACCATATGGTGGCTATGGGCTTGGTAACACCAAGTATCAACTACTGGCATAATAATGATATATAATATTAATAGTAGTAATATTCACTCAAAAATACTTTTTGGAAATCAAAGTTTTGTAAAACTTTCCAGAAGTAAAACATGCATGATAGATAATGATAAGTGTAGTAACAGCAATCGTCAGGATGGCTTGCCTTAAAACTCTTAGTGTCCCTGGCCGTGAAGTAGTTTGAACTTGACGCACAGCTCCACAACTGCTTCTTCTTCTTCTTCTTCGTTTTCTAGCGTCGTAAACGAATAAAAGACACACACTCGGAACTAAAGGACAAACAACTAAACTAAGCTAAACAACACATACAACAAGCAAATAATACTAGCGCAATCACTCAAACGTTATCGCGGAAACTTTCTCACAAACTCTCATGGTACAAAACTGTCGTCAGACAACTATATGGTGGAGAAACCATATCCCACATATTTCATAACACATATGGAGCGGGTCTTACCATTCTCATAATAAGGTATTCAAGAAGCTAAAGATATAGCTTGTGGGCACAAAAAGGGTGAGGCTACTAAAAACAATAACAATCAATCAAAACAATACCCATGGTAGTGGGTAGTGACAACACACAAGCAATCATCACCAAGCAAGTTCACTACTAGACTAATGCTTATATAACAAGATACTAATAAACACAACACCCACACTAGCAGAACAATAACATAAGTGCAATACTCATGCTAAGGTTAGCATTCAGACAGTTTCCCAAACAACAAGCAAACAACACACCACAGATGAATAGGCTAGTTATAGACTATGCTTAAGTCTACTCAAAGTTATGGAATACATAAATCATGAAAATAAACAAAACAAACCAGTAGCCCAATCAATGGTAACAAGTCCTAATGCATAATATAAAACACAATCATCACAAGAGATAATACTCCTAACAAAAGCATAAAAACAGGAGTGCACTAATAGTATACTAGTATGAGAATTTTACTCGAGCATGCGATAAGAAACAAATGTATTCTACAACTATAGAAACATGAAACTAAAGAATTCATGGCATAATAACAGAAGTAATAACATCCTAAACATGCTAGAATAGACCATGCAGTCATAAAATAAAAGACCGCAATACTAGAGCAACTCAAACAATCTAGTGGTGACACTAGTTCATCACTAGAGAAGCAAACAATGCTACAAGGATGCTTAACTCTAAGCAAGCAAGTCATGAATATAAATATACCTACTAAAATCACACAAACCTTACACATTCTAGTAAGCAATACCATAAAATAATTCTATGAGAACATCTACTAAGAAAGCATCAATCCATCCTAGTAATACATGCTTTTCTAATCAATTAAACAGCAAGCAATCAAGGTGTAAACTACACAACCATTAGCTATGAACTCAACACAATACCAACAAAACACTTTCAAAAATCCAAACACTCAATGAAATATATTTACAAATGATCTACCAATCACTAGGAAAGATTCTATTAGCAAACAATTCAATTTAAGCAAACGATAGTGAAACATTTCTTAACATGATACTCCTAAGGAATATTATGTTAACAAATGAATCACACCCAACATACTAGTATTTACAAAGAAGAACTAAATTTTCACTTACATAAGTGAAACAAACAATCTATTTCCCTTGGTGGAAAATAACAATCAATCATATAGTAACACAAGCTATTCCTACACAAGTGCAATGGTAGGGGAATTTCATCCTTAACCAAGATGCAATGGGACCAGTGGGTTATCGGCCCACTAATACCAAGGCAAAAGAGGTAAAAAGGCCTCTGGTCACACATGACAAAATTTTCTTAACAAAGCAAAACATACAAGGCTACTCATACTAGTGAAAAACAAATAACAAATGTTACACATGCATCTATATAAAATAAAGTGTAAGCTAACATAGATGAAAACACCAACATAACAGTACCAAAATGTTACTGGACTCCACTTAAACATATCACAAACCTAGGCAAAACAACTCTACCAAGATTTGGTTCACACAATAATCAAATAATAAAACTAGAAAATAAGAAATGCTAATTCTATTGCTATTTGACTTTCCAAACATGCACACACTTTATAAGGTAGACATATTGCAAGAAAACAACATAATAACAAGATCCAACACATCTATACATGCTAGGAAACAAGTTTCAAACAATCACACATTTTATTTCAAACAAATACACACATACAAACAAAAACAGAAAAGCTGATGTTTCTAGTTTTGCTCACCAAAATTTATATAGGGCTCCAAAAACTAATCCAAGCTAGGATTAGGCAGATCTAGTCATCTTCAAACTCACCCAATTGGATTCACCTCAAAAAACTTTTTTCAGCTCGCTCTAAAAATCCTAGAAAAACCTACTAGTCTTTTACCAAAATGGACGGCATTTCCATTTGGTAACTCACCTTGATGTGAGGCAAATTACTAGTGATAGATCTAGTCCTAAGCTATCCAAAACATTTTAGTTTGACCCATTTGGATACAGATCCAAAACGTTATGCCAAAAACATGCTTACAAATACTTTGTCGCAAAACAGGTATTGATACAAAAATACAAGCCAAAACTTAGATCTACAAATTTTAGATGGTTCGGAAACATATTACTAGTCCCTTGATTTTTGGTGGATTTTATTTTGTACTTTAGGCATTTTCACAGATCAAAAGCAAACAACAAGTTTCTGCCAAAATTAAAAGGAAAAACAAAAAGCAGCGTGGGCTGGCTTCCTCGCAGCGCGGCCCATCTAAGCGCACAAGGTAGCCCACGCACTAGCGCGCGCATAGCGCTAGCTCGGGAAACGGCGCGTTCAACATGCACCGTCGATCTCGCGATCGACGGGCCACGACTTTCTTCCTCCTCTCTACCCTCTTTCTCTCTCTCTCATCCGATACGACGGGGAAACAACAACGACGCGGGCTCACCGTGGGAGGGCTCGGGGGCGGTGGCTCGTGCTCGGGGGAGTCGCAGGGGTCGAGGGTCATCGAGGGGCGTCGACGTTTGCGGTTGGCATGGCACCAGGCGGCGGCGCGCGTCAGGTACCCGTGGCGGCGACCACGGACGGCGGCGGCGTTTCCTGCGGGGAGAGGGCAAGGGGAGATGTCAAACGGTGTCGTCGGAGTGTGGGGAGCCCATCCAGGGCGGTGGGAGGGAATGTGAAGGCACAAGGAAGGGGTATACTACCTCGAGCTCCCGACGGTGATCGCCGGGGTCAACTGCTCGGGCACGCTCCAAGGGGCCATGGCAGTGCTTCCATTCGACTTGGGGGAGCTGTGTGGATGTGGAGGAGGGTCGTGGCGCAGGTGGCTAGCAAAAGGTGGCCTATAGCCGTGGGGAAGAGGGCAATGGACTTGGGGTGGCTCGGGTTGATGCCATTTGATGGCATGGTTGCGCTCTAGGGCTTTTTTGGTCATTTCACCACAAGGCAAGAATGGCCAAGGGTCAAGACCACCAAGGGGCAGTCAATGGCTGGCTTTTGGAGGCAAGATGGGTCAAGTCCAAGACCAAATGGTCAAAGTATGGAGTCCCATACCAAGCCACATCACCATGCCTCCCTCTCTCTTCTCTCACATGATTCCTTCTCATACAAGTCTTCTAGAAGGCCAGCCAGGCATCCAAAGTGGAGTACATACAACAAGGTTTCGAAATGGCAAAGTGGTGTTTCCAAAATTGCACAAAAACTCAAAGAAAACACCTGTCCAAAAGTGTATCTAGCACTGTTCAAAAAAATTCAGAAAATTCAGTTGAGGACTTAGAGAAAATTTCTAAGTGTTGGAATATGCTAAAAACATCAGAAAGTTGGCACTGTTTTCAAGGGGTCGAATAAAATCCAATCTTTGTTTTCCAAGTGGGAACTTGTTAACCATGTTTTAAACTTCCAGAAACATCTTTTGAAAACAAAATTGAAATAGTTTAAAGCCATGAAAACAATGTGGGAAAATGTGTACTTTCTGTTTTTCTCTGTTTTCCAAAAATGCCTTTTTCTGCCTTATTTTTATACCACAAAGACAACAAGCAAAGATCATTTTTATTAATCCAAAAATAAAACCAAGCTTATGTATTTGTAGTACATATATCAAGGAACAAATAAAAGTCAAGAAAACATAAAATAACATTTTATAGCCTAGTGAAAACAAAGGTAGAAAAAAGGTACTTGGCTATATTTTCAGGAAATAGTTTCTACGGAAAACTTGAAAGAAAACTTTATAAATCATTTTGGAATTTTGTTTCCTTGAATCCAACAAACTTGAAAGTTTATTTTAAGATGCAAACAAGAATGATCCAAGTCTTGGAATAAAAACCACTCACATAACATCGGGTAAAACATCAGAAAAAATAATAGAATTATTTTTAGGAAAATTTTGATATTGGTTTTATCAAGAAACAAAACTTGTGTTGCAAATATGGTTGAGATCATAAACACATGTTAGTTCAAACAATCATGTTGTTAGAAAAAAAATCTGGCCCTAATTTTTGTCCTCTTGAACACAGTACAAGAATCCAAAAACTGGGGTGTGACAGGATGCCCAAGGCATCCCCTTCTTCATCAACTATCTATCAGGTCACTTTTCGTGAAACATTCGGTCACATCATATGAAGTTTACTTGGAGCGTCCATTTGTTTTTCTATGTTTTTCTTTTGTTTTATTTTGTTTTCCTTGCTGCAATAATATAGTTGGATCCCAGAATTCTTTGTTTGGGAGAGAGACATGCTCCTTTTTTTCATTTAAATACTTGCTATGCTAATATTCTTAGTTTTTATTCTAGCTGCTGCAAAAATTCATGTTTAGCTCTTGTTTTTATTGCATATCTTATTCAAAGCTGTTAGTTTTAGTAGTGTTATGTGATTAATCTCATGTTTTCTTTTTGTAGCATGTAGATATTTTTGTTAAAGCATGATTTGTATGCTGCTTGTTGGGAAAAGAAACTGTTGCTTGAGGTAGAATTTTTAACGGTGCAAGTAGAAGCTTGTATAGACTGTGGCTAGAACTTTTTCATATCATGATAGATGTTATTTTAGTTTTAAAGCCTTGTGATTATTGAGTAGCATGATTAGACTCAAATAGCTGAGAGTGTTTAATGTGCCATTTAAAGAATCATGAGTTGTTCTTGTCATATTGAAGTATAAATTTGTGGTGTTCTCCTTTGAATGTTTTATTTGGTTGACTTGGCGCATGCTCACACCATGTTTATGACTATGAAATGGTCACAAATATCCTCCATGATCATTTAGTTTTTGAACTTGTGGTACCACTTATGCTTTGATTAATGATGTTTATGTCGCTATGCATGATTATGGCTCTTATGCTCTCTTGATTTGTCACTCCCAGTCTTTTGCTAGCCTCCACATGTACCGAGTATGAGCTCTACTCGTGCATTCAACTCCCAAAATCCAAAGTTTTACCATTGTGTCCACCATACCTACCTATATGTGGTATTTAACCGCCACTCTAAAGTAAATTGCTCATGTGTTACCTTTAAAACTTTCAAAATTACTCATGTTTTGTGCTCCTGTTTTAGCTCATGAGGACGTAAATAGAGAATCTTTATCTCACTTGTTGATTGGACTTTCACACCCTGGAATAGTGGCTTCATCCGCTTATCCAATGATAGAAGAGCAGGCAACAGGGTTCCCAGCCCCAAATTAATAACACAAAATCTCTTCACTATTTTTGCCCCTGATTTATCAGTCAAAGCATAATTGTGTAAACAAAAGAGAAAGAGGGATGACCTTCTACCCAGATGAGTCCTTCATATGGGAGCCACTCTTGTGAACTCTAGTTGGCTTGTGACGTACTGTATTTTTTGTTTACCATTCATTGACATAAGCATACACCTCTATTAAAATATAGACACTCCTCCACGGTAGGTGATTGTTGGCAGGCACCCGAGGATTCGGTTAGCCATGGTTTGTGAAATATGGTTGGGAGGATTGTCAAGTTTTTATACCTCTGTTTAATAAAATAAAATATCTAGCACATTAGTGATCCCTCCTTCCCTCTACGAAGGGCCTTTCTTTTATTAAACTGTCCATATCCGGGTGCCTGCCAACAATCATTTACCGTGGAGGAGTGTCTACATTTTAATATAGGTGTATGTTAATGTTAACGAATGGTAAACAGAAAATACAGTACGTCACAAGCCAACTAGATTCACAAGATCGGCTCCCATGGTGAAGGACGCAACTGGTGGAGAAGGTCATCCCTCTTTCTCTTTTGTTTACACAATTATGCTTTGACTGATAAATCAGGGGCAAAAATAGTGAAGAGAATTTGTTTGTATTAATTTGGGGCTGGGAACCCCGCTGCCACCTCTTTATCATTTGGATAAGCGGATGAAGCCACTAGTTCAGGGTGTGAAATCCAATCAACAAGTGAGATAAATATTCTCTATTGACGTCCTAATGAGCAAAAACAGGAACATAAAGCAGGAGTAATTTTGAAGGTTTAAAGGTAACACATGAGCAATTTACTTGGAGTGGCAGTTAAATACCACATGTAGGTAGGTATGGTGTACACAAGGGGAAAAACTTTGATTTAAGGGAGTTTATATGCACGAGTAGAGCTCATACTCAGTACAGGTGGAGGCTAGCAAAAGACTGGGAGCGACAAATCAAGAGAGCATAAGAGCCATAATCATGCATAACGACATAAGCATCATTAATTAAAACATAAGCAGTATCACAAGTTCAAAAACTAAATGGTCATGGAGTCTATTCGTGACTGTTTTTTAGTCATAAACATGGTGTGAGCATGCGCCAACTCAACCAAATAAAACATTCAAAAGAGAATACCATATATTGATGCTTTACTATGACAAGAACAACTCATGAATCTTTCAAGACATATTAAACACTCTCAGCTATTTGAGGCTAATCATGCTACTCAATAACCACAAGGATTTAAAACTAAAATAACATTTAGCATGGCATGAAAAAGTTCTAGCCACAGTCTATACAAGCTTCTACTAGTATTGTTATAAATTCTACTTCAAGCAACAATTTTCTTCTCCCAACAAGCACCATACAAAACACGCTTTAACAAAAATAATCTTTATGATACAGCAAGAAAACATGAGAGTACTCATATAACACTACTAAAACTAACATCTCTAATAAGAGATGCATGCAAAACAGGAGCTAAATAAATACAGCAGCTGGACAAAGATTAATAATACAATGTATTCTCATGAAAAAGCGGAGCGTGTCACTCTCCAATAAAAGAATGCTGGGGTCCAACCAAGATTATTGAAAAAGTAAAAACAAACTAAAAGAAAAAACAAAAACAAACTGAAAACAAAAATAAAAGACGCCCCAAGTAAAGCACATAAGATGCGACCGAATAAAAATATAGTTTCACTAGAATTGACCTGATAATTTGTTGATGAAGAGGGAGATGCATTGGGCATCCCCAAGCTTAGAGGCTTGAGTCTTCTTGGAATTTTCTGGGATGTACCACCGGGCGAACCCCAAGCTTAGGCTTTTCACTTTTGATCACATCATATCATCCTCTTCTCTTGACCTTGAAAACTTCCTTCACACCAAACTTCTCACGATCTTTATTAGCAACGTTAGTGCAATCGAAATAATAAATTCACATGGTTCAGTTTCAACACAAGTATAACACTCAAAAACACATTAGCTACTGTCACAACTTATTTTAAAACTCTTTTTCTCAAAAGAACACCAAAAGAAAGAGAGTAAGATGCAGATGCAATAAATGTCAGAAATCTGTCAAAACAGAACAGCAGGTAAAGATCGTTTTTTCAAAAATATTCTGTTGCTCAAATCAAAAAATGGTCAACTACGAAAAGGTTCGTATGTAAATCAGGATTATGCACAAAAAAACTCAGGTCATTTTGAATTTTGTGTGATTATTTACGGAATTAACAGTGGACAACAGAAATCTGTTTCCTGCGCAGAAATCCGAAATATAGCCTCAATTTTCCACTAGAGGCTTTACTTGGCTCAACAAAAACACAAAAGAAAAGATACAGCAGGGTTTCTAAGGAAATAGCAAACACCCAGGTGCAAAGCACACCAAAGAAAACGAAAGAAAACAGGTTGAAAACAGCAAAATAAAACGGGTTGTCTCCCGGTAGCGGTTTTCTTTAACGCCTTTCAGCTAGGCATAAAAGGGCAAATCAAGTATTTTCAAGTGAAGAAGCATCAAGATCATATCTTGCTCTAATAATAGATTCAAAAGGTAGCTTCATCGTCTTTCTAGGAAAGTGTTCCAAACCTTTCTTGAGGGGGAATTGATATTTAAGACTCCCCTCTTTCATATCAATAATAGCACCAACAGTTCTAAGAAAAGGTCTTCCCAAAAAAATAGGACAAGAAACGTTGCATTCAATGTTCATAACAAAAAAAATTAATAGGTACAAGGTTATTGTTAACCATAATAAGGACATCATCAATTCTACCAAGAGGTTTCTTCTTAGCATTATCAGCAAGATGAACATCCAAATAACAGTGTTCCAACGGTGGTAGATCAAGCATATCATAAAGCTTTTGAGGCATAACAGAGATACTAGCACCAAGGTCACACAAAGAATTGCAATCAAAATCATTTATTTTATCTTAATTATAGGCTCCCAACCGTCATCTAATTTCCTAGGGATAGATGTTTCAAGTATCAACTTTTCTTCCCTAACTTTCATGAGAGCATTCGTAATATGTTTAGTAAAGGCCATATTCATGGCACTAGCATTGGGACTTCTAGCAAGATTTTGCAAGAACATAATAACTTCAGAGATATTTCAATCATCAAAATCAAAATTATTATCATCAAAAGTAATGTGACCATTATCTCCCATGCCTCTAAACATTTCAGCACTTTTATCAGGAGCAATTTCAGCGGTTTGAGGCAATTTAGCATGTTTCACCAAAGGAGTAGGGACTTTATTAACACCAATTACTTTACCATTGATAGTAGGAGGTTTACTAGCACTTGGAGATTCAGTTTTACTAGTGGTTGTGATAGTGCAAACTCTAGCAATATTATTCGTTCTAGCCAATTCATCTTCTCTTTCCCACCTAGCACGTAATTCAGCCATCAACCTAACATTATTATCAATTTGAACTTGGATGGCATTAAAAGTTTTACTTTGTTTAACATCTTGTGGCAAAACCTTTAGTTTTAGAAAATCAACATCAATAGCAAGGCTATCTACTTTAGAGGCAAGAACATCTATTTTACCAAGCTTTTCCTCAACGGATTTATTAAAAGCAGTTTGTGTGCTAATAAATTCTCTAAGCATGTTTCAAGATCAGAGGTAGAGATTTTATTGCTATTGTAGGAGTTTCCATAAGAATTACCATAACCATTATTAGGAGGATAAGAATTATAATTGTTTCCACCAAAATTATTTCTATAAGCATTGTTGTTTAAATTATTATTTCTAATAAAGTTTACATCAACATGCTCTTCTTGAGAAACCAAAAAGGCTAAAGGAACATTATTAAGATCAACTTGATCTTTACAATTAACAAGCATAGACATAATATCATCAAGCCTTTCACTTAAAGAGGAGGTTTCCTCAACAGAATTTGCCTTCTTACCTTGTGGAACTCTCTCAGTGTGCCACTATGAATAATTTATCATCATATCATCAAGAATCTTTGTTGCATTTCCCAAAGTGATGGACATAAAGGTACCTCCAGCAGCTGAATCCAATAGGTTCCTTGAGGAGAAACTAAGTCCTGCATAAAAAGTTTGTATAATCATCCAAGTAGTCAGTCCATGAGTGGGACAATTCTTCACCATAGTGTTCATTCTTTCCCAAGCTTTAGCAACATGTTCATTATCAAATTGTTTAAAATTCATTATGTCACTTCTCAGGGATATAATCTTAGCAGGAGGATAATATTTTCCAATGAAAGCATCTTTACACTTAGTCCATGAATCAATACTATTTCTAGGCAAAGATAGCAACCATTCTTAGCTCTCCCTCTCAAAGAGAAAGGAAATAATTTTAGTTTAATAATATCTCCATCCACATCTTTATATATTTGCATCTCACATAGTTCAACAAAATTATTAAGGTGGGCAACAGCATCATCAGTACTAATACCAGAAAATTGCTCTTTCATCACCAGATTTAATAAAGTAGGTTTAATCTCATAGGAAGCAGTAGTAGGAGCAGGTGGAGCAATAGGTGTACAAATAAAATCATTTTTGTTTGTGCTAGTGAAATCACACAACTTAGTATTCTCAGAGGAACTCATTTTAGCAGAATAAAAGCAAGCAAATAAATAACAGCTATGAAGTAAACTAATTTTTTGTGTGTTTTTAATAAAGAAAAGCAAAACAAGACAATAAACAAAATAAAGAGGTTGAGAGTGAGAGTCTACCCTTGCCAGAAGACTTCATCCTCCCCGGCAACGGCGCCAGAAAATCTTGATGCCCTTTGATGGTGTGTTGGAAACCCCAAGAGGAGGGAGAGATGAGCAAGCGGCAAGAATTTCCCTCAGTTAAGAACCAAGGTTATTAATCCAGTAGGAGGAAGAGGATCTCAGGAAGGTTGATGCCACTGACGGTGGTGTTGGCGCTTCACCGGTGTCAGCAACAACGTGGAACCTACACACAACACAACCAAAATACTTAGTCCCAACAGTACAGTGAGGTTGTCAATCTCACCGGTCTTGCTAAAAACAAAGATTAGACGTATAGTGTGGAAAATGATGTATGCTTCAGTAAGTAAAGAAAGCAGGAAATAGTTGTGGTTTGTTTAACAGTGTGGAAAATGGACCGGGTTCAAGGGTGCACTAGAGGTGTCTCTCCATAAAAGATAGCATGTTGGGTGAACAAATTACAGCCGGGAAATTGACAAATAGAGGTTGCACCGTACTGCACATATATGACATGATGACTACTATGATATTTAGTGCGGGCATTACAACAATATACATAGACCGAAATCCATATGCATCTATGACTAATAATCCACCCTCAAGTTATCATCCGAACCCCCTTAGGTATTAAGTTGCAAGCAACAGATAACTGCGTGAAACAAAGTGTGTAATGTAAGCAATGATTATGCACGCGGGCACTCTCACCGCTGTTTTCTCCCTAATGGCAACAGCACATCCTCCCCCTTCACGTTTCTGTCACTCAAGCAAGGCGGTGAGGAGGCATGAATCCACTATCAAGCATAAATACTCCCTCTTGGAGTCACTAGCAACTACTTGGCCGGAGCAACCACTAGCAACAGAAAGCATGCAAGATCACAAATAGCATATGCAAATAAAGACTATAATCAACTTGGCATAAGTTTAGTATTCATCGGATCCCAGCAAACATAGCATATAGAATTACATAAGATCAATCTCGATCATGATAGGAAGCTCACGAGATCTAAACATGGAGGCATATGAGGAGAAGACAACCATCTAGCTACAGCTACGAACCCGTAGTCCAAGGAAGAACTACTCACGCATCACTCCGGAGGTAGACATGGTGATGTAGAAGCCTCCGGTGATGATCTCCTCTCCGACAGGGTGCCGGAAACAGGTTCAGAATCCCCCCTGATCTAGGGTTGACGGTGACGGCGACTGCGGAACTTTTCGGGGATTTTTTATCAGGTGTTTAGGGTTTTCCATCCGGGGGGATTAAATAGGAGAAATGGCAAAGGCGGTGGAGCGCCAGGGGCCCCACACCCATAGCTGGCGCGGCTAGGGGGGGCCGCGCCACCCTATGGTGTGGCCCCCTGGTGCCCGTCTTCGACTCTCCTTCGGCGTTTTGGATGCTTTTGGGGAAAATAGGCACTTGGGGATTTGTGGGGTCCAATTCCGAGAATGTTTCCAGAATAACTTTTCTGAAACCAAAAACATCCGAAAATAGGGAACTGGCACTTGTGATCTTGTTAATAGGTTAGTCCCGGAAAATGTATAAAAATGCTATAAATAAGGGAGAAAACAAGTAGCAATTGACATAATATGATCATGGATCATCAGAAATTATAGATACGTTGGAGACGTATCAGTTGTGCAACTTGTTAGATAGTCTGCATTCAACTTTTGTGTATGAATTGGTAATTTGAGTGCACTGTGTTTGGTAACCTGCATAGCTTGCTTTGTGGGTAAGCTGAAACGGCAGCGCCGTGTTTGGTTGCATGCAATAGACAAGTTATGGTTACCTACTTCAAATATGGTGAGCTTACCAGTTTCACCACTACATCTAATCATACTACAACTGAGTTAGAAGAAAAGAACCTTCACAATCTCTACAACCAAGACGATGATGATGAAGTCCTTGATCCTACTACCTCGGACCTCATTTGGCACTTCAGGTACCAGCTCATGAGGTACCTCATCAATGGCGTTGAGGAAAGAGGAG
Source organism: Alopecurus myosuroides (assembly GCA_028641055.1). Classification (NCBI taxonomy): domain Eukaryota; kingdom Viridiplantae; phylum Streptophyta; class Magnoliopsida; order Poales; family Poaceae; genus Alopecurus; species Alopecurus myosuroides. The sequence continues at coordinate 308,948,542 of CM054057.1, read as the reverse complement.
TAGTTATGTTGTGCCTTCTCAAAAGTTTCAAACCCTTCACAGTTGTTATTTGAGTATCCATTGACTTGTTCCCGGCAGCTCCTCCACGAACTATACACTCTAGGACGCCTACCTCTGTACACGGCATAGAAGTTCATTTGCAAACATGAGAAGATCATCACTACAGCACTGCTGAACCAGCATCAGATCAAGCATCACAAGTTCGACTCAACATAAACTTAAAGAAGCATGCATGTCCATTAGCAAAACAGGGTCACGAGTTCATCCTACCACTATGGTGTTCACCTACAACCACATCAAAAGTGGGTATCATCCTACAACCACCACCACCATCAAGTTCACCATCATCTGAGGGGTTAGTATATACCACCTCATGAAAATATACATGCCATAAGAGAATTTTTTAATCCCTAACTAACCCAAAATATACATCATCATCATCATAAACATCGTCGTCCTCGCCGTCATGCTGCTGCCACCTCCACCCCCACAAGGCACGCTCAGTTGTTGTAGTACTTTCCCAGGAAGGTCCTGGGCCAAAGGGTCATGTGGCTCTCCGCCGTGCAGACGAAGTTCGCACCCTGGGCCTTATGGTCGACGAGGTGGCCGAGATCCACCATGAGGGCCTCCTCGGTGAAGCCAATGGCGTCCATGATAGAAGCATAGAGCTCATGGTGCAGGTCTGTAGGCTTGTTATCCCACATGGCCGCGGCCACGTCCTTCACCGCCTCGGTCATGCTTGAGAAGGCCTGGATCTCGTCGTCGCCCAGGGATCCTCTCTTCCTCTTGGCACCATGGATGTGGGCATCAACAGGCTTGTCCTTGTCCGCACCATCATTTATGACAGTGTCAGACTCCTGGGTGTCGGCATCCTCTAGGAGGGGTGTGCCAAGGGGATCCCCTGAGCCCATGGCATGTTTTTCGGTGGCCAGCCCGTAGGAGAAGATGATCTGCATCTCAACATAGTTTAGAATGGGCTTGTTCTAGAACTACGCGTCCTTTGAGTGATCCTAAAATTGGGAGTACAGATTGTTAGCGATCAGGTAGATTGGTGGATCAAGTAAAGTGGATGAACAATAGTGGAGGGCAGTTAGCTAACCGAGACGTGCCCACGATACTGCACCTCTTCCAGGATGATGGTGTAGGTTTCCTCATCCCATCCTGCGCCACTCAGGTCCCTCGGTGCTCACCTGGATCCACCGCAACCTCCATTTCCTTAGGTGGTTGTACACCTGAGTGGAAGTCACCTCCGCGCCACAATGCTCAAACAGAGCCTTCGCGCAAGCATGGAGATGGACCTCCTTGAACCTCTTGTCGGTCCTCACCCCGGTCCTGATGAGAGAGGCCATGTGCTTCAGGACAAACGTAGACTGGTGTGGCAGCCATTTCATGGTGCCTTTGACCTTGGCCTTGGTCTTAGCAATGGTTGCGTTCACGGTGTTCGACACAGAGCGAACAAGCTCGTGAACAACGGTGCTACTAGGCGGCGTCAGATTGACCTTGCCATTCTGATACAGAGGCTGCGAGTCATCGATGTACGAAGGGATCTGCAATTTTCCAAAGGGAACCAATGTCTTATGAACTGGTTGTCGTAAAAAATTCCCTACATCGATTATAAAAACGAAAATGGATGAACACGGAAAGAACTAGCTCAAACGGTCAGGGATGAACATGGAAACAACTAGCTCAAACGGTAAGGGATGAACACGGAAACATCAAGCAAAAGCTCAAACAAACAAGGATCTATAGATCAAAACACCACGAGAACAAAGAAGACAACCATTAACATGCTCTACCAACAGATCTACATAACCCTATGTTCACAGATCTACAAAATCACATGCACATGAACCCGCCAAGAGTGAGATAACTTACAGCCACCGCCGCTGCTTGCCCGGACGGGGAAGATCCGTCGCTGCCGCCTCCGTCGCTGTCGCCGACCAGAGTTGGATGGAGACAACTTGCCGCTTACCTACTCGGTGGAGTGAGGAGAGACCTCGAGTGCACGGAAATGGCGGGCTGGGTGAGAGCAGTGAGAATGGATGGTGGAAATATGTGAGGGTTTTCGGCGGGAGGTGACGGAATTTCTCCCGCCCCTCATTGCCCCTTTTCGCTGCACCGCGAGGACTCCCGCCATCTCCATGCTCGCACGAGCAGAGTGCAGAGAGATGGGTATTTTTGCATCGCGGAGGTGGGAACGAGCCAGGCTCCACGGAAAAGGCCGATTCGGCCGTTCCCACCGGGCATGGCCCTGACTGCTTTAAAGTTCGTGCGGGCCACTTTTTTGGGTCGCATGCAACCAATCGTTGGTCCGTCTTTGCATCTGTTGGGCCTGGCTAGATCCTCTGCAGGCTACCAAACGCGCCCCTTGTGAATCGGTAGTTCGTCGCCCCTAGAGGGTAAGAATTGAAATCTTTTTTTTTCAATTTGCTTAGCTTTTCAAATTCAATAGTCGTTGCCCAGGATAGTTGCGAACCGTGGGACCCAGCGTTTCAAGTGGGCTGGGGCCGCGAGGAGCATGTAAAGCCGCTTCATTCACCCCGTCTGACCATGATCACACGGCCGTCACGCGCAATTTCGATGGTCGATAGAAGTGGTTACAAAGTAGAAAATGAAATGTTTAATATTGCATGAATAAATTTGTACGACCAACTGAGTTTCTGAATCAATCTAACCACGACTGCCCCGTTCGTGCGCTCATCTGTGTGGACAGTGGTCCAGTTCTTTGCTGTGTGCCTTTCTTTGTTGTGTGCCTTTCTTTGCCGTGTGCTTCGTGGAGTCTTTGTCGTTTGTTTTCCTTTTCACTGTGACGTGCGTTAATTGTTGCCGTGTGCGGCACACGACAAGGATGGACGTTGTCGTGTGCCCGATATACAACACACAGCAACGAATTTGACGCACGGAAACGCAGTGCTCACGTAGTGGCAAGGGGGTAAAAAGTAGATACCAACGAGATGTTCTCGGCCGATAGTAAAATCATTAAAATATATTTTTTTATGGTCACGGGGCCAAACTCCCCACCTGAATATTTTTTATTGCATTTTTTGCAGACAGAACGCCCAAAGGGCGAGATGTTTACAGGGAGAAGAGAGAAGGGGAGGGTTACAGGAGAGTTCAAACACAAGATCCAAGCATCAATGAAGTGTGAGCCCCTCTAAGGGAGATGAGGTCGCTAGAGCCTAACATCGTATTTGCACCTAGAGAGAAGAAGGCCAAGGTCGGGGCGCTGCTCGCGGAAAGCAACAACATTTCTATGCTTCCAGACATTACAGCAAGAACACCCCCAAAAACGTCAGACCAGAGCATAGCTAAAGACGATGTGGGAGGCAGTCTCCGCAACTGATCGGCAGATGGGTTAGAGCACCTCCGCTACCGTCAGAATGCATTTCCGAAGGAGAGCGCTCCGAGACTGAATCATGTAGTGGCAAAACAACCAACCAAAGATCTTCACCTTGGATGAAGAGAAGTTCCCCCTCACAAATGGCATGAACAGGGAGTCGACGCCTCCCCATGTGAAGATATTATAGAGGGTAACAGTGTCGATGACGCCGGATGGCTTCATGCACCAAGTCAGGGTGCGAAGATCGTCACTTTGGGACAGCACGACGCCCCCCAACTTGGGGGCGAGCAGCACGAACTGAAGCACACCCCACGGTGTGCAGGCGTGGGACGAGGGTGGCATGTAGCCCAGAGGCGACGACCCGGCACACTTTATCTCCAAGTTCAGAGCGTGGGAGAAAAGGCGATGGGTATAGCAGGGCGAGCGGGCAGTCCCAGAGCCACGTGTCAAGCCAGAAATCCGTCATCACGTCATTCCCGACAGCCATGGTCGTGATGCATAATTACACGAGCATAAGCAGAGCTAACTTGTTCCAGTGGTGGCCATGTACAGATTCTCTGAGGCCAGAGCTCCAGACCCACCGAGGCTAGGGAGAGGATGGGTCTGTATGCAACTTGTACACCATCTTTAGTTGCAGGCAAGTATTATATCCGGTAAGATCTTGATCCCTGAACCCCTCCACCCACCCCCCTCCTTTTTCGATATGTAGACCGAGTCCGAGACGACGAGATACTTTGCTCCCCAGGTGCGTTCCCCCACATTCCAGAGGAAGGCCCGGCGAAGCCCTTTAATGACGTGAAGAAGACCTGGGGGAGATCCATTGCCTTCCTGGCATAAGTTGGAAGTGCATCCAGCACGGCGTTGAGCAGGGTGATACAGCCACCGGAGGAGAGGAGGATTTCTTTCCACCCAGATAGCTTGTCGATTTTAGCAATGGGCAGTGGAAAATCTGCCAACCGAAGCTTGTTGCAAGAGAGGGGAAGCCCCAAGTATATCTGCGGGAAGCCTTCTACCCTGCAACCAAGTGCAGCTTGCATCGCGATCAGCTCGGCTTCGTCGGCGTACATAGGGACCATGGTACTTTTGTGGAAGTTGATCACCAGCTCGGTAGCAGTGGCAAACTGGTCCAAGATGTGCCTGAGGAGAGCGGTCGTCGCCACCCCCGCACGCATGATTATGATTGTGTCGTCCGTATACTAAAGAACAAAGCATGGCGTTCCATAAGGGAGTGGGTGGCACAACATTGGGTCTGTCTCGATGAGGCGCTACAGAACATCAGCAACAAGACGGAACATGTACGGGGAGAGGGGGTCGCCCTGGCACAACCCTTTCCGGCAGTCGATCTAGGGGCCAGGGAGGCCATTGAACAACACAGGCTCAACACAAATGAAGAAGTTGAGCACGTTTTCGATGCAGAGGCGAGAAAACAAGGGTTACAAAAGGGGGTGATCCACAGGTCGCCGACGAGCGAAGAGCACAGGGGATCAAGATGGACGAACGCCGTTAGAGGTTGGAATTCAGGAAGGACGAGATTTTAGAACTTCTTGCCTAGGGTGCCTGATGCAACTCATGTCCGCCCCCGATCTACGCCGTGGGATCCGGACACCGTGGCGCTGCCAAGGTCAGGAGGGGGCATAACATCGTCCTCGCGGGTGGCTACGTCTGGGGGGTGGGTGGCTCCCAGCGGTGGGGGTGGGGGTGGGGGCCCCGGCCGGTGGGGCGTGGAAATCGACTGCGCGAGAGCCCACTTTCGTCCTCCGTTTGTGTTTTGATCGTTATAAATATTTAAAATAAACTAGTTGACTGCGCATGCGTTGTAACGGGATGACAAAATAAAAACTGAAGAGCAATTGATAATTTGATATTTGATTTAACGAATACGTGTATCATCAGATATTTTCATGTGATTTGTGACTATGTCCCAAAACTTATCTTGCCATTATCACGGATTCTCGCTATATGGCAACGGACATGTCGTGGTGGCGTCACGGCAGATGCCATAGGATGGCTAAAGATGTGGGGACGATGGACGCTGGAGGTGTCCGGGGAGGGATCACGCGACGAGTAGCCGCGTGAGGTAAGATCCACACAACACAAACAACACGATGTACCCAGGTTCAGGGCCCTCGTGAGGAGGTAAAACCCCTACTCCTGCCTTCCTCTATGTATTACGATGTCTCTCCGAGTAGGTACAATACAGATGATATCGCTACCGAGTAGCCCCTTTCTCCTCTCCGAGTAGAGCTAGGGCGAGAACTTAGGGTTTCTAGGGTTCACTATGAGCCTGGAATGAGATCGTCTGTGTCCGTCCCTCGCGCAGGAGGCGGCTGGGCACCTTATATACATGGTGCCCTAGCCGGATACGTCCAAATCTGGACAAGTGTCGACATAGTGTCCACACTGTCCTTTCTCCGAGTACCCGCTGACAGCTTTGGTCGTTGGTCTTGGCTGCTTCTGTAAAGTCGTTGGGCAAAACTAGGGGACAGACTGGTATCACTGTACCTAGTCACAGAGTAGGCCCCCCTTATCCTGCCACCGACTGCTTCCATGCTGTCACTGTCAGGCAGGCCGTCCCTACGTGAACAGTAGTTCGAATGCTGCCAAGTACGGACCCAGGATACGCGGGATCCTGTGTCAGAACGGCTCCTTTGACTTCCTGCCCGAGTAGTTTCCCGCCAAAGGTTCCCGCCAATTGCACTCGGGCCAAACCTTCTACTCGACAAGGTAAAACTTGACTGATATCTCCTTCTGGTCATCTTGAGGTGAGACCGGGTAGCAGTCGACCGGGTAGCGAGTACCCGGTAGTCGGCTACTCGACCAAACCTCTCTTCTGTAAGCGGCCTTTACCACCTGTCTTTACCCTACTCGGGGGTAACCCCCCGACAGCAGTCCCCGAAGCTGGTTGAGTCTTGCGAACTTGTTCACTAGGCTCTGCCAGCTTAAAAACCAGCCTTTGCATCTCAGCCATCGAACCTCAAGATGCCGAGTAGGTCCTCCGAGTTGCTATCCGGAAAGTATCTTGAGTCTCCTCTTTCCGAGTAGCACTTGCTTTCTACTCTGTATCCGAGTAAAAAGACTTAGCGAAATTTCGCAAACTGAGCCTCTGCAACGCAGAGCAACATCCAGCCCTTCACGCAGGCACTGCCTACGTGTCAAGCATCCACGACCTTGTCGTTTGGTTGCCCAGGACACGACGCCACGTGTCCAGTTCTCACGCTGTGGGCCCACTGGCCGTCATGTCCCATCACGCGCAATTACTGGCCACGATCTGAAGGTGGGATCAAATGCGGCCGTTACGCGCGCAACCCGCGCTTGTGTGCGTTTCTAGCCGGCCACAGGACCCACCACACGCCACAGTCGATCCCACTACCGCGGTGGTAACGGTAATACCGCGAGGGAGGTATAAATACCCCTGCGGTAATTTCCTTTTCTTCTTCCCTGCGCTTTTCCCCTTCTGCCTCCTGTTCTTCTTCTCCACCGAGCCCTCCGCCGCCGCGCAAGCTTCCGCGCCGCCGCGGACTCACTCCACCGAGCAATTACACTCGAAAATCATCCACTCCTCCTACTCGCAAGGATGGCCAAGGCTAGCTGGGCGGGTTCCTCCGTCACCCAGGCCAATCTCGCCTGGCTCGTGTCCAGCAGGAGGGTTCCTCCCGGCGTGGAGTGCCGGGCACCCGACGACGAGGTCGTGCCAACTCCGCGAGACGGCGAGCGGGTGGTCTTCATGTCGCACTTCGAGCGCGGCTTCGGACTGCCCGCCTCGGACTTCTTGCGCAAGTTCCTCGACCACTTTGGGCTGCAGATGCATCATCTGCCGCCCAACGCGGTCGTCTTCCTCGCCTACCACGTCGTCGTCTGTGAAGCCTTTCTCGGCATCAGGCCCACGACTGATACGTGGCTCAGGTACTTCAATCTCCGCCAACAATCAGTCGGGAAGAAAGAAGGTGCAGGTATCGGCCGCGCCACCGACACGGGCTGTGCCATGATGGTGCAGCGGACGGGTACAAACCATCCCCGCATCCAGGGGCTGGATTCCTGCCGAATGTGGCAGCAGACATTCTTCTATGTCAAGAATGTCCCCGCCACGGAAGGAGGTGTGGTTGATGACCGAATCAACCTGCCCGCTTGGAGGAACCGTGCTCCACTCGGGTCGAACTGGAAGGAGAAGCCCAACATCGACGAAATCGCCGTCGAGATAGAAGATAGGCTCGGCGAGTTGAAGAAGCTGGGCCTCAAGAATGACGACCCGGTGATATGCTGGATCAAGCGCCGAGTACTCCCACTGCAGGAGCGCTGCCATCTCATGTGTTACATGGGAGGCCCGCGCGACTGCACCAGGACCACCACCATCGAAATCGACGACGTGGATGTTGCCTATCATGCCAGGAACATGCTGAAGACAAGCCTCACCGAGAGGTGGAGGTATGGCTTCGCTCCGTACAGCCGCACGCTACCGATTGCCCGGGTACGTTCTTCCTTCTCTGTTTTCGCCTCTGCTTTCCGAGTAGACAACTTCCCTTTCCGCCCCGACTAGCAATCGTCTGTTGCACCGAGTAGAACACTTAGTCTACTCGAGCTTAGGCTTAGCATGCTTTGTGTTTGCACGCCTATCCGGGTAGAACACTTGGAAAACTGCATAGGCTTAGTGTGCTTTGTGCCTGCACGCCTGTCCGAGTAGTATACTTTAGAAAACTGTATAGGCTTAGTGTGCTTTGTGTTTGCACGCCTGCCTGAGTAGAGTTCCATCCTGCTACTCGGTTAACTTACGATCCTTCTCTGTCTTTCAGACTCTTACTCGACAGTTGATTGAGAGTCGCGAGGTTTTTGAGGAGAACTGGTTCGCCGATCGCGAGGAGGATGACATGTTGCCCTCTGATGACGCGGGACAGAGCAGCCCCGCTCCTGACAAGCGCGATGCTCTCCGCACTTGGTCAGATGAAGGCTCTCATGGTATTGTTATTTTTCCTCTCGTTTGCTTCCGAGAAACACCAGCCCCTTGCATTGCTGTTTCTGATTCTTCCTTCTTCTCTTTTGAATTTCTCAGATGAGGCCGCTGCGGAGAAGGAGGACGAGGATGAGGACGAGAACGAGGGCGATGCGCCCCTCGTCGTCCAACCTCTGTCTACTGCCCCTCCCGAAACCCGCAAGCGGACCGGGATCGAAGCACAGGCGCCTCCAACCAAGAAAAGGAAGCCCGCCGAGAAGGAGGAGGCCGCCGAGAAGAAGAAGAAGGTTACTGTCAAGAAACCCCGACGACAGCTTAAATCCACCACTGCGTGAGTTCTCTTCTCGTTTGCCCTCCTTCTCGCGTAATACTGTTTTCCTCCAAACCTTCTTCCAATCCTTAATTTCCTTTCTTCTCTGCAGTCCTGCCATGGATGCGAACGCAGCCCTCGCATCCGACCCAGCCCAGAAAAAACCAGTACCTCTGGTCAATCTGGACGACGATGATGAGGACCGCGATGCCAATGCTGCTGCTGCCAACCCAGCACAAGGAGCAGCGTCTGAACCAGCAGCACATGAAAGCGCTGTTCATGAAGAGAGACCCCCTTCTCCTCCGGCTCGCAACGCCGAGGAGAACCAAGAACAAGAAAAGCAAGATGCCGCCGCCCTTGAGCGGCCAGAGGCAGAGCAACCCACGACCGAGGCTGCCGCACAAGAGAACGTCATTGCCGAGCAGCCGATGACGGACGACACCGCTGCAGATGCTACCGTAGCAGATGTCTACCCACTGCCAGGCAGTGCACCGAGTAGTGTTCTGCCAGAAGCTGCAGCGGCGCCACCAACTGCGCAGGGCCCTACGCCACCAACTGCGCAAGGCCCTACACCACCAACCTCTTCCTCGTCTCCACAGAGCAAGGACACATCCAGCTCTCCTGGGCGAGCAGCCAAGCAACAGGCCCTTGATGCTCTGAGGGATTACTGCTCCAAGAAGGGTCTATCTGAGAAGGAGACTGCCGATAAGGTGGCTGCTGAGGAGGCCAAGGCCAAGGAGGAAGCCGCCGAGAAGGCCAAAGCCGAGAAAGAAACTGCTGAGAGAGCCAAGGCCGAGCAGAAGAAGGCCAGGGCTGAACAGAAGAAGGCCGAGAAGCGAGCTGCCGAGGAAGCAGTTGCCGAGAAGGCAAAGGCCAAGACTGAGGGGAAGAAACCCGAGGATCTCGAGAAGCAGAAAGTCGAGAAGGAGCAGACGAAGAAAAGGGCCAGAGAGCAGAGCGCATCAGCAGGCGGAGCACTCGTGGTCCGCGACTCCGGCCCGATTCCTGCTGCGCTCTCGGCTGATGCTCGCGCTGCTGGTCAACCCTGCTACCCGGAATATATGATTGAGGTTAGCCACCAACATACCATCGGCTTCCCTCCCCAAGATAGAGCTGTAGCTATTCAGAAGGGGAGGAAAGCAGTAGCCAGGAATACTCCTCCCTTCGATCCAGCCCAGAATAAACCCGTCAATATTGCTTCTCGGGGACCCCAAGACAAGCCAATAACCTCCAAGGGTCTTGAGCAGGTACTGGATACTGTCGGCTACATCAGCGCCAAGTGGGACAGCGGGGTTCTCGGAGAGGAGAAGTGGCACGGCTTGACCCTTGGCTCCGTCGACCACTACCGCGTGGAGTGGAACAAGATCGACCTGGGACACCAGCCCATGTCCGTCTCCACCGAAACCGCAACCCTCGCAGCCAAGATGTTCTTGCACCGCAAGAACGCCGAAGATATCGAACAGAGCTACGCAGTAAGTCTTTTTGCCTTTTCCGAGTTGAATTTTCTTCTCTTCTACTCGCCTTTCTTCTTTCTCACCATCACTCCCAGTCCCCGAGATTTGGGTCGAGTAGGTGGATACTCTCCGAGTAGCCTCCTACTCGGGCCGAATCTTCTCTGCATTGCCTGACTCATTTTCTTCTCGGCTTTCAGGATAGCGTCCTTAAGCGGACCAACTTGTACCGCATCCTTCTCTGGAATCACTCCATCGCCAGGAGGCGTATTGCTGCGCTGGAGAAGGAGAAGTTAGCTGCTGAGGCCGCGAGCAAAAAAGCAAACGACAGCACCCAACAGCTGGCCGAAGTGCAAGGTACGCCTTTAGCCACGCGGTTCCTGCGTTTTATGGTTACGCCCGCTTCTGCTTTTTCACGCATTAACCTTTCCTTCTCTGCAGAGAAACTGAAAGCCTTGGCCGATGAGCATGAACAATGCCGTAGCTTCGTGGAGAACGCCGAGGCCACGATAAAGAAACTTGAAGGTGAGTTTGTTGTTTACTCGGTATGTCCTTGAACTTGGTTCCTCTCTGCCCGTTTACTGACCTCATCTTATCTTTTCGCAGAAGATTATAAGTCATTTGCTGAGGCGCACCAAGATTGCGTCCAGCCAGCAGAGGTGGAGAAACAGTTGTCCGACCAGGCCATTACTCTGATTAAGGACCACACCACCGAGATGGAGAAGCTGCAGGTCCAGCTTCAGAACGCGCTCCAAGACGCCGTGAAGATTGGCGCCGAGAGGGACGCGGCCATCGCCGAGAAAGCCAAGGCCGAGACTACTTTCAAGGCCAAGGAGAGGGCCCTCGAGGCTGAGTGCGAGACTCTGAAGAAGACCAATGCTGATCTTTTCGCTCAGATGGACACCCTGCGCCAGGTTCAATCAAAGCAGATTAACAACGAGGAATCCTGGAGATCCAAGCTGCAGCAGCTGCGCCGCCAACTGATCGGTAAGTTCTTTTCTTCATTGCATCTTTTCTTCTCGGTCCTATTCCTTCTCGGCTTCCTCTTTTCTTTCTCGGTTTTCGATCTTGCCACTTGCTATTTCAGAGATTTGGCCTCGTCTTGAGTCTACCTCTGCGCCCACGATAGCCAAGGCCCGAGCAGTTCGCCTCTCGCTGGGTGAGCCGATTGACACCAGGGCTGATATCAAGGACAGCTTGGTGGTGCTCAAAGGTTACTTCGAACAGCTGGCCGGCTGCGGGACTGATTTGATGCACGCGGGCCTTGAGCTCCACCGGCTGTTCTGGCCCCATGATCCTGAGCCAAAAAGCATGCGGGCGCTCGCCCTCAAGCTGGAAAGCGTGAAGGCCGAGTTGAAGAAGTGGCGAGCCTCCGGAGCCCGTGCTGGTGCGGACGTGATGCTTCTCTGCATTGCGTCCTGGTATGAAAACTTGGATATGCAGCTCATCCGCGGGAAGCGCAATGACTCCAAGTGGGAGACTGACGCCGACAGCGTGGCCTTGCGCAAGCAAATTGCATATGATGTCGCAGAATGCGCCGAGACGGAGGTCTACATCGACGGCGTCCCCGAACCCGACACCGAGTACGAGGACGAAGAAGATGATGACGAGGAGGAAGAGCTTGGTGATTTCTTCGAATCTCCCAAGGGCAAGGCCGGGAAGGGAAAAGCCACTGTCGTCGCGAGTAGCGATGAAGACGAAGAGGCGCACATCGACTCCGAGCCACTCGACTTCGGCACTTCCTCAGGTGCTGCTCTTGACGACACGGTGCCTCCTCCTGGCCATGCTTCAGGCTCCTCCTCGACTCCAGGACCCGTCTCGGTGGCCACGGCCACTTCCGAGCAGGCGGTCACCCAGGAAGACGCCGAGATGGAGGAATCCGCCGCCGTGCAGACGGGGGCGGATGCCACTCAAGCCGGCACCGAAGAAGCAGCTACCGCCAGCGCCACTGAAGAAACTGCTGCCAAGGCCGCCGCCGAGGAAACATCAGCCAAAGCCAGCGCCGAGAACATCTCCTCTTCAACTTGAAGCAACCTGCAATCTTTTCTTTCACTTGAACATTTTATCAGATCCCCGGGATGCCGGGAGCAGATGTAACAGACTACCTTTAACTTGCTTGCTACTCAGTTTTTATGCCCACTCGGTTTATGTTGACATTAATCAATTTGAACGACACTGGCTTAATGCCGAGTTGTGTTTCCATGCGAGTCCCCGAGTAGCTTTTCTCATTCACCCTGTCTTTTCATCTCTGCTCTACCTGCGACTTGTCGCTTGTTTGGTATTCGAGTCACAAGAATCAAAGAACAAGGCTGCAAATACTTAGCCGCTAGAAAACAATCATGATAACGCAGCCCACCACCTAGCCGAAAAGACGAAAACAGGGAACAAAAAGTAACCGACAATCTACTCGGTTCCTGCACTCTTTCTTCCTTAGTGATTTTCGTGTGCTCATTGACCTTTTGCTTGTTCTCTTGCTTGCCATGAAGCCGGGTTTCGGACAGCAGCAGAGTCGAAGAGTTGGCATATAGGTTTAAACACAGTACTCAATGCACTTTTGAGTTCTGAAGTGAAGCAACCGAATAGACAAAGGGACAAGTCGAGTAAAAACACTTAGAGCAATTTTGGACGAGGGCAGTCCCCGAGAACAATTTTAGATTGCAGAGTAGAATTTCAACTCGGATGAAAGGGTACATACACATCTTTGCTTACGAATGAAAACGACGAAGTAGAGCTACATTCCAGGGACGCTTGGTTTCCTCTCCAGCTTTATCTGCCCTGTTCGCCTGTGATGGGCGCACATCTACAAGATAGTACGCGTCATTGTGCAGCGCTTTGCTGACAATGAAAGGCCCTTCCCACGGAGGAGACAACTTGTGCATCCCGGCTGTGCGCTGCACAAGCCTAAGGACCATGTCTCCTTCTCGGAAAACCCTTGGGTTCACCTTTCGGCTATGATAGCGCCGCAGGTTTTGCTGGTAGATAGCCGAACGTGACAGAGTCAGCTCTCTTGCTTCTTCAAGCAGGTCAACGTCGTCCTCTCGAGCTTCTCTCGCCTCCACCTCAGTGTAGAGGGCTACTCGGGGGGAGTCATGCTCTAAGTCTATTGGCAACACGGCCTCAGCCCCGTATACCAAGAAGAATGGCGTGTAGCCGGTTGACCGGTTAGGGGTAGTCCTTAGACTCCACAACACCGCTGGCAACTCTTCTAGCCAACACCCGGGTGTTTTCAGCAGTGGCTCAATCAGCCTCGGCTTGATGCCTGCCAGTACCATCCCATTTGCTCTCTCAACTTGCCCATTGGAGGCAGGGTGCGCGACTGACGCAACGTCTAGTCGGATATGCTTATCTCTGCAGAATCGCACCATTGCCCCCTCTGCAAAGTTGGTGCCGTTGTCGGTGATGATACTGTGCGGGTAGCCATATCTCATGATCACATCTTTCACAAACTTCACAGCTGTGACTCCATCGCACTTCCGAATAGGCTTCACCTCGATCCACTTGGTGAACTTGTCCACCATGACCAAAATATGTGTCATATTGCCCTTAGCCGGCTTGAAAGGACCAACCATATCCAAGCACCAAACAGCAAACGGCCATGTGATAGGAATTGTTTTCAACTCGGATGCTGGCATGTGAATCTTACTTGCGAACATCTGGCAGCCGGCGCACTTCCTCACAATGTCCTCAGCTTGCTGCAATGCAGTGAGCCAGTAGAAGCCATGCCGAAAAGCTTTCTTGACTAAAGCCCGAGAAGAGGCGTGATGCCCACATTCCCCTTGATGTATCTCCACCAGGATTTCTTCTCCTTCCTCTGAGCTCACACAGCGTTGCAGCACACCAGTGGCACTTCTCTTGTGCAGCACGTCTCGGACTAAGGCGTAGCCCTTGGATCTTCTTTGAATCTGCCTCGCAGTCACCTCATCTTCAGGTAAAGTACCGTCCCTTAGAAAGGATAATATGGGCATTGCCCAACTCGGTGTCTCCCGCACGGGAAACACTGGTTCGTCCATTTCCATTGGGACAGGCTCTGGTGGTTGCACAGGAGGAGTAGGAGCGCTTCTCTGCAGCCCAGATCGATTGGCGAGAACTTCATCAATGAGTGCAACAGCTTCTGGGTTGAGGGCGACAGTCCCCGAGTAAGGAGTGGCAGTCCCCGGGTAGGGAGTGGCAGTCCCCGAGTAGGGAGCGGCAGTCCCCGAGTAAGGAATGGCAATCCCCGAGTAGGGAACGGCAGTCCCCGAGTAGGGAGCGGCAGTCCCCGGGTTCCCTGCAGCACTCTCCCAATCAATCTCCATTGGGTCAGATTCCTCACTTGGCAGAGAAGGAACAAAGATGGATTCCGAGTTGGGGGAAGGCTTGATGGATGGCTTCCTCAAATGCTCCAAGGCAATCCCTGCCGGGATGGACTGCCGAGAAGATCCCAACTTGGACAGCTCGTCTGCAGCTTCGTTCTCTGCTCGGTGAATATGCTGGAACTCACAGCCTTCGAAAAACCCAGTCATTGACTGCACCAGGAAACGATACGATGCCATGTTGGCATCCAAAGCATCCCAGGTACCTGAGACTTGCTGCACCACCAGATCTGAGTCGCCATAGCAGATAATGCGCTGCACACCAACCTCCTTTGCTACTCGCAAACCATGCACAACTGCCTCGTACTCGGCGACATTGTTGGATGCCTTGAAATGAATCTGCAACACATACTTGAGCTGATCGCGCTTGGGCGATGTAAGCACAACGCCAGCACCAAGGCCTTCTTTCACCTTTGAGCCATCAAAGTGCATCTTCCAATAGTTGGAAACTGGAGCGGGAGGTTCATACTGCATCTCGGCCCAGTCCACAAGAAATTCCGCCAGTACCTGAGACTTGATTGCTTCTCTTCTCGTATACGCGGGAGCGTACGCGGCTAGCTCGATCGCCCACTTGGCTACTCTGCCACTCGCCTCCTTGTTACCCATGATGTCCGAGATGGGAGCTGAGCTCACGACGGTGATGGGATGCTCCTGGAAGTAATGTTTCAGCTTCCTGGCGCCCAGGTACACACCATATGTCATCTTCTGGTAGTGAGGATAGTTTTGCTTGGAACTGGACAGCACCTCACTGAGATAATAGACTGGGCGCTGCACACTCTTGCCTTCTTCTTCTCGCTCCACCACTATCACCACGCTGACTACTCGGTTAGTCGCGGCAATATACAGCAGCATAGGCTCCTTGGGTAGCGGACTAGCCAAGACGGGAGCACTAGCCAGCATTGCTTTCAGCTCATTGAATGCCACATCCGCCTGCGGAGTCCAGACAAACTTGTCGCTTTTCTTCATCAGCTGGTACAGAGGTAGAGCCTTCTCGCCCATTCGGCCCAGGAAACGGCTCAGAGATGCCAAACAACCAGTGAACTTCTGCACATCTTTCAATGATCTCGGCAAAGACATGCTTTCAATAGCTTTTATCTTAGACGGATTAGCTTCAATGCCCCGACTAGAAACCAGGAAACCGAGTAGCTTTCCAGCTGGTACACCAAAGGTGCACTTACTCGGATTCAGTTTCATTTTGTACCTGCGTAGGTTAGCAAAGGTTTCCTCCAAGTCGGCAAGCAGAGTATGTGTTTTATTCGTTTTGATGACAATGTCATCTACGTACACCTGCACATTCTTGCCAAGTTGGTCGTGCAAGCATTTCTGCATGCATCTCTGATAGGTTGCACCCGCATTCCTCAGGCCAAAACACATGACACGATAGCAATAAGCCCCGTACGGGGTAATGAAAGCAGTCTTTATTTGATCAGCAGGGTTGAGTGCAATCTGGTGGAAACCAGAGTAGGCATCTATGAAAGACAACAGCTCACAGCCGGCAGTGGAATCGATCACCTGATCGATGCGAGGTAGCGGGAAGGGATCCTTGGGGCATGCTTTGTTCAAATCGGTGTAGTCGACACACATGCGCCATGCGGTGGCAGCCTTGGGATCTTCCTTTTTCTTCTCGACCATGACCGGGTTGGCCAACCAGTCCGGGTGCAGCACCTCCATGATGAAGTTACTGATCAGCAGCTTGGTGATTTGATCACCGATGGCCTTCCTTCTCTCATCCCCGAAACGGCGTAAAGCCTGCTTCACGGGCTTGGCGTCAGGGCGCACATGCAAAGAGTGCTCAACCAACTCCCTCGGGACTCCTGGTAGATCTTCATTGGTCCAGGCGAACACGTCCCGATTCTCACGGAGGAAGTGGATGAGCGCGCTTTCCTATTTCTCGGCCAGCCCGGCACCAATGATGGCCACGTGCTCCGGGAACTCGGGGTCAACCTGAACGGTCTTGGTCTCCTTGGCCGCTTGGAAAGCAGTACCATGCTGAGTACTCGGCACACCTTGTGCGCCAGCTTGCGCGGACTGAGCCATGGCCACCACCTCGTACATCTTCTTCTTCTCGGCAGCAATCACCATCGATTCTGCCAGCTGAGAGCTAGCAGAGGCACACTCCATGGACTTCTTGTAATCTCCCGAGATGGTGATGATGCCATTGGGCCCGGGGATCTTCATCTTCAGGTAAGCCACATGAGTCGAGGCCATGAACTTGCTCAGAGCAGGCCTGCCGAGTAGAGCATGATAGGGGCTCTGATGATCCACCACTTCAAACTGCAGGCGCTCAGTGCGGCAGTTCTCCCGAGTACCGAATAGCACATCAATCCACACTCGGCCAATCGGGTTGCATGAGATCCCGGGCACAATGCCATGGAAAGTGGTCTTGCTGGGCAGCATCATGTTCTCGGCCAGGCCAAGCTTCTCGAGCGTGTCCTTGTACACAATGTTGATGCTGCTGCCGTTGTCGATCAGCACCTTGCTGAACCTCACGTTCTTCTCGGGGCCCAGGAAAGTGGGATCCAGCACCAAGGCATAGGTACCCGGATTGGGCATCACCTTGGGGTGATCTGCCCGAGTCCACCTGATCTCCTGGTCGCACCAGTACATGTAGTGGGGGACAGCAGGAATCACTGCATTGACCTCCATGGCCCGCCTGTGCTGTGACTGCTTGTCGACTGCCTCGGAAGTGAAGATCATATAGCTCTCATGGTGCTCTTGGTACTGGTTAGGGCCATTGCCCCCGTTGTTGCCATTGTTGCCATTGTTGTTACCCTGATAGTTGTTGTTGCCTCTGTTGTTGTTGTTGCGGTTGTAGTTGTTGTTGTTGCGGTATCTCTCGTTATTGAAGTTCTGGTTGGCTCCTAGAGCCACCTGGTTGACATTCTCCCTTCTCGGGTACACTGGCGGCCGAGCTGCGGGAGCGCGAGTAGGCTGAACAGTAGCATTGGCAGCTGGCAGAGGAGGAGGAGGAGGCAAGCCATCACTCTTGATCACATCCCACCACTCGCATTGCCGAGTAGTATGGTTCGCAGGCCTTGAGGGGTGATGAGTGTGAAAGCTGCATGGGCCATCCTTCATGTCATCGAAGACAAACTTCTTCGGCTGCTCGGAGTTCCCGCTACTCGGCTGTGCAGTGCGGAACGGTTTCTTGTTGCCCTGGCCCTGGTTCTGGTTCTGCCCGTAGGCTCCAGCAGGTTTCTGCCTTTGGCCACCACCGCCTCCGACATTCACTGCATTCACCTCTTCGGGATCATACCGAGTATCTACTCGGCGCTTGTTGCGGAACTCGTTGCGCTTGCTGCTGTTGAAGTTTCTTCTCGGCTCAGAGGAATCCATCAGTGGCTGAGTAGGATCACCGAGTGCGTACTGATCCGCAATCTTGATGGTCTCGGCCAGGGTGTTGGGCATCTCCCTCTGCAATCTTTGCCAAAGCATGCTGCCATGTCGGCAACCCTGCGCAAACCAAGTGATGGCCTGTGCTTCATTCACACCCTCACAGGTGTTCCTCAAGGTGCTCCACCGAGTAAGGTACTCGCGGTCCGTCTCGTCTTCTCGCTGCCGGCAAGCCGACAACTGCTGTGGCCTATTCGGCCTCTTGTAGGTGCTGGTGAAGTTGCTGATGAAGGCATCCGAGAAGTCCAGCCAGCAGTTAATGCTGTTCTTGGGCAAGTTGTTGAGCCAAGTGCGAGCTGGACCCTCTAGCATCTGCGGCACATAGCGCACCGCCCATCTCCTGTTGCCGTTCGCGATATGGACCGCGGTGACGTAGTCGTTGAGCCAATCTTCAGGCTTGGTGCTACCATTGTAGCTCTTGGTGCCTCTCGCGAGCTGAAAGCCCTTCACGGAAGGCTCATTCATGATGCGCGGGCCAAAGCACTCGGGGCCAGGAGGACCCGTGTTCTCAAGCCGCGCCGACAAGCTGATACGGTCTAGCTGGTGCCTTGCATCTCCAGGCGCCAACACGCGCTCACCCACACGATCATGGATGTCATAACCAGCCATCTCCATAGCCGAGTAGCCATCATCATACCTATCCACCTGCATTGCAGCAGGCTGCTCCACCGGGTTGGCGACTGGCGCCACTGGGCGCGGCTGCTGCCTCTGCCGAGTAGGCGGAGCTGCGGGTTGCCGAGAAGTACCCGGACGTGCGGCTTCTCGGACACGGCTTTGAGCCTGATGGGCTTGAGAGCCTGCTCTTGCAGCGTTGTGTTCCTGCCCGGGCTGCTGCGGCACAGCAACCTGTTTCGCGGCAGCAGCCGGGTCATACACCTGCATTTGCCTGTCTCTACCCGTACGCCCGATGCGGCTCTTCTCGCGGCTAGGATGCGGAGATGAGGCTTGATCGTTAGATCTAGCCGCGTGCGAGTGAACCACCTGCGAAGCTCCAGCTCCCGGGTTGGTCTTCCGGAACTCCTCGTTCTGCCTGGCGGCCTCCAGCACCAGCTCGCCGAGCCTCTCCTGCTGCCTGCGACGCGCCTCTCCCTCTAGGCGCGGCAACTCGGCAGCCACAGCCTCCGCAGCTCGCAGCGTCTTGGCGGGTGTGCTGTACCTTGGCCTTGTGAAGGTGTTCGCGGTGGCGGACTGCGCGGGCTCCTCCGCAACAGTCGCCATCTCGGCGCCTAGGTTGCGCCGCGTATCGCCTACCCTGCTAGGCCTCCTGGCGACCGGCGTGAAGCCGTGAGCCTTGTTGTACTCGAGCTGGTCCAGGCTCAGCTCCAACCTGATCTTCTCCAACTCCGCCTGCTCGGCGAGCAGCTCCTGGCGTTGCCGCTCGAGCTGCTCCCTCTCGGCTAGGAGCTCGAGGTCGGTGGGAGTGGGCATCCCGGTTCGCGCAGCTGACGCGGGGATGACCGTAGACGTGGAAGGCGGCAGGTTGCTCTCCTTCTCGTAGGGCCGGCGTGTCCTGCCACCCGCGGGCGGGTCGTCGATCTCCTCGACGACGGCCGCAGCGCCAGTAGCAGCTGCGCCAGCGTTCGCCGCCAAGCCCGTCACCATCACCTCCGCGCAGCATGCAGAGCTGCATGCGGGCCTTCCGCGAGCGGCAACAACCGCGGGGGGATCCTCCGCGTCGTGCACCAACTCGGGGTAGGTGTCGTTGGCGACGGTGGCGACGTAGACGAGGTGAGAGCCGAAGGAGATCACCGAGCCGCCCTCCGGCATGGCCTTGCCGCCGAAACAGCCAGCGTTGTCGGTGACGAAGTCGAAGGAGCCGAATCTGTGGACAAGGCCACAAACTACGCGCTCCGCTGATGAAGATCCCGTCCGAACAGAAACTCCAACCAGCGCCGCTGGTAGCCCCACGGTGGGCGCCAACTGTCGTGGTGGCGTCACGGCAGATGCCATAGGATGGCTAAAGATGTGGGGACGATGGACGCTGGAGGTGTCCGGGGAGGGATCACGCGACGAGTAGCCGCGTGAGGTAAGATCCACACAACACAAACAACACGATGTACCCAGGTTCAGGGCCCTCGTGAGGAGGTAAAACCCCTACTCCTGCCTTCCTCTATGTATTACGATGTCTCTCCGAGTAGGTACAATACAGATGATATCGCTACCGAGTAGCCCCTTTCTCCTCTCCGAGTAGAGCTAGGGCGAGAACTTAGGGTTTCTAGGGTTCACTATGAGCCTGGAATGAGATCGTCTGTGTCCGTCCCTCGCGCAGGAGGCGGCTGGGCACCTTATATACATGGTGCCCTAGCCGGATACGTCCAAATCTGGACAAGTGTCGACATAGTGTCCACACTGTCCTTTCTCCGAGTACCCGCTGACAGCTTTGGTCGTTGGTCTTGGCTGCTTCTGTAAAGTCGTTGGGCAAAACTAGGGGACAGACTGGTATCACTGTACCTAGTCACAGAGTAGGCCCCCCTTATCCTGCCACCGACTGCTTCCATGCTGTCACTGTCAGGCAGGCCGTCCCTACGTGAACAGTAGTTCGAATGATGCCAAGTACGGACCCAGGATACGCGGGATCCTGTGTCAGAACGGCTCCTTTGACTTCCTGCCCGAGTAGTTTCCCGCCAAAGGTTCCCGCCAATTGCACTCGGGCCAAACCTTCTACTCGACAAGGTAAAACTTGACTGATATCTCCTTCTGGTCATCTTGAGGTGAGACCGGGTAGCAGTCGACCGGGTAGCGAGTACCCGGTAGTCGGCTACTCGACCAAACCTCTCTTCTGTAAGCGGCCTTTACCACCTGTCTTTACCCTACTCGGGGGTAACCCCCCGACAGGACATTTATCACAGATTCTCGCTATATGGCAACCAACATTCACCCGTTCAGCCTTTTTCCTCGCAAATGTCCTACGTCCCCAATCGTCGTGCTTATTTGGTAATCAAGGCAGGAAACCTAGGGCACTAAATCCTAAAGGTGATGTTTGTGGAACACCGAAAGATCTATCCTTCATAGCTGGTTATTTGAGGCAAAGAAAACCCGTGCTGTGACGCCCCGAGATCGGGCACTATGCAGATTTCGGCATTTCCACCCAAATCCGCATAATAACCGATTTCAGGTTGCCACTTGTGATAACATTACAACAGTTCACGAATAATCCACAACAACAACAGAGGAGGTATATACAAGACGACTCAAACGATTCAAGGATACAACTGATACAATACAAAGATCCAAATAACAGCGGAAGAAACAACATAGTGTCCGACTACGGACAAGATACAAATTGGACTAAGAGTCCTGAACATAACCGATGGCGTCCAATCCCTGCCCAGGCCAAGCCGGAGGGATTCCCAAGCTAACGTCGTCAGACTTCAAACCTGTTGACTGCAATGTGGAATATGCAGCCACGAAAAGGGATTCGTGGGTCAGTACTATTAAGTACTGGCAAGTGGATAAACCATACTCACAAGATACCAGCGTAACCAATCATCACAAGATACAAATACTTTGGGTACAACGGAAAGGAAAGGATTATTGCAAAGAAGCGGCAGCGGGCTGCACTAACTAACTACAGAGACGCGCTACAACATCCGGCTAAAAGAAAGGGATAAGATAGCGTATAAGAACCAACTACAACTACTCACCAAACAATACCCATCCAATGTTACCCCCTACTAAGGAAGCAACCCAAGGAAACTCACGCGGTTGATTAAGGTGACATTCATTTTTATAGTGGAGGTAATCTATATTACTAGTCAAGTTATCATCGTTAAGTGTAAGTTGTCTGAGTACTTGTTAGCCAGCACTTTCACCAAGTCATCCATAACCGCGGACAACACGGCTTCTCGAGAAGATTTAACCCTGCAGGGATGCACCAATTTGGCCGTACACGTAAGAATAACCCGCCAGGCGGGGAGCAAACCCACCAAGCAGGCCACTCAACACAACCCAACTCTTCTTCGCATCAAGCCCAAAGAACCACGTGCTGTGCGTGCGCGGCTAATCGAGCCCCCACGAAGAAAAGGGGGACCCTCATAGCACTGGAAGACCACGCCGCCCTAAATGCCGACTACAAAAGTTCCACCCTGGCGCCAAGGGTTCGCACCTGCATATGCATGCATCAAATGGAAAGCCCGAACTAAGTGTGGCGATTTGGACGAGATGCGAATCGAATCAGAAATGCGGGGGGGCGCCCATACTCGCTTCCCACATGCGGTTAGTGCGCTCATCATGGATCGGAGGACAAGACCCTTTTCCTAATTAGGGTCGACACTAGCAGGCCTCAAAACCATGCCGGGCCTCCTGCCGGTGGCTTATCATCAAATTATTATTATTACCCCAAACATTAACATGTTGTTGATTAAATTGAAACCCAGCTATCAAACTAAACAGGTGATATGAAAAAGGACAACAAGACTTGAGCGCAAACAACACTAAGCATGCAACTACGACACGGGGGCCAACAAGGTAAACAAACAACAGTTAATAGGAAGTGGAAGGAAGGCTATATCATGGTTGCAAGGTAACATATGATACGATCGAGACACAAGCATCGAATCATAAGGCTAGAACAAAGGCAACGGGAAGAATCGGTAAAAAGTGATGAAAGGCATCCATAGGTAGCAAGTGAGTATACTTGCCTGAGATCCAGCAAGTAGAGGTACATCTGAAGAACTTGTCGTTGCTCACATCATCTCAACGTCCTATCCGCGAAGAAGCAACGAACTAGAACAAACACCGGATGCAACAATTACTACTACGGCAAAAGATCCAGCATGATCCTATTTTTTATATGCATGACAATTAATTGGTGCATCAAAGTAAACCAGTTGACATGGTAAACATATTTAAATGGGCCCATATGCAATTTGGATTGCATATGGAAAAGCCCATGAATTAATGTTGAATTAAATGATCTACAAATAACCATCATGTGAAAGTTGGTTAGAATGATGCATGGATGATGAAAACAATAAGAAAACTACAATAGCTTCAGTTTGATATGTTGTTTACCAAGTTTGGAATTTTATTTATTAAGTTATGAACTCTGGCATTTTAAATGATTTAAACAAACATTTGTTGTTTTCACCAATTTTAAATGTTCAAAACAGATAACAAAATTTATATTTGGAAAGAACACAAAATTTTAGATGGAATACATATTTCATTTGTTGAATTTGGATTTTAGATGAGCAAGTTATTAAATTGACAATTTTAAATGCATTAATTAAGAAATAGTTGTTTTTAGCAATTTAATTTATTCAAAACAGAAAACAAAGTTATATTTGCAAAGTTCATGAAAAAATGGGATGGAAAACATATTTTATATGTTCAAAAGGAATTTAGTTTGATCAAGTTATTAATTTAGCAATTTTAAATGAAGTAAACAAGATTTAAATTATTTAACCAATTTTAATTATTCAAAACAGGAAACAAAGTTTATATTTGGAAAGCTTGTTCAATTTTGCATGGAAACCATATTTTACATGTTGGAATTGGATTTGAATTGCCCAAGTTATGAATTTTGCAATTTAAAAGGTGTAATTAAAGTATTGAATTATTACTCCAATTTTAATTAGGAAAAACAGTGAACAAATTGCATATTTTAAAAGTACAGGAAATTTGGAATGGAATACATATTTTACTTTTCAAAATTGGAGTTCAAATGAATTTGTTAGGGGCATTTGAATTTTAGGGACCTTTCTGTAATTTTCAGGGACTTAGGTGTGAAGAGAAAAAAACAGATCTGGAGTTTCTCACCGCAGCGCACCCGAGCCAGAGAGGCTGCCTTGCGGGCCCGTGGCCACGCGGGCGCTGGCGTGGCGCGGGTGGAGGACGAGGTGGCACCCACGGCCGTTGACAGGTGGGGACCCGCAGCGCGCGGGCGAAAAGAAGAAAAAGGGGGCAGCTTTTGCTGCGGAAGGGGATCGAACCCGCATCTCCCCGGTGCGCGCAAAGGAACAGCGCCACTGCGCTGCGGATGCGTTTGGTGATAAGATAGGAACCTGACGGAATAAGAGGTGACCTTGCGCGTTTTAACTGAACAAGTTTAGTATCTGAACCTCGACGGACGACAGACCACCACGACGGGCTCCGCAGCACAGATGGGGTGCCGCTCGACGGCGGGCTTCACAGATCAGGGGAAGGGAGGGGGAAACGGTGGGAATCAAGAGGGGAGCTCACCGGGAGAGGCTTGGAGGAGTCGTACGTGGTCGGAGGCGACCGTGGACGAAGGAGACGACGACGATGTACAGGCGTTCGACGGCGGAAGACCTCGACGGCGCCGTCGACTCGGGCGTCCTCCGGCCGCGGCTCTGCAGCAAAACAGCAGCCCGCACTCCCACGTTTCCATTCCCACGACAAAGGAGGCTCGGCGAGGTCCAGAGCGGCTGCGCCATCCTCTCCAAAGCCCGGCCATGGCAGCTCCGGTTCAGGAAGTTTCAGAGTTGGGGACAGAGGAGGAAGGTGAAGGCGGCGGCGGCGGCGGGCAAGGAGGAAGAGGGAGAAGGAGGTTAGGGTTTGGGAGGGATCCGGAGACGGCTTTAAGGAGGGGAAAAGGTGAGGGGGGTTGGTTGGAGGGGCAGGTGGAGCAGGTGAGCTCGGCTCCCTTCCTGCTTCCGTCACGGTACGGACAGAGGTGGAAGAAGGGAGGTGGGCTGGGGGGCTAACGGGCTGGGGTGGTAGGTGGGCCACTTTGGCCTGCCTCCCCCAGCAGTTTGTGTTTCCCATTTTTTTTCTCTTTTTTTCTGTAGAAAGGGTAGAAGAGAGAATTAGAAGGTTTTAGGGTTTTATAAAATTTTTGAAAACAATTTTATTGCATTGAGCATATTGAATGCCCAAGTGCACCAAGTTTTGTTTTACCAAAATTCAAAATTTTGTTAAACTTTGAATTTGAACTTGAAATTCAAAATAGGGTTTTAATGAAAGGAATTTTATTAACCAAGCCAATTTTTAATTTCAATTCAATTTTTATGGAAACAATTTGATTTGAAAACAAAGGTGTAATGCATATGATGCCTGATGCAATGCAAAAAAAAAAGAAAAACAACCAAATCTAATTGGGGGAAATCCCCCGGGTGTTACACGTGCTTACAAACTAACTCTGAAAACCTAATATTTTGTAAAGAATATAAAAGAAACAATTAACAAAAAATATCAATGCAATGCAAACAATTAACAAAATAATTTTAAAGTCGAGGGAAATGTTTCATATAATTTCATAAAAAAGACTAATCGCCAACAATTCCCTACAAAGTAACAATATGTTCAATGCATGTGCTGCTACGATAGATGAAAATCAAATTAAAGAGTTTGGTAATTTTGAGCCAATGTTGTCATTTTCTACATTGTAATGTCCTATTTTCCCATAACTGGAAAGAAAATATATGTTAATCTTTTGATGAGAAGGATCCGAGTTTTTGTGCACGTTCCACAAATTTAAACATAGTTTAGAGCTTCGTCAGATGGAGAAAGTGACTTTTTCCCTGATTGAACAGTGAGTTAGTTTGTGTAAAACATCTCATTTTTTTCCCTAAAATAAATAAGGCATGAACAAAAGAAAAAAATTATACATGGAGTAATATATGAGAGCATATATATAATTTGTTGGTTACAAGATGAGCATGCCTCCTTTCAAGCACGTATGACCACTTCTGAATGTGATTTCAACATATAAAGACAGAAACTTTATTACGCATCGCCTCACTCAAGCAGGTACACTTGCGAGACCTTTGAGCAAATTTAAGATAAATGCTTGCCATATAGATGGACTTCAACAAAGCACGTGGCTAGAGGAAATGAGTTGAAGCATCAGAATAGGCATTCACCAAGTTCAGCAACATCCACATATCTGAGAGAAGACACATGTGATCTGAGAGCTATGGAAGCTTAAGATTCTTTGAAGAAAAAGAAAATCTAAGGATGGTACAGGAACCATATCTATTCAGCAAAGAGCTCCTCCAAGACATAATTTATTTCCGATCTTCTGCAACCATTGCCAGTGCCATACTCACAAGTTCATTGGAAATAGCATAGTCATTGATCTTTGACAAGGATAGTAAAAAAATTGTCCTAAGATCCAATATCTCACTGATTATGACAGATTTAATAGATACTCGTAGCATCTCCCTCATCCAAGAACCTTCTGAGTAGTTTCCTTGGAAATAATCCTTGTACGGGTAATTTGCAAAACAATCGCCTGTTATTTCTACAAAGGGTGAATATATTCTCACAACCACCAATTGTTTTTCAAGTACAATTCTTTACAGCTGCCACTAATAGCCATCAAATTGGATACCCAGAACAAAGACCGGTAATAGCTACCGTTTGAGAATTTTGGCGAAATTTATAAGGCAGATTATATGTCGAATCTGTTGCTCGGCAAATCGCTCAGGTGAACCTATCGGGTTTCGAATAGGAGAACCCATGAGCGCTGGTGGCGATCGTCGGCTAGACAGAGGGCACAATTTACCCAGGTTCGGGGCCCTCGTAGAGGTAAAACCCTTACTCTTGCCTCTGTCGATCTGTATTATTGAGTAGATCGGTTACAAAGATGATCTTTCAAGTCGAGAATACAATCTCGAGTTTAAGGCTTTGGTGGTGCGGTGTTGCTTGATCCTCCTCCGGTGGTTCTCCTGGCCTTATATAGGTGGCCAGGTCTCAAACCCTACCCGGGGAGGACTCGAACTCTAGCTCTAAGTCGGTTACACGTTTCCTAAATTAGCCCGCAAGGCATTGCGGGTGGGCTTCATGTGGGCCTTCTGGAACACTCTTAAGGACTCCCCTTCGTGGGCCTTGACGTTGGGCCTGAGACGGGGTGTCCTTATCCACATGATCTAAGGTCCATCCCTTCGTCAGTAGCACCCGAGCGTTTGCTCGATTGGAATTTTCCTGTCGAGTAGACGGTCAGATTGTTCAACTTTCCTTCGGGTAGCCAGTATGGTCGTTTCCCATTTAGAGGGTGTGTACCCTGCGTGATGAGCTTTTTATACCCGAGTATCCAGTAATGAAAAGTGCCTGTTTTTACGGCTGTTTATCGCAGAAGAATATGGCGCAGTAGCTTGGCTCTCCCGAAAGATCAGGGCCAATTAATTGCAACTAGGGCAAAAACAGTTCTGGCCTACATAGATTCGAGACCTCCGACTCGAACCTGATAAGGTGATCCTTGCGACTGGGCCGTAGTGGTCTTACCGAGTCGAACTTAACCTATAGGGGTACCCGGCGCGTCCGCTAGGATTTTTCTTCGTTTTGTTGACACGGAATTATACCGGAGGACGCAGCTTGAGTGCGATTCCAGGCCCTCAAGAGAGATCTTTTAGGTCTTACCTTCATATTCGAAAGAATATGGCATCCGGATGTGCCTAGTCGGCTGAACAATCCAGGTTTATGATGTGCAGACATCGTGTGAATGAGCGACAGGATCTGCCTACTCGTGTAGTTTTGATTTTTGTGATTCCTTGTTTGTACGAAAGAGTTTTCGTGTTTTGAGGTATTTTTTCCTGTGAAAGAGTTTTCACGTCATAATTTGTCCATACGAAGTTGTTTTCGTGTTTGAACTTTTATTCGAAGGATTTTTGTTCATGCGAAGTTATTTTCGCGTTTGGACTTTCCATTCGAAAGATTCTTCAGCTTGATGATGTACGCTATGACGTCATGGCACACTTTTATCCTCCCGATGGGACGTGACGGAGTGAGAGCAGAAGGGCTGGCCCACTTTGTCAGCTTTTTGACTGGAAACGAGATGCCGTTCCGGTTTTTACGCGAACTGCGCAGTAAATGCCCACGATCCTCCGTTAGGATCGTGGCACAAAACAGCATCCGCCGCCCTCTCGTTTCGCCTTCGCACGCGGCGGCCGCGATGGACGCCACGTGGCGCATCGAGTGGCTAAGATTGAGCGGTCCCGTGCATAAATACAGGACTTGGTGGGACGGTGAAAAACTTCCCAGCCTTCGTCTTCTCTGTTCATCGTCTTCCTCGCGCTCCACCTTTCCTTGCTCTCAAGCTCGTGCAAGCAACATGGCGGGCGGCAAGAAACGCACTGTCGCGTCGTCGTCGAGGGCCTCACGGGACGCTCCTCCGCCACCCGCGCCGCGCTCAGGTGATTGGCGTTCGCCCAACACCACGGCCAAGAGCATCAAGGGGATGCAGCGAGACGGACTGCTGCCCCCAGACGCGGAGAAACGGGTACGCCTCGGCAAGAAGGAGGAGGTACCAACCCCGACGCGAATGAACGCGTGATCTTCGCGGATCATGTGTCGCGCGGTCTTTATCTTCATCTCCATCCCTTCCTCATGGCACTGTTGTATGTCTACGGCATACAGCTCCATGATCTTCCTCCCAACGCAATGCAGCACATCGCGTGCTTCATTGTTCTCTGCGAATGCTTTCTGGGCATTCGCCCCCACTGGGGTCTCTGGAAGGCCCTTTTCAAGGTGCGCATCTTCCGCGAGAGATCGCGAGTGGAGACGGAGCTCGGAGAACCGTTGCGCACCGGCGGCTTCGGGATCCAGGCGAAGTCCGAGAACGGCTACTTCACCATGCACTTCATCGACTCCGCCCAGGGATGGAGGAAGAAATGGTTCTATGTAACCGACAACAGCGCGGGTGGAGTCAATGAATTCCATCCGTTCGCTGTTTTGAAGAGGCGGAAGTCTTGGGGGCACAAGCTTTCGGCTGAAGAAAACCGAGTCATCGCTCCCCTACTCGCCAAGGTGGCTGCTCTTCGTGACCAGTCCGCAGGAACTGTGCTGAACGGTTTGCACTTGGCGAGTGTTTTCCTTAAGCACAGGGTTCAGCCCCTGCAAGATAGGCCATCCGCGATGTGGGAGTACCAGGGCGCTGGGGATCCTAGTCGCGTGAGCCGTGAAGAACTCTCGAGTGCAGAATTCGAGAAGAAGATCGCGGCTATCACCAGTTTGAAGGAAGGTGAAACCTTCCCCGACTGCCCGGTAGGCGCTTTTGAGGCATCAAAACCGCCGCCAGCTGAGGTAAGTTTTGAATCTCCCAGTCTTGATTTCTTTTCCTTCTTCTGAGATTTTGTCGACTGAATTTTCTCTCGTTTTCCTTCTGTCTTTTCCAATAGAGCTTAGCCGTGACTACCTGCTACCCGCCGATATCCGCGGAGGATGCCTCGGACTTGCTGGCAAGCAACTTGGAAGGCCCAGCTGACACCAGTGTTGCTGACGCCTCCTCGAGTTCCGAGAGTGATTCCTCGGATAGCGTAGAGGACTCGGGCGACGGTCTCCTTCAGCGAAAACGCCGTCGGGTAGAGGGCGACGAGGCCACTTCCAAGGACAATTTTTTGGAGGAATCACCCGAGAAGGGGCCCCTCATTGTAACCCCGCTGCAATCACTCGCCCCTCCTTCAGTCCCAACAATCCAAATCGCCTGGAATGCGGATATGCTGGACGAGGAGGAGGATGATGACGAGTAAGTTTTTCTTCTCACTTGTAGTCGAACATTTCCTTTCGTATCTTTCTGACACATTTCCTTCATTGTAGCTTGCAAGCTATCAGCCCTCGCAGGTACGCCTCTTCCCTTCCTCCCGAGAGGAGGAACAAAGTGGGAGCTGCGGTTGAGACTCCTACCGCCGACACCATCCAAAATTCACCGAGTGTAGCCCCCAACGCGGCGACTACGGAATACAGAATTCCTAGTTTTGTTGCTGAGGCTTCGGCTCCGAAGGAGGTGTCGGGCAGCTCAGCGGATCCCCTCTCCCTCGCTCAAGGCCAGGTAAACTTCACTACCTGCTTTTTCAATGCTTCGTCCTTGGATTTATTATCGGGTGCACGTCAGTGCTCCCGATGGGAGTAGCCCCCGAGGCTGTAGTCGATCGCATGCGATCGGCTACAGGATCAGAGATAGTCTTTTCCTTCTGCTTCTTTTTATCGGGTGCACGTCAGTGCTCCCGATGGAAGTAGCCCCCGAGGCTATACTCCAATGTTTACAATCGAGTATAGGCTCAAATTTTACTTTTCTGATTCTTCTATCTTCATTTTCCTTGTAGTCGCTTATTGACTCCCTTGCGGCGATTGGGCGCAGTGTTGTTCTTGCCGAATCGGAATGCGGGATCCTTCGAGCGGACCGCAATCGACTCGCCACAGAGAATGAGCTTCTTCGAAGTAAGTTTACCATCTTTTTCTGTTTGCGTTTTTCCACCAGTTCTTCGGTTCTGATAAGTGTTGCTGTGCAGCTCAACTTGAGTTTTTGAAGACCGAGAAGGACAATGCTTCTACTCGGGTAATAGCTCAAGAGGCTGAGCTGGCGGCCGTTCGACAGGATCTGGAGTCTTCCCGCATGTTGTCGGCTGACCTTGAAGGGAAGCTTGCTTCGGCCCAGGAGGCTCTGAAGAAGTTGGAGGAAGCCGGCACCAAGGCGGATGCCGATCTTGTCGACTTCCTTCGTCCCCTTGCCGAACGCTTTGCGGGTAAGTTATCTTTGGCCTATGATTTGTCTTCTGCCGTCTTGAGTCTTTTGGATCTTAACATTTTTCTTTGCAGGTCTTCTGGGTGTCCCACTGGAGCTCCCTGGGGTCCGTCGGGTGGATGCCCTGACGGATTCTTGCGCCCAGCTCAGGAGGCACGCCGAAGGGGTCTGCACTTTGATTGGCGATGCCATTCGGGTGTTGACGCAACTGCACGGTCGCCTGCTCGTCAACGCCATGTCTCCACCCGCGCTAGGCGATCTGCTGAAGATCTTCTCGGAGAGCAATCTCCTTGAAGCTTACGCGGTTTCTCAGTCAGAATCTGGGGCGAAGACCGCTATCCAGTTCGCGCTGGCGCACGGAGTCACCGGTTTGGAGGAGGCCTACTCGAAGCTTCCCGTCGATCCTTCTACGGGCAAAAAGGTAGGGCTTCGTCGTTTTGGCGATGCAGCCGGAGTCCTTGCTCAGAAGTTATCCGAGTTATTTGCCCGTGCTAGGGGAGGGACCACCACTGCGAGCGGTAGCACATCTGTAGTTCCCTAGTTTTATTTCGTTTGTACTTCGCTGTTTCGATTGTAATGAACCTTGGGATGTGCTCCCGTATTTTCAATATCTTAATCGAAATGTTCTGCTGAAATGCTTCCCGCGATTTTTGTGTTTACTCCCGATGGGAGTAGCCCCCGAGCACCTGTCGAATAGGTGGTTAATATATCTCGAATAGGGCATCATATTCCTTTAACTTTTTTGTATTTTTCAGGTATCCGGGGTGGCTGCAGAGCCTTCAGGTGGACTTGCTGCTCCAGCAAATCCTCTTGTGGCCGCTGTTGGGTCCTTGGCTGGTCTCCGTGATCGTGTAGCTGATGGTGAACGCAAGCTAAAAGCGTTGCGTGGGATAGCCGATGTGGCTAAGTCCAAACAGAAGCTGGCGACTGAACGCGAGCAGCTTCTAATGGATGAATTGGCGTCTGTTGCCAATGATTTGCTCTGTAAGTAGTTTTTGCCCCCGAGTCTTTCTTATCTTGTGCTCTTTTTTTTATCATGTATCTCTGCTTTTTCAGTTGTTCGGCCAGATGACAGGAATGAGAAACATTGGGTGGAGAACCACATCTGTCAAGAAGCTGGCAGCTCAAGGCCTCATGCGAATAATTTTTGGTCCGATCGTAGTCGAGGTTTTGTGCTTGCTACACTGAAGTTCCGAGTCTCCCAGGCGAAGATACTCGTGAGTTCCTTTCACGAGGTTTTGATTGCAATGAACGCCGCTTTTTATCCGCTGCAAAGGGGTCCTCAAGATTGGAGCCATCTTCTCGAGGTGTTCAGTCGAGAAGGAGAGATTCGCAAGTGTGTTCGCAATCAGATGACTTGCGGCTCGGTGGTGGCTCTCTCTTTCGTCCGGCTGTGGCATCCTGAGGTGAATTTCAACTCCGTAGCCAGACTTCCAGATGGTCCAGTCGTCGATATGTCTTCTCATTACAGGGCCGTTCGACCTGCAGCAGAGGAAATTATTCGATTGACCTCGGATGAGGTTGATCGAGTTTTGGCGGCTGAGAATGCTCATCGCCATGTGTAAATTTAGGATGTATGTATCCTGTTGTGCTGTATAGTTTGTAAAAACCGTTGTAAGTTGTTTTAACCTTGTGTATATAAATTTTCATGTAATGCTGAGTTAGGCGTAGCCGCCGTATGTTTTGTGGGGTGTATACCCGTTACTTTTTAGCATGTAAGGATGAAGAATCTCCGAGTATCTATGGTTGAGAAACCATGTATTTTATTGCAATGACTGAGAAATCTTGTGTTGTTCTGTCGAGCTACAAGATGGCTAGTATAGCCTTATTATTGCGAGCAAAATAAATCTAAGGGTAGAATTTGCTGAGTTGTGCGACATTCCAAGGATTGGAAAAGATGCCTCCAGTTGCCGGGTTCTTCAGTCGATAGGCGCCACCTGGGATAACTTCGTGTATGATGAAGGGTCCTTCCCATGGTGGCTCGAGCTTGTGTCCTTCCTTCTGCTTGAGTCGTAGCACCAGATCTCCTACTGTGAAGGCCCTATGGCGTATGCGGCGACTGTGATAGTTGTGCAGCGACTGCTGGTATACTGCTGATCTTGCGAGTGTGATATCGCGTATTTCGTCGAGTGCGTCCATGTCGTCGGCGAGTGCCCTGTTAGAGGTTTCTTCGCTGTAAGCAACAACCCTTGGGGCGCTGAACCTAACGTCATCGGGGAGGACTGCTTCAGCCCCGTAGTCCATGAAAAATGGTGTATAGTTTGTGGATCGGTTTGGAGTTGTGCGGAGGCTCCATAGCACGGAGGGGAGCTCTTCTGCCCAATGTCCTGCAGCTGGATGTAGACGATCGAGTAGATGCTTCTTGATGCCAGCCGAAACTAATCCGTTTGATCTTTCGACTTGGTCGTTGGTTTGCGGATGGGCAACTGAGGCAAACTTGAAGTTGATGCCCTTTTCTTCACAGAACTGCTGTGTTTCTTTTGCCGTGAAATTAGTACCATTGTCTGTAATGATGTCATGTGGTACTCCAAACCTACATACGATGGAGTCGAGGAATTTGATGGCGCATTGGGCGCTAGCCGATGTGACCGGCATGGCTTCAATCCATTTGGTGAATTTATCAACTGCAACCAGCAAGTGTGTGTATCCCCCTGGTGTGGACTTGCGTAGTGGTTCTACCATGTCTAGCCCCCATTGTGAAAAGGGCCAGGCGATGGGTATCATATGTAATTCCGTAGCAGATGCGTGTGGTTTTGGTGCGAATCGCTGGCAAGCGTTGCACCTGTCGACCAGATCCTTTGCGTCTCTAGCGGCTGTAAGCCAGTAAAATCCTGCTCGGAAGGCTTTCCCCATGATTGCTTTCCAGCTAGCATGATGTCCACAATTTCCTTGATGGATATCTTGCAATAATTCTTTGCCGTCCTCGGGTGCTATGCATCGTTGCAATATACCTAAGATGCTTTGCTTGTATAACTCTCCGTTGATCACCCGAAAGGATTTGCTCCGCCTGACTATCTGTCGAGCTTCTCGTGGATCTGCTGGGAGCTGCTTCGCGGACAAGTAGTCGAGGTATTTCTGCGTCCAGACTGGCTCGACCAGAAAAACTTGTCGCGAAATGTGATGAATAAACTCGATAATAGCGACTTGCGGGCTGACCTCTGTCTCCAATGCTGCGGGTACATCTGAAGTTTTCTTGATTTTTACTGATCGTCTAGTCATCCGTTCAAAATATATCCCTGGCGGTATGGGTGTATTTGTGGAACCCATATTTGCCAGCCTGTCTGCTTCTTCGTTGCTAGATCTTGCGATATGTTTCAGCTCGCATCCCTTGAAACTTCCTTCGAGTAGGTTGTACATGTCACGATAAGCGATCATGTTCTCAGCGATGGCGTCGCATTCCTTCATTGTCTGTTGCACTATGAGGTTGGAGTCGTCGTAGATCATCAGTCGGGTGGCTCCGCACGCAACTGCCATCTTCATCCCATGTAACAAAGCTTCATATTCTGCGTCGTTGTTTGATGCTGGATCATCAGGTGGAAAATCCAGGCGGAGGACGTACCGCAGTTTATCCCCTCTAGGTGATATTAGCACGATTCCAGCTCCTGCTCCTTCGTTTCTCTTCGATCCATCGAAGTACATGATCTAATTACTCGTGTATTCTGGCGGGCCGGGCGTTTGTAGCTCTGTCCACTCGCTCAGGAACTCCACGAGTACCTGGGATTTCACTGAATTGCGGCCTGCATAGATGATGTCCCAAGCGCCCAGCTCGATGCTCCATTTTGCTATCCGTCCAGATGCCATTGGGTTGTTCATGATTGTGCCGAGTGACGCATCGTTAACCACTGTTATGGTGTGTTCCTGGAAGTAGTGCTTGAGCTTTCGAGCCGTGAGAACAACTCCATAGGCGATTTTCTGATAGTGAGGGTATCGTTGCTTGCATGGCGAGAGCACTTCACTGATGTAGTAGATTGGTCGCTGGACCCCGTATGCCTTGCCTTCCTCAGGTCGTTTGACTACAATTGCTGTGCTGATGACCTGGTTTGTCGCGGCTAGGTATAGGTATAATGGCTCCCTCTCTTGCGGTGAAGCAAGGATGCGCTTGCTTTGCAATGATCGCTTCAGGTCTGCGAATGCCTGCTTGGCTTCTGGTGTCCACTCGAACTTGTCTGTCTTCTTCAGCAGCTTGTAGAAGGGTAACGCTTGCTCGCCCAATCGTGCGATAAACCTGCTCAAGGCGGCTAGTCGCCCGGCGAGCTGCTGGACTCCGCGTAGATTGGTTGGCTCCTTCATTGTCA
Organism: Alopecurus myosuroides; assembly: GCA_028641055.1. Taxonomy (NCBI): domain Eukaryota; kingdom Viridiplantae; phylum Streptophyta; class Magnoliopsida; order Poales; family Poaceae; genus Alopecurus; species Alopecurus myosuroides. The sequence goes on along the minus strand of CM054057.1, from coordinate 308,914,032 downwards.
GAATTGCTTGTATTTTCTCCGGGTTGGCTTCGATGCCTCTGGCGGATACGAGGTACCCGAGTAGTTTTCCTGCTGGGACGCCGAAGACGCATTTTGTCGGATTGAGCTTGATCCTGTATGCGTTGAGGGCGTCAAATGTTTCTATAATGTCCTCGATGAGTGTATCCTCAACTCGAGTCTTGATGACGATGTCGTCAACGTACACTTGTACGTTCTTGCCAATGAGCTTGGCGAGGCATTTTTGCATGCAGCGCTGATATGTTGCGCCTGCGTTTTTGAGCCCGAAAGGCATTGTCGTGTAGCAGTACACGCCGTGTGGCGTGATGAATGTTGTCTTTTCCTCGTCTTCCTGCTTCATCCGGATCTGATTATATCCCGAGTAGGCGTCCAGGAAAGAGAGGCGTTGACAACCCGCAGTAGAATCCACGATCTGGTCGATTCGCGGAAGGGGAAAATTATCCTTGGGGCAGTGTTTATTTAATGATGTGTAGTCGATGCATACTCGGAGGATGTCTGTGTTCTTCTTTGGAACCAGCACCGGGTTTGCTAACCAGGTGGATATCTTGATCTCTCTGATGAATTTTGCTGCCAGCAATCTATTTACTTCTTCTCCAAGCGCTTTCTGCTTGGGTTCTGAAAACCGTCGAGTGGTCTGCTTGATGGGTTTTGCGTCTTTGAAGACTTCGAGTGAGTGCTCGGCGAACTCCCTGGGTATTCCCGGCATATCTGAAGGCTGCCAAGCGAAAATTTCCCAGTACTCACGGAGGAGTTCGACGAGCGCGCTTTCCTATGCTGGCGAGAGGGTAGTTGAGACCATCGCTGTCTTCGCAGAATCCGTCGGGTGCACTTGATGCTTTCGGGTGTCGCTGTTTGTGCTGAACTCCAATTCCGGCGCGTTTTTCTTTGTGAGGGGCATCACAGAGTGGTCCGTGGTCTTTGCCAGTTCCTGCAGTTCTTCTTGCATCCCGAAGGATTTTGCGATTTCGTTGAACTCAATGTCGCATTTGTTGGACTTCTGGAAATCTCCGTCGATTGTGATTACACCATATTCTCCGGGTAGCTTAAGCTTCAGGTATGCGTAGTGCGGTACTGCCATGAATCTGGCGAACGCTGTTCGACCAAGAATGGCGTGGTACTGTGAGGGCCAGTCGACCAATTCGAAGTCGAGGAATTCTCTTCTGTAGTTTCGCCGATTGCCCAACACAACCTCTAGATTAATTGTTCCGAGTGGACGGATCGCCTTTCCCGGAACTATCCCGTGGAAGGATGTTTCTGATTCCGCAAGACCGTCCAGGTTCCTGTTCATCCTGCGGAGCGTATCCGCGTAGATAATGTTGATGCCACTGCCACCATCCATAAATACGCGGGCTAGTTCGTAGTTACCAATCTGAGCTTGGATTACGAGGGCGGCGTGTCCTGGTCGATAGACTCGTGGTGGGTGATCTTCTATTGAAAATGTGATCGGTTGGTCCGCCATCTTCAGGTATTCGGGCTTTGTCGGCGGGGTCTGCACAGCCATGCATAACTGCCTTGTGTTTGTCTTCTGAGCTCTGCGGGAGGGGCAGACTTTCTGGATCATTCCTAGTAGTCCTGCCGGGTTCGGATACGCGTTGGCTCCGGTGTTTTGCGCAGGTGGCGCAGGTAATGCGGCTAAAGCCATGTTCGGATTTGCTGGTGGAGGTAGGGGTTGCGGCGGCTGGAATCCTTGGTGTCCTGCTCCCGGAAGTGGCGGGTAATTTTGATTGGCTGCTGATCTATTTTTCTTCGAGAAGGCCTCACTGATTTCGATAAACTTTCGGCAGTCCTTGAGAAGGTGTGTTGCCTTAGTTTTGCCCGTGCGCTTATCTGTAAATAGATGTAGCGAGCAGTACGCATCGAGGTCCTCCTCGGGAGATTTGTCCTCAGCCTTTGGTCTCCACTCGCGATTTCCACGGCGTCCAGTATCGCGACTTCGCGTGAATTCCGCTGCTACCATCTCTTCGCGATCCTCACGATCGTAGTATTTCCTCCTTTTCCTTCGGCCATGGCGATCTTCTTCGGGCGCAGGCGATGACGCCCTCTCGTTGCGCACTGCATCTTCTCCATTGGCCCATTTGTCGGCTATGATCATCAACTCCCCGATAGTTTTGGGCGCTGCTCGGCCCAATTCCTCTCTGAAAGCGGCTCGTCGGGCGCCCTTTGCAAAGGCTTCGACCGCTACTTCTTCCGAGATGTTTCCTGCGGTGTTCTTGAGCGTTGTCCATCGCTGAATATATTCGCGGGTGGACTCTCCGCTCTTCTGTTTGCAGGCTCGTAGTTCTTCAATGGCCGCTGGTCGTTTGTAGGTGGACTGGAAGTTTTTGCAGAAATCGTGGTGTAGGTCATCCCATGATGCGTAGAAGATTTTGGCCTTGCTTCCAGCCAGCTGCGCGCCGCGCCGACCAAGTGCAGGTTGAGATACTGCATAGCCGTGTTTTTATTCCCACGTTGGCATTTTACTGCCGTGAGGTAATCATTTAGCCACGTCGAAGGCTCAAGTGAACCGTCGTAGTTTGTGACTTCCGTGCTGAGCTTGAATCTCTTGGGTGGGGGTGCCTCGCGGATGCTGCGAGCGAAACATAGCGCGCCGCAGGCCTCGTCATCCGAGGAACTGGATGAGGAGCGCGTGCGGTTCCTCGCAGCTCTTGCCTTGTCCACCTTGTTTTGCGCGATGTCTGACCGCGCGTTATATCCGGGCTGGTCACGATCAGCTTATTTCCTTGGCTCTTTGCTGCGATTCCGCGAGCGGCTGCTATGACGCCGCGAGCTTTTATTTCTCGGGCTACCTTCACTGCTGCTTCGACTATCGCCGCGTCTCCGAGCTTCTTTTCCTCGACCACGGCGAGGTGATTTGTCTCTTCTAGGAGAAGCGCTCCTGCGTTTGCGCGATGCCTCTTTTTCTTTTTCCTTTTCTAGCTGTTCGGCGGCCTTCTGGCGGTCATAGGAGGCGAGCCTCGCGGCTGCCAAACCTAGTCCCTTGCGCACCTGCTTGTACTGTTCTGCTCGAGGGTCGCTTTCTGTCGGTTGGTTCATCTGCATGTAAGTTGCTGCGGCTAGGACTGCGGCAGCAGGAGTTTGCGGGTAGACGTTCCCATCTTCATCGACCCGCATCAGGGAAGGTGCGATTGATCTGCTGGCTCCGCCTAAGGACTCGACGTCCCTGGATATTGATGCGTATCCCCTCCTCGCGGGTCGGGTTCCGACCGAGGGTGTTAGGGACAGCTCAGCTCGTCGTTGCCTCGATTCATCTGCCGCTCTTTTTCGACGGGCCAGATCTATCCGAGCTTCCTTGATGGTTGCGGCCGCTCTCACTAGATGGTGTGGTAGGCGATCATGTCCTCGTGTGGCGCTTCAGCTGCGGGTAGTTTGCTGGTTCGCATAGCTTCCTTGGCTCGATCCCAGGCCTCCCGCGAAACGCCAATCTCAGCGCGTTCCGCCGCACTGTGTTCTGTTTCCGGGGGTAATTTTTATCCTGCCATGCAGACTTGAGCCAGTCGAGGCTCGTGCGTCCTAGGCGTGGTATGGAAAGCTTTTCGTACTCGGGAAGGTTCCTCTGTCGAGAGGGTATGGTAGTCGTTGGTGTTGAAACGGACGGACTCGCCGCTTTTCTCCAGGTAGGGGCGCGAGTCGACAACTTCTGACTCAGATCTTGATTCCTCAGGGAAGTGTTGGATCCCGTCCCTGTTGGTTACGAACTTCAGGCTTCCGAACGTCAAGGTGACGCTCCTTTCCAAATCGCTGAACACCGGGCGGATTCCGGCGAGTGAGGGGTGACCACGACAGATCCGATCCGGATGGGATTGGTTGGAGCCGTAGTCGAGGGTTTCCACCGTGAGTTGGTTGTCGATGAAGCCGAAGATGCCGGGGATCCAGCGCCCGCCGTTCCCACAGACGACGCCAATTGTCGAATCTGTTGCTCGGCAAATCCCTCAGGTGAACCTATCGGGTTTCGAATAGGAGAACCCATGAGCGCTGGTGGCGATCGTCGGCTAGACAGGGGGCACAATTTACCCAGGTTCGGGGCCCTCGTAGAGGTAAAACCCTTACTCTTGCCTCTGTCGATCTGTATTATTGAGTAGATCGGTTACAAAGATGATCGTTCAAGTCGAGAGTACAATCTCGAGTTTAAGGCTTTGGTGGTGCGGTGTTGCTTGGTCCTCCTCCGGTGGTTCTCCTGGCCTTATATAGGTGGCCAGGTCTTAAACCCTACCCGGGGAGGACTCGAACTCTAGCTCTAAGTCAGTTACACGTTTCCTAAATTAGCCCGCAAGGCATTGCGGGTGGGCTTCATGTGGGCCTTCTAGAACACTCTTAAGGACTCCCCTTCGTGGGCCTTGACGTTGGGCCTGAGACGGGGTGTCCTTATCCGCAGGATCTAAGGTCCATCCCTTCGTCATTATAGTTTGAGACGTGAAAACAACACCGTGCAGATATGGGTATGATTTACATAGAATTCAGAGAGGCAAATGGTTGTCAGTAAATTCAGAGAGAGGAATCAATCAAGACGGGCGGCGCTTACGTATCACAAAGAGTACAAAGAGGAGTTCATTGATTTGGATAGCGGCACAAGCAAAGCAGTTATAGAATGAAGACCAAACGATATATAATTTATTCTCTTAAGTGAACTGACAGGACTTCTTTGCATGGTATAAATTTAGTACTAAAACTTCAATAATCAACAAAATGAGCATCAATAAATGACAATTAATTTTGACAAAAAAGTTTGAGCCAATCTGATGAATATATTACAAAAGAGTAAGTTTTAGACAATCTGATATTGTGCAAAGTTACATTTGTAACATACAAATAAAAATATCAAGTAGTATCTTTTTTTCCATGTGCTGAATGTATCATCTCAAGAAAAAGGGGTTAAGTTTGAGAAGAAAAACAGTATTGTGCAATCGAACATTTGTACAATCAATATGGAAATATCAAATGGTATCATAGAAGCATTAATCAAAGACGTGGGGTGGCAGTAATAGGAGCAAACATTGCAGCTACCAACAGACAGAAACCCGCAAGACGCACGCATCACTGACTTAGTAGAACTTTATGGTGAGCTCCATTAGACATGGTGATAACAGCCTTGTGGAAAAGCATACATTGTTTTTCATCACATGTTTCAGTATCAGAAATATCATTTATTTTTTCATCCTGGAAGCAAATGGTCTGGAGGAGATATCAGGCGCTGGGCATGGTCCGGAGGAGAACGTACCATCGAAAAAAGACATATACTACATTCATATCTCGTCATTGTGTTTGCTTGTTCGTCCCCATGTCCACCAGCATGCAGCAGTAATCCTTCCTCATATTCATCGGGAGTCCCAGGAGAGTTTGGTACCAGTGGCGGTCGTCGCAGGCGAGAACGCCGTACGCTCCCAGCATCACATCACGAGTCAACCCAGGTATGTCCTGCAGGGAAGCCAAGATCACCTGATCTACGCCGTCTGTCGCCGGCGGCACTTCGGTAACGGCAGTGTCCACCGCCCGCGGCACCCCGATGTCTTTGGGGTTGCGACTGTCAGGAGAAGTGTAGAAGTAGCTCGAGACCTGGCTGGGAAGGAATGTCTCGGCGACTGGTGCATCCGAGTTCATTGGCGCGGATCCGACAATGGACTTTGTTCTCGTGTCGATCATGACCACGCACCTCTCCTCGTGCCAGTGGTCGGACACCCGGAAGCAGACGACGTCGGGGTCGTCAATGCTCACCACGGGGAAACCCATGGGGAGGCGAGGGAGGACGCCGAGCTCGCCGGAGTCGACCACGCCATCCTTCTCCCACCCCATGCCACCGGCCTGCGTCGGCCTCAGGGTCCAGGTGGTGACGGTGAAGGCGTGGCCAGAAAGCGCGCACGTGGTGACCCCAGGGCCTCTGCAGCAGCAGCGGGGCCAGAGCATGACGAACTTCACGGTCGCGCAGCCATCGGTGGCGCACAGGTTCCGTGAGGGGTCGGCGGCGCCCCCGTCGTCGCGTAAGCGGCGGAGAGGATCCACTGGGAGAGGCACGAACCTCAGCTCGGGGCTCTCCTCGTACACGTCGGAGAAGATGATGCCCTCGTGCAGGTCGGCCCAGTAAAAGAACCGGTCGGCGACGGGGATTACCACGTCGGTTAACCACCGGGGAAAAGAAACCTCCCCTTGGACAGCAAGACGCTCGGTCCTCCACTGCAGCTCGCTGGACCGGAGTTGGTAGAACTCGGCCTCCGCCCGCTTTACCCCGCCGTCATCTTTAATGTTAATCTTCAGATTCGTCGCCACCACAAACTCCCCGTCGACGAGGCGCAGGATGCCGGTGCCTTTCCGTGTACCCCAGAAGTCGGTAGTTCTATTCTCATCTATGTAACAAGCAGGGAGAAGCGACAACGACGGTATCTGCGCGGTGCCGTCGCCGGCTCTGTACATGAAGTAGTCGGTCGTGTCATGGCCGTACGCCTTCCTATTGTACATGGACATACGGACAAGGACAGAGTCGCCTTGGGCCGCGACGACGTTGTGGTAGATCTCCATCCTGTCCGACAAGCTGTCGTCCAAATCCAAGTTCAGAAGCGACACTGCCGGGGGCGCGGCGAGACGGAAGGAGGCGCGCACGGGGTGGCCGGTGGAGGTGCGACCGTGGGCCACCGTCTTGGCGGCGGTGCTGATCGGGCAGGGGTTCGACTCCAACTCCCAGCAACAACGTTCGGCGTCTACGAACATCACCCAGCGAGGGTAGTCGTCGTCGTCGGCGGCGGCGGCCAACGGGTCGGAGGAGGAGGAAGGTTCAGAGGTCTCCATTGCAGGGTCGGGAGGTGATCGGCCTTAATTTTTGGAGGATCAAAAGATCTCTGTTACGTAACAAATCACACATCTACCGGAGCATGTTAAGCGCGATCGGATCTCTGAGAACCCAAAACTAATTCCTGATAAAGAGGCTGAGAAGACGTGTCACCCGTCACGGGTAGAAAAAAAAAGGAAAAGACTTGTATTAGGGGACCTAAAGTGAGCGAACGTAGGTAGCTCCGCTCGTGAACGCTACGAGTAGCGATGCCAGGCAGTTTGGGCCTTCTGGGCGTGTGCGGCTAGCCCAACTAGCCTTAGTTTTGTTTGTTTAGCCCAGTTTTGCGTGTAAATAGCCCACCACAATAACTAGAGCAGACATATATATGCTAAGTGTTTTCACCATGTTCGGCCAACGTTGCGTACGTCTAAAAAATTTGTTACAGTTTCGCACATATTTTGTTGAGAAACTACAAATGAGATGTTGCAATGTTTTCTGGATGATTTCCCAGGAAATGCTTATATGTTTATTAGAATTCATTTGGAATGACATGTTTATGGACTCCTTTACATGTTTACAACATGTAATTATTTGGTTGCTATCGATTTAACTTTTTGTTGAAATATGTGATGATTTTTGTTGTAACTAAAACAGTGACAAATTATTTTGTTGTTTACCAACTTTTTAATTGATGCAAATATTTTTTTGTTGCAATAGGTTATGGTTTTTGTTGAATTGTTTAAACATTTTTGTTGCAACGCAATAACATATTGTTTAACTATTATTTGTAACATTACTTATTTTACGAAAAAGATTTAGAACAATTTGTTGCAATCCCTTTCTTTGGTACGCGGGGCGATAATTTTTTTTGCGATACTAGTGAATTTGTTGCAATGCCAGTTTTGCTGTAATTACAGAGATGACCAGGCGTAACACAATATACCTCTTCGCTTAAGTGGGACAGTTGTGGAGTGCGGGTTCTATATACGGAAAACAGGGGGGCTAAAGTGTAAAAGTGTATGTGCTGATTTCTGCGTGTTGGATGACGATCAAACGGCTCACGAGGGGACCTAGATTTGCCCAATCTAGGACGACCTACGCGGTTCCCGTTGTGCTAGGTTTAGGCAAGGATTTAGTTTTTTTCCTGAACCCTCTATGAGGGCATCTCCAGTCGTTGCGCCCCCCCAGGGCCCAAAACGCCGCCGTTTTGGGGCCGCCGCGGCGCTAAGCGGCGCTATTCTGGAACCTGGGGGGCAGGCTTCCCAGTCGCTCCCCGAGCCCATGATTCGGCCCAAACAAAACGCAATTTGAAAGTAGACGATTTTTATTGAATTTGGCGAAGTGCGTACATATTCGGCACGAATTTAAAAAACTAGTACTAAAATTTAAACTAAGCTAGCCTAGAAAATCTAAAGAAGGCCGAGGCTGGCGGCGATGGCCTGGCTGTAGTCGCCGCCGCCGTCGTCGTCGTCGTTGTCCTTGGGGCCGTCGGGGCGCTTGCTGTTCCCCTGACCGGCGTCGCCGCAGCCGCCCCACCTGCTCGCCACGAGGGCTTGCTGGATCTCGTCGTCCTCGTCGGTGTCGGGGTCGAGGACGATGTAGACGTTCTCCTTCTGCGGCGGCGGGGGCGGGACGCGGTGGCGGGCCGCATTGGCGGCGGCCTCTCTGTTGCGCGCCTCCTTGCGCTTCTCGGCCTCCGCTAGGAGGCGGCGCTGGAGCTCCAGCTCCGCCGCGGTGCTCTCCTGGAGGCTCCACGTCGCCGCGGCGTCGGCGTCGAGCGGCTGGAGCGTGTCCAGGGACAGCTGCTCCGCGACCTTCTGGTCGGGCCACTCGTCCTCGTCGTCGCCGGTGTCCTCGGTCTTCGGGCGAACCACGCGTTCGAAGCGTGGCTCGCCGATGCGGAGGGCGCCGCCGCTACGCCTGCGGGCAGGCGCCGCGGCGTTCAGAAAAGGGGGGGAGGTAGAGAGGGATTGGGCGCCGGAGGAGCTCGACGTCGCCGACGAAGAGGAGGCTCCCGTCCGGCGCGCTGCCCATGGCTGGGCCTGCCGGGGCGGCATCTGCAGGCGCGGCTCGTCGCCGGCGTGGATGTGGTCGAGTACGGCCTCGATGGTCCTGTTGGGGACGCTCCACCAACGGCGGCGCCGGTTGGCGTTGAAGCGGCCGTCGACCGGCCCGTTGTCGTTGAGGGAGGCGAGCTCCCTCTCGCGGCGGCTGATGAAGTGCTGCCACCAGAACTCGTCCACGCCCGCCTCCGGGAAGCGGGCGGGCTCCGCCATGGCGTCGCGCGCCTCGCGAATGGCGCGCCGGAACTCGTCATCGGTGTTGGGGAGGGGAGGAACGGGCACCCCTCCGCTGCTGAGTGCCCAGCGGCTCTGCCCAGCGGCGGAGCTCGGGAGGCGCACGTCCGGCGGGCACGGGTAGCCCGCGCGGTACAGCGCCACCGCCTCGCCCCGGCGAAGGTTGCGGCGGGGGAACCCGTTGGCCGCTGCGTCGTCCTTGTGGCTGGCCATTTGCGTGGGAGAACGGGGGGGAGGAGAGCGTCGAGAGGAAGAAGAGAAGAGGGAGTCGCCGGTGGAAGAATGGCGAGCGCGGCGAGCGGCGGGGGGATTTTATAGGCGGCCGGGCATTTACTGCGGCGCGTCCCCTCGCTGCCGCCCGCCACGCCATTACGCCGGCAGCCTTTGAACGGGCGCATGCACTGGACGGCCGCCACGCCATAAACGCCGGCAGCCTTTGACCGACGCGCGAGCCGAGAAGATGATCACGGGGCGGTTCTGTTCCCGCGCTTTTCTCGTCGCGTCGCTGACAGAGCTGGCCCACGCGCGCGGCCGCGCAGTTTCGACCCCCCAGGCCGAACCCAGCGGGCTGGGTTTGGCCTGGGTGCCGCGGCGCGAAATAGCGCCGAAACGGCGCTATTTAGGGCTCTGGGGGGGCCGAGTGGTGAAGAAACGGCGCTATTCGCCGCTTCCGCCGCGAAAAGGCCCCCCTGGGGGGCTCTGGGGGGACGGCTGGAGATGCCCTGATTGTACTGTTGCTAGCTTTTTTTTCTGTGCCCTTCTTCTAAATGTGTCTCTGGATGCAGGTGAAGCATTGAAATTATTAAACCTTTGTAATGACTTGAAATAAGCAATACGATAGGCGCTAAAAACAGATGCTAATCAATCAAATGTATGAAAACCATAGATGTGACCTCGGTTGGACTCCACATCGGCCAGTCATGTGGCTTGGATTTATCTAGCTAGGGTTATTTTTTCGGGTAGACCCTATTTCCTTTCGATAATCGAGACAATTGTAGTGACTTTCACGAGGAAAAAGTCTATTTTAAAACTTAAAATAGTAGAGGTCGGACGGATTAAACCTCGAAGTCGAAATCCCGGTCGTTTGCACCCTAAACTATTAAATCCCAGTCTAAATTAAACCTTGGACCTGTTTTTTTAGAAAAAAAAATAAAATCTTAAATTGCTACTCTCGCTGACTACAATGGCCGACATGTCATATTTATTTTTTTCCCAATCTATGTGACTCTTACAGAGCAGCCATGGCGCAACAATGACAATGTCTGTGTCCAGAGCAGCATCGGCCCTAGAGCAGAGCCGCAAGACCGCGACCGTATACATCAATACGATTCCTTGGCAATCGCCTGCAAGCCTCAGCAGCAAGTTGTCTTGCGTGGGATCACAAGCACCGCACAAGCTGGCAGATTAGCTTACGGAAGGTGCAAACCAATCTATACAACAAATCCACACCTGATGTAGGGTGAATTTGGAAGATTCTTTTGGAATCAGCAGAAGATTAGAAGACCACGCCTCCAATTCGAGCGCACCAAAACAAATCTTGATGGATCTTCAACGGGAACTGTCCGCGTGCGCACATCGCCACCCAGGTCAAAGCCGCGCTGCTCAGCTACATACCCGCACCCCTCGAGCACGCTCAAAAACTGCTTGGGAGCTGCTTTAGGCCATCCTTGCAGAGCCGTCGGGCCGCGCCGTGCAGCAGCCGCTCACGGATGGATTCAGAAATAAATAAAAGAAATGAACTGGAAGTGGGAGAAGATGACACCTGGACCCCACACTCAGTGAGAGTAATCTGTAATCCCGCTTGGGATCGTTGCTTTCCCTCTGCACCAAACAGTTCTAAGATTTAATTTAGACCGGGATTTCACAGTTTAGGGTACGAATGACAAGGATTTCGACTTTAGCGTTTAATCCGTCCGAACACTAGGAGTTCAAGGTTTGAAATAGACTTTTTCCTTATCACGAAGCCTTGTAATCCGTGTGTTATACGTGTTCATATGTGTGTTAGTGCAGGAGACTACAATGTACTCGGGTTTCAAAAGAAAGGGCTAAATCAATTTCCGGAATTATTTAAAACGAGTTTGTTTATCAAAATGTATGTTTCTAAATGAGAGGGGCCATTTAAAATGTGATGTTTAGTTACCCACAGATGAGATTTGCTCCTATGAATTCAAATGAAAACATAGCTCGAGAAATAGTAATGTCCAGCTCTATTTGAAGGTCTGGATAAATTCCCATTCGGAATAGTCACTCTTATATTTCCGGCTTTGGGTTGAACTCACATGCTAATAGTAGACACATTTTGTGCCCATGGTTCAATTTTCTCAGAAATTTTAGTAGACCTTTTTTCGCAAAAATGCAAAAGCTTTGCGTTTTATTGCATTGATAGAAAAGAAGAGTTATACATGCTCAAGAAAGAGCGGACACCATCCAATACAACACAACACAACATAGCAGAGCATAACGTCTACAACTCGCCAAATCACGAGCGTACAACGAAATATAAGAGTCTGTCCTAAACTGAGCAACATCGTCGTGTCTCAACGCCGGTCATCTACGAAGGCCGACAGCTTCACCTGAACTTCACTTATCGACGCATCATTCACCCTTGATGTCTAAGTTGTGGCAAGTAGATGGCGGGATTTGGTCGGTCCCGAGTAAGGTGATGTCTTCGCCTCACCGGCGTCAACGTCCATAGCGCCTCTGAACAACAACTTTGGTCGACAGTGGGCGACGGAGGAAATAAGCAAGAGCTCCAAGCCGTGTCTCCAAGCGCGATGCTCCCCAACAGAGAGACGACGTCGAGGACGCCGCCATCACGCCTATCAAACCGAGTCTAGCCTTTTACCCGGAGACATCCACCAATCCTAGAGAGGAGGAAAATTTTGACACAACTCGGCGACGCCTCCAAGAAGGGGAACAACACCCACGAGCGCCATCGCCGCCGGCACTGACCGAATACAGGCAGGACTTTCGTCCGCATTGCATTGCCATCCACCTCCCACCGTACCCAACGGATTGAAATAGACCTCCTTGTTTCTAGATAAGAAATGACACTCCAACATGTATGATAGCGAGCACAATTTTTTTTTGAACAAGGAGTGCCCCCGAGGGGGCTGGAAACTTCGCATTAGAACCAAGCGGTGGATGTACACATAGTTACAAAGGACCCCATAAAATAAAGAATTACACATAGGTCCTTGGCAAATGTAGAAAAGACCTTGCTAAATACCCAGAAAAAGCAACCCAGTCCTTCTCTGTCTCCATCGCCGAGCTGGAGATCGACAGGATAGCGAGCACTATAACTTAGAGGTTGTGATTGTCTATACTCGATGCTGGTAACAAGGCCATTTAGAACCCCCAAAGCTTAGCCGACCAGAACACTTGCAAAGCCGATAAGACTACAAAAACTGAATAAGGGGCAGATAGCTGTTTTACAATTCAGAAACAGCCACATTTTGAACCAACCAGAAGTTGACAGCTGTAATACTCAAAATAGATGGATATAAAAAATGTCTGTTTTCATTTAACCGAACAGACACATATCAGGCCTTTCGATTTTGTTAACCCAGTTTTCAGTTTGGCCAGCTGTCCTTTTTGTCAAAAGCCTGTAGCTAAAAAGGATTCAAGACCAAAACCTAGCCAGAAAGGCTGGAACAGATCATCTTCTTCGGCAAGCGTCCTCTACCAAATCCTCGCCAAGCTGTCGTTGCTTCAGCCTTTTGAGGATCGAGATCGAGGGCGACTCCTACATAATCAACACAAGGATAAATAGATAAGTTCAGATATGGGATGGAAGAACTAGCAAGGAAGAAGGACACAGATGCTCCTGAATTTTCTGAGATCTGTAGTATCTCGTGTCACGGCTCAATCTACAAAAACACATACAAAGATAATTAGGCAAGATGGTTGAGACGTGATCAGTTCATGGTTTTAGGATCTGCAGTGCTAGTGTTTAGACGGAACTTAACTCAATCTCTTAAAAGAAACCACACATAGACTGGATATCTTAATCCGTGAAAAAACACTGTCAAACTAAGAATAACAGTGAAGATAAGACAGATTGAGCAAATGATTCAGTAGCATCAAACATGCAAAAACTCACCAAAAAATGTACTCATCAACAATAAATTTATAGTACTCATCAACAAGAAATGGTTCCTGAGCATGAATATTACATGTTTTGAGAAAATAATTTTCTTTTATATACAGTTTCTTGGAGTTGGCAGCATGAAGGTTGAGTACACACTTTATATGCACGCAGCTCTATTTGTCCGGGTTCTTATCGACGAAACAAATGGAAGTTCTTATCTGATGAACCGATTAACTAAGGAGATCAGAGGAAATGATAAACTGGAAAATGAGCGGACTGAAATGATGCGATTGCTACAAAAGACAATATGAAGAAGAGGAATTGGATAGGGAGTTTCAAATGTCAGTTCTGTGATAAAGAGGAAACTATTCTGCATCTGTTTTTTGAGTGTGCGGCTGCAAAATATGTCTGGAGTGTCATTGGAACAGCTGTGGGGGCTGGTAATAGACCTACTTCTTTCCTCCAGTATTTCTGGTGGATTCCTAAATATCTTTCAGCGAGTCGTAATGTTCAGATTACTGGGGTTGCAGCAGTTTGTTGGGCCATCTGGAAACTTAGGAATCGAGCTTGTTTCGAAAAAAAGCTGATCAGGTCGCCTTTTGAGCTAATTAGTTACACTTGTGTCTTTTTATCTTACTGGGCAGGTCTTCATCCACCACAGGAGCAGAGTGATATCCGTGCTGGTGCCAACGTCCTCATTCAAGTTGCTTCTTCTCTGGAGTCGAATCATAATGGTGCACCTGGGCGCCCCCTTATCACTGATGGAAACGCTGAATCCGATCAAGACGCCGACATGGAGGATAAGGAGGTGGAAAACGTTGCTGCAAGAGACTAGAGTTGGTTGGTTGTGGTTTAAAACTTACTGGTTGGCCTTTTGTGACTGCGCTCAAGCTCCTGTTGAGCTTGGTTGTTTAGACCTGAATTTGTGCTCTTTTTTATTGTACATATACTCTCTGGCTGGTTTGGGGCGTTGAGCCAAGACTCGAGGGATGTTGTGGTGGTGTTTCCGTTTGAAATATAATGGAATGCGGGCCCTTTTCGGGGGGTGCTGTTTGTGTAAAAAAGAAACAGAAAGAGAAGGACTAACATAAAACATAGACCTCATTCGCAAAAAAAAACATAGACCTGAGATATATGAAAAATGAGAGAAGAAATGAAAATGAGTTCACTTTCTATTATAATGGAAGTTCCTATCTGATGAACTGAATAACTAAGGAGATTACAGGAGATGATAAACTGGAAAATGAGGTATCTTGCAAGCCAATTGCTCCGGTGAACTGATTAACTAAGGAGATTAGAGGATTCTTGTCAAAAATGGTTGGAGTGCCTACTGTCATATTAAGGCACGCAAAAATTGCGTGTACCTCCATGGAGAAAATCTCGGCAATTAACACAACACTGGAGAGAGGTTGAAGAATGATACATTTACTTATCTTTATGTATAGCTGAACTGGCATGACTTCGAGCTTTCAGAAAGATGTCTAGAGGAAGCAAATGGACTGATATTCATTCTTTGTCTCAACTACTAGGCAAAATGCTAGATGATAATATCGAAATAAGAGGTCAAACTGCCATGAGGTATCTAGCAAGCCAGCTCATCCTCCCAACTACAAGATAAATTAGAAAATACAGCAAGGCACCGATCTTCCCCTCTGGCCCAACACGATCTCCTACAAGATCTGAGCAAGTTTACTGAAAAATATAGATTACAACAATGTTCAGTTAATCAGAGATGTACTTAGGAATGCACGAGGATGGCATCTAGCATATCCCGTTTGAGCAAGTTTAGTGAAAAATATAGATTACAACAATGTTCAGTTAATTAGAGATGTACTTAGTGATGCAGGCGGACGGCATCCAGCGCATCCTGTCCGCCAACAGGGTTATATACAGGCCAGCGTGAACTTTTTTGCTGATCGATGCATGTACTTCTTTTTCCGTTGTAACCTACAAATGCTGGTCCGTTGGACGGGCGGTTTGCATCCCGAGATGTACTTGCGACATATATTATTTTTTGGAAAAATAGACTAAAAGGACAAAGAGCATAGACAAAAGAGCCCAAGAAGCGATGCTAGCTTAGTTATAAACTAAGTTAATTACCACTTTATCAAAATATACAACAACAGACAGTCACTGATAAAAGTACTGCCTTCATAAAAAATACTCACTCTATTTTTACAAGGACACTTCATATGATATTTCACCCCAACAAGGAAAAAAGGAAGATATTTCACCCTAGTACTACTATATAAGATATTTCACCCAAAAAAAAAATACTAATCCAACACTACGATGAAAAAAGGAAGATCAAGATTTAAGAATAAGACAGAGAGACTTGATGACATAACCAAACAGAGTTACATGAAGAAATGAAAACTAAACTCAAGAAATCCATAGCAAAGGAATGATGACTAAATTTTGAAATCGCAAGAAATGAGTGACTGAAAAAAAATATGAAAGACTAAAATGAATTTAAAATGTAGAGAAATGAGTGATGAAGAACTGAAGGACTTAAGGAATTAAGTAACTGAAAGATACCGAAATATTAAGTACATAAAACATAAGGACTGAAAGATTTAAAAATGAATAAATGATAACTAAACAACAATTATGAGAACTGAAACAAATAGGACTGAACAAATACTAAGAAATAAAAAAGGACCGGACAAATAAGACTGGAAATATGATAAACTAAAGAATTAATACTAAGCAAATATTTTCTAAATTGAGGGACTGAGAATGATAATACTTGGAGAAGACAGACCGATAAATATTTCCTAAACTGAGGGACCGAGAATAATAAGACTTAGAGAAGATGGGACTGAGCAAATAGTTGCATTGACACGCTAAGAATAATAAAATTTAGAACACTAACTGAGCCAATAACACTGAGATAAATTGAAAAAATAAGAGATAAAATGAAGAAATAAGTGATGTCGTGGTGGAGTCACGGCAGATGCCATGGGATGGCTTGAGTTGAGGCCGATGGACGTTGTAGGTATCCGGGGAGGGATAGTGCGCTAAGAAGCACACTCGGGAAACAACAAACACACCAGTCTACCTAGGTTCAAGGCCCTCGTGATGAGGTAAAGCCCCTACTCCTTCTTGTCTGCCTGTATATATGTGGGTAACCGAGTTACAACTCTACTCCTTGAGCTCTCCTAGCTAGAGGAAGAATAAGAAGCTATTTCTCTCTCTCTCTCTCTCTGAATAACACTACATCTCTTCTCTCTCTCTGTGTGGTCGTCTGGAACGTCCCTCGCGCAGGAGGGGAAGGCCACATGGCCACTAACAAGGAGTACAGGAAGTAGGAGAAAGGCACTCTGGTGTATCGCACGCCGTCCGACACGGGGCCAAAAGTCTCCTCTGCGGTATGTACCGTGTGTCATGCCCCCTCTGTCAGAGACACGACATGGCTCGGCCCATACCTCTGCACTGTGCTCGTGTACGCTCTGTGTCACCCACCTAGTAAGTTGAACCGCACACATGTACTCCTCCGTGATCTTCGGGATACACCTCCTCCATTGACTTTGGTCCGGGATAGCTAGTTCTTCCCTTAACCCGGTTTCTCCAAGTGTAACTCGGATAACCCGGGAGGATGCTCACCTACAAGATAATACTTAAAGCACCATATACCGACATACCTTATGTCGGTCACCATATGTCGGTAGGGCACTTATGTCGGTCAGGTTTGATTCGGTCCACTTCCTGGACACCATTTCATACCGAGTATGACCCTACCCGGGGGTAGTCCCTCCGACAAGAGATAAACTAAGGGACTGAGCTACTACAATGAGAGAACTAAGAGAAGAAGCACTGAGAAAATGAGCACACAAACCTTCAACTAGGTGAAAGGTTACAAAGAAGGCTTCAAGCCAATATAAACTAGCATTAAAACAGGGGACTATACCCCAGGCACAGCATACACCAAAACAGATGACGCAAATTCTATAACCCAAGGTCAAATATAATTATGATATGAGCTGAACCTCTAATATGAACAATAAACATAGAGTGTTAATTAATCAAACATAGAAACTCATCAATCAAGTTGATATCAAGTAGTGCCATGCAACACCAACGCTCATATACTGGACAAAAACTAACCCTACCTATATGAACATGTAAGAGAACCGTCGGTTTAAAAAATAATATCATATATTAATAGTACTCAACTAAGCTTGCACACCAAAACCGAACCTAAAATTAACGAGAGCTCACATACAAGCATCCAGGAAGACTAAAACCCACTTGTGCTCAGCGGTAGTACCGCCCACCTGGGATTGCCGGTACCGTGAGGTAGTACCCCTCCTGGAGTTTGTGCTAGTCACGTACTCTAGCAGCGGTAGTAGCGTTGGTTGTTCCCGGTAGTACCGTGCCTTGGGTGCTACTGTTAGTTACAGTGGTAGTACTGCTGCAACTAGCGATAGTGCCGCTAGCCAGGACTCCTTCTTTCCGACAAGAGATCAAGAGATTAAAGTTTTGGACCATAAGATGTTTGAGGGAGAAAACACAGGGCTTGGGATAAGATCTCAAACTGAGATGGTACTACACACTCAAGCCTGCAAAGAAATCAAACAACTGAAACCAAGTGAGAGTGTGTTTCCCAAACACCACAACACAAAAAAAAACGCAAACAATAGCAAATAAACACCAATTAAGATCCAACTCTTCCACGGAAGAGGTTGGTGGGCTAAGCCACCATGTAAGATATCATGGTATGACACCGCGAAGATGTATTTGGGTGCATGACCAATTCTCAACATTTTAGCTCACAATTCAACATTAGAAAAAAAGAGATAATAATGAATTTTTGTTTTGGGCATGATGGGGGGAGGGAGAACCCAGTGTGTTAGGATAACACTCCCCCTATGTCCATGCCTACACCTAAACCCAAACACATAGTCAACTATGGGGGTGTGTGCAAGATACTCAAGTCAAACTCGTTGAATCGATGATATTTAGCTCATTCCTCAAAAACATGAATCTTGCATCATTGAGAGGCTTCGTGAAAATGTCCGCGAGATTATCCTTGGTGTGTACATATGCTAGCTCAATATCACCTCTTGTCGCATGATCCCGGATGAAATGATTACGAATCTCAATATACTTTGTCCTTGTGTGTTGCACGGTGTTGTAGGCGATCTTGATGGCACTTTCAATGTCACACATAAGAGGCACCTTATCCAAATGAACAGCATACTCTTTGAGGGTTTGCCACATCCATAGAAATTGGGTGCAAGCACTAGCGGCCGCCACATACTCGGCTTTGGCGGTGGAGAGAGATATACGATTTTGCTCCTTAGAAGACCAAATCACCAAAGACCTACCAAGAAATTGACAAGCCCCAGAATTAGACTTCCTATCATCTTGATCACCGGCTCAATCGGAGTCCGTGTACCCCTTGAGAGAAAATTGTGCCTCCTTTGGGTACCACAAACCAAACCTTGAGGTATGAACCAAATACCGAAAGATCCTATGGACCGCCACCAAATGGCTTTCCTTAGGAGCCGCTTGATACCTTGCACACACACCTACACTCAACACAATATCGGGCCTAGATGCAAAAAAGATAGAGCAAAGAACCAATCATAGAACAATACCACTTTTGGTCCACATCTTTACTGTCCGGATTGCACTTGAGGTGGCATTTGACTTACATAAGAGATGGCTTCTCTTTTGCACCTTCGAAATTAAAACTCTTGAGCATGTCTTGGCTATACTTGGCTTGAGAAATGAAAGCCAAGGAAGAATTTGAGCTCTTCCATCATAGACATCCCAAACCTGTCAGTCATAAGCTTCGAGAACTTGTTATTAAAAGCTTGGTTAGTTGAGCCAAAGATAATATCATCCATGTAGAGTTGGCATATGAAAATCTCTCCCTTTACCCTCTTTGTGAAAAGGGTGGGGTCGATCTTCCCAACTTCAAACCTACGGTCTTCCAACAACTCTATAAGGTGCTCATACCACGCACTTGGTGCTTGTTTAAGTCCAGAGAGCGCCTTATCGATCTTGTAGACATGGTTAGGGAAGTTGGGGTTCTCGAACCCTGGAGGTTGCTTAACATATACCTCCTCTTTCAATGGACCATTTAGAAAACCACTTTTGACATCAATTTGTTGCAATTTGAAATTATGCGAAGATAAGAAGTTGAATTTTATTCATTATGCTAGTAAGACTCTTGATGCTGCGCAAAAGAATTATGCTACCACTGAAAAAGAGTTCTTAGCAGTAGTTTTTGCATGTGATAAGTTTAGACATTATATTGTTGATTCAAAGGTTACTATTCATACTGATCATGCTGCTATTAGATACCTTATGGAAAAGAAAGATGCTAAGTCTAGGCTTATTAGATGGGTGTTGCTTTTACAAGAGTTTGATTTGCATATTGTGGATAGGAAGGGTGCTGAAAATCCTGTTGCTGATAACTTGTCTAGATTGGAAAACATTACTTTTGATCCTATTCATGTTAATGATAGTTTTCCAAATGAACACTTGGCTGCAATAAAGGTAAAATCCCAAGATAGTCCATGGTATGCTGATTATGCTAACTTTATTGTTTCAAAGTATTTGCCTCCAATATTTACAACTAAACAAAGAAGAAAATTCTTCTATGATTTGAGGCATTATTTTTGGGATGATCGACATTTATATAAAGAAGGAGTAGATGGTATTATGAGAAGATATGTTCCAGATCATGAACAACATGAAATATTGAAGAAGTGCCATAGTAATGCTTATGGAGGACATCACGCTGGAGATAGAACCGCACAAAAGGTTCTATAATCAGGTTTCTATTAGCCTACTCTCTTTAAATATGCACGTAAATTTATTTTATCTTTTGATGAATGTCAAAGAGTAGGATATATTTCTAGACGTAATGAAATGCCTATGAGTTGTTCTCTTGTTATTGAACCTTTTGATTGTTGGGGATTTGACTTTATGGGTCCTTTCCTTCCTTCAAATGGTTATACACATATACTTGTTGTTGTTGATTATGTTACTAAATGGGTAGAAGCTATACCTACAAAAATTGATGATGGTGAGACCTCTTTAAAAATTCTTAAAGATGTTATTTTTCCTAGGTTTGGTGTGTCTACATATCTTATGATTGATGGAGGTTCTCATTTTATTCATGATGGTTTTAGAAAAACCCTTGCTGAATATGATGTGAATCATAGAATTTCCTTAGCTTATCATCCTTAAACCAGTGGGCAAGTAGAATTATCAAATAGACAAATTAAATCTATCTTGCAAAAGACTGTTAATAAATCTAGGAATAATTGGTGTGATAAGTTGAATGATGCTTTATGGGTTTATATAACTGCTTATAAAAAATCCTATGGGTATGTCTCCTTATAAAATGTTTTATGGAAAAGCTTATCACTTCCCTTTAGAATTAGAACACAAAGCTTATTGGGCAGTGAAAGAATTAAATAAAGATTTTAAACTTGCGGGTAAGAAAAGAATGCTTGATTTGAATCATTTAGATGAATGGAGATGTGAAGCTTATGAAAATGCCAAGCTCTTTAAAGAGAAAGTTAAACAATGGCATGATAAAAGAATCCTTAAAAGAGAGTTTAATGTTGGTGAGAAAGTTCTATTGTATCGGTCTCGTCTCAGATTTTTTGCAGGAAAATTACTCTCCCGATGGGAAGGACCTTATATTATTGAAGAAGTGTATCGTTCGGGTGCAATCATAATTGCTTCCCTCAAAGATAACACTACACAAGTGGTAAATGGTCAAAGACTCAAACATTATATTTCTGGGGATTCCTATGATGAAGATGTGGATGTTATTCAAGTAATGACTCTGGAGAAATTCATTGGAGGGAAGATTCCAGAATCTGCAGAGTCTGTTTGGAATAGGTAACCGTTCTGCTAAGGAAAAGTTCGCGGATTACCTTTTCAGTTATAATTTATTGATTTTTGTAAAATATGAAAAATACCGAGCCGAAGAAGAAGTGGAGAAGGTGCCCGGAGGCACCACACCACCTGGGGGCATGGGCCCACCCCTGGTCGCGCCACCCTATGGTGTCGGAGCCCCTCTCCGACTCGTTTTCGACCTGGACTTTCCTTTCGTTACGTATATTTTTGCTATATAATCCCCCGGATCCCCCGAGGTCCGTATATAGTTTTCTCATCGTGTTTCTGTTTCGTGTTGTTTCTGCGAGGATCTGTTTTCAGTTTTAGAAGCACCATGGTCTCCACCAACAACAAGGCGAAGGGACCGAAGGAAGTTGATCTCCAAGACCAGAAGCCGAAGAACGAGACTGATAGGGGAGCTAATGGAGATGTAGAAGAAGACTTACGAGTACGTCCATGCGTCACCATCGCAAGCATTGGAGTGGTTTCAAAACCTCGCAAGAAAACGACAACGATGAGTATTGGAGGAAAGGCCCCACGTCATTGTTTAGCTTCAAGGAC
Source organism: Alopecurus myosuroides (assembly GCA_028641055.1). Taxonomy (NCBI): domain Eukaryota; kingdom Viridiplantae; phylum Streptophyta; class Magnoliopsida; order Poales; family Poaceae; genus Alopecurus; species Alopecurus myosuroides. The sequence goes on along the minus strand of CM054057.1, from coordinate 308,892,443 downwards.
ACCAGTCACAGGAGAAGGAAGCTCTCGATCCAAGGAAGCAAGGAAGGAAGATCTGTATGGCTAGGATTTAGCATCTAACAAGCACTCGAACCAAACTGAGCTCAATACAGAAGAGATGCGTAGGCTCATGTACCCATTAAAATATTTGAAGGAATCAATTGATAATCTCATCGAGAACGATTCACCACCACCACCTAAGAATTTATTCGTCATTGGTATTGGCATCCCCTTGGCTTGTTCCAAGCTTGGGGGAGTGCCGCGGTATCACCTTTATCTTTCAGTCTTTTTACACATTTAGTAGAGTCATATCATGATTAGAGAAAATATCATATAGTATGGTTTTCAGTATGGAAGTGTCACTCCTTAGTTGGTTATCGTTGTATCCCTTGGTTTGAGTTGTCGTAATGAAATATTAATGAGAAGTTTCATCATCTACTCGTTCTACTTTATTTTAGTTAGCAATTTTTGTTATGTGATTGATCTTATTACTAGTATTGGTATCAATGTTGGAGCTTCAAGATAATCTAGTTGGTTTTGGCAAACTTAGCATTGGTCATTAGCAGCAATACGTTGAGACTTAAGTAGAAAAGAGTGAGTTGCATGTAGATATATTATTCCATGATCTTTCTTTATTGTTAGCTCATAAGCTTAGTATTCTCAAATAAGTTTGTTTGCACCTTCAAGGAAGATTGCATGATTGGCTTTATCATGTATGTTTTTGTTTGTTTTACTTCAATTCTTATGCTTGCTACCCAATCTTGCTAGCCAAAAAACTGTACTGAGAGGGAATGCTTCTCATGCATCCAAACCTTGAGCCCAAAACCTTGCCATTTGTGTCCACCATACCTACCTATATGTTGTAATTAACCTCCACTCCAAGTAAATTGTTCATGTGTTACCTTTAAACCCTTCAAAATTATCCATGTTTTGTGTTCCTGTTTTAGCTCATGAGGACGCAAATAGAGAATCTTTATCTCACTTGTTGATTGGAATCCACACACATGGACTAGTGGCTTCATCTTATTATCAAAATGCTAGAAGAGCTGGCAGCGGGGTGCCCAGCCCCAAATAATAATTCAAATTATCTTCACTATTTGATTTATGAGTCAAAGCATAATTGTGTAAACAAAAGAGAAAGAGGGACGGCCTTCTACACCAGTTGCGTCCTTCCATGGGAGCCGCTCTTGTGAGTCTAGTTGGCTTCTGACGTACTGTATTTTATGTTTTCCATTCATTGACATAGACATACATACCTCTCAAAATATAGACATTCCTCCACGGTATGTGATTGTTGGTAGGCACCCGAGGATTCGGTTAGCCATGGTTTGTGTAAGAAACGTTGGGATCCATGCTTCCCTCTGCGAAGGGCCTATCTTTTACATTTATGTTGAGGCAGTAAAACCTACTTCCTTCTGTCGTAAGAAAGAATTTGAGTTGTTTTGATTCATCTAGCTACATGTTGATTTACTCAATCGTGTTTTTTATTCTTCCTTGTTTCTGAAAATGCGTTTATCTGTTTGAATACCACTTTGAAAATTGCCAATGTCTGCAAAGAGATTTTTATAATTGAGCATGATAAACTCTGCAATATAGCTCTAGTATAAAGGCTCCGATCGAAAGATAAGTACATTGTTAATTGTTCTCTGACCAAGAACGAAGTTTTCCTTTACCAATTTTGATTTACTTTCTGCACAGTTATTGTTCCTCTGCTTGTTTCAAGTTTAATTATATGAGAGGAAGTAGCTGTCTCAAATGAGTTGTTCTTTGTTAGATGTTATGCCTCTTGTCCGTATTTTATTTATCGACACATTACTCCATAAACCCGTGGTCATGTTTACCGAGTTCAGTTTCACTTGGGGACAAGCGAGGTCTAAACTTGGGGGGAGTAGATACGTCCATTTTGCATCACCGTTTTATATTGTTATTTTCTGTTATTTATAGATATATTTCATGTTATGATGCATTACTTATGTTATTTATCTTATTTTTCATGTTTCATAATTTTTGGAGAATAAACACTCGGACCAGAAATATGATTGAAAAAGCACCATCGAGATACCATATTTCAGAAGATCAGAAGAAGAGGGGGGACAACGGAGGTATCTTAGAAGTTCAGATGAGGACTCTAGCCAGAAGGGGAGCCAGAGGGGGGCCACCAGGGGCCCACACCATGAGGTGGCGCCCCATGGCCGCTCCGCAAGGTGGTGTGGCCACCCTAGCCCACCTCTGACTGACATCTTTCGCGTACTTGACCCCCAGGGAACCCTAAACCCCAGACCATCATCAAAGAATTATTCCGCCGCCGCCTCGGGGCGGAAAACACCCGAGAGATAAAAACTCTCTGGCGGGGAGAAATCTGCGAGGGAAATTCCTCTCCCGAGAGGGGAAATCATCGCCATCGTCACCGTCATCACTGTGGGCTTCATCGGGATCATCGTCATCATCATCCTCGTCACCAGCACCATCACCCTCATCATCCACCGTCATCCCACTGTAACAACTAGGGGCCTATATCATTGTTTTACATTAGATCTCTCTCCGGTGTAGATTACTTGTTAGTAGTTGATGCTTGTGAGGTTTATCGGTGTTACCACTTTATGACCAGATTGTTATTATCCATTATATCACCTCTGATTATGATCCATATGATGTCTTGTGAGTAGTTTGTTTAGTTTTTTAGGACATGGGACAAGTCATGATGTTAGTAGTGAAGTTATGTTGAAGTAATATCTAGTTGTTTGGTATTTAAGTTGTGTTGTTATTCTTCTAGTGGTGTCATGTGAACGTCGACTACATGATACTTCACCTTTATGGCCGTAGGAGGATGCATTTTGTATTTTGCTACTAATTGTGGGGTTGCTAGAGTGACAGAAACCTAAACCCCCGTTAGGAAACCAAATCATGAGGGAGCATATAATCCCGGAGTTTTAAGGTGTGGTTAGTTATCTTAATTACTTTCTTGTATTTGCGGATGGTTACGAGGGGTATAATCACAAGTATGTATTAGTCCTAGTTGGGAGGTGCATTGGCATAGGTTCACCCACACAACACTTCACAAACCAATGTATATTAATCAACCGTAACGAAGCGAAAGCACTTGACGAAATTCCCATGTGTCCTCGAGAACGTTTGGTAGTCATAAGTAACACAACCGGCTTGTCCTTTGCTCTCAAAAGGATTGGGCCACTCGCTGCAATATTATTTACTGTACTTTATTTACTTGCACTTTATTTATCTGCTATAGCCAAAACAACCAAAAACCCGTTTACTAGTGTGTACAGTGAATCCTCTATCCAATTTGGGTTCGATACTCTTATTTATCGAAAGTACTACGATACACCCCCTATACTTGTGGGTCATCAGTCTTCTCCTTCAATTCTCCAAGTATCAACAAGTTTGGGTGGAGGAATTGTGACAAATCTAGCTTTTGGAGGCTCAATAAATGCTAGAATTGAATGCTTCACGAGCTACCCCTTGGGGAATAAGGGGATGAGGTATTTATACCCCCTCCTCTCAACGAGCCCTTTGACCCTTTTTACGCCTAGTGGTACTACCGCTGGGGGCAGCGGTACTACTGCTTGCTGGCAACAACCACAGTACTAGGAAGTGGGAAGTCCCAGCTACAGGAAGCAGGCGTACAACTGCAGAAGTATCGCTGTGCTTCCAGTACCGGTACTATCGTTAGGGCCATCGGTACTACCGCTGGCCACGAACTCAATATAAAATCGATATGGCCGGCGGTAGTACTAGGCCACTACCGCCCTAGTACCGTAATGGTTACCGTGAGCAAAACATTCTTTGTGGTATTTTGACAGGTATTGCCAGCGGTACTTCCGCTTCCTGGAAGAAGCAGTACTACCGCCGTGGGGAGTGTTTCTCCGAAAATGACTAAATATCAGCGGTACTACTGGGCCAGTACCGCTGAAGTGCCGCTGATTGCAGTAGCCAAAATCACTTTGGCGGTACTACCCATGGTACTACCACTTCCTGGGGAGAGCGTTACTACCGCTGGGACGGCCGGTACTACCGCTCCACCATGTCAATTTCGTTGGCTTTGACTTTCTGCACTCTTCCTTTTTTGCGTCAAAAGATATTTCCTGAAATTACTTAGACACACTGTTAGAAACTTAATTGTGTTGTTATCAAGTCCAAAAGATAAGAGAGATCAAATGCATAACTGCAGTTTTAGTTAGCAACCAGTTTCGAGGCGAGTTGCACTTTTCTTAAGAAATATGCATCTCAAAATTAATATTCGACACAAGTTGTACTTTTCTTATGAAATATGCAATTAGCAACGTTTCGAGACGAGTTGCACTTTTCTCAAGAAATGTGCAACTCTAAGAAATATTTGAAGCGATTTGCAATTTTCTCAAGAAATGTGCAACTCTAAACAATAATAGAGGCGAGTTGCACTTTTCTTAAGAGAAGTGCAACTCTAAGCAATATTCGACACGAGCCACGTATTTCTATACGATTTGCACGTTTCCTCAAGAAATATGCAATTAGTAACCCCTAATTCATTTTTCTCAAAGAATGTGAAACTACTAACGATTTTTTTCATATGATTTACACTTTTCTCAAAAATGTGTAACTCCGGCCGGTTTTGGATGGACGTTCTAATTTTCTGAAGAAGTGTGCAATTGGCAGACGGTTTCGGGACGTGTTGCACTTATCTCAAGAAAATGTGCAACTCTACGTATTTTTTTATACGAAATGCATTTTCTCGAGAAATGCTCAATTTCAACCATTGTTTTCTTTTATTTAAGAGATGTGCGACTAGATATATCAGAGAACAACTTCAATGCTGAACTGCCAACATCTGTCGGTGAGCTGGGCAATCTAACTCGGCTGTTTGCAAAGGTACTGGGCTCAATGGGAGCATACCAAAAGAGCTTAGTAACTGCAAGAATCTTACACTCATAAATTTGTCCTTCAATGCCTTCACAGGCTCTATCTACAGAAGCAAGTGTGGAAAATGTTACTAATGTCAATTAAAAGAGTTGGCATCGGATCAGTGGTGTCGTTCGGATAGAGGGAACGAATAGTGGGTGCGACCATTTTTTTATTTTCATAAAAAATGTGAAACTAGAAATCAGTTTTCTATACGATCGAACTGCATCTTTCTTAAAAAAATTGCAACTCCAAGCAGTTTTCAATAATAGTTGCATTTTCCTTTAAAAAACAACTTGTAATTGGCAACCAGTTTCAGGACAATTTGTATTTTTCTCAAAAAAGTGTAAGTATTGAACGGTTTACGATAGTAGTTGCACAAAACTCCGAACCTTTTTATATCAGTTGCACTTTTTCTTGATAAACATGCATATAGTTTGTACCCAAAAAACTATTTTATGGCAAGTGGGTTGTGCAGATGACATGCTATGGATAATTAAGCTAGAAGCAGTGACATGGGACAAGCTGATTTTTTTTCTTCCATTGCTACGTACATGTCCCAATTGATCTCCTAGCCCAAAACTGTTGGTCACACCCAATACAAGCCCGCTTAAGCATGGGATGGAATAAAGAAACACGGGAAAATCATAGAAGGAATTGAGAGGAGATGCAAAATAGACGGTTGGTTTCATCAACCGAGACATAACAATATATCAAACAACTGAGAACTAGGCACCCTCTTATCTGATTTTATTGACCAATTAAACAAAACAAATCAAACCCATGATTTCTACCGACCGGTTTTCAGCTGAAGAATCGGCATATCCCAGTGGATGAAAAGTGTCGTTTTTGTAGGGTGGAGAGAGTTGACCACACCTTCCTGATGTGTCCCTTTGCACGAGCCGTGTGGGATTTAGTAAAGTAAATCATTCCCTCTGAAGCTGCACCGCCAAGATTTAACCAACTCGAGACACTAGATCTTTGAGTTCCTCAAGAGGGAGAGTTCAGTTTCTGCAACTGTCCTGGTTGTTACATCCTGGCACATTTGGGATGCCCGCTGTCGAGACATCGTAGTAGAATTCATAGATGGGGGTGCCATGAAACTACTGATAGAGACGTGGGGGGACGTGGTTGTGCGAAGGACAATGACACGGGGTATTTACCCAGGTTCGGTACGACGCAATAATGCGGCGTTCCTACTCCTGCAATCTCACTATTCAGGACTAAAGCCTGTGAATACGAAGTACAATGTGAGGTTCTATTAGCTGCTCGTCAAGGATCAACCTCTTGGAGAGTTAGCCTGTAGCTTCTTGTCTATCTATCATATCTCCCGTCCGGCTTTATATAATAGCCGGGTTAGGGCATACAGAGTAGGAAACCTAGAAGACTACGGTAACTATTAACTTGGAAAGTAAGGAATCCGCCTTCTATTCCAAGCCAGATTACGTGGGCCGTAATCCGGGTTCTTCTAGAATCCGGCTTCTGTGCGTCAGCTTATTGGGCCGCCCAATGGACCGTAGCCCACTACCATTTGGGCCACCCGGGTAATCCTGCACTTTAGACTACCATCTGATATACCCCTATTCGGTATATATCCGACAGTAGCCCCCAAGAAGGATTAAGACTCCGTTTCGCCGTCTTTCGCCAAATGCATCTTTTCCGAGAAATATCGGCCTGTAGTCTTAATTCTTCTTTTTCTCCTCAAAGGATGTTGTAACGCAAAACTCGAAATCCAGGAAATCCGGCTTTTCTCACACGATTCTTCGTGAAGAAGGAACTTCCTACGTCAGCTCTTTAATCATGCTGACGTAAGGGTCGTTTGGGTTCCAGGCGGGAAACCCAGAAACATATCTCTGACAGATTCTCGCGGGAAACGAGGAGATAGCAATAATCACCCGTCGTTTCATTTCCCGGAATTTCCGGCGAGTGACACGCGTTGAACATCCAACGGTCAAAAGATCCGTTAGCACGCATCATGACGGGATTCCGGCTATAAATAGCCGTCTTCGTCCTCCGTGGAAATCTTCCGCTCTCACTTCGCAACGCCATTTCCAGCGCCCAAAGTTCCCGCAGAGCACTTCCCGAGTGCACGGACGCACCCAAGACCTCACCGGAGCGACCGAGCGCCGCCCCTCGATGGCATCTCCATCATCTTCCCCAGCCCGCACCGTCGCAAAGGACATAGACGAGATAATCGACACAATGGACCCGCAGCTGGACTCACCAGTGCATGCCTCCGGCGACGAGCCGGTGAAGGCCACAGGCGGCGCGGAGAGCGAGGAAAACTCTCTCGCCTCCGCGGATCTTGAGGTATCTTCTTCCGCGCCTCCCCCACCGTTCGCGCCCGAGACGGTGGAGGAGAAAATTGCGCTCGTCGGAGACGAGCTCACGGCCGCGGAGGCTGCAGCGTCCGCCGCCGCCGGAGCCGAAGAAGAGGCGGAAACTGCCGGCAACTGGAGTGCCAGCAGTATTCCGCCATCCCTCCTTCCGACAATGGAGAAGGACGGGCTCGTGCTGAAGGGAAAGTGGCGGCTCCCGGAAGACGAGACCGAGCCCATGCCGAAGGACGGAGAACGCGTCCTGCTCTCCTCCCACATTCAGAGAGGTATGGGTCTTCCGCCGTCCGCCTTCTTCCTCCAAATCCTAGCACACTACAACATCCAACCCCACAATCTGCTACCCAACTCCATCCTCTATTTAGCCGGATTTCAGGCCCTTTTTGAGGGATATCTAGGTATAGTGCCTAGGTTAGATTTCTGCTTTATTGTTTTGGGGTTAAGCGGAACTCTTCGGAGGGCGCACTCCCAACTTGTGGGACCATTTCCTTCACTCTTCGGAGATTCCGAGAGGATTGGTTCCCTAAGATTAAAACATCGTAATCCGTCAAGTTTTGGACGGGTTCCTTCTTTTATCATCCTGACGTTCCCTACCCCGGGAAAACCACCGGGGTTCCGCCATTCTTGAACACCGCTGCTGTTCCCCAAGAAAACTGGGGAACTGAGGCTGTCCAGACCCTGCCGCCTGATCTTCTCAGGATCAAGCGGCGCATCACGAAACTCGTCGCTTCTGATCCGCCTCTAACCGGCATGGACACAGTCCTTTGCTGGTTAGATAGGCGGATCCAGCCCTTGGCTAACCACGGTGCTCGCCTTCTCTGCGAGTACACGGGAACCGGCGACGAAATGCGGACAACCAGCAAAGTTTGGTCCGCGAAGGATTTGCGGAAACGCGCAAATCAATTGTTCGCATCCCGCGACCAATATGAAGAAAGCCGGCCAATGTACACGGCCGAGAATCCGGCTCCCAAGGTATAATTCTTTGGCTTTTGGGGTTTAAATCCTTTTCGTTTACTCGGTTTTCGTGTTTTGATCTCAGTTTTTTCCTTCTTAACAGATTGCCGAACTTCCTGAGTAGGAACTTGCTTCCGATGCCGAGCTGGTAGCATTGCGTGCCACCTTTGCCGGTGGGCAGAAGCGCAAGAAGATTTCCGCTTCCCAGGAAGTCATTGATCTTGACGGGATCCCCGTCGTCACCAACAGGTTCGAACATCTGGGTTGCTATTTTTATTTGTCGGAGTTTTTCCTTTGCCTTTGGAGTTTAAACTTTTCCGGCATTTTGCTTTTTTAGCCTGCCTTCCTCTACTCTGAAGCCAAAAAAGCTGAAGAGGCATAAGGCTGTGGCCAGCAGAGGCCCTCATCCTTCTCCTGCTACCGCTCCGAATACGCCAATCACGGCCACAGAAGAGCATGCCGCAGCCCCCACCACCGAATCTCTGTAGACCAGCCAGCCCATTGTGCCGGAAACGGACACGAGGGAAAGGGCGGTCCCTGAGGTGGGAGGTCCCTCTCGGATAATTGAGGAGGAGATCCCCACCTTCGATAAGGATTTCAAGAATATCAGCGATGGCCTTAGCGCGGCCGGGACTCTTTTTGCCCAGTACGCAAAAGAGTTCGCTGAAAACTTGGCAGGTTTACAGCGGATAAGCCAGGTATTATCTCTAGCCCCCAAGCAATAAGTCAAATTTCTACTTTTTACTTAGTGCTTTCATGATCATGCCTTTTATAACTTAAACACGATGTTTTACTTCTGTGTTTCAGCAAACCGCTGAAACCATAAACCTGGAAGTTTTCTCCAAGCTTACCGTCAAGAATAAGGAGGTTAGAAACCTTCTATAAATTCTTGACGTTAAGGAAGCGGAGCTGGCATCATCTCAGCTACAGCTAGATGAAACAACAGGTATGTTTTAATTCTCTGAAGTTTCTTTATCCAGAGTTTTTTCTAAGTACTTTCCCGAGTTTTTTAACTCGGAATTTTGTTCCTTGCTTTCCAACTGCCTTGGCGAAAGCCAAACAAATTACTGAAGATGCCGGCAATGCCGAGAATCTCCGCCGGGAGAACATGGACCTTCATAAGGAGCTTATGAAGGTTCGGAAGGATCTGGAAGCCAGCAATCTAGCTCTTGGGATTGCTCAATCCAAGGCCTCCCAACAGGCGGACAAGGACAAGGCCACTATCCATGATTTGGAAAATGCCTTGAACCTGCGCTTGGAGGAAGGCTCCGAGATGGACAAGATCCTCGGTAAGTTATCAACTTTTACCGGATTTTCTTGTCTTAACTTATTTCTCTGCATTTTCACTAACCCCTCGGTTTTTTGTCTGAAAAAACAGGAGATGACCCAGATCTTACTCGGATTGAAATAATCCGAGTTTTTGGGAAGGTGTGGACTACGATCAGAGCTGCAGGCATGCAGCTGGTCAACAAGTACCTTCCCGCAAGAACTGGGGAATTCTCGGAAGTTGAAAAACTTCCGGAAGCTATCGTAGAGGTGGCGGAATCCAAGGAGTCCACCTTGCGCTCCGCAGCACGGGGTGGTGCACGCATGGCTTTGGGCCTTATACGTATGCATTACCCCAGTGCCAAATCTTGGCGCGTGGCGTTCGATATCCTCCTTGGATATTTGGAGACCCGGCGGACCACTATCTTTGAAGAAATCAAGGGTCACGCCACCAAGATCGCCTCTATGGTGAACATCTCCATCACCTATCCAGAAGAGGAGATTCCCGAAGCCCCCGAGAACGACAGCAGTGACGAAGACTCGGATGCCTGAAGGATTCTTCTTAACCTGGATGGTGGAAATAGGAAATAGGAGCATTACTGCACTTTTACAATGTAATTTATATTGTAATGCTTCTATTCTTTTGTGTAAACAAGTACTCCGCCCTTTGCAGTTTAATTTTTATGAAATCCTTTGCAAGTTTTCCGGGTTTTATATTCCTTTACCTTCTAAGTTCTCTGGTTTATGTGCTTTAACTGTCCTTAGTGTTTGAAATGGCTCAGTAGTATTCTTAATCTTCATGCCGAGTTACTGGGTAAAACCGATCAGTGTAAACTCGAAAACATGGATCATACTAAAGGCATTTTTACTTACTAGCTCCAGTGACCCAACATATAAACAATCAGATAATGCTTAGAGAAAAATAAGGAATTTTTTGAGTGAAACTCAGGCACGCAGACACAATCCGAGTTTCCTTTAGCCCTTTGTAGGCTGAAAATCATTCAGTTTTTAAATGCCGAGCACGCAGGCACAATTCGGGTTAACATTGAGTATTTTGTAAGATCATTGGGAAATAGATAAGGTGGAATCATGTTTTGCACTATAATAAACTTGTAAAAAACATGGATATAAGAATTCCGACAACTTTATTTCATGATCTCAAAGATGTTTACATAGAAATTGAACTAAGTATAGATGGGACGTAACTGCTGGATACTCCAGGGCCTCTTTGTCTCTCCTAGTTCAGCATATATCTTTCTCTTTCTTTTGCGATTCGGCTTGTCAGGATGATCCTCCGTATCCCGAATATCTACAAGGTAGTATGATCCATTTTTCATAGCTTTGCTGATGACGAATGGTCCTTCCCATACTGGGGCCAATTTGTGCTTTCTTTGTTGCACCAGTCTTAGCACTAGGTCACCTTCTTTAAAAGAACGATGCCAGATTTTCCGACTATGGTAACGTCGTAAACCTTGCTGATAAATGGCGGATCTTTGAAGCACAAGCTCTCGTTCCTCTTCTAAGAGATCAACAGCATCCTGTCGTGATTTTTTGGCATCCGAGTCATCGAAATCCTGCACTCTTGGGCTATCATGGATCATGTCCGTTGGAAGGATTGCTTCGGCACCATAAACTAGGAAAAACGGGGTTTGCCCGGTTGACCTGTTTGGTGTTGTTCGAATGCTCCAAAGCACGGAAGGTAGCTCTTCTACCCATGCTCCGGCTGCTCTATGAAGAGGAGATTCGAGTCTTGGACGTATTCCTTATAGGATTGAGCTATTCATTCTTTCAACCTGTCCATTGGATTGCGGGTGTGCCACAGAAGCGAGATCTAGGCGAATTCCCGTTTGTCGGCAATATTTTGCCAACTCTCCAATGGAGAAGTTTGTCCCATTGTCGGTTATTATGCTGTGTGGAACGCCGTATCTCATGACTACGTCAATGATGAAATTTCTGGCAGTTACACCGTCAAGCTTTTTGATGGGTTTAGCTTCCACCCACTTGGTATATTTGTCCACAGCTACTAGTAGATGTGTTAGTCCACCTCGTGCAGTTTTGAATAGTCCCATCATGTCTAGCCCCCAGACCGCAAACGGCCATGTAATGGGGATAGTTTTGAGTGCTTGGGCTGGCATATTAGTCTGCTTAGCGTAATACTGACACCCTGCACACGTATTTACTATGTGCACATCGTCTGTCTTGGCTGTTAGCCAGAAAAACCCGGCGCGAAATGCTTTTTTGACTATGCTTTTTGATTGAGCATGATGTCCGCAATCGCCGGCATGGATTTCTTGAAGGATTTCTCGTCCTTCTTCTGGTAAAATACACCGCAGAAAAATTCCGGAAGTACTGCGCTTATACAGGCAATTGTTAATTACCGTGTATCCTTTGCATCGACGCTGAATCTGTCTTTGCAAGACTTCGTCTGCTCCATCCGGGTACTTATGATCAACTAAGAAGTTTAAATATGGAATTGTCCAATCCGGGTTAACGAGCATGACTTCAATAGACTCGGAAGCCAGAGGTTAATCAACGTCTCCACCTTTTATCGATGGTTCATACAAATGTTGGACGAATACATCTGGTGGTAGGATTTTACCCTTTCTGATCCCATGCGGGCTAATGCATCCGCGTTCTAGTTTTCCTCCCTTTTAACATGGAGTACTTCGAATCCGAAGAAACATATGGCAAACTCGTCCACCGTTCTCCGATATTCGGCCATTATAGGGCTTTTAGCATCCCAAGTTTGGTTGAGCTGGTGTTGTACCAAATCTGAGTCGCCATAGCATAAAATGCGTTTGACCCCTATTTCTTTTGCAATCTGCAAGCCGTGAAGCAGAGCTTCATATTATGCCACATTTTTGCTGGCGTTGAAGTGTATTTGTAATACATACTCCATTGTATCTCCTTTAGGGGATTTTAGAACTACACCAGCTCCAGCGCCCTCCTTCATCTTGGATCCGTCAAAGTGCATAATCCAGTACTCGGACTCCGGCATTGGTGTTTTTTCCATTGCTTTCGTCCAGTCGGCAACAAAATCTGCCAGAACCTGGGATTTTATTGCCGTCCTAGGCTGATACTTAATGTCGAATGCTGCTAGCTCGATGCCCCATTTGGCTACTCGGCCAGTTTCCTCCGTATTGTTTATTATGTCCCCTAGTGGCGCTTTGCATACCACTGTTATGGAATGTCCTTGGAAGTAATGGCGAAGTTTTCTAGATGCGAAAAATACGCCATATGCCAGTTTTTGGTAGTGCGGATATCTTTGTTTGGACTCGGAGAAAACTTCACTTACATAATATACCGGATGCTGGTCTGGTATACTCTGTTCGTCTTTCTTCCTTTCCACAACAATTATTGCACTAATAACCCGGTTTGTAGCTGTGAGGTACAATAACATAGGTTCTTTGTCTTTTGGGGATGCCAAAATCGGAGCTTTCATCAAAGTTTCCTTCAACTGGGTTAATGCTGCATCTTCCTCTTCTGTCCACTCGAATTTGTCGGATTTTTTCAACAACTTGTAAAGTGGTAAGGCTTTATCCCCCAGCCGGCTAATAAACCTGCTGACGGCAGCAGCGGAACCCGTCAATCTTTGCACATATTTTACACACGTAGGTTTGGAGATGTTTAAGATTGCTTTGATCTTTTCTGGGTTTACTTCTATTCCTCTGTGAGAAACGATGAAACCCAGAAGTTTTCCTGAGGGAACTCCGAATACGCACTTTGATGGATTTAACTTCATTTTGTAAGTACGCAAATTTTCGAAGGTTTCTCGCAAATCCTCAAGGAGTGTATCCTTATCCTTGGTAACGACAGCAATGTCGTCCACGTAAACATGGACATTTTTGCCAATCTGACTATGCAAACATCGTTGCGTGCAACGCTGGTAGGTTGCACCTGCGTTCTTTAGGCCAACGACACGGTTATGTAATAGTACGTCCCATATGGGGTTATGAATGAAGTTTTGATTTGATCTTCCTTGTTCATGCGTATTTGATGATACCCGGAATATGCATCCAAAACGCATAAAAGCTCAGAGCCTGCGGTGGCGTCTATTGTTTGATCGATTCGCGGTAATGCGAACCTATCTTTTGGACATAGTTTGTTCAAGCCGGTGTAATCTATACACATTCTAAGGGTAGTAGTATCTTTCTTCGGGACTAATACTGGATTTGCTGACCATTTAGTATGTATAACTTCCCGGATAAAATCTGCTGCCAGAAGCCGGATAATCTCCTTGCCAATAGCCTTCCGTCTTCTTCCATCAAATCGACGGAGACCTTGCTTGACGGGTTTGGATCCTGGGATCACCTTGAGTTGGTTCTCAGCAAGTTCCCTGGGTACGCCCGGCATGTCCGCTGGACACCAAGCAAAAATATCCCAGTTCTCACGGAGGAACTTGATGAGTTCGCCTTCCTATTTGTCGGTCATCCCAGTTCCCACTACGACGAATTTTGTCGGATCTTTAGGATCTAGGATTACCTGTCTCGTGTTCTCGGAAGCCTTGAAGCTATCTGCTGGTTTCCGGCTTTCTTTACCTGCCGGCATTTCTGTCGGCGATACCTCTTTGGCCAGTTCTTTCAACTCTTCCTTTGCTATGATCTTCTCAGCGCAAAGGGCGTTTTCTTTTTCCAGCTTGTTTGCCAACTTGAAGTCTCCAGATATGGCGATTACTCCTCCTTTTGGCCCTGGCATCTTCAGCTTGTTATAGATGTAACATGATCTTGCCATGAATTTTGCGAAAGCTGGACGTCCGAGTATCGTGTGATATACGCTTTCGAACGGCACCACTTCGAAGGATACTTTTTCCTGACGGAAGTGATCCTTTTCTCCGAAAGTGACGTCTAGGGAAAGTGCTTGTCTTCCAGGAACAATGCCGTGAAAACGTATGTTACTGTGGTTGAGCTGGGTCTCAGAGATTTTCAGATGCTTCAGTGTATCCAGGTACATTATGTTAATGCTGGATCCTCCATCCATCGCACTCTTTTTAGCCTAGTGTTTTCGAAAATGGGGATTACAACAAGGGTTTGTGTGCCGGGTTCAGGGATGTTTCCGGGATGATCAGACTGATCCCAGATGATTGGTGTGTTTGAATACTTCAAGAATTTCGGGGTTGCCGGAACAACCGCGTTTATTTCTCGAAGCGTTCTTTTTGCCACCTTTGCTGATGGAGTTGCGAGGAAAGTTAGGGCGCACTCTCCATCAACTCTCGGAAACTTGGGCTCGCCTTTTCGCTGCTGTTCCTGGATTTTTTTCGTCAGTGTCCGATTCACTGTCTTCTTTCTCAGCTTCTGGCTTTTGCTTGGAAAATTTCCTTTTGGAATTCTTCCCCTTGTTTCCGGATCCTGCACTGCCTTTCATATGCTTGTTCAACCGGCATTGTGCGTTAGTATGGGTGGGTTTCCCAAATTGCGAGTGGTGGACACAGTTTTCCGACTTAATCTTTTCCCACTCTTCCTTGGTATAATTGATTGGTTCCGTACTGTGTCCTTTCCACATATTCCCTTTTTCACTTCCAAAGGCTATGTTAACCTCTTTGGACTTTTGAGTTGCATCTGGAGTTCCTTTTTTCTCAGGGCGAGGATTCTTTTTGGCCTGTATCAGTGTATCGATATTGCCTCCTCTAGCTCTGATGTCATCCTCGGCTGCAGCATGTTCATTGGCGGTTGTGAGCATAGATCCGAGATCTTTGTGCTTTTTGGAACCAACCATGAATGGTACGAGTCCGGGTTTTAGGCCATTGACGAAAGAATGCATTGCTTGGACGTCAGTTACTCCAGAGCAGCTATTCTTCATTGCTGTCCATCTTGAGATGAAATCCACGTATGGTTCATCCACAAATTTGGTGCAACGGTTGAGCTGGTTGATGCTATTCGGGCGTTTGTAGGTTCCCCGGAAATGCTGAGTGAATACTCGAGCCATATCGTCCCAGCTGTCGACAGTTCTGGAAGGTAATCCATTGATCCAGTCTCTGGCTCCATCCAGTAACATTAGGGGAAGAAACTTTACAGCTTCCAAATCTGTCCCATTGTTGATCTAGACGGCTGTATAGTAGTCTGAGAGCCAGGTATCCGGGTTTGTACTACCGTTATATTTTTGGTACGTTGGACCAACTTTGGCAAAGCCAGAGTGCAGGGTTATCCTTCGGATCCTATCTGTGAAACACTTAGGTCCAAAGTATAAATCGATTCTTTCCGCCCTATCCATAGGTGCGGAGTACTTGCCGGCTGAATGGACAAAAGGGGATCTACTCCTTTCTTTTCCATTGTTGCGCGAACGCGCTTTTCTGGGATCTTCTCTATTTCTTCCGAGATCACGCCCCTTTGGATGAGGTGGAGTTCTACTCATGTGTCTTTCCTTACTCCTGGGGGGTGTCCGAGATCTCTCACGCCTGTGAGGTATATCCTGTCTTCCAGCTTTTTCAGCTGGGCGTCTCGGAGGCGGCATTGCTTTGCCGTCATTCTGGTGTTTTTCTTCCCGATCGTGAGGATTAAGTCCACCTTTCGGGAGATGGGATCCGGTTCTAGATGATTCATCCTTGTTGTCGGGATTTTTCTTATCTTTTCTCGGATCCGCTTTCTTCTCTTTGGAATTGCTTGAATCTCCAGGTTCTTCCGGTCCAGGTGCTCCAGCGGCGCATGTAGTTGTTTTGCATAGGGCCGAGTCGTCGTGCAACTTCCCTGATCGCTCTTGCCCTCGCTGTTGTTGTTGCAATGCTTTTCCTAGGAAAGCATACACCCCTTGAAGTTTTTCACCGTTGGAGTACATGTCGTTGTTGAGGATGGCGAACGCTGCTTCCGCGTTTTCCGCTGCGGTTTTGTATATTGGTTCGCCTCTGGCTTCCTTGCCGTTTACCTGCTTTTGCCAAGATGGGTTGTGAAACCTCTCTTTTGGTGGCAATACTTCCGGTCTTACGATTCCGGGTAACCTTGTAGGTTTAATGCCAGATCTATTCTTTTTCTCGTATTCCTCGATTTCTTCCTTCATGAGTTTGATGTCATCCTGGGTTTTTTGGAGGTGTTCACGAGTTCTGAATAGATGTTGCTATTGCCTCTGGAGAGCTCGTCTCCTGGCTTCTAGCACTTCAGGGGGTTCGTGCAATCCAACCGGTTTTTGCAATAACTCATGTTCTTCTTGTTCTCTCATTGGCAGAACCAGGATTTCTTTGGTTTTCTTCTCCGCGGGCTTTATTCCGCTTGCCTCTCCTACTTCCGGGCTTTCATTGGCTAGATCAGCCGATTTCTTCTTCCGGATTTTGTACTGGAGTTTTTTAGCGGCCTTGTGCTTTTTCTTGGAAGAGGGAGGTTTTTTGTTAGGTTCATCCTCTGTCAATTCTTTGACGCTAAGGTATATTGGAGAAGTTTCTCTGTCTTCTCTCTCTTCCTCCGGCGGAGGAGTTCTAGGGCTTCCCTGACTGCCGGCATCCGTGTTTTCAGCCGGTTTTGCCATCAGTACTTCATGGAATCCCTCTTGAAGAGATTTAACCTTTCTTTCGAAGGCGTCTTCGTATTCGTCTTCGGAATCAAAGTTGTCTGATCCGGTTTCTGACTCTAATCTCGCCTCAATGGCGGCTAACACAGAGTCAGCTTCCGAGCTCGTCGCTATGTTGACGGATGTCGGATCTTCCACCTCTGTAGTAGGTTTGCTGTTTTCTGCTTCCTGCACGGGGTTGCCTTCATCCGTGTTTTTGGCGACCTCGGATTGCACCATACCGATAAAGTGTGAATCACTTTTATGTCGGCGATCTGAGCAGAACCCGGTATCATAGTCATCTTCGACTGGGTATAGGGCGGGTGGGAAAAATTTACTTCCACCGCAAAACCCCATGGCCTCTGCAGTTAATCCGATAAAGATATTTGCAGATCCGATCGGTAACACGCATGCACTTACCAGATGATTTTGCGCCGGTATGTAAGATCCATTGTCGAGGAAGCGTCCAACGTCGTCGTCGAACTCCAGGCTTCCGACAGTTATGGAACTGCCGATTCCGCCGAGTATCCCAAATCGAAACTTAACGCCTGACGTCGCTGGCCCCACGGTGGGCGCCAACTGTCGAGACATCGTAGTAGAATTCATAGACGGGGGTGCCATGAGACTACTGATAGAGACGTGGGGGGACATGGTTGTGCGAAGGACAATGACACTGGGTTTTTACCCAGGTTCGGTACGACGCAATAATGCGGCGTTCCTACTCCTGCAATCTCACTATTCAGGACTAAAGCCTGTGAATACGAAGTACAATGTGAGGTTCTATTAGCTGCTCGTCAAGGATCAACCTCTCGGCGAGTTAGCATGTAGCTTCTTTTCTATCTATCATATCTCCCGTCTGGCTTTATATAATAGCCGGGTTAGGGCATACAAAGTAGGAAACCTAGAAGACTACGGTAACTATTAACTTGGAAAGTAAGGAATCCGCCTTCTATTCCAAGCCAGATTACGTGGGCCTTAATCTGGGTTCTTCTAGAATCCGGCTTCTGTGCGTCAGCTTACTGGGCCGCCCAATGGACAGTAGCCCACTACCATTTGGGCCACCCGGGTAATCCGGCACTTTAGACTACCATCTGATATACCCCTATTCGGTATATATCCGACACCCGCAATGACAAGCGCAATAATGATTCATCAGTCAATCGATACAGATAGAAGCTAAGATCGTTGCCTATGTGAAGATGATCCTGCAATACTGCTTCAAGACCAAACCTTCTGTTGGGCTAGCCCCCAACGAAGCATGGCCGCGATGGTCGCCGCCACCCGAAGGTACTGTCTTTATGCATGTGGATGATGCCCTCTTCCACGCAAAAGGACGTATGGGATGGGGTGTCGTGCTCTCTGATCACCATGGGACTTTCATTCCCTCACACAACGAGGGACTGATGGAGTTCCCTGATCCTGAAGTGGCTGAAGGTCTAGCCATCCGACAGGCGCTAACCACTCTTCATTTAGAAGGTTCGCATTGCTTCTAATTGCTTAACTATGATACACCGCACCTCATCGTCGGATCAAGACCGGTCCCTGGTTGCATCGGTGGTGAATGATATCAAAGCTCTAGGAGGAGGCTTTAGCTCCCGTTCGTTCAAGCGTGTCTCAAGATCCTAGAATGTTGCCGCACACTATTTAGCTCGTTCCTCAGAACGCTCAATCTGTCATATTTTTGTTGGTGTTATTTCCCGATTTTATTCGGGCTGAACTTCGTATTGACATTATGTGACCAATAAAGTGTGATGTTCTCTAAAAAACTAGAAGTACATTAAAAAAATCATCAACGTCGTGGTCTTCATCTCTAGCTCATATTTTAGCATCTTGATATTTCCAACAATTAATTGACCATATTGCACCTTTAAAGTTTTTAAAAGCCTCTTGAATCGCACACCCCAATATGTGAGAACATAAAACCATTAAATGTGTCGTGGATGGGGAAACACATGTTGTGAGGCAAGTTGTCGACTGAGTGTTGTATTGCTTGAGAATAATTTCATGAGATCTAAGACAAAGGAAGCACGAGAAAACTTGTCACTCGCCAAGAGGAACGAACACACCACACAATAAACCAACAGATCTGGAGCAGATCTGCGGGAAACAAAACACCAGAAGCTTCAAGAGTGTATGTCGGGTCGGCTATGGAGAAAACACTAGGACAGAGATGTAGCCATGAGCCCTTATTCTATGCCATGTCAAAATCTCCATCGACACATCGCCTCCAACGCAAATCAAACAGTAAAGAAAATAAACCGTGAAGAAGATGTAGATCTATGGTCCCCCCTCTACTCTAGCCGTCAAATCGTCTGCCGGATATGAGGGGGCCGAAGACAGAAGCTCGGGCTGCAGGTAGGTTTTCTCGTACGATTGGTTTCTTTGTATGTATTCCCTGGTTTACCTTGAACCGTGTGAACCCAAATCTCTTTTAAACCTTGATAACACTTTTTCGAATTTTATAAAAACAATCTTATATGAAATTTACTGAACCCCGTGAACAAAAATCTCTAATTCCGTGAACAATTATTTCTCTACTTTCCTCCTCTCCCTAGACATTGCATGTTGTAGATTCATGCGGCCTTGTACCCCTCCCTCAGCCGCTTGATATGATACGTCCTCCAAACATCACCACTTCAACCTCACCAAGTCCAACTACTCCTATGATTACGCCAATTCGTTCCATGACGAGAGCTCGAGCTAAAGAGACACAACCGAGGTGATTCTATTCTTTAACTTGTATGATATCTCTTCCTCTATGAATGATTTGTTACCTCAAGCGCCGGCCCACTGTACTGTGTAGCGTTACTTGTCTACATTGCCTGGCCGAAGTGTCTGAGGACCCCAGAACGACCCCGGACAATGTACGACAAGTGTCCAGATCCTCTCATCCTAATTTGTTGGATTGTTCGGCATCACACGCTGGACTAACCGACACCTGCAGTCGCCCGCGAGAAGAACTTGACGAAGACGCCTGATACGTCATAAATGTATCCTTAATTTCTGATGTTCCATGTTGTTTTCATGTTATTTCCTACATGTTTGCTATACACTTTATGTCATTTTTACCGATTTTCGAAACTAGCCTATTGACAATATGCCACAAAGCCAGTTCCCTATTTTTTGTTGTTTTTAGTTTCAGAAAAGTTATCTGGAAATATTCCCGGAATTGCAAAAAACGAAACCCGGAAGTCTTATAATTCCCGAAGGTTACACGGAGTCCCGAAGAGGCCCGGAGAGGGGCCACACCATAGGGCGACGCCCCCCCCCCACCGGACGCACCTGGGGGTGGTGTGGGCCTCTCGGGCGTCCACCGTCATCGCCCTTTTGCCTATATAACCCCCCGATACGTGAACCCTAAATATATCCCACCTTTTCCCGAGAAACACCCCATGGCGTCATCATCGTCATCCTGATATCGGGAGGGTTCTAGAGCTCTCCCCGGCACCCTGCCGAGAGGGAAATTCATCACCGGAGGGGTCTACACCACCATGCCCTCCTCCAAAGTGATGCGTGAGTAGTTTATCCCTGGACTACAAGTCCATAGCAGTAGCTAGATGGTTGTCTTCTCCACTTTATGCCTCATGTTTAGATCTCGTGAGCTTTCCTACATGATCCAGATCATCTTTATGTAATGCTACATGTTGTGTTTGCTGGGAACCGATGAATGTTGAATGCCATGTCTTCTGATTATCAATCTACCATGTTATCTCCATGCATATGTTATTTATGATCTTGCATGCTCTCCGTTATTAGTAGATGCTCTGGCGAAGTAGATGCTAGTAACTCCAAGAGGGAATATTTATGCTCGATAGTGGGTTCATCCTCCTTTGCTCTGTGCTCGAGTGACAGAAACGTGACGGATGTAGGATGTGTTGTTGCCATTAGGGAGAAAACAACAGTGTTTACTTCGTTTACATTGTTTACATACACACTTTGCTTATTGCGATTATCTGTTACTTGCAACTTAATACCCAATGTTTTTTGGATGATATTCGAAGGGTGGATTATTAGTCATAGATGCAGTTGGATGACGGTCTATGTATATTGTTGTAATGCACGCATGAATCAAATAGTAATCTTTATGTCTTGCATATGCACTACGGTGCAACTTTTATTTATGTCAATTGCCCAGCTGTAATTTGTTCACCACACATGTTATTTATCTTCTATGGAGAGACACTACTAGTTAACTGTGGACCCCGGTCCATTTTCTCATACTGATAATACACACACTGTTTCCACTGTTTTCATACTGCTGCTACTATTTTCATATTATTCTCATATTGTTTTCCACATCATGCGTTTAACATCTTTGTGTTCAGCAAAACCGGTGAGATTAACAACCTCACTGCTTCGTTGGGGCAAAAATGATTTGATTGTGTTGTGTAGGTTACACGTTTCTGCTGAACCGGTAGTGCGCCCTACCATCTCAACTGCATCAACCTTCTGAATACTCCTTCCTCCTACTAGTCGGTTAAACCTTGATTTATTTCTGAGGGAAAACTGATGTTGTACTCATCGTACCTTCCTCTAGGGGTTTCCCAACGAGTGCAAGACCTGCACCATCAACGCCTCAACTACCAAAGATGGCAGACGACGTTCTGTCTACTCGTTCCGATTAGGATTCTAGTAGCACTTGCCAATCATTTCTTGCAACAAGGATTCTATTGGATCAGTGAACCCGCCGCTAAGAGAAACCGGTTTAAATTATAGTATTGTTTGCTTGAGAACCACACCTTCACGCTACCGACAGTCGCTCATCCATGCACGAGACTGCTACTGCTCCGACAGCTGCTCCTTCACCGCCCGCTTCCTTCTCCTTATTGGGTTGCCTCCCCTACTAATGGTTGCCCTTAGATGTTGGTTGGAGAGTTCGACATGGGCGACATCGGAACAGAGAAGACAATGCCATAGATGGCTTTTGTTCGGGTCTCCAGCGGGTCTGATTTGTCAATGGCGAACTGGGTTGGGAAACAAACGAGCACGTTGTTGGTAGAGGCCATATATATTGGGGCCTCTTGTTGCGGAAGGTGTTTCAAAATAATATATTCAGCTATCGTTTTTGTTGTGTACACATGAGCAAAATGGTATAAGGATTTTTTTTTTTGACCCATGATACAATGGGATTTTTCTGGCGCTTCAGAAGTGTTTCTTTCATGTTGGATGCGTTTTTTATATTTATATTATATTTTTCCAAAGGGTAGCATGTTTTTTTAGGTTATGGTGCAACCAAATGGGACTTGGCACACACTATTTTTTTTTCCAAAGGGTAACATGTTCGAAATATTGCAATATTTTTTCACGGCTTTTACATATTCATGAAAAAAAATGAACAAGATATTGCATTTGTATGATACATCCGATTTAGCGACCATTAATATGGATCGGATGGAGTAAAAAAAAAGTAGATAATGATATCGTTGGATCATGATAGTATACTCACCACAAATCTTGACAGTATACTCATCACATTACGAGTAGGATCTTAGTATACTGTAATTCACGTTTAGAAAATCGAGATCACTCATCACAAAATAAACAATTCATGTAAGTTATGCTTGGCCCAACGAAATTACTACTAGAAAATCTTAGGAAACTGCAGACAGAACCGGACAGTCACCGCCCTTGCACTACTTGTCACCAGGATCATCACTCCTGCTTGCATACATGGAGACTTGGCTGGGAAGGAAGGCATGGCCATGGAACATGCTGCTTATGGAGTCCAAGTCGTCGTCGTCACGGTCGGCACGCCGCGACTTGCGCGCTGTCTCTTCTTTGGAGTAGCGGGCGACTGAACGAACCGCCCTGCGTCTCGTGTCGACCTCGACCAGCCACACCGTGTTGTCGGCGCCTGCGTGGCGTCCCTCGCTCACCAGGAAGAAGAGGCCGTCGGGGTCGTCCATGCTCACGACGGGGTACTCCGGCGGCACGTGCGGGAGGTGCTCGTAGCCGGAGAAGGCCCAGAGGTCCGCCGCGCGGAACTCGCCGTCCTTCTCCCACTCCATGCTGCCGCCCGGCGCATCGTTCAGGGTCCAGACGGTGAGGGTGAAGACGAACAGCAGGCCGCGTTCGACGCTCGCAAACCTCAGCTTGTCGCCGTCGCCCGCGTTGAGGACGCCCACGCTCCGGGACGCCTCGGGACACTCCTGGCCGTGGTCGGGCTTCGCCCAGGGCGTGACGTCGATGGGCAGCGGCACATACGTCAGCGTGGAGCCCCATTCGTCGAACTCGAACACGTGGCCGAGCAGGACGCCGTGGTAGTAGTCGACCCAGCCCAGCGTGCGGCCCCCGACGGCGACGACGGCGTCAGTCTCCCAACGCGCCAGGGCCGGTACCTGGAAGAACCCCTTGCGGTCGCGGATCTGCACGCGCCCCAGCTTCCATGCAGAGTAGAGCGAGCAGAGCACGCAGAGCTCGAACTCCAGCGGCGTGCCGTCGCCGCCCGTCGCGGAGAGCTCGGCCACCGCGAACGCGTGATCGCCGCGCCAGCGGAGAAAGCCGATGGCCTTCTTGTCCACCATGCGCCGCGGCTGGTCTGTGGAGGAGCCGGTGTACCGCCCCCACCTGGATCTGTCGTCGGCGTTGGGCCCTCTGATGTGCGAGGACTGGGGGAGCAGCGACAGCGACGGCGGCCCGGCGCCATTAGCCTTGTAGACGAAATAGTCGATGCGGCTGGGCGGATCGGTGAGCTGGAGGAGGACGGAGTCGCCGTCCGCAGCGATGACGCGGGGGTACGCGAAAGACGAGGTCTCCTTGCTGGGCCCTCCCGGCCACCTAAGGTAAAGGCGGGAGATCGCCGGCGGCGCGGCGAACCGGAAGGACACGTGTATTTCCATGCCGGTGGAGGTGCGGGATGACGCCACGGTGACATTGTCGGCGTAGGCGTGGTCTTCTCGATGGCCGAGCCGGTCGAGCAGCACCCAGCGAGGACGGGTCGCGACGGCCGTCAGACCGGAGGTTCCGGCCGGTTGGGTCTCCATGGCTACTACTTGGTTTGGAGCGCAAGTCTTTTCCTGTTACTACTCGTACTTGTGAGCACAAGGTATTACTTGTAGGGCGGGGAGAGGACGGACTGTTAGGTTTTGTCAAACTAAATCCTAATTGGACTCAACCTCGGATCAAAAAGATTATTTCTAAAAAGGACCGTACAACTCTACATGGACTCGTAGACTCTTGACCGCAGTCATAGAAGAACTAGAGTTGAAATAACTGAGAATGTTACAATCTACAGGCTTTCAGGCACCACAAGACCAATTATTGAACACTCCGCAAGTGATAAGGAAGCAGTAGCACTTCACCCGAGCAAAAGATAATCTTCCGGTCTGGAGATTGGTAAGGATGGTGCAATTTTGAGCTTCATGATGAGGTGATTGAATGTACGGCTTCAATCTGATTTGAATGAGTTGCATACTAGATTGCTAGGGGTAGCACTGAATGGTGAGAAAGATCACCCCAAGTGGAAATGAAACAAGTCTTCACAGTTCACAATTAAATTTCTATATATATTCAGTTGACCGGAAATGGACCAAATAGATCCTTCAAAATTTGTGGAAAGCTGTGTGGCGCTAATCTTGTTTAGAAACCTCGCTGCAGGAAAACTGATGGTCCAAAAGGATAGGTTTTTAATTCCGATACTCAGTTAGGAATACGAAAAAAAGATCTTTTGTTTTTCATATTCATGTGCTAGTCATGCAAACTATCAGAGATGCCACTGGTAATAAGAAAAAAAAATATTATTCCGAAAATTGAGGAACCACCGTAGCAGAATCTTCACTTGCTGCTTTCGTGGAAAAATCAAAGGTTCGACAAAAAATGCACTTCTGTCCTAACTGAAAGAGTACAGTTACAACCAACTCTGGACTCTTTTTTTCTGTTGATGTTTGGACCGACCATTCATATATAACCCTTGACAAGTAATTTTTTCGTAAGAAATAATCACCCAACCTTTCAGGCATTCCATGATGCCGATCGCCTCATTGTTGGCTTGACAGGTCGGTCTTCCTCCATCGAGATCATCATCAGAGTTGACGGATCCTCCAGCATCATCCGGGCTACCAGGTAGCCAGCGATGGACCATGTTTGGAACTTCCTGGCCTGCTTGCCTACGAACTTTCCCAGCTTGCCGTCATAGTACTCGGGCCAGCCGTCCTTCAGAAGCCTAGCTTCGGAGAGCTCGATGGCGCGCTTCGCCATTTGTGGCCGCCCAGTCTTGATGCAGGCTGCTGTCAGCAGCCATAGAAGAACTGCAGATGGACATGTGAGAATAAGATTGGGTGCATTTTTTGAGTGTAACTAAAGCAGAACAACGACTGAACATACAAATCCACTTTTCTAATCCTGAAGAGATAAAGAAGCAGTGGCAGAACTTCACCCAAGCAAACAGAAAAGAGCAAAACAAAAGAGTTTCGTAGAATCTCAAAATCATAATTTTTGTCTGACAAAACTATAGCTGCCTTTTGTAGCTGTAAAATTACATATAATCAGATGTACGGTACAGGATATGGTTAAGTTCAGAATGAAGTTTATACTAAACATTTGTTACTGTACTGCAATTATTCGAATTATAATCTTCATTCAGAAAAAATAGTTTCTCTTCAGATGATAAGAGATGTACCAATCAAAGATACTTCACAGTAAAGAATGCTCACTAAAATAATCTAGACACTGGCAGAGAGTGAATTACCTGGCCATGATCCTCCATTATGATAACTCCACCGTGTATTCTTGGGGTCGCAGCCAGTAATTATTCTCCACTCATGGTTCTCAATTGCAGGATAGCATATCTTCAGAGGAACCTCACCCACTAGCTCATCCCACCGCTCCTCGATCAGATCCATTATTGCCGATGATTGCTCCGGAGTGGCCAGAGATGATATAATGGCAATACAATTTCCAAGTGCAAACCACCTGAAGTCCATCATAGCAGGGCTGACGTTGCCAAGAAAGTAGCCTCCCCGGCATGGCATGAAATCAAATATCCAATCAGGAATTGAATCTGGGATGACATTGAATTTATTCACAGCGGTGTGGGAGTACTCTTCTGTTTTGTATCTATATATGTTGTTTAGATGCGGGAAATCCAGCCAGAAGTAATTTCTCATGTGGAAGGTTAATGCATGCAGCCGCTGTCCTATCTTCTCTATGAAGTCCTTTCCTTCACCATCCGGCTTAAGCAGTTGGAGAGCACATCTTAATGCCATGTAGAACAGAGCTTGGATCTCAATTGGATAACCATATATACCCTGAAAATATAGATTGCATTTGTAGCATTACAATCATGTAACGATAGGGATATTCACTTCCAATACTAGTTGTTACCCAAAAGTCAAGCAAGCAACAGGAAAAATTTAGAATTATATTTCAGAATATTGTTTGCCATTTTCAAGTATTATTGCAACTCAAAAGTGGAACAAGAAACACTAAAACTTTAGGGTTATATGTCAGAATACAGAAAGCCTTTTTCTATTCTTTTCTTACTTATCCCAGAATTAATCCTACTTCCTACTCGTGGAAAGATGTATCTCATGCTCTATATAAATAAAGATAAATAAATTGACACAAAATAAGGAAAAATCGAATATCCAAATTTCGTTTCAGTTTAATAGCTATGCAATACCACCCAGTCAGAGTCTGTTGTCCCTTTAAACAAAATTTCATGTTGAGCAAACGATAAATGTTCCATTTGGTTGTACAAGAAAATGAAGAAAAGTCCTGTTCCTGTTACCACCTCAATGAAATTGTGCTACTTAAGTATATTTTTCTGAATATAAATATAATACAGGTGAAATGTGTATACCATTCGACGATCAATCATTGAGCAACCATCTGTGCAGAGCAGAGTTGGGAAAGTATCGAATCCCTCAGATAAGCAGAGATTTAGGATCAGCCTCATGCACTTCTGACAATCAGGAGATTCTGACAAACTAACATCTCCAGTATACTTTGTATATGCCCGGAGGAGAATAATCCACCAAAATCCAGAGTCCACTGGTGCCACCCTGCCAATTGCGCTCTCACCGAAATCTGCAACTAATGTTTCAGTGTTTCTGTTCTTATTACGGTCCACCTTAAAACTTGCAGGCATTGCTCCTGCTCCAAGCTTGAACCGGTCTACCATTTTTTCTGAGCTTTGCAAGTGGAGAGTTTTCAAGAGGAAGTTCTTCACTATTTCGGGCTCATTGTTCATTAGAAAAGCCAATGCACTAGGAACAAAATCCCGGACAAAAACCTGCCATTGCAAGGATAAAATCAACAACGGTACAGCATTAGACATTATTCGTTAAAGGAAAAGGAGTATAAAACTACAATGCAAGAGAACCATGAGTGCAAAGCAAGAAGAGTATCAGAAGTCATACTACCCATGATAAAATTACAATGCAAAATTTCATCAATTAGTCTCAGATAATACAGGATGCAAGTGAAACCTTCTATTTCATCAATTTAGAATTAGTATCACAAAAAGGCCACAGAACAATGTAGCATCATCATTATTATACATACAGCAGATGGAATGAAGAAAATTACTAGGCAACCGAAAGTGCTAAATTACTGATTTAGATATTCTAGAAAAATAAAGAGGACGACCTATTTTCAGATATAAAAGAGGATTTTACCTGATCATAATTGAGCACTTCCTCAGATGCATGATCTACCGCTGCAATTGTACCAACTGGTTGGCCACGAAAATACACTACGGATTTCCTGAGTGCCTCCCATGCCTCATTCACAAGGGGGTGTGGTCCACTTGGTTCACCAAAGAGTGTTGCCACTGAGAATGGTGACTCAAAACCAGTGCGGAATGCAGGTGACTGCATTACACTATCAAAGCCATCGTTTTGCCGATGGGAGAGGTCGCTCCATGACTGCTCATCAAATGACCTCTTTCGCTCCAATGTGAACCTTGGCTTGTCGATCAGTAAACGTGAGAGATCAAGATTGATCTCAGCCTCTGATGCAATGGAGACGTGTGATGAGACTCTCTTCATGATACCTCGTCTTGGTCAAGTATTATTCAGTTAGGCTCCTACAAGAAAAAAAGTTATATCAGTTCCGGTTCAAACAATGGTTTCTTACATAGAAAGGTAAACACCGGGTTATAAAAAGTTATACTACCTGCATAAATAACAACTGCAGCAATTACGAGCGGGGCAGAACATGTTATTAACTTTTGTGTGGACATAAAAAACTTTGCAGATATCAAGCTAAGAACTATTAGTAATTTACTAATGAGTAGTACCACAATTCAGCAAGACACACCTATACATTCACTATAAATAACGGAATCGAAATTTCTCACGAATCCAGAGTGCTTTGATGAGAATGTAAAGCTCGATTGTTTGAGGAAATCACTGTCTACGTAAACCATAGCAGAAAACCAGTTCCAAGTTGGACTGATGGTATCAGTTCTTTGTGCTCTGTGTTACTAGACTACTTGTGTACCAGTATAGCTCATCTGAACAGCTAAGGATGGACGCTCTAATTCACAAAAAAAAAGGATGAACACTCTAATAGTAAAAGCTACTCCCTCCGTTCCAAAATAATTGATGTTCTATGTTTGTCCTACGTCAAACTTTTCGAAGCTTGTCCAAAGTTAAGGGAAAATGTGTTAATATCTACAACGTCAAATCTATATAGTTAAATTCTATTATATGATGAATGTAGTAAAACTAATTTGGTGTTTTAGATGTTAATATATTTTTTATAAACTTGGTCAAACTTGAAGTAGTTTGACTTAGGACCAATCTAGAGCTTCGATTGTTTTGGAACGGATGGAGTAAAACGTAGAAGAAAGGCCAACCTGAAGATCAGTCGCATCTACAAAACCGGACACTCTCCGTGACGATCCCAATTAAATGAGATGGGTGAAAGCATATGCAATCGTTGAAGATAAACTATATAACTTTGCAGCTCGGACAGGCGCCATCACAATTCTGCCAGGAGTGCCCAGTTCCTAATTTGGTACATATCTTTTTATATCATGGTAAACATATTCGGAGGAATAAACTAACTGACTGACAACTAGAATTAGATGGACATGACCTGACTCGAAAACAACTGTATGCAGTAGGAGAAGTACAAGCAGGCGAAACTGAGCATCAGTGATCGCCCTTGGTATTTCCAACGAGTGGGTTCCCTCGGCACTACCAAAGTCAATTGCGGGACCCGTCCGGCGTCTAAAATCGAAACCCAAACAACAAGGCCGGCGATCCAGATCCAGGCGAGGACGGAGCCGGCAGTCAACTACATCGATCAAACTCCTACGGTCCTACCGGAACTAGATCCGTCCACCGAGGCAGCACGAAATGGATCGAAGGAAAAAAATGAAAACAGAGGAGGAGGAGAGTAGCAGGGAGTCGGCGGGAAGGACGCACCGTACGTTCACGGGGCGGCGGCAGATCGGGAGGCGGTGGAGTGGGGGCGGAGTGCTCGGGCGCGGGGAGGAGGCGGCATGTAGGGAGCCGGAGCAGGGTGTATTTATAGCGCGGGGGCGCCAAATGGGCGCTCGCCTTCCTTTCTCCTGTCCTGCCTGCCGGTGTTTGGAAATCTCGCCGATGATCGCTTTCCATTGCTCCCTCGGCCTTTTTCCTTTTTTTTTTCCGTGCTTTTTTTATCCGCAACGTGAATGGTATGGTGCGATTGCGCTGGATTTGTTTCCGAGTAATGTTTGGGTTGGTGATGTAGCGGATAAAGGCGTTTCCGGATAACGTAGACCTGGCACCTTTTCAGGATCTTTGATGGGAATTGATTGATTTGCTTCACAATTACTGTAGAACCATGAGATTATGGAGCTCTGTCGGTTCCCCCACAAAAGGAAAAAAGAGCGCTATTTGGTGGAGGGTGGCTGCTATGACCAGCAAAATCCTTTTTTGTGTGCCAAAAGTGAGGAAGAAAATCTGGGGTGCCAGAGTGGATAGGCAGAGGGGACGGTGGCCATTCAGATATTCAACATGGGCGGGCCACCGTGGCTGCTATGACCAAGACTACCCAACGAGTCAATCAAAATATGATAGGCTAAGTATGATTTAAGAAAATGATATTGAAAAACCTATTTTCAATTTTGTATATGCGTTTGTCTTTTTTTTTAACTTCCAAAAGTTTGCTCCGATTTTATTGAGTAAGAAAAAGGTATCCTAAAAAAAATATACATACAATGGAGCCACACCAACGACTCAGCCATAGAGCCAGCCAAGAGCTAAACCTATGCAAATATATCGAAATAAAAGGAATATGCGCACACAACGGAGGTGTTGCTCGAGTGTCCTCCTCCCTTATAGTAGAGGAATCCAACACGACAGTTTCAATCTACCTCTCTAAAAAAGCGACGCCTCCAAGAAGGAAACAACGCCCATAGGCAGTCGCTGGCTGACCCTGACAAAGGCACGGGAACATCTCCCCTCCCCCATCTTGGAATCGACGCTCTGGCTTGATCATTGTGAATACCATGTCTAGAGCACCACCTACCAGCGAAAAAACGCACCTCTTGCCGAACTCTTGGCACCCAAACACGCGCACATGTCTCGCAGGGTTGTCTTCTTGAACAGCGGTCCGAGTGCAACCCATCAGTGTCTGATATGATTGTTGGGTCCCCCGATCTGATCCGCCTCGAGCCGCCACCTCCATGCATCGGCGTTTGCTCGCTCAAGCTCTGGTTTATGCCCCCAACCATGTCAACTAGCATCCAACGGCACCAAATAGCAGGAAGAAGTCACCCCTGTAGCCTAATAAAATCGGTCCCGCCACCATCACATCTCTAGCCATCGATAATGAAGGTGTGAGCTGGCCTATGGCTTCAAGCGGTGGCGAGTTGGGTATTGCCTTTGTGCCACTTGGGAAAAGATGGAACACCAAAAAAAGGTACTTAGGCGTCTTTGAAAATGTGCACCTCCAAAATTTTAAACCCTATTGGATGGATCCATACACTAACAAACTCTAGGGAACCACTAACGAAGGACTGCTAATTAGCACGTGAACGTGCAGAATGCCGTGGGTGGTCAATTTTGACACGCATCGCTAGGTTGGGGCGTAATGAGCTTTGGCCGCTCTACATCACACTCATCTCTCCTTCCTAGACCTACTCCCCTTTGATACGTCCAAAACGTATCTCCTTTTCCGAACACTTTTCTTATTATTTTTCTCTAAACTTGTGAGTTTTAGATACCACTAGCATGGACTAACGCTGTTTTCAGCAAAATTACCTTGGTGTCTCGTTTTTTGTGCAGAAAAATCAACTTTCGGGAAATTGCCCAGAAAAGACTCCATTGAGTTTATATCACCAGAGGACCACGGGAGCCAGAAGGACACCTGGAGGGGGGCAGAAGGGGCCCAGACCACCCCTAGGCGCCCCCCCCCCTAGGTCGCGCCACCAGGTGGTGTGGGGGCCACCTCCACCCCCTCGGGCTCCCCTTTAGACTACATATGCCCCCGTAAACCTAAAACGCGAGGGGGTTCGTCATATTCCACAGAAACACAACAGAGCGCCGCCGCCACCTTGAAA
The DNA here is from genome assembly GCA_028641055.1 of Alopecurus myosuroides. NCBI lineage: Eukaryota > Viridiplantae > Streptophyta > Magnoliopsida > Poales > Poaceae > Alopecurus > Alopecurus myosuroides. Next base: position 308,861,030 of record CM054057.1, on the reverse strand, counting down.
CTCAATTCGGGGATCAGAAGTTCTTGTTCTGGCGCCCTGCCGGGATGGAGATTTGGAGGAGATCATCGCCATCGACACCGCCACCTCTTCTCCATCAACCATCCATGATTCCCCCATTCATGTGTGAGTAAACACCATTGAAGGCTGAGATGGGTGGAAGGGATTGGATGAGATCGATCATGTAATAATGTCAGATTGTTAGGGCATAGTGCCTAGTATCCATTGTTAGTGTTTTCTACCGTTATTGCAACTTGTTATGCTTAATGCTTGTCACTAGGGCCCGAGTGTCACGATCTCAGATCTGAACATGTTATTGTTTCATCAGTATAATTATGTTTCTTGATCATATCTGCAAGTTTTTTTTACACATGTCATTGTCCGGAACCCGAGGCCCCAAAGTGACAGAAATTGGGACAACCGGAGGGGGTGGTTGTGATGTGAGGATCACGTGTGTTCACCGAGTGTTAATGCTTTTCTATGATGCTTTGTTAAACGGAGAAACTTAATTACCAGTAGTTTCCCTTGAGGCCCCACTGTAACGGGCTGGTAGGACAAAAGATGTTGTGTAAGTTTCTCATTGCGAGCATGTATGACTATATTGGAACACATGCCTATGGTTAGCCTAGAACTTGGATGCTTATTTATTATTATCTGTAATGCCCGTGTTTAGATTATTACATTACCTATGTTATCCATGCAACGCCCGTTCATCTATTCCCTCTATGCCTAGGGTACTCCCATCCTGCTGTTTTCCGCGATTGCTACTGTTGTTACTATTTTATTCCTGCTGTTATTTTACTACTACTGCTCCTATAAAACTGTTACCACTGATAAATTGTTGCGACCAAGTCTACTTTCAGGTGCAGTTGAATTGACAACTCAGTTGTTAAGGCTTATAAATATTTTTTGGCTCCCCTTGTGTCGAATCAATAAATTTGGGTTTTACTTCCCTCGAAGGTTGTTGCAATCCCCTATACTTATGGGTCGTCAAGACTATTTTCTGGCGCCGTTGCCGGGGAGCATACCGTTATTTATTTGCTCACTTGAACATGATATTAATTGTTCGCTGCAAGCCTTTCATCATGGGCAAGACTCGTGATGGAAAAGTTTTTATATTACCATCCACTACAAGAAGAGGTACAACTCTGAACACCTCTGTTGCTCTTGATTCACCGTCTGTTATGAGTAAGCTTCTTACACCACCACATTCTACACGTACTGTTACTTATGCTGAGTCTGAAAATGCTTCTGATACTTTTGATGATGCTTCTACTGTGCTTGATGATATTGGTTCACTAGGTCCTTTCCTAGATGCTACAATTGCTAAATCCAAACAAATTGAAAGTGCTGAAATTCTTGTTGAAAATTTTGGTACACCTGTTAATTCACCTGAGTTTATTGATGATCTTGATGAAACCTACATTGAACTTTATGATGACTTTATTAAAGAAGCTATAGCTACTACTGGTGTAAGTGCTCTTAAGAGTCGTCTTGTAAGACATGTTGTTAAATATAAATCTTCTCTTGATGCTAAGTTTGCCACATCTCCCATACACATTATCTTACATATCTATTGTTGAGAAGGAACCTTTTTGTGGAACTGAAAGTAAAAGTGCTATGGAACACATGAATGAGCTTCATCTTTGAGTAGTTTATTTTCTGATGATACTAAGCTGCATACTTATTTTGTTACCAAGATCTTCCCTTCTCATTAAAAGATGAAGCTAAAACTTGGTTTAACAATCTGTCACCTGGATCTATGACTAGTCCTATAGATTTTTTTAATGCTTTCTTTCAGAAATATTTTCATGCTAGTTCCCAACATGCTAATGTGCAAGATATCTTTAACTCTGAGAAAATGGAAGAAGAGAAATTGCTTGAATCTTGGACAAGGTTTTATCCTTTGATAAGAGCTAGCCCTGGCTATCCACTACCTAAAAATGAGCTCCTAGATATATTTTATAATGGACTAACTGTTGAATCTAGGACAGACCTGGATAGTTGTGATGGTTGTGTTTTCAGGAAAATAACTCTAGAAGAAGCTGAGGAATTAATGGCTAAACTAGCCAAAAATAATGATGATTGGAATATACCTGAGCCTACACCTACACCAGAGCCAACACCAATACCAACACCCAAGAAGAGAGGGATGATTGAATAAAATGATGAAGTGATGAAGGAAGCCAAGAAATCTCTTAAAGATAGGGGTATTAAATCTGAAGATGTGAAGAATTTACCTCCTATAGAAGAATTATGTAAGCCTATTCCACATCCACCAACAGTTGAGGTACACTCTCTCCAATACTTTGATAATAGAGATATTCCCTATTCTAAACCACCTGATCAATTCTTAGATGAATTTGATAATTATGTTGTTAAGCAAGACAACTTTAATATGAGAGTGAAAAACCATCTTATGGAAAACATAGAGCTATTGATAAATTGCATGGTATTATTGAGAGAACCTCTAATGATGTTAAAATGCTTGTTAAACATTTTCATATGGTTCAAACTCAAATTGATCAACTCACTAAAGTGCAAAAAGATATTCTAGCATACTGTTTATTTTCCCAAGAAGATTGATAGAAGATATGGTTTTAATTCAATTGAAAATATTAAGACCATCAAGATTGGAGAATTTTATTGTCCCATTACAGTACCACCAAAGGAATATTAAAGTATTATGATTGGGACTTTGTCTATTAAGGTTGAGGTAACATAATTATTTAGTGATTAGCAAAGTTTTGCTTCATATGAAAATTGTTCTGGTAACAATATTTGATCACTCTCGTTAACAAAATGATTTTGAATGAAGAGCAAAATGTTTTCACTATGTTTTCACCTTCCCCATTATGTTTTTACCATGTTTAATTCTGTTACCACCTTGATACTTTAGTATAATCATGTTTTCCATCATCCATAGTCATGTTTTCCTCATGTTTTCACCCTGATTACTGTGGTTATGCATGTTTTCACCATCCATATTTTTGTTTTCACCACTTCCACCTTTGTTTTCTCGGTTTTCTTTGAGTCAAGGGGTTGTATAATTCTGTAGCAACTCCTTTGTATCTTTATTTTCATGTTTTAGTTGTGCCAAGTAAAGTTTCTAGCGAAAGTTGGAGTTGGTTTTGGATTTCTGCGCAGGAAACAGATTTCTGCTGTCCACCGTAAAAAATTGTATAATTCACATAAAGATCAAAATGACCTAAAACTTTTTGTGATTATTCCTCAGCTAATTTCTAAACTTTTTAGTTCTTTACATTTTTCAATCTGAGCAACTTAAGTGCCCCGAAAAAATCGTATTTTCATACTGTTCTGGTTTTTGCAAATTCTGCCATTTTTATTGCATTTGCTCTTTTACTATGTCGAGTGAATTTCTTTGCTTCACAAAACATCAGTGGCTGTAGATAATGTTTAAAACTATCAATAGAAATTGTGCCCTTGCAGAATCCATGAATTTTTAATTGTGCACTAACCCTCTAATGTGAATTACTTTGAGTGTGGTGTGAAGGAAGTTTTCAAGGGTCAAGAGAAGAGGGTGATATAATGTAATCAAGAAGAGGCCAAAAGCTTAATATTGGGGGTAGGTATACCGAAATCACACTCATATTTATATCATATTTCCGTCGGTTCTTTGTATATCCATGTTTTCATTTTCTTTGTTTGTTTTCGTTTGCCTTCGTTTCTTTCGTTTCTTTTGCTTTTATCGTTTTGTTCTTGTTTTCCAAAACACAAAAAGACCAAAAATATTTATGTTGTTTCTCTTTATTTGCTTTTTTAGTTTCTTTGGTTGGTTTGCTTTACCTTCTCATTACGGTTTAATATTCAAAAATCCAAAAATATTTTGCTTTGTTTGCTTGTTTTCTTCTGTTCTTGTTTTAAATTTGAAAACCCAAAAATATTTGTTGTTCTTCTTTGGTTTTGTAAAGTTTGTTGCAGAGTTCATCGGACTTTCGTGTCTCCATTGGAGCTTGGTTATCATTCTATTACAATCCACAAGTGAAGAGCAATAATGACGATTTACGACAATCCAAGTTGTGGTGAGAGGCTGTATGAACTCTATTTGTTTTATTTTTGTACATATACTCATCCATGTGAACATGCTTAGTTCGTTCGTGTAATGTGTATGTTATTTAATTGATGCTTAGTAGTTCGTGCTCTCACGTGTTTAGTTCCAATTTATTAATATAAGATAGCATGTCGTATGAATGTTTGCTTCCATTGTTTTATTCATAGAAGGGTATGACATTGTGGTACCTCCCTCTGATTGTTTCGCTTGATCGACTTGGCACATGCTCATGCATGCATATGACTGAAAACTAAAAGTCAATTAAGCCTCGATGATTTATTTTGCCTCAGAGTATTTGTATCATTTTTATGCCCTTGTTAATTTTTTTTTGTCGCAAGCATGATTATGACAGTTGTTGCTCTCTTGATTGTCGCTCCCCGTCTATTGCTAGACTTCACATGTACTAAGTATGATCTCTACTCGTGCATCCAACTCCCAAAAACCAAAGTTTTCCAAATGTGTCCACCATACCTACCTATACATGTGGTATTTAAACGCCACTCCAAGTAAATTTCTCATGAGCTACCTTTAAAACCTTCAAAAAATATTTCTGTTTTGTGCCCCTGTTTTAGCTCATGAGGACGTAAATAGAGAATCATTATCTCACTTGTTGATTCGATTTCACACCCTGGACTAGTGGCTTCATCCTCTTATACAAATGATAGAAGAGCCGGCAGCGGGGTGCCCAGCCCCATATTAATGCAACAAATTCTCTTCACTATTTTTTCCCCTGATTTATTAGTCAAAGCATAATTGTGTACACAAAAGAGAAAGAGGCATGACCTTCTACCCAGATGCGTCCTTCTATGGGATCCGCTCTTGTGAAGTCTAGTTGGCTTGTGACGTACTGTATTGTCTGTTTACCATTCGTTGACATAAGCATACACCTCTCTAAAAATGTTTTCAATAACTTTGTTTAATAAAATAAAATAAAAAGCTCTAGCACATGAGTTAATCCTTGATTCCCTCTGCGAAGGGCCTTTCTTTTATTTTTATGTTGAGTTTTCACCTTCTCACTTTATGCACCTTCTTGAGAGCATGGTTGTCATTCTTAGTGTAATGTGCTTGTCCCAAAACACGGTTGGTTGTGGTATAACTTTGATGCTTGTATCTTTGATATCTTTATTTCTATTCTTCATTTGAACTTCAGAGGTGCCCTAGCATTTATGTTTTGCTCCATTATTAAGGGCAAGCGAGTACACTTTATCATACCCTATTATGAGCATTGCAATCTTGGTGACAGATATACTTCATGTTGTTTATTATTAGTTTGTTGGCATCTCCTCATGGTTTGCATAACTGCTAGGCGACTTTTATCTTGCATACATCTTATTATGAATTGCCTCAACACTTGATCCTATAGTGAGTATATTTACATCATATGGAACAAATGTGTTTGTAAAAGTCTTTTATTGCACTCAGTTCTCACTGAATTGCTTGAGGACAAGCAATAAGCTAAGCTTGGGGGGAGTTGATACGTCCAAAACATATCTCCTTTTTCGAACACTTTTCTTATTGTTTTCCTCTAAACTTGTGAGTTTCGGATACCACTAAGACGGACTAACGTTATTTTCAGCAGAATTACCTTGGTGTCTCGTTTTTTGTGCAGAAAAATCAACTGTCGGGAAATTGCCGAGAAAAGACCCCATTGAGCTTATATCACGAGAGGACCCCGGGAGCCAGAAGGACACCTTGAGGGGGGCAGGAGGGGCCCAGACCACCCCTGGGCGCCCCCCTAGGCCGCGCCGCCAGGTGGTGTGGGGGCCACCTCCACCCCCCCGGGCTCCCCTTTCGACTAAATATGCCCCATAAACCTAAAACACGATGGGGTTGATACGTATCCAACGTATCTATAATTTCTGATGCTCCATGATAATATTATGCCAATTTCTACATGTTTTCTTCCTTCTTTATAGCATTTTTACACGTTTTCTGGTACTAACCTATTAACAAGATGTCAAGTGCCAGTTCCATGTTTTCTGCTGTTTTTTATTTTAGAAAAGTTGTTCTGCAAATATTCTCGGAATTGGACCCCACAAAGCCCAAAGTGGCTATTTTCCCCGGAAGTATCCAAAAGACCAAAGAGGAGTCGAAGACGGGCACTAGGGGGGGCAAACCATGGGGTGGCGCCCCCCCCCCCCTTGGTCGCGCGAGCTGGTGGTGTGGGGCCCCCAGGGCTCCACCGCCTTTGCCCTTTCGCCTATTTATTCCCCCGGATGGAAAACCCTAGGCACATGATTAAATATCCCCGAAAAGTTCCACAGGCGCCGTCATCATCAACCCTAGATCAGGGGGTTCTGAAGCTGTCTCCCGGCACCCTGCCGGAGAGGATATCATCACCGAAGGCCTCTTCATCACCATGCCTGCCTCCGGAGTGATGCGTGAGTAGTTCATCCTTGGACTACGGGTCCATAGCAGTAGCTAGATGGCTGTCTCCTCCTCATATGCCTCCATGTTTAGATCTCGTGAGCTGCCTAACATGATCGAGATTGTTCTTATGTAATTCTATGTGTTGTGTTTGTTGGGATCCGATGAATATTGAACTTATGCCAAGTTAATTATAGTCTTTATTGCATATGCTATTTGTGATCTTGCATGTTTTCCGTTGCTAGTGGTTTCTCTGGCCAAGTAGTTGCTAGTGACTCCAAGAGGGATTATTTATACTCGATAGTGGGTTTATGCCTCCTTTTTGTGACGCCCCGAGATCGGGCACTATGCAGATTTCAGCATTCCCGCAAAAATCCACATAATAACCGATTCCAGGTTGCCACTTGTGATAACATTACAACAGTTCACGAATAATCCACAACAACAACAGAAAAGATCTATACAAGATGACTCAAACGAGTCAGGGATACAACTGATACAAAACAAAGATCCAAATAACAGCGGAAGAAACAACATAGCGTCCGGCTACGGACAAGATACAAATTGGACTAAGAGTCCTGAAGATAACCGAGAGCGTCCAATCCCTGCCCAGGCCAAGCCGGAGGGATTCCCAAACTAACGTCGTCAGACTTCAAACCTGTTGACTGCAATGTTGAATATGCAGCCACGAAAAAGATTCGTGGGTCAGTACGGTTAAGTACTGGCAAGTGGATAAACCATACTCACAAGATACCGGCGTAACCAGTCATCACAAGATACAAATACTTTGGGATCAACGGAAAGGAAGGGATTATTGCAACTAAGCGGCAGCGGGCTGCACTAACCAACTACAGAGACTCGCTACAACATCCGGCTAAAAGAGGGGGATAAGATAACGTATCGGAACCAACTGCAACTACTCACCAAACAAACCCATCCAATGTTACCCCCTACTAAGGAAGCAACCCAAGGATACTCACACTGTTGGATTAAGGATGGATCAAGTTATTGTGTCAATAAGACTATTACTAGTCAAGTTGTCATTAGTTAGGTGTAAGTTGTTCTGAGTACTTGTTAGCCAGTACTTTCACCAAGTCAACCATAACCGCGGAAAACACGGCTTCTCGAGAAGATTTAACCCTGCAGGGGTGCACCAATTTGGCCGTACACGTAAGAATAACCCGCCAGACGGGGGATCAACCCACCAAGCGAGGTACTCAACACAACCCAACTCTTCTTCGCATCAAGCCCAAAGCACCACGTGTTGTGCGTGCGCGGCTAATCGAGCCCCACGAAGAAAAGGGGACCCTCATAGCACTGGAAGACCACGCCGCCCTAAATGCCGACTACAAAAGTTCCACCCTGGCGCCAAGGGTTCGTACCTGCATATGCGTGCAGCAAATGGAAAGCCCGAACTAAGTGTGGCGATTTGGACGAGATGCGAATCGAGTCAAATTGAGGGGGGCGCCCATACTCGCTTCCCACATGCGGTTAGTGCGCTCATCATGGATCAGTAGACAAGACCCTTTTCCTAATTAGGGTCGACACTAGCAGGCTTCAAAACCACGCCGGGCCTCCTGCCGGTGCCTTATCATCAAATTATTATTACCCAAAACATTAACATGTTGTTGATTGAATTGAAACCCAGCTATCAACTAAACAGGTGATAGAACAAAAGGGCAACATGACTAGGGCGCAAACAACACTAAGCATGCAACTACGACACGAGGGCCAACAAGGTAAACAAGCAACAGTTATTAGGAAGTGGAAGGAATGGCTATATCATGGCTGCAAGGTGACATATAATAGGATCGAGACACAAGCATCGTATCAACAGGCTAGAATAAGAACAACGGAAAGAATCGGTAACAAGTGATGAAAGGCAGCCATTGGGCAGCAAGTGAGTATACTTGCCTGAGATCCAGCAAGTAGAGGTACATCCACAGAACTTGTCGTTGCTCACATCATCTCAACGTCCTATTCGAGAAGAAGCAACGAACCTCGAACAAACACCGGATGCAACAATTACTACTACGGCAAAAGATCCAGCATGATCAAGATATGGATGCATGACAATTTAATGGATGCATAGAAATAAACTAGTTGACATGATCACATGTTTAAATGGACCCATATGCAATTGGATTGCATATGGAAAAGCCCATGAATTATGGTTGAAACAATTGTTTTACAGCTAACCAACAGGTGAAAGTGGTTTAGTATGATGCATGGATGAGGAAAACAACAAAATAACAACAATAGAACCAATTGGAAATAAGGTTTACCCCTTTTGAAATTCACTTATTAAGTTTTGGAATTTTGGTTACTTAAAGGTGTCACACAAGCATTTGTTGTTTTCATCAAGTTTAATTGTTCAAAACAGATAACAAAGTTCATATTTGATTAGAACACCAAATTTTAGGTGGGTTACATGTTTCAATTATTGAAAAAAGGAATTACAATGATTTAATTATGAATTAAACAAGATTAAACAAGTTTTAATTGAAGTTAATTCAAGTGTGACTATTATTTGAATTTTATTTGTTCAAAACATGAATTCAAATTCATATTTGAAAAGGTTATGTTTTTCTGGTTTGAAAACATATTTTACATGTTCAGAAATAATTTAATTTGAGCAAGTTATGAATTTAGCAAATTTAAATGATTTAAACAAGGTTTAATTTATTCAAGCAATTTTAATTATCCAAAACATGAAACAAAATTTATATTTGAAAAGGTGGTGCAAAATGGCATGGAAAACATATTTTATTTTTGTGATTTGAATTAATATTGAATTAGTTATGAATTTCACCATTTAAATGATTTAACTAAAGCATTAAGTAATTGCATTAGTTTTATTTATCCAAAACAGAAAACAAATGTTATATTTGGAAAGAGCATGAAATTTTGGTTGGAAAACATGTTTTGAGTATTTAATTTGGAGCAACCATTTGAAAGTTATTAATTATGCCATTTAATTTGTCACTTTTAAGTATTATTAAATAACATTAATTTTAATTGCCCAAATTGCAAGACAAGGTTGATAAACAGAAAGTACATAGAATTTTTGACTGAAAAACATATTTTGCATTTTTAATTTGGAGTTTGTTTGCAAGTTATAAATTAAAACATTTTGGCAAAAATAAAAGAAATAGACAGAATAAAAGGGTGGCCTAGGATTTGAACTTGGGGCTCACAGGTAGTATAAGGGGCTGTGAACCATTCGGTCTCTGTGTTGTTTGTGTTGTCACCTGCAACTGATTGGAGAAGAGGTGCTACTGGTGGGTGTTAGCTGACCAAAACAAAGAGGCAACAAAAATAAAATTTCGCCTGCTGTGGGGATTGAACCAGGGACCTCTGGTGTGCGATACAGATGGCTAGCCAAAGGGCTCGTGTGCTGGTTGTGATTGGTTACCAGTCGGACATAACATGAGGTAGGAAAGGCTGCGTTAATTGAACTTGGCACACCACGATTGCAGACTTGCAATTCCAGGAAGTTAACTGAATTTCTTAGCAGGAAGGATTCAGACTTTTCGGGTTCAGTTGCAGAACAAGGACGACAACCTCCCTAGAGGCGCTGCTGTACCCTGGCGTGACCGGAGAAACCCAAGGTGCATCTGGTGGTGTGCTAGGACATGTTAAGGAGAGGGCAACGTGGTTCCTTGGTGGTGCACAAGCAGTAGAGTAGAGCAGCTAGAGCGCTTCTGCCAACAGGAAACTGCAGCTCGCCTCCAAAGCGGACAGCACATAGAGGGATATGCAGCGGCATGTACGGCAAGTCAAAGAGCTTGATTTCGTCGGGAATCGGAAGGGAGGCTCACCGGGGGGAGCTGGTAGTAGTCGATCATGCTTGGAGAAGGTCGACGGCGACGAATTTCGACGGAAACGGTGGCTGCTTCTGCCACTCCATCTCGGGATGGTACAGAGGAAAAGAAATCCGAGAGGTGGGAGGAAGAGAGGAGATTTGGCGGCGGCTGGGGAGGGGAGGGGAGAGCACTAGGGTTACGTCACGGATTGGAGTCTTGTAGGGGCATCGGGGGCAGGTGGAGCAAGGGGGGGTCCATGGAGGACAGACAGCGACAGGGGATCCTCCGTACGAAGAAGATGAGTGCATGGGCCTTCGCTGGTTTGGTGGGCTGGGGGGTAAGGCTGAGGGGGGAAATGGGCTGGGGCTAGCACCCCTCTCTCCTTTTTTTTCTTTTGGATTTTTCCTTTTCTCTCTTTTTTTTGTAAGGGATGAAGTGGGGGAGAGATAGAAAGAAATAGGGTTTTGCTTTTATGAATTATTTGTGTTACTTTTCAAAACAGAAACTAAAGCAAATGTTAACATTATTTTCACAGGTTTGAAATTTTAATTTGATTTAAAGTTGTTAGTTGAATTTTTCAAATAGGGTTTGAGGGTGTTTATTTTATAACTAAATTTTATTAATTTGCAAAACAATAATTAAAAGTAATTGTGAATATTAGGTCCAAAAGTTTGAAATATTAAGTTGAGTTTTTAAGTTGAATTTCCATAGTCTTTCATAAGGAGTTGAATTTGAAACAATTTTATTCCACTAACTCAAACAATGATGAAAGCTTATTGACTTAATTTGTTTGCAAGATTTTAATTGCCAAACCACAATTGGATCATGCCCATTATGATTGAATTTGAAGTGAATTTGAAATTATCATTTGGGGTGTTAATAAAAAGGGAATGTCATTATCAAGCAATTTTAAATAAATCAACTTCCAACTATTTGAAAACAATTGAGTTGTTGTAGTTTGCAATTTTGAAATTGGAAATTTTGAACAAGGTGTGAAAGTTTAATGTGGTTTTGAATTTTGAGTTGTTGTGAAAACAGAATGCCATGCTTATGTGATGCATGTGATGCAAGCAAAAGAACACAAACAACTTCGTATTTAGGGTAACACCCCAGGTGTTACAGACGACACCACTAACAAGGGATTGCGCCCTCGCAATCCGCTCACAACCACGGAAGAGGGAAGAAGTTCGACTATCGATTCTTCATGCTTCCAGTTGATCTCCTCGACACCACTAACAAGGGCTTCTCGACACCAGTAACAAGAGATTCTTGCTCGGATTGATGACGGTGTTCTTCCACCAGGAATCTTCCGATGACCGAACCTATTAGGTTAAAGGCTCAGAAAACGTCCACCCACGTAGGATCCTAACACTTTGAAAGATAGACAAGGGGGGGAAGACTCCAAAACAAATAAGATGGGAGGGGAAATAGAATAGGGGTAAGGAGAAAACAAGAATCCTATTGAGATGTTTTTCCAAAATAGTTTAGCAGAAATAGTTTTTGACACTCTAGAAACAACGACCGTTAGCGAGGTTATCCTACAGGCTTTGCGGACCCGTTGCTTCGATAACCATTCGTATCGAAACAATATCGGGAATCGGAACCAAGGCTCTGATACCATTTGTGACGCCCCGAGATCGGGCACTATGCAGATTTCAGCATTCCCGCAAAAATCCACATAATAACCGATTCCAGGTTGCCACTTGTGATAACATTACAACAGTTCACGAATAATCCACAACAACAACAGAAAAGATCTATACAAGATGACTCAAACGAGTCAGGGATACAACTGATACAAAACAAAGATCCAAATAACAGCGGAACAAACAACATAGCGTCCGGCTACGGACAAGATACAAATTGGACTAAGAGTCCTGAAGATAACCGAGAGCGTCCAATCCCTGCCCAGGCCAAGCCGGAGGGATTCCCAAGCTAACGTCGTCAGACTTCAAACCTGTTGACTGCAATGTTGAATATGCAGCCACGAAAAAGATTCGTGGGTCAGTACGGTTAAGTACTGGCAAGTGGATAAACCATACTCACAAGATACCGGCGTAACCAGTCATCACAAGATACAAATACTTTGGGATCAACGGAAAGGAAGGGATTATTGCAACTAAGCGGCAGCGGGCTGCACTAACCAACTACAGAGACTCACTACAACATCCGGCTAAAAGAGGGGGATAAGATAGCGTATCGGAACCAACTGCAACTACTCACCAAACAAACCCATCCAATGTTACCCCCTACTAAGGAAGCAACCCAAGGATACTCACACTGTTGGATTAAGGATGGATCAAGTTATTGTGTCAATAAGACTATTACTAGTCAAGTTGTCATTAGTTAGGTGTAAGTTGTTCTGAGTACTTGTTAGCCAGTACTTTCACCAAGTCAACCATAACCGCGGAAAACACGGCTTCTCGAGAAGATTTAACCCTGCAGGGGTGCACCAATTTGGCCGTACACGTAAGAATAACCCGCCAGACGGGGGATCAACCCACCAAGCGAGGTACTCAACACAACCCAACTCTTCTTCGCATCAAGCCCAAAGCACCACGTGCTGTGCGTGCGCGGCTAATCGAGCCCCACGAAGAAAAGGGGACCCTCATAGCACTGGAAGACCACGCCGCCCTAAATGCCGACTACAAAAGTTCCACCCTGGCGCCAAGGGTTCGTACCTGCATATGCGTGCAGCAAATGGAAAGCCCGAACTAAGTGTGGCGATTTGGACGAGATGCGAATCGAATCAAGTTGAGGGGGGCGCCCATACTTGCTTCCCACATGCGGTTAGTGCGCTCATCATGGATCAGTAGACAAGACCCTTTTCCTAATTAGGGTCGACACTAGCAGGCTTCAAAACCACGCCGGGCCTCCTGCCGGTGCCTTATCATCAAATTATTATTACCCAAAACATTAACATGTTGTTGATTGAATTGAAACCCAACTAATCAAACTAAACAGGTGATAAGACGGACAACAAGACTTGAGCGCAAACAACACTAAGCATGCAACTACGACACGAGGGCCAACAAGGTAAACAAACAACAGTTAATAGGAAGTGGAAGGAAAGGCTATATCATGGCTGCAAGGTAACATATAATAGGATCGAGACACAAGCATCGTAACAACAGGCTAGAATAAGAACAACGGAAAGAATCGGTAACAAGTGATGAAAGGCAGCCATTGGGCAGCAAGTGAGTATACTTGCCTGAGATCCAGCAAGTAGAGGTACATCCACAGAACTTGTCGTTGCTCACATCATCTCAACGTCCTATCGAGAAGAAGCAACGAACCTCGAACAAACACCGGATGCAACAATTACTACTACGGCAAAAGATCCAGCATGATCAAGATATGGATGCATGACAATTTAATGGATGCATAGAAATAAACTAGTTGACATGATAACATGTTTAAATGGACCCATAGGCAATTGGATTGCATATGGAAAAGCCCATGAGTTATGGTTGAAACAATTGTTTTACAGCTAACCAACAGGTGAAAGTGGTTTAGTATGATGCATGGATGAGGAAAACAACAAAATAACAACAATAGAACCAATTGGAAATAAGGTTTACCCCTTTTGAAATTCACTTATTAAGTTTTGGAATTTTGGTTACTTAAAGGTGTCACTCAAGCATTTGTTGTTTTCATCAAGTTTAATTGTTCAAAACAGATAACAAAAGTTCATATTTGATTAGAACACAAAATTTTAGGTGGATTACATGTTTCAATTATTGAAAAAGGAATTACAATGATTTAATTATGAATTAAACAAGATTAAACAAGTTTTAATTGAATTTAATTCAAGTGTGAATATTATTTGAATTTTATTTGTTCAAAACATAAATTCAAATTCATATTTGAAAAGGTTATGTTTTTCTGGTTTGAAAACATCTTTTATAAGTTCAAAAATGATTTAATTTGAGCAAGTTATGAATTTAGCCAATTTAAATGATTTAAACAAGGTTTAAATTATTTAACCACTCTTAATTATTCAAAACAGGAAACAAAGTTTATATTTGAAAAGGTGGTTCAAAATGGCATGGAAAACATATTTTATTTGTGTGATTTGAATTAATATTGAATTAGTTATGAATTTCACCATTTAAATGATTTAATTAAAGCATTAAGTAATTGCATTAGTTTTATTTATCCAAAACAGAAAACAAATGTTATATTTGGAAAGAGCATGAAATTTTGGTTGGAAAACATGTTTTGAGTATTTAATTTGGAGCAACCATTTGAAAGTTATTAATTATGCCATTTAATTTGTCACTTTTAAGGATTATTAAATAACATTAATTTTAATTGCCCAAATTGCAAAACAAGGTTGATAAACAGAAAGTACATTGAATTTTTGACTGAAAAACATATTTTGCATTTTTAATTTGGAGTTTGTTTGCAAGTTATAAATTAAAACATTTTGGCAAAAATAAAAGAAATAGACAGAATAAAAGGGTGGCCTAGGATTTGAACTTGGGGCTCACAGGTAGTATAAGGGGCTGTGAACCATTCGGTCTCTGTGTTGTTTGTGTTGTCACCTGCAACTGATTGGAGAAGAGGTGCTACTGGTGGGTGTTAGCTGACCAAAACACAGAGGCAACAAAAATAAAATTTCGCCTGCCGTGGGGATTGAACCAGGGACCTCTGGTGTGCGATACAGATGGCTAGCCAAAGGGCTCGTGTGCTGGTTGTGATTGGTTACCAGTCGGACATAACATGAGGTAGGAAAGGGCGCGTTAACTGAACTTGGCACACCACGATTGCAGACTTGCAATTCCAGGAAGTTAACTGAATTTTCTTAACAGGAAGGATTCAGACTTTTCGGGTTCAGTTGCAGAACAAGGACGACAACCTCCCTAGAGGCGCTGCTGTACCCTGGCGTGACCGGAGAAAACCAAGGTGCACTGGTGGTGTGCTAGGACATGTTAAGGAGAAGGCAACGTGGTTCCTTGGTGGTGCACAAGCAATAGAGTAGAGCAGCTAGAGCGCTTCTGCCTACAGGAATTTGCAGCTCGCCTCCAAAGCGGACAGGACATAGAGGGATATGCAGCGGCATGTACGGCAAGTCAAAGAGCTTGATATCGTCGGGAATCGGAAGGGAGGCTCACCGGGGGGAGCTGGTAGTAGTCGATCATGCTTGGAGAAGGTCGACGGCGACGAATTTCGACAGAAACGGTGGCTGCTTCTGCCACTCCATCTCGGGATGGTACAGGGGAAAGAAATCCGAGAGGTGGGAGGAAGAGAGGAGATTTGGCGGCGACTGGGGAGGGGAGGGGAGAGCACTAGGGTTAGGTCACGGATTGGGGTCTTGTAGGGGCATCGGGGGCAGGTGGAGCAAGGGGGGTCCATGGAGGACAGACAGCGACAGGGGATCCTCCGTACGAAGAAGATGAGTGCCTGGGCCTTCGCTGGTTTGGTGGGCTGGGGGGTAAGGCTGAGGGGGGAAATGGGCTGGGGCTAGCACCCCTCTCTCCTTTTTTTTCTTTTGGATTTTTCCTTTTCTCTCTTTTTTTTGTAAGGGATGAAGGGGGGGAGAGATAGAAAGAAATAGGGTTTTGCTTTTATGAATTATTTGTGTTACTTTTCAAAACAGAAACTAAAGCAAATGTTAACATTATTTTCACAGGTTTGAAATTTTAATTTGATTTAAAGTTGTTAGTTGAATTTTTCAAATAGGGTTTGAGGGTGTTTATTTTATAACTAAATTTTATTAATTTGCAAAACAATAATTAAAAGTAATTGTGAATATTAGGTCCAAAAGTTTGAAATATTAAGTTGAGTTTTTAAGTTGAATTTCCATAGTCTTTCATAAGGAGTTGAATTTGAAACAATTTTATTCCACTAACTCAAACAATGATGAAAGCTTATTGACTTAATTTGTTTGCAAGATTTTAATTGCCAAACCACAATTGGATCATGCCCATTATGATTGAATTTGAAGTGAATTTGAAATTATCTTTTGGGGTGTTAATAAAAAGGGAATGTCATTATCAAGCAATTTTAAATAAATCAACTTCCAACTATTTGAAAACAATTGAGTTGTTGTAGTTTGCAATTTTGAAATTGGAAATTTTGAACAAGGTGTGAAAGTTTAATGTGGTTTTGAATTTTGAGTTGTTGTGAAAACAGAATGCCATGCTTATGTGATGCATGTGATGCAAGCAAAAGAACACAAACAACTTCCTATTTAGGGTAACACCCCAGGTGTTACACTTTTCGCCTGTGCTCGAGTGACAGAAACGTAACGAGGTATGATGTGTTGTTGCCACTAGGGAGAAAACAGCAGTGTGAGTGCCCGCGTGTACAATCATTGCTTACATTACACACATTGTTTAATGCAATTATCTGTTGCTTGCAACTTAATACCTAAGGGGGTTCGGATGATAACCTGAGGGTGGATTATTAGTCATAGATGCAGTTGGACTACAGTCTATGTATATTGTTGTAATGCCTGCACTAAATATCATAGTAGTCATCATGTCATGAATGTGCATTACGGTGCAACCTTTATTTGTCTATTTCCCAGCTGTAATTTGTTCACCCAGCATGCTATCTTTTATGGAGAGATACCACTAGTGAACCTATGAACCCCGGTCCATTTTCTTACACTGTTAAACAAACCACTACAATTTCCTGCTTTCTTTACTTACTGCAAGCTTACACTATTTTCCACACTATACGTCTAATCTTTGTTTTCAGCAAGACCGGTGAGATTGACAACCTCACTATACCGTTGGGACAAAGTATTTTAGTTGTGTTGTGTGTAGGTTCCGCGTTGTTGCTGACACCGGTGAGCCATCACCACCGTCAGTGGCATCAACCTTCCGAAGATCCTCTTTCTCCTACTAGATTGATAACCTTGGTTCTTAACTGAGGGAAGTTCTTACCGCTACACTCATCACACCCTCCTCTTTGGGTTCCCAACACGCCATCACAAGCAGCTAGAATTCCTAGCACCATCAAGGCGTAGCAAAAGAATTTTTGGCGCCGTTGCCGGGGAGGAAGAAGTCTTCTGGCAAGCGGAGTCTCTCACTCTTAGCCTCTTTATTTTGTTTATTGTCTTGTTTTGCTTCTCTTTATCAAAAACACAAAAAAAATAGTTTACTTTATAGCTGTTATTTATTTGCTTGCTTTTATTTTGCTAAAATGAGTTCCTCTAAGAATACTAAGTTGTGTGACTTCACTAGAACAAACAACAATGGTTTTATTTGCACACCTATTGCTCCACCTGCTCCTACTTCTGCTTTCTATTAAATTAAACCTGCTTTATTAAATCTTGTTATGAAAGAGCAATTCTCTGGTGTTAGTACTGATGATGCTGCTGCTCGCCTTAATAATTTTGTTGAACTATGTGAGATGCAAAAATATAAAGATGCAGATGGAGATATTATTAAACTGAAATTATTCCCTTTCTATTTGAGAGGAAGAGCTAAAGAATGATTGCTATCTTTACCTAGAAATAGTATTGATTCATGGACTAAGTGTAAAGATGCTTTCATTGGAAAATATTATCCTCCTGCTAAGATTATATCCCTGAGAAGTGACATAATGAATTTTAAACAATTTGATAATGAACATGTTGCTAAAGCTTGGGAAAGAATGAAAACTATGGTGAAGAATTGTCCCACTCATGGACTGACTACTTGGATGATTATACAAACCTTTTATGCAGGACTGAATTTCTCCTCAAGGAACCTATTGGATTCAGCTGCTGGAGGTACCTTTATGTCCATCACTTAGGGCAATGCAACAAAGCTTCTTGATGATATGATGATAAATTATTCAGAGTGGCACACTGAGAGAGTGATGTCTACGCACGCTTCTATTCTTGTAGACAGTGTTGGGCCTCCAAGTGCAGAGGTTTGTAGAACAACAGCAAGTTTCCCTTAAGTGGATTACCCAAGGTTTATTGAACTTAGGGAGGTAGAGGTCAAAGATATCCCTCTCAAGCAACCCTGCAATCAAGATACAAGAAGTCTCTTGTGTCCCCAACACACCCAATATACTTGTCAGGTATATAGGTGCACTAGTTCGGCGAAGAGAGAGTAAAATGCAAGTAATATGGATGATTATAAGTGATAATAATAATCTGAAATAAATATGGCAGCAAGCAAACATGTAGCAGAACAGGCGGAAAACGGTGTTTCAATGCTTGGAAATAAGGCCTAGGGATCCTACTTTCACTAGAGGACACTCTCAACAATGCTCGCATAATTGAATGCAATAATATCATCTCCTCACTATGCTACTTCGAACCACTCTCCGGTCGAATAACGAACACTAATCGTTGCGTAGGGCTTAAACAACACTCCTCAAGTCTATCTTCCCTCTCTAGGGCACGCCAATGTCACTACGAGCGCCATATAGTAAACAAACGCCACAATTTCATAGGTTCACCTTCCAACACAAGATATAAATATCATGCTAAACCACACGATGCGCACACTATCACCTTTACCCCGTGATCAAAGTGTTTACGGAGATAACAAAACCACTTGAGTAGCATAACAGATGAATATAAATATACTTATTCAACTAGATTACAAAGCTCATGATCACATAAAGATCACACCATGAGAGAGAGAGATGAACCACATAGCTACCGGTAGAGCCCTCAGCCCCGTGGGAGAACTACTCCCTCCTCATCATAGGAGACAGCAACGGCGATGGAGATGGCGGTGGAGTCAATGGAGATGACTTCCGAGGGCACTTCCCCGTCCCGGCAGGGTGCTAGAACAGAGATCTGTCCCCCGAAACTTGTCGGCGGCGGCGGCAGAGCTACGGATGTATTTTGCAGAAAAGGTCGATTCTCTTAGGGTTTATGCCTCGGGGAGTATATATGGGCGAAAGGGCGATGCCGGGAGGTGGCCAGGGGGACCACACCCCTAGGTGGCACGACCAGGGGGACCCGCGCCACCCCATGGCGTGGCCACCCTGTGACTCCCTCCGGGGCTCTTCGGGACTTCTGGATGCTTCCGGGACTTTTAGGACTTCTGGCTTTCGAATTTTCCAATTCCGAGAATATTTCCAGAACAACTTTTCTGAAACTAAAAACAACAGAAAACAGGGAACTGGCTCTGTGGCATCTTGTTAATAGGTTAGTCCCGAAAAACATAAGAAAACGTAGGAAAACATACGGAAAACATGTAGCAATTGGCATAATATCAACATGGATCATCAGAAATTATAGATACGTTTGAGACATATCAAGCATCCCCAAGTTTAGTTCCTACTCGTCCTCGAGTAGGTAATCGATAAAGAAAAAATAATTTCTGAGGTGACATGCTACCACACAATCTTGATCATAATATGTAAAGTAGAACATGTAAACTAGGATCAAATGAACTAAAGTTGTGATCTATATTTGATATCAACAAGTAATGCATAAACAAATAAGACGAAAGAAGCAAAACTTTTAATGAATCAATACTAAAAGACTATCAAACGTGCAAAGTTTATTAGAGATGATTTAAGCTTTCAAGAACAACAATATCATGCACGTCAAACTATCTTCACAACCCATGTTAGGATCAAGTCAAGCTTTCCACACGATGCAATGCTTGAATCTTAAACTATTTGCGCACTAAAAACAAGCAAGTGTTCTGCGTTGGTCCCTGGCATCGGGATGTTATGGCTAAGAGAACATTATGGGGGGGTTTGGAAGGTTAATTGAAATAAGGTTCACAAAGCTGAAAGTGGTCATAGACAAGAGAAAGTCTTACAACCGAAGCTATGCAAGGAGTAGGGATTGCCACACAACGGATGCACATAGAGCTATAAGTGTATGAAAGCTCTCCAATGGAACTAGTGGGGGTGCATCCAACTTGCTTGCTCATGAAGACCTAGAGCTCATTTGAGGAGGCTCATCATTGGAATATATAAGCCAAGTTCTATAATGTAAAGTTCCCCACATAGTTATGAATGAATTATAATATGAAAACTCTCTCCAAACTGAAGTATTGGTGCTAAACATGAAGCACAAGTGTGTTATAAAGGATAGTGATGCGCCCCCTCTCTCTTTATTCTCTCTTTGGCCCTTTTGGGGGGGGGGCTTTTTCATTATTATTATTTTATATATCCTCACCGGTAGGGGCAACATCCTATATTACAATGAATCATCACACTTTTAGTAATCATAACTCATAATGGAATATCTCTGGTGTATCCAACTGCATGCTCCTGCCATTGTAGCAGTATGCATAAATAACCACGAAGTTCATCATCGAGTAACATAATGGAGGTGGATGTTGTGCAACAATATATCTCGGAATGGCTATGGAAATTCCATGATAGGTAGGTATAGTGGCTGTTTCGAGGAAGAATATATGGGCTTATGTGTATGAGAACAAAGTCCTCACACGGTATTTGGATGCACTGGCGGAGTTTGCACCAACTCTCAATGTGAGAAAGGGCAATGCACAGTACCGAAGAGACTAGTAAATATGGATGGTGGAAGTGCCAGGAAACCGCAACATAGAACTCACAAGTTAGAAGATTGCAGAAAGCAAATCATCTTACAAGGCAAAGTGCAAATCACTCCAAGAGGGTCCGTGGCAGTGACAAGTCACACTTAGCTACCCCGACCGTAGCGCGTAACAAAAGGCCGATCAGAAATGTTTCACTCGTAGCAATCATAAACCATTGTTTCTATCAGCTGGTAATTTTAGTGTGGCACAACTTCAAGTTTCTTAGACCAACCATTAAAAATTTCTACTTACTAGTCCTTCCCGTTTATCTATTAAGCAAATTGATATCTCAAAACAACAACAATGATTCAAGTGAAGCAGTTTAGTGATCTACAAGACCATGAGAATTTTTTCACTATACCAACTACCACATAAGCATTTAAATTCTCAACCAAGCACATATATAAGAACCACCTAACTACAAAAGCTAACAACTCTGAACAAGATATGCATGAAAACAAAGGCTAAACGCAGTACTAGCAAAAAGTGAACACTCACAGAACAATAAGAATGAAAACTAGAGTGTTCTAAGCAATGAAAACGGAGCGTGTCTCTCTCCCACACAAGTATGATAAGATCCAACCATTTACTACAGCAAAGAAAACCAAACAAACTGAAAACAAAAATAAAAGACGCTTCAAGTAAAGCACATAAGATGCGACCGAATAAAAGTATAGTTTCACTAGAAGTGACCTGATAATTTGTTGATGAAGAAGGGGATGCCTTGGGCATCCCCAAGCTTAGACGCTTGAGTCTTCTTGGAATTTTCTTGGATGTACCACCGGGGCATCCCCAAGCTTAGGCTTTTCACTCTTCTTGATCACATCATATCATCCTCTTCTCTTGACCCTTGAAAACTTCCTTCACACCAAAATTCTAACAATCTTCATTAGCAACGTTAGTGCAATTGAAATAATAAATTCACATGGTTCAGTTTCAACACAAGTCTAACACTTAAAAACACATTATCTACTGTTAGAACTTCTTTAAAAACTCTTTTTCTCAAAAGAACACCAAAAGAAAAAGATTAAGATGCAAATGCGATAAATGGCAGAAATCTGTCAAAACAGAACAACAGGTAAAGATCGATTTTTTCAAAACTCTTATGTTGCTCAAATCAAAAAGTGGTCTTCTAAGAAAATTTGCGTATATAACTCAGGATTAAGCACAAAAAGATCATGTCATTTTTAATTTTCTGTGATTTTATACGGAATAAACAGTGGACAGCAGAAATCTGTTTCCTGCGTAGAAATCCAAAATATAGCCTCAACTTACCACTAGAGGCTTTACTTGGCTCAAAAAAACACAAAATAAAATATACACAGGGGTTGCTAAGGAAATAGATAACACCCAGGTGAAAATCACACAAAAGAAAACAAAGGAAAACTGGTTGAAAACAGCGAACTAAAAACGGGTTGTGTCCTGGAAGCGCTTTTCTTTAACGCCTTTTCGCTAGGCATAATTTTTTTTAAAGATGCTCACATAAGAATAAGAGTTGAAGCACAATAAGAGAGAATCAAGAAGCAAATATAAAACACATTTAAGTCTAACCCACTTCCTATGAAAAAGAATCTTGTAGAAAAACAAGTCAACGAAGCACAAAATGACTAACATAGGAAGACAAAATAAGTGCAACTTAAAAAAAATCAACATAAAGAGGGGAAACTTAATATTGTTGAGATGCATAAAACCATGTTTACCTCTCTCATAATAACTTTCAGTAGCATCATGAATAAAATTAACAATATAACTATCAGATATAACATTCTTATCATGAGCCACATGCATAAAAGAATTAATATTGTCCACATAAGCATAGTCATTCTTATTAATAGTAGTGGGAGCAAATTGAACAAAATAGTTATCATTATCGTTCTCATCACCATAATCATCAAACATAGGAGGCTTATTGTAATCATTATTAATTTTTTCCTCAATAGTAGGTGGACTGAAAATATCATAATCATTATAATCATCATAAAGAACTCCAACATGATAGACAAGTTGTATATTAGCGAGATGGTTTTGGGTAATCCCTCCATAACTATGAAAAGTTTCATAAGGATAATTGTAATCATAGCCTATGTTATAACATATTTTATAATAGTTATAAAAGATTTGAGGCATAGTATCATCATAGGCAATAGAATTATTATCTTTCAAAGTGCATTCATTTGTAAACATATCATCATTTTTACTAGAAAGAGATGTACCGAGCATATAATCATTAGTAGCAAAAGGATTTTCAAACACATCATCCACAAGCTCAGATCTTTCTTTACTATCATTGGAAGGAACATGGATGGTACTAATAGTACAACAATTATCATCATTTTCAGAATTGGTACCAAAGAGATTTTCAATATAAAAAGTAGTGTGTTTCTCCCAATCACGATCACTTTCATAAATAACAGGCATAGGAAGATCATCGAGTTCAGACTCATCAAAAACTATAATAGGAGTTGCATGCTTAGGAGGAGATACTGTTACCTCTCTCTTTTTACTCCTTCTCTTCTTCTTCTTCCTCTTCTTCCCCTCTTTAGGAGGGAGAGGCTTAAAAGGGAGCTTCTCCACATACCCTGGTTTATTATCAGGAACAATAGAAAGAACTTTGGAGGATTTCTCCTCTTCATTAATAAGAACAAAACACATATTAGTCCTGTCATATTTCGGTAAAGTCTCCTATTTTATAATATTTTGTATGTAAGTATTTGCATGGCAATTATCGACACAATAAAGATGGCAACCGTGCAAGGCACTATTCATATCAAAAGCACCCATATCTATCAAAGAAGTTTTTCTTAATAACTCTTCACAACCCAAAAAATAATGTAAATTCATCATGCTCATTAGGGGTGATCATGTCATCACAATACAAACTTGCAGTGCTCATAGGATTCGAAAGGCTACTATCATGGCCTGAGCATTGGAAATTAAAATGACCCACTTCATAGCAAATTTCACAAATAAAAGGATAGAGGGCACAAACTTTTTCACCAAGATCATTTAGAGCCCTATCCCACTTTCTAGTTTTTTCATTCCTATGATGGATACAATATTCTTCTTCGATCTGATTCTTTTCACAAGGTCTAAGTACTCCACAAAAATTAACATGTTTATAAGAAACGGTACTTTCATAAGTTTGAGCATGTTTATTGCAATCATCAATAACAATTTCATTTTTCATGCAAGTGTATTTAAAAGGTTCATGATATATGTCCCCATTTTTAGGAATATTAATATAAGAAGCCAATGATCTATACCAACCGACAGCCATTTGAGGATCAAGACCATATTTAGCATTAAGCTCATGAAAATCAGCAGTTTCAGCAAAAGTCTTAATGCAATCATACTCATAGTTATACCTGATTCTTTACTTTTGTTGTTATTCCAATCTTCATTATTGGTTTCAATTTTTTCAAGAAGATCCCATTTAGCGTCAACCTTCTTACTTGAGAAAGAACCCTTTGAACATGCATCTAGATAATCCCTGTAATGTCCTGAAAGCCTTGCATAAAAATTAGTAACAATTATTTCCTTAGGAAGATCATGGTTAGGACATTTAAGTATTAATGTTTTCAGTCTTCCCCAAGCTTGAGAAATTCTTTCTCCATCATGAGGCCAACAATTATAAATGTAATTTGTAACATCCCAGTGTTTGGGAGGTTATAAGGATCTAAATTTAATATGTGCATTTGCAAAGCATGCATCTAAAAATACGGGAAATTTTGGCGCGAAAGTTTAAACGAATCAAAGTGACCAATGTTTCACTTGACATGATGAAAAAGGTCTAGTTCATATAATCAAGAGTACATTTGGAGTGATCTTTATAACAAGTAACTTAAGAAACCAAATCATATGGTTACACAAACCATAAATTGGTTTTGACCAACACAAACTCTCAACAACCTTAACCACAAGTCTTTAAGTGACTTGGGATAATTCATTAGGTATCTACAACCCAAAGAGGGGTGAGTACCCAAATCACACAACTGATAGTCATACTTTCCCTAATGAGTAATACACAAAGGAAACATCTCATCAAGAGAAATGTTATGTCCTATAAAACAACAACTCTCTAAGTTATCAACCATTCACACAACACCTTTATAAATCATCTCATAACTACTAAGTGCACTTTCATAATCAAATAATAAAGGTTCAATAGAACACAAATGATATCCACATGTCTTAACTCAAAACCCAAAGTGGGAAATGATATAATAATTGTACTAACATATTTATCGAATATGTACATATCTCATCAATCATAAAAGAAGTACTTAAAAGAAGAAATAAATCTTCTTAACCTATTGTTAAACCTTGATCTTTACTTATGATATTCCCAAACCTCTATATCTACATTATGAATGACAAAGGTAATAAAGAGAAGAATATAAAGTAACAACATGACACCTAAGAAAAACAATTAACACCTATGACATAAGTCATTAAACCCCAATAACTTTCACATGCTCATTGTTCAATCATCTCAAACAAGTGAGCATATGAAAACTCAACACATCAAATGAACCATTTGATCAACTTACTATTAAGTCATCATTCCACAAATACTCCACATTTATATCCAAATAAACATTCAAAAACTAAAGTATCTCTGAGTACAGCTAAGGAATAACAACAAGTTATAACCTCTATCATAGGAAGTGAATTGAAAGCTAAGTAAAACCAACCATGTATGAGACAAGTACCTATCCTATGAGAAACAAAATAAGAAGTATATGGAAGGATAATAAAAGCATGAACTAACTCTGAATCTAGATCTTGTTATGTTGTCTAGACCATTCTATTTTGTTCCCAATCTTCTCAAAGCCATTCAGCAAGAGAAGCACCCACAAGAAAAGAGGAACTATCACCAGAAGATCTTCAGGAGGATTCTCTAGAATGTTCTAGAAATGCTAATCCAATATATCATAAGAGTACTTGGAAACTCTTATATCTTGATATGATCTTATTAACTCTCTTGAAATAGTGTGATATTCCAATGTTAGTGTTATATAGAAGTAGTTTGATAACAAGACTAGCTACCTTGTTAACATATCACTTTTGTATACTCAAACAATTGAGTGTCATACACAAACAAACAGAAGGTTGAATAACCTAGTACATCTATGCCATTTGTATATGAAAAGTAATTTGGGGCAAGCCTTGCAAACTTGTTCACAGATTCTTCTTATATGTATCTGGTAAATTGATGTCTTAAAAATACATCTACATTCTTTTATAATTCTCTAAGTAAAATCTTTGCTTGGAATAACTGGTTGTTTTCATCACAAGGATGAGACAATTGAAGTTGGAATCCAAGAGATGATCTTATTTTCAAGTGACCAAGGCAATGTCCGAAGACAAGTGGCGACTAGAGACAAGGATATTGCAGACAACAGAAGACCACAAAAATCAACACTGTCTCAATAGGGGATCATAAGCAATTATATAGTGAATCATTAGGTAATGTTAGAGACCAATAATCTCTACTCATTTTCAAGATCATCAAAGATAAGGAATACATGATAATCACTTTAATGGAAACAATTGTCAAGAGAGAAAATAATAACCAGCCATTGTATCCACATGTCTTGATATATGGTGGTTAATGGTAACAGGCTTAATACCTTGTTTTCCATATCCTTTTCATATGTAAGACTAACAGATGATAACAAAAATTAATCTACATATAACCATGTAAACGATTACATGTTCTAAAACAACATGAGATAATATACACATTTGGAAACTGGTAAAAAACAAACAAATAGGTTCCAAAGACACACATGTTTTCCACTTGGTAAAGAACCTAATTTATCAAATAAGGTTTACACCCACCTAAGTAAAATGTCAACCAAAATTGCTAAGAGTTTTAACTATGAAAATAACATATTATTATAAAAAGAAAACAAGTTCCTTCACCTATTAAAATCATTTGGTGTGACATGGAATAAAATTCCATATTAAATGATTTTCATAACAGTGCATAGAACGAGTACCAAGTAGTTTTACTAAATTACTTTCTGTAAGGATATATACCTAAAAATTGTCCAATTAAGTTATATCACCTTGTTTAACCACATGATCATTGTGTGCTCATGATACCCATGCTTAAAATAATTTTAAAGCCATTTAATCAATTAAATGGTGTGAAAACAACAAAACCACTTAATCTAGCACCCTAAATAAAAAATACAAATATTCTTCAAATTCACCAAAACAAAATATGGTGAGATGTAAAATTTGATAAGGAATCCAAATATGATTTTTAATAATTTTTATGTTTACAGATAGGCCCCAAAAACAGTGTTTTCTTCTCAGTTCGAAAACTGGCATTCCATTTCCTTTCTTCTTCAACCTCGTGCCAGAAGGAAGAGGAGAAGCCGCCGTGTCGACGCTGGCTCTGCCACGTCCCGCTTGGCCGCTCCTCGTCGAGGATAAGAACGAGAAGACGTCTGCATCGGGATCACTCGCTCTCTCGCAGTCTTTCTCTCTCTCTGTACTGAACCCGAACCAAACCCTAACCCTAACCCTAACCGTCGGCTGCCACTCACCGTCGTCATCGACTCAGGCCATCCCCGGAGAATCTAAGACCACCTCGAGCTCCGCATTGACGTCCTCTACCTCTCCACCAAGTCTCGTTTCCAGGGATGTCCGAGAGGAGACGAATCGGACCTTCTTCTGTATCTCCGGCCGCCGGACGCCGTGGCCGATTCCGGCCGATTCCGATGACACCATCCGTCCTCGACTCTCCTACGAGCGTAAGGGTGAGCCTGGGAACCTCCCGGTGCCTTCGAATCGTTTTATTACGCTTAATTTCATCACGATCACCTTGCACCGCTGTCGGCCGCCGCGCCAGTGGTCGCCGGAGTAACTCCGGTGACCATTTGGTCGAAGCGATGCCACCCCTATCCTCCTCTTGATCCCCTCTAGCTGTTGGAGGGATTCAATCGGATCAATTCGGGACGAATCACCCGATCGGGAATCTACAGAGGAAATCCTCTCTGTAGCTGA
Organism: Alopecurus myosuroides; assembly: GCA_028641055.1. Lineage (NCBI taxonomy): Eukaryota > Viridiplantae > Streptophyta > Magnoliopsida > Poales > Poaceae > Alopecurus > Alopecurus myosuroides. The sequence continues at coordinate 308,833,293 of CM054057.1, read as the reverse complement.
TGCAACTATGACGTGAGCATGAAATCGTGGCTATTTTTCTTTTTCTTTTATTTTATTTCTGATTTTAGAAATTAAACTGACAGGTGGGTCCCGCCTGTCAATTTGAATATTGGCAGAAAATACCTAAAACTTATTAATTCAATAACTTTAATTCCATAAATGAGAAAAATATAAATTATACACCAAATTAATCAGAAAAATATAATCTATTAATTTATCAACTTTTAAAAATGTTTGATAAAATTGAAAATTAAACATTTTCTGAATTAAATTAAATCATTTAAAATTGAGAAAAATAATAAATAATTCATAAAATCAGAAAAATACAAGTTATATGCCAAATTGCTCAAAATAACAAATGCAATCCACCTATAATGTTTTCAAAGTCATTTGACCAAGTTTTTAGGTGTGCAACATTTTGCCTAGTCATTTAATTCATTTAAAATTAATAAATTAATAACTTATTCAAATATTTTGATAAAGCATAACATGTTATATCAAATCAGAGAGAAAAGCATTTCCAATTCAAATATGTAAAATATAAAACATTTTATTTAACTTATAAACTTGTTTTAAAGGGTATAATGGAATTCTATAATATTCCATTATAAACAGAAATAGCTGCCACAGCATTATGATCTTTATTAATAAAACCCTCATGTTTTCACACCTACTAAACCTATCATCATGAAGTCATTAGCAAGTATGTGATGATAGAGTTAGTTGTATTAGTTTCTAATTTTCAAATAAACTTGATGTCATTAGCTCTACACTTTTGAACATAAAATAAAGTGTGTCTGTTATCTTTTCAATAATTATTTTCCGTGTGTTGTTGTCTTGCTATCTAACCAAGTAATAAACACCTCTAACTAAAAATGATAACAGTGGTTTGCTAAGTAAAAGTGAAACACATGTAAGTCTAAAAGAACTAATAACCATATCACCACAAGTAATGAAACATTTCACCTAAAACCTATGTCAGTAAGTTATTGAGTCAAACGTGGCTTACACTTGTAAGCTGGGGTATTTTCCAGTGTATTCCACGATGCATTTCATTACTATGCATGTATCATTTGCCAATGTTTTCTGTAGTCCTTACCGGGACTACTTTGCTATCTTTCAGATGTCAGGATTTTCTACGCGACCCTTGAACTCGAAGACATTGATTATTATGGTTATTTCAATCTTAGGCAAGTTCATCACTTGCTCATATCCTTTGCAGTACTTCATAACAAACTAATTGCAAAAACTCTATCGTATTACCACCTAGTCTCAAAAGAATGCATGATCCTATTTTTATAATAATATGACTAATTGAATGACTACCCAAGTGATAGTGTTCTGTTTGGTCAGCGGATGGAACCATGGTAAGATGAATAGGTCAAAGGAAGGTTCCATCTGCATGGGAAAGTTTTACCTAGGAATTAACAACAACTTCCGTCGGGATTCTTGCACCGTAAATACCACGTTAACCATGGGTCTTCTATGGGGGGAGTAAGTCAGCTGTGATCTTCTCTCGTTCGCATGTCAACAGGCTGCCAGAGACGTACGCTGTAGGTCTTGCGGGACTACATGCACATGGGTGGGAGACCTTACGTCCCACAGACTCTGGGGTCTATGAGTATCTGCCAGGGGTGCCTAGGTATCCATCGTGAGGGGTGGAATCAGGGGTTCAACCTGCTGGTGGAAATGGGTGGGCATGCGTTGTGCGGAGAAGCACGGTTTAGCTTGGACCAACAACCGGGCCCCACACCTGAGTGGGAGTGGACAGGATCTTGAGCCTGGTTGTGCAACATGGTCTTGGTTGTCCATGGGTAAACACCTCTGCAGAGTGTAAAAGGATGTGGCATGTTACCCCCTGTTCCGGGAAGGAGCTGCGAACGCTGCAGGAACGACAAGTCCATGAAGTTTTAGTCCTGTGAAGATCTGGCGGGCATAGTTTTCAGAATTAAAAGCAACCTCTTGAAGAAAGATTTACAAAACCTTGCATTGCTTATGACTCTTTCAAGTCTAAAGCTGTAGTTAGTGCATCAAAATACCCACTATATATCATGAACTTGCTGAGTAACGCTCGTTACTCATTCGTTCCCGTTTGACCCCTGCTTAGAGTTGAAGCCTGATGGAAGTCGTCATCGTGAAGCCATCGCTACCTCATGAAGCTAGGTGGAGTCATATATTACCTAGTCAGTGAAGCATCATCATCAACAATGCTGATGGAGGAGAAGCTATCAACGTGTAGGTGGAGTCCATTCTTGGACTTAGCTGTTTCAAGCCATAGATTAGGGCTGACATCAGCCGTAGTAGATTTAGTTCTGAGCTATAGTTCTTCTCTAGCTTGGAGCATCGAATTTCTTCTTCTGATGTTTCAATTGCAGGAGATCTTCTTGATTCATCAAAGAGATTCTTAAGATTTTGTAATGAAGTTTGTATCCTATAGTTTTGCCTGGACCTGCTATGTTTCTGTTGTACTACTCTGAGGGATGTAATATTCATGGATAAGTCCTTCTGTTAGTATTATGTCATCGACTTGCGCACTACACATGCAGTGGTGTGCTGGGTCACCACATAATTCCTATCTAAATACAGTTGATGAAAGGAATAAAATTTAGAGCAAAATAGAGATTCAAGCTCTTTCCACTCCAAATGATGAGGATCATCTAGCAGCTCATACTACTCCCTTGCTTTGTCCTTAAGAGATAAAGAGAATAACCTCCTCTTAACTTGGTCCATTGAAATACCTGCACACTTGAACAACCCGCATAATTCATGTATAAAGAGTAAATGATCACGAGGATGGACGGTTCTATCTCCAAAATAACGGTTATCCATGACAAGTTCAACAATTTTCTTGGGTACTTTAAAAGGAATGCTTTCAGTAGGAGGATTTAAAATATCACAAGCATCATTAGGTTTATCACATATGGGAGATACTAGAAATAATGGTATCCAAATAATTAATGCTAATAACATTGCTATCACTATTATGCAAACAAACTTCCATAGGTTTTTTAATTTTCTCTCAAAAGCATCATGTCCTAATTCAAGATAAATATTATAAAGTTCTATCATATTTTTGTTGTTTTCCATTAAGACTACTAGTAAAAATAAAAACAAGAAGCGAGTAAAAATAAGACTAACTAGTGAAAACAAGAAACAAAAAGATATAATAGCAGAATCTAAAGGAAATAACTTCGAGCACTCACACCCGAGGATGTGAGAACCTTTTACCTTACCTCCTCGGCAACGGCACTAGAAAAGAGCTCGATGTCTACGCACGCTTCTATTCTTGTAGACAATGTTGGGCCTCCAAGTGCAGAGGTTTGTAGAACAGCACCAAGTTTCCCTTAAGTGGATTACCCAAGGTTTATCGAACTCAGGGAGGTAGAGTTCAAAGATATACCTCTCAAGCAACCCTGCAATCAAGATACAAGAAGTCTCTTGTGTCCCCAACACACCCAATATACTTGTTAGGTATATAGGTGCACTAGTTCGGCGAAGAGAGAGTAAAATGAAAGTAATATGGATGATTATAAGTGATAATAACAATCTGAAATAAATATGGAAGCAAGCAAACATGTAGCAGAACAAGCGGAAAATGGTGTTTCAATGCTTGTAAATAAGGCCTAGGGCTCCTACTTTCACTAGAGAACACTCTCAACAATGCTCACATAATTGAATGTATAAATATCATCTCCTCACTATGCTACTCCGAACCACTCTCTGGCCGAATAACGAACACTAATCGTTGCATAGGGCTTAAACAACACTCCTCAAGTCTATCTTCCCTCTCTAAGGCACCCCAATGTCACTACGAGCGCCATAAATTAGTAAACAAACACCATAATTTCATAGGTTCACCTTCCAACACAAGATATAAATATCATGCTAAACCACACGGTGCACACACTAGCACCTTTACCCCGTGATCAAAGTGTTTACAGAGATAACAAAACCACTTGATTAGCATAACAGATGAAGATCAATCTACTTATTGAACTAGATTACAAAGCTCATGATAACATAAAGATCACACCATGGGAGAGAGAGATGAACCACATAGATACCTGTAGAGCCCTCGGCCCCGTGGGAGAACTACTCCCTCCTCATCATAGGAGACAGCAACGATGGTGGAGATGGCGGTGGAGTCAATGGAGATGACTTCCGGGGGAACTTCCCCGTCCCGGCAGGGTAACAGAACAGAGATCTGTCCCCCGAAACTTGTCGGCGGCGGCGGCGAAGCTACGGATGTATTTTGCAGAAAAGGTCGATTCTCTTATAGTTTATGACTCGGGGAGTATATATGGGCGAAAGGGCAATGCCAGGAGGTGTCCAGGGGGCTCACACCCCTAGGTGGCATGGCCAGGAGGGACCCGTGCCACCCCATGGTGTGGCCACCCTATGGCCCCCCTCCGGGGCTCTTCGGGACTTCTGGATGCTTCCGGGACTTTTAGGACTTCTGGCTTTCGAATTTTCCAATTCTGAGAATATTTCCAGAACAACTTTTCTGAAACTAAAAACAGCAAAAAAACAGGGAACTGCCTCTATGGCATCTTATTAATAGGTTAGTCCCCAAAAACATAAGAAACCATAGGAAAACATACGGAAAACATGTAGCAATTGGCATAATATCCACATCGAACATCAGAAATTATAGATACGTTTGAGACGTATCAGAGAGCTCCACAAGTTAAGAAGGTAAATTATGTCGAGGAAACCTCCTCTTTGAGTGAAAGGCTTGATGCTATTATGTCTATGCTTGTTAATGGTAAAGCTCAAGTTTATCCAAATAATGTTCCTTTAGTCTCTTTTGTTGCTCAAGAAGAGCATGTTGATGTGAACTTTATTAGAAATAATAATTTTAACAACAATGCTTATAGAAATAATTTTGGTGGAAACAATTATAAGCCCTATCCTTCTAATAATGGTTATGTTAATTCTTATGGAAATTCCTACAATAACAATAAAATCTCTACCTCTGATCTTGAAAACATGCTTAGAGAATTTATTAGAACACAAAGTGCTTTTAATAAATGTGTTGAGGAAAAGCTTGGTAAAATAGATGTTCTTGCCTCTAAAGTGGACAACCTAGCTATTGATGTTGATTTTCTAAAACTTAAGGTTTTGCCACATGATGTTAAGGAAATTAAAACTTTGAATGCCATCCAAGTTCAAATTGATAATAATGTTAGGTTGATGGCTGAATTACGTGTTAGGTGGGAAAGAGAAGATGAATTGGCTAGAATGAATAAATATTGCTAGAGTTTGGACTATCACCACCACTAGTAAAACTGAAGCTCCAAGTGCTTGTAAATCTCCTACTATCAATGGTAAAGTAGTTGGTGTTAACAAAGACTCTACCCCTTCGGTGAAACGTGCTAAATTGCCTCAAATTGCTGAAACTGCTTCTAATAACAGTGCTGAAATTTTTAGAGATGTAGTAGATAAATGGTCCCATTACTTTTGATGATAATAACATTGATTTTTATGATTGCAATATCTCTGAAGTTATTATGTTTCTACAAAAGCTTCCTAGAAGTCCCAATGCTAGTGCCATGAATATGGCCTTTACTAAACATATTACCAATGCTCTCATGAAAGTTAGGGAAGAAAAGCTGAAACTTGAAACATCTATCCCTAGAAAATTAGATGATTGTTGGAGCCTATCATTAAGATAAAAGTAAATGATATTTATTCCAATGCTTTGTGTGATCTTGGTGCTAGTATCTCTGTTATGCCTCAAAAGCTTTATGATATGCTTCATCTACCACCGTTGGAACACTGATATTTGGATGTTCATCTTGCTGATAATGCTAAGAAGAAACCTCTTGGTAGAATCGATGATGTTCTTATTATGGTTAACAATAACCGTGTCCCTGTTGATTTTGTTGTTATGAACATTGAATGCAATGCTTCTTCTCCTATTGTTTTGGGAAGACCTTTTCTTAGAACTGTTGGTGCTGTTATTGATATGAAAGAGGGAGTATTAAATATCAATTCCCACTCAAGAAAGGTATAGAACACTTTCCTAGAAAGAGGATGAAGCTACCTTTTTAATATATTATTAGATAAAGTTATGATGTTGATGCTTCTTCACTTGAAAATACTTGAGTTGCTTTCTATGCCTAGCTGAAAGGTGTTAAAGAAAAGCGCTACCGGGAGACAACCCGTTTTATTTCTCTGTTTTCAACCATTTTTATTTGTTTTATTTTGTGTGCTTTGAACCTAGGTGTTTTCTATTTACTTAGCAACCCTTCTTTATCTTTTCTTTTGTGTTTTTGTTGAGCCAAGTAAAGCCTCTAGTGGAAAGTTGAGGATATATTTCGGATTTCTGCGCAGGAAACAGATTTCTGCTGTCCACTGTTTATTTCGTATAAAATCACAGACAATTCAAAATGACCTGAGTTTTTTTGTGCGTAATCCTGGGCTGTATACTCAACTTTTCTTAGTTTACCACTTTTTGATTTGAGCAACAGAAAATTTTCGAAAAAAATCATCTTTACCTGCTGTCCTGTTTTGACAGATTTCTGCCAATAATTGCATTTGCATCTTAATCTCTTTCTTTTGGTGTTCTTTTGAGAAAAAGAGTTTTAAAAGAAATTGTGACAGTAGATAATGTGTTTTTTAGTGTTAGGAATGTGTTGAAACTGAACCATGTGAATTTATTATTTCGATTGCACTAACGTTGCTAATGAAGATTGTGAGAAGTTTGGTGTGAAGGAAGTTTTCAAGGGTCAAGAGAAGAGGATGATATGACGTGATCAAGAAGAGTGAAGAGCCTAAGCTTGGGGATGCCCCGGTGGTACATCCCAGCAAATTACAAGAAGACTTAAGCGTCTAAGATTGGGGATGCCCAAGGCATCCCCTTCTTCATCGACAAATTATCGGGTCACTTCTAGTGAAACTATATTTTTATTCGGTCACATCTTATGTGCTTTACTTGGAGCGTCTTTTATTTTTTTGTTTCAGTTTATTTTTATTTTTCCAATAAGCTTGGTTTGACCCTAGCATTCTTTTATTGGAGAGTGACACTCTCCGCTTTTTCATGGGAATACTTTGTATTCTTAATCTTTGTCTGGCTGCTGCATTTATTTAGCTCCTGTTTTGCATGCATCTCTTATCAGATCTGTTAGTTTTAGTAGTGTTATGTGAGTACTCTCATGTTTTCTTGCTGTATCATAAAGATTATTTTTGTTAAAACATATCTTGTATTGTGCTTGTTGGGAAAAGAAACCGCTGCTTGAAGTAGAATTTATAAGAGTGCAAGTAGAAGCTTGTATAGACTGTGGCTAGAACTTTTTCATGCCATGCTAAATGTTATTTTAGTTTTAAAGCCTTGTGGTTATTGAGTAGCATGAATATCCTCAAATATATGAGAGTGTTTAATATGCCATTGAAAGATTCATGAGTTTTTCTTGTCATAAGGAAGCATAAATTTATGGTATTCTCTTTCGAATGTTTTATTTGGTTGACTTGGCGCATGCTCACACCATGTTTATGACTATGAACCATTCACGAATAGCCTCCATGACCACTTAGTTTTTGAACTTGTGATACCGCTTATGCTTTAATTAATGATGTTTATGTCGCTATGCATGATTATGGCTCTTATGCTCTCTTGATTTGTCGCTCCTAGTCTTTTGCTAGCCTCCACCTGTACTGAGTATGAGCTCTACTCGTGCATCCAACTCCCTTAATCCAAAGTTTTTCCCATTGTGTCCACCATACCTACCTACATGTGGTATTTAACTGCCACTCCAAGTAAATTTCTCATGTGTTACCTTTAAAACTTTCAAAACTACTCCTGCTTTATGTTCCTGTTTTTGCTCATGAGGACGTCAATGGAGAATCTTTATCTCACTTGTTGATTGGATTTCACACCCTGGACTAGTGGCTTCATCCGCTTATCCAAATGATAGAAGAGCTGGCAGCGGGGTGCCCAGCCCCAAATTAATGCAAACAAATTCTCTTCACTATTTTCGCCCCTGATTTATCAGTCAAAGCATAATTGTGTAAACAAAAGAGAAAGAGGGATGACCTTCTACCCAAATGCGTCCTTCACATGGGAGCCGCTCTTGTGAATCCAGTTGGCTTGTGACATACTGTATTTTATGTTTACCATTCGTTGACATTAGCATACATCTCCCAAAATATAGACACTCCTCCATGGTATGTGATTGTTGGCAGGCACCCGAGGATTCGGTTAGCCATGGTTTGTGAAAGATGGATGGGAGGAGTGTCAAACTTTTAATACCGCTGTTTAATAAAATAAAAAGCTCTAGCACATGAGTGATCCCTGCTTCCCTCCGCGAAGGGCCTTTCTTTTACTTTTATGTTGAGTCTCCATCTTCTAACTTTATGCACAGTTGAGAGAGAATTTTTGCCATTCTGAGTTCTATGTGCATTTGTCCCATAAACATCAATAATTGATTCATGATGTGATATTGTTTGTTCTTAAATTATTTGCTCTAGTCTTCCTCATGAACATTGAAGGTGTTCTGTAATTTATGTTTTGTCCCACTCTTAAGGACTAGGGAAATACCACTTTTCCATGCTTTCTCTATACTTGAAACAAACGTTTATCTTTCTTTGCATTATTATTCATGATCCTTTATTTGAGATACTCTTCATGATGCAAAGTGTTTGCTATGCTTTATTATTAAAGTTCTATTTATCATGATTGTGTTTGAAGTTCTATGTTCTCAGCGTACATATGCTTTTACATTACAATGATCCATTTTATGTTGGTAGCATGTAATCTCAGAAATTATTGTGTTTTATCGTTTACCTACTCGAGGACGAGTAGAAACTAAGCTTGTGTTTTATCAATTATTCTTATGCTCCATGATAATATTATGCCAATTGCTACATGTTCTCTCCCTTCTTTATAGCATTTTTACATGTTTTCCGGGACTAACCTATTAACAAGATGCCAAGTGCCAGTTCACTGTTTTTTGTTGTTTTTTATTTCAGAAAAGTTGTTCTAGAAATATTATCGGAATTGGACCCCACAAAGCCCGAAGTGCCTATTTTCCCCGGAAGCATCCAGAAGACCGAAGAGGAGTCGAAGACGGTCACCAGGGGGCACACCATGGGGTGGCGCCCCCCCTTGGCCGCGCCAGCTGGTGGTGTGGGGCCCCCAGGGATCCACCGCCTTGGCCCTTTCGCCTATTTATTCCCCCCGGTTGGAAAACCCTAGGCACGTGATCAAATATCCCCGAAAAGTTCCACAGCCGCCATCATCATCAACCCTAGATCAGAGGGGGTTCTGAAGCTGTCTCCCGGCACCCTGCCCGAGAGGAGATCATCACAGAAGGCCTCTTCATCACCCTGCCTGCCTCTAGAGTGATGCGTGAGTAGTTCATCCTTGGACTACGGGTCCATAGCAGTAGCTAGATGGTTGTATCCTCCTCATATGCCTCCATGTTTAGATCTCGTGAGCTGCCTAACATGATCGAGATTGTTCTTATGTAATTCCATGTGCTGTGTTTGCTGGGATCCGATGAATATTGAACTTATGCCAAGTTGCTTATAGTCTTTATTGCATATGCTATTTGTGATCTTGCATGCTTTCCGTTGCTAGTGGTTGCTCTGGCCAAGTAGTTGCTAGTGACTCCAAGAGGGAGTATTTATGCTCGATAGTAGGTTCATGCCTCCTTTTCGCCTGTGCTCGAGTGACAGAAACGTGACGAGGGAGGATGTGATGTTGCCACTAGGGAGAAAACAACGGTGTCAGTGCCCGCGTGTACAATCATTGCTTACATTACGCACATTGTTTAATGCAATTATCTTTTGCTTGCAACTTAATACCTAAGGGGGTTCGGATGATAACCTGAGGGTGGATTATTAGTCATAGATGCAGTTGGATTACGGTCTATGTATATTGTTGTAATGCCCGCACTAAATATCATAGTAGTCATCATGTCATGAATGTGCATTACGGTGCAACCTTTATTTGTCAATTGCCCAGCTGTAATTTGTTCACCCAGCATGCTATCTTTTATGGAGAGACACCACTAGTGAACCTATGAACCCCGGTCCATTTTCTTACACTGTTAAACCACTATAATTTCCTGCTTTCTTTACTTACTGCAAGATTACACTATTTTCCACACTATATGTCTAATCTTTGTTTTCAGCAAGACCAGTAAGACTAACAACCTCACTGTACCGTTGGAACAAAGTATTTTGGTTGTGTTGTGTGTAGGTTCCGCGTTGTTGCTGACACCGGTGAGCCATCACCACCGTCAGTGGCATCAACCTTCCGAAGATCCTATTTCTCCTACTAGATTGATAACCTTGGTTCTTAACTGAGGGAAGTTCTTACCGCTACACTCATCACACCCTCCTCTTTGGGTTCCCAACATGCCATCACAAGCAGCTAGAATTCCTAGAACCATCAAGGCATAGCAGGGGTTTGTCATATTCCACAGAAACACAACAGAGCGTCGCCGCCACCTCGAAACTCAATTCGGGGATGAGAAGTTCCTGTTCTAGCGCCCTGCCAGGACGGGGATTCTGAGGAGATCATCGGCATCGACACCGCCACCTCTTCTCCATCAACCATCCATGATTCCCCCATCCATGTGTGAGTAAACACCGCTGTAGTCTAAGAGGGATGGAAGGGATTGGATGAGATTGATCATGTAATAATGCCATATTGTTAGGGTATAGTGCCTAGTATCCATTGTTCCTGTTTTCTACCGTTGTTGTAACTTTTTATGCTTAATGCTTGTCACTAGGGCCCGAGTGCCATGATCTCAGATCTGAACATGTTATTGTTTCATGAGTATAATTATGTTTCTTGATCATATCTGCAACTTGTTTACACATGTCATTTCCGGAACCCAAGGCCCCAAAGTGATAGAAATTGGGACAACCAGAGGGAATTGTTGTGATGTGAGGATCACATGTGTTCATGGAGTGTTAATGCTTTGCTCAGGTGCTTTATTAAAAGCATCACCTTAATTACCAGCAGTTTCCCTTGAGGCCCCGCTGCCACGGGCTGGTAGGACAAAAGATGTTGTGAAAGTTTCTCATTGCGAGCACGTATGACTATATTGGAACACATGCCTATGGTTTGCCTAGAAGTTGGATGCTTTATTATTATTATCTTCAATGCCCATGTTTAGATTATTACATGACCTATGTTATCCATGCAACGTCCGTTCATCCATTCCCTTTATTCCTACTGTACTTTTCATCCTACTGTTTTCGATGATTGCTACTATTGTTACTATTTTATTCCTGCTGTTATTTTACTACTACTGCTGCTATAAAACTGTTAGCACTGATAAATTGTTGCTGAATTGAAAAATCAGTTGTTAAGGCATATAAATATTTTTTGGCTCCCCTTTTGTCGAATCGATAAATTTGGGTTTTACTTCCCACGAAGACTGTTGTGATCCCCTATACTTATGGGTCATCACCCTTTCCGTACAAAATTAAAATGCTTGAAATAGAAAGCAAAAAGATTTCGACTTTCATGCTTTCCAAAGCACCAAAGGAAATGCAGCCACATCTTTTCAACTGACCATTGCTAAAATTTCAACTAGATTTGATCTAACTTCAACAAAATTCATCACATCTTTAAGCAAACCCAAATTTTGAATTCAAAGAACAAAACTTCCACCCACAACAAACTCGAACCACATAAAAATGTCAACCACCACTTTTTTCTTTGACATCAATGGAGATGCTGGTGGTTGGCGATAGCTTCTGAAGAACAATGAGATTATCATATGGAGAGAGAAAGAGAGGGAGGTTGGTGGTAAATTCCTTCTGAGGTGCGTCGACCGAACCGACAATCATGTGGCCCTAGTCACTCAAGGTCGCTAATAATGTCATGGTGAGCCTCGATCCTAATCCGTAAAATTGCCGTCACCTAGACACATATCAATTATTTTGGAGATTGTTATCCTCTCTTGGCAGTAAAGGAATACCACACAACCGTTTCAGTCTAGCTCTCCAAAAAGCGACGACTCCATGGAAGTCACCATGTTGATGCCACCATCACTTGCTCGGGAAGGATGAAACTCGTTTTTTTACCCAGTGAGCCCAAGCCCCCCCCCTTGAAGAGGAGAGGACAAAAAGCTCCACTGCGACGCCTCCAAGAAGGAAAAAATGTCCATAGACAGTCATTGCTCCTATCAAAGGAACAAGAACAAATATCCTCCCTCAACGTGGAATCGACGTCCTGGCTTGCTCGTTGTGAATGACATGTCCACAGCACCACCTACCAGCAGAAAAACGTGCCTCCTGCTGACTCTTGGCGCCCAGACATGCCCGTCAAAGTTGTCTTCTCGAGGAACGACCGAGCACAATCCTCCAGCTTTAGATCCGACTATTGGATCCCCAGATCTACTACGTCTTGAGCTGCCACCTTCACATTGCTTGCCCCATCATGCCACCAAGAGCAAGATTTGGTGCTCTAGATCCTTTGCCTCAGGGTTTGCTCACTACAAGCTCCGGATTCTGCCCCAACTGCGTATACCAGCCTCCAACGACAAAAAATGGCGGGAAGAAGCCAACCCTGCGGCCTAAGAAAATGGGGCCCACCACCATTGTGGCTCGAACCAACAATAATGATAGCGCGAGCTGCGGCGAGTTGGGTATCGCCCATGTGTCACCTGGGGGAAAGACGTAACACAAATAAAAGGTACTTAGGAGTGTTTGAAATTGTGCACCTCCAAAATTTTAAATCCTATTAGATGGAGGCCACTAACAAACTACAGGGAACCACTAACAGAGGACCATCATTTAGCAGGTGAACATTTAGAATATTGTGGGTGGTCAATTTTTACACGCATTTCTATCAAGTTGGGGCGTAACGAGCTTCAACCACTCTATGTCCCACACGTGTCTCCTTCCTAGACCTACTCCCCTTTCCCTACAAAATTAAAATGCTTGAAATAGAAAGCAGAAAATTTTCAAATTCCATCACAAAGAGGTCATGCTTTCCAAAGCCCTAAAGGAAAGCTAGCCACATCCATTGCAAAATTTCAACTATATTCGATCTAAATCCAACAGAATTTATCACATATTTAAGAAAACCCAACTTTTAGAGTCAGAGAACGGAACTTTCACCTCCAACAGTACATTTCAAATCGATTTCCACATGAAGAAAACACCATAAAAATGTCAACCACCACTTTTTTCTTTGACATCATTGAAGATGTTGGTGGTTGGCGTTAATTTCAGAAGAACAATGAGATTATCATACAAAGAGAGAGAGAGAGAGAGAGAGAGAGAGAGAGAGCGGACCTTCCAGAGATGTTGCTGGTTGGCGGTAGATTCCTACTGGGACGCATCGACCGAATCGGCAATCATGTGACCCTAGTCACTCAAGGTCATCAGTCATGTCATGATGAGCCGCGGTTCTGCTCCATAGAATGCCGCCACCTAGACACACATAAATTGTCCTGGAGATGTTGCTCTAGTGTCATCCTCCCTTGACAGTAGAGGAATCCCACGTAATAGTTTTAGTTTAGCTCTCCGAAAAGCGATGCCTCCATGAAATTCACCATGTTGAAGTCACCATCGCTCGCTCGGGGAGGCTGAAACTCAGATTTTCACCCGGTAAGCCCAAGCCCCCCTTTTGAAGGGGAGAGGAAAAAAGGCTCCACTAAACGCCTCCAAGAAGGAAAACAACGCCCATAGGTAGTTGTGAGTCATGACAAAGGAACGGGAACAACTCCCCTCCCCAATCCCAGAATCAAACTTCTAGCTTGGTAATTGTGAATTCCATGTCCATAACACCACCTAGTAGTGGAAAAATGGGCCTCCTGCCAAACTCTTACTGCCTAGACACACGCATATGTCCGACCGTGTTATCTTCTTGAGGAACGGCCCGAGCATAACCCTCCAGCATCAGATCTGATTGTTGCAATCTACTACGCCTCGAGACACCACCTTCACAAATCTTGCCCCCGATCATGCCGCCAAGATCAAGATTTGCTGCTCTAGAGCCTTTGCCTCAGCATTTGCTCACTACAAGCTCTGTTTTCTGCCCCAGCTACATCTACCGGCCTCCAACAACAACAAAAAATAGCGGGAAGAAGCCATCCCTTCAGACTAAGACAATAGGGCCCTCCGCCATTGTAGCTCGAACCATCAATAATGATGGCGCGAGTGGAGACGATTTGGGTATTACCCATGTGTCACCTAGGGGGCAAGATGTAACACAAATAAAAGGTACTTAGGAGTCTTTAAAGTGTGAACCTCCAAAATTTACACCCTATCAGATGGATTCACTACTAGGAAAACAACTATAATTAGGAAACCATGAGTTCCATGGTAGGCTGATGCCTAGCCCACTTGTATAGAGTTCAACTGGTTCGCGTGTTGTGGGGACATGACGACATGGAACCTCAGATTCAACCCCAGGGAGCCAAAGATGACAAGAATATACTTCTCAAAGATTGATTCAACTAGCCTTTGGAATGGGCGAAGAGCCAGATTAATTTGGGGGAGGAGCGGTACCGCCCACATTGACAACACTGCCAGTCATGCCGGCGTCAATCCATGGCAAGACTACCGCACCACTATCGCCTTCACCTCCACGCGATGTGGCTTATGATCCTGACACGCAAATGGCACATGATCGGAGGACAACGATTATGCCAACATCGATGACTACATCACAGACGACTATGATGGAATCCACTTCATGTCCCCTCTTGAATAACCCTACCATGCCACAGATGCTCGCAATCAAGCTGGCCCCATGGATAAACCCAATTTCAAGTGTATGTTCAGTTCCCAGGATACGCGTCTAGCTAGCGTCTTCACCAGGACTCAAACAACAAGCAAGGAGTTATTTTCAGCCCGCCACAATCCGTAAGGTGGCCGGTGATCAGTTAGAAATCAATGCCAAATTACAAGGTGATGCCAAGAAAAAGGGGCCAAAGGCATGGAAAAGAAAGACTAAGAATCGGAGTGCGAGCCAGCCGGCTCCGGTTTCGATCCGGACTCAGGACATGCCACCAAGACCAGGGATATTATGTGGAGGGTGCCTGTGGGGGTATGCCGATGCTCACGAAGGATATGTGAAGTGTGCATGACGGTGTTTTGAGAATAGAAGAGCTCTTCTTTGAGAGAGATTCGTCATACCCGCGTTTCGTGGCCAAGGTGCCAACGGGCAATTGCTTCGTTGATATATCCCCCGACGATATGTTAATCATGCGGTTTTATGACATCTTCGATATGTTTTACCTAAATTGCCCGCATCATACCTTCGTCCTCCTATTTTCTCTCCAGGCAGATTGTTAGTGATAACACCCGGGCATCACGATAGTGGACCCCTACTACATGTGTGACCCATGATGCTCGTGATACACACGTTTGTTCGGAGACCCCAAGAGGAGGGTATGATGAGCACAGCGGTAGGTATTTCCCCTTAGTTAGGAACCAAGATAATCAATCCAGTAGGAGAAAGAGGACCTTCGGAAGTTTGATGCCACTGACGGTGGTGCTGGCGCTTCACCGGTGTTAGCAACAACGCGGAACCTGCACACAACACAACCAAAATACTTTGCCCCAACGATACAGTGAGGTTGCCAATCTCACCGGTCTTGCTGAAAACAAAGATTAGACGTATAGTGTGGAAAACAGTGTATGCTTGCAGTAAGTAAAGAAAGCAGGAAATAGTTGTGGTTTGTTTTAACAGTGTGGAAAAATGGACCGGGGTTCATAGTTTCACTAGTGGTGTCTCTCCATAAAAGGTAGCATGCCGGGTGAACAAATTACAGCTGGGCAATTGACAAATAGAGGTTGCACCATAGTGCACAATATGACATGAAGATTACTATGGTATTTAGTGCGGGCATTACAACATGATACAAAGACCGACATCCATCTGCATCTATGACTAATAATCCACCCTCAGGTTATCATCTGAACCCCCTTAGGTATTAAGTTGCAAGCAACAGATAATTGCATTAAACAAAGTGTGTAATGTAAGCAATGATTATGCACTCGGGCACTCTCACCATTGTTTTCTCCCTAGTGGCAACAACACATCCTCCCCCTTCACATTTCTATCACTCGAGCAAGGCGAAAAGGAGGCATGAACCCACTATCGAGCATAAATACTCCCTCTTGGAGTCACTAGCAACTACTTGGCCAGAGTAACCACTCGCAATGGAAAGCATGCAAGATCACAAATAGCATATGCAAATAAAGACTATAATCATCTTGGCATAAGTTCAATATTCATTGGATCCCAGCAAACACAACATATAGAATTACATAAGATCAATCTCGATCATGTTAGGCAGCTCACGAGATCTAAACATGGAGGCATATGAGGAGAAGACAACCATCTAGCTACAGCTACAAACCCGTAGTCCAAGGATGAACTACTCACACATCACTCCGGAGGCAGGCATGGTGATGTAGAAGCCTCCGGTGATGATCTCCTCTCCGGCAGGGTGCCGAAAATAGCTTCAGAACCCCCTGATCTAGGGTTGACGGTGACAGCGGCTGCGGAACTTTTCGGGGATTTTTTATCAGGTGTTTAGGATTTTCCATCCTGGGGGCTTAAATAGGCGAAAGTGCAAAGGCGGTGGAGCTCCAGGGGCCCCACACCTATAGGTGGCGCGGCCGGGGGGCGCGCCACCCTATGGTGTAGCCTCCCTGTTGCCCGTCGTCGACTCCTCTTCGGTGTTCTGGATGCTTCCGGGGAAAATAGGAACTTCGGGCTTTGTGGGGTCCAATTCCGAGAATGTTTGCAGAACAACTTTTCTGAAACCAAAAATAGAAGAAAACAGGGAACTGACACTTGGCATCTTGTTAATAGGTTAGTCCCGGAAAACGTATAAAAATGCTATAAATAAGGGAGAAAACAAGTAGCAATTGGAAAAATATGATCATGGAGCATCAGAAATTATAGATATGTTGGATACGTATCAAGCATCCCCAATCTTAGTTCCTACTCGTCCTCGAGTAGGTAAACGATAAAATACTAATTTCTGAGGTGACATGCTACTAACATAAACTTGATCAATCTAATGTAAAAGCATATGCACGCTGAGATCATAAAACTTTAAACACATGCATGATAAATAAAACTTTAATAATAAATCATAGCAATTAATTTGCATCACGAAGAGTAACTCAAATAAAGGATCATGAATAATAATGCAAAGAAATGTAAACGTTTGTTCCAGGTATAGAGAAAGCATGGCAAAGTGATATTTCGATAGTCCTTACGAGTGGGGCAAAACATAAATGCCTGGACACCTTCAAAGTTCATGAGGAAGACTAGAACAAATAATTTAAGAACAAATAATATCACATCATGAAGTAATTATTGATGCTTATGGGACAAATGCACATAGAACTCATAATGGAAAAAATGCTCTCTCAACTGTTCATAAAGTTAGAAGATGGAGACTCAACATAAAAGTAAAAGAAAGTCCCTTCGCAAAGGGAAGCAGGGATCACTCATGTGCTAGAGCTTTTATTTTATTAAACAGAGGTATTAAAAGTTTGACACTCCTCCCATCCATGTTTCACAAACCATGGCTAACCGAATCCTCGGTTGCCTGCCAACAATCACATACCGTGGAGGAGTTTCTATATTTTGGGAGATGTATGCTAATATCAACAAATGGTAAACAGAAAATACAGTACGTCACAAGTCAACTGGATTCACAAGAGCGGCTCCCATGGTGAAGTACGCCACTGGTGTAGAAGGTCATCCCTCTTTCTCTTTTGTTTACACAATTATGCTTTGACTGATAAATAAGGGGCAAAAATAGTGAAGAGAATTTGTTTGCATTAATTTGGGGCTGGGCACCCCGTTGGCAGCTCTTCTATCATTTGGATAAGAGGATGAAGCCACTAGTCCAGGGTGTGAAATCCAATCAACAAGTGAGATAAAGATTCTCTATTTACGTCCTCATGAGCAAAAACAGGAACATAAAGCAGGAGTAATTTTGAAGGTTTTAAAGGTAATTCATGAGCAATTTACTTTGGAATGGCAGTTAAATACCACATGTAGGTAGGTATGGTGGACACAATGGGAAAAGCTTTGGTTTAAAGGAGTTTGGATGCACGAGTAGATCTCATACTCAGTACAAGTGGAGGCTAGCAAAAGACTGGGAGCGGCAAATCAAGAGAGCATAAGAGCCATAATCATGCATAGCGACATAAGCATCATTAATTAAAACATAAGTAGTATCACAAGTTCAAAAACTAAGTGGTCATGGAGGATATTCATGACTAGTTTGTAGTCATAAACATGGTGTGAGCATGCGCCAAATCAACCAAATAAAACATTCGAAAGAGAATACCATATATTGATGCTTTACTATGACAAGAACAACTCATGAATCTTTCAAGACATATTAAACACTCTCAGATATTTGAGGCTAATAATGCTACTCAATAACCACAAGTATTTAAAACTAAAATAACATTTAGCATGGCATGAAAAAGTCCTAGCCACAGTCTATACAAGCTTCTACTAGCACTGTTATAAATTCTACTTCAAGCAACAGTTTTCTTTCTCCCAACAAGCACCACACAAAACATGCTTTAACAAAAATACTCTTTATGATACAGCAATCAAACATGAGAGTACTCACATAATACTACTAAAACTAACAACTCTAATGAGAGATGCATGCAAAACATGAGCTAAATAAATGCAGTAGCTAGACAGAGATTAAGAATACAACGTATTCTCATGAAAAAAAGGAGTGTGTCACTCTCCAATAAAAGAATGGTGGGGTCCAACCAATCTTATTGAAAAAGTAAAAAAAACTGAAAGAAAAAGCAAAAGAAAACTTAAAACAAAAATAAAATACGCTCCAAGCAAAGCACATAAGACGCGACCGAATAAAAATATAGTTTCACTAGAAGTGACCTCATAATTTATTGATGAAGAAGGGGATGCCTTGGGCATCCCCAAGTTTAGACGCTTGAGTATTCTTGGAATTTGCTTGGATTTACCACCGGGGCATCCCCAATCTTAGGCCTTTCGTTCTTCTTGATCACATCATATCATCCTCTTCTCTTGACCCTTGAAAACTTCCTTCACATCAAAATTCTCACAATCTTCATTAGCAACGTTAGTGCAATTGAAATAATAAATTCACATGGTTCAGTTTCAACACAAGTCTAACACTCAAAAACACATTAGCTACTGTCACAACTTCTTTCAAACTCTTTTTTTCAACATAACAACAAAAGAAAGAGATTAAGATGCAAATGTGATAAATAGCAGAAATTGTCAAAACAGAACAACAGGTAAAGATCGATTTTTTCAAAAAACTTCTATTCCTCAAATCAAAAAGTGGTCTTCTAAAAAATTTGCGTATATAACTCAGGATTAAGCACAAAAAAGTTCAGGTCATTTTGAATTTTCTGTGATGTTTAACAGAATTAATAGTGGACAGCAGAAATCGGTTTCCTGTGCAGAAATCCGAAATATAGGCTCAACTTTCCACTAGAGGCTTTACTTGGCTCAACAAAAAGTCAAAAGAAAAGATACAGCGGGGTTGCTAAGGAAATAGAAAACACCCAAGTGCAAAGAATACCAAAGAAAACGAAATAAAACAGGTTGAAAACAGCGAAATAAAACGGGTTGTCTCCCGGTAGCGCTTTTCTTTAACGCCTTTCAGCTAGGCATAAAAAGGGAGACTCAAGTATTTTCAAGTGAAGAAGCATCATCTACACCTTCCTCTAAACCATTATTGGCAGCAATAGGCACTTGAGATGTTTTTGAAGATTCAACATGAAGGTCACTCTTAGTCTCATTAATTGTTTTAGCAATTTTCAGCACATGTTGAGATTTGGGTATAGCCATCTTAGGAGCATACATAAATCTTTGCTCCTTTCCCACAAAGGCTTTATCATTTTTGAATTTAAGAGATGAAAAGGTTGAGCTTAAAGTTCCCATGGCATCCTCTAGTCTACCAATCCTAAAACTTTGATTATCATGAGTGTTTCTAGCTTCTAGAGAGTGATTCTTTCATCAATAGTAACTAGTAATTCATTAAATTTGCTAGCATTATCAAGGAAGACTGATAAGTTCATTTCCAAAGAGTTTAGTTTATCAATAACATCCTCCAAAGTGATCTCAGTTTTAACATTTGTAATAGGGGGGGTGCTCCTACTAAACTTTCAATCAAATTACAGGCTTCCAAAGCAGGAGTTCCTAGAAAATTTCCACCCGTAATAGTATCTAACACATGCCTATACCAGCCAGAAATACCAACATAAAAATTTCTCAGGAGTATCAAGGTAGAATATTTTTTTGTGCACCTCTTATGAGCATCATTTATTCTATACCAAGCATCTTTTAAACTTTCTCCCCCTTGTTGCCTAAAAGAACGAACCTCTACTTCAGGAATACTCATTTTAGCAGAATAAAAGCAAGCAAGTAAATAACAACTATGAAGTAAACATTTTTTTTGTGTTTTCAATAAAGAGAAGCAAAACAAGAAAAAAATAAAAACAAGACAATAAACAAAATAAAGAGGTTGAGAGTGAGAGACTCCCCTTTCCAGAAGACTTCCTTCTCCCCGGCAACGGCGCCAGAAAATATCCTTGATGCTCGTGATACACACGTTTGTTGGGAGACCCCAAGAGGAGGGTATGATGAGCACAACGGTAGGTATTTCCCCTTAGTTAGGAACCAAGGTTATCAATCCAGTAGGAGAAAGAGGACCTTCGGAAGGTTGATTCCACTCACGGTGGTGCTGGTGCTTCACCGGTGTCAGCAACAACGTGGAATCTGCACACAACACAACCAAAATTTGCCCCAACGGTACAGTGAGGTTGTCAATCTCACCGGTCTTGCTGAAAATAAAGATTAGACGTATAGTGTGGAAAACAGTGTATGCTTGCAGTAAGTAAAGAAAGCAGGAAATAGTTGTGGTTTGTTTTAACAGTGTGGAAAAATGGACCGGGGTTCATAGTTTCACTAGTGGTGTCTCTCCATAAAAGATAGCATGCTGGGTGAACAAATTACAGTTGGGCAATTGACAAATATAGGTTGCACCGTAGTGCACAATATGACATGAAGATTACTATGGTATTTAGTGCAGGCATTACAACAAGATACATAGACTGACATCCATCTGCATCTATGACTAATAATCCACCCTCAGGTTATCATTCGAACCCCCTTAGGTATTAAGTTGCAAGCAACAGATAATTGCATTAAACAAAGTGTGTATTGTAAGCAATGATTATGCACGCGGGCACTCTCACCGTTGTTTTCTCCCAAATGGCAACAACACATCCTCCCCCTTCACGTTTATGTCACTTGAGCAAGGACAAAAGGAGGCATGAACCCACTATCGAGCATAAATACTCCCTCTTGGAGTCACTAGCAACTACTTGGCCAGAGTAACCACTAGCAACGGAAATCATGCAAGATCAAAAATAGCATATGCAAATAGAGACTATAATCAACTTGGCATAAGTTCAATATTCATCGGATCCCAGCAAACACAGCATATAGAATTACATAAGATCAATCTTGATCATGTTAGGTAGCTCACGAGATCTAAACATGGAGGCATATGAGGAGAAGACAACCATCTAGCTACAGCTACGAACCCGTAGTCCAACGATGAATTACTCACGCATCACTCTGGAGGCAGGCATGGTGATGTAGAAGCCTCCGGTGATGATCTCCTCTCTGGCAAGGTGTCGGAAACAGATTCAGAACCCCCCCCCGATCTAGGGTTGACGGTGACGGCGGCTGTGGAACTTTTCGGGGAGTTTTGATCAGGTGTTTAGGGTTTTCCATCCGGGGGGCTTAAATAGGCGAAAGGGCAAAGGCGGTGGAGCTCCAGGGGCCCCACACCTATAGGTGGCGCGGCCAGGGGGCCCGCGCCACCCTATGGTGTGGCATCCCTGTTTCCCGTCTTCGACTCCTCTTCAGTGTTTTGGATGCTTCCGGGGAAAATAGGAACTTCGGGCTTTGTGGGGTCCAATTTCGAGAATGTTTGCAGAACAACTTTTCTGAAAACAAAACAGCAGAAAACAGGGAACTGGCACTTGGCATCTTGTTAATAGGTTAGTCCCGGAAAACGTATAAAAATGCTATAAATAAGGGAGAAAACAAGTAGCAATTGGTAAAATATGATCATGGAGCATCAGAAATTATAGATGCGTTGGAGACGTATCAATCCAATTGACCGAGGCCGGGGACATGCGAGTTCTGACGGAGTACCGCCAAGGCGTCATGCTGGCGAACAAGAGGAAGGATTACATTCTCATGCTTTACTTTGCCGACTAAGTCATTTGTTCTCCAATGTAGCATGCTTTCTTACATTTCCATTGTTCTTTTATAACATTCCATTTGAATTGTTTTGCGTAGAGGTAAACAAAGTGTACTCATATCCTTCTCGCCGAAAGATTCGTGAGCCATGTATTTCGACTTGGGGAGTGTGGAGAAGCTTAAAGACTACGAGAATATCAAGAAAGTTTTGGATGATGCTCTCAGTGGCTACACCGTATCGGGAGGCAAATTAGAGAAAGAAAATGTCAGGTACGGAAAACACATGGTCGCCCATGCAACAAAGTTCCCTTGTGCCAAGCAGCCCGATGGTAGTCACAAAGGGGGCCTACTACGCCCTCCGTCACATGCGGGCGTTCGTACGGGACCAACATGACCTTACGTTGCCATCTCATCTCCAACATTGGGCCCGAGGCTTGGCAGTGATCCAGGATTCAGATATCAGAAGAGAGTTATTTTGCATCTCGCAACAGTTCGCGACGATCATCTTTCACGATGTCATAAAAAAGAGGGCTCCCTTCTACAATGCCATTCAACCATATGCCACAAATGCAGTCTTGTGCGTCCTACTTGACTCACTAGAACCATCAGGATTTCTTTTGTGTCCAACCTAAGTATGACGTATAAATTCATTTCCTTTTTGTTACTTTGGTCTTTTTTCGAGAATGTCGATGATTTTAAAGTGTTGTGACGCTATGTGGTACCATGATGGGCTTGTGAGCCTTGTGATATGGACAAGTACAAATTGTGTGCATCCTACTTGGCTCACAAGAACCATCCGGGTTGCTTGTGTGCCTTGCCTAAGTATATAGGTCGCATGCTTTTTCAGTTGGCCCTCTTTGATAAGTGTGTCTTCATATGAGACTTTACATCTTTTTGCACCCATAATTTAATTATTATTATGTGCTTTCCATTGCCTAATACTATGTGTCTTGTATTCACGGATGAATAAGTGCTACGTGATGTACGAGTGTGGGGTTCCAGGTGTCTACGACGAGTGGGAAGACTGTCACAAGCAAGTGAACAAGTTCGACGGCAACAACTACAAAGGGTACAAAAATAGAGAGGCGGCGGAAGCGAGGTGGATGAACGACCTACTAGGGAAAGATAAGAAGAACCACTACCTGCTAGGGAAAGACAAGAAGTAGAACTGGATGATCACCTTCATCGCAATCCATGTCTTGCTGACCATGATTGCGGTTCTATTGTATTTTTTCTTAGTCTAGGTGGCTACTTTTTTATAATGTGATGATGAACCCGCCATTAGCTCGATCGGTCTCGAAACCTAGACTTGTCTAATATTATTACACGTGTCACTATTTTGGATTCTAATTAATATGATGAACTACGATTGTGTTGGTCTTATCACTATTTCGGTTACAACGTGATCAACTTTGTCTATTTATACTGGTTCACAAATTATGTATACTCCACCATATTCGAACTGTATACATGTATTAATACGCATAGAATACATAAGATAAATCTTTCTACTTATCAGTGGGGCACCAGGAATGCTACGAGTGGCACATGCCTCTTACGAGTGCATCGCCGTTTAGGCCACCAGTAGCGCACCATCCTGGTACGCCACTAATCATCACTACCAAGTCGGAGCGTAATGACCTTTGGCCACTCTCCTTCCCGCCCATCTCTCCTTCCTGGACCTACTGTCCTTTCCCATGCAAAATGAAAATGCTTCAAACAGAAACCAAAAAAATTCAACTTCCACCAGAAAGAGAACATGCTTTCCAAAGCCACAAAAGGAAAGCCAGACACATCTTTTCAACTTACCATTCCAAAATTTTCAACTAGATTCTATCTAACTTCAACAAAATTCATCACATATTTAAGAAAACTCAATTTTTTTAACAGACCCAATAGTACATTTCAACTCGATTCCCACATGAATAAAACACCATGAAAATGTCAACGGCCACTTTTTCTTTGACATCAATGGAGGTGTTGGTGGTTGGCGGTAGCTTTCAAAGAAAAATGAGATTCTCATAGGGAAAGAGAGAGAAAGAGGGAGGGACGGCGATAGGGAGAGATGATGTTTACACAACTCAGGCAGTTGCTAATAGGGCATGTACAAGTGGTGTCATTGATGGAAGAGTTACATTTAGAGCTAGGTTCTTTTGTTTTATAATAGGAGAGCTTATATATTCATTGATAAAAATAAGATTGTATAAAGGACCACATTTCTCGGTATATCAAAAGAAATTAGGTCTAGAGCACTACTAGACATAGAGAATCTCTGGTAAGTCCGACTAAACACTAAAAACCCAGAAAAGCACACCAGGATGCAAGTGGCATCATCGTACATTTTCCATCGTGCTCGCGGCCCACCCTAGCAGCTCCAAGGTACACTCCAAACATGTTATTTCAACCACGTATGCCAGGATCACTTTCACCGACCCCTTCAACACCGGAGAGAGCAGACATATCCACGATATTTCACAATGGAGTGGTCACAATTCGGTGGATCTCCGCCAAGGCGGGCCAGTCTGGCTGTGGCGTCCACCCTCTAACCCTCACCGCCGTCTTCCCCCTGCTGATATGGCTGTCCTCCGGCCCGTGCCCTGCGCCCATCGGGGGGCATCGACCTCTTCTGTCCCCTCACCGGTCTCTTCTTCCCTCGGATCCGTCCCCCCCCCCCGCTCTGCGTCGGTGGGGGCTGCGGCCAGATGCCTCACTATCCTCGCCGCTGCTCATTCCCTATCGGCCCTCCTTGCTCCGGTGGACCTCCAGCTGCTCTCCGTGGCTCGCGATTTGGAATCCGCTTTCTGTGACGTTGTTCGCTCGGCCTGCCCGGCTGCGCCTCGGGCGGCTGTCGTCCAAGTTGCCGGGCTGCTGCGCTGCCCGCGCCGCCTCTGCCTGGCCTCAAAGATGCGGCTTCCGTGGTGCCTGACTCGGAGCGAGTCTCGGCTTCCTCTGCTGCTCTCGGTCATGTGCATCCTCGCCGGGCTAGGCGCGCTCGACGCGGTGCTCGACGCCCTCCCGCGGTGTCGATGGTGGGCTATCCCTTCCCTGCTGGCTACGGTTTCACCGCCTCCTCTACTCCGGCGGTGCTGCGGCGTGAGCTGCCGTCTTCGATTGCGTCCTCGTCAGGGGATGCCCTGCTGCAATTCTGCCTCGAGTTCTTCTCCTCATCGGTATGTTGCCCGTTCTCCCCCGAATCGATTTTGGCTTCGCCAACCTCGGTTTGGATCATGGCGAACGAACCACGCTTTGATCATCTCGCTGCCGATTTTATTGCTTTGATTAAGTTCTGGTTAGTGCCTGCTGTTGAAATCCTGCTTATCAGATCGTTCGGTCCTTGGCTGTTCTCTCTTTCAGTTGCTAATTCCAGCATCGCAACGTTTTTAGTTTCATTAGAAGGTATCCGGCATGGTGATGTGCTTCTTAGTTACCACTCGGGCCCGCCATCTGGCTCTGCTTCCTTTCTTTTGGGTGAAGACGTTTGCCAGCCTCTGGCTCCATCGGCTTTGACCCTGGCCTTTGCCCCCATTAGACCTGTTGTTCCTGCCGCTTCCTTCCAATCCCCTCCCCTGTCCCCCGCGCTAGCGACGTCGGCCAACCCTACGGGGAGATCCCCCCCCGTATCCTTTACCCGTGCCTCCTTCCCAGTCCCCTTTAGTTAGGATCCTGGGTCAGCGCTCCGCGCTCGCCGACATCCATGCTCTCGCCGCTAACCGATGTCGCCATGCCAGGGTGCTGGACCTGCTCGCCCGTACTCCCCGAGGGCCTCTGCCTTGGCGTACGCACGCCTCTGACCTTCCTCCCGCGTGCTCTCCTATCTCGACTCCTGTTCCATCTGAGCTCCTCATCACGGACGCTTCCTGCGCTCGCCCCGGTGCTCTGTCTGCTGCTCTGCTTCCTCAGACCTCGGTCTCGCCGTCCTCCACCACGCCAGCTCATCCTCCCTCCTACGCATATGTGCTCACCGCCCCGTCCCCATATAGAGGCTCCTTCTCCGCCCCTCCTCCTCTATCGTCTCTCACCTTCAAACCTCTAGATCTTTCCCATAGGTGCTTTCGGTGCTTAGCTCTGGATCACTAAGTTCGCGCCTGCCGGGATCCCGTGCGCTGTCGGGCGTGCCTGCGTTTTGGCCACCGTGCGTCGTTCTGCTCAAGTCCGCGTAATTTTCCTCCCCTCACATCCCTAAATCTCTCCCTTTCCCCGTGCTCTCTATCTAACTCCATTTCCCATGTTTCGGACTCCCCTACAGTCATGGCAGATTTCATCCCCATCGATGCCCCTGCTGATGACGACGTGTTAGGCCTGCAAGCCATGTCCGAGTCCGGCACCGACTCTGCCTCATCTGCAAGCTCCCTTGTTCCTCTTCTCGCCTCTGAATCACTCCCTTCTTCTGCTTCTTCCGGAGACGTCGCTCCCTCTGACGACGACACAGAGGTCGAGTACGAATCTGACTCCCCCCTCCAACCCTGACAGTGACCCGCTGCACGATCACCCTCCCAACTCTTGTCCCACCTGTATCAATGTGTTCATGCCCTATGTTCCCATGGAGCACTTCGATAACCTTGCATATGCGTACGTCTCCCCACCTTCCATGTCTCCGGTGGGCTTTGTTCGCCATGCCCTTCAGCAGCATGATCAAAACCCCAGCGTCGTTGTGGTTTCTTCTTCTCATGGCGCTGGGCTGGTCGTGTTTGCCTCTCCTATTGAACGTGAGCTTGCGCTCGATGCTAACCCTATGGTAGGCCCTTACCACACTGTCTCGTTCTGCCGCCACGATGATTCGGACAATAGGTTCCTCCACCACCACTCAGAATTTGCAGCTCTGTCCATCACCGATTTCCCCATGGAAGAATGGTTCCCTACCCACATCTTCTTCTCTGCTGGTCCCTATGCCAATCCCTGTGAGATCGATCCGGTCTGCATCGCATGCTTCGATTATTCCGATGTTCTATTGACTGTTAAGACTAGGGGTATTACTGACATTCCACACTACCTCTCAGTTCTAGGTTTCTCTGGTCTAGGCACAATGGCTCCGGTCTCTATCATCCACGCCACTCCTATTCCATATGCTGGCCTTGACGTCCCCCCTTTCCACCTTGACCTCGATGATGATGATGAGTCAGTCCACTCCGACGAAATCCTTCGCGACTACCCCCAGCCTCCAGCCGCCGCGTCCTCCCACGGTGCTGTTGTTGATCCTTTCGCCAACGACCGCCTCGTTCAGATGCCGGGTGGTTCATTCATGTGGGGTGCTTTCCGCCCCTTCGTGGATGCCCAACCTCTCGCTGACCTCCCCGCCAAGGTCGATGTCCAAGTCTTCCCTGGGTACTTCGAGATTTCGGTTTTTGGGTCCCATGGCGAACACGGTCTCTACCGCGTCCCTATGCTCCGCCATAACGATCACGGCATTCTCGTCGCCAATCTTATGACCGCCTCCATCGGTTTCCTGAAGAGGGTGGCCACCGTTGGCGCCCGAAAGGCTCCCATGCTTACGCTCGATGTGGTTTGCCGTGACCCTATCGTTGCGGCAACCCTGTCTGACTGCGACGCCTCGGCCGAGACCATCATTGGCTCTCCTGCTGATCCTATCGATCCCAGTCCCATGCCCTCTGAGCCCCCAGCTCCTCCTCGTCGTAGCCCCAGGATCCGCCAGATTGAGGCTCGACACCATGTTTCCATCCTCGACAAGGCTATTGCCCGCAAGCAGCTTCGCTTGGCTTTGAGGGGACTCCCTTCTGCGGCCAAAGAGAAAGGCCTCCCGGTGGAAGACCTGATGTTCTTAGACTCTTCCGATTTGGCTCCACTCCCTCGCTAAGACATCCTTCAGCTCGCGGCTCACTGTGACGTTTCCGCTGCTCAGATCGACGAGGCGACCTCTACTGCCTAGATGTATCGTACCTACTTAGCTTTTTTCTCGTATGCTTATGTTCGCTCTCAGCTTTGTGATCCGGCTGCGCCCGTGCATCACGAGCATGTATCCCTTGTTGTTGGCTTAATTGGTTTCAGTTTATTATGCGATGTCTGTACCATTGTTATGTTGAACCGTTTTACTACCTTTGTTGCTATCCAGTTCTCAATGGCGCTTGTTTCTCTCTGTGACCTCAAGTTTCCCACATGAATCGTCTGTTCGAATTTGAATCATGGCACGTTAGGGGCCTTGGTGATCCTTTGAAATGTTGCGATGTCAAAGTTGCTCTTTCTCTCTCGCCCCCTCATATTCTATGTATCCAAGAATCAAAACTTCAGCACATAGATAGTTTTAAAGCCAGCTCCTTCTCCCTCCTTCCCTTCGTCACTTCAAGTTTATTCCGTCCACGGGCGCCTCCTGGGGGTATCCTTACAGCTTGGAACGACGACTTGTTCGCTTGCATTAGCTCTTCTATGCTTCCTCACTCTCTCACCACTAAGTTTCAGTCCAGAACATCTGACTTGGAGTTCACGATTACAAACGTGTATGGTCCTTGCTCCGCGACTCTCAAGTAATCTTTCTTAGATGAAGTCTCTTCCATTGGGCCTATGGCTACTGGGCCTTGGCTCTTGTTTGGGGACTTCAACATGCTGCTCTCTCCCGACGACCGGTCTAATGCCAACTTTAATGCCCCCGAAGCGGATCATTTCCAGCAAACCATTGATGCTCTTCAGCTTCACGACCTCCCTCTACCTGATAGGATGTTCACCTGGTCTAATAAACAGTTGCATCCTATTTTATGTCGTCTTGATCGCGCCCTGGTCTTTACAGACTAGAATTTTCTTTTTCCTATCTCTTCTCTATACTCGAAAACTAGATCTACTTTGACCATGTTTCAATCTGCCTCTCCGCATCCTCCTCCATCCCCCGTTCCTCGGTGTTTCGATTAAATAATTGCATCCTCAGTTTATCGGCTTTCCGCGATGTCATTAATAGGACCTATCTCAGCGTGAACCCTACCCTCCGTTCTATGGGCTTAGCAGGGGCTTTTGTTCTTCTTCTCAAACGGATTTGTGCTACGGCAAAAATTTGGAACAAAAAGGCTCGCGCTCCCCTCCTTATCGCCTCTAATTGTGACACGGTCATCTCCTTTCTTGATAAAATTGAAGAATGTAGGCACCTCTCCTCTCTAGAATTCCGGTTTAGAATTCTAGTCAAAAATTCCCTTCACAATCTAAATGTCGCTAGGTCGTCATACTGGCGTCAACGTGCAAAAATCAAGGACTGCGTCTTAGGTGATGAAAACTCGAAATTCTTCCACCTATCCGCCATGGTGCGCCTTCAACATAACAAAATTCGGTCTTTGCAATCTTCAGGCGCTTATTTCTCCTCTCATGATGGCATGCATGCGGTTCTTCATTCCTTATTTAAGAACCTTATCGGTGTCCCTAAACCATGTGTGAGGTCCTTCGGCATTAACAACCTGCTTTCAGCATCTACTATTTCTCCCGCTGCTGCCTCCTCGCTGGCCTCCCCCATTTACTATGTCAGAAATAAAAAAGGCCCTTTGGGACATGGACAGCTCTTCGAGCCCAGGCCCGGATGGATTCGGCCCAGCCTTCTACAAACAAAACTGAAACCTTGTCATACAAGACCTCCATTTTCTCATCTCCAATCTATTAGACTCCCCTAACGACTTGCGACATCTAATAAATCCTACATCGTCCTGATTCCCAAGATTACAGGGGCTTCCTCTCCAGACCAATTTAGACCAATTTCTCTTCAAAACTGTTGCGTCAAGCTCACCTCTAAATGCCTATCAAACAGACTTCAGCCGCTCTTGCCACCTTTAATTAGCCAAGATCAGACATGTTTTCTAAAAGGGCACTCGGTCTTTGAAAACTTCATCTATGCCGTGGACATCATTCAGACTTGCCATAGACGTCGCTCTCCCTCCATTGTGCCGAAATTAGATTTTCACAAAGCTTTCGACTCGGTATCTTGGGATGCCCTGGATCAGGTTCTCTCTGCAATGGGATTCCCGCGATCCTTCTGCACACGTATAGCTAATCTCAACTCCTCTAGTCAGTCTGCGGTGCTTCTAAATGGCTCTCCGGGGCGCTAGATCCAATGTAGGTGCGGCTTGCGTCAGGGAGACCCCATATCCCCCTACCTATTCAACTTATTAGCAGAGATTATGCGCCTTCTTATCCTTCAATCTTCCAACAATGGACTATTGCACCACCCTCTCGTTGACGACACGCCTTGTCCGGTGCTTCAATATACCGATGACACAATCATCATTCTCAAAGCATCCTTAGACTGCATCACGAACCTAAAATTGGTTCTCACTGCATTCTCGGATTTCTCGGGTCTGCAGATTAACTTCCACAACAGCACCTTTGCCCCTATCCACGTCCCTTGCGACCTGGCCACTTCTCTAGCCTCCTCCTTTGGATGTCCACTCGGCGTCCTTTCCTCAAACCTACCTAGGACTTCCACTATCCACTCACAAACTGAGGTTGTCTGCCTTCCACCCATACCTACACAAATTCCGCAAGCGTCTTCCAGGTTGGATTGGGAAAGTGCTGCCTATATCCAGCAGGGCGATCCTCGTTAAAGCTTCCCTTTGGGCCATGGCCTCCCACCTACTTTCCGCGATTAAAATCCCTGCCGGCACCATCAATGAATTCGACAGATCCTATAGAGCTTTCTTCTGGGCTGGTGACGACCAGATCAATGGGGGTCAATGCAAAATAGCTTGGGACGAAGTCTGTGCGCCAACCTCTAAAGGAGGTTTGGGCTTCCGCTGTCTTCGCTCCCATAATGAAGCCCTACTCATGAAGTTTCTGTCTAAAATTCACTCCGCCTCTGACCTGCCTTGGGTCAGATGGTTTCTCTCCAACCATGGTTGGTCTGTCTCTAGGGACCTAGGGGACGTCCACCACCTCGACACGATCATTTGGTCTTCCCAAGTTTCGCGCTATTACTTCTGGCTCACTAGGAAATGGGCTCACTACTTCGTTTTGGCTAGACTCTTGGTACGACGATTCTACCTTGGCTTCGCGCTTCCCGGCCCTTCTTTCGCATTGTACTAAACCTAACGCTTCGATTGCTCACACCCTGTCTTCTCCTAGTCTTTCCCTAGCTCTTCAGCCTCGCCTATCAAATGTCGCCTCTATTGAGTTAATCTCTCTGAGTTCTCTATTAGCCTCTATTACGTTAGATCCGTCTGCGCTTGATGTTCGGGTAGCTCGATCCAACAGCAAGCCTCTAACCACTAAATCAGCATACTTGACAGCTTTTGATCATTTGCAGGTGTCAACTTTTGCAAATACCATTTGGAGAAACTTCGCGACAAATCGCTGCAGGTTTTTCCTCTGCTGGCGGATCGAGGGAGGCTCTTCACCAACCTTAGACGCTTCCGGAGAGGGATCTCGGACTCCGACTCCTGCCCGTTCTGCCCGGCATCGGAATCTATTGGGCACTTGCTACTACACTACCCTCTCATCCTGCCTTGCTGGGCGGCTATACCGGCTCTACATGCTAATATTACTTCCTGCGCCAACATCCGAGAGCTCTGGGTTGGCTCGGCCAGCAATAAGGTGCGCACCTCGGTTCTAATCTGCGTCCTGTGGAACATTTGGAAGAGACGCAATGCCAAGGTCTTCCATGACAAGTCTGAGCCCGTCTCCATGGTCTTTCGTCGTTGCGCTGAAGACCTCTTCCTTCCTCCACTAGAGGAAGGAAGTTCAACGCCGAGGGTTTTCCCCCTCGGCTTAGCTCTGTTTACCCTCAGCATTAGTCAATGCCGACGGTGACCCTCGGCATTTAACCCTCGGCTTATGTGGTCCTCGGCACAGCATGATACCGTCGGCGTTGCTTCGGCCGTCGGCGTAGAGGCTTGTGCTGACGGTTTACTTCGCCACTCGGCACACTTTAGCCGTCGGCATAGAAAGTTAACGGGATGGCGAAGACGGCGTCCAGGAGCAGTGCCGAGGGGGATACCCTCAGCGTTGGTGGCCACGTGGAGCACGATGAAGGGCTCTGGGTAAGGAGCTACGCCGAGGGGAACCCTCAGCGTTGGTGGAGCAATGCCGAAGGGGTTACCCTCAGCAGTTGGATCGAATGGCCTCGGGTTGACCAATGCCGACGGTTTAACCATCAGCATTGATGTCCACTGTTTTTTTTTCCTCTTTTCTGTGCCTAAAAATTCCAGCAGACGCATATATATATATATATATATTTAACTGTAATAATGCAAAAATATTGGGTATAGACAATATACACAAACATATCACATGGCTAGCATCAAATTTCGATAAACATGTCTTCATAGAAGCACATCACTACAAGTTCATTACACATAATCATCACTGTAAGTTCATTGCACATAGTTTTCGAGCACATCATCAGTACAAGTTCATTACATATAGTCATGGGTCATCTGAGCCATATACAACAAACACATACTAGTTCAGTATATATCTACCAAATAAAATGAAAAGAACAACTATAGTACAATATAAACAATATAATTAAATTCTAAGAGTTGAGCTAGTTGCAGTTCTTGATGCAGAACTGTTCTGGTACAGAGGACTGGATACAAAAATGTGGGGGATAGGGGAGTGCCTATAAGGCAAGCTCCTGTATGGAGAAAACACACAGATTATAGAACATATCAGGACACCAAACAAGAATCCAATTAAGAACAAAGATAGAGAACTCTTGTGGCAAGCTAAGCAAAGAGGCATATATGGATGAGACCTTGAGGGCAGCGAAGGTACAGGAGATGCCCTCCCAGTCGCAGTCTCGCAGAAGGGTCACCGTCTGCGGGCTAATAGCTGCTCAACCGCCCAACCATGTCGTAGAAGGCCGGTTCCATCTCCAGCAACTTGACCATCAATCACACTCAACACGTTCTCCTCGTCGTCCACGCCTCGGTCGACCCGGCACGGTGTCAGAACGGAATGCACCACGCGTAGCTGAGGACATAAAGTAGATATCTACAAGCAAAACAAGAGTATCTTTTTAACACGGTTATCGAACTCGCAAAGTTGATACTTGGAACATAGCAACAATAACTCCAATGTAAGCAAGCAAGCTACTTGACTTATTTCGAAATCTGCAAATAAAGTTTCACTGGAGTAATAGTAATAATAACAGGAGTTTATGTTCAATTTGCTGCCTTGATGATGATGATCAGACTTGTGTATAAATAATTAAGCTAGGTAACAAATTAATAATTAAGCTAGGTAACAAATTACAGTCTTAGAGACAGGGAAGCTTTTGCAGTGCAAAGATATATATAGACGTGAGCTGATTAAATGGGTTATGCACCTACAAAGATACGTGCGAGTTATTCCTGGTGCAGATGTTCTCAAAGCGTTCTGCATCCTACAAAAATCAGGGTGCGTAGAAATGGTAAATAAATCCTAGCAGAATCCAGATGCTAGACAAAATGATAATTGCATCCTACAAAAATAAATCCTCCAAGCTGCATATAGGAGACGATGCACAACTAGCTGATCAATTCACGACCAAGGCATCCAATTGGGAACCGGACAAAAGATGGGTGCATCCTACAGAATATCTAATCTGGTGGAGAACAATAGTGGGGAGTGGAACAGTAGCAGTACGTACAGGAGGAGGAGACCTCAGAGCCGCAAGGGTCGTCGTCCTCTAGTATCCAGCTGCTCAACTCCACCAAGATCTCATCGTCGTCCCAGACGCTAAGCCTCGGTCGACCAGGTGCCGGCGGGCGGAGGAGCTGCTGGGGCCGACAGGGGACACGCGCATCCTCGTGGGCCATATCTGCTTCTTTGAGAAGAAAGCGCAACGGCGAGCTCCTCAGCGCCGGCCTGGACCGTAGAGGAGTGCCGGCAGCAGCCTCACGGCCGCCGTCCTCCTAGCCCTCCTCTGCCAATCTCAGCCGCCGTCATGCATCCGCATCTGAGGAGCTAGGGTTTGAGGTGGGGCGGTGATTCGCCTGTTCCATCCCGTGAAATCGGGAGAGGAGGAAGAACCGGTAGGGGAACGGTGGTCTGCAGCGCTGGAGTCGCCGCAGATGGCCGGATTCGACCGGCGACGAGGCGGCGGAAAAAGGGGATCGGGCAGGTGGTGTGAGTGGGAGGTGGAGAGGGTATGGTGTGTTCTGCGTACGGGAGGTTTCGGCCACAAAGACTTGTCCAAATTTTTGTATGGCCGCGTGCCGCATCAAATATGTTAGCGCTCCATAGCTCGTCCGAAATCGTTTTGCGCGGCACCTCTTGCCAAGTTTCAGAACTTCTCCCAAAAAAAATTGTTTCTTTTATTAAATAATAAAGTTCACTGAGTTGAATATTTACGTGCTTAAAAAAATATTCCAATGAATTCAAAAAAAATGTTCACACATCAAAAGACGTTCACAGGATTACAAAAAAATTGTGTTAGAAAGATTGTTCATAGTGTTCAAAAATATTTCACGTATCAGAATATATTTGCGGAGTTAAAAAATATTTTTAGAGGATGCAATTTGGTTATTTGTATATAAAATATGGTATAATAGCTTTATAATTTTACTTTGTACAATTTTGTGTCATATTTTGCATATGTGCTTAAGAAAAAAAAATCGTTTTTGACACTCCAAAAATGAAAAATGATATTTTTATTCAAGGAAAAATAAAACTTTCTTCGTAAACATTGTTAGTTGTTCCAATATGCATATTTGTGTGGAATATGGTCACATTTAAACAAACTATGCCATGAATGTGGCCATAACATCCGTCATTTTGGCCCGAAAGCCATGAATCTTCGTAGGAGATAGCTCATTTATATGAACACCTTTTCAACCCAATTATCGTACTCCAAGTTTATTATTTTTTGTGGACACTTGGACATATATAATAACACCGCGTGAAGGTCTTGCATCATTTCAAGGTTTTTTGAATTTTCTGGAATTTTCTAAGCCGGTTTCGGAAAACGGTCAAAACGTGGGACATGACCGTTAGTACCTAGGGGTTGAATCTTCATGAAATATTGGTGTATCTATGTTGAAATAGGTACTTGGGTACCTAAAACTGATTTTTGCAAAAAATAACGAGAAAACTACGAGGCACCTGTAGTTCAAATTTAGCCCGGTTTCAGCGGAATCGGCTGAAATTTGTCTTTTTCGAAATAGGTGTATATGAATCTTTTTAGAGAATGCAATTTGGTTATTTGTAGATAAAATAAGGTATAATAGCTTTATAATTTTACTTTGTACAATTTTGTGTCATATTTTGTGTATGTGCTTAACCAAAAAAACCGTTTTTGACACTCCAAAAATGGAAAATGGTGTTTTTATTCAACGCAAAATAAAAAATTCTTCTTAAACATTGTTAGTTGTTCCAATATGCATCTTTGTATGGAATATGGGAACATTTAAACAAACTATGCCATGAATGTGGCCATAACATCCGTCATTTGGCCCGAAAGCCACGAATCTTCGTAGGAGATAGCTCATTTCTATGAACACCTTTTCAACCCAATTATCGTACTCCAAGTTTATTATTTTTGGTGGATACTAGGACATATATAATAACACCACGCGAAGGTATTGCATCATTTCAAGTTTTTTTTTGAATTTTCTGGAATTCTCTAAGCCGGTTTCAGAAAACGGTCAAAACAGGGGACATGACCGTTAGTGCCTAGGGGTAGAATCTTGATGAAATCTTGGTGTATCTATGTTGAAATAGGTACTTGGGTACCTAAAATTGATTTTTGAAAAAAATAAAGAGAAAACTACGAGGTACCTGTAGTTCAAATTTAGCCCGGTTTCAGCGGAATTCGCTGAAATTTATATTTTTCGAAAGAGGTCTATATAAATCTTTTTAGAGGATACAACTTGGTTATTTGTAGATAAAATATGGTATAATAGCTTTATAATTTTACTTTGTACAATTTTGTGTCATATTTTGTGTATGTGCTTAACAAAAAAACCCGTTTTTGACACTCCGAAAATGGAAAATGATGTTTTTATTTAAGGAAAAATAAAAATTTCTTCGTAAACATTGTTAGTTGTTACAATATGCATCTTTTTATGGAATATGGGAACATTTAAACAAACTATGCCTTGAATGTGGCCATAACATCCGTCATTTGGCCCGAAAGCCATGAATCTTCGTAGGAGATAGCTCATTTCTCTGAACACCTTTTCAACCCAATTATCTTACTCCAAGTTTATTATTTTTGTTGGATACTAGGACATATATAATAACACCACGAGAAGGTCTTGCATCATTTCGAGTTTTTTTGAACTTTCTGGAATTTTCTAAACCTGTTTCGGAAAACTTTCAAAATGGGGGACATGACCGTTAGTACCTAGGGGTAGAATCTTGATGAACTCTTGGTGTATCTATGTTGAAATAGGTACTTGGGTACCTAAAAATAATGTAGAGGCCCCAGACCGGTAGGTCCAGAACCCCTCATATGCATCCATTCACGATCCCAGAAGAACCAGTCGTGAACAACATACGTAGTTGGCATACAGAATACATCATCCATTACACGAATATAGAGTCTTACATAAATGGTCACATGACCAAGTTCTTGATAACTGTCACGCAGGACAGACATTCAAAGTAAACACAGCGGAAGACGATAATCATAGCGTAGTAGAACCCGAGTCACGCCTCATCCTACAGGCTGCTGACTGGGAGACGATCCTAACTCGCAGGGCCATCAGCGTAGAACTCCTCCTCATAGTACTCCTCCTGAGGTGGCTCCTCGTAGTCTGATAAGTAGATACCAGGGGCGAAACCAAATGAGTACATTGGAATGTACTCAACAAGACATCCTTTATTAGCTTACAATAATGCATACATGCTTATTTGGTAGAGTGGGTAGGCCATACATATGGTTCAACTACCCATGACAGATAAAAGACTTGCCATGGTTGATTCTTCAAGTTCACTTCTTTTTAAACAAAATCATTTAAAATAATGTAGTTTTGCTCTCGTAGATATCACATATCTTGGAGGTTTTATAATACTTTTGGAAAAAGAAAGTTTTTCTTTTCAGAAACTTTTAGTAGTAGTTTCTTTCTCGTCGGTATCTCGCAGATACCAAGTCATTCCTCCATAGTACCTCTCAGGTACAAAAGCCTTCCTTCAAAACCTCTTTTGAAAAGTTGACACAATACTAGCTACATGGCCATTCAACCGTCCATATCCGAGGACGCGGCTATCTCGAAATAGTTTTACTCTGCAGAGGTGTACACATTTCCACCAGATCCAGAGTCTGCCATGAAACAACCATGGACTGTTCCCAACCTATGAGAACATCAGATAACTGGTCTTGACTATCCACTCTGTACAAGCTAGTACATGACTATCTCTTCAATTGGGGTTTCCCTCCCTGGCAAGCCATGTCACACACCGCCTAACAGGAGACCCAACTGCTGCATCCGGAGGGAAAATTAATCCCACACTTTAGATGTCCCGTATACTCACTCCTAGCGACACTTCGGTTCGGAGGATCCAATCCCCTATAGCCTTTGAGATAGCACATATACTAACCCTAACAAGTTTTTAATCAAGCCCCTACCCATATTGGGGTAAAGTGGCAGTACGATAATGGTTGTCCAGCGAAGACTAGGTTATGTGTCTTTTGTAAACATTTCTCATAAAATTTCCCATCATAACACTCCTTCCGGCAGACAGGGTCTCACCCTTCCTCCGGGGTTTTCCTTCCATAAGGCATTTGTTTACAAAAAAACACATTTTATTTAGTTCATTTAAGAACTCAAGTTTTAAGTAGGTGCATGGTATTTATATACCATTTAGTGTCTAAGGGCTTGGTAATACCAAGTTGACTATGATTATGAGTCCTTATACTAGTAGTAGTAATAGTAGTAGTAGGATTCACACAAAAATAGTTTTTGAAGGCATAGTTTTGCAAAACTTCAGAAGTGGAAAGCATGCATGATAGATAATGATAAGTAGTTATACAGCAAGCATTAGGATGGCTTGCCTTGGTACAAGTGATGGTCCTGATCCTGAAAGTAACAGGAGTTGCAATACCCTTCTTCAGCAATTCCTTCCTCCTCGTTTTCTAACGTCGTAAAAAGAAATAAAGACACACTTTCAGAACCAAGCAAGGCAAGCAATGCTACAATCAATACATACAGCAAGCAATCAAAAAGTACCACCCATAGTTCTCAATTTTTCCTTAAAGAAAAATTGGCATAAAAACTATAGTTGGAAAAATCCGCTTTTTCCTAGTGCTTATGTGTGGCCAAAACAATGATTCTTAGTTAAGAACATTGTGGACCAGTGGGATATAGCACATGCTACTGGACAGTAGGGTGTCCCATAAAACACATTTTGATGCCTAAAAATCCCCACAACAATTCCTATGGCTAGCACACATAATTTGCGAAATTACTCAAGTAGTGAAAATAAGTTCATGACAACAAGTCAACCTATTTTCTACTATGAGGCAAACATACCAGTGGGTGCTCCACTAGTAAATATGCTCAACAAGAGGTTAATAAGCCTCTGGTCACTTTTATAAAAGTGCTAAAAATAACAAACAAACACCCAAAAATTCCTACTCATACTAGTAGAAAAATCTAGGAAACTACTAGACTAGTTTAGACTATACTAGCTAATGTTATGCACAAGTGTGCAAGATTTCAGAGGCAAAATACACCTCTAACCAGTACCATATATGCTACTGGATCTCACAAAAATGACATAAAAACATAGCTAGGAAACAAGGATAGATATGCTTAAAAAGCTACACATGTGAGGAGATTTATTTCTAGTCACTCAAGTGCTACTCATGCTTTTGTGCTATTTAAAAGGAAATCTACCAGAGGTGAAAACCCTAATGAAATATTGCCACAAGTACTTTTCATCCTCTGGTTTCCATACCAAAGAGTCATATTTTTTCCCTAGTGGAAAAACAGGACACAAAACAAACATGAATATTCTAGTGTGAAATCTAGTCCTTAAGCATTCCTATTTTAAACCTATTTCAAACACAAGCACCAAGCATCCAGAGGTGCTATAAACATATTAACAGTACCTAGGTGGTACTGGTTCCATGAAAAACAATCTAGCAACTAGCCTAAAGATTTATTTAAATATCTACTCAAGATATACCTAAAAATCTAGCCATTAGCAAGACATAAGCATGGAAAACTAGTTCTAAAATGCTACCATTCAAACCATTTATTCTAACATGCTCATATAACTTGTATACATCATAACCACAATGGAAAACAACATAACAAGCAAGATCACATCATTTGCAACTCACAAAAGTAACATATAAGGCAAGATCTAGAATTAAAATTTAGGCAGAAAATAGCCAAAACTTGTTCTGTCTCTCTAAATTTTTCTGTTGCTCTAAAAAGCAAATCCTTCTAGGATGTGATAGTCCTTATCACTACAAAGCTTCTCCAACTTGCCTCACTCAAAAATAATATCCCAAACTCCCTCTAAAAATTATGGAATAGCCCACTGATGTTTTACCAAAATGGATGGCATTTCCAAATGGTAACTCACCTTGATGCAAACTAAAATTCTACTGATAGGTATTGGAAAGGGCTTTCCAAAACAGTTGAGTTTGCTCAAAAATGTTTTGTATTTTTGAAGTTCTATTCATTTCAATTTTTAGGGTACTGTCTGGCATATGATTTTTAGAAAAATCATAAAAACTCAAAACAAGTTTCTGCCAGTGGGATATGGTTGCAATTTTGTATGTCTAGCAGCACAAAAATTAGCAAGGTAAAATAATTTTATATGCTACCTTTTCTAAGCCTAAAGCTAACAGCTATTTAAAATCTGCCAGAAAAAGGTAAATTCGTTTTTAACCGAAAAACTGCCCAACGGGCCAGATCCGCAGCGCCAGGCCCAGCAACGCACAGCGCAGCCCGCCTGCGCGCGCGCGCGCGCGAAACGCAGCGTTTAAAGGGGGCCGTTGATCCTCAGATCGACGGTTCCCGTTCTCTCTTCCTCCCCGCGTCAGTCCTCTCTCTCTCTCTCCTAACCGCGGACGAACACCTCACGGGCACGGCGATTAGCTCACCTCGGGCTCGCGAGAAGCTAAGGGACGGTGCGGGTGTGGGAGAGGGTGGCCTGGGCGACTCCTTGGCGCGGGCACGGGTGGCGAGGAGGCAGGGACACGGCGGCGGCTCGACGGTGCTCTGCGGCGGCTCCACGGACGGCGGCGAGGAACCTGCAAGCGAGAGGGGGCAAGAGGATGTCAGGGAGGCTGGCCAGCTCCAGGGGGTTGCAATGGAGGCGAAAGAGGGGTGGGAGAGGCAGTGGATGCTGCGGCGGCCTCGTGCCCGATCTGCTCGGCCCCGACAATGGCCACGGCTCGCCTCGCTTGCAGAGAGCGAGAGAGCAAGCGAGAGGGCTACGGGGTGGTTGAGTGGAGTGAGGAGAGTGTGCTGGCGAGAGGGCTAGGTCCCGATTGATTTGTAGCCACGAGGCCAAGGTGGAGGTGCTCGGGTTGGCATGGCAGGGGCATGCCCTTGCCCCTTGGGGGTTCTCCACAGATGGCAAGGTTTCTATTGGTGCCAAAGGGTTCAAGCAAGTACACAATTGGTGAGGTAAGTCACAGCAAGGGCCAAGTGATGGGCAAAAAGAGAAAGAAATTCACTATTCCAACCACTCTAATGACATCACACATAGTCAAAGGCCACCTCTGTTTTCTCCCCTCCTATCCAGCCAACAAGGGATCCAATGCCACCTTCTAGAAGCTCAATGACAATGCTTTCGAATTGGCAAAGTGGCAAGGCTTGGATCAGTGCACAAAAGCTAAAAACAATAAGTCCAAAAGTGTATTCACTGTTCTGTCAGAAAAATTCAGTTAGACTGTTTCTGAATTTTTCTAAGTGCTGGAAAAACAGACAGAGATAGCAAAAGTTGGGTTTGTTTTCACCAAGCAAACCAGCTCTAAAATGAGTGATTTAAAATGCTCAACAAAGAACAACTATCCAAGTTTCAGATCCAACCATTTGTTTTGAAAAAAGATGGGTTTATGGCTCTGAAAATAAATGGCAAAGTAGGTACATTCTCTGTGTTTAAAATGCTCAAATTTCTGTCTTATCAAGATGGCTCAAAAACCATCTTGGCATTGTGTGT
The DNA here is from genome assembly GCA_028641055.1 of Alopecurus myosuroides. Lineage (NCBI taxonomy): Eukaryota > Viridiplantae > Streptophyta > Magnoliopsida > Poales > Poaceae > Alopecurus > Alopecurus myosuroides. The sequence continues at coordinate 308,792,033 of CM054057.1, read as the reverse complement.
TAATTTTCTTTGTAGGTTTTTCCAAGAGTGTAGTTTTGTTGTACTCATTACAGAGAGTAACTTTGATCAAAGAAAATCCATAAATGGATAATCCTTGTGATTGAAAACAAGGGTTGAAAACAGCTACTAGGCTGTTTTTCAGGGCAAAATTTATAATGGAAAAGCTAATGGAATCTTTTCCAATTAATTTTATTTCAAGTTCAAGATGATTCCTAAACATTAATAACACATTTTCAAGTTGAAACAAAAGGTCACCTCAAGTCTTGAAAAAATAATCTCATAAGAACTTTAGTGGAAAACAATAATAAAGCAATGTGTTTCTTAGGAGAAAAACTCCTCAAGTGAGTGAAAAGAAACACACCACTAATATTGCATAGATAAACATCAGTACACAACATGTTGTCCACTTAATTTCATTACAAAGGTCTTAAGAGACTTGCTAAAATACTATTATACAAGTGCTTAAAAACAGGGATGTGACAAATCTCCCCCCCTTAAAAGAATCTCGTCCCGAGATTCGCGGGTCTAGGCTTTAAGAAAATCAGGGAACTCCTTCCTGATATCATCCTCACGCTCCCAGGTAGCTTCTTCCTCAGAGTGATTGGTCCACTGAATCTTAAGGAATTTTATAGCACGCCTCCTGGTAGCACGCACAATTTCCTCGAGAACCCGCAGGGGTCTATCACGATAAGTCAAATCATCATTTATGTCAATGGTCCTGAAATCCACGTCTTGATACGAGAGATCTTTCTCCGGTACTTGCAGACATTTCCGGAGCAATGACACATGGAAAACATTGTGAAAAGCAGATAGCTCCTCAGGTAATTCTAACTGATAAGAAACTTCGCCACGACGTGCCAAGATCTTAAAAGGGCCAATATACCTGGGGGCCAGCTTTCCTTTGACATGGAAACGCTGCATCCCTTTGAGTGGCGTAACACGAAGGTACACGAAATCTCCAATGCTGAAAGAGACATCACGACGCTTCGTATCAGCATAACTCTTCTGACGAGATTGAGCTGTCTTTAAACGTTCCCGAATAAGTTGGACTTGCTCTTCTGCAGCCTTCAAAGTGTCCACACCAAAAACCTGACTGTCTCCAGTCTCAGTCCAATTTAAAGGTGTACGGCATTTACGTCCATACAGAGCTTCAAAAGGGGCCATTTGCAAGCTAGACTGATAACTGTTGTTGTAAGAAAACTCTGCGAAGGGCAGACAGTCTTCCCATTTAATCCCATAGGACAACACACAAGCACGGAGCATGTCCTCCAGAATTTGGTTCACACGCTCTGTTTGTCCATCAGTCTGCGGGTGATATGCTGTGCTAAAAGCTAGTTTGGTTCCCAAACTCTCGTGCAACTTCTTCCAAAATCTAGATGTGAACTGTGTACCTCGATCAGATACAATCCTGCTTGGGACTCCGTGTAGGCTGACAATCCGAGAAATGTAAAGATCCGCAAGCTGATCTCCACGATAGGTTGTCCGGACAGGAATAAAGTGAGCAACTTTTGTGAGCCTGTCCACGACAACCCATATAGAATCATTTCCTCGGCTGGACCTAGGAAGTCCAGTGATGAAGTCCATTCCCACTTCATCCCATTTCCAAACAGGTACTTGCAATGGTTGGAGTAATCCAGCGGGACGCTGGTGTCCGGCTTTTACTTGCTGGCAGACATGGCACTTGGCTACGAATGAAGCAATCTCTCGCTTCATTCCATGCCACCAGAATCTCTCTTTCAGGTCTTGATACATCTTTGTTCCTCCAGGATGGATAGAATACATGGTCTCATGAGCTTCGACCATGATGGTCTGCTTAAGATCAGATTCGGAGGGAACACAAATACGGCCTTCATACCATAATCCTCCATCAGCATCGATGGTAAACCCAGCAACCTTTTCCTTCTCCATGCGGGCTTTAATCCCATCAATACTTTTCTGGCCTTTCTGCGCTTCTTTGATTTGGTCAACCAGGGTTGGTTTAAGTTCTATGGCATCCAACATGCCATAGCTGACCACTTCAATACCAAGCTGGTCCAGCTCTTTCCACAACTCGGGTTGCCTTACTAAAATCATAGCATTTAGAGAGGCCGGCTCTCGACTAAGAGCATCTGCAACCACATTTGCCTTTCCCGGGTGATAATGAATACTCAGATCATAATCTTTAATGAGCTCAATCCAGCGGCGCTGCCTCATGTTGAGCTCACGTTGAGTAAAGATATACTTTAAACTCTTATGATCTGTGTAAATTTCCACTCGCCTTCCCATAAGAAAGTGCCGCCACGTCTTGAGAGCATGAACAACGGCAGCAAGCTCTAAGTCATGAGTGGGATAATTCAATTCGTGGGGTCTTAACTGGCGGGATATGAAAGATATCACCTTTCCTTCTTGCATAAGCACGCTTCCAAGACCAAGCTTAGAAGCGTCACAATACACGTCGAAATTCTTGGTGACATCTGGCATTATAAGGATTGGGGCAGACACCAGTCGGTGCTTCAACTCATTGAAACTCTCTTCACATTTGTCCGTCCATAGGAACTTGCTATCCTTCTTGAGCAACTGGGTGAGGGGTCTGGCTATACTCGAGAATCCCTGAACAAACTTGCGGTAATATCCTGCCAAACCCAGAAAGGATCTGACTTCAGTCTGGTTGGTCGGAGCAGCACGCTTCTCCACAGACTGAACTAGAGCAGGGTCAACAGATATTCCTCCCGCAGATACTACATGTCCAAGAAATCCGACTTCCGTCAACCAGAATTGACATTTACTAAACTTAGCATACAGTTGATGCTCACGAAGTGTTCCGAGCACAAGTCTCAGATGTTCTTCGTGTTCTTCCTCACTCCTCGAATATATAAGAATGTCGTCAATAAACACCACGACAAACTTGTCTAGAAAATCCATGAATACCTTATTCATGAGATTCATGAAATAGGCAGGGGCATTGGTTAGACCAAAGGACATTACGGTGTATTCATACAGCCCGTAACGAGTGGTGAAAGCAGTCTTTGGAATATCAGTATCACGGACTTTCAATTGATGATAACCAGTCCGAAGGTCAATCTTGGAGAAGATTACAGCCCCATTCAACTGGTCAAACAAGTCTTCAATTTTGGGCAACGGGTATTTGTTCTTGATGGTAACATCATTTAACTTGCGGTAGTCCACACATAAACGAGTGGTACCGTCCCGTTTTCCCACAAAAATGATCGGAGATCCCCAGGGTGATGCACTAGGGCGGATCAATCCCTTCCTTAACATGTCCTCCAGTTGAGTCTTCAACTCATCTAATTCCTTCGGGTTCATCCGATACGGCTTCTGTGCTATGGGTCCAGTTCCGGGCACTAACTCAATCACAAACTCGATATCCCGATCAGGGGGCATACCGGGTAATTCTTCAGGAAAAACATCCGGGTATTCGCAAACTACCGGGACTTCCTCAAGGGCAGGTTGGGCTATACCAGTGTGGCAGTGAACTTGTGACGAGGGTCGGGTTGCAGTGTACGCAACCTTTTCCCCATCCTCTGAGATCATTTCAATAGATTTCTTAGTGCAATCGATAACTCCCTTATACTTGGCCATCCAGTTCATACCGAGTACCACTTCTATCCCTTTGGATCCCAGTACTATAAGATCAGCATGAAAAGTTTTCCCTTGAATTTCTACTGGTACCTCATTGCAAATTAGGTTGGCTTTAGTACTATCCCCAGGTATTTGTACTAACATAGGGTTGTGCATACGGGAATGCTTCATACCACTTTTCTCAGCAAACGGTTTAGTGACAAAGGAATGTGATGCACCAGAATCAAACAGTACTGCGGCTGGTACCGAGTTGACAGGAAACATACCCATCACCATGTCTGGTGCCTCCTGAGCTTCTGCAGCATTGATATGGTTCAGGTGTCCCTTCATCCTATTCTGCCGTCCAGTGGAAGGACCATGGTTCATCTTGGTTTTGCAG